>CM059500.1:43827500-45259916 GCA_030378355.1 Eleusine indica
AACTCAGTTCACATGCATAACTAACCAGGATATCGATCTATAATTTGCTATACAAATACAGCTTCCCTTCAGGACCAACAATATATGTCTAAACTTAATGAACCTTTCAAGATGTTCTTCAAGAAAATAACCTGATCTTCAAGAAACAGCCTTGGAGGAGTGCACCATGAACCACGACGAAGTGGGCCAAAAGAACTTGCACTGCTGAGTCCAGTGTAGGAGCTTACACGAGACATCTGTGGACTCTGCTGTCCGCTAACTTCTTGTTCTTGCTCTCTTAGGGCGATGATATAGTCATAAGTACTGATTCCCTGTGCAAGGTTTTTATAATGCTTAAGACTCGCACAACCAACAAAGGCTACAATATGGACTTCACAAAACATTCATGTAACTGCTTATAACTTAGTGGAGACTCAAACTCAATATTCCATTCATTTCACTCTCTTTTTCACAATTTATTCTTTGATAAAGAAACAACGGTTCACGGTAGCATTATTCAGAGACTTCCTGATGGGATTTATTCTACACTTTATATTCCTTGATATGAAAGTGTATGATGCCAATATTCACAGCACACAAAAAAAATGTAATGCCACAATTTGTACCAAAACAGCTTGAATGGTGGTCAGGGAACTTGGAAATTGGAATAAAAGGTCATCACCAATTGCATGAATTGCAATGTAATACTTTATCTCCTTTCATAATACAAGGTTGCTTTGGATATTGAAAAGGTCTAAGGGCATCATAATGACCAGATTTCTACAGAAACACTCCATTCTCATTTTGTTGTCGTGCACCGACAACAAACAAAGAACAGAGTATATTTTTAAAGCCTAACAAAGTTATAAGATGTTAAGTTTTTTTTTCAGTCAAATCTATTCACACCATTTAGTATATTGGTCATTCAATTCAAAAATAGCTTTAGTGCATGAATCTAGAATGCTACCTTCTTTACAACAGTCAGCATTCTCTACCGGAGTAGCTGGTATCAATCAACACAGTTACATAGAAAAAGGAGCAGAACTTGCCTTCTTGATCAGAAGAATGTGGAAAAAGAGAAGTTGGGCAATCGGCAGTGAAGCAACCATGGCAAGGATGGTACAAGATGCCTGTGAACAAGATGAACGCCTAATCTCAATAAATATTTCTGAAAAGAACTGGCTAATTTAACAAGGTCCATAGTCAGTCTCAGTAATAAAAGTAGGACTACAAAGCGTACCACCACAATAATGAAAGGCACTAGAGAGAAGCTGCTTCCTAGCTTTGAGACGATTTGCATCGAGAATTCCTTCCGCTCAACAAAGCAGAGCACTAGCACCAATACTCCGATTGCTGATTGTAGGATAAGCTGGCCCAAATTGCACAAATCATGTAGACCTGTCAATGGTCAACTAGGATGAAAAGGACCAGGAATAAAATGCTTTCAACAATAATGATGGGCAAAGTCAAATGCATATGAATGACTGCTTTTAGAATGTAGCGGAAGATGTGAATGGGTTTAAGGTGATTACACTAAGTTGACAGTATTTTGTAGTATCTCTATTAATACAATCAAGCAGTGCATGATGGGGCAACATGAGCTTACCAATAGAAGGGAAGTAGACATTAGAAGAAAAAATCTCCTGTAGTTTCTTTTTCCAATACAATTGTTGAGCCACTGTTATGACAAGGAAAACAGGTGAATTATTGTAATCACTAGTGAAAATAAGAAGAGAATTATCAATCAGTATGTTACCCTGCAGTGATGATCAAAACCGTCAACACATTTGTCACAAACTCTGCAATGCTTACTATACTTCAACACCTACAGTAAAGTTAGCAAGCTAGTAAATAATTGTGCAGAAAGGCATACCTCAATACCAACAATATAAGAAACATACCTGAACTTCACACAGGCTGCAGAAAAACATTCCTTCTTCACTGTCTTGTTGCTCAGAATACCATTCATGTGACTGGCAGCAGGAGAAAACAAAAGAAAGAGGATAAAATACGAGGAGAAATGCAGAGATGGTTGCTCTGCAGCAGGATGAATTTTTGCCCTTGTGTTGAGTCATTGACTTCTCACTAGCAGCTGTGACTCTATGCTCTTGCTTTTCCCCAGTTCCTTCTAGTTCTAACCCAGCATCTGAGAAACCTTTTCTGGATTCCTTTAGATGTCTGTGATTATCATTTTCATACAAGCTCAGATACTTCTTTGATTTGAGGACCCCTGGATCTGCTGGGTTTGCTGCTGCGCACCAGATATATAGAAAGAAGACCCATGAAACCTGAGAAGCAGAATAACAGACTTTTACCACAAAAGAATTCAGCAAACACATACATTGACACACTGTGAAGTAAATTTTGGTTTCTACTAAATAGGTTTTTTTCTTTATCCTAAATGTGATCTTTCAAGCATATCATATTTCATTCAGACAAATCTAAAATCGCCAATTGTGAATTTTCACGTTGTTCCATTTCTGTGCTGCTCATGAAACAGTGAAAGGAATGCCTGCATAGATACAGGCCACTCTGCATCTCATGCATAATGAGTGGTAACAAATTTGTTAGAAGAAAAGGCACAAGATTACAACACTGCCTATTCACCACAGCATAAATACAAAAAAGATTAATAATAGCAATTAGCAAACAAAAAACTCCCAAATTTATCACGTCGCTGTCAGTCATAATGAAGACAAGAATAATCCAGAATAACAGATTTGCTGGGGACGATAACCCATTTCACACTTCACCTAACTGTCCTTCACGATAACCCATCATAACAACAGGCCAGTGTCATAAAATCCTACAAACATGGATAATGGTGTACAACCCAAATGCAGTAGTGCTGAAGTGGACTGAAATGAAGAAGCACCAAGAGCCTAATGTGCACAGCTCATACGTGCCATCGTTCCCCGAAAATTTACTTTCCCTTGTTGTTTACTTGTTTTCTAAACAGAGCAAGCCTATGACATTCTGCACCTTGTGACACAAGCAAAGCCCTCCAACCATGAAGGGTACGAGCAAACAAGAAAGTGACTTTCTGGGTTAGGCTTGCACATGATGGCACCAGAATTGGCTTGCATGAACCTCAAACAAGCAAAAAAAGAACAGTAATCCTACCCAATATGCAAGAGCGCTAGATAGCACACTTCAGGATTAGGACACTTAATTTGGCACCTTCCCAAAATGCAACAACCACTAATGGACCCATCAGGCAGTACCTATGTGGGGAATTCAGGATCCAGGGGTCCCAAAACTGCAAACTAGAAAACCACACGACACTCACTTAACACGGTATCAACAGAGGTCAAGCACGAGCCTCACCAGAGGAGTGTAGAGCCCCATGACCACATATTGGAACACCTTCCTCCCAACGAAGGGGGCGAAGAACACGTAGAACGCGAACGCCAGCGCCAAGAACACAGACACGGCCACGACCTGCAACAAAAAGAATCGAATTTCAGTAACCACTGGCAGGGAACCCCATACAGAAGAAAAGAAGCAGAATTTCAGGACGGGGCGAACCTGGAGAGGGTGGTACGGGAGCTGCCACCCGTGCCGCCTCATTGCCACCCCCAAGAATCCACAACCTGATAAAGAAGAAAGGAACCTCCTTTCCTTCCACCTCTCGAACTCGCACAAAACGATGCGATCAATGCGAGGAGAACGAGACCGAGCGCTCAAAGAATCAAGAACTCAAGCACGGGGACACAGAGCCCGCGGCGTGGATTTGATCTTGCCGCGGCCCGGTCGCAACCGAATCTGCGGGCTGCAAGAGGAGAAAGGGGACGAGGTTTGGGAGGGAGACCAAAAGGTTGGAGAGCATTAAATGCGGCGCTGTGCTGTACAGATTTACGGGTGAACGGCAAGCAACGCAGCGAACGGGGGAGGAGGAGAGGTCACTGGTTTTGGAGGTTTCGCTTGGGTTTGGATTGCTTGGGCGCTCACGTGAACCTCCTCTCCAGTCTCCGGTCTCCACCGTGACTGTGGCAGAAGCAGGGCTGCCTGCCGGTTTGGCTGTCATTGTGGGACCCAGTAACAGCCGGCTTTTTAACCTTGTCACTAGGCCCGGGGACGTTTAATATAGGGCTGGCACGGCCTATGGGCCTTTTCGGGCCGTGCCGAGACAGCCCTAGTGCTTGACCTCCGGGCTATGACACGACACGAAATTGTCTAAATATGCCGGTCCGGTCTACTAAGCATGATGAGCCGATTATGAATGATGGCTCAATTAGAATTGAGGGTGTTAAAATAAGGAAAATAGGCCCGGGCACGTTTAATATAGGGCTGGCACGGCCCATGGGCCTTTTCAGGCCGTGCCGAGACAGCCCTAGTGCTTGACCTCCGACCCATGACACGACACGAAATTGTCTAAATGTGCCGGTTCGGTCCACTAAGCATGATGAGCCGATTATGAATAATGACTCAATTAGAATTGAGGGTGTTAAAATAAGGAAAATAAGATGCTAAAGATGGGAATTGAACTAGAGATCTCTTAGAAGAGAAGAGATAACCTTACCACTAAACTAGAATGATTTGTTATATGTAATGAAAGTTATAATTCTATTAATATATTTCTAAACGGGCCATGTCGTGCCGGCCTTGAGGCCTACTCCTCGGTCCAGCCATGGCCCTTACCACCGGGCCGTGCCGGCACGGGCCCTAAAATCAGTGGTTTGTGCCGGGGTCGTGCCGTGATTTTTTTTTAAGGGCTTCGTGCCAATCCACTCGGTCCGGCCTTTTTGGACAGCTCTACTTGTCACCCATTCCGTCCTTGGATAGACCTTGAGGCAGCTTTTGCTGTTGTTTTGATGACTACAGTAGAGAATTTGCTTCTCTCTTTGGAACTTATAACACTCTGGCTACATGGTGAAACTTTTTTTTTCTAGAAAATGAGCTACATGGTGAAACTTGTGGGGAATAAAAAAACAACACCGTGAATCAATGAGGAAAATAAAAGGATGAAAAACGTCCATATCACTGAATGCTGAAGATCAAATCTTCTAATTAATAAACTTATCGATATATATCTTGTGTTCTATGAAATACTAAGTACTACGTAAATCAAGTAGAGCATTTGTTGAGACAAAGATATGCAAGTAAAGACATCACACGAATCTTTCACTCTTGCCATTTTGCGTGTTGCAGAATGTCAGTACATTACATACTAGTCAGAAGTGTACTTGCTACCCTGCTAATCACAATTATTTCAGTATCTAACATACTATCAGCAAAGTCCATTACAGTGTCATGTCATCCGTACACATCAAACAGTCTGTCAGGGATCAACAGCTAGCGGCCAACTCGATTATAAAACTGTGCTGACACAATCATATTGTTGACGATTCTGTTAACACTCTGTTTTATATACTCCATTTGTGTACTAAAGTAGCCCTTGAGCTTATGCCTTTTGGGGTTAGAAAAAGTATTGCCGATTAGTACTGGGTTGTTGAGCCTACTTTGTCTTTTGCTGCTGTTGTCCTTTGAAGCTACCATATACCGTATTTAGATCGATCTACAAACCCAAGCAGAATTATTGCAAAAAGTGAACCATGAAAACTAGTGCAACCAACTCAAAGGAACGACTCACAAATAATTTGATTAAAACCAGAATTAAAGTGTGTCTATGTTTTTATACATCATTACACAGTGTCACTCTTCGTAAAAAAAAAAAGGTAAATGGAGCTGATCTGTACTTCTGTAAAAGAGATGCTGCTCCAAATTAAACGTCAAATTCCTCATGATTCAAATGATGATGGACAAAAAATCATCTAAAGAAAGAGGCAAAAACAATAATCAACTTTGGAAAAGCTGCTCTCAAGTGACCATGCATATGAATCGCCTCATTCCACGCACTCATGTTGCCTGCCTGCAGTACAGATAAAACTGTTCTCATGATGCCGTCACCACGAGCAGTTGACCCCTTACTTAAGCAAGGGATCACTCCAGCTATGAGTGTTCATTCCATGCATGGGATGAGGAATTTGGAGTCTGCTTTTGTGAATTCTCAAGTCACCTTTTTGTATGATTGTATACATACATTCAAGTTTCTTTCACCAAATATATGCATTGAGGTTTTCAAATTAATCAGGAGAGGGCCTTCGATTGTGAAAACAAAAACTAGCTGCTTTGCAATTACTCATAGCACCCTTAACATTTTATAAAGTAATAATTACATAAATCACCCCATAAGTCATGTGACCATTCTAGTGCACGTGGCCATTCAACCCACCTACTCTTTTCAATCATTTGCATAGGAAGGAATAGATCTGAGACAAATTATAAACTCTCTCAAGCAGCCTTCGTCGAAGCAAAATACCGCACTTTGTACCATGCTCAATGTCTCACATCAGGACCAGCCTTTCAATGAACAAATCAGATGGAGATGGACACACAATGCATCACATGCGCGCTCCTAACCTCACGCCCGTGTTCTCTACTCCGCCCAGACATCTTTACATGTCCTCTAGGCGTTGGCATTTGCCAAGATACCCCTTGTGTGTGAGTATGCGCTGTCAAAAGTCGCCCATATTAGGGTTAAAAAAAGCTGGGTTCTGACTTTTTCTGGCGAGCAAGTTCTTGGCCAGTGCTTTACTTAGGAGTTTGGATGGTAAGAGCGGCATCACCTCAAGGACCAAAGATTTCTATGGATTGAGCATGTGACACGGACTCTGGTTCGTCGCGACGCATGGGGATGGCTAGAAGACAAGGACCGTCTCACCAAAACCCGTTGTCCTGTCTTGACCTGTCAGTGGAAGCTGTGCATAGGAACGTGGACGGTGGCCCCCCCTTCTGGCAGAGCTGTTGGTCTCTCGAGGATGGGCCAGGGCAGTACAGTAGGGCACCTTTGGTTTCCAGTTAACTTCATCTCATCCAGTTACAGCCTCGCGTCATTTTTTTCTGCGCGCTTGTTTATCGAAGACAAGTGTTACGGGCATGATTTTTTGTGCGCGCTTGTTTGTCGAAGAGCACATACCAGTGCGCAGTCATCGCTGCAGCTGCCCGTCAGGGGCTACAAAAATTTTGCGACCTGTTGGATCGGAATGGTCGAGAGTGCTCCCCCAAAAGACAGCGATATGAGAGAGATTCTACAAGTAAGTCACTGAATATGAATAGTTGTAAACTGCATGATGTTGCGAAAGAAATCGAGAACATGTAGCAGGCATCAACCTGAAAAGTGTTTCGGATCATTCCCAAGAAAAAGAGGTAATTTCATTCAATAATTCAACACTTAGGTCATCACCAGGTGAGTACTCATCTTATGTTTCATTCGACTTGCAGTGACCAAGTATCCCAACCTGTTACCAGAGGTGGAAGCATAGAAGGCGACTCTCCTGAGACCTGGCCATCAGACACAGAATAAACCAAAGAAGCACACAACAATCCACAGTGAAGATCATATGGCTATCAGACAACGGATCATACAGAAGATACATTCACTGCATCGTAGTAAAGGGATGAGACATTACAAAACTTATGCTGCACTACGTGCCAGTTTAAAACTTCTATGTACCTCTGACAGACACTTTGCCCCTAGATTATCTCCATACCCTTTTCCCCTAATGCCTATTTTTACAATTTTCTACCTCGTACCAGGCTGTACTTTCCTAAGCCATGGCTGTACTTGGCCACCGATGTTAGAAAGAATGAACAAGTAACAGAAATTAACAAAAGAAAGAATGAAGTTAGCTTCACTGTTAGAGATCTTTACAGCAGTCAGAAGTTGCACTGGACCCCTGTTGGCTGACTGGGAAAAAAAAAGGTCGGCCATCACCAGTGGTACCTGGGGCAGGGAACTAGTCAGTACGTCTGGACAAAACATTCCCTGGTGTATTGTTGAGGAGCATATATTTCACACAATACCGTAGTGAGCTTCCTGTACAGTTGCTATGATGCACTCAAGCTGCACCCATTGATGCCGGCATCCATTCACAAAATCGCCCGATCAATGCTTCGAGCCAGGCATCTCTTCACCAGGCGAGCATATCAGAAGCACACTATACAAGGTGGCCATCCAGGCTCATCCAACATCTCTTCCTCTTCTGCTCATAGATTTTGTCCTCTCTAAGGACTGTTTCGCTTGCCGGCTTGGATTTGATGATTTAGAGTCCTATGCACACATTTTTAAAATAAAAAAATAAGGAGTTGACAAACTTATGAAGTTAAGGAAAGATATACAATGAGGATCAATACGTTTTTGCTTGTTAACTGTGCGCTTTTAGACTTCTCTGCTACTGCTTCTTTTTCCGCTTTTTTCTTCTCTAGTTCAGCCTGCTTGAGGTTCTCCTCATGTGCTTTTCGAAAAGTTGTTACAAACGTTAAGAGGGTAGATATAACTGCAAGATGATAGTCAAGATGAGTAAAAATGAGGTATTATCATAGGTGATACTGAAAAAATGGTATCAGAAATGCCTCAACGAGCTACATCCTTCAGAGAATAATTCATCCAAAGTTAAACTGAAGTGCACATTAAACTGATCAGCTCACCTTGTTCGAAGGGGCACCGGACAGGATCCTCACCAAAATATTTAATCAGTGCGTCGGCCTTCTTTCCCTGGAAAGTGAAGTAAAATGAAATTCAAAGCTGCAAGACATAACATATGTACCATTATTGTATGGAAAAGGAAAACCATACCACTTCAGAAAACAACAAAGACAATGACTGTACATCAGCTCCAGCATTATCAGTAAACTCCTTCAGTTTCTACACAAAGCAGACAATGCCATTTCAGAAAATGAGTGGCACTCAATTTGTATACAAATTTATACAAAAAATGTGACTTTTCTGATATTTGCTTTGGCATATAAGATGGATTAAACTGCATCAACTTTATTTCTTTGTGGCTCAAAATAAATTGAGGTAGTGACACTCAATTATTCTTCAGATTTACACAACCACAATGCAACTTTTCTGATATTTTCTTTGGGATATAGGCTGGGCTAGATTACATCAAATTTATTTGTTTCAGCTGGAACAAGTACAAAAGGATATATGATTTGTATATTGGCTCACTCTAACATTAGTTGATATACATAAGCAGTCATTAGTCACCGCACAAGTGGATAATCTATGTAGAATAAATGAAACATTTACTTAGCAACCAATGGATAAGCCTCTATTGTATCTTTTACTGTGTTCAGTAAAAGGGACCAATGCATAAGCCTGTCCTATTAAAAATAAATAAATGAAATGTATTTCAGGTTCTAGCTGGCACACTATATATGGCAAGCATCAAATAAATAGGTCAAAAAGGACACGAGCTTCTGCAAAAGAAAGCTTTCATTTGCCATTCTGCCTTCTGCATTTACTTTCCAATAAGATTTACTACCTAAATTCCATGTGAATGTTTCAAGAATTAATTAAAATTCTAATGCATTGACCTCACGAAAGATTTCTGATACTGGACCATCCCTTTCTGAAGCATCATATTCCAGCTGAACCTTTTCTAGTCCTTTACTAACTGCTTGCATTTCCTCTGCTAACATCTTTAGTTGTATCTGTTGAATCAATAGTTAAAAGAAATCATATAATTGCAAACACGAGAATAATATACATTCGACAGTGATGACATATCAGGAGGAAATGCAAACCTTTGATGCAGCATCCAAACTAACAAGATCCAAATAGAAGTTTAAAAGATGTGGAGATTTTGCAGCAAGCACCTGACATTATAGAAATTCTTATGAGAATGTACTAGTAGTATATAAATAAGAAATAATGTGAAAATAATTATAACAATATAATTTGACTGGATTACAAAGAATTACCATTAAATAGACAAATATGCAAGTTGTACAAAAATATTAAATTGGAAAATCAGCCAAGACAGTTTAATAATTCAAGTTAGACTACCAGCAGAATTTATATGATTCCCAATGCCATTTAACAGGATGAACTCATGAACCAGAAACTAGTTAAGCATTTTCTGTGTGTCAAAATATTGGATTAGAAAGCGGGGCCCAGGATGTCAGAGCCTGCTTGGACTTCCCCAATCATCTTTCTCCATTGATGCATAATCTCCAAATTCAATTGATACAATCATTTAAGTACAGCAGTCATGTGGTCCAACAGTGTTCAAGACTGCACAAGCACAGAATAAGCTTGACCCGCACAGTCTCGGAGCCCAAACAAACAAAAAGGCTTGTTGAAGATTAGTAAAAATAGCAGTTTTGGCTATATCCATCTCTCAACCCAGCCATCTCATTAAGCTGTATCCACTGCAGCAAGAATCCTACGGAACTACTGAGGATACATGATGGCTGATAGCCCAGTAGCCTGCTGCCCGCCCATATGTTAATTTTGGATACAGTGGGTAGATATGGAACTTTACATTTCTATGCTATAGCATAATATTCAAATTTGAGTATCTGACACTGGACCACTAATACTAATTTCATTCTTCACAATACCATTTACAAAAAAAGCAAAAATACAATCAGAAAACTAATTGGAATGGAGAAAACCTCAGCAAAAAGATACCTAAACATATGTGAGAAACCAAATTTCGGCAGACGGTGGAAGTCATACCTTGCAGAGGTAGTGCATCAGTGTCATCTTATTATTTGTTGCCCGGGTATCTGTAAGTTTTAGAAGACTGTCCAACCGGAAGCCAACTGCAGCACCTGTAAGCAAATATACAGATGTGAACTAGCCCAAGAACATAATCATGGAAAGTTAAAAGGATTCTCCAGCTTGCTACAACCCAGTATTTCAGGATTAAGGATGATAAGTGCCAACATTATTTCACGTGATACAGAGAGCAGTTTCTTGGATATTTCAACGAAGTGTGCTTTGTGTCAATAATTATTCACGTTGGATTGTAAATTTTCTAAGGTTCAAGGAAAGACAGAAAATTCCATTAAACAAATGTTGGAATGTTGTCCAGCGATGAGATGTGATCTGATTATAGAAGATCAGACAATCTTTGTGCAAGAGATAGTTCCTGGCATTCATTCTAAATTTTCTAAGGTTCAAGGAAAGATAGCAAATTCCATTAAACAAATGTTGGAATGTTGTCCAGTGATGAGATGCGATCTGATTATAGAAGATCAGACAATCTTTGTGCAAAAGATATTTCCTGGCATTCTGAGTCTTCAAATCTAATATGCTGCAGTTTCATGATTAATGGCATGAAGACACCAATATTTGCTCATGAATTGGAGATGTAGAAAATTCCGAATTTATATTAAAGGGATAATTGATTGTATGCCATTGCAAACGAGCTAAATCCGAGAATCATCATTGCAAAATTTCTAATCTGGTTATCAATAACGTTACAGCCTTCTAATAACCGCATAAGAGGCCTGCCTATTTGAGTTTGTCATACGTTTCTCATGTTTAATCAAAGTATTACTCCAATTACACGCATCTTACTATTTTTTTTTCAAAAAAACTTTCACATGCATGACATCATGAAACAACACTGCTAATTGTTTCATAGAGCCTACACAACCTTTTGCGTGTAATTTATTAGCTAAGAAAACAAGGTACAGAAAAAAACGCATATAAGAACCCTATACATTGATACAGTTGGGTGAAACTGGAGGAAATAGAAGCAAAGCTATTGTTACCTCTAGCAGTGCCCTGGTTCAATGTATTCCCAAGGAGAAGGATTTTTTTCATTATTTCTTTCAGCTTGAGGGAAGATCGGATCTGATAAAAGGTAAATTTGACTTTAAACAAAAAAATGCAAAAACAAAAATGCGAAACACTACACCTCGTTCTCAGCATACCTCATTACAAGAAGAGTCTATGGTGCTCAAGCTTTTTCTAAGATCTGCAACTTGTGACCCAAACTGGATCTTGAAGGAAAACACTCGCAGTTTGGACTCCATTCGTGGTACTTTCATCAATTCTAAGAAGAACTGCAGCAGCGGAACAAGAAATCATGGTAAACATATATAATCATGTTGTCATACCTAACTGTTATGTATAATTCAGGTATATCCAGTTCAAAAATCCTATGTGCAAATCCCATTAGTTAGGGCATCAGATATGATTCTATTAGCCAAGATGACATATAAGTGTTAAGCTACTATGCACCGACCAGTTGCACCCAAAAGCCTAAGCTGATAAGGAAAGGTGGACAATTCACTTATGGTTCAACACTCCCCCTCACGTGCAGCTCCCTCGGAGCGCAAACGTGGAAATAGGAGCGGCGCAGCGGAAAATGCGGTCAACAGGACTTGAACTCAAGACCTCTGGCTCGATACCATGTTAAGCTACTATGCACCGACCAGTTGCACCCAAAAGCCTAAGCTGATAGGGAAAGGTGGACAATTCACTTATGGTTCAACAATAAGTAGTAGTAAATATGCCTTTGTTTTCCTTATTAACATAGCATTGAACTATGGACTACAACTCCACTGTTTAAATAGGTCATCTACAGAACTGTAGAACATTCTTTCTTCATCACCATTTTTAATAAAAATATAGTAATAGAAAGCAAACAATATAACAGGTGAATGAAACTCCAATGAGATAATGATGCCTCGACTACAATAGTTTGTAGAAATAAATAGTTAGGAAAAACACCCTGAGGTAACAGTTCAAAACTAGTGCTCTCTATATGGGAATATTGATAGAGTCATAGGCCTAGAGCGATCACTAAAAGGAGCGGCTAATTTTCAAGAGACACCTTAACCCACTTTGCACTCATACTCATACCCTTCGACCTACTACTGGTAAGGCAAACCATCTTGATCTAAACCACTCAGATCCTATCTAGCATTGAGGCAGCTGAGATTTGGTCCCTACCTAATTTAAGAGCAGTTATTATTAGATTACACTCTTTAGTATTCGAGAATAGAAAAAGAATACCAAGACAAAGTAGATATGCTTAATATTATAGACACATTACCTGTTCACATTTCCCGAGATTGTCCTTGTTTCCTGTGTAGTTCTGACAGAAAAAAACGAGGTGATAATATTGTTATAAAATGGGATGACCAAGTCGGTAAAGCAGTGCTGTATTAATATGCACCTTAAGAAGTTCCATTTCTTCTTTGGTAGGACAGAACTTTATGAGATTCTCCACTTGGTCAACATCCAAGGTAGATTGATCCAGAGCCAGAGCCGCACTCTGGACAAAATTACTGTGTCAAAATATCATATAATAGAAAGGTACCGTGACTATTGCACTGTCCCTTTTCTTACCACCAAATCTGAGAGTGGCATCTTCACTTTGGTCAGCATGATCTCTGTGTTGTTTGCCCTCCTCAACTCAATCTATTCACATAAAATGTTGGAATAGTATCGAAGATAAGATGGTGAAGCTATTACTTAATTGAAACTTTTCACTAAAACATTTAAGTAATGGTCGAGAGATACAGTTCAAGGTAAATAACTAACAATTAGCAATGTCTTATTCATTAAGCAGCATCCAATTCATTGATAGCAATTTGTTTGGTCATAACTTTGACTACAAATATAACAGTAATCAAATCTCAGACTCAAGTCAGAATTCCAATCACAGCACCGTTTTTTGGAACCATTTAATGTTTCTTAGATGGCAAAAGGTAACTCAAGAAAAACAATGTAGAGCTTTGCATATTATTCAAAAATAAGTGTGACAGTGGCAAGAATCATTAATAGAAATTGTACAAGATAAATATTGTTGGCAAAAACTCACCAGGTGCACTTTTTCTGGTTTTGATCCAAGTGACTTCCTACGTGAATCAGATTTTGAGCTGTCATCGGACTTTGGAACAGCTGCTGGAAAAAGGCTCTCAAGTTCTGATAAATCGAATTCCGAAGAACTGCAGATATGATCATAACATAATGGTAAAAATGATATTGAAAAATCATCAGGGTAAATTAATTGCTCTTTCTCTCAATTCATCAGTAGTGTTGTATGTAACTGTTTTGTCCAAATTTGATACCAAAATCATGAGCTTAGAACAAATCTAATCTCAAATAAACAGTCACTTAATATCATACAAGTCATACAGGTACTTGTAAGAATAGAAGAAATGTGAGCAGACAAATTTTACCTCTGTGAGTCATCATTGCGCTGCAATTCTTCCCATAGACTACCTTGTAGAGCCCTTGTCACTTTGACCCAATGCAATGGCTTCAGTGTTGATTTACGTGAAGCAGCGGCCCCATAAGCTGACCGTACAGCCCCACGTCCTCTACCTAAAGAGGGATTACTTCCTGGTGCTGGTGGCACACCAGGTGCTCTAGGTGGTGCTGGTGCACCTGGTGCACGTCCACCAGGAGGAGGGGGAGGAGGAGGGCCACCAAGCCGCCCTCCAGGTGCAGGAGGTGGTGGAGGTGCTCTCCCACCACCTCCAGGTGGGGGTGGGGGAGGTGGAGCTCCTGGACGACCTGGAGGGGGTGGGGGAGGTGGAGCTCCTGGACGTGGACCTGGTAGAGGTGGAGCACCTGGAGGTGGAGGAGGAGGTGGAGGGCCTGAAGGAGCACCTGGAGGGGGTGGAGGACCTGGACGAGCACCTGGAGGGGGTGGTGGCGGTGGAGGACCTGTACGTGCACCAGGGGGAGGTGGCGGGGGCGGGGGTGCTCCTCGCCCAGGCGGAGGGGGTGGGGGTGGGGGTGCTCCTCGTCTAGGCGGAGGGGGCGGGGGTGCTCCCCGCCCAGGTGGAGGGGGAGGAGGGGGAGGTGCTACTCGCCCAGGCAGAGGGGGTGGAGGAGGGGGGCCCGCTGAGTGTGTCATTGGAGGAGGAGGTGGTGGCGGTGGTGGAGCATTAGAACGCAGGGATGGTGGTGGTGGTGGTGGTGGTGGCGGTGGTGGAGGCGCTGAACGTGCTATTGGTGGC
Source organism: Eleusine indica (assembly GCA_030378355.1). Lineage (NCBI taxonomy): Eukaryota > Viridiplantae > Streptophyta > Magnoliopsida > Poales > Poaceae > Eleusine > Eleusine indica. The sequence continues at coordinate 43,842,261 of CM059500.1, forward strand.
GGTGGTGGTGGAGGAGGAGGTGAACATTCCATTGGTGGCGGTGGCGGTGGCGGAGGAGCTGAACGTGCCATTGGTGGTGGTGGCGGTGGTGGAGGAGCTGAACGTGCCATTGGTGGTGGTGGTGGTGGTGGTGGCGGTGGCGGTGGAGGAGGAGCACTTGAACGGATTATGTTGGATGATGGTGGAGGAGGTGGGGGTGGGGGGGGTGGTGGATCACTTGACCTCAATTTTGGTGGTGACGGAGGTTGCGGTGGCAGAACAACTACATTGTCATATGATCTTGGAGGCGGTGGTGGAGGTGGCGGCGGTGGTGGTGGAAGTACAGTAGCGTTACTGCCATTTAACCTTGGAGGAGGTGGAGGCGGAGGCGGAGGTGGAGCATTCCCACCTATACCAAGCATCGGGGGTGGGGGTGGAGGTGGGGGAGGCTGAGATATGTGTATGTTTGTCAGACCTGTCGAAGCTAGCCCTCTGAGCGCAGGCATGGAACTTGAAGAGATGGGTGGAGGTGGTGGTGGTGGAGGAGGAGGAGGAGGAGAAGCTTTAACTTGGCTTCTTGATGCAATTTGTGCACCTAGTAATGAGTGTGATCCTGGAGGTAATCTGCCAAACAGTTCAGATGCTGTTTCTTGTGTTAAGTGACTGCTTTGTGGTTTTCTCCGTGATACTAGAGGTGCATCATTCACAACAGTGATTTTATCATCTGTAGACTTGGATCGAATAGCCAGTGCAGGTGGTGAACTATAGTATCTGGATGGAGGATGCAATGGCCTATGCACAGAGGTAGCATCAGATTCCTTCTTAGGTAAAATCCATCTGGGTACTGTTTTTGGTTTCGCAATGTTCAGTTGTTCTTCCAATTGTTTGTCATGCCCAAGCTTTGCTTCCGATAAGACTGATGCATTGCCTAATGCTATCTTCTTCAAGACTGATGCCACAGCTTTATCAGGGATTTGACTTCGGTCATCGATTCCATTCTTAGGACTGTTAGCCCTGGCTACTGTTTGATTTTGAGCAAGGCCAGTACCAAACTCTTGGTTGCCACCAGGCCCCTCTAACTTGTTTTTTAGTTCACTCGCTACTTCAGTGGTTGGCAAAACAACAATTCTGTCATGCACACTGGTTTTCTTTGTAGGTATGGCATTTTCAAGGCCAGACTCTAGTTTACTGACATCCAATTTGCTATCAGCTGTATCAGAAGTTTTGGCAGTTTGAGCCTTGCAATTGCTGGTATCTTTTGAACTCCTACTCCCAACAGCTGTTCTTTCTATCCTAGACATAGCGCTCTTCTCATTGATGAGAGTTTTCACTTCCCGTATTATGGTACCATTGTCAACTATAGTTTTCTCTTCATAGATCACAAGCTCATTGTCCACAGATATTGTGTTCTCGGTAATAACCTTGATCTCACCATTCTGCAGACTTTCATTTGTCGTAGTCCTCAAGTGGGAATTGGCATCTGTGCACGACAAACTTCTTGGAGCATCAAAAGCCATGTAATCCAAATCAGGGTATTTTGAGAGTTTTGCGGGTTCATCAGCCTGACAATGAATTTCATCACTGCCACTTGGTTCAACTGTTGTGACTAAAGTTTGTGCAATTACATCTTTTGTATCCTCCTCTTGGCAGATAAGCGTAAATTTGTGTCCCTCAGAGTCTACAGATGTAGCAACCACCTGTATATCCTGCACATCACTGTTCTCCTGGCCACTTGAGTTGCTTAATGTAGACTCTGGAACAACCTCACGTGCCTCCTGCAAATCTTCAGGGTTCTGAAAACTTGAGGTAGGTGGACCTGGCCCTTTTCCATCCATGCTACCTGAATTCTGAGATATAACAATCTTGACATCCTCATCAGTTTGGCGCTTCTCCGGGCTGCTCCTTTCTTCATTTGCCATTCCACCATCCAATTCTGCAATGCCATCCAATGATACTCTACCATCAATTGATTGAGTTTCTGGATCTCTTCTAGCATCATGCCAATCCTCCTCTGCTTCATAGAACTCCTCTCCTCCTGTGTCTACTGAAGCAACATCAGTTTCATCACCATCATCAGCCACCTCCTCGGTGACAGCAGCAGGCTTGAATGAATCAGGATCCGAAAAGAGTACCTGATTCAAAATTGCGATTCTATATTACATCTCTGATCTCTGAAAGATAAAAGGATGGTAAAAGCATATAGAGGCATATGCATTTAGTACCTGAGCTCGGAAGTCCCGTGGGAACTGATGATTCACATTCCACGAAACATCAATATCATCACGATTCAGTACAAGGATGTTTGATTGAATGAATGCAGTGTTGAACATGACCCTGAACATTGTTTCCTTATGCTCCAGGTTATCACCAATATGAATGCATTCAATTACCACATCTCCTTGAACACGGCAGGACGCACTCATTCTTATCGGGACCTCTGCCTGCATGGCAAACACATATCAGAGTAGATTTAAGACGTGATAAGTATTTCAGCAATTACAAAAATAGTCACCTGTCCATAACGCTGAAGATGTTTCTTTGTCTTTGGCATCTCAAAAAGGACCTTCGCACTCTTGTTCCCAGGACTTGAGTCTTGCCCATGAACACGAAGATATGGCCTACAACCCCCTTCAGTGTCAAACCTCGGAACAACATGGAGAACTAATGAATCCAAGATGAGAGGCCGGCTAATAGGAGGCCATTCGGAACCACTTCCTTGTCTTGTTATATAGTGCAAATATCTCAAATGTGAAGGCTGAGGATTCAATGGAAAGAATTGTTGAATGAAATCCCGGCGAGCCTGCTTGTAGACCATCTCCAGTGTCTTCTGTTCACCCGTATATGTTTTCCGATACAAAAGGAGCCCAGCCAACATAAACGCAAGCACAGGCCATCCCCCTCTCTCACAGTGCATTAAAAGCATGTTCTGCTGTCCTTCCACTGATAGCCAATTTTCACATGATTTCAAGAAATGGTGGATCATCTCAAGCTGAAGCAATGGACATCCTTCATACTGCTGCGGATAGTCCATTACTGTCATGTCATACTCAGATAATATATCTGAAATCCGGCTCCTCTTGTCCCCAGACCAAAAGTTGGATACCATGAATGAAGCATCTGGAAAGAATTCCTGTAACTGTGCAACAATGCCGCTCAAGTAATCCCGGTACTCATCCTCACCCATGGCATCAGTCGAGAAGCAGCAGTCAAACACTAAAACAGATGCAGATACATTAGTGTAATCTGATATGAATCATTGCGGTATTCTGCTAGTACTAAAAAAAAATCTGAAACATATCTAGTACTAGCAGGCCTACGGCATTCTAATTTCCACCATCGCAAATATCTTTGATTTTTTTTTCACATTTTAAGACAACTCAAGTACTCGATCCACTTTATTTCATTGAATAAGTGCATCATTATAACTAACTAAATTTGAACTAAGCAACAATTAAACATGTGGGCATAATGCAGGTGGAGATGAGACATCCAATTTAGGACAAATGCAGTTACACCCGAAGCTTCCAAAAGAGCAGAGACCTCCAGAAACACACACGAATTATGGAAAGAAACAAGTAAAATTGATTTAAGACAAATACTGCTAAATATAGGGCTGCTTCCACGCCTCCAAACCCACAGCCGCACGAAATCCATGCTCCGAACTAGTATTCGGAAAACATAATCTACTAAATCGGGCTGCTTATTGCCGACACCAGTGCTTCACAATGTGCTGAATTGCGGCATGATTCAGCTCCCAGAAAGCAGGACTTGACCCAAATCCCCCCCCCCCCTCCCCACAACAGCGCGAAAGCAAGAAAATCCTTCCCAGAATGCGAAACTCCAGTGCAAATCCCACACCCAGCTGGACCGTGAGACGAGGGCATTATACCGTAGACGCGCTCGGAGATCTCGAGCAGCCGATCCGGGGTCTTCTTGAGGAAGAACTTGCGGAAGAGCGCCATCCTTCTCCCCCTCCTCTTCCTCCGCGGCCGCCGCCTCCTCTTCTCCGGCGCCCGCAGCGGCCGGCGCGCTGCTGCTACGCCTCACGCGGCCACCGATCGGCTCCGATCGGGGCGCCAACGGCATGAGGGGGGGCGCGCCCGCCGCCGCCGGCGAGCTCGGGGGCGGCGGCGCCGGGGATCTTGGGGTCCGCGCTCCGCCTAGGACTCCGGCGCGGCAGCAGCGAGGCGAGGCGCGGTGGTGGGCCGTGCGACGGCCGAGGTCGAGGCACCGTGGGATTGGGACGCCTCTTCCTCTACTTACTGCTGCCGCCTTCTCCTCCTTCGCTTAGCTTTAACTCTCCTCCTCTATTTTCTTTCCTAGCTTTCTCTATCGCTTCCCCCGTTTTTACTGCTACGACCTTCGGGTGGGTTTTTTTTTAATTTTTTTGGATTTTTATATTTCGCTTTCTCAATTTCAATTTGGCCGCCGCCGTGAATGTTTTCCGGGGCGCCGTGAAGGCCACGTGATCCGCGACGCTGGTGCCGAAGCTTTACTTCACTGTCATGCGGGTCCACGCTACGAGAAGGCCCATAGGTCAGTGATTAAAGCGGAAATCGCTGCCGTGGAGAGAGAGAAGAGAATTAGGCCTCAGCGGCAGTGTCGGTACGGCCGTCTCCGCATTTTCCCTTCCAGCGACGGGGATCTCTCACCTGGAGATTCTTTACAGGTGACTCGCCTAAGTTCGCGGGAAATGACCTACGGTTAGTTTTAATCAACTTGCTTACTGTTTTCGGGAGGGTCACGTGCGAATGGTCAAATTTTTTTTTTTTGTACTGCGACGGAATTTAAGCGCAGCGCATGTCTGTCCGCGGCTGTCATGAGCTTTGGCGGAATTTGTGGTGGCGTGTCAACGGCTACATTTTCAGACGGGGAAATTTTCCGTCCGGTGAACAGCTGTAGCTACTCACATTGGATCAACGCAGCAATTGATTGTGCATTGATTACGAGGCCTGAGTACCGATTGGTGTGTAACGCGAGGTCATCGTGTTCCTCCCCTCCTTCTGATCGAGACACAGTACTATCATTCTTTGACGCCTAATTGACACAGTTATCTGTCACGCAAGAAAGAACATGCTTGAACAATTGCCAAACGAATTATCTTGAGCAATGTGGTGGCAAATAGCACCGTAAAAAAACAGAATCTCCGCATATCACCTGTATATTGAGATTAAAAATGCGACCACTAGACCAGAACCTTTTTTTAAAAAAAAAATACGGACCAGAAGTTGGAGCACAGTATTCATGGCTCATGATTCATGAACCATTTGGTTTCTACTGTGGGAGCGGATCGTGTACCGTACTCGAGAGCATCTTCAACCTCTTGCCCTGTCCCACTCACTACTTGCACCACAAAAATGAAGCCACGCCGAGTTAAAGAGCCGTTTTAAAAAATAGCGAGCGAGCAATAATTGAGGAGCAGAAAAGCCTACAGCGAACTCAGCTGCAAAGATCTCCGCCTACCCGAAAGCGACGGCCCGGATTACCTCTGACCCGGAACGGACGGCTCCAGCGCGCAGAAAAATGCCAAAGGCCCAAAGCGACGGAGCTCGCCCGACCAGGAGAGGCAGCTCTGCGGCGGGGGCGAGTGGAGCTCGTCGCGTGGTCACGTGAGGCGGACGGGAAAGGGGAGCCCGCCCCGCGTACGGAAAAGCGGCCACGGAACGGGGGAGCGGGAGGCCGCGAGGCCGAGAAAAGTGCACGCGCGGTTTGGTTCACCGCGCTGAACATGACCGCTGCTGGCTTGCTGCTGCCGGTTCGGGACCGCATGCACGCAGCGACGAAGGGTTTGGAAGGGAGCTTCGCTTGGATCGATTCATGGAATGGAACGCGGCAGCTACTTGGCGCCGCCGATGCGAACGTCTTTGGTCGCGCCCGGTACGGGGTCACGTCTTCGTATGCGTAGTTGCCCTCGGCGGTCGGGAACTGTGGGTCTCGGATATTCGTTATTCCATGTGTTCAATCTTCATGCGTACGCTCTATATTACCGGATACCCTCTTCCTGCATTCCATTTGGAGAAAACCAAGCTGAAAAAGAGTCTGCCCACGTTCTCTTCCGTGTGGCGTCCCGCGGGCCGGCTCAGCTCCCCACCCACGTCTCGAGCTCTCATCATCAACCGCCGTGCACGCATGAGACGGGAACCCCATCCCGTCGCGTCGCACGCGTCTCATGAAAGCAGAGCATTGAACGCTCACGCAGACGCACGAGGTCACCGCGCCACGGATCCCGTGCCCCATCATCTAGTACTACTCCTACCACTACCGCCATTTTAGGACACGTACAAAAGCATTTATTTTTGCCGTCTCTACGTAAGTTCTGTCTGACGTGGACTGTAGTACTAGTGAATAAACAGAGAGAGAGACAGAGCGGAGCCGCCTCGCGAGAGAGGACGGCACAAGCTCTCACACAACGCGACGAGCCAGCGCCGTCCTCTCCGAGCCGGGCTTCCCGCGCGCGTACCTCCTCCCAGACGCCGGCGATCACCGTCGCCGCCCGCCGCCCCTCGCTGATGATGCGCGCCGTCCGCCGCCGCCGCGCACAGTGAGCCGCGCCGCCCGTGAGACGGGCAGGCCACAGAGCTGCGCCGCATCGGCATGGCGTGCCTCCGGCTGGCCATCACGCGCCGCGTGCTGCTCGAGCTGGATCAGGCAGGCCGTGGCCGTGGCCATGGGAATCGGGAGCTCGTGGCCATCCCGCGAGCGAGGATTAGCTACAGGTGGATAAGGAAAGATTTGCTACTTTTTGATTTGGACCCTTATCATTTTCGCAAAGCAATCCTTTTCAATATACAGTTTTCAAACTATAGTCCTTCGGACAAGCACCACGAGATAAAAACAAATAGTACTCCTCGGAGTACTAGGAAACTGTTATTACTAATCCCTTCCACAGTTTTAAAACTCGAGATTTCCCGTATTCATTACTGAGCGCGGCATCATAATTGAAGGCAGGCAGTACCCCTTGGTTATGAGCACTGTCTCTCTTCACATCTGATCTACCCCTGTTTTGCTTGGGCCAAAACGAGGTCCGAACTAGGATGATTATTGGCTCGTTATCGTCTCGGCGTGCAGCAATTATCAACGTTACCAAACACTACTGTACTACGAGGGCAGCAGCAGTATTTAGTGAGAGAGCTGCAGGACACGCCTTTCAATGGCGCTTAGATCGATCTTTTCACAAGGATCAAGAGCGAGCCCTCCATGATGTGAGCGTACGACTCCTGAATAAAACAGTATAATTACAGGACGATGAGGCAATTACCACGACGGCTGGATATGGATCGTTGTCCATTTGGAGTGAAGCAATCATCAGGCTAATAGAGCAGGAGCAGCACTTTACCGCTGCTGGTTCTTTACGGCGGAAGGTTGCACAGTGTAGGAACGGAGCTCTTCGCGTGGTGTAGAATCAACGGCGACAGCCTGCCTACACGAGGGTGATAATACCGGTAGCGATTGACAGGGGAGCCCCCACACGTGCCTTTTTTCTAGAGTGCCGGAGGGAGACAGCGACCGTTGCTGGGCCCGCGTGATAGAGACTCTACTAGCTGCTGTCCAGTGTCCACATGCACAAGCCATCTGTCGCTCCGCTGATCATCAAACTCTCCCTGTAACGCCGTTGTCTAAATCCTTCTACTTCAAATAATGGTGGGGGTGCGTGGGAGGGGTCCAGGGAGCATGAGCACCACCGTAGCCGTAGCAGGAACAGGATTGGAGCGAAGGAGCTCTCACGCAGGCTGGACCATCAGAAAATACCCGAGATAATTCGGTCGCTCTTCATGCGCGATGGCCGGAGCCCGGAGCAGGGGAAAAAGTCGCTGCCCGGCGCGCCACCGTCTGCAGAAAGCTGGTGGCGCAGATCCCAAAGCGCTCACCCGGTCGGCTTCAGAGCGCAGCGCGCGCCATGGGCCACATGGCCAACACAAGAAATAAACAGCCGTTGATCGGCGATCACTGCGCGCATGGGTACAATCATGGAGGACACTCGGCGGCGTCAGCGTCGTCCCGCGCAGCCTTTTCCCGAGACCGTTCTGACTCATGGAGCGAGCAAAGCCGCACCGCACCGCGACGAGGACGAGCCGAGCCGGGGCGGGCACCACGGCCTGCTAGGCGCCGAGGCACATGCCGATGTCGCCCCGCTTTTGAGCGACACGCGGAATATCGGCCAACCCACGGCTCGTGCGAGGGATCATGGCGGCCGGACCGACCCGCGAACGTGCGCGCGTACGTATGTGATGCTTCCACGCATCGGCGCGGCAGGCAGGGGCATTAACGCCTGATCCACACTGTGCAGTGCCCTGGTTCCTCCGCTTCTCTTGTTTCGGGTCGCCGAGTTTTGCGAGATTTGGGCGGAGCCTTAGGTGACGACGGGAGGAGAAAAGTACGCAGGGGAAAAGAGACGTTGCATTGCATTATGACTACAGAATCTACCGCGCGTCTCTCTCTCTGATCTCGCTGCCTGTCCGGCCGGCGAGGATTACTGAAAGAAAGTGGCGTCGCTTTCTGTTCCTCTACAGCGGCCGGCAAGGACCGTCCCGCGTCTGGCGTGGTCGCGGTCACAACCGGCGCGGCCGGGCGGCATGCCCCGCGTGCCCAGCCGAGCTTGACAGTCGTTTTCGGCGTAACCTCGGCCTCGGTTGCAGGCCGGCCCAACTCGTCCCAACTCCCAACCAGCAGACGCAGCCCATGCCCATCGCCTCGCGCGATCGCACCACGTGCGAGCTGCCTAGGCTGCTTCAGACGTTAGGCTTGCCGCTTGCCCCACCAAGAACTGGAGCATCTGCTCAAAAAAAAAAAAAAAAAAAAAAACACACATACACACCAAGAACTGGAGCACAGCGACATGGCAGGCCGGCCACACCAAGAACTGGAGCACAACGATTGGCAGGCCTGCCCATCATACTTAAGCTTTTTCACAGACACGCCAGCCGGAGCGATACCAACCTTGACAGCTAAGACAAAGAACGATCTTTCGATTTCACTTTTCTCCGTATAGGGCTAACTTTACAGCAATCTCACCATCTAGTGGTGCCTCGTTTTATTTCTACTGCACAATGGATTGTTTAATCAATCACACTAGCTCGTTAGCTGTTTGTTAATCATGCCTAGCCACAAGGGTACATAACAAAAAAAATAAAAAGGAATGCACCTATATCATAGCACAGGCCTCTTCCGGGGAATCTACAACACATGCCAAGTCATAATATATCCATGATGTTCCTGGAAACAATGGAATCGTCAGCAGAGGTTGCCAGTTCGATACTTCAGGAGAGGCCAGTCACAAAACCGGCATGTTTTCCTACTTCTCTTTAAGGCTTGAGTACTGCTTCTCCAAAGATGGAAGCCCAGCTTCTACTCTCACTTGTCTTGCTTCCAACCTGTTACCATAATCGGGCACCGTCAGGCGTAATTCATGCAGGGTTCTCAGAGCAGTGAACAGAAATGACTAATGAGGTATACCAGATTTGCTCAGCCCATGCGTTAAAGAGGAAAGGTATCTTACTAATTCTGAAATAGAATTACCTCTCCTGAACCATGATTTTCGAACAACTTGTCGGATGTGGCGCTCATGCTTCTGTAACAGTTCATCAACCTTGTGTGTCTGAGACAGCAAAGGGCCTGAATATTCAACCTTCTCACCTTGATCATGGTCGCCCTGAAGTTTCAAACAGCACATCACTTACAAAATTATTCATATGATGAAAGCCGTATAACGTTAGACACATTAATTTATTCATGTGAAAGCAACAGAGAGTCAGGCTGAGAACTCAATTACAAACCTTGAAGCTATTCTTTGATGAGAGAGCATCCCCAAGGTATAGTGCTTTTGAGAAGTTCTGAGAGTGGTAAGTGTCACACGCGTCGAATGAATCTGGACGCTCTAACTGTGACCACTTCTTCAGAACCGCACGCTTTGCTCCATCATGAGGCTCTTGGACTTTGGAGTTGCTGTGTGCTACATGTACATCTCGGTTAGGTTGCTCCCTCAAGCCAAAGTTCTCTTTAGCTTGCAAATTACTGTCCTGATCAATCTCAGCAGTAAATTGGCTTCTTGAACAAGATCTATTCCGCAATCGAGCAAAAGAACGATCATCTTGTGGCCTTTTTGCCCAAGCAAAACCACTAGATGAAGAAACAATCAATGGTCCGGAGAAAGGGATTTCCTCCTGTGATTCATTCTTAGCATGCCGAGCCCTTTCTTTAACTTGGGCTGCTGTCGCTGCTTGTATATCTGCAAATAACCTAACATCACCATTCACCTTTGTACGATCCTGTATTGTACTACCCTTTGTTCCATCAACATTAGTTTTGGAGTCCTGAAGAAGAAAATGAAAGCAGGAGACATTTAATGAATGATAGTCATCATCTTAAATATTCCTTTTGCTTGTCCAAAATGTTCTACTGATAACATTTAGTGAAAGAATCCAACCATGCAAGAAGAAAAAAAGAGATACCTCTGTTTTGTTCATTTGCTTAGTGATTGCAGTAGGTTCTCTTGCTGCTCTGCTGAGCCTTGAAGATTTCTTCGATGCATCTGGCCCATGTGCTCTTGCTTTTCTCCTGAAAAGAAATAAATGCCAGGTTGTTACTGACTATTTTAGGATTTGAAACAATAAGTTCTTTTGTTTAACTTCCAGCCACCAAAATTTGTACTAGTAACAGTCATGGTTCAGTGTTGTAAGTTGCTTAGTAATTGGTGGCTTTCAATCTGTGAAGCATGCGGCATGCCATTCAGACAGATAAGAAACAAAAGATCGTAGTTTTCTGTCCTGCAATAAAATGATCCTACAGTTTAAAGAGCCCACCTGAGCACATCTTCTCGGAACTTTGCATCCATCTCCTTGTTAGGTGCATACTTAGGCAAGCTCGATGGTTCACATGCATAAGGTTTTGTCTTGAAAAACTGTACAAAGAAAAGGAAATATATCGCCCATTATTGTACCACTTTGAGAGTTTGAGTCAAGGTGCTATCTTTACAAGATTTTACAATAGGAACACAAAATAAACTAAGTTCCATTATACTAGAACTAAGGACACAGAAGTGCAATTGTGCAAAGATAGATTGCAAGCCACATTGACAATAATATTCAGCACCGCTAACTGGAGATCTGGCACAATACTAGATAAATTAGGAAGTAATTTTGTTTTTAAAATGAATGAGAAAATAAAAGGGGAAGCAAAGCAAGGGGAAAAAAACTTGAACAACCAACAACTAAAATTCCAAATGTATAGGTTTTCCCCCATCCATCACCATGTAATATACAACAGGAAGATAGGAAATCACGTAATCACATGATGCCATCTTACCTCAGACATAAGAGCACCTGATGCAGTACCACGTCTGTAGGGCTCCACTGACAGAAGAGTTTCTAGCAACCTCAATGCATTATCTGGTACTTCTTTAAAATTATCTCTAAGGGTACTTGGATAAGGTTGGTGAGGTTTAAATATTGTTGCATGAGGCAACTTCGACTTCTTCCAATACTCATCAGCAGGAGAACCACATAGCTTAAAAATCTTGTGCAGTTGTTCCACCTAGAAAATGAATGAGATATCACTTCATATTAACTGACAAGAAGCATCCTGGAGAATTTAGAATTCTTGACAAGCTAAAGCTGGATTTTATCTGTTTTTTCTTACTAAAAAAGAGCATACACTGAAAAACTAGTGAGTTCCAATTGGATAAAAACATGTACAGAAATTATTAGTGTCAGAATCCCACAAAACTATGAGTAATTCGTGTAAGTGAATTAGTTACCTCAGTTCTTCCCTGCAATATAGGCTTCCCGCGAAACATCTCAGCAAATACACACCCAACACTCCACAAGTCAACAGCTGCATCATAGTGAGTTGAACCTAGTAGCAGTTCAGGTGGTCGGTACCATAGTGTAACAACACGGCTGGTCAGAGGGTGGTTTTTGCTGGGATCAAAGTAATTAGCAAGACCGAAATCAGCTATCTTGAGAACCCCTTCATTATTCACAAGGAGATTAGCACCCTTGATATCACGATGAACTACGCGACGTGAATGACAATGCTCCAGCCCTGACAATAACTGGTTCATGTAGCACTTGAGCTGCAACAGGTGACATTCAGATAAAGTGTCAGGTAACCACAGTTCTACATCAAAATTGTGCTGAAGGAAGTAAATGACCTTGAACATACCTGTGCTTGACTGAATTTTATATCCGGGGAGGAGCAAAGTCCAGCAAGATCGTGCTCCATGTATTCAAATACTAGGTAAAGGCTGCATGATAACCGAGAAGTAATCAAGCCTTCCAGTTTCATGACGTTTGGATGATCAAGCCTTCTTAATATTTGTATCTCCCTTGCCATGAACCTAACACTCTCTGGCTCAAAATTGTCGAATCGCACCTTCTTCAGGGCAACAATTTTTCCAGTTTCTAGTTCCCGTGCCCTGAAAACACTGCTATATGTGCCTTGCCCAACCTATGGATTCAGTGCAACAAACAAACATGAGCAGAACTTAATAGCACACGCCACACGGCAGACATATATCTAAATAAAACTTCCTGGTATATAAATGGAGGAAAGAATGCAAGTTCACAAAATGTTTTCACGCACGAGGTAAATCGGAAATTGGCAGAACGTCAGAAATTGAGCATGTGTTCCACCATTCACTGCCCTTGTAGTACTGGTAAAATGTAGCCCAAATGCCCAATGGTGTACTAATTGTTTTTCATGTCACATATCACCATGAAAATGATCACACAGAAGAAACGGTGTAAAAAAGTCAAATTTCCTACTACCAGCAAAGCATATCAATCAAGTTATCATCAATATGAGACAGACTAAACCATGTGCTGCCTCATAGAAAGAGACACCAGATCTCCCATGCAACCCGCTTTTTCTCCGGCATTGTCACAACAGTTGTCTATTGCGCTACTTTTAATATTCATTCATGTCATAATCCACAACCGAATAGAGTACTCCTAACAAACACACTTCAACCAGATAACAATCGATCCCAACAACTACCCACCTTGTAAAATTTCACATGCATGCAGAAAATCTCGCAATGGAAAATGACCCGCGAGCTATTGAATCGAATCAGTCAGAAACCTCAACCGAAAATGAATCAACCCAGGAGACGACAGCCGAAAGCGGCACAGTACCTTCTCCAGCTTCTCGAAGGAGTCGGCTTTGAGCGGGATCCAACCCTGGATGGCCTCGCCGGCGACGGCGCTGAGCCACGGCGGCCACCCCGCCGCCACCTGCTCCCCCTCCAGGCTCTTCCGCAGGCTCCGCAGCCGGAAGCTCCGCGACGCGGCGGACACGGCGACGACCTTCCCGTGCTGCTCCTCCGCATCGTCCTTGACGACCTTCTCTACCCGCCTCGCCGCCGCAGACGACGAGCTCCGCAGGGCGGACACCGACACGGCCGCCGGCGGCACCGGCAGCGCGACGGGCTGCGGGTCACGCGGCTGGACCCTCTCCCTGAGCGCGCCGGACGAGTCGGCCGCCGGCGTCACCGAGACGGCGTTCTTGGACGCGACGCAGCCCATCGCGGCGGCGCACTATCACCACCACCAGGCGCTAGCAACCATGCGCTGCGGTCAGAAACGGAGACCGGTGGAAGCACCAACGCGTGAATCTTTTCAGCGTCCTCCCCCCTCGATCAGTCCCGCATTGGTCTGAGGCGGCGGCCGCGTGGAGGAGGGGAGGGGGGCAGAAGTCCAAAGAGACGAGGAGGATCAAGAAAGAACCGAGGAGAAATTTTGACCCCGTCGCCCGCCAACCGCAAAGGCGTCACGGGTCGGACACGGCAGGAGTCAAGAGCACGGCAGGCAGGATTGACCTGGGAGGGGACTAATTAATGGCGCGACTGGGACGCGACGTGAGAGTCACCCACCGAAAAAGAGGAGACCTCGACACCACCCCCGTCGCCGACGGACCACGACGACGACGACGACGGCGATACTTCGAGACGCGCGGCCGTGATCGCGAGCACGGGAGAACCGTTGCGGCGAGCGGAAAAAAAGGAACGGCCCTCTTTTTCAGAAACCGGATCGCGAAGCCGCCAGACGACCCAGGCAGGCCGCGGCGGCAAGAATCGGAGCAAGAAAACGGCGGCGCCGCCAGGCCGCGCGGCCGGGACGGATCAGGAAGGCACCCCCAAATTCGGCCGGAGATACCGCAGGGGAAGTGGGGCGGACCACACCACACTCAACACGCTAGTACTACTAAAACTCGGCGTCGCAGAGTCGCGGGTGGAGGTGGGAATCGGGCGGGTGGGGGTGGGGCTTTGCTTAAAAGGTCGACGCCACGGGACGCGGGAGTGATGAGGTTTTCCGCGCACGCTTTTCTCTTTTCGCAGTTCGCAGCAGCGCGGGGTTGCTCGCTTTGCCGGCCCCTCCTCGTCCTCTCTCTCGTCTTTGCGGAGAGCCTCGTCGCCCTGTTCTGTTCTTGTAGCGAGATTAGCGGGGGCGGAGGGCCCGGGGGTCCAGATTTCACTTGTGGGAATATTATGCGATTTGCACCCTAGTATTGGGAGTATTTTTAACAAGTACTACGTCTTGGACTGCTATGCTAGGACCTACAAAACGTCAAAGAAAGGAAAGATGCGTGTAACGAGGGGAGAGAAGAATTCCTGTTTCCTCTGAATGTGAAATTCTGCGCGAGGACAAGTAAAAAAGTTTGACGAAATACTGGTTCGAAGTTCGAAGCGTATCGGCAAATCAGCCCTCAGATCGTCGCGCCAATGCAGGACCATCTTTGCAATTATCTCTTTTTCCCCTACCCTTTCCCCCCACACAAAACCTTTGCGTTTTACTTTTCAGGTCCCCTGCCCGGCGGTGTCAAAAAAAAAAAAGAAAAAAAAAAAGATCCCCTCCCCACCGCCCCGCGGCGCGCTGCTCTTTTCCTCGCTCCCTATCCGTTTCTCCCCCGCGCGCGCATGAGGAAGTCGTTCGACGGGCCCGTGACGAGACGACGCATCACTGATTGGCCGGGCCCTCTGGCTCCCCGCCCCGCCTGCCTGGCGCCGCGCAGCAGTGTGAAAGCGACGACGCGCACGCGACTACGCGAGAGTCCAAGCAGAAGCAGCGGTGTCCGGCCGGGTCCGTGTAAACGCCGGCCGGTTCGGTCAAACCCATCTCATCTCGGCGGCGGCAGCAGGCCCTGCACGCGCGCGCGGACGGTTTCGGGGGCCCGGCGGGGAAGCAGCGTCTGATTCCGTGGAAAAAAAAATCGCGAGCGCGTCATGTCACCGTGTCTCCGCGTTCTGCACTGGAGTGGAGTGCCGTGTGCTCTGCTCCGCTGCATGGGGGATTCGGTTTGGGACGACGACCCTCCCACGTCCAAAGATTAAAACTCACTAACAAAAAAACTAGTATGTCATTATGTGCCTATTACGCCTTCAACAAAAAAAAAAAATTGCTCCTTCGAGTCATGAGCAGTCTATTGTTGATGCGCCTGTACTATGTCGGTACTTGTGTTCGCTGCCCGATCAGAAATTGAAGAAAGATCGCGCCGGTCATTTCACCCTTCCATTCCCTTCCCGTGAACTATTCACTGTAGACCCGGTGACGGAAACAGGGCAGCCGCGGGCTCGACTTGGCCCACACTGTTCCGCACGACTCACGTAGCTGTACGCCTGTAACATCGTCTTGGCAGGTCATGGGAGTGAACTCACGTCATTCAAGCTGTTTTTAATATACAGAACGGAACATAATGCAGAATTGCCAACTGCCCCGTCCAAAATATGTGAGCGCATCTGGGTGACATGACATGGTATTTGATTTGGAACTGTCCCACGATACATTTGATAAGTCGACATGCTGTGCATACATCTTCGTTTGGTCAAACGAGAAGATGAACTGGGAAACGAACAAATTTGATGATGTTCAATGAGGGTTAGGCCGAGAGCAACTACTTCGCACCCTAGCTACAATGCCAAAAACACTACTAGTAGTAGTAGATCGTGACAGATGTTCAAAAGGAAAAACCTAGGCGATGTTGTAATAATCCATGTAGATGTTAGGTTCTGTGAATTTTCCAATACGGTGGTTTTTGGCCGGTCTCTCCCTGGATTAGTAGCCTACGACAGTAATCACTTTAGCGCTTAGCTGGTGTTCGCGGACATGTGACTGACGGCCCGACACAACGTGGATTCGGTGTTGACGCAGTTGAAACAGTTCGGCCGCGCATATGTCCCCGCGTTGACAAAAGTTATCAAGCCGCCCATCGATGCAGCGTCGTCAGTAATGCATTGGATTATGCGTTAACTAAAAGCACAATGGGAATATTGTCGGGTGATAAATTTATAGAGGAATGGAATCACAAATGATTAATTTGGGCACTCTAGCTTGGAGAATGCCGATAATGATTGCTTATCGCTGACGCGATGGCCTGAGCTCCGTTTCTGGCATGTAGTATACTGAATAATACTGATCCGTAGGGATCGGGGTGCAGCAAGTAAAGAAACAAATTAAAAGAAACACAGGTTTAGATTGTACGACTGCACTGATTCTAGTGGACGTAGAATTTGAGTATCGATTATCGAAGCATCACGTACTATTCGAGGTCCACTAACCGAACAGTAGGTGGATCCGCTGGTCCTGAAGTCAAATACAAAGATTCGTGCAGAATGTTTGTTTATTTCTGCTCTCTCGAAAAGCCAAATCTAAGGTGATTCTACTGGTATAGATGGGGATTTTAGATTGATCGAGGAATGGAAGAGACGGGAAAGGTGCAGAGAAAGGAGAAAAAGTCCGGCAGCGAGGCGGAGCGGAGGTCTGAAACCGATGTCGCGGAGGCCGTGTCTTCTCGCGGCGGGGAACACTTGGCTCCTCCTCACGCCACGGCAAGACACGAGCCGCACATGGAATTAGACTATGCACACGCGGCAGTACGTGTCTATTTGATTCGATGCTCCGGTGTTAAGTTTTTTAATAAGTGCTACTAGTGCCACTTCTGCATCTAACCATCCTATTCATGCGTACACCATTCCGGTCTCATGTTCATACCACAATTCCGCCGTGATTGTTCTCGCACGGATCTCTCTTAAAAGCAACGTTTCCCATGGCCTTCACTCCGGACCTTCCAGAACAGTTATCGGGGGCATTTGCGTCGTTTGCAAACTACAACACGAGGAACCTGGTCCGCCTAATTCAAGTTGTTCGCAGATTAATAGAGGAATCCGGTCTGCCTAATTCAGAGCCGGGCATCACGTAACACGTACCACCGGCACCTGTTGGGCCGGCCTAGTACAGGCAGCGACGGGGCATATCAAATGGACGTCGATCCGGACGCAAGTGACAAGTCATTGATGCCCCTGTTGGTGTACCATGCCGTGATCGGCCAGCTAGTTCCGTACGTTTAGTGCATGCCAAATGGCGAACAGCTCGAACTGGCAATGCTGCGACGAGACCACTCAGATCATTCCGTCCTTCTCATCAGTGGAACTGCAGCCTTTTTTGCTTGCAAAACACTCATTCAATGTCCTTCCCATTAGAACCCAATTATTAAGCGTCTAATACCTATACTCCACCAAAAAAGGTTTACACTAGAACCGTACAAGTATATTTCCCGTGTAATCTCTATCCAAATACTAATGGCGGTAATGTTCAGTAACTCGGGTGACCCCATATACTTCCAGTTCAAATACCTTATCTCTGCTTTTTTCTTATGTGATGGGGTTGGGAGTTGGTGATGATAGGGCCAGCAGGAGACATTGGAGCAGGCAGCTCGGACTCGTCGGAGTGGAATCAGGCCGGGAAGTGAAGCAGAAGCAGACCGGCAGAGCAGGCAGCTCTCACTATCAGTGGACATTGGCCCGTGCATGCTCGCCGTGCTGCTGTGTTGACTTCCATCTTTGTTTTGTTTGGTTTGGCGCCTCTTGTCCTGTTTCCCGTCACGGGCTGACGAACCAGCATCCCATTGACTTCTTGTCTGTCCGGCCCCCAGTACCTGACTGAAACCGCCCCTGCCTAGTGTCTGTTCAGTTCAGCAAGCAAGTGGATCTCCAAACCAATGTTGTTAGCAATAAAACATGCGTACTACAGCATTATTAGATCCTTGGATTAATAACCGGCTGGCAGCGATGCAACCTACCGCGCAGCCTTGCACTTGCAGTTTCTATCTGTTCCACATTCATTTTTCATCTATTACTTACTATTTTGCAAGGATTTTCTTTGAATTAAAGGCCTTATACTTTTGCCAGGATTTCATCTCTTCATTTATCTGTTGCACACCAAGTTAACTGTTTCCCTGATAAGTGACAATACCGTCGGTTCCACCTTTTTTTCAGATCGTGCACACTAGTGAGAGTCAGTGCGCAAAATGATGTGCAGGATCTAAAAGCTGCAGGCTGGCCCTCACTTGGTACTACTACTCCTATCGAACAGCGTCTCGCCTCACTGCACTCATCGCTCATCATTGCATGCCGTTACAGTAGCCTCACTCATGCCGTGACGAACGATCGCACCAAGCAGGTGGCAAATGATGAATCCTCCTGTCCCGCGTCCCAGCCTTCAAACCACATTACGAACCTTGAAGAAGGGGATTCGAAGTCAGAGAATGTTCACCTCCGTTGCTTCTGCCAAATTCTTATCCCATAGAATGACGGAAACAGCTGCTGAAATGCTGAATAACCCTATCGGATAAGTTAGTAGTCTTAGGACTTTCGCTGTTCTCGATTGCTGCCCCAAACAATGGCCGACCTCCACACCCGCTCCCGATTGCACGCGTTTTTTATCGACGAGATGTTAAAGCCCACCTCCCCGTATAGCAGGCCAGCCACGGTACGCGAAGCAGGCCACGGGCCGCGATGGGTCTCGCGCTGAGCGCAAGCGCGACCCCATCGCTCGGGCAACTTTCCGAGAGAAAATGGTCTTTGCTGTTACGAAATGACGGAGCCGGAGCCTTTTATCGGCGCCGTTTTTCGGCTTTGGCGGAATAAACTGGGCCCTCATCCCGGCTCCAAAACAATCCAACACTAAAATGTGTTGGGGATAGCCCATGTACACCAGAAAGCCCATAGCTCATCGCGCAAACTAAAACCCTACCCCTACCAGTATATATAGTCTCCCACCCCGCGCTCTGCCTTTCTTGTCATCCCGGCGGCGGCGGCGCAGAAGGAGAAGCAGCAGCAGGAGCGCGCCGAGGAGCGGCGACCCAGCCCGAGCTTGCAACCATGGTGAGCGCCACCATCCCCTTCTCCTCCCTCCGTGTTCTGCACAAAGCGCGCTTCTTCTCCCGGTAGATCTGGGCGCCGCGCATCTTAGGCGAGGGTGTTCCCTAGAGTTTCGATGGTCGTTCCGAGCGGCTTGCCCTCGTTTTAGTGCAGTTGGGTCCATTCTGCTGCCCTTCTAGTGTGGCATCATTGATTTGTTTTAATTTGTAGTTCGACCTAAGAACGATCTCAGATGTCTTGGGTCTGGTTGTTTAAGATTTAGTTATTAAGGGACTCTTATTGCTCGCGCGATGTCATGGTTAGGATACAGCGCTGAGGGTAGTTAGACAGGCGAAGTCTGCAGTTCTCGGTATGTTTTTAGGGCTGATTGGATCTTGTTTGCTAACAAGCCTTTTGATTACATTTATACTTGTAGTGTTCCTTCCCTTACAGTATAATGATATATACCTATTTGTCCAGCTCACCATTTCCTATTTGTAGCTGATGTAAGTTCTGTGAAGCTAGCATACATAATCTTAAAGCTTTTGCTTCTTATCACTGAATTTCTTGGGGACATTGGTACTTTTCATAGCAGATTGAAAAACATTTGGGTTCCTTGAATTATGTTACTTAAATGAATTACAATAGACGGCTGTTGCATTTACATGATTAAAATGATGAGAGCAATCTGATTTTGTATACTGAATTTCTTAACATTATTTTGTTTACTTATGGAACAGGCTAGGGGTTTGAAGAAGCATCTGAAGAGGCTCAATGCGCCCAAGCATTGGATGTTGGACAAGCTTGGCGGAGCTTTTGTAAGTTTGCCAAATTTCTATAGCTATTGCAGCTGCATTATTTTCTGTTTTTACATGGTTGTTGACTTATGCTTGATACTGTTACAATGAATAGGCCCCCAAGCCATCCTCTGGTCCCCACAAATCCAGGGAGTGCCTTCCCCTTATCCTGATCATCAGGAACAGGCTCAAGTATGCCCTGACATACCGTGAGGTCATTTCCATCCTGATGCAGCGCCATGTGATGGTTGATGGCAAGGTCAGGACGGACAAGACCTACCCTGCTGGGTTCATGGGTATGTCCTGATCTTCCTTTCCATTTTAACTGTTGGTTCTTCATTGCAAATATCAGTTAATAACTTGGATGTGTTGTGTCTCCTATTTGACAGATGTGATCTCCATTCCCAAGACCAATGAGAACTACAGGCTTCTGTACGACACCAAGGGACGCTTCCGTCTTCACCCTGTCAGAGATGAGGATGCCAAGGTTACTTTTCTTTTTGGTACAGCAGTGCATTTTGCTGAACGGACCCTGGTATTTGTTGTGTGTTTATGTGATATTGCATTGTCTGAGTTGTGCTTGCAGATGCTAGGAATATAGTGCAATTGACATATTTTGTTCCTTGTCAGTCTATTCTTTGCTGAGAATCTTTACATTGCTTACTATGTTTATGTAGGATTTTGGATAAGTTCATGTTGAAATACTGATTGCTATTGCTCTTTATGCAGTGCCTTGTTGCATGTATGATCTCAAATACTGATTCTTATTTATTGATGTGCAGTGGAAGCTCTGCAAGGTTAGGTCAGTCCAGTTCGGTCAGAAGGGTATCCCCTACCTGAACACCTATGATGGCCGCACCATCCGCTACCCTGACCCTCTGATCAAGGCCAATGACACCATCAAGATTGATCTGGAGACCAACAAGATTGTTGACTTCATCAAGTTCGATGTTGGCAATGTCATCATGGTGACTGGTGGAAGGAACACTGGCCGTGTTGGTATTATCAAGAACAGGGAGAAGCATAAGGGTACCTTTGAGACCATCCACGTTGAGGATGCTATAGGCCACCAGTTTGCCACCCGTCTGGGTAATGTGTTCACCATTGGCAAGGGCAACAAGCCGTGGGTGAGCCTTCCCAAGGGCAAGGGTATCAAGCTCAGCATCATTGAGGAGCAGCGGAAGCGTGATGCTGCCGCCCAGGCTGCTGCCGCTTAAATCTGAATGCGACTTGGGTTTTGCTATAGTGAATTCAAGGATATAGAACTATGTTGCCAGACTATCTATAAGTTTTGCCTGATGCTTGTTGGTTCGTGAACTGATTTCTGTTAGCTGTATGCAACTATTTATGTTATCCATGTCGTAGATTT
Source organism: Eleusine indica (assembly GCA_030378355.1). NCBI lineage: Eukaryota > Viridiplantae > Streptophyta > Magnoliopsida > Poales > Poaceae > Eleusine > Eleusine indica. Next base: position 43,863,535 of record CM059500.1, read on the forward strand.
CTTGCTCAGTACTATGTTGTTTTGAACAATGCCAGACAATACAGTCTGGTTAAAGTACTCTTAGCATGAGCTAATCTGGTTTTTCTCCGTATCACTGACGAGCCAAGCTCTCGTGCATGCCTGTCTCAGCAATATTTTCTTCTGATATCCTTAAATTGTTATCCTACATGCCAAATGAATCAGTTTTCTTCTAACTCTTAAATGGTGCCGTTTGCTCTTCTCGGTGGCGCTTAGGAGACATTAATAAATGCGCACGCGTTCTCTTGCATTGCAAAAGTAAATCAGAGACTATAGTGCAGAAGAAGAATGGCAGGGTCGCGGACCTCTTTCTTCCGCTCCCACAGCTGCGTTCTTCTTGTTCCGCGACGACGCGATGGCCGGCGCAAAGACGTTTCAGACGTATGACCTTCTCGGCGGCGTCACGACTGTCCTCGACGAGCCACGCCACCTCCTCCTTGGGCTGCCACGCACGCGCACCTCGGGGGGGTCGAGAAGTTAGCCGATGGTGATGATTGCTACTCGTGGAGGAACGTCGTTGGGTACGAGATGGATGCCTCAGCTTGCGTCGCGTCCTTAGCATGCTACTGATTCCCATATTTGTTTTTGCCTTGTATTCGATGTGTTTCGATATGTATGTATTGCTTTGATGCTTTGACCTGAATTTTCGTCTCAAATTTGGGTGGTGATAATAATCCTGTTCAGTTTTTGAGATCCAGTTCTCATGCGTAGTCCTGAAATTTCAATGCTTATGCCACAGCAGTAAGGCAAATACCCTTTCCAAGCTACGCAAAAGGCAACACTTACAAGGGCGTAGAGAGCCCTGCGCTCATCTCTTTTTCTTCAGTTACGCCATTCTTATGAGAGAGACATCCATAAATGCACTAAACATGGTACTCGGGCTACCTGTATCATTGTTTCTTCTGAAGGCAAATGCCACAGTCTGTTCAAAAGTATAATATATGAGTCTCAATTCGAAAATAGTAAACTAATCTAACCTAATAAAACACGAATGACAGAATTAATTTTATCATCATAAATAGCTACTTACCCAATGATTTAAACCCTTCATTCTATATAGTCCACCTCTATCCAATCACAAAATATATATAAATACAATATATAAAAAAATTTTTAGACCCATTCTTTCACAAATTTCACTCATCCGTCTTCTCCTGCCCCGTTTTTTCTCACCCGCGCGTGGCCTACCTCCCGCCTGTACCCGCTCGAAAATTAGGCCACCGTCGCCTCCTTCCTTCCCCCGTCACGCGTCGCTACTTCCATGTTCCATCTCGCCTCCCGCTCAACCGCGGAGCCCTACCCTCGATGCCTCCCCGTACCCTAAAGGCGGCCTCGATTTGCCGCTACCGCGTCAGGCGACACCACAACGCCTCTCTCGGTGGTGGGCTTCTTCCCAATCACGTCGCCGGTCACGTCCCATGGTGGCTTCGACATGGCTGCCTGCCTGACCATGTTCGACCGCGACACCCTCGTGTCGCCCGCTTGTGCCTCAATTTGCAACTTCCCCAGCCGTTCGTCTCCCCCAATCATGACCGCCGCTCAACGCCTCTTCCCGAACTTCAAGATGGCCTGGCTTGCTGCTACTCCCGATGGTGTGCGACTTGGCGGAATCCAGTTGCTCACCGCCGCCGCCACCGCCAACTTCGAGCAGGACGACAACGGCAACGCGCCAGGCGAGGTCGCCGAGCAGTTCTCCCGGCAAACGGCGGTGTCCAGGAAAGCTTGTTCCTCGGCCACCTCCTACGACTCCGAGGAGGAGTCGGCTTCCCCAACCTTAACACCACGGTCAGTTGGTCCCCTGCTCAATCCCTTCATTTGCCAATGCTGGACTGGTAACACCTTGCAAGAACTTGAATTAAGTGACACTCATCTGTTTCACATCACACCCCGGAGACCGATGAGTCCAGCGCCGTCTTTGGCTGCCTGCCTCAGATACACCTTTTCGACTATGGTACCTGAGGCCACACAGTTGGGGACGGCTCGACGCCATGGCTCCAAGCCCACACACATGCATATAGGCTGCCTGTCAGCTGCTCGACGAAAAGCCCTAGTCATGATCTCATTCATGGACATCTATGCCAAGGTGAGCAAACTGCACAAACATGCATTCATGGCATGTGCGCAACCTTCAATTAAAATTATTAACCAACCATGATTTAGTTTCGTCCATGTGCCATCTATTTTTTGAAGTAACCTTGTGATGGCTGATCGACGATGGCCTGCAAAAGATCCTTTTGTCTGTTGGAACATGAAGCTTAGTTAGTTTTTCAGAACACAACTTGATTAAGATGGTTTATCTTGGGTGTTTGAGCAGATTTTTTTCAACTTTATGGAATTAACTGTTCAGAAATAATTGAGATAATTAGCTTAGCTGCTTCAAATATGGACGTGTGGCCTTTCTGTATGCATCAATAATGTAAGACATTACAGTTACCTTTAAATACAGTGTTGTATTGTAGAATATAGGTAGAGTATATTTAGAATAGGATTACTGACCATTAATAGGATAGGCTGGATAAATCAGAGCATTGAGGGTCCGAGTCTATTGCTCACCACATGTCGTGTGGCTTTGGTGGTTTTGATTGCTGGATACTTGTCTGTGGATCTAGAGAGGTCTATTCTTCTAAATAAATTAGTTTTTTCTGAGATTTTTGTGCTCACAATGCATCTGCTTTTATTTCTTTTTTTCATTTTTTTTGTATTTTACTTTGTTCTGACTACTTAATAATGTTTGGCCTGGGGCAGGTGTATCAAAATCACAATTAGTAGAGCACGTTCCAGTTATTTTATCTATTTCTTTTCTCTTTGATATGCACATAACTCAATGTGGCGATTCTTTGAGCTAAGTTTGTTTTGCTATGTGCAGCTCAAGGCTTCTTAGGTAAATTTCTTATCCAGCCTAAAACAACCATGATTCTCTTTGGTTCTTCTGATTATATCCACTACTATCCTAACCTGCTGCTTAGAGTTACCTCTCTAGCTGCTGGCCTACAGTTTGGTACATTGGTTATTTTTGTGTTCATATATCTCGAATGTGGTCACCATGCAGTCTGTTAGCACCATCTGATGGAGTGAGCTGAGTTGTTCTTTAGTGCCAGATTCATCAGTCTATTAGCATCAATCTGCTAGATTATTGATCTACAAGATAATTTTTTATTATTTTGTGAGATTTTTCTAATATATGAAATATAAACCTAGAAATCCTGATTACTATAGACATCGGACTTTTAGTTGATTTGAATTTTGTTGTTCTCATAAAATAATTATCTACATGAACACCTTTGTTGGTTAATGGGGTTCTTTCTGAATTTCAGGATGTTTTCGAGAAAAATAAACTTACTGAAAGAGCTTAGGGCGAGCGGTTACTATCTAAGCAAATTCCTTTTGGGATGCTATGAATATGTTCCTTCGTGGGTTTAGTGAGACCAGCAGAAGCAATTTGTTTTGATCACAAAATAATTATAGGCCTTGCTTTTGATTAGTCCATCACTGTTGCTGACAGCATTTATTTTGCCTTCGGCTGCTTTTTCAAGATGAAGAATCCTCAATGACACGTCAAAAAATCAGAGTAGATGGTTGAATTCTGTAACGACAAGGTACGTTCTTGATGTGATCATTATGCAATTTATGTGTGAAGATGCAGTTATATATTTATATAAAATCATTGATCACAATGCTTGTAAAAGTGTAGGTTCATACCAAATAGGACTGAGAGTTAAGTAGCATGGTTTCTTTATTCAGCCAAAATGGGCTTGAATTTTACTTTGTTGCTGGGGTTTTATGGCACCAACCAACACAAACTATCATTTCAATTTAGGATAGTATGTATGTATGCATTTACAATAATGATGATTAAATAAATACTTTTTTATATAACAATTTCGTGGTCAATAGTACAAGACAACAAAATATTTTGTACATATACATTAGGCAGATTCTTAGGACAACTAATATTTTATTTACTGACCTGTCACATGCATGTGAAATATGCTATTGGTGCATCAGTCTTTGCATATGATTTTCTATGAGCCAATGGTAGCATGCAGAGATTGACTTTACAAAATATACTCAGTTTGTATTAATTTACTTCTTTCTTAACTTACAAATTGATTAGTTAAAAAATGACTCACGCCTATATTTTCAAATGGTCTCATTTATGTTTCATCATTCTCTATTATCTGACTCTATTCCTATTAACCTATTTTTTTTTATAGATTTGCCAACCTGAATTTTTATGTGATGATAGTCTTTTAGAAAATTCTGCTATTTATGAAGAGATAAGGATCATGTATGACTTCTACTTTCATAATTGTCATACATAATTCAGTGTGATTTTTGTTTGACAATCGTGATCATCTTCAACTTAAACAGTCCATTGACAAGTCTTAGGTTTAAACATGATATGTAAACTATTAAAGGATGAATAACAGGACCAATTTTCTCACCACAGACAACTACCCACCCATCAATCTAAGGCCTCCATTTAACATAAGCCATCTACATCTAACCACATGATCAGACTGACCTACTAATGTAAACCTTCTTACGCTCATTCTTCACAAAAATTCACTCATCCCTCACCTCTGTCCGGTTTTTTCTCACCCGCGTGCCGCCTACCTCCCGCGTACCCGCCCCGGAATCGCGCCGCCCTCTCCTCCTTCCTTTCCCGATCACGCTCACCACTTCCCTCTCCGCCTCTCGCGCTCAACCCTAGGCCGATGAGACCCTAGCGACGACAGAGCCTTCACCTTCTACGGCTGCTCCACGGTTGGGACTCATCGATGGCAGTGTGACATGCATTGGCCGGTCTTCTGTGACTTTTTGGCAACGACTAGCCTGCCTCTTGCAACGACGTACCCACCATCAATGGTGTTTCCTTTGGTCTGCTGTTCGTGAGAAATCTGCAAGCTGCTAGAGGCTTGCCTCCATCCACTGCCTTCACAATAGATTAAAGTGACAAGCAGGCGGGAGGCATGCCATCTATAGGTCCCGGAGGACTCGCATACACGTATCTATATGTGTACATGGTATGTGAAATTGCAAAGTATTTGAGATTTATATGTGCAATTCTTATAATCTTATTCATATCTGCATTGGGTTGCTGGCTGAACATTGTGCAGTTCAGATTCTCACTTCAATCTATTTTGAAATTGCAAAGTATTTGCTGTCTATGCCCCTGGGAGGTGCGTCCCCTACTCTGATAAGTGCAGTTTGTGGTTTGGCTCTGGTTTTATATGCCATGCGCACAACCTATTTGAGGAATTGCATATTAGAAGAGAATTGCTGGCATTATCTTGGAACTTGCCTTCTTTCGTCTGAGCTAACAAGATCTCACATGTGAAAGTTGCAGGATTAAGAAGTTCCAAGCTCAAAAACATAGTCATCACAGTTAAGATGGAGGTGAGTTCTTATATATTTACACATGGAACTTCCGTATTCGGGCTATTATATCAATACAGGCGTTACAATTTTGGCAGTTGATGACAACAAATGTGACACACTCTTAAGCTAACTTGGCAACCTGAGTATTTGTTTAGCCATTGTTAAAACGTTTTGTTTTATGGCCTTCTCTTTTATTATCTAGACATATTCTAAAAGGATCCTATTGTTTTCTATTTCTATATAGGCACTCATCAGGACAAAATTTTTTTTATTGTTCAAGAATGTGACAAAAAGAATGATGCCTCCTTGTTTGGGGCAATGATAGTTCGAGATTTTCGTTCATTCAAGAAGTTTAAGCGCCCACTGTTCTGATCTATTGTAACTCCAATTACTGATCTGGTATCTGGCCTTTTGCTCATAGAAAAGTCCGGCCCTGTCTAGATTTTCTGACAATGCTGAGGCAAGAATTCTACAGCTTGTGAGCATGCTGGCTTATAAATTGCATCATGCATTGTATGGCAAGGCTATCTGAAATCAGTACAAGGATATAAACTGAAGTTCCAGTAATAGTGCTTCACTATTAATAGTACTGATATTCCAATCAAATATTTTTTTAGTCAATCCTTGTCTATGTGCCCAGTTATGAACTTATCTTTCAGTTACAGTGGATGTGGCGACACTAGCATCTGTTTCAATGTTGGAGAACTAAGCCTTTTGAATTTTCTGCTTCGAAAATTGGTATTGTTGCTGTTACATTTCACTGCTAATCTAATACTCAGAGAGGAAAGTGTGTCAGGTTCTACAAAACTCCATCTTCTTGAACTTCTAAATAATGATGCAGAGCAGATCGGTTGCTTGTTGTAGAAATAGGTGTCTGCTTATGTTGATCCAGTCTGTGTATCGTGGTTGCACTGCACAGCAAAATTTTGCTCATCTCCACCAACCACTTCCCTGGATTTGGCTATTTTTTTTTTATCTGATGAGCTAGTAGATCACCCGATGACTCAAACCATATGAGCTGTTAGTGTTTATATATGCTCAATATTTATGGTTTTGGAAAACATGGAGGAAAACAATTGTATTTTGTAATGACTATATAGGGTTATTTTCTCTATTTTTATGATTTTTCTAATTAAATAAATTTACTACTTATTCTTCTCTTTGTAAGTTATGATGTACGTTACTTATGGGCTTGTGATGATTCGAGGCTCGAGTGGGGAAGAGGTAGTTGAGGATGGGCGGAACTGGTGGATTGCGTGTAGAAGGCCCTCCATTGCTAAAATATAAGTCAGGCTAATATTACTAATTTTTATTTTATAGGCACTAAAGTGGTACACTGTAACCCAAGAGGAGCTCCATCATGGGACAGCGTCATCCAAAAAGTGAGAAACACGACCCCTCCCCTGCTGTAATTTGTTTCTTGTAGGTCTATTTCTTGATTGGTTTGGGTCTATGTGACGTAGATTTCCTTTTGGTTCGGCTTCTTTTGATCGAGGTATTTGTATTTCTATAAAACTATAAAATGTATGAATTTGTGTTTTCTTGTAACAAATAATGACAATTGCGTTTTGACATTTCTACATGATTCTTTTTGAGAAAAAATTACAACTCTGCATCTGCATGGATGATTGGTATCCAATCTTTGAGGCATCGTGGAATATAGAACTTAGATTGATTTGAATGTATTGCATGGCACAATGGATTCTTCTCCTGGGGACGGATTGGTTGGACAATATCATATGAGAAGTACGCATGGGCACATTAGAAAATTTATTTGACAACCCAAAGGATTTGTTGCCTGTATTTTCCATGTTGCATGTTCGATTTGGGCTACCAGAATCTCATTATGTATGAGAGGCATCTTCTTCTTTTGTGTTCCTGAGGTTCCAGTTTGATTGGTCAAACATGGAATAACTATTTACAAAGCTAATAAAATAATAATTTTCATTGACTGATGCAACTCAAAGTCGGTCATAGCCGTGAAACATTATTTATAGGCTGTTTTTTGGACCATTCTGTTACGCAAGCATGTTGCAACATGTTAAAGAAAGCAAATTTAACAGAATAAAGGACAGAGAGTAGAATACATAGTAAACAAATTTGAGTGCCTTTCTTTTCATGTGCAATAGAAGGAAATTAGGAGGGGACATCATTTTTTTTTTGTAATTGTTTCTCTGTTGAATGGTTCTTCAGGAAGAGCTCCATCAAGCATCATTTATGACTCTGAGTGGTGCAAATCTTTTCCTTGATAGGGTGAGTCCTTATTTTACTATGTTATTACCATTTTGAATTTCTATATGGATTTATTACTGTGACATACACAAAGTTTACTCATATTTCTTCGTGTATCCTTGAATAGCTTTCATTGCATGCTACATCTATAAATAATGGTATAAAATTATTTTTTTCTCCATGATCCAGGTCTTAATCTGTTTGCTGAAAAGAAAAATAGAGTGATAGAGTTTGATGAGTTTATTCATGCTATTAGTATCTTCCATCCATTGGTATTTGTGAAAGACAAGATCACTTGTATGCTTGTTTCTTGCAGAAACTATCCTCAAAATATTCATTATTTATTTAGGTATATTTATATTGGTCCTTTTTTTTTTTGGATTTCTGTTTAGTTGCATTTACGTTATATGACTTGAGGCAATTGCTGAATCAATAAGATGCATCCCACTAGGCATTTTTGGGTCATTTACTCTTTATTTTATAGATGCAATTTGATGGCGTACACCCTATTTGGTGACTATTCGTTGCGCTTGTAATTTGTAGAACAAGCTGGGGGAGAGGAAGCCAGGAAAAAACGCCTTCTTGTTTTAATAATGTTCTTGCCTCCGTTATGATCAGTTTTTCAGACGCAGATCAATTCTTGTATAGGTTGTTTATTTGGAATGCTTTTTTGTATCACCGTCATTCTGCTGCTCCACCATGCGTCTTTCTTGCTGGCTAGCAGCCATCAAGCATCGATTGATTGTGAGACAACTTGATGCAAAAATGCCACATAAAGACGAGACTTCTGACTAAGATTTACATGCAGTGATGATTCAAAGGTGAAAGGTTCAATCATAGGTCGTCAACCACTATTGGCTCCAATGACATCTGCCTATGTCTGATCGTAAAGAGATGTTGATATGAGATGGAGGTAGAGGACTTAAGAGCATAGGGTGTTGGACAACTATGTGCATTTGATCTGTTGCTCGTGTTGAACATATTAGTCGGGGGTTAAGATGTTGCCGATTAGTCTGTCTGTTGTTGAGATCCACAATGCCGGCCACAAGCATTTCCATGCAGGAACCGCCCTTTCTAGCATATGGCTTGTTTAATATGACTTGTGTGGGGAAGCTCATCGGCATATGTTTTTGGATTAAGTAAGATGATGAAATAGGTGATTTGTTTTCTTGACCAGCACTTGTTTGCATGATTTTCTTGCTTCTTCGAAACATATATTTGCAATCTTAAATATCATTTATGGCATCTCTTTAACACTTTGAGCCCATGATCTGTTTATATTATATTTTTTATTTGTGGCTGTAAGGATTCGAGTGAAACAAGAGATATGATGAGATAGGAGAGACAGAACCTCCTGCAATGCATGAGACCATAGTGGCTCAAGAGTTGTAACAACACATAGCATAACGCAGGCAAGCGATGCATGACGATAAACCCCAAGCCCATACTCGCATAATCGTCCACATGATCATGAATTAGTGATGGTCTAGACCTCAATCCCTCGTGTTTCCCATCAGTCCTTGCAAGTCACTGCGATTGCGATCATCTCGCAAGAGTCGTAAGCAGTCATCGGTTGTCAGGTCCTAGGTTGTTGAGGCCCCAACTCTTACACAATTTAATAATGCCAATTAAATAATTATAAAACACGCGTGTTACTCAGGTATAGTTATATGTTTTCTTACTTCTAAGGCAGGTAAAGTTATATGTTTTCTTACTTTTAAGGCTATATGTATTGATGCGAAGTGGTAGTTGTTACCACTGGTAGGTTGAGTTATAATATATATAGGATGTTAAGGGAATTAACTTTTTGTATGATGTCCTAAACTAAATTTGAATTTAAAGAATTTGTACGTGCGTGTCACACGTGCATTACTACTAGTGATTCATAAGAAACAAATAAAATGGGTGCAAGCATGCAACTCGAAGCTCAATAGCCCACTATCTTAAGAATGTGCACAACGTAGGGAGCCAAAAATATATTATTATCTTCAGCTTGTACAACCAATAAGTCCACACCTTTGTAATTAGACAGCACAATAGCTATTTCCAGTATCTGACCTATCAATGAAAGTTGATCATTCTCTTCTAGTATCCCATTACATTTTCTTATCAGAAATCCTATTACACCGGGAACTTCAACACAAACGCCACATCCACCAAACTTGCGGATGTCGTTGATCATTCTCAATGGAAGTTCATCACAAACACCACATCCACCAAACTTCAACACAAACATCACATCCATCAATGGAAGTTGATCATTCTCTTTTACTATCTCACAGCACAATACACATGCACACACCAGCCGTAGCGAAGTTGTATCAATCCACCAAACATTTTCGTTTACATATGGCTGCTGGAGGAGAATACGATAGGAGTAAACAAAAAATAATCACGACCCTAAATCCTAAACTGATCTCTAAGATACTACTACAAGTTCAGAACTTGCCCCATTGTGTCCATAACTGTACGACATCCCAAACTTTATATCACTGCACATACATTTAGGGTGTGTTTGTTTCACCGTTAAGATTGGATGTGATAGGATGATCCATGTTTTTCTGGACTGGATCATCTAGGTTGGATGGCTTGGATCATCCAGGTTGGATGTTTGGTTGTGGATGGGATCAGCGCTGCCTTCCTTGCCGTGAGATTTGCTGCTTCCTTGGTGCGAGCCGTCTTCGTGTTGCGAGATCTGCCGCCACCCTGTAGGACTCGCCTCTGACCGACGGAGAATGGAAGGAAAAGGAAGCGGTGACTTCAATACACGCAGGATATTAGTAGCTGTGACCCTAGCTTTCGCGCGTGCCCGTGTGTTTTCGCGAGACATCGCGGACAGCGCTGTCCGGCCAATTTTGCCGGACTCGGCTATCCAGTATCTCAAACGAATATTCCCTAGTCGGTTGGTCCTATCCCATATGACGGTGAAACAAACGCTAAATTAGATGACCCAATTCAAGTCAATCCAACCCTATCCAGGGAATGAAACACATCCTTATACTTCAACGATTACGAGACAAGAGTGACCAAGCGACAGTAACTTGCATCTTACAAAAACCAGCATCAAGCACATCACAGATTTTATAGGCTTTCTTGGGCGTGAAGACCAATTCCACAACATTTTTCTCACTTTCAAATGCCTTCCACACACTAGCTTTGACATTCAGCTATCCAGGAATTCAACTGAAACAACACGCCGTGAAAGCTGGATATCCCCATTACCATCAATAGGCACTTTCTCACATCCAGAATCAAGTAAGACAATTTGCTTACGATCCATTCTTTCAGCCTTATTCTGACTGAGGCCGGTGGTAAAGGCAGCAAATTTACCACGATTAAGTGACCCGTCAATAAGTGGAATAAATATCGTGGCCTCCACAGAATGAAAAATATAACCAAGTGTAATCCCCAATGTGCTAAGCTTGCTAGTTTCAAAACAATGAAACAGGCGTGAATACCCACCATTACCGCTCACCATTGGCACAGCTAGAAAGCTGAAGTCCTTATCCTCGGATTTTGTAGCGCCTTTCACTGATAGGTTAAACTCGATGATGATATTATCACACCACACAACAGCACGGCTCGGACCTGCTAGTTCTAAATATTTGTCCTACATGCAAAATTATCAAATAAACAACAGGTAATCTGGAGAAAGAAGCGGTAATCATTAAGCAGTATAGTAAAAGATAAACGGTGTACAGTTCAAAAAAAAAAAAAGATAAACGGTGTAAGGACCAAAAAGCACGTACTACAAAAGAACAAAAATAAAACATCACTAGTGCGTGTGTAAGGTAACACATGTCTCAGTGATCAAACTCAGAGATAAGACCAATTTTTATGATACCATTATGTCTGTCATATGCCCTCACATATTTACGCGGTAGCTTGAGCAGTCAGCCTACAGGACTCTGGTAGGCACATGAATTTACGTGCATGTGACTGATGGTAATTTCATGGAAGCAATGAAACTGATCAACGAACATGGGTCTGCTCTAGTCATTAAAGTTATTGGTTAAAGAAACTACTATGGGTGTATAAGTACAACAAGTTAATTAACTTTATGCATGCTGGTTCAGTGACAAAGATTAGGAATCGCAGACATGCACATAGAAACGTTGGTGAAAAATGTTGGAACCAAAACAGAGACGAGGCAATTTTGGTGCTGTGGGAGCTGCAGCTCTTGTGGCTCTATGGCCAAATACATATAGTCCTAATACAAAGTAGGAAGGCCTTTACTTGGCCGGCAATCAAACTGAACATAGAAAATTTAAACTAGCCTAATCTATTAGCAAACCGACTAAAGACTCTATCTACTAGCAAACTCTATCTAATTAAGATACACATGCGCAGGGATATAGCAACAAAAAGTTGAACAGCACTAAGCAGCATAGCAGAAGGGAAACAAAACAGTGAATGACAATGAGAAATTTACACCGACCTTTTCGGTGAGTGTTTGGCAGCTATCCCTTGTACGGTTGAAGATAATATTGCGATTGAAGTCAACGTTGTCACGGACAGCAATCATACCAAACACATCGAGTGGCCACTGTAAGCCCCTTCTTATTCCTACAACCTTGAATGAAAAGACCTGCAGAGTACCCAATGGCCAAGCACCGCAGTCTGGAGCAGGATCATCTGTAAAACGCATGTAGGGAATCTTCACTGGATGTAATAAGGGATTCCCAAATGAGCTATGATCGAGTCAAAAAAGGCAGCAGTAATTACAACAAAAGTGATACTAATTAGCATTTTTGCAGGATTCACATCATAGCTATTGTAGTTTAACAGTCAAGCAAGCTCTGATCCTGCCACATCCAGGTGTGATTCATCTTGCTGTTACTGTAGAGGAAGCATTTCCTAACAGGTTGAAGAACAAAAACTGATCGAGATAATAAAAGAGTTCGTGATGGAGAAGTCACTGGTATCCTCGTATGAACCGTATTGTCAGGACCATGAATTGGCCCAGCCATCCAGTCTTTGTAGTCCAACTGCTTCCTCTCATCCTGATTCGGCTCCGCCGCTATCATCCTGTCAACAGCCGACTCAATCGCCTTGAAGCGCTCCCTCGTCGTCTCATCAGCCAAGTACGCCTCCAACGCAAGCCGCGCCTCGGATTTCGCCTTCTATACTTGGCCAACGGGTCGGGCCGGCACGGCCCTTCTAATTAACGGGCCGTGCCGTACCGGCCCGACAGGCCTACGTCGAAGTCCAAGCACGGCATGGCTCGTCAGGTCGTGCCGGCTCGACGGGCTATTCGGGCCGAGCTGGTCCGGAGCTCACTTAAATTTTATATATTTGATTTTCTCCAAAGATTGATATGTTTATAGATAAAATATTTTTTATCAATAATTTTGAACTAAAAAAATATAATTTTCAATATAAATATTGAAATATTAATTATTTTATTTGACGGGTCGTGCCGTGCCGGACCGTGCTTCATGGGCTAAACGGGCCACCTCACGGGCTAAGTGGGCCACGCTAAATGGGCTATGCTCGGGCCGACACGGCGGGCCTACGGCTAGGCCCAGGCATGGCCCATGATGGGCCACGGGCTGGCACGGCCCGTCTAGCTTCGGACCATGCCGTGCTCGGACCGGGCCAAAATAGGCGGGCCTCGTGCCGGCCCATTTAGCCCGGCTCACTTGGCCAGGTATACTCCCTTCATACCAATGATGGCTACAAGGTCGATTCCCTCGGTAGAAGGCGACAATTCCTCTTCCTCCTCCTCGTCATACAATATTGCCGACAATCTTAGGTATTCGTCCATCTTCTTCTTCAACTCCTCCTCCTCCTTCGTCCTCTCGGGCCGCATAACAGCCTTCCCTTGTCGCGCCATCGTCCCCTCCGCCAAACTAGCACCCTTTGCATTCGGGATACTGCCCTTTATGCTAGACGCATCACACGCCGCCACCTCCTCCATTACGCACGGCACAAGGTTGGGCTGCCCAAGCCGAGTTTGGTAGGAAACCTAGATCTGGTTCTTCTTCTTCTTTTTTTTAACTATCCGGTTCTTCTTCGATACTATGTTTTTCTTTTTTTGAGCGACTCACGCTCGTAAGGTGCGTTAGAGCTGTCCAAAAAGGCCGGGTCGAGTGAGCTGACATGAAGCCCTTAAAAAAAAGCACGACAGGAACCTGCCACGACCCACTAATTTTAGGGCCCGTGCCGGCACAGCCCGGTGGTAAGGGTCGTGCCTGGGCCGAGGAGCAGACCTCAAAGCCGGCACGACAAGACCCGTTTAAAAATATATTAATAGAATTATAACTTTCATTATAACAACAAGTCATTCTAGTCTAGTGGTAAGGTCATTCTTCTCTTTCAAGAGATCTCTAATTCAATTCCCATCTTTAGCAACTTATTTTCCTCGTTTTAACACCCTTAATTCTAATTGGGCCATCATTCTTAGTCGGCCTATCATGCTTAGTGGGCCGGTCCAGCATGTTTAAATAATTTCGTGCCGTGCCATGGGCCGGAGGTTGAGCCCTAAGGCTATGTCGGCACGGTCCAAAAAGGCCCGTGGGTAGTGCCAGCCCTATATTAAACGTGCCTGGGCCGGGCCGCCCATCTGGACACCTCTAGGGTGCACTGGGAAATAGGCCAAGTAAACAGGCCGATACAAGCAAGGAAGATGACGGCCCCACTTACAGCCGATAGATGATGACCCATAAAATTCAAGTAGATTATCTTTTTCATTAGTGTTGTTCAAACGGATCTTTTTCATTAGTGTTGTTCAAACAGGCGTCCGGTGCCGTACGACCCGAACCCACAATAACCCGGCCCATTTAATTTTAGGTCGATACAACATGTAATTTATTTTGGGTTATATACTGTGTCAACCCACGTGCCTAGCATCAACCCATGACACGATTGAGTTGGTTGTGTTGGGCCAACCTATTAGGCCTATTAAGCCCATTAGACATGGTCGGTCCGTCAAATGGCAGCACCGTCGCTCCGCCATACACAGCCAGGAGACTTCCTCAGGGAGAAGGTGGCGTGCATGCAAGGGGAGTAAGGAAGATGGTTGTCAGGCGCCGCGCGCCAGCGAGGACTGAGGACTCCAGAATGGAGGCTTCGACAACAATGAGAATGCGACGATGATTGATGCGGCCAAGGGGGTGAGGATGCGGCGGCGATTGCGACAAAGAGGAGCATGCGGTCGAGCACGGGCGGTGCCGACGGCGCCATGCACAGCGCGACGATGGCCCGTAAAACGACGACCACATCCATGCCACTAACGGATCGTAATTGGCCATTAGTAGGCCGTGGTCAGGCCGTAGTAGGCTCTAACGAGCTTACACGTAATCGAACCGTGTCTGTGTTGTCCGTCGGGTCACATTCTCAGTCCAAACATGATTTGTATCGGTCCGATATGAAATTATACAAGTCGTATTATGTTTGTGGCGGGTCAAACTTATTGTGCTTCGAGCCATCCCGTTTGGACAACTTCACAGGTGGCCTACGATGGAAACACACGACAAGCAATGAATTGGAAGTTATTTGATGATATTATTTTGGGCTAATGCCTTATTTGTTATTGTAAAATTTTGCACTCCCTTAGTTGCCACTATTATCTCACTGACATGTGGGGCTCATCTAGGTCACTAACATGTGGTCTCAATGGCAAATATGCAATTTAGCAAAATTACAATGACACTGAGAATTATTCCTATTTTCTTATAGACAGCATATAATAATATGGAGGAGAATTATAATAACGCTATTTTACTTGGGCGTATCAAAGATGAAAAGCAATCAGACATTGGGCTACGAACAATCATCTGTGTGATACTGTGATGCAAGCATCGAACAATGATCACTCTTTCATTTCACCAGAGGAGTGTCCGCACGTTGCTGCTGCGGGTGCGGGCATTAAAAAGATCAATATTTTTAATATACTAACATATATGATTTCTGTGTGCGTGAATTATAATAAAAATAGACAAATTTATTGACAACACATTGAAAAACTGTGTCTTTTACAGCAACATACCATCAAAATCGAATTCGTTCAAAACACATTTCAAAAGTGATGGCATTCGTCTGCAACACACCGCAGCGATTAAAATATTATTTCTGGCAATTCAGGTGAGAGAATTGACCGTTGTGTCCTTTGTCTTCTCCAAATTCTTCAGCATCTTGCCATTGATTCATTCCAATCCTCGGCTGCAGCGCTGCCGAGGCCGCGACCGCGACGGCGGAGACACGTGGGCTGCCGTCCGCTCTCGCCGTCGTCCTCAGATTCCCGACCGAGCTCGCCGTCAGGTCGTCTTCCTGTTCACACCAGATTATGGCAATCCTCAGATGTTCATGTGTTGTTGATAAGAAACATTCTATTAGACAGAGAAGAGCTAGAGGAAAGACATGAAGATTCTATTTTAGAAGCAATGGCCGTGCTCGTAGAGACCTTTGACGTGATGCTTAATAAGAAAAGGGTGTTTGGAATGATGACGAGGATAATTAAAGCACGGGAAGAATGGGTGGTGACGTAATGTTATTTGGCCTATTGGAAATAAAGTATTTTCTAACCTAACAGTGATGCGTGAGAGATATTTGGCCAAGTGACAAGCAACGACAAGGAGAAATAAGCAACGAGAGGGAAAAGGAAATATTAGCTGGACTACAAGGTGATTTGAGGAAGAAGGTCGCGTGTGCATACACAGGATTTTGAATAAATTGAAGATCATGTGTGCAATAGAAGGAAAGACATCTACACGATGTGTAAAGAGGCCAGAATATTTAGTATTCTTACATGTCGGTTATAGGTCACGATGGCTCCTAGTTAGATATATTAGTGCATTGAGTCAGTTTTTAACTTAATTAGGTAGGGTCGGTTGACTTTGTTTGGCAAGCCTGCGTATTATATATGCCCAGCCGACGCACATGTAAATCTTCTCGATTAATATATAACTTGGCGCATCCCCAATCCTAGAAATAGATATACCCCGACGGGTTCTTCGTCTAGAGCGGGCTCTCCGCGATAGATGTAGGATTCGTCACCTCAGCGGGTTCGTCATCATGAAGCAGGCTGCATTGACTAGTTCGACCTCGGCGACATGGCGGAGGACTCGCCACCCTGGTGATCGCAGCGACCTGTCCAGGACTGTTTCGGTGCGAACCGAAATTCTGGTTAGTTTGTCGTGGTTGCTAGTTTTCCAGTATACTAGATCTTTCTAGGTTATTTTGCTAGGATTAGGTCCATACTGTTTTAGAAAAACCAATCTATCATAGTTAATTCTAGCGATTCAATTCTAGTCTGATCTGTATATTCAAGTTACTTCTGAATAGATCTTAGCGATTGGATCTAGTACTGTGTGGGCTTTCATTTGTTCTAAGAACTGTCTCGGTTCTGACCGATCTTTTAGGATATCTATAACTGTCTCGGTTAAGTCTGATTTTCTAGTTGGTCAACGATATAAAGCCGATGCTTAATCATGAATTGACTTGCATCGACTCTGCCTGAATCGACTCTGTGCCTGCATCGACTTAACCTGCATCTACTCTCCGCCTGGAGGCTATCATCCGTCGACTCATAGGCGCACACCTTGTCAGTTGAATGGTCAAACTGACTACCATGCCGCGCACCATCTACCACGCGCCATTAGATCTGCACTGGAGCTAAGCAGATCTCCCAGGCCTCGTGTTTGCACGCTGAGGATCGATTGTATTTTTTTGACGTCAACACTTCCCCAAGCAACCCCCACCGCCATTTTTCCTCTGTCCGGCAACCGCTTTGGTGCGGCCTCCGCACACTGGGGACGGGGGAGCCTCCTCTGTCCGCCGAGGTGATCCCTGACAGCCAACCTCTCGGGAAGGCTCTCGTCGGTCAGGGCCAGGCAACGAGAGGCAGGCGCTGATGCTTGCCGGTGAGGTGGTTGGCGGCGTCAGGGTCAGGCGAGGGGTTGGCGGCGTGGACCTCGCAGTCGCATCGCGCGCACAGTGCCGCGTCGTCGGTGTAGCAGTAGACGCTCGCCGTCGTGGGCTCCACGACCACGTCTTCGGCGTAGCAGAGGACGTTTGCACTCGGATGCGCTGCATCCCGTGCCTGTCCGGCAACCAGCTGCCATGAGTCCGTCTCGCTCCGCGCCCGCTCCCCGCCTCGGAGGAAGAAGACCAGACAAAAGGGCACAATGGTTATTTCATATAAGCTTTTAGTAGGAAATACTATTTTATTAGACACGGTGTGTTCTAGGCAATAACCATAAAATTGAAGTGTGTTCCAGCTAAAAATACCTGTGAGTGGTGTGTTGAAGATAAAGACACACTTTCTCAATGTCTCTCAGATTTTGCCATAAAAATATGGCTCAATTTCATTGAATTTATATAAGACATTGTAAAAATATAGCATGAATGTTTTCTATATTCATATATATGATTCATTTTGACCAGGGATGATGATGACGGCGTACTATTTCAAAGAGCCCATATTAAACATGGATGTACAGTAGGATGAGTCAACAGAAACACGTGTTACAACGTTTCACCATAATTAGAAGATCATATGTATATGGAGTAACAAAAATGGGATTGAAGACAATGTCGGCTTAGAAGAATTGAAGATAAAAGTCAATTTAAAAAATTGAACTATAATATTTTAACATAACTAGAAGAATTTTCCGCGCCGTGCTGTGAAAATTTAATAAGACCTTGTTTGGATCACTCCAGTTTTTAAAAAATTGATTTTTAGAAACTAAAAGGTATCTAAACAGACCAATGTTTATGTCAGATTCTATAAAATGGGTTAATCTGGCTGAACCGAGTTAATGCTAGTTTTTATCTCATTTCAATGCATTAACTACAAGTAGAACTAGTTTATAGATTGTAAAATTAGGATCCAGCTCTATTCAATTTTTATTTGAAAGCCAGTTTCAACTGAAAGTAAAAATCAGATTTTAAGAAACTATGATGAATTCAAATAAGACCCAAATAATATAGATGTCATTTGAAAGAGGGAAGTTGGGAACGACGAAGACTAAAGTAAGGGTTTCTTATGTCTGGAGTCGTTTTTTTTTTTTTTTTTTGGAAACTTGTCTGGAGTCGTATTGGTTACATACCGAAGGAGGAAAGTCGGATTTGTAGACGGAGACAATGGCCAGGCGGCGAACGAACCTTGAACGTGTGTTAGCCACATTGTTGCCCTGAGTGTGTTTGTGCGGTCAGATCGCGTCCTGAGCGTGTCATGGCAAGATCGCGTTCCCGCGCGATCACATCCCTTTATGGCAAAAAGTGAAGGGTATGTAAAGGGAAGGCCTGAACGGAATTTGTGGATCGCTTTTAATCAGGAGATAATTTCAAGTTATGTCCTAAAATTTTGGATCAAATTTTGTGTGACTTTTAAACGAGGTTTGGACGTCAAAACATAGGTGATTAAAAAGGGGAGAATATGCCCACCACGAGAAAAACAGAATTACTTAAAACATTTGTGCCACTTTTAAAAGAGGTTTGGACGTCAAAACAGAGGTGTGACGCTACCGAAATCCCATGGAAGAATGGGCTTCCGGAATGTTAAACTCTTTAATATTGTGATGCTGGGGAAGCAAGGGTGGAGGCTCATGACTAATCCAACTTCGCTTTGTTTTAGAGTCATCAAAGGGAAATATTTCCCCAATTCAGAATTTCTGACAGCAACAAAGAAGAAAAATGCATCCCACACTTGGAGAGCAATTCTTGCTGGAAGGAAAGCACTTGAACTGGGACTCATTCGATGCATCGGTGATGGTGCATCTACTAATGTTTGGCATGATCACTGGTTACCAAATGGTATTGGACTGAAGCCGATCTGTAGAAAAGATGGAGCTACTGCTGAGAGAGTATGTGATCTGATGATGTCGTTGTTTAGATTACCAACCAGTAGAATTTGTTTATAGGGGTGCACGCTTCGGGCTCGGTGATGGCTAAGCAAGAGGACACAGGGGATTATACTGGTTCGGGGAAGCCCCCTATGTCCAGTTCTTTGGCCTGCTCATGTTATTTGCTCCGGTGAGAGTGTACAACGGTGGTGAGAGAGGAGGGTGCTCCAAGTCTCGGGTAAGAGAGGTGTGTGCGATTGCTTGTGTCGTGGTTCTTGTTGCTCGTTGCCTCATCGCTTCCGTCTCTGTGTTTCTTAGAGAAGAGAGTGGATCTCCCCTTTTATACTTCAAAGGGATAGGCCCATTTACAGAGAGAGAGAGGGAGAGAGAGAGAGTCTACACGTGTGGAGTTGGTGGTGTCGTGCCGAAGAAGGCGAAGCCCTTAATCGGCGGCGTGGTCTTCGGACTTTGCGGGTCCCATCGTCCTGGTCTTACGTCAGAGGGGCAGTACTGCGTCCGAGCGTGCCCCCGTTCTCCGTCGTCGAGTCGAGTCTACCCATGTTCCTATAGTTGGCGTGCTCCGTCGTGTGTAGGAAGGTGCAGCATGGGATTAGTCACGTCATTCAAGCAAGATTCAATCTGGCCATCCCTCAAGCCGTCCTGCACCATCATCATTAGGTGTGTCATCGCATGATGACAGCGTGGCATGCCTGGCCACGCATGCTGCCATCAGCGAGCAATGGTGCTGACGAGGGGGGCAGGTATCTGGAGGGATTTGACCGCTTGATACTATGTACGCGTAGTGGTATGACATTTAAGGCCGAGTGGTTGGCAGTTGTTGACCGTTGGCTCGCTCGACCCCCTCCGTCGGGGGTCATTGTGTCGGGATGCGCCTGTCCGGACCGACCTAGAGTTGGAATCCGTGCCGTCTGGACGAGGCAATCGAGCTTCTCCACTCCGCCACTTCTGGCCTAGCCAGGGTTCCCTCACCCCGTCCTGTCCATGCTCGGGTCCCACTGACGGGAGTTGACGGAGGTGGCGTTTGCCTAACGATTGCGAGGGAGGGGCCCATACTGTCATCGTGAAAGTAGTGGCAGCGAGGCGTCCGTCCTTGCCCTAGAGTGGATAGGTTCAGGCTAATGGCTGAGTCATCTGCTTGGAAGTACGAGTCGTGCTCGCGCTCCATCAGGCGGAGCGATCTGTCATCTGAACCTTTTGAGGGGTCGAGCGGGGTGTTGCTATCCCCGACCCCCATCAAGGGGTCGAGCGGGACGTGACCGGCCCTCGACCACTCGGGGGTCGAGCAAGTTGGGGTAGCGGCGCGACCTTTGTGGCTAAGGCCTAACTGCCGCGGGGATGCTTCCTGTGGGGGCCCACGCTGGTGACGCCTTGGTGGCAATCCTGCGGACCTTTTTGAGTCCGACGCGTGTGAGCACTTAGGAGGTGCCACGTGGCATCCTGATATTTACCCTCGACAGTAGCCCCCGAGCCCCCGAGCGAGTCGGAGAGTCATTCGGGGGATTTTGATGTGGGTGCAGACGAAAGACAGGAAGTCGCATGTGGGTTGCCTGGTTTACGTGAGACAGGTGCGCGCGAGCGCACCCAACGGGTGTAGCCCCCGTGTCGAAGGGGGAGTTTGGTTGAAACTCGCGCTTTGACTTAAGACGTTGTGGGAAGGTTAGGTCGTTCGTCTGTTAGGGTGCGCGCGAGCGCACCCGTCGGGTGTAGCCCCCGAGCCAAAGGAGGAGTCCGGACGGACTCGTTCTTTGGCTGTTTGTGTCTGAAACGATCAGGGGGGTGTCGTGGGACCCATGTCCCTCGGTCTCCGTCCCCTGGGCCGAGTAGATGGCGCAGGGCATCACGGATGAGGGTTTGCCTGAAAAGGTGGGCCATGGCGTTGTCGACATGACAGGCTTCTTGTCATGTTTTGGCGTGCAGCGTGCAGGGGCATCTTCCGGTAGGGCCTGGATCTGCTGCGCGTCAGGGGAATCCGAGGCCGACGCCTCGCTCGAAGGCGGGTTCCTTTCTTTTTCTGATGGCGCGTCGCGTGTGACACCATCGGTGGCGCCACGTCTTTGTTCCCATGTGGCGTGTAAGATCCTCTCTTGAACTCGCATGGGGTTTGGTGCCCGCGCAAGAAATCTGAGGCTTGGGCCTAGCTTGGCTATTTAAGGACACAACCGAGCAATGTTCTACTTCATCCCACACCCAGCTTTACACTCCAAGCCCTGAGATACCTGGGACGAGACCGACTGTGGTGTTGCGGCCCTGTCGGATGTGGGAAGGTTGGCTCGACTTCTATTGTGTCCTCTCCTTGTTGGGGTGAGATGGAGATAAAGGGGCCTTCGCATGGAAGGTCGCCATGGCTTATTAGGTCCCCTCGTGATCATCTTTGGCGGCATCGGTAGCAGCGAGGTCAAGAAGATGCACCGGGTTGGACTCCCCACCTGCATGGGGGTCCTCGGTCTCAGGAAGCGGCTCCAGCAACAGCCGTACAACGTGGCCGGGCTGCTCGCCTTCTTCATTGGGGGAAAAGGCCGGCCTCAAATAAGGGAGTCTTTCCCAGACGACGAAGCATTACAGGCGCTTTACCTCGCATGTACCCACCATGGTGCGGGTACCGCTTTTTCTTTGTACTAGACTCATCGGGTCGGTCTTTTCCTTTCCTCTCCCCTTTTCCTTGAGTCGTTGATACTCACTTTGTAAAGAGAAGAGAGGGAGCCTGTAAGAGTCGGCCTTAAATGGTCTTGTAAGCAAAGAATAATGAATGTGACCCTGTCATTGGGTCTCATTTGGCGATGTCGACCCTCATGTCCCCGCTCGATGCAGACGGATCGGTTGAGCGACCGTTTCGACTTTTTTGTTTCTCCTTCCATGTCCCGTTCATGGGACGGAGGATAGAGCCAGGCCACGCTTTTGCCTTGGTGGCTGAAACATGGTCGCTCGATGAGCTGCTATCGGGTTCGTTCGAGTGAGATCTTTGGTTCCCCGTCGACGGGGTCCCAGCGAACCAGCTGGTGGTCGACCTCACAAATCCGTCTTCCCGGCTTCACTGGTTGTCAGAAACGTTCGATAGGTTGTGATGGCTAGCTGCCTCTCTTCGGGGAGATACCAAAGGTCGAGTCGGAGCGGGACTCAAACGCTACTCCGCGATGCCCTCGACCCCTCGGGGATCGGGGTATTGGCTGCTAAGTGTACCCATCGCTCTATTCATGCCCTAGGCGGCTGTCGAACCCGCTTGTGGGACCAACCTTAGAACCTTGGCACATAATAATGAATGTGACCCCATCGTTGGGTCACGTTTGGTGATGCCGGCCCTCGCGTCCCCGCTCAATGTTGATAGATTGGTCGAGCGGCCATTTCAACTATTTTGTTTTCTCCTTTCGCGTCCTGTTCATGAGACGGAGGATAGAGCCGGGCCACGCTTTTGCCTCGGTGGCTGAAGTGTGGCTGCTCGATAAGCTACTATCGGGTTCGTTCGAGTGAGGTCTCCGGCTCCCCATTGATGGGGTCCCAGCGAACCAGCTGGTGGTCAACCTTATAAATCCGTCTTTCCGGCGTGACGTGTTGTCACGACCATTCGATAGGTCATGATGGCTAGCTGCCTCTCTTTGGGGAGATACCAAAGGTCGAGTCGGAGCGGGACTGAAACGCTACTACGTGATGCCCTCGACCCCTTGAGGGTCGGGGTATTGGCCGCTAAGGGTGCCCATTGCTTGTGCCCCTTGCTCTTTTCGTGCCCGAGGCGGCTGTTGAACCCGCTCGTGGGGCAAGGCTTAGAACCTTGGCAAAGAATAATGAATGTGACCCCGTCATTGGGTCTCGTTTGGCGATGCCGGCCCTCGAGTCCCCGCTCGATGCAGACGGATTGGTCGAGCGGCCATTTCGACTTTTTTGTTTTGTCCTTCCACGTCCCGTTCGTGAGACAGAGGATAGAGCTAGGCCATGCTTTTGCCTCAGTGGCTGAAGTGTGGCTACTCGATGAGCTACTATCGGGTTTGTTTGAGTGAGGTCTCCGGTTCCCTGTCGACGGGGTCCCAGCGAACCAGCTGGTGGTCGACCTCATAAATCCGTCTTTCCGTCTCGACTGGTTGTCACGACCATTCGATAGGTCATGATGGCTAGCTACCTCTCTTCGGGGAGATACCAAAGGTCGAGTCGGAGCAGGACTCAAACGCTACTCCACGATGCCCTCGACCCCATGGGGGTCGGGGTATTGGCCGCTAAGTGGGCCTATCGCTTGTGCCCCTCGCTCTATTCATGTCCTAGGCGGTTGTCAAACCCGCTCGTGGGGCCAACCTTAGAACCTTGGTAAAGAATAATGAATGTGACCCCATCGTTGGGTCTTGTTTGGCGATGCCGGCCCTCGCGTCCCTGCTCGATGCAGACGGATCGATCGAGCGACCGTTTTGACTTTTTTGTTTTCTCCTTCCACGTCCTGTTCGTGAGATGGAGTTTAGAGCCAGGCCACGCTTTTGCCTCGATGGCTGAAGTGTGGCTGCTCGATGAGCTACTATCGGTTTCGTTCGGGTGAGGTCTCCGATTCCACGTCGACGGGGTCCCAGTGAACTAGCTGGTGGTCGACCTTATAAATCCATCTTTCTGGCTTGACTGGTTGTCACGACCATTCAATAGGTTGTTATGGCTAGTTGCCTCTCTTCGGGGAGATATCAAAGGTCGAGTCGGAGCGGGACTCAAACGCTACTGTGCAATGCCCTCGATCCCTTGGGGGTCGGGGTATTGACCACTAAGTGTGCCCATCGCTTGTGCCCCTCGCTCTGTTCGTGCCCCAGGTGGCTGTCAAACCCGCTCGTGGGGCCAGCCTTGAAACCTTGGCAAAGAATAATGAATATAACCCCGCCGTTGGGTCTCGTATGGCGATGCCGAACCTTGCGTCCCCGCTCGATACAGACGGATCGATCGAGCGGTCGTTTCGACTTTTTTGTTTTCTCCTTCTGCGTCCCATTCGTGAGACGGAGGATAGAGCTGGGCCACGCTTTTGCCTTGGTGGCTGAAGCGTGGCTTCTCGATGAGCTGCTATCGGGTTCATTCGAGTGAGGTCTCCAGTTTCCCATCGACGGGGTCCCAGCGAACTAGCTGGTGGTCGACCTCATAAATCCGTCTTTTTGGCTCGATTGGTTATCATAACCATTCGATAGGTCGTGATGGCTAGCTGCCTCTCTTCAAGGAGATACCAAAGGTCGAGTCAGAGCGGGACTCAAACGCTACTCCGCGATGCCCTTGACCCCTTGGGGGTCGGGTATTGGCCGCTAAGTGTGTCCATCACTTGTGCCCCTCGCTCTATTCGTGTCCTAGGCGACTGTAGAACCCGCTCATGGAGCCAGCCTTAGAACCTTGGCAAAGAATAATGAATGTGACCCTGTCATTGGGTCTCGTTTGGCAATGCCGGCCCTCGCATCCCCGCTCGATGCAGACAGATCGGTCGAGCGACCGTTTCGACTTTTTTGTTTTCTCCTTCCACGTCCTGTTCGTGAGATGGAGGATAGATCCGGGCCACGCTTTTGCCTCGGTGGCTAAAGCGTGGCTGCTCGATGAGCTGCTATCAGATTCATTTGAGTGAGGTCTCCGGTTCCCTGTCGACGGGGTCCCAGCGAACCAGCTGGTAGTCGACCTCATAAATCTATCTTTCCGGCTTGACTGGTTGTCACGACCATTCGATAGGTCGTGATGGCTACCTGTCTCTCTTCGGGGAGATACCAAAGGTCCAGTCGGAGCGGGACAAATGCTACTCCGCGATGCCCTCGGCCCCTTGGGGATCGGGGTATTGGCCGCTAAGTGTGCCATCGCTCGTGCCCCTCGCTCTATTCGCGCTCTAGGCGGCTGTCGAACCTGCTCGTGGGGCCAACCTTAGAACCTCGGCGCCGTTGGGCCGTCAGGGCAGTTTTTGGCCCCTTATCCCGTCGTACCTATGCTGCTCGTCCCTTGCCGGGGTCGAGCGGCTCGCCTCGCGCCTCCTTCCTGTTCGTTGCTATTCGTCAGCCGAGTCCGCCTGGGTTGGTCGCATCTGTTGTGGCGAGGCCTGACTGGTGGGGTCTGCACATACCTCTTGCTTTAGAATTCAAGACGCGGCGTGGGGCCTAAATCGGCTCCGCACTGCTAGCTCCCACTACTCGAGTAAATAGGAGGGACTGAGTGGGTTGCTTGACATCTGCGTCATGGTGGCCCCAAGCATGGCACATGGCCGTTCCATCTTTCTTGGCGTGGCAGCCCGAGGGTCGTTTCTCACGGTGATGACAGTAGAGGCGGGCCCGCGGTGCGTGGAGCCATTCACGGAAATCGAGAAGTTTTTGGGATGGGGGGAAAAGTGGAGTTATGGAGGAGCATGGGATACTGCGTCTGCGCGCCGTGCGGGATGGGTGGTTGAGGGGTTTATCACCTGGCGTGTTGTGGGCGGATTTTCTGCGGCCAGTTTCGGTTGCGCTCCTAGCTCGTCCTCCTATTTTAGCCTTGGGCGCCGCCTCCTCTGACCTTCCTTTTGTCTTTCTTGTTTTCTCGCCCCTTCTTCTCCTTTGTCTCCATCGATCTCCCCTGTCGTAGCCTCGCCGCCGCGATGTCTGTGTTTACTCGCTCCACGGTGACGAAGAAGGAGTTGGAGGGACTCGTCGAAGCCGGGCTTCTCGCGCCCCTCACCGGAGCGAGGGAATGGATAGTGCCAGAGAACGAGATGCGGCCAGAGCCCCCGTGGGGCTACGTGATGTCATTCGTCCCCTTCCACGAGCACAGGCTTGGGCGGCCGACGGACGACTTCCTCCGGGCGCTGCTCCATCACTACAAGGTGGAGTTGCAGCACCTGAATCCCAACGGGATCCAGCACATCTCGGCCTTCAAGGCCTTGTGCCAGGGATTCCTTAGGACCTTGCCCAACTTCGACCTGTGGTGCCACTTCTTCCTTGTATCCTGCATCCGGCGTACGATTGCAAGCGAGAGCTTCCCGTGCACCATCGGGTGCGCGGAGATCCGGCTTTGAGGCAAGCGCACGGGGGAGTACCTCTCGATGCCCATCCCATCCAGCCACTTGAGGTGGCACAAGAGGTGGTTCTACTTGCGCAACGACGAGATCCATCCCCTCCCCGAGTTCAACGGCCACGACATCGCCCAGACTCGGGAGAGCTGGCACTGGGGAAGGGGAAGAGCGGGAAGAAGTGGACCGAGAATGCGCTCGGCGCCATCGCCCATCTCAAGGAGTCTGGACTCGACGGCGTTGGAGTCGTCGGGTGGTATCACAAGTGGCGGCTCGTGCCGTTGTGTCACCGCCTGCTCCCCATGTTCCTTGTCGACGGTGACAACCGCGGGGTGCCGGGCAACGTGATGGCAGAGGAACTGCTGCCCGATGATGAGGTGGCGAAGCGGGTGAGGGCAGCCCTGGGGCCCAGCGCACAGGCCTGGCCTGCTCCGATTAGGCCGGTGATGCGTCCTAACCCCCGAGCGGTCGTTGTGGCAAGGATACCTGCTCCTCTGTTGGTGTATTATCCTCCGCCCCCCACTTTCGTTATTGTGACCGCGTTTGGCCCTTGGCTTCTTTTCTACTCTTATTTTTTTAGTCTCGATGGGTGTGCCTCGTCCAGACCCCTTCCCTTCGCCTGCCTGAGGGGAGGGCCGAGAGGGCCACCAACCGCTTCAGAGACGTGGAGCGGCGAAATGCCAAGCGGGAGGCTTAAAAGAGGAAGGACGCTGATATCCGGGCCAAGCGCAAGAAGGAAGAGGGGTCACGGCGGTGGCAGGCGCTGCGGGAGGCGAAGGAGCAGAGGGGTGAGAACTCGAACACTCCGTCGACTGAGTCGACAGAGCAGGAGGATGAGGATGTAGAGGGGGACTCCTCCGAGGAGGCCCTGAGCTTGTTCGGGGACGCTGTTAGTGATAATGATGGTGGCGGCAATGAATGTGATGATGATGGTGAGGATGGTGACTGCGGCGACGACGACGACGACGATGATGATGATGACAATGCCGGCAGCGACAATGCTGGCGGCGATGACGATGACGATGACGATGACATCGGTGGTGATGCCGGGCTGGCGGCCAGCCTTGGCTATGCGCCCTGGGCGTGCCCGACTCTGGGGGTGGGGTCGTCCCTGATCTCGCCATCCCTGAACGGGTCAGGATCGATGGAGGAGCCCCGTTCACCAGCGCCGAGCGAGGATGTCTCTGGCGCTCGGACCCTAGCGTCAGGCTCCCCCATCGAGGGTGTGGTCCAGGTGGTGGAGAAGGAGGTTGAGCCAAGGCATGTCGAGACGTCGCCTGTCGTTATCGTGGATAAGGCCGTGTCTCCCACGGCGGCCGCAGAAATGCGCCCGCGAGAGGAGCCGGCGAGTGGTGACGCGCCGATCGAGAAGCGACGGGCCTTGGTCCAAGATCCTCGCCGTCCTAAACTGTCTCTCATGAAGCAGCTCAAGGTGGGCGCTCCGAGGGAGGCACGGGCACCAAACGTCACGGTGGCCGCAGCAGAGGAGGCACGGACGTGTGATGCCGAGGCGTCCGCCACCATCGAGGTGGCCTCTAGGGTGGTCACGCCCGTGGTGGAGGTCAGGGGCACCAGGAGTGGCGCTCCGGAAGGCGTCACGTCGACCGTGATCCCCGTCATCGCTGGCACGGGAGCCATCGTGGACGCCGGCGATCGTGGAGTCCCGCCTCTGTCAGCACGCGCTGGTGGAGGGCGGGCTCAAGTCGTTGGAGGACTCATGCAGCCCAGCGGAGCTTCGGGTATTCGCTGCGTGCCGGGCCTTGAGGCTCGAGTGCGAGGCCTCAGCCGCTGCATCCCTCCAGGCTCTGGCCAGCGCCCGTCAGGAGTTGGAGGAGGAGCGTCGGCTCGGGGAGGATCTCGGCATGAGGCTGGTTGAACTTGAGGCCACCTTGGAGCAGGTCTGGTGCCAGCTCGTCGCGGCGGAGCGCGACCTCGCCGTCGCTCGAGAGGAATGGGATGGGGCCGTGGCACAGGCTGCATCCAGTGCTGCGGAGGTCGACAGGCTAGGGCTTGCGTTGTAGCAGGAGAAGCTGCGTCGTAAGGAGGCGGGTAAGGCGGCTCAAGACTCCGCCGTGGTCGCTGCCGTCTCTCTGTCACAGCTGCAGGCCTGTCACAAGAGGGAAGAAGGTAGACTTTTGACGACCCCCTATCTTGCGTGTTGTCTCTTTTGGGCTGGCTGACATTTGGTGGGTGTTGCACAGACCTCGGGTCAAGGCTGGCTGCGATCGAGGACTCCCTTCGTCAGGAGGTCGAGGAGGAGGGCACGTTTCATGCTCTGATGGATTGAGCGGTGCGGGCACTTCAGGTGGATGTCTCTCTCGACGCCGCTCCTGCCGAACATGTCGGGAGGCTGATGGAGGCAGGGCGCGAGTGGATCAAGCGGGGCGTGCGTCACGGTGTGTATACCGCCTTCAGCATGTTCGCCACCCACTTCGACCTGGTCAAAGCTGCGTTTGAGGCCTTGAGCATGGGCCATGTTGAAGGGCACACCCCCGCGCAGATGGAGGCGATCCGTGTCCGCACCGCTCCCTACGCCGACGTCCTGGCTCACACGCACGAGGAGGAGGCGCTCCCCACAGCTGAAGTGGAAAATTAGTTAGTGTTTGCATTAGTTATGTTAGTTTTAATAGCTTAAGTTTGAACTATCGTCTATTTAATTTCGATGGCCCGTGGTGGCCTTAAACAATCTTTAATTTTAATTTAATTAAACTATTTCGTGTGCTCAGCCTGTTGTCTTCCTAGTTTTGGCTCGCAAAGTTTGAGCCCCTGAGTGCTTTGAGTTTAGCCTTGCCGGTGATCGCCGTTGTCGTGGCCGCTGGGGCAAGCACGACGTTGCGCTGTCCGACCGGCTCGACTATGAACTCCTTGACCCATGTCTTACTTTGTTCGCCAGTATGGAGAGGCTCGAGGTCGAGAAAAAAGAAAAAAGCAAGAAGGGTGAAGAAAGTTTTTTAAGGCGAAATAGAGGCGCGCCGTGTGGGCCCGTTGTGCCCTTTCAGCCCCTGAGCGACACTCGACCCCTTGAGAAGGGTCGAGTGTCGTTTAGGAGCGAGTAAGGCGTGCAGGGATCACAGGAAACAGAAATTTAGGGATAGAATTTATGTAGCTGTGAGATATTCCTTGCGTTCTTGAGCTCGTCGCCTTCCACCATCTTCAACTTGTACGTGCCAGGTCGGAGGACTCGGAAGATAATGTATGGTCCTTCCCAAGGCAGCGAGAGCTTGTGTCGACCCCTGTTGTCTTGAACCCTGCATAGAACAAGGTCGTCCACGAGGAGGCTTCTGTCTCTCATGTTTCGGTCGTGATAGCGACGGAGCGCTTGATGATACTTGGCTGAATTGAGGAGCGTGACGTCTCGCACCTCATCTATTTGGTCCAGCGCATCCTGGAGCACGACTTTGTTGCCTTGCTCATCATACGCGCGCACTCACGGCGCGCCATAGTCCAGGTCAGTAGGGAGGACAACTTCCGACCTGTAGACCATGAAGAAAGGCGTGAAGCCCGTTGCGCGAATCTGGGTCATACGTAGGCTCCACATCACGACGTGGAGTTCCGGCACCCATTGACTGCTGAACTGCTTTAGGCGGTTAAAAATGACGGTCAGGTCGAAGATCTGGGGCTTCAACCATTGGAGTATCATGCCATTCGCTCGCTCGACCTGGCCGTTTGTCTCGGGGTAAGCGACGGCGGCCCAGTCGACGCGGGTGTGGTAATCTTTGTAGAACTTAAGGAATTTCTTCCCCATGAACTGCGTTCTGTTATCCGCGATTATGGAGTTCGGGACCCCAAATCGGTGGATGATGTCGAGGAAGAATTCGACCGCTTATTCGGATCAAATCTTGACCAGGGGGCGAGCTTCGATCCACGATCGGGTATCGACCCGGCCGCGGTACGTGCGTGGGTTGATCTGACCGATCACATATGATCGGCAAATCTGACCACTTGAGGAAATCCAACATGGCGGGATCTACCACGAAAACTGTGTGATGCTCGATCTTGGGGGTGCGTCGACTCCCCCGGGACTTGGGCCCCATGAAAATCTGATGACAGACTTTG
The DNA here is from genome assembly GCA_030378355.1 of Eleusine indica. Classification (NCBI taxonomy): domain Eukaryota; kingdom Viridiplantae; phylum Streptophyta; class Magnoliopsida; order Poales; family Poaceae; genus Eleusine; species Eleusine indica. The sequence goes on from CM059500.1 coordinate 43,893,991, forward strand.
GAATTGGGGAACACTGGCCCCTCTGGCTTGTCGTCTCCGTCCGTGGGGTCCTGGACCCCTGGTTCCGATGCCTTTCATGGGTCCCCCTTCTTGGCCTCCTCCCGAATGAATTTTTTATCATGGAGCAGTCCTTAAGGAGGTGCTTGACAAGGAACCCGTGATTCAGGCACGAACCATTCCACTTCTTTTCGAAGTGGTTCGGCACCTCCCCTGCTGCCGGCCTCGGCGGCTTGCACTTGGCGGCAGCCACGACGGGGTCGCGCCCTACTCGTGGCTTGTTCTTATTTTTCTTCGGCCGGTCGGAGGCACCGTCGCCGGCTCCTTCCTCCCGCTTGCCCTTGCCCTTTCTCTCTGGCATGCGCTGGAGGACCGCTCCCACGCACTCTTCGCCGAAGGTGAAGCTTGTGGTGATGTCAAGAAGCTCGCGGGCCGTGCGCGGACCCCTTCAGCCCAGGTCATGGATGAGCTGTTCTGATGTCATGCCTGAGATGAAGGCTCCAACGATGTCCGCGTCGCCCACATTGGGTAGCTCGTAGCACTTCTGACTGAAGCACCGGATGTAGTCCTGGAGGGACTCGCCAGCTTTCTGCCGGTAGTTCTTTAGGTCCCAGGGGTTGCCAGGCCGGACGTAGGTCCCCTGGAAGTTCCCGACGAAAATATCCCTCAAGTCGCCCTAGTCGTAGATTTGACCCTCGGGGAGGTGCTCGAGCCAAGCACGGGCCGAGTCGGCGAGGTACAACGGGAGATTGCGGATGATGGCGAGGTCATCGATGGCACCCCAGCTTGACACACGAGGCGGTAATCCTCGAACAAAAGGCCAGGGTCCGTCTCGCCCGCGTACTTGGTGATGGTCACTGGCGCCCGGAAGCATTGGGGGAACTCGGCTGCGCGGATTCGCGAGCTGAAGACCCGCGGCCCAGGAGGGCTCGGACTCTGGCTCCACTTCTAATCGATGTCGTCGTACCAGCCTCCGCGACGCGGTTGACGGCCTCTTTCCTGGTTCCGCCGCTCTCTCTCACGGCAATGCACCTTAAGAGTGTGGTGCGCGTCGCGGTGGGGTCTGACAGTCGTGGACCGAGGCTTTCTTTGGTGCGCCTCGAGCCGGGGCTGGCTCCTGGACCGAATGCTGTTGTGATCCGGCCGCGTTGCCTCCTCCCGCCCGTCTGGATGTGGAGATCTGTTGGCTGGATTGAGCGGCGCGCCGTTGCGAGCTCACTGCTTGGAGCTCAGCGGCGTTGGCTAGTAGAGCCGTGACTTCCCGCTGAGCCTGCTAGGCCTCCGGTGTCGCGGGCTCAGAGAGAGTGTTGAGCAGCGCGACGACTACCGCTATGTTTTGTCCCGCATGGGCAACCTGTGGGGGCCCTTGATCGTCAACGACCATGCGCTGAAGGACGTCGCGGGCCATCGCACGAGCGCGTCCGCCCGTGCCAGGGTGGGCTAGCTCACGGTCTATCTCTTCTTTTTCATGCTCGAGCTAGCACTGAGTCCCTTCCAAATCCGCCCGCCTTGCCCTCAACTGCTGTTGAAGGTCGTCCAGGCGGGGCTGGGCCTGCGGATTCCTCGCCGCAGTGATGGGAATGTTGACGAGGGTCTCGCCTCCTCCCGCACCCATCGTCGGGTTCGCCTGGGCGGGGTTCCTGGGATTTGTCACCGCTCCGGCGGCCGAGGTCCTGGCACCTCCCATAGCTGAGGCGGGTGCGAACCGCACCATATTGCACCCTCGCGGGCTGCCGCAGCTTTTCGCGTAGCTTTCGGACTTGGAGCTGGAGTCTTCCACTAACCCCTCGTCGAGGAGGTCGAAGAGAGACTTGTTCGGACGCTCGATCACTCCGACAAACCTAGAGCCCGCAAAGGCGGGAACTGCAAGCTGGGCGGTCACACTTTGGAAACACCTCGCGGCATTCCGTTGGCCATGTGGGTGGTCCTCCGAAGGGGCTCTGGTGAGCCTGTTCGGGCGGAGGGGCTTTTCACTGAGAAGTTGCCGAAGGTCTTCCGGGTCGAGCATAGGGCCCAAGTAATGCTCCCGATAGAGCCATAGCTGGTCGCCGTAACCGGCCGTTACCACGGAGCGATCCGTGGTGTGCGGCCTGGCCGACTCGAGTCGGACCGCGCGCATCGCCTCGTCGGCGACTGCAACAGCCGCCGTGATAGGGTCCGGGAGCGACTCGTCGACGAGTCGCCGCGTCCCATCTCCTACGACTGCGGAGTCGAGCGTGTCATTCTCGTCCTCTAGCCACCACGGACACGTCGCCACAGGGGCAGGCGCCTAGACTGGGGGCAGCGAAGACGTCGGAATGCTGATGCATAGCTGCTTCCGGTCTGCAGTAGCAATGAATTCCAGGCTCCTGAAGAACATACTGCTACCGGGAGCCCAGAAGGTGGAGGAAGTGGCCATCCGAACTGGGAAGTGGTGAAGCAAAACACGCAAAGGCCCATTCCTAGCGTGCCAACTGTCAGCGTTTAGATCACCGACCAGTAGAATTTGTTCACACGGGTACGCACTTCGGGCTGGGCGATGGCTAAGAAAGAGGACACGGGGGATTATACCGGTTCAGAGAAGCCCCCTACATCCAGTTCTCGGGCCTGGTCGTGTTACTTGCTCCGATGAGGGTGTACAACGGTGGTGAGAGAGGAGGGTGCTCCAAGTCTCGGGTGAGAGAGGTGTGTGCGATTGCTTGTGTCGTGGTTCTTGTTGCTCGTTGCCTCGTCGCTTCCGTCTCTGTGTTTTTTAGAGAAGAGAGTGGGTCTCCCCTTTTATACTTCAAGGGGATAGGCCCATTTACAGAGAGGGAGGGAGAGAGAGAGTCTACACATGCGGAGTGGGTGGTGTTGTGCCAAAGAAGGCGAAGCCCTCAGTCCGAGCATGCCCCTATTCTCTGTCGTCGAGTCGAGTCTCCCCATGTTCCTGTAGTCGGCATGCTCCACCATGTGTGGGGAGGTGCAGCATGGGCTTAGTCATGTCATTCAAGCAAGGTTCAACCTAGCCGCTCCTCAAGCTGTCCTGCACCATCATCATTAGGTGTGTCATCGCATGATGGCAGCATGGCGTGCCTGGCCACGCCAGCTGCTGTCAGCGGGCGCTGATGCTGACAAGGAGGGCAGGTATTTGGAGGGATTTGACCGCTTGATACTGTCTATGCATAGTGGGCATGGCATTTAAGGCCGAGTGGTTGGCAGTTGTTGATCGTTGGCTCGCTCGACCCCCTTCATTGGGGGTCGTTGTTTCGGGTTGCGCCTGTCCAGACCGGCCTGGAGTTGGAATCCGTCCTATCTGGATGGGCAATCAAGCTTCTTCACTGTGCCACTCCTGGTCTGGTCAGGGTTCCCTCACCCCGTCCGGTCCATGCTCGAGTCCCACTGATGGGAGTTGACGGAGGTGGCGTTTGCCTAACGATTGCGAGGGAGGGGCCCATACTGTCGTCGCCACAGTAGTGGCAGCGGGGCGTTCGTCCTTGCCCCGGAGTGGATAGGTTCGGGCTAATAGCTGAGTCTTCTGCTTGGAAGTACGAGCCATACGCGTGCTCCATCAGGCGGAGCGATCTATCATCTGCCCCTTTTGAGGGGTCGAGCGGGGTGTAGCGGTCCCCGACCCCCGTCGAGGGGTCGAGCGGGACGCGAACGGCCCTCGACCACTCGGGGGTTGAGTGAGTTGGGGTAGCGGTGCGGCCTTTGCGGCTAAGGCCTAACTACCACGGGGATGCTTCTTGTGGGGGCCCACACTAGCGGTGCTTTGGTGGCGATCCTGCGGGCCCTTTTGAGTCCGACGCGTGTGAGCCCTTAGGAGGTGCCACATGGCACCCATGATATTTACCCTCGACAGATGATAGCGCAGGGCCATGCTTGGGATGAGGAGGAGCTGAACAACAATCTCGTACCAATGGACGTTGAGGCTATAAAGAGAATCCCTCTAGGCATAGCATCTGAGGACTTCTCGGCCTGGTCTGGTGAGCGTCACGGGCTATATATGGTCAAATCAGCATATCGTCTGCTGGCTGAGGAGGATGCTCAAATGAGGGACTTCAAGAATGACACCTCTTCACACTCGATGGCAGGAAATGATCCCAGATGGAAGAAACTGTGGAAGTGCAATGTTCCCCTGAAGGTGAGAGTGTTCTGGTGGAGAGTATCGAATGAATTCATATCTTCACGAGCTAACTTGCACCGCTGACACATCGATGATATGAGTATTTGTGAAACCTGTGGTGCTAAAAATGAAACCAGTTTTCATGCCTTGATTGAGTGCACTTACACTAGTGCAAGGCAAGCTAGGAGTAAGTAAATACAAGCTAAGAAAATTTGTAGAAGTAAGGTATTAATCTAGCATGCAACCTACATAAGAAAGCCTAAGAAATTGCAAGCAAATCCCAACTACCAATTTTAAGAACAAGAGCAAGTAAAGAAAGACAAGTAATTTAAGCACAAGAGAGACACGAGATTTTTCACCGAAGTTCAGCTCTACAAAGAAGCCTACGTCTCCGTTGAGGGATCCACAAAGGACCGGGTCTCTTTTAACCCTAAACCTCTCCAAGTGACCACAAAGATCAAACTCGGTTTTCCACTAAGAACACCACAAAGGAGGGGTCAATACAAACTCCCCGAAGCGTCACCACACAAGTTGGGAGCTCTACGGGTACCTCTAACCGTCTAGGGGATGAATCCTCAAGAGTAACAAACACAAGAGTTGTCGGTGACGAGGTTGAACCAAGTGCTCAAGAGGATGGAAGCTTGGAGGTGGTGGAGCACTTCAATCTTCTCTCAATCCCTTCACAAATCAAGAGTGGAAGCAAGGGAGGAGAGATGGAGAGAGTAAAGTGAGCTTGAGAGTGTTTTTGAATGGAATAAAATGACCAACCGACCAAAGTACGAGGGGGAGGTCTATTTATAGCCCAATGGGAAAAAGAGTCATTTAGGGGGTAATTCTCAGATCTGTATCGGACAAGTCCGATGATTCAAAGTGGCACGGTTGCTGGAGTCCGACAGACATGTCCGATGTCTCGGACAAGTCTTGTCCATCGGACAAGTCCGAAGGTCATCGGACATGTCCGATGACACAACGTGGCAGAGGTACTGGAGTCCGTTGGAAATGTCCGACATGTCGTACTTTTTCTATGATCATCGGACAAGTCCGATGGCCCCGAGTGGCAGCCTTACTGGAGTCCGATATACTTGTCCAATGCATTGGATAAGTCCGATAATTTGGCTCTGGAAAAGATATTTTGGCTTGGAAAGGGGAATTTTGGCACTTGGATCATTTTTGCTTTGAACTTTTGTGTCCCTCTTAATAGTTTGGTCTTCCTATACTTAAGATAAAACGAAAACTCCATGAACTTTATTCTTGAGCATATTTTGAATTTTATCTTTGAAGCACTTTGTCATCTTCTTTTCTCCTTTTTGCTTTTATGTATTTCTTTTACCAAACTTTGAAGTGCTATCTATACACATGCTCAAAAAAATATTAGTCCGTTCTTAATTGTATTGACGTCAATCATCAAAATAAAATTAGGAGGATAGATGCACTTTCACCTTCTTTTACCTTGAGTCATGTAAGGCGTTCCGCAAATGGTGCTGCCCATGCATGTGCAAAGAACGCTTCGGCTACTAATTCTGTAGTTTGGGTACGCCCCCCTAGCTTCTTGTTGTATCAGATACAGTATGAGTGTAACCAATCTCACGTATGAATGAAAGAAGCTAGTTCCCAAAAAAAAAAAGGGGGGGGGGGGGGGGGAGAATATGCCCATCACGGAAAAAATAGTATTACTTAATTAACAATGATAGTATATATATGCATTTCTTCCATCATTGTTAACTAAGTAATTAAGTTAGGAGCCTCCCCCCTCCAATTTTCCTAAAAAAAGATTGAGGTGAAAATGGTGAATTATTCCTTCAAAAAATTAAACTGGTGACCAAAAAAAAAGTTCTAAAAAACCATTAAAATGGTGAACAGTAAAAAATGGGAGTACCGAGCGACGACCAGGTGACGAACGGACCTTGTACTCGAGGAAATGTTTTTCCTACTATTACGAGTTTCTTAGGAAGACGACATGTGTTACGTCCTTTGTGGCTAGAAATCGTGTTTCAAGTTTTAACAACGTTTTCTAGTTGAGGATTACACAAAGCCTAAAAGATTCAACAGAACAAAAAATCTTATCAGACTAGTAATCAGCTCCGCAAAATGAAACCATATCCTCTGCAGTTGTGCATTAGTAGTAATAGTGGCTGACATGTGAACCAGCTAAACAGTAGACTCACATGTCAGCCACTATTAATGCTAATGCACTATTGTAGAGGATCTGAACTCCCGCAAAATCACTCAAAACTGGTTAGCTAACTCGCGGCTGTACACAAACAGCATAGCACAATCGAAATTAAGACGAACAAGCATGTGCGCCAAAACAAGAGCGCTGCTATACACACGACCGGGTCATCTGACCCGGCTATCCGACCAGCACTCGTCGTTAAATAGCACCTAAGGATTAGCAGCAGATCACTAATTAGAATTAGCATCCAACGATTCATAGACAGTTGTAACATCTAGTCGGACATTTGAGTCGGATGTAGAGCATTTCCGCTAAAACAAGGGAGTGTCATTCACGACAAGAACAACAAATCAAGGCAAGCATGTACAAGTCTTCACCAGTTGAAATCAATTTATTGATATATATCATAAAACCATACAAGATACAGGATCCCAAATGTCATCATAGGTAATAATAATGGCTTTTTATTTTCTTGAGATACAATGGCTCCTCCCTGTTTCCTGGGCAAAAAACGGGTTTTCACCGTTTCGCCTCGGCAATATAAAATGACCACCGCTCATTACGGCCTATTTGTATAAACAGTTTTCTAAATCTTTTCTTTGGTACAGTTTTGCCTCAAAATAACAAGCTGTTATCTAATCCCTATCAAGCATGTACAAGTCTTCACCAGTTGAAATCAATTTATTGATATATATCATAAAACCATACAAGATACAGGATCCCAAATGTCATCATAGGTAATAATAATGGCTTTTTATTTTCTTGAGATACAATGGCTCCTCCCTGTTTCCTGGGCAAAAAACGGGTTTTCACCGTTTCGCCTCGGCAATATAAAATGACCACCGCTCATTACGGCCTATTTGTATAAACATTTTTCTAAATCTTTTCTTTGGTACAGTTTTGCCTCAAAATAACAAGCTGTTATCTAATCCCTACCAAAGAGACTGAAGTCCTTATCCTCGGATTCCGCAGTGTCTTTCACCGTCAAGTTAACCTCGATGATGCTATTGTCACACCATACAATAGATGGATCAATATCGTTAAATACTAGAAAATTCGCTCTCACGGGAAGTCGAACCCAAGATCTGAGATGTTACTGAGCCTCTTATAACCACTATAGGCTACAACCCCTTTCGCTTTTCCGCTGGATTGGTTGGTTAGTAGCAGAAGTAATGGGCCAAAAACTACCGCGTCAGACAGACGAGAAGGCCCACGAACAAAACGGATGTAGCCCATACTGTAGTAGATAACTATTGACAATCAACAAAATTGAGCAGAAAAGAACAGGGCGTAGTGGACGGTGCAGAGGCGTATTTTTTAGTACATTGTTGTGCATCAATCGCTGGAACTGGTGACACGCTTGTCAAGCTCCCCAGATGAGGCAAATCGGTGTCTATTGCCTACTCTAAGCACCTTGCAGGTCATGGTCGCTGCTGGAGTACAAGTGATTTCTAGTGGGGATCAGACAAGTGTACAGAAGTTTGAAGCAAAGACCCAGAAACACACACACACACGCACACCAGAATCAGGCCGGTAATTGCCTCCCAGCACGGAAGATTAAAAATTCAGAAACAAAGCATGCACCAGAACTTAAGGTGCCATCCATCGAAGGAGCAATAGCATCACCCAGAGTAAGCAGCAAGCAAGGATGCGCAAGTCTTCACCATTTTAATTCAATTTATTGGTAGAGGTCATAAAACCATATAGAAGATACAAGATTCCGCACGTCACCATAGGTAATGATAATGGTTTTCAATTTTAGTCTTGAGATACAACAGCTCCCCCCCATATTCCGGGCTTCTTTTAGGAAAAGTTTACTTCGGGCCAATGTCCTTCAGGGCGCAGATCTGCTCCTCCCCCATAGAAGACTGGACAGTCACCACAAGGTCTTTCCCTTCCGCAAATCCAGACTTAATCTGAATCATCAAGAAGATTTTGGGTAAATCTTTTGGACAATCTTATCACAGAGAAGCAAAGATGCTGAAAGGTATGTGAAACAAAACCTAAACCTGGTTAAGGAGATTCTCATCAGTTGGGAGTCTAAGATCATCCTTGGTGCCACCACTATCAGTAAGAAGGCTCACCTGAAACAAATAGTTTAAACAATAGGTAAATAAAGAGTGAGATTTCTTCAATACGAGGCAATATGACTGATTATAAGAAACATACAAATCCATCCTCTGAAATGTCAATCAACTGATACTCACTGCGGTTCACATGTGGAACCTGCAAATATATTAAAAAATGTGTTAGTTGCAAACCAATCAATAAGAGGTCTTAACTAAACAGTCAGAAATCTAACTCACATCACAGTTGTGGGAGGAAGGAACAATATCTTCAAGCTTTTTACCGTTGAATATGTCTATGGCAACAAAATGGCATTTAGCATGACCGTGCTTACCGGTCTTTGAGGTAGACACCTCCACCACCTGCAGCACAAGTTTACTTGGTTCAATAAGCATCGGATACACAAACATGAATAATTTAGTTGCAAGGATACTATGATGAAATTTTAATCCATCATCCGCTTAAGACATGACAGCTTAAGCATACCAAACAAGGACTCAAGAAAGTGGGTGTCACCATAAGCTTACAAGAAGATACAATACAAAGACAAACTTTAATAGTGCACAACAAGCTATTGGTAAGAAATATTCTGCTAGCTTTGTCCTCTATGTCCCCGATTATATACCAAAATGGAGAAAAACTAGATAGAGCATGCTTAGCATCTATTTGTTTAGATCCAAAGTACATCTGACCAAAATATAAGCTCCTGCAACATTTAACAATAAAAAAGTAGAACTGTGAGTTCCCCTTTTCGTCGAGTAAATTTCAAATACTTAAGTATTTTGCCATAGGTTACAAAAAACCTATACCTTCGGAATCCATTGTATCAAACCAAGTATTCTGACATGGTGTTGCAAAAAAAAAAAACTACAACTTCCTCACATGTTACTATGTTAGTCACCATCCCGACTGAAAAAGCTGGTTTTCTGTGACCTACATCAACTTTGAAAGTTTTTAAAATTTACTCATGTTTCTTTGATTGATTGTAAACTGTTCCTTGACTATTTTGAGCACTGGTGATGGTCAAACTAGAAACCCTATGCCCAAATACCCATGTTTCAGGAATCATTTTCCTACAGAAAAACTACTTAGCAATCTATTCCATTCAAACCAGCCAAATTGCCATGTCTTTTCTTAGAAGAAAAATCGAAACTAACACCTTCACTGGAAATAAGGTTTCGGTTAAACATATCAAGTCTAGAAGGAACCTTTTCACACTTGCATTACAACTCTTATCACTCCCATTTCTAACCGCGCCAATAATTAATCGTCATCAGTATATACTATTTAATATGTACCATCTATAAACCTGAGATCCATCCCCAGATACAGGTGACAGGTCAACGGTCAACCATTTCACATGCCGCATCCTAACACCAAAATGACCACAAACAGCTCCAACAAACCGGTTGAGCCACACAACCATGCGCATCTAAACTGCGCATCGGGCAGTTAAACTGAAACCGAGATCAAGGAATGTATACCTTGCAGGGGCGGCCCTTGATGACGATGAATCCGTTCTTGCGGATGGTGCCGGCCTGCTGAGGGTAGGTCTTGGACGCCCCCGCGTCAGCCTTCGACTCGAAGTGGTGCTCGTCGTCCGACATGGTGAGCCTAGCTCCAAAACCCGCCAAGCAAGAGAAAATTAGCCTTCGATTCCCCAAAAGATTTCAGCAAACCAAATTTCCAAATCAAGAGCCGGGATGCTAAATTCGGAAGTAAATCGGAGCGGGTATGGGTCAAAGTTTACCTGGTTTGGATGGATCACGCGGAGGACGAGGAGGGGCACAGAGATGGGGAGGCGCAGATGAATAGATGATAAGCGATAAGCTCGCGGCGAATCCTAGGGTTCGAGTGGATTTATACTGGTAACAACCGGTGCACCAGCCGATTCCACACTTTAGAGATGGCTTATCTCAATGCCAGTGGGCCCATTAATAATCGGGGCCCCATGTCTGTGAACGAGGGGTTGGTGCTGTGTCCCCGAGCATCTGAACCGTCAGTTTGGTCCGGGCAGTGGGACACGTGTACGGCTGCGGCGGCAGGGCATCTCGTTGCGTTTGAACCACGCGATGGACGGCTCAAAGCATCTTTCCTCTTGCTTTCCTCGTCTTTTTACGTTGCTTTTCTTTCCTTTTCGCCGTCTTTCGTTTTTCTGATCAGTGATAAGAAAACCAAGTCAAGCTCCGATTCCGATCGGATTGGATTCTCAGGAAGACCTCATAGCCACACTGCTAGATGATCATCACGTTTGAGTTTCATCATGTAGTTAGAGAAGAACGTCAAGGTAATACATCTCCCGCTGTTTTCCGTGGACATTCAAAATATGTTTTTTTTTTAGCAGAAAAGAGTAATGTTGTCAAGTTATCTTGATGGACGACGTTACTTGTGTAGGATATAGTAATTATCAAACGCCTTTATATACAACGACAGTGGTGTTCTATGGTGGAACTAGAACTACAAATTAAGAGGATGACATAAGCAAGATAAATCTTTTTAAAAAATAGCAATTTGCATAGTTGTTCATGCACACACGCTCTAGGGGCCTGTTCGGTTTACGTCTTGGCAGGCAGCTCGCCAGGCAAATAGCATTCTCCATCGCAGACATATGAAATTGGACGTCTAGGAGTGTTGTCTGAACCAAGCAGTTTTGTCAGGGTCTAAATCAAACTAGTCCTACATACATAAAAAAGCATACTTATCTTTTTATATAACTAAGGCGAAAGGATATCTAGTGGTCCTATCCGTTAGATGCTTCCACAGTCAAGTTGCAAAAATAGATTGATAGTTCAAATGTTGTAATATGCATCATCATGTCAAATTTAAGGTATAGCAAAATAAATAGTAGCAACCTACAACTGGTGAAGATGATTTTCCCTTTTTTCATTAGGTCTTGCACAAGTATTCGTTGAATCATTTTTTTTTTTTTTGGCATGATAATAGTTAGTAGCATACTCTATCCATCTATAGTTTTTCATAAAACAATATGGTATAAATAGATAACGAAAGCATGGAAGCATCTGAGGTGCTTTCTAGGCAAACTGTCGAAGACCGAGACGAAACGTTTAATCCATTTTTCTGGGCAATTGCTATATAAGCCTTTTTTCTACTCTCAGGAGTAGCTACTTCTACATGTATATCTCACAATTTAGAGAGTATCACTACATACTTGAGGTTTGTAAATTAAGTATGTAGTCATACTAGACGGTATGTGGACATACTCATTTTTTTTGTCGGGGTATATGAAGTATGGAGACATACTTACTTTTATATAGTAGTAAATGCGATATATATTCATACGCTTATAACTAAAAGATTCTTCATAAGTATTTATGGTTATCACTCTTAAAAATCTTGTTTTAAGTATGTGTACATACTCAAAATAATAAATAGGTATGAACACATACTCAAAGTGGAATTTTCAACATTAAAGTAACTACACATGAGAGTAGAATGAATTTTTCATATATATATATATATATATATATATATATATATATATATATATATATATATATATATATATATATGCCATCTTTTGTGCAGGCAAGGCACTAGACCTTGCTCCTGGGCTGGACATAGGTAACCTCCCTACTCTACCAACTCCTTCGATTTTTCAAACAACATACTTAGTACCCCGTTAAGCTTGTTAAGCTTATCGCTGGCTCTGCCCTAGTATGACGGTCACTACTATAATTACACTCTGTTGTAGTGTAGGGGCAGTCCTACCTTTATTCAACTGTATTCAGTTGAATACAGATTATTTTGGACAAAAGAAATTTTATACATAGCATATCTTATATACGTCTATATCAAAAAAAAAAAGAAAAAAAGAAACGACCTACTAGTATATCCAAACAAAACAAGCTCACTTCCATCTCAACCTTGTCAACCCAGTACGAAAGTTGGCCCATTTGCATTTGGTCTCTCCTCAGCGTCGATAGAAGCAGGACCCAGCCCCCAGCGCAGCGTCGCCCGAAGACCGCCCACGCCTCCCCTAGCGTCACCCGCCGCCGCCCTTGCACCCAGCGACCAGCGCGCGTGCGAGCCGAGCCCCCGCACCTGCCCGCCCCTGCTGACCTGCTCGTCTGTGTCCCCCGCGTCTCGCCGGTGTCCAACGCTCGCGGCCCGCAGGCCCGCTGCGGCTCTGCCCAACCCCGAGCCACCGCCGGCGTCGAGCGCCACCGCCACGGCCAGGCATAGTCATGGCGTGACGCCGACGCTCACCGCGACACCGTGCAGCGTGCGCTCAGCTGAGCCAGTCCCAAATCATCGTGCTGATAAGTATAAGCAAGCAAATCCTAACCCTAACTGGCTAATTGTATTAGAGATTGTTTGATTTATGACCAGAGCCTTACTGTGACTTGCATTATTTTAATTTTAGTATGAAAGATAAAGAGGAAGAATAGTGTAATTACTGCTTTGAGAAGTCTATCAGAGTTGTCTATGATGCTAGTTACATAAGTTTCTAGATATGACATTGTCTATAAACTTCTCAAATTAGTGCTTATTCTCTCTGTTGTCACTAGTGTTCAGTGGTGTAGCTACAGGGTATGCCGGGTATGCACCGGCATAGCCTGCAGTTCCCGCAAGTGCATGTGTATATAGTATGTTGTATGTATATTTGAATAAAAAAAACTAAAAAAAAAAGAATAATCCAATCTTGGTCCACGTGAACGTCTACCATCCAACGCTGATATGTTTTACGAGCTTCTCAAATTGGTATTGCTTCTACCCGTGGCAACAACAAGTATTAAAAGAGTATTTTCTGCAATGGTTTTAGTAAAAACAAAGTTACGAAATAAGATGAGAGATAGTGTTTTGGATGATTGTCTAGTCACTTTCATTGAGCGAGCTATTTTCTTTCAAGTTGATAAAGATGATATAATCAATACATTTATGTCCCTTGAAAATCATCGGATAAAATCATCAGTAAAATAACATTGTAAGTCTCATGTACTCTATTATGCCTATGTATCAATTATCAGTATGGATTTTGAAACTATTTATATTGGATGGTTTCAATTAAAGTCATGATTTTACGCATTATTGTGTTAATTAGTGCATATATACCAATTACATTATTAATTTTATAATTATTACCAAATTAGTAAAATGGATTTATCGAATTGTTATATAATTTTTTTGAGCGGCATATCCTAAGCTAAAATCCTAGATTCGCCAATGCTGGTGTTGAGAGGATCTTTTCTATAATGAATTTTATAAAAAAAAAAACAAGCTAAGATGCAAGATGGGGTAGAAGTACTTAAGGTTGCTTGATGATATTCATTGAAAGAGAATTCTTCTTGCGCTAAGAATGATGACATCATCACTTACTTTCAGAGTATTAAGAATCATAAAGTCAAGCTATAATTGTAAGCTCTCTTCTCATTTTGCTATTTATGTCATGTGTTGTCGGTTTGATATGTTGATGATTTAGTATATCTATGTGTTGATACTTAGTCATACATTAACATTGTAGATACACATTTAGGTTGTCAGAAAAAAAAAATTGAGCGTTCCAAATTTTGAATACACATGCCTCAAATCCTGGGCCTGTGTCACTAGTTATTTACAAACTTAGTAGCGGTCTAAAGACCGCTACTGCCTTAGATTACATTTTAGTTAAAAAAAGGCGTCACGCCACGGCCACCGCCGGAGCCGACGAAGGAGGAGGGAGAGCGCGTGCAGACGTGCTCCCGTTCTAGGCGCCGCCGTCGCCGCTGTCGCCACTGACGCGCCCTCGCCCGAGGCGCCGCCATCGCCAAATCCACACGTGGGCTGACGCGGCGATGCGCGACGGCGGTCGAGAGACGGAGTAGGAGGCGGCGGCGTGTTGGCAACGATGATGGCGCGTCAGCACCAATTGCGGCAGACGCACTGCGCGTGGCTCCAACGGCGATGGCTCTTCGACGTCTTCACCATGGTCAGTGGAGGAGAGGAGGAGGTGGAGGAGACCGAGGACGGCCGGACGCGGAGGAGGAAGAAGAGCGGCAGAGGAAGAACCCTAACCCTAAAAGGGGACGGTGCGGCGCGAGCGAAAGTGATACTTCCGCGCCGCACCCTCCCCTTTTTATAGTAGGATGTGGTTGCCAGTTGCAGGCCTCGTTGTCAGGCCCGCTACTAAATAGGATTTAGCTGTTAGTTGCGGGCCTGACAGAAACCGCAACTACGTTCTACTGATTAGTAGCGGTTAAGTTGGTTCTTTGTTGCGGTTTCCTTATGCCCGCAACTATTTTTCTAATATAGTTGTGGTCACACAACTGTGCTACACTTAGTCACGGGGTTTTTAAAGAACCACTACTAAGACAAAAATGACGTCCACTACTACAGAGTTTTATTGTAGTAGTGTGTGAAAGAATCACAACAAGAGTATGTACTAGTATTAGCTTATTTGCCTCCATGTTTGTGACCATGGAAAAGCAAGTGATACATATAGAAGATGATTATACTAAAGTTTTAATTATATTAGCAGTTTTTTATACATAGTTATGTGTCGATTGCATCATTAAGGAAAAATCAATATTTTTTTTGGCTATGTGTGTGCTGTTTTTTCTTGGTTTTCAACTTTTACATAGACTATTGGAGCTGGTAGGCACATGTTTTTCTTATGTTCTGAACGAAGCCCTCAAACCATTCTGTTGGTATGCTATTTCCAACAACCATGCTAACAATTTTGTCTCAAAAAGAAAATTGCCAAGTATGGCACAAACGGCTAACAACAACCAACAACACGTGATGACTAGATGCAATATCCAACCGGAAAAATGTCATGTCGATGGGTATTCCAAAATCAAACGAAGATGTCTAAAGCAAAGTATAGTAGCTCTTGATGTCTTTGGCTCTACAAATGTGTTTCGGCTTTGGTTTGGAGATGTTAGATGTAGTGGCAATGCAATCTAATGTTTGAGGATGCTCCTTGAATTTAGTTGGAGAAAAAATCGACTTCTATTGCAACAGTTGCTTCGGTTCAATGAAGCATCTCTATAAGTAGTAGAAGATGGGTAAAATATGTCGGATGTTCTTGCCTTCCAAGTTTCGCGATGTTATTGCACCTCATTCCGCATTGAAAAAAAAAGAGAGAGAGTGCAAACACATCTGCTTTTTCCCATTTAACTTATCAGTTATATTTTCATATACAAATACTATGTCTAATATTCTTGGCTAATAACCTCATTCAATTGAAAAAAAAGAGAGTGCAAACACATCTGCTTTTTTCCATTTAAATTATCAGTTATATTTTCATATACAAATACGATGTCTGATATTCTTACTGGCAAACTGCCCCACGTGATCTGCGAGCAATACTTGACATTGTGCTGCATTTTATACGTGTTCCGAAAAGCAGAACATTAGTTGCAGGTGCCTCCCGTTTGTCTCTATTTAGAAGGTCCGCCGCCACTCGACCGAAAGTGGAATGCATCGGCGAGTCATACCATACCATGCGAGTCGCACAAGTTCACCAACGAGCCCGCGAGTAACCAGAGACCCCACCGCTCAGTGAGCGAACCCAAACCCCCATCGTGCCAGACCGATCCCTATGGCACCGCCGGAGCCAGAGGTGTTCGACGTCGTCATCTTCGGGGCCTCGGGCTTCACCGGCAAGTACGGCATCCGCGAGGCCCTCAAGTTCCTTTCCCCTTCCCCCTCCTCCCCGCTCCGCTCCCTCGCGGTCGCCGGCCGTAGCCGGGACCGCGTCGCCGCCGCGCTCCGGTGGGCCGCGGAGCCGAACCCGCCGCCGGAGGACGTCCCCATCCTCATCGCCGACTCCTCCGACCCGGCCTCCCTCGCGGCAATGGTGGCGCGGGCGCGCGTCGTGCTCTCCTGCGCGGGGCCCTTCCGCCTCTACGGCCACGCCGTGGCGGCGGCGTGCGCCGCGGCCGGGGTTGACTACCTCGACATCTGCGGGGAGCCGGAGTTCATGGAGCGCGTCGAGGCCGACCTCCACGAGGTCGCCGCGAAGAACGGGTCGCTCATCGTCTCCGCGTGCGCCTTTGCCTCCGTCCCCGCGGACCTCGGGTTCCTGTTCCATAGCAGGCAGTGGAAGCCGCCGTCCGTGCCGGTAAGCGTGGAGGCGTACTTGAGCATGAAGTCGAGCAAAAGGATTGCTGCAAACGTTGGCACCTACGAGTCGGCCGTGCTCGGGTTAGCCAGCGCTCGCCAGCTTCAGGAGCTGCGCAGGTCGCGGCCCAGGCCGAGGCCCAGTGTGAGTAACTTTAATTTATTTCTCGCTACTTCTATAATTTCAGAAAGTTTTGGTCGAGAGCCTTGCTTGGAAACAATGTCATCAATATCTTCGTGACTGGTGGCGATGCAACGATGAATGTTTAATATGTTGCTGCAACCTACTCGCTCCGGATTTTAATTGTTGACGCCGTTGATTTTTTTAGCTACATTTAATTATTCGTCTTACTCAAAAAATATATATTTAAATATAAAAAATATAAATTAGGTTAAAACTTTCTTTAATAATGAACACATCGTAACAACATATTTGATAAATTTTCAAACTTTTTAAATAAAATGAATGGTTAAACGTAACAAAAAAACGTCATATGCGTCAACAATTTAAATCTAGACTAGAGGAAGTACTTATTTACTAGTAGTAATTTTGGTACATTAACTTTAATAGATTTCATGAATCTATTAAATCGGACGTGTCCCTTAGCCTCATGCCCTCATGCATGTCCTCGGTTGTTCCCTCCAAATGTACAAGAGTGTTCCATCGTCATTACTGATCACTAGCTAATTCTTCACGAACCAGTTGATATACTAACAGGCGTTGACATCAAACTATCAAAGGAATATAACTCAATTAAAATATTGAGTTTGATATTTCACATTGTTTTTTTTAACTTTAATAGATTTCATGATATATACCTTGCATGTTTTCATATTAATTGCAGTACAATGATCCAAACATCCGTCGAAACTTTAGTGCCATGTTCATTATATGAAATGATCATTTGTGAAACCTACATATATCAAATGATACACTTTTCACATAAAACAAAATCTTGATTGATGCTAAGGTTTCTTGATGCACGCAGATCCCCGGCCTTCCACCTCCCAAAGGTTCACTGATAGATCGTGAGAATCCTCTAAGAATGTGGGCTACAAGGTTGCATAATGCAGACACAACGGTCGTGAATAGGACTCTATCTACCGTGACTAAGTATCCAGAGGGCCTTCCCGGTATAGAAGAAAGCCCAGAGTACACCGAGCATAGAAAGAACTTCTGGTCTTCTATCAAACCTGCTCATTACGGTGTGAAGATTACCTCCTTGAAGGCTGTTGTGTGGCTTCTGGTTGCTGGATTTTTTATCAACTTGCTTGGGAAGTTCTCATTTGGTCGGACTCTTCTCCTCAAATACGCAGAGTTTTTCACTCTTGGGTTATTTAGAAAGGGCGGACCAACCGAGGATGAGGTCAATAGCTCTTCATTTGAGATGTGGTTTGTTGGGCGCGGCTTTAGTGATGCCGCACACGCCTCAAAGCATGAATGTAAGACGGACAAAGAGATCATCACAAAAGTTTCAGGCCCAGATATTGGGTACATCACAACTATGATCACCCTTATCCAATGTGTCATCACCTTGTTGAGCGAGCGCAACAACCTACCCAAAGGGGGTGTATACACGCCAGGCACTATTTTTGGACCGACCGACCTTCAGTGGCGCCTCCAAGAAAATGGTATATCGTTTGAGGTTTTGGAGACAAAGCACCTTTAAGTAAGGTTGATAACATCCAATTGGATAGATAAGGGTTTTGCAATGGTGCAACTTGGGAAATATAAGAAGTGACCAGTACAGACTCATTAATATATGTAAAAGACTATGTTCTCCCTATCCTATGATAATAAAAGATATGCTTGTACAAGAAATTGTAATTTTGCTTATTTACACAAATTTGATAATAAAGAGTTGAATTGGCAGTTCTTTCTATATATGAGGTATGGTTTATGCTCTTCATTGCTGTCAATAGTGTCATTACTGAGCATTTTCTAAAATGAATATATATCATTTGTGTCATACTTTGTTGCCGCCCTTTCATTTTTTAGGCTACACCACCTTGATGCATATCCTACTCTTGCGGATTTATCTAGTCATCTACACCTCAATAATTTTTTTGGCGATACACCTCCATTTGCTTCATTATCTCCATTAATGAATATCAAATTATAACAATTTCATTCCTATAATTTTTATAACAATTCTTGAATATAAAACATATTTGGGAGATTTACGGTAATCCCAAATAATAGTGAATTGTCCATTTGACAAGATCTCGAGGGCTAAAGTGGTTGATTACCTCCTACAACAATGTACCTATAAAAAAAATCAAAAGTCGTTAAATGCTTCATGCTAGAAAATTAATTTTGAAAGAAAATATTTTCTCTATGTATATTTGTGTATTACAAAAATTTTATTTTTTACAATATATCAGGAATCTATTTCTCTTTCTAAACAATGGCAAAGATTCCTTGTTTATCTTAGTAGCTCATTCAATGAATATGATGGCAGCTATTAGAAAAAAATGAGTAATGAATTTCCCCATAACGCTAAAAGTTTAACAAGTGATGTATCTAAACCATCTTTTTTAGGCGACAATTTGGATATGAAAATATGGATGACGCAACTATGTCGGAAGTGCTTATTTCATTGTTTATCCTTAAAACTCTATCTTTATGATGGGTTTGATGTATGAATCATCCAAGTGCTAGATAGCTTTTGCACCCCTGAATGACTACGTAGCACCCAAAATAGATGGCTTTTGCACGACACCTAAGACTCTTTGCACCACACTATTTGGACATTGGATTTTGAACTTTGCTTTTATTCCAATATTTGCCTTCCTAATGAGTTATTAAAACTTTCAGGCTTGTGGTACAAGAAAAAGTTGAGACAAAAAAAATCAAGTAGTGAGGTGATGAGGGATCGAATACAAGTGTGATTGGGCCATCAACAACTTTCATGCCTTGGTAGCATTGTGGTTCTCCCCTCTTCATGCAACATTTTTTCAGCAAGTGTTGTAATTCATACATATAGTTGAAAACTGTAGAATTTTTTTACCTTTGTTAATTCGTATCTTATCCGAATAAAGATAATTTGTTGTACTTGAAGTTACAATATGGTTGCATATTCTTGATACAAATATTGGTGAACAATTTGAGTTTCTATTTGCAAAAATGTTCTAATCATAATACAGACCACATGGGGGCTATCAAACACGTAGCCATAAGAAAATAAGCGCGCCAACGACGTGCTGCATTTCTAGTGAGAGATGTTAAACCAGGAGCGGACATCACATGGGGGTCTAATGTTTGAATCTGTTTAGTTGGAGAAATTAAATCATGTTTATTCGTCCAACAGATATCCAATTTTTCGACTGGCTAACCGTCATCCCCTTGCCTAGTTGCATACGTACTATGTTTCGCATGCAAGCATTTGAAAATTATGCTGCATTTTAACGGAAATCCCGCTGAACATTGCAAACCCCGCTCACCTAGCTCTATTTAGGGCCGCCACTCCAACGGAAAGTGGAAGGAACTACAATCCGAGCCACACTAGCCTGTGATACGTGTACGTATAGCTATTTCTTTCGTGAAAGAAGTGGATGAAAAACATTAGGACGCATACGTTCCGCTAATCCGGCCGATTACGTATCAAAAAAAAAAAATCCGCCCGATTACCCAGAAATACCAGTCGCAGCATTTTTCGGACCACTCCGCGAGTAGCAGGCGGTTCCAGCGTACAGTGGCGATCCCGTACCCCACCCGACCTCGCCACTCGCCTCGAGCAGTCCGCCCGCCATGGCGCCGCCGGAGCCGGAGGTGTTCGACGTCGTCATCTTCGGTGCCTCGGGCTTCACCGGCAAGTACGTCATCCGCGAGGCCCTCAAGTTCCTCTCCCCCTCCGCCGCCTCCTCCTCCCCGATCCGCTCCCTCGCGGTCGCCGGCCGCAGCCGGGACCGCGTCGGCGCCGCGCTTCGCTGGGCCGCGGCCCCGGCGCCGCCGCCCGAGGACGTCCCCATCCTCATCGCTGACTCCTCCGACCCGGCTTCCCTCGCGGCCCTCGCCTCGCGGGCCCGAGTCGTGCTCTCCTGCGCGGGCCCCTTCCGCCTCCACGGCCACGCCGTGGCGGCGGCCTGCGCCGCGGCCGGGGCCGACTGCCTCGACATCTCCGGGGAGCCCGAGTTCATGGAGCGCGTCGAGGCCGACCTCCACGAGGTCGCCGCCAGGAACGGCTCGCTCATCGTCTCCGCGTGCGGGTTTGACTCCATCCCTGCCGAGCTCGGGTTCCTCTTCCACAGCAGGCAGTGGGAGCCCCCGTCCGCGCCGCTGAGCGTGGAGGCCTACGTGTACCTACAGTCGAGCAAGAGGATCGCCGGCAACATCGGCACCTACGAGTCGGCCGTGCTCGGGGTGGCCAACGCCGGCAAGCTGCAGGCGCTGCGTAGATCGCGGCCCAGGCGACCGAGGCCCAACGTGAGTAACTAACTATTCAGGCAATTAATTTCGTGCTGCTTCTGAATCTCTACAAAAGCTGCAGTCGAGTAATTATTCATCAGGCTTAGAGCAATTTTCACATTGACTTAAACATTGACAGTACTGAAGTTAGAAGAATCTTTTTATTGACCTAGAAATTAGAAGGATTATTTATCTGGACCTGGACTTTCATAGCGTACTGACGTTTTGAATCATAGTTTCTGAGCCAGATCCAGATTCATATCTATTTTGCGTATTATGGGTTACTATATTAGAAATTGGTACTGCCGGAGGGTTTATGCTAAATTGGTTGGATTTCGAGAATAATTTGTTGGATCAATAATTCAATAGTTGGTGTATGCTACTATGCTATCTCAGAGGAAATTAGTTTAGCTGAACAGTAGAGTAGAACCGAAACATCTACCTGCTGATTGCTACCAATGTCATTGGTTAGTGGAGGCTGTTCAGCTAGCAAAATCTCAATTCGTATGGTAAAATCCAGACAATCAGCTCTCATATCCGCTGGATCTTCTGGTCAGTTCGAATTTTATGCTGAGTAGGTATATTTTACCTGTGCTATTATGGTGAAATCATGCATATTGACCAATTCATAATTCTTTACCAACCCGTACTTTTTTGTAACTCTTTTTCTGAATTCCCTTCACTGTAGGCCCTACCATCACCTTGATGATGGGATGTCAATTCTTGACACTGTTACTGTACAATCAAGCATTTGTTTCTCGTTTTCCAACTACCTAGTAGTACTGAGTGGTCCTTCGGCTCCTTTGGGAAAAACCTCCATGCCTTTTGTGTGTGTGTGTGTGCAGAAAGAATTATCAAATTGTTCAAATTGTTTGTTTATAACTTCTTTCCCTGGTAAATGAACAGTTTACAAACTGCTCCATAAATCACATCGGATGTATGCTGCATCTTTATTATGATATCTTTGTGCCCTTATGCCCTGTTACATTTCTCTCTCTTGAAGTGGAAAGTTTTCCTGTACGTTCAATGTAAATATGCATATTTGTGGATATTGTGTGTTAACTTGCATTTTATGTTTTTCCTGTGCATGATTAAGACTCTTAAGAAGTAGAAATATTTGATATGCTACGCGATATGAAAAATATTTTTTTCTGTTACTACCTCCAAATTTTGTTTTGATGTTCCGACAGGACAGTTAGTGCAATTTTGAGCTAGGTTTTTTTTTATCTGAACGTCAAGAAAATTAATCTGGAGAAAGTACATTATAATAGGCATATAGGAACAGAGAAGTATTAGTACCGTAGACATTTGGAGACAGCTATAGGAACAGAGAAGGGACATTATTTGAGCTGCAGAACAATTTGTCATTACCTTGTTCTTGATTGATGACCACTGATGTTGCCACAAGCCTATAAACACTATTCTAGTAAACAAGTTAGACATTTTGAACCTATAAACACCAAACATGGCCTTTGGCCTCACGGCCTCAGTTTGTTGCTTTCAATTATTTGACAATGTTCCACAAAATGCTGCATATATTGTAAAAAGTAAGAGGGAATGTGTAAGGAATGATGGGGTACTATTCTAGAATTTGGTACTGCTAGAGGGTTTGTGCTAAATTGGTTGGATTTTCGAGAATCACTTGTTGAATCTATAGCTGGCATATGCAGAAATGAGCTTAGCTGAATAGTAGCACAGAAACATCTACCGTGCTGAGTGTTACCAATGTGATTGGTTAGCAGAAGTTGTTTAGCTAGCAAACTTATTTTTATGGTAAATTGCAGACAATTTAACTCTCATGTCTGCTGGATTTTCTTCGTCAGTGTGAATTTTTATGCTGACTAGAAATATTTACCTGTGCTGTTATGGTAAAATAATGCATGTTGACCAACTCATAGTTCTTTGCCCTCCTGTATTTTTCTGTAAATCTTTTTTTTAACTCACTTCACCTTGGGCCCTTATCATCACCTTGATGATGCGATGTCAATTCTTGACACTGTTACTGTACAGCCAAGCATTTGTTTCTCGTTTTCCAATTACCAACTAGTACTGAGTGTGAGTGGTCCTTGGGCCCCTTTGGGAAAACCCTCCATGCCTTTTGTGTATGTATGCAGAATGAATTGTCATAGTTCTACTTCATGGTTAATGGTTAATATGCTATCTCTATGCCCTTGTGTCCTGTTACATTTCTCTTTCTTGAAGTGGAAAGTTTTCTTGTATGTTCAATGTTAATATGCATTTGTGTGGAAATTGTGTTAACTTGCGTTTTATGTTCTTCCTGTTCGTGTGCATGACGAAGTACAAACTTTTTAGATGCTACTTGATATAAAAAATATTCTTCCTGTTAACTTATATCTAGTAAATTATATTAAGCATATGTGAAAAGGAGTATTTTTTTAGATCCGGAGACAGCTATGGGAGCAGAGAAGGGACACTATTTGAGTTGCAGAACAATCTGTCATTAGCTTGTTTTTTATTGATGACCACTGATGTTGCCACAAGTCACTATTCTAGTGAACGAGTTAGACATTTGAGCTTATAAACATTGAACATGGCCTTTGGCCTCACGGCCTCAGTTTATTACCTTCGATTGTTTGGCGATGTTCCATGATCTATAACCACAAAGTGCATATACTATAAGAAGTAAGAGGGAGTCTGTAAAGTACTACTCCCTCCGTTCTGAAATTGTTACCGATAGGACAACAGTTCTAGTTCATTTTTGAATTAAAATACGTGGCATGATGACAGCGATTTTAGAACAGAGGGAGTACATTTTAGAACATTTTTTAGTATTCAAACTTTCAAATGTAATAAAACTACCGGAGTTGGGCTGATACAGGTGTTAGGTCAAAGCAAATTCTGAGCAAATATCCCAGTTGATATTGCAAGATACGACTGATGCTACATCCAGTGGGGTTCAATCACGGTTTGAGCAAGCCAGCAGTGAAACCAGTAGGTCAGCGGAGAGCTGTGTGTTACTGTTCACTGTATACTATTATTGTTCATACTTAGTTGTGCTGAACGCTCCCAGTTTCACTGCCAGTTTTCCTAACAACTTAGATATAGAGATTTAGGTCTTATGACTCTAAGTCAGTTCTTTTTTTTCAAAACAAGGGAATTCCCAGTTCCATTCCTTGCGGAACGGAGATCCAAGTTTTTACATCTTGAAGATGCAAGGGAGAAAAGGGGGAATTTCACCTTCAAGATGTAAAAACTTGGATCTGTGTTATTTTTCTCTTGCATACATACAGGGCAGGAGGATCAAGCATAGTCTATACTATCTTAATATCTTCACTAAAACCTGAAGTTTGGTGATTTCATGAAATACATTGAATGTTTTCTTATTGCAGTAAAACGATCAAAACATCTGCTGAATGTGCTTGTATTCTCTCTATGGAATGGCTATTTGTACTTTTGTAGAAAATGTCAGAAATCAAGTGATAAGTTCTGTATAAATATTGATTGATGCTAAGGTTTCTTCCTTTATGCAGATTCCAGGCCATCCACCTCCCAAAGGTTCACTGATTGAGCATAGTAATCCTATGGGAATGTGGGCTATGAAGTTGCCTTCTGCTGACACTGTGGTCGTGAAAAGAACTCTATCAACTGTGACTGAGCATCCTGAGGGCCTTCCTGGAACAAACGAAAGCCCAGATTACACTGAGCACCGGAAGAACTTCTGGGCGTCAGTTAAACCTGCTCATTTCGGTGTGAAGATCGCCTCCAGATCCTTGATGGTCCTTGTTTGCTTCCTGTTTACTGGAGTTTTCATCGGCCTGCTTGGACACTTCTCCTTTGGTCGATCCCTTCTGCTGAAGTACCCAGAGTTCTTCACCCTTGGGATGTTCAGAAAGAAGGGGCCAACAGAGGAAGAGGTTGAGAGCGCTTCCTTCAAAATGTGGTTTGTTGGACGCGGCTTCAGCGACGTAGCTCATGCATCCGAGCGTGGAAGCAAGCCGGACAAAGAGATCATCACAAAGGTTTCAGGACCTGAGGTTGGCTACATCACAACTCCGATTGTCCTGGTCCAGTGCGCCCTCGTCTTGCTGAGCCAGCGTGGCAACCTGCCGAAAGGTGGTGTGTACACGCCGGCTGCCGTTTTTGGCCCTACCGATCTCCAGCGGCGCCTCCAGGAGAATGGACTGTCGTTTGAGGTTCTGTCGACGAGGGCCTTAGGCTCAGGTTGATCAGCCACTAGTTATGTGTGTGTGGTACTAGACTCGTTTGAGGTTCACTCTATGAGGCTTGCTTTTTCTTTTCTTTTCTTTTCTTTTTTTGGAAAAAGTCGGAGGCTTTCGTTTACACTCTCAGTACAGTCACACAGAGCAAGAGGATGAAAGCCCTGGCAGGCAGCTCACCGACAAGGCAGCGCTGTGAGTCGCACCTGGGAAGAGTTTCTTGAAGCGACCAGCAGAGATGAACAGTTTCGTGAAGCTTGTAGTGCTGGTATCTCTACGAGTTCATAGTCACTGAAGAAGCCGATCAAGGGTCCAGGTGCAAAGCACAGGTAGCAAGCGTGCCGCGTGCGGAGCTAGCTGCTCGAACGAGTTCAATTGTTCAATCCCGTGTGTTGTGTTGTGCAGAAACACAAAGCCTGCCTGGCGCAATCCCAACTTCACATCGGGGGTCAGTTGGCTCGCCGTCTCTTGAACTGCGGCACGGGAGTCCCCTCACGCTCTTCCGTTCACACGGAGCCAGCAGGCAGCAGGCTCGTTGAGGCGTGCTGACACGACGTGGCAACACGGCGGTGCGGGCCATTAATCCTGCAGCACGGCGACTCCTTTCCACTTGCTGCAAGAAAGAACATGGACGAAATGATAACACCCTCCTGCAGCACGGCGACTCCATTAATCTCTTGCTGCTGACGAGAGGGTGTAGGCTGTAACAGCATGTACTCCCTCCATTTATATTTAGATGTTTTAGAGTTGAATACGAGAAATAAGAAGAAGTAAAAATATGGATGCACTGAAAACGAGAAGGAGAGAGATAGAAATAGAAATATAATAGAAAAAAGAATATTATATTAGTAAAAAATAAAGATATATTAAGAAGCCAGAATGACATGTAATTAAAAAAAAGTTAAAAATTTTAGAATGAAAGTCTATAGCTACAGCTGACTGGACGTGACAACACGGCATGCATTGCGGAGCTGACACCCCCTCTCGTTCGCCCACCACTACGGTCGTGTTGAGTCGTTGACTACTTATTGTGCTCAAAGCTTGTGCCCAAAGCTTCAACCATCCATGCCTAGTACTAGACCGTTGTGTCTTTCTGTCTTTAGCGTCTCTAAATTTTGTCCTCTAATTCAGAGGATCTGGAATCTGGATCCATCTTCTCTAGCTTCACTAGTGCATCATGCTGGCTCGTCGGGCGCACTCGTCGCGCTCGCGCGACACCCGGGAACGAGGTGCGACGCCTCCGCCGCCGCACGCGCGCTCGGGTCATCATCAGGTCAGCCGCCTCTCACGCGCCGCGCTCGGGCAGCGGCGTCTGAGCATCGGCGACCGCAGCGCCACGAGATCCTCCTCAACGTCATCGGTTTCCTCAACCCATGGCCAAATCGTCGCGCAGTCCCATGAACCTTCTTCCTCATTCAGCAGGAGCATGGTGCGGACATACGCCCGCGCCGGCACGAGATCCTCCTCGACATCATCGGTTCCCTCGACCCACGGCCAGATCGTCGACCAAGACCGTGGCGCCTCCGTGGACAGTCCTGCTCCTAGTCCTGGCCAACGGGTCGTGACAGGCCAGCACGGCACGGGCCCGTCACGGTCGGCCCAGTAACTAAACAGGCTGATACAACACGATTATTTTTGGACCGTGCCACGTTGGCCCGCCGTGCTTGATCCTAAGCCTAAGCACGGCACGGCCTGTTTAAAAGGGTTATGCCGTGCCTTTGACCTGACGGGCAATCCGGACCGTGCCGGTCTGAGGCTCAATTAAATTTTATATGTTGTATTTGTTCTTCTAAATTTAATTTTATATATAAAAATATATTTTTTATTGATAAATTTGAATTAAGAAATATGATTTTGGATATAAATATTAAAATATTAATTATTTTATTTGATGGGCCGTGCTTCAGGGGCTATACGGGCCTTAGAACGGGTCTGTTAGGCCACGCTAAATGGGTCATGCTTGGACCAGCCCATCGTGCTTGAGGCCGGGCCCAAGCACGGCCCGTCTCGTGCTTCATGCCGACACGACCCATTTATTCTGGGTCGTGTCATGCCTAGGCCGCTCTAAATGGGTCGTGCCTCGTGCCGACCCATTTAACCCGGCCAAGGTGACCAGGTATATCTGCTGATGCCAGGAGGAACTGGCGCAGGTCGAGACGATCGCCATCCATGGTTGAAATAACCGGGGTTAACTGGCCGGTTAACCTGGTTAACCAGAAAACCGGTCCGGGCCGGTTACCTCGACCGATCGGTTAACCCCCGGTTATGATTTAAAAAAATCATATTCGACTTAACCGGAATAACCGACAGGTTAACCAGAATAACCGGCCGGTTAACCGATGAAACCGTATAAAAATCGATAATTTTGAATTTAAAAATATATATTCAAAATATATTAATAAAACCGACCTAACCACCCGGTTAACCGGAATAACTGGTCGATTAACCGGTATAACCGGCCAGTTAACCATCCTCAGCCGCGTGCTCCCCAAATCGATTTTTGCCCGGCTAAACGGCCAGTTATTCCGGTTATCCGGTTAACCGGTGAACCGGACCCGACTGGTTTCACCGGTTCATCCGGTTATGTAAACCTTGTCGCCATCCCCGTGTTAGGATAATCATGACTTGGAATTTCGTTCCTGATCTGTTGATTAGTGTGTTGCGTATGTGCGCGTCCAGTGTATGCATTGCATGAGTTTGTTAGTAGATTAGTGCATGCGTGGGTGAAGGATTAGCTGCAGGCGTTTGACACGAGAACGTGCACGCCATGGCTCGCGGCAAGCTCGGACGACGCCCGGTTCTCACGGAGGAACGAATTGTTCACGTTGAGATGAGGCCGAGTCGTGAGGAGCTCGTGCGTGCGTGCGCCGCGAGGGTCGCAGGAGCGGTTGGGCAGTGTCTAGGTGTATAAAACGCGATGTAATCAGGTCGTTCGGTTTGAGCCGAGAGAATACAAGAAAAAAAAATCCAGTGTTTGTTGTTGGAGGCATCCGGTGCCCGATGGGCGTTCGTCGCCCGGCAAATTCGAATATCTTGTGTTCTTCTTAATCGTTCATCGATCCTCGGTTCCAACACCCCGTACACCTCAGACGAGGAACCACGCTCTCCACAGCGCCGCCGCCGACAGACCGAGCCGTCGCCGGCGACGAGGCCGCGACGACGCCAGGTACGGTTCTTTGTTCCCAACACATCATTTGATGCTCCTGCCCGTTGCATTTCTCCTGCAAGCAGGCCGCCATCGTGTTGGTCCCCAGACGATGTCCCGCGGAAGTCATGCCTGAAAAATCAGGGCGGTGGGCTCCTCCTTGCCGGAGGAGCGGACGACTCTTGTGTCGCGGCAGCGCGCTGGTCGTCCAGCCCCTACCGCACTCTCTACCAGACTCATCAGCGTCGACGTCATGGGGGGAATCCGACTGTCCCTCAGCTCGAACCCGAAGCGCCACGACGTAGGACGCCCCCAACGGCGACGAGACGGAGACATGGCCAAGGATTCATGGACACGCACCCACTGCGCTTCTAGGACCCAGAAGGAACATGGATCTATCAATGGGTAAAAAGAGAAGGCGTCAAATCGGAGATGGCACTTCTCTTGTTCGCTAGTACTATACTAGTAGTAGTTGCTATGTTAGTTATTAGTTGCTGCTGTATGATGTGTTGAACTGCTGCATGAGGAACCTTGATATTGTCTTGAACGTTTAAATTACCGTTGTGTGTGAAATTTTAGAATGTAGGTGCGAGTTGCCTTTCTCAATCCTTTCTAAGGTTCTTAGCCTGCGATGATCTCCATGTGAACAAAATGGAGACTGATCATGAGGATAAATTTGTAGTCAGTGGATACTTTTTACCGTTCTATTCTACAAGTACGACTTGGGAGTTAGGCTCATAATTTTCCAAACCGTACCTCATAATTTTCCAAACGGTACCTCCTCTCCCTCTTTACCAAATTATTGATTGATTCTTACAAATCAAGCACAAGGTAGACATACTGCAGATTTTGTCAGTAGCCTTCTTTAAAATTTCTGTAGTTAGTGCTAACGGAAAACTCAGGCCAACTATATTTCAGCCTACAAATCTGTAGTTATGTTGAAGCAAGTTTATCTAACCAAATATTGCATATAGAAAGAGTATTTCTGGCTTTGAGAGGTGAAATTTTAATTATAAACATCTGAATTTCTTTTATATATACTCAGTTACAGAAAAGTGCATCTACGGGAGTAAAAAAATTAAGAACACACAGTGCTGTTTACTGCAGCTATCTATTTTTGCAGGTAACTTGTAAGGTAGCATAAATGATTTTAAATAAATTTTGGTAATTTTTGCAACTGCACAATGTTTTGATGTTGTGAGTAGAAGGTTTTACAATCTAACCATAAGTTTAGTCACTAAAAATGATATTGTCTTGAGCATAATAATAATAATAAAAAGGTGTGTGCCATTTGTAGAAATATGGCCCGGCCCTTCCCCTCCGACACATCACAAAACTACGGGTTCCTTTGGATTGAAGGAAAAACATAAGAAAAATAGAACACAGATCCTCTGCAGTAAGTGCACCAGTGCTGTTTACTACAGGCGATCCTGGTGTGAAAAAATATAGAAATTAGAATCGTATAGGAGTTGTCACTGTTCATGTCTTTGGTTCACGTAGATTTATAACCAGGATCCACACACGTCTTCCCTTTCTTTTCCTCTCTCACGAGCAACCTGTCACCTAATAAACAAATTTAAAAGTTTATCATCTAGTAAATTTAGGACAGTGTGTAAGAGATAGAGTGTAGATGGTTGTTATCTTTTTCTAGCATCATGTAGTGACAAGACTCATCTACTCTCAGAACCATTGTGGAGGCCCTAAACCGTCAAGACCGTGGTCGCTGCAAGAACGAACAGGGCATTAGGCCTCCACAACGGTTCAATATAGCTAGGGTTTACAGCATTTGGACCAATGAGAAGGGAGAAAATATGTTCAAAATACAGCTATCTTTGCTACTATCGTTTATCTATAACCAAGTTATTATGTATTAGAGAGTGGAGCCCACCATGTTAAATGGTTAAATTGAGTCTGAAGGGGGGTGAAAAATAAATAAATAATGTAACTCATGGGACATGAGTAATTATAGGATATAGTATGCTAAAGTTAGATGATTTAAATGATGTTTTAAC
The DNA here is from genome assembly GCA_030378355.1 of Eleusine indica. NCBI lineage: Eukaryota > Viridiplantae > Streptophyta > Magnoliopsida > Poales > Poaceae > Eleusine > Eleusine indica. The sequence goes on from CM059500.1 coordinate 43,924,119, forward strand.
TTATGTATGGAGTAATGTAGATAAATAACCAGTGTGGACGCTCTTACATTGGTGTACATCGCATGCGCCATGGCTTGACGCGCGCTCTGGGGTAAAGTCCAAGACGGCCGGTTGAAACACGCTGCAAGTTCCACGTAAGGAGTTTTACCCAGGTTCGAATTATCTGGAGTTAATACTCTACGTCTTACTTCTCTGCATTTTCTTATGGTGTTATATGTACCAAAGTGTATATGGAGAAAAGCTCGATCTTAAGTTTGAGTGAGAACGCGGAAAATAAAGGGAAATATTATGTTTCTATCTTGGTTTGCCTCCTAATTATGATTTTATATTTTTTTTTCAACTTTGTAGTTTTACCTCAGGTTTTCAGAATGAAGTTAGAAGTTATCCTTGTGTTTGTGATTTTACCTCTAATTTGCTTCAAAACCAGATGTAAAATCACAACCATAAGAGTAACTATAATTTTATTTTAAAAAATCAGAGGTAAAATTATAAAGTTGAAAAAAGGAAGAATAACATCACAATTGTAAGGCCAAAGTAGGGATAGAAATGCAAATGCCCCAAAATAAAGAGGCATCAACGAACATACATGTAGACATTTATAATTTCTTATTTTATGATTTGCGTGTTAGTGTGCGTCACATGATCGTCACGAGAGCCAAACTTCTCTTTTCTTTTGTTTTGGTCTTGCTTCCTCCGAAGGCGTTTTGGCCCCGAAACGTAAAATCTCTGACGCCAGCGTGTGAACTGCCGATGCAGACATCGTTTTCGGCCCGCCCAGCTTGAAATCAAACCATGCATCAGCGTTATCTTCTTTGACCATGAAACTAATAAATGAAACCGTCTAGACTGAACTAAGTCGTCGGTCGTGCGTAAGCGGTGGCGGTGACTGGTGAAGGTAGTTAGCTCTCTTCATCTTTGAAGAGTAGAAGCAGCAGACACAGCCGGATTGCTCTGATGCTGCTCCGAAGTCCGATCTGGGGAGGAAGGCAATGTCTCTGCTGCTGCTGCTCCGATTACTCTGCTTGTTTCTCCTCACAGGTTTTTTTTCTTTGCTCTGTTCATCTTGCCACGCGAATTTGGTTGCATATCTAATAACTATTGTTAACGCGTCGTCTTGAAGCTGAGGTTGTGGTGATAGGCGTGCGATGCGGCGTCGGGAACCGTACTGACGAAGTGGAAGTGCTCATCAACCTGAAGCGGTTCTTGCAGGAGAACAATACAGTGAAACGCGGCGCCTATGACGCGTGGCCGGAGTGGGACTCGTCTCCATGCGGATGGCGCGGCGTGGGGTGCGACGCGGACGGGCGCGTCACATCACTGGACCTCTCGGGCTCGAGCATCTCCGGCCCGGCGTTCGGCAACTTCTCGCGGCTTACGGAGCTCGCCTGGCTCGACCTCTCCGAGAACACACTCCGCGGCGTCGGCGACATCAACCAATGCCGCGGGCTCGTCCACCTCAACCTCTCCCGTAACCTCATCAGCGGGCCCTTGGACATGTCTGGCCTCATCAGGCTGCGGACGCTAGACGTGTCCGGTAACCGGCTCCAGGGCGGCATCGCAGCAAATTTCCCGGCGATATGTGCCGACCTCGTCGTGTTTAACGTGTCCACCAACATGCTCACCGGCAATATCACTGGCTTATTCGATGACTGCGGCAAGCTCGAGTATGTCGATCTCAGCTCCAATAACTTCAGCGGCGAGCTGTGGCCGGGAATCGCGAGGTTCCGTCTGCTAAGCGTAGCCAAGAACAGCCTCACTGGAAGCATTCCGCCGGCCACGTTTCGAGAAGGCTGTAAACTCGAATCTTTAGGAGTCTCTACAAACCAGCTCACCGGAGAGTTCCCGGATTCAATCTCGAACTGTGCGAACCTGGGGTACTTATCGCTGTGGGGGAATGGCTTCACCGGCGTCATACCGGAAGGAACGGGAGAGCTCCCTGTTCTCCATACTCTGATTCTTGGGAACAACATGTTCGACCGACATATACCGTCGAATCTGGGGAACTGCACGAAGCTTCAGTTCTTGGACATCAGCGGCAACATGTTTGGTGGGGACCTGCAAGACGTCTTTGGCCGGCTTGCAAGCTTGAAGCACCTTATTCTGCACCACAACAACTTCACCGGCGGAATCGTCGCCTCGGGGTTGCTCCAGCTGCCACTGCTAGCCAGGCTCGACCTCAGCTTCAACGACTTCTCTGGGGTGCTCCCTGCAGAGGTGGCCGACATGAAAAATCTCGGGTACCTAATCCTCGCCTGCAACAAATTTAGTGGCGGGATACCATCGGCGTACGGCCGACTCGCCGAGCTTCAGGCGCTGGACCTATCGTATAACAAGCTCACGGGCGCAATACCGGTGAGCATAGGAAACCTCTCGTCGCTCTTGTGGCTGATGCTCGCCGGGAACCAGCTGTCCGGCGAGATACCGCCAGAAATCGGCAACTGCACCAGCTTGCTCTGGCTGGACCTAGCCGACAACCAGTTGACTGGCAAGATTCCGGCAGAGATGGCGGCGATCGGGAGGGACCCCGGCCCAACATTCGCCAAGAATCGCAACGACCCCAGCATGCTAGCGGGTTCCGGCGCGTGCCAGGCCATGAAACGGTGGTTCCCAGCAAGCTATCACCCATTCAGCTTCGTGTACTCTGTCATGACCTGGGAGAACTGCCGCAGCATATGGGACAGAATTCTCAAGGGCCACGGCCTCTTCCCGATCTGCACCAACTCGTCGTCGCCGGCAAGGTCCTACGTGATCTCCGGTTACATCCTGCTGTCTGGGAATCGGTTGTATGGAGAGATACCACCGCAGATCGGTGAAATGCGGAACCTCAGCTTGCTCCACCTCGACGGCAACCGGCTCACCGGGCGGCTCCCACCGGAGATAGGCCAGCTCCCGCTCGTCGTGCTGAACGTCTCGAGGAACAACATTTCAGGCCCGATTCCGTCAGAGATCGGCCGCATGCGGTGCCTTGAAATGTTGGACCTATCTTACAACTACTTGTCCGGGGAGCTGCCCGAAAGCCTGAGCCAGCTCACGGAGCTGAACAGGTTTAACGTGTCCTACAACCCGCTTCTCTCCGGCAGCGTCCCCGCCACTGGCCAATTCGGCACTTTCGACGAGCTGTCTTTCCTCGGCGACCCACTCATTTCACTGCGGCGAGATATCGGCAAGCAACCACCACCGGCAGCTGCGGGAGTGCCCGCGGTTGCACGGCGCGACGTGTCTCCAAGGAAGATCATGATGCGTTTCTTGTTAGCCTTCATCCTCGTGGCCCTCTTGTTGCCACCAGTGGGGTTCATCGCCTTCTTCGCGTACAAGGTCCCACATCTTCATGACCAACCTGCGTGACCGGTTTCCGGCAGACCGTAGCTAGATTTCTCTCCTTTTTTTCCCGTAGACCAGAAGCCCTGACGCGAGCCATTGTCTCTTGGCACAACAATTTTGCCATTAGTTGTTACCCCGCTTTTTTTGAAAGCGCACAGTGACAGAGTACACACAGCCAAGGCTGTTTACATTAAGCACAGAGGTCAAAACCAAACCACTTCAACCTGAGCTAACAGCAGAAAGAAACAAAGCACCAGTCGTAATCGTCAGCTATTACAAGTCTATGATATCAGAAACAAGTTCCTTGTCCGGTTTAAACTGTTGTAGCCATTGCAGCAACCTTGCCACAGTCTCCTCCACCTTCGGTCTTGAGCTCTTGTGTAGCAGAATCCTCCATCTCTGTATACATGATAAACCATTATACATAACATCAGTACGCCTGTTAGGGAAGGAATTTTGAAGGTTCATTTTATTCCTCACAAGTCACAAGCCACAAGCTCACAAAGTCCAGGTTAACCCTGCAAATAAAAACATGCCCAACTGAAAGGCTAACCTAAATTTGTGAGGAAGCCATTCCTCCATCAGTTCAGCCATAGAACTTGGTTGATCGTCCCACCAAAAAGTTTCTCTTAGAATTGACCACACAAAACTAGTAAATGGGCAGCGAAACTGAATGTGGTCAGTTGTCTCTTCAGCTAAAGAAAGACAACATTTTGCATCCCCTTTCCATTTACGATTTTTCATTTGTTGCTTTGAAGGAGTTCTATTTTGTATAGCTTGCCATAAGAAGATCCTCACTTTCAAAGGTATTTTGCATCTCCAAAGCCTTTTAGCAACCTGACAATTGGCTCCACCATGAGTCAAGAGTTTATAAAGAGAACTAGTAGTAAAATTAGGTCCTATTTGAGTGCACCATAGTTTTTTAAAAACTGGTTTTACTTTAAGTTTCTAAAAACTTGTTTTTAAATAAAAACTAGGTGGAGATGTTTAGATCTTAGTTTTTATAATCTATAAAGTAGTTTTTTGATAGTTAATTGCATTAGAATGAGGCAAAAACTGGTTTTAGCTGAGTTGAGCCAGATTATGAGTTTCTTAAAAACTCATAATCCGGTTTATATAAAATAAAATAAAAGCTGATCTGTTTGGATTTTCTCTAGTTTCTAGAAACCAATTTATTAAAAACTAGACCGATCCAAACAGGACCTTCACCCATATTTTATTGTACCTTCAAATGAACATGGACCCTCCACTTCCTCTCATCCAAAGGCTCAGATTCATCTCTACTTTGAAGGGGAAGCAAATACACTCCCGTAGAAGATAGGGAGTACTTTCACTTAAGGACAATGATGTAAATTACTTCAAAGTATCGAAGGGCAGAGAACGTCAGTTGTCTTTCCGATCCAATCACGAGTTCACGATGAGCGATTATGGCGCCGGCGGCGCAAACCTATCCTCCTTCGCCGACGCTCTCCCACACTGTAGAATCCTCGATTGACTCGACCACCACCCGCCCTTGGTGGCCATGAACACGGGGTCGAGAAACTCGGTCTTGTAATTAAAAACTGAGGATGATCATCATTTGATGAGAGCAGATTTTCGATCTATATGATTTTTGCCTGCAACTGAACCGTGGAAGACCGTGCGATAGTTCTGACACTGACCCTGCCAAAGTCATCCTCACGGGCAAGGCACTGATGATGGGAAGTGATGCCGGAGCGAGGAACGCCGGTATCCTCGAGAACAACGGCGCAAAATCAGGCACGCTGGACATTCATCGTGGACTCAACGGGGTAAAGGTAGGTGAAGGATTGGGTTAACAATTTTTTTTAATTAACCCTATTAATCATCATTTATTTCTCAAAAAAAACCATACTGCCCTTAGAAATTCAATGGACAGATTTAATTTCTACTCCTACCTTTCTACTGGAGTAGAAGGTACCATAAAAACACTCTTGTAAAGGGTCCAGAGCCCATCTTATCTCATCAGGTCCTTCACCCATATTTACCCCTTGTAACAGTTTTTGCAGCTGATTTTATTCCACTAATGTCTCATTGTTTAACATTCTTGTAGTTTCGATTTTCCATTCCATTTGAGCACATTCAGCCACCTTGGCATTATTTGGATCAGCACAAATATTAAACAACCTACCAAATGACAATCTAAGAGGACAGGATGTAAGCAGTACATCCTCCCAAAAACTTGTCAGTTCTCCATTACTGACTCTATAAGACCATGCGTTTTTTCTTAGGGACAATTGCGTTTCTACCATCAATTTATTGTCTGATTGTGATTTTACTCCCAAATCTGTAATTTTGTGATTTTATCATAATTTTTTTGAACTGAAACATACTTTGACCATGATTCAGTTGTCAGCAGTTTAACGGTGTTAAATACTCAAAGGAAAAGACCAAGTTACCCTTTTGTGATTTTATCACAAGTTTTGACATTAACATATACAGTATAAAATGGAGTTTCTCTTTTCTTTTTCCTTCCCTCGTCCATATTGGCTTCTCTTTCATTCTCCTGCCGCAATCATAAACGGATCCTGTTCTCCATTGCATCAATCGATGGAATTGATCGCCCATCACGTCAATCGATAGGAATTCGTCGTTCACAGAAATCATTCGTAGAAAACGCATCAGGCTGTCAGGGGACGCAAGTAGGGGATATGATTTGGGCGCCGTACCGCCATCGTAGCCAAATCCCAACGACGAGGCACGCTCGCCACCCGCTGCTGCCGCTGCCTGCTCGCCCGTCGCCACCGACGCCGTAGCCTGTCGCCTGCTCACACGTCGCCGCCGCCGCCAGCTCTCCCGCCGCAGCGTGCTCGACTGCCCACGCCGCCGGCTGCTCGCCTGCCGACGTTGCCGCCTGCTCGCGAGGTCGGCAGTGAGGGCGGTAGCCTCGACGGCAACGGCCATAGCGAGCACGACGGACGCGGAGGCCGAGGCGGCAGCCACCGGCGGGCGGCTTCGACGAGCGCGGCGTGGACGGAGGACTCCTGGTCGCTGACGCGGTGGAGCGTGGCATGCACCTTCCCACTCCTGCCTGCTCCGCCTGCCAGCATCGGCGCTCTCCTGCGACCCGCGTCGCGCACGCTGGTGCCGACTTGCCTTCAGCACGCGCGCCTGCGCCGCTCGAACCGCCAGCGCCCGTGCCTCGCCTCCAGCAGCCAAGTCCTTGCTGCCGCCGCCGCCGCTCGCTTGGTTAGGAGAGGGCTGAAGGGGAAACCGGAAACGTGAGCAGGGGATAAGGTTGGGTTGGGATTGATGGTAGTTTGGTCTTTCTTCTATTTTTGTTTTCTCTTTTTAATTGTTTATTTGCTTCCAACTTACCCCAATGGTAAACGGTAGCTTCAGATGAAAAAAAATTGTAGTAAAATCAGTAGATTTAGGGTTAGAATTACAATTAGATCTCAGAATGATGATAGAAACACAATTTTTCCTTTTTCTTAACAATTCCTTCACCTTCCGAAGCCCCTTCCAAAGGCAGTAACACTTCAAAAACGTCAAACAATAATGCACAAATTCACACAAGGTTGAATGGTTGATCTGACACGCATCTATCTTTTCGTGAAACTTCAAGTTAAAACAAGTTAGGAAATTCTCGGCTCCACGGCGAGGGGATGATTCGTGAATCGTGCTTATTATTATTAGAGTACTCTTATTATTATCTTATTTTATTGCCCCGCCGATCCCTCGAGGCGGCAATGGCCTCCTCTCTCTCACTCTGCCGCGTTGTGACTTGGGACACAAGCCGGAGGGCGTAGGGTAGTCTGTAGCTGTAGGGTACGGCCGGCTGACTGGACATGACAGCACGGCATACCGCCATACAGGCATTGCATTGCGGAGCTGACACCCTCTTCCTCTCGTTCGCCCACCACTGTGGTCGTGTTGACTACTTCAGCTGGTGGTGGCCAAAGCTTCATCCACACGCCTCTGGACCGCCGTGTCCTCTCTATCTTCACCAGCGCCCAGCCCAGAATGCTGGCTCGGAGGGGGCACTCGGCGGGCGACGCCCAGGAGCGAGGTGCCACACCTCCCCCGCCGCACGCGCGCTCCAGCCATCGGGGCAGCCGCCTTTCTCGCGCCGCGTGTGGGCAGCGCCTCAGCATCGACGACTGCGGCACGCGAATGGTACGTATACGTACACATACATGCTGTCTGCACACTGTTCGTCATTATTCGTAGCTATTTCGTTCGTCGTGCCTGCACATTTTGCGTTAGAGTACTTGCCTGTGCTTTCGTATCATCTGATGAGGGGTTTCTCACTGCTTCCATCGCGATTTAATGCGATGATGCAGGTGCTGCGCGGCGTTGTCGCGAGGCTGTTCGCTCCCGACGCCGGGAACGACGTGGTGCTGGAGCTCGGCGACGGGCGGCGCCGCGTCGTGCGAGTCCACGCGACGGAAGAAGGCGGCGCTCGGAGACGGGTGGCGCGACGTGTCCGGTGCGCTGGACTTGGTCCCGGGCGACGCGGCCGAGTTCGAAAGGGCGGCGGCGGCAGGGTTGTTCCGCGTCAGGTTCTACGACGCCGACGGCAACGAACGCCTCCCTCGCGAGTCCAGTCTTGATGATCAACGAACCGAGCCGCCGACGGCAATGGCACAGCGACGCCAGGTACAGTTCATTGTCCCATTTGATCCTCCTGCCCGTTTCGCCTCTCCTGCAATCAGGCCGCCGTCGTGTCGGTCCCCAGACGATGTCCCGCGGAAGCCGTGCCTGAAACGGGGCGGTGGGGTCCTCCTCGCCGGAGGAGTGGACTCTTGTGTCGCGGCAGCGCGCTGGTCCAGCCCAGACCACTACAGCAGCACTCGCTACCGGACTCATCACCCGCATCATCCTCAGAGGGATGAGTGGAATCCGGCTGTGTCTCTCGAACCCGAAGCGCCACGAGGTACCCCTCCCCCTACGGCCACGACTTGGAGACACCAAGGATCCATTTGATATCCTTGGTTCTACGACACCCATGGACACGCACTCGCTGCTCGTCTACGTACGACCCGGAAGGAAGGAAGGAGATGGCACTTCTTTAGATCATGTGTTAAACTGCTGCACACGTCGAATAACTTTTGTTGATGTGTGTCACTATATATGTGTACTTTAGATTGAACCTGGTATTATCCTTATATAATTTGTTTGAACTTTAAAATTTTCCTTTGTCTGAAATTTGAGAATGTATTGTGGATGTGGGTTACATTTCTAAATCTTTCCGAAGTTCGTTAGCCTGTGACTCTGACGGTCTCCGTGTGAACGAAGGGTAAAACGGAGAGTGTGATCATGGTTCAAGAGGACAAGTTTTTTAGTTAGTGCATTTTTTTACGTTCTGTTCAATACCACAGATTTTCAGTAGTGTTGGATGGCCGGCAGCCGGTGCACGCTAGATTGCACGCCCCATGTCGGCAGCCTGCACGGGGCTACCGACATGACGAGCACCATGAATCGATGAAGATGGTCATCGCGGTGCGCTGAGACGCGACTCGCGCAGCAACATCAATGCATCGCTACAATGGTTCTCGTGAGCGCTCTCGCTCGCCGCGCGGAGACACGGGCAGACGACATGCTATTGGCGACGACCACGGCGCGGGCGGAGCAACACGCGTTCGCAGCTCCGGTTCCGAGGGCGCAACCAGCTGCAACGACACGACGCGGGCTGGGAGCGGCGGCGGTCCAAGTCGCCGATGCCATGCCGCCGGACACAGTCTCCAACGGACCGTTCTGAGGGTGCCGAGACCAAGGAAAAATATGGCTTGACACCAGCAGTTGGGGCACCACCACCACCCCCACATCATCATCCCGATCCGGTCATGGACTTTCTTGCAGGCTTTTTGCCAGGAGCCGTTGCGAGTTGCGACTGGGCAGTTTCCACTCTCGGGTCTCGGCAACAAGCCGACCCCATGCTGCTTGAGCTCGTGAACGCTTCGAACGGCGTGGCGACGCCTCTGCTTTCCAGCCCAGTGGCCTCAACACCCTACCTTCCGGTGTCTAAGGCATGGGACGGCCAGCTGCAACTGCCACAGGTCTCGAGGCGGGAAAGGGGGTACTGCTCGAGCCAGGCACATGCACAGGTGGCTATAGGCTCGGTGGACTTGCTGGCTTCACAGGTCCAAGACATTCGGTGGAGCTTGCGGCCCGCAACATAAGCTACAAAGGAGAAAGCAGACAATTCAGCGGAAACGGCCCAGCAGTTCACGACCAGATATTCACTGACACACACCATCTCCTGCGGCTGCTCCAACACCGGCACCACGACACGCGCAGCCTCGAGTCCGCTCTGTTTCGGCGGAGCCGTCGCGCCGCAGCGTCCGGCAAGCGAAGCAAAAAGTCGGTCGTCCCCGTCCCGATGCGTGCTACACACCGTCTTATTCGCCAGCTTGATCTGGCCGGGACAGATGAGCCGATTGGCGACGAGGCACTCAAGCGTTATATGGCCATGTACAAGGGCCCGCTACTAAAGAAGGCCATTGCAGCAATCCCAGCCGTCACCCGCCTCGCCAACGGCAACATCGGCAAGGCGGTAGCAGCGCTCGCGGCAGATGAAATAGAGGCACAGGCACACAAGGTGCCTAGTGCGTTCTCCGCGTCTAAGATCGTCCAACATTTTTCATCAATGTTACCACAACGACTGTACCAGTGCGGCCATCAGCCGGCATTTGTAGTTCATGTTGTCTTAGTTTCAGCAACCAGTGCACCTGAGTACTATAGGTTACGAGCACATTATTGCTCTCGAGAGGACTGTTTTTTTTTTTGTGTGTGTGTGTGTGGGTGGGTGGGGGGGGGTCCCATACAAATCGAGTTAATCTGCAAATTTTTCTTCGGTTGTTCATCAGGAGTCCCAGATGAGTGATCTCAAAATCCTGAGTTGGAATGTGAGGGGTTTGAATATGCCTGCTCGTTGTGAAGCTGTTCTAGGACTGTTACAAGCTGCAGAACCATCAATTGCATGTCTTCAGGAAACCAAACTGCATAGCATTGATCAACGCTTGGCTAGTGAGTTCCTGGGGTCACGGCTCATGACGTACACAACTGTGGGAAGTACCTCGGTGCCAGACCACAATCTAGTATCGATCTTTATTGTTCAAACACACCATCTATTTTTCTGGAACAATGAATAACTGGACATACGACACCCTTAATAATCACCTTTTGCATCTATGGATCCATCATGCAAACGAGAGGCCTGAACCGCGGAGCTTCTCTTGGACGATGGCATCCAGGCGCCGCGCCATCTCTGGCGTCATGTGGTTGGCCCAGTCCCCTGCCTCCCCTCTCCTGAAGAACACGTCGCTGCGGAAAGGGAAGGACGAGAGGGCTGCCCTGTTGACGTCCAAATTCTTGAGCTTCTCGAAGCTGCATAGCTTCACGACATTCGTGACGGCCCCTGAATCCTCCTCTGCCGCCGAGAACGGGTGCCCGAGGAACCGCGCCAGCTTCCTGGCGTTGGCGACGGGGTCGCGTAGCATCTCTTCGTAACGCAGGAACAGTACGGTTTCAGGGCTCGCCTTGCTGGCGTTCCAGTAGCCGAGGACGTGGTCCCAGATGGGGCCGCTCACGCACACGCCGTCGCAGGCGCCCTCGAAGAAGTCGGAGAAGGAAAGATCCGGCTGGGATGTCTTGCGGATAAAGTGCCACATTGACACGAGCATGTCCTTGGGGTCCCTACAGAAATTATACGGCGAGAATAGGAATGCACATCGAAGTCACGTGTCATCGAAATCAAGTACTCCTATATGGGAGCATATTGGAGGAGCTGACCTGCATATGTATACGATTTTAAGCCCAGGATTGGTACTGATGCAGGCGGGCAGGACCGAGTACTGGATGTGAGTGTTCATGAGCCTCGGCGACGGCAGCGCCTCCAACTTGCTCCCCCACCCGGCGGCGAACAGATCCTCCATGAACGGGACGCAGTCGTGCGGGTTGAGGCGGAGGAGCGGGTGGTCGGGATGAGCCGGCGGGTACGCGTCCCGCGCCATGGTGGCGAAGGCCAGGGCCTTGAGCCACGTGGTGCCGCACTTGGGCGGGCTCGCGAGGACCACGTCGCCGCTGCGGCGCGGCGTGAAGCTCCTCTGTATGGCCATGATCCCCGGCACCCACCGCTCCCGCACCCATGTGCCCTGGTAGCAGCGCAGCCGCAGCTTGGGGTTGCTCGGGAGGGCGGAGATGGCGCCGGCGTACTCCTTCACTCGGTGATCCTGCACGGCGTCAGCGTCGCCGGCGTCGGCGAACGGCACAGGGCTCACAGCGACTGCTTCCTTGGCGTTAGCCATGCCAGATCTGCTTGCAGGTGGGTTGTGTCTGTCAATGGTGTGTACTGCTACTCTGCTAGTCGTGTGTGTGTGTCAACGGTTTGCTGAATTTCCCACCTTTTTCACGCCATTTGCTCAAAAGTTGTGATGTCTACATCAAGGCTTTTTTTTTCTACGTATAGTTTTTTCTCTCCTTTTCTTCCCGAAACACGTTACATATGCAGACACGGGCACGATTACTCGCCCTAATGATGGAGGTGTCGGTGTCGTTTACCACTGAAAAAATTCATAAATACACCACCTTTTGTCAATTTTTTAACTCGAATATGGACGGCTTAGTTATGTCAAGGAAACTTAGTTTGCATCTACATATAGTTGGATTTGGTTTTGATTTTTCAGGTGTGGATCGCTATATTGACTCCCAGATTCTCTGAGAAAAAAATGCAAATTTCTCCTCAAAGCACTTTTGTGCTGGATCACTGCGGGATTATGTCTAGAATTTCAAAAAACCTAGAGAACTTTTATGCGCGGCTAATAACACGAACTCGATATAACTATAACCGTTGATTGATACTGTATTCAAATATGGTACTAGGAAGGAATATACCTGACCCAAAATGCCGTTAGTTTCAGGATTTTTAAAAAGCTGTAGTCTGTTACAGTACAGAAGATAGTACAGTATACAGGCCTATTTGGGTTGGTGAAGTAGAGCCGGAACAGCCCGTCGTCGCCGCGGCCTGGTTGGGCCTAGATTGGGCCTTCTCAAGCGGCTCTATGCAACTCAACTCGTCGTCCGGCCTGGTTGGTCGCGGACGGACGAAGGCACGCAGCCATCGTTTTCGCGACGCGTCGCCGTCGGCTGGCTGGCCGGTCGGTTCTCTCCGAACCAGGTGTCCAGACCGCGCCCACACGCCTGTCTTTTTCCGGCGCAGTGGACCCGTGCACCAGCGTCGCACCGCTTTCGTGGACCGGCGGCAATTGGGTGGGCGCGAGCCGTCCGTCGGAACGGGCACCGAATCTGCCTTGCCTGCATGGGCGCCTCAAGTATTGGAACGGAACCGGCCGGCGCGACAGCACCACCAAGCCGTGGACTGTGACATCCTCAAGTGAACAAGAACACTGGGCCAAAAATTTGAACTAAAAATATGATCAAATTTAGAAGTTATTTAAGCTAGATCGAATATCCATTTAACTATAATTCAAATATTTGTAACATAATATAGTGCCATCAAAAATATATGTGATATAGGTCCTCGTGGAATAAAATTTTGATGAATTTTTTATAATTTTTCCACATCATTTAACGCCCCAAATAAATGGTCTAATAACCAAAAACCACCCTTACTTATAAAATTTCTATTTAAATTTTATTAAAAACTAATGATAGTTAGCATTTTTATAAAATCACTCACATTATGAGGCGTTTGCCCATATTTTTAGTTCCATTTGATCAGCATTGGATTAATCCCCATAAAAATAACAAGCATCGGTGGTTTATAGGAGTTTGGAAATAAATGAAAAAAAAACCCCGTGGACCCACCTGTCAGCCGCACTAAGGAAACACACCGGGGGCACCGCGCGCTCGCCCCGCTCGCGCGTCGCAGCGTGGCCGCCGACGTACGGCCAACGGCCGTTGCCGCGGATCGACTGCCCCACCACCACTCCGACATCCCCTTTGTCCCCTCCCCTGCTGTCCGAACGCGTCACTCCCTCTGTTTTCTCGCTGTCTCACCCGCCGCAACCCCCGCCATTGCAGCCTCGACAGAGCTCCGCGCCGCCGCCGTTGCACGGCCTCCCCGTCCCGGCTGTCAACGCTCGGAGCACCGCCTCACCGTCTGCAAACCTCCCGCGAAGCCTCTTCCCTTTTCCCTCCACCGAGCCGTCGTCGATTGCCGGTTCATCCCCGCCTCCGACCGCCGCTCCACCTTGTCGCACGAGCTACTCGGTGAGTCCTGCTTCGATTCCTTCCGCATGCTCATCGCCCTCGGTCCCACGAACCCTCATGTACTCACCCGGCCCCCTTTCGTGCAGATCCGACGCCGGACCACCGTCGCTGGCCGCCGTCGCTTTGCCTCACCGTCGCCGTACTAGCCCAGGTGAGCCGTCTCGCTCCCTCTCGTGCGCCGCGTGTTCGCTCTCGTCCACCAACCGCCGTCGCGCAAATGCTGCTCCCGCCATCAACCCGGCTGACCGCCGAGCCCGCACCACCGCGCGCGGCCGAGCGCCACCGTCGCGCACGCGCACTCGGCTCAGTCGAGCTGGCCGATGGGCCACGCTGGCCACTGAGCCACGCCCGCCTGGGCCAGATCTGGCCCAGGAGCGCCCCTTCGCATGGGTTTTGGCCCACTGGGCTGCTGGGATGCGGCCCACGAGCACAAAAATTAGTTTTCTTATTTTATTCATTTCTAGAAAAGTATTTAAATTTAAAAAATGCATAATAAAGTAATTAATATGAATTTGGAAGCAAAGTAAATTTTGTTGGCCTTGTCTAGATTTGAACTATTTGAGAAAAATGTTAAACCATTTAATATATATAGTTCCACCCTAGGGCTGATTCATGGGTACTTAGTTCTTTGCGAGGGTTGTGCTTGATACACTAAAACATTAATTAAAATAGTACCTACTGGTCATGAACATCGCATATGTAGCTCAACCCCGGTCAACACACACACCGTACCTTGGTACGACGTCGTCGCGGTTAAATACTGGAGTCCATGAATGAAATACACTAAACGCCCCCACCATGTGCCTCCACTAAATACGTTATATTGCTGAACTAATCAACACACCCCGCTCACTTTCACGAGTAGTAGTGTGCATCAACGTATTTATTAAGAAAGTGTCATGAATCTTCTCTCGTAAGCATCATCTTTTGCATCATAAGATCACGCAGTGAGCCAAGTGGAGACGGGACCGGAGCAGGAGCCAGAAGAAGCCGGTGGTGTCGCGGCTGACCAGAAGTCGAACCCAGACAAGCCCCGGTGCATTATCCCCGTTTTAAATTTTTACTCTATCACTAGCTAGGGATGTAGGCTTGACTCTGCATTAAGTGATAGGAGTTGGTTGAAATCCTAGCGTGCAGTAGGTCCTTCCTTCCTGATATTTAGTCTTAGGTCGGTAGTCGCTCTGCTTAATTTAGGACGACTACTCATCGAGTGGTATGAAGACCACTCATAGACAGTAAATATTATCACTGAGAAATGGTGTCGGATGAAGTAAAGTGCGGATGGGATCACAATGAAGACTGGACGGACAACTAGGTGGAAAGGGAAGGACAGCTTGTCTTCAAGGAGGTAGCCCCGTCCGAGTCACTTAAGGCTACGCCTCGTGTCCGGTCCTATAAGGTCAAGTTTGAACGTACTGTTTGCATGCTAGAGTTATGGGCCCAGTAAACCGACATAGCTACGACTACTGCCTGGTCAGAAGATAGTCTTCTCCTTTCTTTGGTGGAACTGGGCTGAGAGGAGGGAGCAATCCACCCACGGATGACGGCACGGGGCGCATCACGTTAGGGGACCCTTCTCGGAGGAGTCTGGACCCGAAAGACCCTGCGGTACCGTAAGCGAAATATTGCTCCATGCGGCTTCAAAGAAGCACGTATGGGTCGTGCAATCAGGTTTCTCCTGTAGGATGTAAATCGAATTGTAAATCGATTCGAGTCGCTGCCCCTCACAGTAACGAGTATCACTTGATCGCTATTCCGAAACAGTGTCGGAAGCCATTAAGATGATGAGGGGGTTTAATACTGCTGTTTGAAACTATTAAGATTGTTTTACAACCTTGATTGTTATAGTTTTAGTGCAAACTAAATTTATTATTATACATGATAATTTAATTTGCTGCTAAAACTTGAAAAATAAGGATTCACTCTTAGGCTGGCTTTCTGGTAAAATAAACCCTATCCCTAGCCTTGCATTGTCTAGGTGTCGGTTGTAGTAGGCCATTTTGACGAGTCAGTCTTACTGAGTAAATTAGTTACTCAGGACGTAGCTCTATATGGTTTTCAGATGACCAGAGCAGAGACTGCCACTGCGGTGAAAGATTCTACTGGGAGGGGCAGCACGCCGACTGCTGGAACATTAAGTGCGAGCTGTGCACGAAGGAAGACGAGGAGTAGTTCTCTGTTTGCCGGTACGGTGCTTGGGCAAGGCACTAATTATGGCCGGGTTGTTCCCTGTGTGTCACCGTGAGAGGACGATTGTATCTTATGTATTTTCGTCAAACTAGTGGAATCATTATTGAACAATTCGCTTCCGCAATTTACTTTTTATTAAAACTCTAGTTTGTAATATAATTTCGAATTTATGTAAAACTCTATTCTTTATTTATGCTCTTGTTACAATTATTTGCTTCTGTCATGTGTTATACTATTAGATGTCACAGCGAATGTCGCCAACCGAGAAAGATCCTGAAACGAAGCTGTCTCCGTGATAAGGCGATTCTGTGATGTGACATGGACGGCTTTGGAGCGGAGCGGTGGCCAGCCAGTGTGACGCGCGATGCGAAAGGCTCGTAGGCACTTGGGTTGCTTTCCTACCGATTACCATGGCGGGAACCGGTAAGCAGTACAAACTAGAAAGTGCTGCGGTTTGAAAGCGAAACGAGCGGAGTGGAAAACCAGAGGACGTCTGAAAGGGAACGAAACACACATCATTTGCTCCTGGGTTTGCCGTGCACGCCTTCTCCTGCCACTACAGGTCCATCGTATCGTGGTTCACGAGCTTTTGGTCGATCATGTTCAGTTTGAACTTTGGTCGGCCACGCGCCCGTGGAGACGGAACGTGTGTGCGCGCTTCTAAAGATAGTGCTGATTTCTTCTCTTTACCAACCAACGGCGCGTGCTGCTGCTGAATTTGTGAAGAAGGGAAAAAAACTATGGACGTCGATCGACGCCGACATGTACGAGCATATCGTTGTTCCACGGCATCACACGTGCATGACAAAACTGGATATTAAACCGTTTGACCGACTGCCTTTTTTCTAATCATTGACCGTGTGCGCATCCCGTCGAACGCACGACACGACATACACGTGAATCGCGATGGGATTGTATGGCAAGCGTCGTGGTCCGAGAAAGAATGGTCGAGAGGGAGGGAACCAGCCGAACGAGACGGAAGAAAGGGAGGTTGCCGTCCGTGCACGCCTAGGATACGAGGAGTGAGCGAGTGAACATAGGAAGATCGTGGTTGCTTCGCGCTGCGGTTTTGCTCGTTCGCAATCAGCGTGTTCTTGCTTGCTTGCATAAGGAATTGATGTACAGTGTGACCAACACAGATGATCATGTTTGCTTAACGTACGGGAGAGAAATTCTGATCAAACTATACAGCCAAAATTTTGCTTCTCGGTTGTTCCTACCTCGGTTATTCACATCACGAATCAATGACAACCTAAACAATAACTAAAGTTCCTTTCGAAATCAAACTAGTCGAAAATCCAAGAAAGAAAAAGAAGAAACCTCTGGCTTTGTTACGTTACGTGAATTCGAGTCGCGCGCCGTCCTGCTGGTATCTACACCTCTCGGCGACGTCGAGCAGCGCGGCGAGCACCTCCGTCATGTCGGGCCGCTCCTGCGGCGCGTCGGCCGTGCACCGCATCCCGAGCACGAGGAGCTCCCACGCCACCGCGCTCGGCGCCTCCTCCTTCCTCGGCGTCCGCCCTTCCTTCCCCATCCTCCGGGCCCACTCCACCAGGCACTCCTCCTCGCCGCCGCACTCCACGGCGCGCCGGCCCGTGGCGAGCTCCATGAGCAGCACGCCGTAGCTGTACACGTCGCCCTTGGTGGTGGCGCGCCACGTCTGGCCGTACTCGGGCGCCACGTAGCCCACGGTCCCGGCCACCATCGTGCTCACGTGCGTCTCCCCGGGCCGGACCACCCTCGCCAGCCCGAAGTCCGTCACCTTGGCGCGCACGCCACCAGCCTGCCGGCGTTCTAGCAGCACGTTGCTGGCCTTAACGTCGCGGTGCACCACCACGGCGGGCGCGCACTCGTGGTGCAGGAACACGAGCGCGCGCGCCACGTCGGTCGCGGCCGCCAGGCGCGGGCCCCACCCGAAGGCGGCCACGTCAGGGATCAGCGGCTCCAGGCTGCCGCCGTCGAGGTACTCGTAGACGAGGATCTTGGACGATCCAGATAGGCACCACCCGAAGAGCGTCACGAGGTTGGGGTGCGGCCACGTGGACCCGCCGCCGTCGGCGAGCACCTCCATCTCGGCGCGGAACTCGCGCTCGCCGTCGTCGTCTTCACCGCGCTGGTGGTGCCGCGCCAGCCGCTTGACCGCGACGGCGCGGCCGTCGGGGAGCACTCCGCGGTACACCACGCCGTAGCCGCCGCGCCCGACGACGAGGTCGTCGGCGAAGTTGCGCGTGGCGGACACGATGTCGCGGTAGGTGAAGGACGTCGTCGTCTTCCCCAGCCGGAACACGCGCACGCCTTCCGTGGACGAGGCGGAGCAGCACCCTTCCTCCGTCGCGGACCACGAAGACGACCCCGACGACGCCGTCGTCATCATCTGTAACGTGCTGCATTTGCCGGACTTGTGGTGGTTCGCGTCGCACGAGAAGGACAACGACGACTCGGGGTCGGGGTCCTGGTCCACGGGGAACCGCGCGCGCAGGTTGGAGAGGAAGAACACGAGGGCGCCGGCGATGAAGGCGGTGAGGAGGGAGAAGAGGAACCACACCGCGATGGTTTTCGGAGACAGGTCACGCCTTACAGCTCGGTGAACCTCCGCGGGTTCCAGTGGCGTTTGCTTGCCGGTGCCTTGCCGCAGCGAGATGAGCGGGTCGCCGAGGAAGGACTGCTCGTCGAAGGTGCCGAACTGTCCCGTAGTGGGGACGGGGCCGGAGAGGAGCGGGTTGTACGACGCGTTGAACCGGTTCAGCTCCGTGAGCTGGCTCAAACTCGCCGGCAGCTCCCCGGAGAAGTTGTTGAACGACAGGTCCAGCATCTCGAGACACCGGACGCGGCCGATCTCCGACGGAATCGCGCCGGAAATGCTGTTCCTCGACACGTTGAGCACGACGAGCGGGAGGTTGCCGATATCTGCCGGCAACCGCCCAGTCAGCCGGTTGCCGTCGAGGTGGAGCAGGCTGAGGTTCCGCATGGACCCGATCTGCGCCGGTATCTCCCCCGACAGCCGGTTCCCGGACAGCTGGACGTACCCGGAGATGGTGTCGGAGCGCACGGGCGAGGACGTGTTGGTGCAGATGGGGACAATGCCGTAGCCCTTGAGGATGCGGTCCCAGATGCCGCGGCAGTTCTCGCGGGTCATCACCGAGTACACGAAGCTGAATGGCGGGTAGCTGGCCGGGATCCACCGCTTCATGGCCTGGCACTCGCCGGACCCGGCCAGCACGCTCGTGTCGTTGCGGTTCTTGGCGAACGTCGGCCCCGGGTCCCGCCCGATCGCCGCCAGCTCGGGCGGGATGCTCCCGCTCAGCTGGTTGCCCGCCAGGTTCAGCCACAGCAGGCTGCTGCAGGTGCCGATCTCCGGCGGTATCTCGCCGGACAGCTGGTTGCCGGCGAGCATCAGCCACAGGAGCGACGTGAGGTTGCCCACGCTCGCCGGTATCTCACCGGAAAGCTTGTTGTACGACAGGTCCAGCGCTTGGAGCTCGCTGAGCCGGCCGTACGCTGCCGGTATGGCGCCGGAGAAATTGTTCCAGGCGAGCATCAGGTACTTGAGAGACTTCATGTCGGCCACCTCTGGAGGGAGCTCTCCCGAGAACTTGTTGAAGCTGAGGTCCAGCCTGGCCAGCAGCGGTAGCCGGAGCACGCCCGAGGCGACGATCCCGCCGGTGTAGCCGTTGTGGTGCAGCACGAGGTACCTCAAGCTCACAAACTTGCCGAAGATTTCCTGCACGTCCCCTCCGAACGAATTGGTGCTGACGTCCAAGAACTGAAGCCTCGAGCAGTTGGTAAGGTCCGGCGGTATTTCTCTGTTGAACTGATTCTTCCCGAGAATCAGCGTCTCAATCGCCGCGAGCTCCCCGATCCCGGCCGGTATCATGCCAGTGAAGCTGTTCCCCCACAGCGACAGGTACGTCAAGTTCCCGCACTTGGCGATGGAACCCGGGAAATTTCCGACGAACCGGTTTGACGAAAGGTCCAGAGACTCCAGCTTGCAACCGTCGGGGAACATGTCCGGCGGGACGCTCCCGGTGAGCTTGTTTTCGGCGCCGCTGAACTCCCTGAACCTCGCGACGCCGGGCCACAGCTCGCCGGTGAAGTTATTCGAGCTGAGGTCAACGTACTCGAGCTTGTGGCAGCCGTCAAACAGTCCGGTGATGTTCCCGGTTAGCCTGTTGGTGGACACGTTGAGCACGGCGAGGTCGGCGCATATCTCCGGGAAATTTACCGAGACGTCGCCCTCGAGCCGGTTGCCCGACACGTCGAGCATGCGCAGCCGGGTCAGGCGGGACACGTCGAGCGGCCCCGCGATGAGGTTGCGGGAGAGGTTGAGGTGCGTGAGGCCGCGGCATTGGTTGACGTCGCCGGCGGTGTGGAGCGTGTTGCCGGAGAGGTCGAGCCGGGTGAGCGCCGGGAGGCGGGAGAAGTTGCCGAAGGCCGGGCCGGAGATGCTCGCGCCGGAGAGGTCCAGCGACGTCACGCGGCCGGTGGCGTCGCAACGCACGCCGTGCCATGTGCACGGGGACGCGTCGGACTCAGGCCACGCGTCGTAGGCGCCGCGGTTCACCTTGTTGGTCTCCTGAAGGAACCGCTTGAGGTCGATGAGAACATCCTTGTCGCTGCCGCTGCCGTTCTGCGCTGTGATCACCACCACCACCTCACCTTCAAAACGACGCAAAATCGCCAGGTTCAGAACTCAGAATCGCAGTTCAACACGACCAACACGCCATGGCGCCAAGAACAGAGCGAATTCCAAGAAAGGAACAGAGCGAGCGCAGGGGAGGCGGCATACCTGCGAAGAGGAGTAGGCTGAGGAATCCGATGAGGAAGGGAGACATGGCCACGTTTCCCGAATCATGGAAGACGAACCCGGCCCAACGCGGAAGAAGAAGAAAAATCTCCGGCAGCTCGCGGCCACCACATGCGCTCGCGGCGTCTGCGGCGTCCTCTGCTTCCCACACGCTCTGTCTTTCGCTATGCCTCTGTTCCTCTTTCCCTTTCCCCTGCTTCACGGATGAAGTAAGCGAACCAGACGGAGACAAAACGCTTTGCTGCTAATCGGAAGTTATCAAAATGGGCCTTGATCCCGCATGTGGGGCGAAGAGCACGCCAGCTAATGGGCGATTGCCGCTGGCTGTCGCTTTCAGGGCTCCCGGTCCTGCCCTTTGAATCCCCGCGTTTACTAAAATCGCAACGCCACTGTGGCGCGCATTAGCGTTTTCAACTTTGTTAATTGCTTCTGCTGACCGCATACCAGATGGAGCTGCAGGATTGCGGCTTGCTTGAGTTGCGTGGTCTTTGAATTCTCCTCCTGTTTTTTTTTTTTTTTTCAGTTGATGCCTGGACTTGTCACCGTACTTCTGCTGCAGGTTATAAGCACTTGTTAATTAATTTAATCTCGTGTTGGGCCGTATTCAACTGACAAACGAGTACCGGTTTGACACTTCCTGTCGTCCGACATCTCAACAGTGACGCTGACGCGAGTACACATCACGGGGGCGGCTTCTGATTTCTGAATATCGGAAGCTACAGGTAACAGCACGAGGCTTCCTTTCCTTTGCTCGTTGGGTCAGCGAAGGCAGCCGCCCTTGTTGAACGACGCACCTGTTGCACTCGATGGAAGGGTAGCCCTGCTGAAGTTTCTAGACACGCGATGATGCATGCGATCGAAGAGGATAGGAAAAGGTAGAAGCAGTGGGTAGTGGGCGCGTGCTGGACGTGATCGCCGACAGGATTGAATGGCCTCCGGCGAAGGAATGTTCCCTTCCGGTCTGCGCCGTACGCCGAGACCCCGTGCCGTCGCCCGTCGCAAAGCAAAAGGCGGTGGAGTCAAAACCGCAGCAGGCGAATTCAAGATGCACAGTGTTTCTCTTGTACACACGGTTTTTTTTTTTTTTTTTTGACGTGGTTGAGCAATGCTTCTCCTAGACGTAATTTGAAAATCTGCCGCCAACCATCGTCTCTAACTGACATGTGGGGTCATCCCGATTCACTAAAATTAGGCTCTTGTGGTGTGAAAAATTCCGTGATGATGTGAGATTATTAGATGAGCAACGATAAACTTGGGCATACGGATAAACTTGGGCATACGGATCAGAATCTGAACCCAAACATGCTTTCACGCTTTCCACAGGAATAAACAATACACGGTCGGGAAATAAAAATTGGCGAATGAGCATGAGAATCCAAGGGACACAACCGCACGTAGCACTGCTCCAAGATCGGTGCAAAACGAAATCGTAGACATGCGTGTGGCAATGGTATTAGTAATCTACAAACGGAGCACGGTCCACTTTGGAAGATGCCTAACTCGGAATGATGCGGGCGTGCGTGCCCTTTTGGTGGGCTCTGCATGAACACGCACCATGCGTTTTGGAAGTCCCGATCACCCACGATACGGAGTCAAAACTAGGCGTGTGACCCCTTTGCCTTTTGGAGTCGTTGACGACGGAGACTAGTGATTCTTCGCTGCTCATCATCATGATGAAAGGCTTCTTGACGAACCAATGCAAAGTGGATTCTTCTTTTTAGGTGTAGAACCATTGTTTATTGTAAAATATATTCACAGTGAGCAAAAAGTACCCTCTACTAAGTGATTTTTGTTTTTGTAAACTATCCTAGTCCCTTTTATAGGACTCATTTGTATGAACCAGCTCCTCTGGAATGTAAGTACTGGTTGGTAATCCATGACGTTATGTGACAGGTGGCTCATGTTATCCATGTAACAAACATGACACTTATTCTAGTGACAAAATATTCACGTGTGAATCGCGCGCACACTTGCTTCAGCATTGTACACTCTTAAAAAAAAAAGTCAAAATTCTCATCCTGTTCTTCGCAAACAAAAAAAAGTCACATCCTGAGCCATGGGAGCAGTTTTAGTTGATTTAATCATGGCTTACGCACCAAGTTATATTTTTTTGTTGGTGCGGCTGCGTCAAAGCGCGCAAGGCAAGGGTCAGCAGAGCTGCAAATCTTTCCCGAGATCCTAGCTCAAAAGCGCAAGCAACCCACCAATTCTATGCGGAAATGGAGGACAGCGTCATGTTCTTCTCGTCGCGCAGGCAGGTGGTTTCTCTGCTTCCGTATCAGAGTTTCGTACGAAACATTCATTCAAAACGCACCGGCAGCACGGGTTGTAACCTCTGACTAATGTTGAGATTAGCTTTAGTTACTGCTTCACTTTCGAGGTTACATGATAAGCGCACGTACGGCATGGCACTCTCAGAGAGCCAGAGTCTGCGTCAGTCTACGGAACTCGTCTAGAAAATAAAGCAGGTAAAGCACTCGGAAATGTGGAGCAGAAACTTTGGCGCTGGTGCAGGCACTTCTCCGGAAATTGCCTGGGGGCGGGTTCAAGTTCAGTTCAAGTGTTCAAACCCGTGCTTTGACTGGCTAGCCTCTGCAGTCTCAGTTTCCTTTCACTTTCAGGTTAGGTGAAATTCAAATGAAATCGTGCTAAAGGTCGCCCTGCGTGAACAGAGTGTACTATTCCGCCCCTGATGAAAACTAGACGAAACTCTCTCAAATCTTACAGCGAAGGACAGGCACGCAGTTGAGCTACGTGTACGCGTGCGGCGTATCAGCACGTGCAAACCTTCCCTGCTCGTTTGGATGTTTATGCCCAGCCCGGCGCAAGACACTTGTACACTGATGAATGATTGTAACTGCTAAAGGTACTTAGATACAGCATCTTCATTCGCTGAACTAAGCATGTCTTGTTGGCATAAACAACGATATCACCAGTCATCTAGCATTATTAGTACGACTGTCACCCGTCCATCTAGATCCGGGAATGATTGTTGGATTGTCGCCTCACATTTTTGGGTGGTTGGCTGCTGCAGCGACCCTGCAAATGAAGATTGTAATCACTACTACTAAAGCCTCCACACGTATACAGCGCATGTGTAACGATCGAGCAGGTAGCCATCGGTGTAGGCGATCCGGGCATTGTTCCCTTCCCCGCCGTCGCAATCAGCGGCACATGCGTGCGTCGTACGCGCGCGGTGCGGTGGTTTGACGAGGAAGACGACGCCATGGCTGCCGGGGACCAGCGAGGCGAGGACGCTGGCGCTGGGCACACGTGTGAGACGTGACTTTGGGAATGATTGGTTTCCGTCTGGACGTGGCCTGGCTCGCATCAGAGATGCAGGCTCTCGCAAGCCAGATTCTGGAGATGCGTCATTGTTTTGTTTGGTCTCCGTTTGCATGTAGCCAGGCTCCGTAGGGATAGTGTTCGGTTGACTGCTTCTGTGTTCTCCGCTCTCACGACACTCGTACGCTAACGCGCCCGCCTGTATCGAGCGAGCCAGGCTCGCTAGAAACGAGCTTTTTTCTCACATCCCGTCGGCTAGGCTGCGGAGGTATCTTTGCATCCCATCGGTCAGGTCGAGTAGCATGTGCAGGCAAGCAATCACTCACAAATTGTATCTCGCAAGCCTTGTTGGGGCTTATGCACCCAACCAATCAGCCCCTTTGAGTCGTTGGCGCGACTGCGAGGTGCGCACGCGCGCGCGGCAGCGTAGCGAGCCGGATTGGAGTTTGTTGTGTTGATGTGGGCCTTGTGGGCTGGGTGGGGAGAGAGTCCACGAACATGGCTTTTGACGCATCAACAGCCCATGAAATCTGCGCATCCGTAGGAGCTGTTTGCCAGGCTTGTCGCGTAGGAAATTCGACCGCTTCCCGGTTTGCTGTCCAAACAGGCCCAGTACCTGTTCGTCCAGGCCGAGAGCCCAAACCTTTCTTCGTCTTCGAAGATTGCTGCCCTTGCTTTGTTCGTGTTCAGCAGAAGTGCAGAACCCCAAAACTATAGGGTGTGTTTGGTTGCCCGTACCAGCCTGGGCCTGCCGGGGGGGGGGGGGGGGGTGGGGGAGGGGTGGATACAGGCCTAGCAGAGTCAACATGCACAGATGCATGCCCTCTTGTTTGATAGACTGGTTAGCTCTGAGCCTGGTTTGAGAGAGTCTATGTTTGATAGGCTATATATCTGGTTTAGTTGCATGTGTGGGTGCAGGTTCGGTTGGTTGTTAGGCTGCATGAGGGGAGGGTGTGGTCACCCTTGCTGGAAATAGTGAAGTTACCACTATCAAAGTTTTCAGTTCTGGCGCCAAGGATTCCAGCCCGCCCAGATTTGGCGCCAAGTTCTGTAGGTTGCCCAGTTTTGACGCCAAGTTGTAATTTGCCTAGTTTTGGCTCTAAGTTCTTCAGTTTTCACATTTAGTACAAGTTTAAACAAGTTTGAGGATACAACAAGTTTGAGAATACAACAAGTTTGAGGATATAAATTTAAACAAGTTTGTAACATAAATACAAGATAATAAACATTTGAACTACTATGACAGCCGTCAAAGCTTCTTTACAATAGTCCGTCAAATTGGGCTTCTTGACTTTTGAAGACTTAACATCACAGCTACCAGAACTAACACACTTGAGAGATGGCGCCATATCATGCTTCATGTCATTGACTGTAGGATGATTGAAAGTCATGTAGGCTTCTTCTGCCTCTGCTCTTGATGCATAGCTGCTGTAGCAAGCCTTTGCAAACCCAACAACTTGGTTGTTACATAACGGCCAAGAGTTGTACACTCCAGGCCGACGACCCCGAAAAACAACATACCAGCGCATTCTTGAAGAAAGAATAGAAAACAATGTAAGAAACAACAAGGCATAGCACTTAAGGGAAATAAAAAAACCATAACCAAATATGAAATCTCCAGAAAGGTTGTTTGTAGAGATGACAACATCATAGACAGTTTGATATTCAGCTCAGTTAACAGAAAATGTGAAATAAGAAGTAAATCAAAAACATCGAAATGAGCTATGACATAAGCAATGAGTTCAAATTCTCCATTTTTCCAACCAAAGCAAACCAACTAGAATAGGGTCTAACTGTTAGCCTAAAACTATACAACAAGTGCAGCACACAATCAACTTAAGCACACTTACCTATATGTCCAACAAGTGCAGAGAAGGAAACCAAGAAAAGGGTCCAAGTTTCAGTCCTAGTCTATACAAAAATGTGGTGTGCCATAACAATAGGATCAGCCTTAGTCTCTAGTTGGTTTGGCATGGTAATATAATGACTCTACTCACTGTCACTGGCAGCATTGGCCATCAGTTTGGCAAGGAACTGCCTCAGCCAAAGCACCGGATGGTTCTCCTTCATTGCCACAAAACCTTCTCCTTTACTCTTATTGTCCAGCAGGTAAGTGAAAGCAGTCATAAGATCTTCTTCACTAAACCTAGCTATCCCCATGCATGCATCATACAGTCCAGGATGCACATCTGTTGTGTGGACTTGAACAGTCTCAAATGCATCAGCCACTCGGTTAACAGCACCAGTTAGCCCTGCAAACATCCCAACCTCCTCATCAGTGAGAAATCTTCTCCTCTTTCCACTAGGTTCTTCACTGTTTCTGGGGTTCTGAGATGAAGTTACAGCTGCAGCACCAAAACCATTGACTGATGTAGCAGTTCTAGTTGGAGGATTACTGCCAGTTTCAGTTGTGGGAATAGTGCCAGTTCCGTTGTGTGTACCATCCTCATTGGTGAGGTCCGTAAGTGAGAGGGAGTCCCCAATGGTTCATTAGACCCCATTGCAAACCTACTAGTAGCCTGTCCTACGCCAAAGATAATTTGCATCTGAACATAGTTCTCAATGGGAGTGTTGAGAAACTCTGCATCTTTGGGGTGGTCCTAGAAAAGATAAATGCAGAAGAGTGGAAGTTAGTCATTAATGCGGAATTATAGGAAATGTGGAAGTTAGTCATTATGCAAAAGAGTTGAAGATGATCACCTTTGTATGGCCTAGTAGGTGCTCATCACCCAACACTATGGTGAAAGTGTCCTCATCCCATGTATCTCCATTCAAGTCCTTGAGCCCGCAGACCTTAACCCACCTCTGATGCCACTTTCTTAGATGGTTGTAAACTTGAGTGCCAGTTACTTCATATCCAGTGAACTCGCTCAAGCTCCTTGCCACCTGGTTCACATGCACCTCTTTGAAGCCTTTGTCAATCTTCACTCCACCTCCAACCAAATATTTTTGAATGGATAGTGGTGGAGGGAGGACAGATTATTTCATTGCATAGCTCCCCAACAACATACAATACTTCTTGAAAATATCTACTAATAGTCTCAGTAGACCTTCTGAAGGTAAACTTGACCACCCTAAACCTTTGATTGTGCTCAATAACATGTAGGAACATGGCAACTTGCTCTTTGATTGAGCTATAAATACTATCCCTAAGTAATTGGCTAGACCTAAAAAGGTCACATAGTTGAAAGAAAGGGGCCCTACTCATCCTAAGCTACTCTACACGGTTGGTGTCATCAGATTCATATATGAATCTGAGATTTGACTGCCTCTGAATGTCACGCTGTAGCATTGGACCATAGGTAACAACAGGAGTAAACATTCTACGCTTCAGCCAACCAAACACCCAACTAGCTATGGCAACAACTAGTGCAGCGGCCCTCATCTTCATCAGTTGACGGTTTGAACTAGCCATTTCTGAAGAGTAAACAAGAAAGAGAAGAAATTGTAAGACGTTGTAGTACTGCAAAATCACAACACTCAATGCAAACAAGATAGGGCTGCCACATCAAATGATGTTCTTCCACTATATGGGCAAGATGAAATCAGGCTACAAAACAATACGATATAATCAGAGACAAATGACACTCAGCTAAGATAAACTATAGCATTTTTAAACTGCAAACAAGCCAGGACTGTCATATCGAAAGATGTTCCTCCAACTGCCTTGAATACAGAACAGAGGGTATGTTTGGTTGCCCACAATCAACTCACAATCATGCTACGATCACAAACAATGGAAACTCTGCTCAGATTAACCTTAAGACATCACAGACATTGGTGCTCCACTCAGAAAGTTACAAAGATCTAGCAACATCAAGAACTAACCCTACCATGGAGTGCCACACATCAAGATTTTGTTGATCCAAAGCATATATGAGTATGACTCGCAAATCCAGAGGCAGAGGTAACAAACGAGTAAACCCTAGCAACAAATCATGACGAGGAGGAAGAGATCTGGGTTCCTCTGCCATACCGTCGTCGAAGAGGGAGGAGAAGAGAGGAGGTCGAGGTCCCTGTCAGAGAAGAAGGAGGCAGCCGAGGTCGCCGACGGCGGAGAAGGAGGCAGCCCGAGGTCGTCAGCGACAGAGAAGGAGGCAACCCGATGTGTAGCCGGCGGGGAAGGAGGCAGTTCGAGGCGTAGACGGTAGGGAAGGAGGCAACCCGAGACCATCGTCGGTGGGGAAGCCACCGTCTTCTCGCCGCAAGAGAGGAGAGGCGGTGAGCGAAGCGCTGCAAGGAGCCGAGTGCGGCGCAACTGACCGGGTGTGTGAAACCCTAGCGTCGCACCGGGTTTTGTTGCCTGCAGCTGCGGGTGCGGGCGCTCGGGCAGCCGCTGCATCACTCGGGCCAGGCTGTGGAGGGAAGTCCGATTCCACCATTTCCGTCGGCCAGGCTGTAGGGCTCTGCCTGCACCGGCTGGGCCTGGCCCAGGCGCCTCTCCAGGATACCAAACAACGAGACCCTGCATCTACCAGGCCTGGCTAGGGGCTGCTGCGGGCAACCAAACACACCCATAGCTGACCATTTGGGCCGTGCTAAACGGACAGGCCCGTGGCCCACAGTTATTGGTCCGGTCCGAGCACGACCCGGTCCGTGGGCAGATGGACCGTGCTTGGGCCTGGCTCCTGGCCCGTCGGACCAGCCCGAGTCCGGTCTGTTTTATATATTATTTGTGTTATTTGCAACGGAATGAACTATTGATCTCCTGACACGGACACGGACCAACCCGACACGAAAAGCCTAGCGGGCCGATGGCCCGACCCGGTCTGTTTAAAATCATGCGAACCATGCTCAGACTTGAATGCAGGCCCATCGTGTCAGCCCGGCCCGGTCCATGGTTTAAACGGACCGAACCAGCCCGTTTAAAAACGGCCTGGTCCATGACGGACTCGGACCGGGCCGGCCCGGCACGGCCCGTTGGCCAGCTATACCCCAAACCAAACCTCGCCGACCCAACCCCGCGGCAACGAGCGCGCAGCAATGGCAGCCAAGACGCTATCCGTCTCCTCCATCGCCTCCACCGCCTTCCTCCAGCGCCCCTGTGGGCCCCGACCAGCTCCGCCCCTCCGCCGCCTCTTCGGGCCCCGCCTCCGCGCCTCCCCTCTCTCCACCACCTCCGCCGCGGCGGCCGCCGACCCCGACCCCGACGACGGCGTCGACACCGTCGAGCAGCTCCTGCTCCCTATCCCGCACTCACCCTCCGGCGCCCGCGGCCGGATCGACCGCCTCATGAAGCTCCAGCGCCGCGCCGACGACGCCGACGTCCCCAGTCCGGCAGGGAGGAGGCGGTGGTTCCCGTACCTGGACGCGTTCCGGCCCGCGGCGGGCGGCGCGGAGCTGTCCAGTCGCGAGGTGGTGGAGGTGCTGGAGCCGCACATCCTCGAGGCGCGCCGGGACCGGATCCGGCGCGTCGTGGACAATCGGAGCTACGCGGTGTGCCTCGTCGTCGAGGGGCTCACCGACTTCGGGAACGTCTCCGCTGCGTTCCGCTCCGCCGACGCGCTCGGCGTGCAGTCCGTGCACGTCATCTCCCACGACAGCAACAAAAGGTGCAGAGGTGAATTGTGAATCCAAAAAATGTTGAAACCTCTGCTCAGTTTCATTGTCGTTCGTGCTTATATCACTCCGAGTAATTAGCTCCTTGAGTTAGTTGATCGAATTGTGGTCGTTCGGTGTAGTTAGCAACTAGCTCCTGTGGGTTAGTTTTGTCGAATCATAAATGGTTAAGAGAGTTGATGATGATGGGCCTTAAAGTGATTTTTGTATAGAACGAGTTTGGTGCCGTGTACATGGAAGTATCTTAGGCTAGTGACTTGAGTCGGATTGATGTATTGTATTCCACCTAGAGTCTGAATCCAATGTATCATCCCATAATACACCCTTTACCCTTGAAATGAACAATATGTGTGATGAGACAGTAATACTTGATGATTCGCGTAACATTTATAGGGGCCAGGTAATTCATGGATTTGGCCTTTTGGGTCTGTGCATTTCATTATTCTTAATTTATTTAACCGGAAGTAGATAAATTACTGAGGAAATTGTTGGAAGCCTATGATTTTACTACTGTGATTTAAAACTTTGGGAAGAATCCTACATAAAGGGAGTAATCTGCCCTGCTAAGAATTACCTTGACTAATTAGTTCTGGACGTAGATGAGTCATGAATGTATGACAACTTGTTCAGCTTAATAATATTGTTGCAACAGATGATTCTTCATAGTAAAATCTATGTGGATTTTTGAAAATGTTGTTCCTCATGCAACATTGATGTCCCTTGACTATTGCAGATATAGAGACAATAGGCATGTAAGCATGGGTGCTGAGAAATGGCTTGACATTGAGCTATGGAACTCTCCTGCAGAATGTTTCTGTGCATTGAAAAAGCGTGGTTATCGCATCGCAACTACTTGTTTGGCAAATGATTCGGTAGTATTTCACTCTTCAACATCCTTTCATCGATTTCCTTGTAACTTGTTGCAGTTTGGCAACATATTACTTTTCTCACCAGATGATGGTTTACTGTTGACTGATACAATAATATGGTTAAATGGATAATTATTTTCTTAATGCCTTGTAGGTTTGTGTGTATGACATGGATTGGTCTCAACCGACGGCCATTGTTGTGGGCAATGAGCTTAGGTAGGAGCTGTCCCTCCTGTCTTGATATGTATTCTTTGTTGCAGTTATATTATAATTATTCCCATAAATATTATGAAGCACTCTATAGTTGGTTGTGCTTCTTTCGTATTTTTGTTTTTACTTAAAAGCATTTCCTAAATCTACATACCAGGCTTGTGATTTGTTCATTTGTTCCCCGTTGAATAGACTAGCTGTAGTGCCCTGAGTTATGACCTAGAAGTTTTTACTGTATATCCTGATACACATTCTATATTATGGCCTAGAAGTTTCAATGTCGCAAACCATTAATTATTTGCTATAATTGTGTAGTTTAATCACTTCGTTGTGGCTTTCTATCTCTGAAAGTTCGTCGAAATAAAAAAATGTCACACCGTCACACATTCTTCAGCGTCATGATATGTGTGGATCAAATGGCACACCTTTCATGGGATATTAACTAATTCTTTGGCAACAGGGGTATTAGCGACGAGGCTCTGAAGTTATCAGACTTGCATTGTAGTGTTCCTATGAAAGGCATGGTGGATTCTTTTAATGTATCTGTTGCTGCTGGAATCCTGATGCACCATGCTGTTTGTGATAGAGTTTCACGCCTTGTAAGTGTACTTTCTTCATCCTTGATACATTTTTCTTCACGGACGTCATCCTTGATATCATCGTATCCCTATAGAAGACACAATGACCCCAAATATTAAAGTTTATGCCCTTCATCATCTGGTACTGATAAAAAAGGGCATCCTGGTGCATGTAGCTTCTGCTTGTGCAGGGTCTGGGAAAGGGTCCGACCACTTTGGGTCTTTTGTATGCAGCCTTTCCCTGCATTTCTGCAAGAGGCTGTTTCCAGGACTTGTAACCATGACCTCTTGGTTACAAAGGCATTGTTATTTAAATAAATAGAAAGTAGCCATTGTTATGTTTTCCTCCTTGATCCTTATCACAACCACTAGGTAGTACTCGTAGAGCTAATTACAAGATGTCCAGGTTAGCTTAAATTGTTAGTATTGCTTTGGAGTACCTTGCAGAGATTGAACTCAAGAGTTTATCAAAAGCACCATGTGGATTGTGCATTGTGGATCATATCCAATACAACGACAACAGCTGAGCCTTTAATCCCAAGCAAGTTGGGGGTAGGCTAGAGATGAAACCCAGAAAAACCTAAGCACAAGAGCAAAACAAACAAACACAAGAAAGAAGGCAAAGAAGACGAGAGGTGGGAAAAGAGCAATAAAAAATACCAAAACAAAAAAGTGAAAGAGAGGAAATAAAACTGGATAAGGAAAAGAAGAGAAGAGGTGCAAAAAGAACGATACAAAACTAAACAAAAGAAAAGGAGAAAAACAAAGAATCAAGGTTTTGGTGAAAGAATTGTGTTGTGGCGGAAGGCACCGATCCCTTTGGATCGTCTTTCATATTTATAGTAACAGATTACAACGGCGAGATCCTTCATACTTGGATCACGACTCAACGCTTGGACGTGGTCACCATGTCGATACTCACGCCGCACGACTCCGTGCTCTGGACGTGGTCACCAGGCCTAAACTCACGCCATGAACTCAACACAACACCACGTACACAACTGACCACTAACTACAACTCTAATTTTAACAGTCCCCCTCAATCGTAACATGGTCTCCTTATGTTGAGATTACGACAATTAGAGTTGAACTTCAGTCTTGGTAGTGGCCTGGTAAATACATCTGCTAGCTGATCTTTTGAGGAAACAAACCGTACCTCCATTGCCTTGAGTGCAACTTGCTCATGAACAAAATGGAAGTCTACTTCAATGTGTTTTGTTCTTGCATGGAACATGGGATTTGCTGTAAGATAGGTTGCTCCTAAGTTATCACACCACAGTGTTGGACATTTACTCAAGAAAATTCCGAGTTCTCTCAATAGAGACTGAATCCAGATCAATTCTGCAGTGACATTCGCAATAGCCTTGTACTCTGCTTCTGTGCTTGATCTAGATACAGTTTGTTGCTTGCGTGAGCTCCATGAAACCAGATTCGAACCAAGGAAAACTGCAAACCCATTAGTTGATCTTCGGTCATCAGGGCAACCTGCCCAATCTGCATCAGAGAAGGCATGCAGGTTTACTGACTGACATTTGTGTATCCTCAGGTCTTGATCAAGAGTTCCTTTAAGGAACCTAAGTATCCTCTTTACTGCTGCCCAATGTATGTCAGAGGGAGTTTGTATAAACTGGCACACTTTATTTACCACAAAAGATAAATCTGGCCTTGTTATGGTCAGGTATTGCGGGCCCCCAACAATGCTTCTGTATTGAAACTGCTCATCACTATTGAGTGGTACCACCATCAGTTTTAGATAATTTCTCACTGCATACCATTGGTGTTGTCATAGACCTGCAGTTTCCCATATTAGCTCTTTCCAACAAATCTTCAGCATACCTTCCCCTGCGATAGCAGAATTCCTCCTTTCTCATGTTTGACTTCTATTCCCAGGAAGTAATCAAGTCTCCCAAGATCCTTTACTGCAAACTCTTCAGTTAGCTGTTGTATCAGCTTTTGTGTAGCTTCAGATGATGAGCTTACTATAATTATATCATCCACATATATTAGCATATACATTTGAAGCTGTCCCTTGTTCAGAATAAATAGAGATGCATCTGCAGAGGAGGACATGAAACCAAGATTCTGAAGCTTGCTTGTTAGTCTGGAATGCCAAGCTCTTGGTGCCTGTTTCAGGCCATATAGGGCCTTGTCCAGTTTGCATATGTAATTTGCTGGTACTTGATCTTCTTCAAAGCCTGGGGGTTGACTTATATACACTTCTTCCTTAAGAAGACCATGCAAAAATGCATTCTGGATATCAATTTGATTTAGTGCCCATCCTCTTGACACTGCTAGTGACAGCAACACCCTCACAGTAGTTGGCTTGACAACAGGGCTGTATGTATCTAGATAGTCTACGCCATACCTCTGCTTGAATCCTTTAGCAACTAATCTTGCCTTGAACCTGTCAATGGAACCATCAGCTTTCCTTTTGATCTTGAAAACCCACTTGCTATCAATCAGGTTGACCCCTTTCTTGGGTGGAACAAGTGTCCAAGTTTTGTTCTTGATCAATGCTGAATACTCATCTTCCATTGCTTTCTTCCACTTAGGGTGTTACAGGGCTTCGACATGTGATGATGGTTCACTCTCTGAGATTGTTTTTGTTGCAGCTGCATATCTGACAGTTCCATCAGTGAATAACTTAGGTTGTCTGATATTGTTCCTCAGCCTGGTCTGCATTTGGTGCTTGGCAGGTTCAGGTTGCTGTTCTTCAGATGACTGTGGCTCTGCTTCAGATTCATGTTCAGCTTCATTTTCACCTGGGAAAGCTGCATGCAGAGGAGTAGCACTACCAGGACTCACATTGTTAGTAGTAACCGAATCAGTATGTCCAATGTCAGTAGAGAAATCAACTAAAGCAGGACTGCTGTTTTCAGGCTGAGGTTCTGTTGTCGGAATGTTTTCAGTGAGGTTTTGTTCAGTGTAATGAAGGTTAGGTATGGCAGAGGGCAGAACAGTTGGATGGTGAGAATCTTGTATGTGAGTTGTAGAACTATCAGAGGCCTTAGCAAAAGGGAAGACTTGCTCATCGAAGACAACATCCCTAGAGATGCATACCCTGCCTGTTTGTCTGTCAAGACACTTATACCCTTTGTGATTTGCACTATATCCTATAAAAGTGCACTCTTTTGTTCTGAATTCTAGTTTCCTAGAGTTATAGGCTCTCAAGTTAGGCCAGCAGGAGCACCCAAAGACCTTTAGGAGTTGGTAGTCTGGTTTGTTTCCTGTCAATCCGTAGATGGGTGTCTCATTGTTTATAACTCGGCTAGGCATTCTGTTTATC
This sequence comes from Eleusine indica, assembly GCA_030378355.1. Taxonomy (NCBI): domain Eukaryota; kingdom Viridiplantae; phylum Streptophyta; class Magnoliopsida; order Poales; family Poaceae; genus Eleusine; species Eleusine indica. The sequence goes on from CM059500.1 coordinate 43,958,415, forward strand.
AGGTAGCAGGCAGAGTGAAAGGCTTTATCCTAGAAACGAAGTGGCATGTGAGATTGAGCAAGGAGAGTGATTCCTGTTTCAACTATATGTCTGTGCTTGTGCTCGACAAGGCCATTTTGCTGGTGTGTATGTGGACAGGACACCTTGTGTTGTATGCCAATACGTGTAAAATATTTGTGCAGTCTATGATATTCTCCTCCCCAGTCTGATTGAACAGAGAGGATTTTCTTTCCTAACAGGCGTTCTACATGGTTTTGGAACTGGATAAATACATGCTCAACTTCATGTTTATGTTTCAGAAAGTAAATCCAAGTGAATCAGCTGTAATCATCAACAAAAGAAACATAGTATTTGAATCCATTAACTGAAACTTTTGCAGGTCCCATACATCAGTATGAACTAGCTCTAAAGGACTAGAAGATATATGAGTAGAGGAATAAAAAGGAAGTTGATGAACTTTTCCCTGTTGACAGGCATTACAAACAGGGAAAGTTTTATTTGAAATTACAGCAATGTCATTACTTTCTAAGACACGATGAACTACTGAAGGAGCAGGGTGTCCCAGTCTTTGATGCCACAACTCTCGGCTCACTCTGGCTGTGTGCATTGCTTGGCTGGTGACTTTATTTGGAATGAAGTATAGGCCTGCTTTACACCCTCCTCTGAGAAGAGTGTTCTTGGTTGCTTGGTCCTTGACAAGGAAATAAGTGGGATGAAATTCAGCAAAGGCATTGTTATCTGAGACAAGCTTTTGAATGGATAAAAGATGTTTGGTAATCTTAGGAACATGTAGGACTTTGTTAAGTACTAAAGGCTCATGAGCAGTTGCAATAATTGATTTCCCTACATGTGCAATGGACATACCTGACCTGTTTGGCACCTGGACTTGATCATCTCCAGCGTACCGCTCTTTCACAGTCATGCGCTCGAGGTCGCTAGTGATGTGATCAGTCGCACCGGTGTCTGCATACCAGTTAGAGTTGAGGGAGTAGTTGTTGGTGAAGGCTGCCGCGGCGAACTTGACGTCGTCAGGTTGGTGAGAGTGGTCGAAGCGGTACCAGCACCGTGCCACCGTGTGTCCCTTCTTCTCGCAGATCTGACAAGGTGCGCCATTGCCGCTTCTTTGACTGCTGTTGCCGGCGCCACCGATTGGCCCGTTGCGGCCGCCATGGTTCCTGCCACCATTGCGGCCACCGCCACGATTACCGCGGCCACCGCCTCTGACTCCCCCGCGATTGCCTCTTCCTCTGTTCACATAGTTAGCTGAGGGTACCTGATAGTTGGCGGTGTTGTGCTCCACTCTCGCATCAAAGGAGAGCATGTGGGCATAGAGGTCGCCAGGAGTGATGGTGTCGACGCACGTGGTGATGCTTGTCACTAGGGGGTCATATTCAGCCCCAAGTCCGCGCAACATATACGCGATGAATCCTTCATCTTCGAGTTCCTTGCCGACGGAGGCGAGCACGTCGGTGAGCCCCTTTACCTTGTTGAAGTAGGCGGTGATGCTGAGGTCGCCCTTCTGGATTGTCGCAAGCTGCATACGGATCTGCATGATCCGAGCCTTGGACGCCAACGCGAACATCTTCTCGAGATGGCGCCAGACATCTTAGGTCGTCGTGAGGCCGACGGTTTGCCCAAGGACCTCCTCGGTGAGGGAGGAGAGAAGGGTGGTGAGCACCAGCTGGTCCTGTTGGTACTAGGTGTTGTACTATGGATTCATCATGATCCGGGGAGGTGCGTCCGCTGTGGCGGCGGCCTCAGTAATGGTGGAATGGTGGAATTGGGTCGCGCAATGGTGCCATCTACATAGCCGACGAGGCGATGGCACCTGAGGTACGAGAGAACTTGTGTGATCCATAAGAGATAGTTCTCTCCGTTGAGCTTCACTGAGATCAGAGGTGGTGCGGTGGTGGTTGCGCCAGTGGAGGCTAGGCTGACGGACATGGTGAATGGTGGAATGGATCTAGGCTCTGATTACCATGAAAGAATTGTGTTGTGGCAGAAGGCACCGATCCCTTTGGATCGTCTTTCATATTTATAGTAACAGATTACAACGGCGAGATCCTTCATACTTGGATCACGACTCAACGCTTGGACGTGGTCACCATGCCGATACTCACGCCGCACGACTCCGTGCTCTGGACGTGGTCACCAGGCCTAAACTCACGCCATGAACTCAACACAACACCACATACACAACTGACCACTAACTACAACTCTAATTTTAACACTTGGTATGTGAATTGCTAACTTCCACGTTCTCCTATCCATGGCTAGCTCCTTGACAGACATTCCAATCCTTCAAGTCTCGCTTCACAGACTCCTCTCATGTCAAGTTTAGTCTTCCTCTGTCTCTCTACACATTATCTGGTCGTTTTAATACCCTGCTCCACACCGATGCCTCTTCTGGTCTCTGTTGGACATGTCCAAACAATCTTAAACGATGTTGTACAAGCTCTCTCCTCAACTGGTGCTATCCCTAATCTCTCCTGTATGTCATCGTTTCGGACACGATCTCTTCTTGGGTGACCACAAGTCCATTGTGACATATGCATCTCTGCTACACTTAGCTGCTGGACATGTCACCTTTTAGTGGGCCAACATTCTGCTCTAGCAGGCCGAATCACAGTCCTATAGAACTTGCCCTTTAGCTTTTGTGGCACCCTTTTGTCCAATAAATCAAAACATCAATTTGGTAGTCCCTCAATTTGTTTTCACTCGTTGGTGGGTCAAACATACCTTGTCCTAGTGACAGTAAAAGCAACCAGAGGGAGTATATATTTATGGTTTCACCTGGAACATAACGAGCCCTCAAACATCTATGAAAGTAGTTTGGAATTTAGCCATTTTATCAATATCAAGCTGGCCTGTTTATGGTCTCATGAATAGGTGGTTTGTATTGTACCAGTTGGAAAACTGATGGAATTTAAAGTCATTACTGAACATTTTCTCTTTGAAAATGTAGAAACTTCTATTTACGCTCCCAACCATTTATTTTCTGTCCATGCTGCTAAATGTATCTCTAGATGAGGCAATTATCGATATCTGGTTGTAAGCTTACTATGGACTGCCAGAATCTTATCTTTGTTATTTTGTTTTCAGGGTCATCATGGTGATCTCTTACCTGAAGAAAATAGAATAATGCTTGCTGAGTTCTACTTGCGCCATAGGGAGAGCACAACTAGCATAGTTCATGAATATGCCAAAAGAAAGGCGGAAAATTCTGTGGCCAGACTTTGAGAATATCTTGATGATTACTTATGCATAGAGCAGGCTGATCGAGATGAGTGATTGTTTGCCAGTCATATGTGGCTTATCCGGTGCATTTTTAACAAAAGACTGGCTGGTATGTTCCTTTTTACCCTTTATAAGACAACTTATTCTGTTTAAAGTTTTTTTTTGTGTTTTAATTCTGTATTTACTTCGCCTGTTGTCTTTAGGTCCTTGTCTCTGCTAGCCAACACGGTAATCTTAACTGCGATTTTCTGCATTTTGCATGAAGGTTATTTCTGGGGGAAGTAACCTTTGGGGTACTTGTTCTTCAAGACAATTAAGATAATTCCCACAGATTTGTTAGCAAGATTGTGACGGCAGAGCTAGTGACAGTTACGTATATCTTTCAATGAGGTTGCTTATTGCTCCCAGATAGATGTCGCTAAGCTTATATGCTGTTTTTAGGATGCAGCATTATAACGTAAAGCAGTGCAACTTGTTGCAAGTGTGCACATATCTCATTACTGTATACAACTTGTTTGAGTTTCGGTGGATTACGTCTCTAATTTCGCTACCAGCTTTGCAAGAAAGCGATCGATGAGGGGGCCTTGGGGATGGAGTGCAACTTGGCAAGCTGCCTGCTCAAGTAGTCAAGTGGGCTGTGTACTTTTTCTTGTTTGCTTGTCTGGGACGAGCAACTTGCCCTTGGGTGTCTTTGGAATTTGGATGCGGATCCTCTGCGGTAATAATCGTGGCTTGGCAGTGTCTGCAGATTTCGTGTACAATTGTGTACTACCTTTCACTATAATCACCACTTTTTTTTTTGTGACTTGTGCTAAAGATGCGGTATAAAATTCTGCAGAGGTTAAAGGATTTATTTTTTCTTTAAATAGATGTGTGAAATGTGGGAATTTTGTAGACCGCATCACAAGCAGAATCAGAATTAGAAGATACGGGTTGCATATTTGCATCGACTGTATGTATTAACTTCGTCTTCGCACATCTTAATGATTGTATATATAATTTCCACTTGACGAGCAATGGAGCTACCTGACTAGTTGCTAGGAAACAAAACAACTTGAGTGTGGAGAAATATAAGAATTAGTCAAACTAATTACTACCTCCCTCCGCAGTAACTAAACTCAGCTCTACCAACGTTAAAAAAATGGAGGAGTATTTGGGAACATGCTCATTTCATATCGACGCCGAGACATTTGTTTACATAGCTGTTCTTGGGTATCAAAGGTGAAGAATGGGCATCAATCCTGACTCCCGAGTGAAAGTTCTTGACTCATTGATCATCTGTGAGTCCGTGCAAAAGACACTGCTCCCTCAGCTCACCCTTTCCTTTGAAGTAGTAGTCCTTTTTTGTTTTCTGAGAGGACATTACAGCCTACACGTTGCTCCAAAATGCAACCACAAATATCTAACGGACCTTACGGCCAAAGCTCGCGCCGTACGATCACACCGTCCAATCGACTAATCAAATAATTAACAGCTGATATAATAACAATTGTAAAAAACATCAAGCCTCATGCTTGCTTGCCCCGTATCCCGAGGCGGCTCCACCTGGAGTTATTCGCGGCCACGCGCGTTTACTTTTTTACGCTTTATAGTTCAGCTCAACTTTCCCGAAATGCCCCTGCCGGCCGCGGCCCGCTGATGTCGGCCTCATTCGACCAAGTGGACGCCGACTGGCGAAGGGGCAAATCCGTCATTTGGGTGCCCCGCTCGGTCGCTTCCTGCGTCCTCGCCGTCGCGTCCTACGGCGGCCAGCTGGACAGGCCCCGTCACGCCCAGGCGTGAATGGTCCGTTTCGCCCCTTGCCCGCGCGCTCAATTGGGTTCATCTATCTGGTGCGGCGCTGATCCGCCCCCCTTCCGCATCCGACGATTCCGATCCCGTCTCGCTCGCTTCCCACGCCGGCGACCGGAGGAGCAACCGCGCAGGCGACGGCGACGGGGACTGCTCTTTCTTCATCCTCTCCGGCCGCGGCTAGCTCCGTGGCGTGGCGCCAGGTACGGTTGCGCTCTCCGTCTCGTTACCTACCCCGGCAATGGACGCGTTCCGCGAGTTCGGTGCTTGTGCTTGTGCATGCAAGCGAGAGCTAATTTGGCTGCAATCTCCACCCCATCGCCTCGTTGAGCGAAGAATGCTGAGATGTGTCCAGTCGGCGGCTCCGTTCGGTCAAACGCGACCTTTGCCATACGCCAAGAGTCGCGCCCCAGGAGCCAATGGCTCTGTCGAGGAGCTTCCGGCCCATGCGTTACCGGAGAACCCAGTGCATGCAGCTCCTCCCTTGCGGCGAGGGATAGTTGTTGGATGCACTCAACGAGTAGCTAGTTAGCTTCAGACTGGTTGCCTGTTTCTTATGCGACATTGCGGGGGCGTTTGGGTGGGAAAGATAAGCTTGGATCCATTTTACCACTATTTTTTTTCTGCTATTGAATTATTGGTTTATGAAATTTCTAACAGAAAGGCGAACTCACTTAGTCTCCATTTAGAATCTAAGTAACAGGCCTGATTTTGATTAGTGCCGATTTCGGAACTCCTTTTCCCTGTGAATTTGTTCAGTTCCGTGTGGTTAGAAGTTAGCTGTTAGAACCGATTAAACTGTTCGTCTTAACTTTACTTCCTTTTTTTATAGCAGTTATTGATTGCTATATGCGGAACTGAGATAGTGACGAGAAACAGGATTGGAGACGGGGTATAAGGAGGTGGACAGTGTTGCTGGAGTGACTGATTACGGGCGATGGTTTTCGTGGTGAAGCAGCATCGCTGCACACACTCGGCGAGCTGTGTTTGCACCAAGGGCCATCTCAGTGAGGATGCGTTGTATCTCGTCTTCCGCCACATGAACTGGAACCCTCGGCTGATCGCTACCCTCTCATGTGTGTGCAAATGGTTTGACGAGGTTGCTAAGCAGGTGCTATGGAAGGAGTTCTGTCATGCCCGGGCACCTAAGATGATGCTAGATCTGCATTCAGGTGGCAGCCACATTGTTGATGGGAACTGGAAGGCGCTTGGGAAGCTGCTCATCTATTGCAATGGCTGCACGAAAGGGGGTCTGTTCAACAACATTCATGTCCCAGGCCATTTTGTAAACAAGACACGTTTTTCAAGGACAGCAGGAAAGAGTTTCCTGCCACTGCCGTGTAAGTCCGATGTCTTGTATGTGTCAGATCCATGCGAGCATCTTGATGAGGGGGAAGAAGGTGACTTGGGTTTCTTCCGAGGCATCTTTAAGTCATTCGCCACTTCAAAGGTCAAGAAGATATTGATTGAGAAGCGGGTTAGGTTTCACCCACAGGAGCTGTGCCCTTATTGTAAAGCCAAGGTGTGGAACATGTTTCAGGCAAATATGATACCGAGGAGTGCTTCGGCCAGGCTGGGTGCTTATGAAGATTCTGTAGAGTATTTTGTATGCCTGAATGGACATGTTATTGGAATCAGTACTCTGCTACCTCTCTCAGATTCAGAGGAAGCAGCCGAGCAGTAATTATTAAGAACTTGGATCAGGTAATTACCTATTTTGTTCTCTGATTGCTGTCTTCAGTTAAATTGAAAATTGCATCTTGCTGTTATCTTTATTGGACAATTTTTTGAAGCTCTTGTTTCTGTTATCACTTCTAGAGAAAATATTATTTATGATTCATGTCGTAAAAGTACATAAGCACAATTATGCGTTTTCCATGGCAGCTTATTGTACTTTAATCCTACATGCAAGTAGTTTACCCATAAGAATATATTGATGCTCCATGGATCTCCAAACGAACTAGCAAGCACATGCTGGAAAATCATATCAAACTAATACTTTTCCCCTGTTATATGAAATGTCATGTACAGAAACTGAGAGGAATTAGTAATTCAAATTGCTCCCATGAGCTTGTATGCTTGTTTTGTTTATAGTTTATACTACTAACAGATGTTGGTTAGTGCTCTTTGTGCATGCCATTTTTGCAATGAAATTATATATAACTAGCTCTGTGTAACCAATTCTGAGAATCTCAAATCCCCAGAGTGATAATATCCATGTCAGAGATAGCAGCACAGAAGTCTTGGGAGGAACTTCTGTGAGTTCTTGTGAGCATATAATTTCTTTTTACCATTCTAACTTTGTTTCTGGCACTTGAGTATTAGAAAGAGCTTCCAAACTAACGATGACACGGGTATTTTGAATTTAATTGGTATGTGTCACGATTAATTTGCCAGATTAACCAGAAGAGAAGCAATTTCCCATATAAGAAATCTAGTGCTATTCTCCAGCCACTTTACTCTTATTCTTTGGAAATTCCAAGGAAAAAACTACATTGCTGGTATCTTGTTTGACATGAGATTTGCTAGTCTGTTTCTTTATTAACTCACACGATTACTACATTTGGCAACAAAATGTCGATTAAAATAAGAGAACTGAGTATGAAGAATGTCACTGCAAAACTGTTCACTAGTGACAATGCAATGTAGCAAATCTAATAATCTATAATAACCAGACATCTATCTAGGGTGGATTTTTCTCTTGATCATGGGCACATTTGGAGAAGTTCTGTTCTGCAGGGACACCTAGGTCCTTAAGCGGCCCCATGAGGGGGTCTGAAAGAAGAGATCTTGAAAAAATATGTTCTGAATGCGCCTCTTTTGTTAACAGGTTGACAAGATCGAAGCCCAGGCTTCAGGAATGTTTCACGGTGCTGAATCGTGGTTGTGACCAGCAGTGGGACGACAGGTGCAGAGCGAAGCGGGGCGTTAAGAAATCTGTGACGGGCTGTGCTTGTGCATTGAACTGCACTGGTATTCTTCCTGGTGTTTTGCGCCAGATGGGAAAAAAAGAAGAGCTGTTTTACATCATTATTTATTTATTGATACATCTTGATTTGTTTTTCGGTAAATGCAAATTGAGACGGACATCATCTCCTGCCTTGAACCTTCACGTGTTTTAGTTTGGTCAGACCGAGAGATGTAACACTAATGCTCGTGTTATTCATGTGTGTTCCTTCCAGCGGTATTTCTGCTGCTGACTTTTGCAGTGTTTGTGTTTGGGCCGCTATACTAATCTGGGCACTGTCGATGTGCTTCATGTTCGCTTTTGAACGACGTGCTTTGTCGATAAATTGTTCTACTCGTCTGAAGTTGTTGGATTCTTGCCATTGCGCATTTCAGAATTGCTGGACCAGGGGGATCGCTCTAATTATTTTCGGATCCAGTTCGAAATCGAATAAATTCACAACTTTCTTCTATACATATTCTCTGCCCAAACGCTCGCTTGAATTTTTCAAAGAGATCACTCCGCGATATTAGTGTTAAGTGTCAACCGACCCCTGACGTTCTAGTGACACTCGCACACTTTGGTGATCTCTCACATTTCTGGTGGACAGGCAATATCCATCCGCTGCTGAATAGGCTTTGGCCCAGTACGTGCTCTTCAGCCGTTTTCCCCCTCCCGCCCGGCGCCCTCTTCCTCCTCCCAACCCCCGCCCGCTCCTCATCCCCCGAACCCCCAATGCACGTTCATCCCGCAAACCTCCCAATTTTCCGACAACCCTAGTGTAGGCGCAGCCTATGGAGATCACGGAGGAGCAGCGCCGCCAAATCGAGGCCAACCGCCTCGCCGCCCTGGAGAAGAGGCGCAAGCGCCTCGCAGAGGCATCCGCAGCGGCCGCCGCCGGCACCTCCGCCGAGTGGAGGCTGACCAAATGCCCAAGAACTGATGCAGCCGGTGGCACCGGCGCTTTCCCCGCACCCTGCACCACCGCCACCGAATGGACGCTCTCCAAATGCCAAAGAATCGCTCCGCACCCGCGTCCGCCGCTGCACCCGCCTCCTCTTCCGCCGCCGACCCCGCCTCGGCCACCGGTTGGGTTTCAGGTTGTGCTGGAGGTGTGCAGCCCGGACGAGTTCTCGGTGGCGGTGGTTCCGGTGGAGGGCGCGACCTACCCCGGGGAGGCCGAGTGCCTCGGCACCGTCCAGGATTGCCTCGCTTTAGCTTCGGTATGCTTCGGTGTCTATTATGATTTTGACTTTGATGAACTACCTCCAAAAGTTTGGTGCTTTCTTGAATACCACTAAGATTTTCTTCGCGGGATTGGTGTCTTTCTTCTTTCTTGCAAGCTTCTCTTGATAAATAGCTGTTCTTTTGATTCCATCTGTGGCAGTCATCGTTTGAATTGATAATTCTTTGTTCTTTGTAGTTTGTAGCGTATGATATTGTCTCTTTACAGTAGCGTAGATATTGTCTCTTTACAGTAGCGTGGTCTTTACAGTGGGTTCTTCGTTGCTTGCTAAATATACCACACACATTGAATTGTTTCATAAACTGATAGCAAGTTCTGTCGGTCAGTCACATGGAAATTTGCCTACTAAGAATCTTGCACCTTCCGCATAGTTGATAGTTGACCAATGTTGTCACTATAGATTCCACATGCTCACAAGGACAACATAAGGGCTTGACCCTGAAGGTTTTCTCTTTTGAACTAATGAGCATCCGAGAGTTTATAAGTTACCAAATTTTTACTTGATTTTTTGAATGTCAGGATTATGAACAAATGCTTCTGCCTACTGAGTTTCAGGAAGGGGTGAAGCTGTTTTTCATTCTTGATATGTATGGTGTATGCTACATTTATATTCAATAATAAAAACCATTCAGTTTTTCTTTAGGCAATCTCATTGCTGCTCATGCCATAATCTGTGCCAGTTTCACAGGCATGATGGATATAAGCTTACAAAAGGTGAAACACTGTGGTTGCTATACAATTGATATACTGTGGGGTTCAATAATGGTTGGAGATCAAGTTGCTGTATATTTGGTTTTATTCTTTTAAATTTTTTCTGTTTGGATGAATATTTGGAACTGACCTTTTCCTTTAATGTTGTTGCTGTTAGGTTGTACAATTCTCTGCAACGCAGTCAGAAAGTCAAAGTGGTCATCTCCGTCCTGTCTTCAAGCTAGTGGACTATGAAGAGGTATTGAAATGCTTGAAGGTATTGCCTGGAGCTGTTGTGCAAGGTATACCTTATAGCACAAGGAATGTCATCCAGAACCTCGCTACAAAGTCTAGCCAAAAATGGGCTTCTGATGAAGATATAGATGATCGTCTTAAGAAGCTGCCTCTGCAACTAAAAGACGCACTTTTACCCTTCCAATTAGAAGGTGTGAGGTTTGGGCTTAAAAGGCATGGACGCTGCCTTATTGCAGATGAGATGGGGCTTGGTAAGACTCTCCAGGTGAGCATATAGCATGAATGCTTTGCATATTTTGCTTTTCTAGTGTTCTGGGCATGATTATTGTGGAAATACTTGCATGTGTGAGTATATTCTTTTTTTTTCAAAGCCAACAAAATTCTATCGTAGCAAATTGGTGTGGCGTACATTGAGCTCAAGCTTGAAATACTACCACAGAGTCCGTTTATTCATAATATTAATATCTTTAATTTAGATGTTCAGAATATTTTGTCTGTTTTGCTATCTAAACATTTTTTCACCTTTGTGGGAGAAGTACTTGCTCATGCATTTAACTGCAGGCAATTGCAATAGCATGTTGCTTCAAGGATGAGGGCTCAATACTAATTGTGTGTCCAGCTGTATTGCGTTATACTTGGGCAGAGGAATTGGAGCGCTGGGATCCTTCATTTATGCCAAAAGATATTCATCTTGGTACATAATTTCTTTCTTTCTTGTTCACGTGAAAGCCTATACGTTGCAGTTATTCTAGTGTACATATTTCATTTTATCCCGAGTAGTTGTGATATACTTACTGAACTAGCCTGGTCACATTTTCCACATCATATCCAAGTTATTTGCTTGCTCTTAACCCAAGCTTAATTCTAAGGTTTTTGTTATCCATGAATAGATCTTTTGGTATGTACTTGGTCATCTAGTAAAGTCTACAATTTTGCAATTCCTTATATCTGATCTTATATTTGTTTTTTATGTGAAAAATTCTGAAGTCGGGTCGCAGCAGTTCAAAACAGTTGGTTGAACTGCCAGCACAAAAGAGTTGCTCTGCTATGCAGAAAAAGTCCAAATGAATGTCTGATACTAGATGACCTGTTTCTGTTGTTGATTTGTTTGTGGGATTTTAAGGAACTTAAAAAGTTTCTTAGGATAAGATAGAGTTTGAACATTTTAACGAACGCGTACTAGTTCCATTTTTTTTTATTTTATAGAAGAGCTGTATTACAATTAATTACTCATTTATGTGTTGATTGGAAATTGTGGTCTTGAGTCTCAAACATAGATACTCATTTATCCAATTCTGGAAGTTAAACTTCTGTATTTGAAAATGAAAATATGTTAATTGCAGTTGATCAATATTTAAAATATAGTTCTGATAGTATTAATGCAAGCCATTGTTTCTAAATATGGCCGAAATCTCATCACCTCTCCCTTATGCAATTAGCTTTCAGTTCCAGATATGTTCTTTTGACTCGGTTACCAGTGCTGCACTGTACCTAATTTTGCACAGTGAGCACATTTTTTTTACTGGCTAAATTTACCTGTTGCTATTTTCTTATTTTCAGTATTTGGTCATCAAGACCGTCTTGAAAAATTAGGTGCTACTCCCAAGGCAGTGATTATTTCATACAATATGCTAACTCGCCTTCAGGAAAGTATGGTGAAAAGATCATGGGCAGTGATGATCGTTGATGAATCTCACAACATACGCTGCACAAAGACACCAGAAAAACATGAGGTATTGATACTTCCTTTGACAAAAATGAGGTGTTGATATTGTCAGGAAACAATCTCATGCGTCAGTGCAGAATTGCCAATCAATGAAAGATATTTTGTTCTGGGTTATATGCTTATTATGTTTTCTTCCGGAGAGATCAACTTTTTAAGGATGCATTCCTTTCATGATAAATCGTCTTCAAGCTGATTCAGTACAGAATCCCAGTGAATGAATGAAATTTAGTTTTGCTATCTGCCCGCATCCCATTATTTGTTGTTTTAGAGATCATGACGCTTTTAAGCTTTGTTTTATGAAAAACGGGCTTGAGCTGATTTAGTGAACTTCCAGTCTTCATCATCATTCCCACATGCTTGCATAGAAAAAAAAATGAATTAATTAGAAAATACGATACTTGTTTATTGATTTTCAGCTTACTAATGTGATATACCAACATTTTTCTATCCCTTCTGGTACTGACAATTTCTGTCTTGTTACAGACAACAGCTGTGCTGAAGCTAGCTCCAGGCATTAAACACATCATATTGCTCTCCGGGACTCCCTCTTTGTCAAGGTAATAAAGATCAAATTGCTCACAGAACTACTTTAGCCATAGGCGTTGTACGGAATATGAGATATTTTTGTGCGGATCATTTAAATCAGAACCGGTTTCAAATTTTAGGAACTGCATTTTTTTTTGCACAACTGCAAAACTATCTTGATTCTCTTTGTCTGAGTTTTGCGAGTAGTTATTGTTAACAGTGTGATCTTGTGGATATACATGTAATGACATGGCATAGTTGTATTTTTCATCTACCTTTATACCTATGATGTTGCTTGTATTAGTTACTGTGCTGATTATATTGTTGGGTGTTATGTGATAATTGATATTTGCTCTTAGTGTCATTTTTCTTTTTATTCTTAAGAACATTCTATTCTGTACTGTGATATTTTTGAGGGAAATACAGTAGTGGAGGCCAAGCCCAGTACTGACTGGTTTCTTATTTGAATCATTCAACTATGGTAACCTGAGATCCAAGATCCAGAGAGAACTACACCATTTCTAAAATATTGATATATTTTAATATTTATTAAATTTGTCAGGTCTAATTTACTATTTGTTTCTCCTATGTGATCACAGACCTTTTGATATATACCACCAGATAAATATTCTATGGTAAGTAATGGAAAATACTATCTTATTGTATTGCTTTTCTATGCTCTCTCTTAATATCATTAATGTGGTGAATCATCATATTCCACTGCCTTCAGGCCCTGTTTGCTTGGAAATAATAAATTTGATTATGCAAAGAAATATTGCTCGCCACATGTTCTAAGTTATCAGGGGAGAACATATCAGGTATGCTGTTTTCTGTTACGTGAGGTAAAAGCTGTGTCGCATTGCTGTGCATGTGCAAATCAAATTAAGCAAATCGTAAAAATAATGCACATGAAAAATCTTTCACTGTTAGTATCTTTTAAGTATTTTTTATGTCTGATTGCACTTAAGATTGTAATTGTTTTATGTATGCAGGACTTCTCTAAGGGTACACGGTTGACAGAATTAAATGTTTTGCTCAGTCAAACTGTCATGGTCTGTTCTTGCTCTAGAGCTATTTAAGATTGAATGCATAGCTTTGTGTGATAATTTAATCATTACCTTTATTGTACTGCATATCGAGACCATTTATGCCGAACAAAATGCAAGTTTGTACAATCTGCTGTTTGATGATACTAGTCCATGGATATTTTTCCAACTGCCTATAGATGTACTTACTTGTAGTTGACTATTTAGCGATTTTCATTAAAAAAAAACCTTGTTTAACTCTGAATGGTAAATTTTTTATGGGGGTCAAAACATAGAAGAAATAATATTTGCTGTTTTGTGAGTACTACCTGTGTCCCCTAATATAAGTCCATTTAGCTTTGCTCTAAGTCAAACTATTGTATCTTTTACCAACAATTGCTAATAAACTTCCCTAAAAAACCTAATAAACTACAATAGGTTCATAGTCATAGCATGAGACTGATGTTAGATTCATTATGAAAAGGGAAAGTACTTTTGTTATGTATAACTCATGTCATTCAGAACAATATTAGTAGAAAATAGCATATGAGGATATAGGCATGTTACAAATACATTTTATAGCTATATCTTGTCAAAGTGCAATTGAAGACCGTGCCTGGTAAAAGGGCCTCAACCTATGGGCCCTTTCACAACCTAAACCATCCATTACTACATGTTAGGCCGGAAATGAATACAAATTGGCCCCGATCCTAATCTAGTCTGACCCTCCCCACAGCTAGTTCATTTTTTTCAGCCCGTTACCACTTACCAGGCTGTGTCATGTCCTAATGGACATGGACTTGCATTAGACATCAGAGGAACTATTTAATAATTGACAAACGGTTATATTTATAGTCTGATTTATAAATAGATGGGTTTTCAAGTGTCTTAATAGTATGCTTGCTAATGTTAAAAACTATGGGATTGTCAGAAGCCAAATCACACGATGTTTGGTGCTGATATTTGATTGTTTATTGATGGCAGTTCACCAAACAGCTAAAGTTACCTGCTTCTGTGCTGTAGATTAGGCGTCTAAAAGAGCATTTGTTGAACGAACTGCCTCCGAAACGCCGACAGATTATTAGGCTGAAGCTGAATCCACCAGATATCAGGGAAGCTACATCTTCATGTATCAAAGGGATGGACACTAGCAATCGTAGTGGAAGTCTTGTGGTTGACTTGCCTGACAAAAACAACAATAATGAAAATACAAAAACAGAAGAAGGTAACTTCATGATGCTAGTATTTCCTATCGGTTCACATCACACTGTAATTTTTCCAGCTCTTCAGCATATTTACAACTCATACGGTTTATCTATTAGCTCTGCATAATTTTTGCTACTTCGACTTTTTGCTTGTTCAGATGCTATTTGCAAGAAATCTCCAAAGCATCTCACTCCACAAGAAATTGGTATTGCAAAAATATCTGGGTTTAGTGAATGGTTCTCAAATCATTTCATCATGAAAGGATTGACTAGTGATGATAACCTGGGCTCTCAGCCTAGTTGTCAAAAAACAATAATATTTGCCCACCATTTAAAGGTTCTGGATGGAGTACAGGTAAATTGTTTCAGGTTTCTCACTAATATACGCTCCAGCCATTATCAGGAGGTTCATCCCCTCGTATGTTATTTGATTACAATTACAATTGTCTGCATATGAACATTATCTTATTGCATTCTCACATTGGTTCATAGTCTTGAACTATTATGAATAAAAGGTTCCAATTACATGTAGGTGTTTCTCTCTGAGAATGGTATCAAGTATGTTCGTATTGATGGAAGCACCCTTCAAAGGGAAAGGAAAGAAGCTGTTGATTCTTTCCGTGTAGATCCAGAGGTTATATTTCCCACTTTTCTGTTTCATTTATGTTTCAATTTTAGAAAGGGGGCATGTATTTTCCTAGACCATATGTTTAATTGTTTATGTTATGATAAAAGGAGTGGCATCTTGGTGATGGGGTTGGTTCTACCACCTCAGCTTGGAGTATTTCCATGTGTATGTGTGCCATGGATTATCATATGTCCACGACAGGGTTATTGATGCACTATTTTATTCATTTGGATTTTGACATTAGTATCTAGGGCTTGATTTTTTCTTGAACAAAATCAATGGCTTAAATATAATTATATATCAATGATAATTGATAAATAAGCCAGCAGGATATGCTCAGAAAGTTAGGACTTCCTTTTATTTGAGGTCTAGTGTCTAATAATTCCCAGTTTGTTTGAATGGTTGTTCATTAATGACTTGTTTTCTTTTGAACTAAATAGGTGAAGGTTGCAATAATTGGAATTACTGCTGGTGGTGTTGGATTAGATTTTTCAACTGCTCAAAATGTTGTCTTTGTGGAGCTCCCAAAATCAGCTTCAGAATTGCTTCAGGTCCTTAGCCTTTTCTAGTTGTTCTCTTTTTTCGTTCATTCTTATTAACCAGTACACTATGCAGCCTAGAAAAAGGAGGAATATTTGGTTACGTTCCTAACTATCCGGTTAGAATTAGAATCCAAATGTCAAACAGATCCTCCTGAATGATTTGTGCAATCATGTGTAAAGATTGCTGGAATAAAACTGTATTCTTCGTTTTGTTGCTACCAGGCTGAGGATAGAGCACATAGACGTGGTCAAACAAATGCTGTCAACATATATATATTCTGTGCAAAGGTTAGTTAGTTTCTTTTTCTGCTGCAGTTTATTCTGTAACTTCTCATTGTATTGGTGAACAATGTAATGCTGGTCTTGTAGAACTCATTGGACGAGTCACATTGGCTCAAGCTAAACCAGAGTCTATTCCGTGTCTCATCCTTGATGAATGGAAAGAAAGATGCTATAAGAGAGATTGAGGTAGGTCAAATACAAAGCAACTGTCTCTTGACAAAGTGTTGTTTCTTCTTTTGTTTGTAAAATGTCCATAAAATTTTTTGGGGAGATTGTGAGGGCTGTTGTTACTTGTGAGACGTAAGCATGTAATCTTCAACCTGACCTTTCTTTTAGCTAATTTCAGACATGCAACAGCTACCTTCAGTACTGCAAAATATAATTCAGGAAACATGAATTTTTCTGATATCCTGAACAAAAGAGTACAGAGTACACTAATTGGAATATTTATCCTTGTCTGAATGACATTGCAGTAGTGAAATTTAGATGATATTGGATTTCGATGATGGTTTTGAACTTATTGAGAAAGGTCTTATGTCTTGCTCATGAACCTCCTCCGGCAGAAGACTTGATATCTAGATCACCATTGGATTAGTTGGTTAAGCAGGATCAGTTGGATGACAAGGATCACACTATTTTACTTAATCTTGTGTTCTTTTTTTCCCTAAGGTTGACGAAGTGTGCCACCTTGAGGAGATGAGGGACATTGACGAGTGGAAAGATCTTCCTTTGGAGAATCATATTGCAGGTACAATATAATGTTTGGAAAATCATCAACCAAGACATTTGAATCCTTCTTGATAAATACTGAGCTGATTAACTAAAACACATGCTGAGTTGTTTGAGGCTTGTACAGACTCGATTCATGGACCAGAATGCTTTTCTAACATTGAAGATTTGGAACCTGACTCAGATTTCATTATTAGGACTATTCCTCTTCAATTTGAGGTAAAGACGAGATGCTCCATTCAACCCTTGACAATTTTTTTAGTACTGGGCACCTATTATTGTTACTCATCTAGTAATTATATGGATGATAGTTAACAATTCTGCTTGTGTATACTTCCCATTTAGGATGGAAGCCTTGAAGCACCCACGCAACATAATTCAACTCAAACAGTACATGAATACAGATCCTGCGGTGATGTTTCTATTTCACCAGCTGCAGCATTTTGCACTGCAATTTCAAGTTGTAAATCATTGAAGGTAATAAATTATGTTTGCCGTTGTGAATTCCATGGCGCCTATACATTATGATCTAATTCACTCCAA
Source organism: Eleusine indica (assembly GCA_030378355.1). NCBI lineage: Eukaryota > Viridiplantae > Streptophyta > Magnoliopsida > Poales > Poaceae > Eleusine > Eleusine indica. The sequence continues at coordinate 43,975,786 of CM059500.1, forward strand.
AATTGAAAGATTCGTAGGAGGCTCTCTGGAAATTCTGGGACATTAGATGAAACTGCAGCTATCTCAAATTTCGAGATTCAAGTGGAATCTCTGCGTTTTGAGGTTAAAGCCCTTTAAGACCCTCTAGTTTAACTATTGTTACTATTATTGCCGTCTATTCCAGTGTTTGTTATTATGACGTATGTCCTGTTTCTGTCCGTAGTAAATCCCTTTCATCTATTTGTTATCATCTTTCGCAGGTTAGCCAGCACACAGGCCGAGTCCACTTATACAGTTGTGTTCCAGGATATGATTCAAGACCCAAACCACTGCTTGAAAATTTTCTTCCCGAAGAACTGGAACCACCTTCATCTTTGTCCAATCATATCAAGAAAACAAGGACTCAGCTCTTGAAAAGAAATCCCGCGTTTCGCAAAGTATTCAATGCATTCATCAAAGAGTGGTCAGCACTGAGACCAATTGATCAGAAGAAACTGCTTGGAAAGCCCTTACAACTTCCCTTGAGCCTTGAGTTGTGCTTTTTGAAAGATAGCATTCACCATAGCACAGATGTAAGCACCTTTTGACTCTAATAGATTATTTTCTTTGTAGACTCAGCTTTACTTTGAATACTGCGCTATATGTTCAAAACCAATGCAGTTTTTCCTTTGTTTTTGTATGTGATGAAATTTAGTCTATCAAATGTTTCTTTGTGGATAATTGCAAATTTTCTTATGACACAAGTCTATGAGGACATACATGATATTACAACATCACGAAAGCCCTCCATGTCATTACCCAAATAAAACTTCCACTTTCAACTACTACTTTGCATACTGCACATGATGCTTTCTTCTGGCTTTCAAATTAGTACTATCTTGTTGGATTATATTTAGTTCAATACATTTACAGCTGCAAGGACTCAAATTCCTGATACCTGCTGATAAGAACAGTCTGAGTCTGAATTAGTATTCCATGTTCTAATACAATAAATTAAGTTGCATATGAAGTCATTGTTCTATTTCTAGAACCTTGCATGGAATAAATAAATACTTGGTGTTTCTTAGCTTGATCAATCTCTCCTTTTCCCCTTGTTCTGGTCAATTTTCTTCCTAGGGATTGATTAAAGGGGGAAGTAAGAGGCGCACCACATCATTGAATGAGGTCAGTAATCCTTTGCCGGGTAATGCTGAATGGAGAAAGGTAGTGTTACACAACAGCTTCGCTAAAGAGAAGCAGTATACTCAAGGCTGGACTGTGGATAATGAGCCTCTCTGCAAACTTTGTCAACGACTTTGCAAGTAATAACTCCTAAAATTGTTTTTAGAAGTAAAAAATCATGCTTCATCATAATGGTTTTTCTTTTTTGCTCACTTGTGCCCAGTGGTAAGCTTGCGAAGTCACCAGAATATTTTGAAGACCTATTCTGTGGTCTGGCTTGCTTCCAGGAATACAGGTTTAGAACCAGTGGCAGGGCCCTGCGGCAGGTGTGTCTGCCAAGTATATAACAAAGTTTTATGTTGTGCCATTGTATATTTTGGGTTAATTTTCAGGTATAAATCACTTGAAGTTACAAATCATGTGTAAAAAGGTTTTATTTGTTAAATGATTCGTAGGCACTGTTTCAAATAGAACGTGGTAAGTGTTCCCAGTGCAAGCTTGATTGTAGCAAGCTTGTCAAACACCTTAAACCCTTACCTGTGGAAAGAAGAGAGGAATACATCAGAAAGGTCGCTCCAAACATTGCAAAAAGAAAGAAACTGTAAGTGTGATACTCTGTTTGCAGTTCTGCAGTATACTGTGGTTTGATGTCACCAAATAATACTGAACTTGGAGTTGTGATATTGCTAATTTGTTAGTTTGATGTGGATGTACTGCAGGCTAGAGAAGCTTGTCCGTGAGCCGGCTGATGGAAATGCTTGGCATGCAGATCACATAGTACCTGTCTATAAAGGAGGAGGTACAATATATATCAACCAGTTTTTGAGTGTTCTACTCGTAAGCAGCATTATCATTTATGTAATTTCTATCAGGGGAATGTACACTTGAGAATATGAGAACACTATGTGTGGCTTGTCATTATGAAGTCACCAAGGCTCAGCACAAGGAACTTAAGGAATTAAGAAGAAAGGAGAAGGAGCACCTGAAAAATGTTTTGAATCAACTAAAGGATAAGGTTAGTAGTCTATCTTCTGGATTTCAATTATCTGTGAACCTTTTTTGAACATAGAAAGGGCAGAATTTATCTGAGCAACTTTGTATCTGGGCAATTACATGTGAATTCTTAAATGCAACCATCAGTTGATCCCCAATGAGCATATTGTATTTCTTCTACACTAGCTTCTGCAATCATTGCACTTCCATTTCTTGTATCATGATTTATAATGAAAGATGCTCTTTTGTAGATTATATTTTTCAAAAGCCATTCTGGAGGGTAGCAATATCTTGGTTCGGACAATCGTATAATTCTGTTGCTCAAAATGTTAACTGATTGCCTGTGTTATTTCCAATTTTTTTTCCTCTGTAGGCAAGTGAAGTGACAGAAGAACTAGACAACAATTTGTTGCTGGTTTCCGTTCCTGGCAGTGCCTACTCGGTAGGAGTTGAGGCACCTGACAGTGCTCTCAGAGTAGAGGCAGAATAGGTGGAGCTACTTTATGTATCTCTTTGTTGTGGGAGGATGAGTATTCTCGCAAGTATGTAGCATCTTTTATTGCCCGGGAGGAAACTGACTTGTCATTCTTTTGTTGGAGGTAATCTTGTCAACGCTTTCACTAACCTTCAAATTACACAACTAGTTTCATTTTAATGGATCTGGAAAACAAGAGTGTAAAATACTTGAGAGTCTTCCTCAACTCATCTTTTCGGATAGAGTGAGTTCTAGGAACTTGCTCAGAAGGAACAACAAAATAGGAGATCATGCCATCAACTTCAACACCGTCAGTTGTTTGTGGAAGTTTTCACTACCACAGTATGGAAAATTTGGAAACAGAAGAATGCCTAATCTTCTGACTTCTGCGGGACTCCAGCTTATTTGTGTATGTAAGCATAATCTACCACAGTAGTGACTTCCTCTACTGTATTTCTCAACAAAAAAAAAATTGTTGCTTATGGAACCTTAACTAAAACCCATGTCAATTTAACGTGCTTATGGAACATACGGCACTAGTATTTGTTAATGTTGTTTTTGATTAAATGCAAATATTTGTTCGTCTATTTATTGTTTTGTTAAATCTGTGTATGTGTAGTATCCATTCACCATCACAGAACAAATAAAACATATAATCATCGAATGACCAGTAAAGTGGTACTTAGCGCACTTCATCACAGCCAAAAATCATTTTGATTGACGGCCTCAAAAACCTATACAATTTCAATGTATAGTAGCAACTAGACACTACACTTAGAATTCCACCCCAGAAGCCCACCCCAACCCAGTGCAGCTCATTTGTTACAAAAACCCACCCACCCCAATCCAGTGCACGTGGAAATAGCTCTCCTCCCACACTCGCTTTATGAAACAGTGTCTACTGATCAATTCTACTCGATTTCATATGTTTTAGTTGACGTAAAGTTTAGAAAACATAAAGTTAGCTGAGTTAAAATTTCTAAAACATTTTAATGATATTTATTTATTTTATTTTTATATTAAAAAATTCAAATAGCAAAAATAGTATGAGACAATGTTTAAACTCTAATCAAATGTTTTTTCACACAATCTCTAAAATGTATTTCCAGAACATTGTAATACCGATCAACTTCCAATCAGATTGATCAAAACATATAGAATAGAGCTAATTAAACATGTGCAAATTGGAATGATTTTTACAATAATTTATAGTGGGTGGTGGGAGTTTACAATACAAGACTTATGGATAGGAATGTCAAACTCAAACTTTTGACTTATGGGGTGGTTTATGTAATTACCCTAGCAACTACGAAGTTATATGACAGTAAATGGCGAACAGAGCTAACTTTCATATTACTGCACCTTCATTCTGCTTGGAGTTTAAACATAAAGGCCACCCTAACTCAGCATTTAAATAATTCTGATTGTAGCTGCAAGGTTTAATGAAACTTATGGGACAGATCTATCGAGGAAAAAAAAAACCATTTCTATTGTCAAAAGAAAAGAAAAAATGTACAGTCAAATCCTGGATTGTTCTGTATGCGGTACGCCTAATGTTTTGATATAATGTTGTGTGTCTAATCGTATGGTGCACCATTATTGCATAAATCAGTAGGTATTGAGTGGTTAGCTACACAGTCGAATTCATATCTCGCTACAGAAGAAATCCTCCGCTCTGTCCAAGAAAGAAGCTGGGATTTTTCTAAGTAACATAAAGGTCGATGAGGCTTCTCCAGCTCTTTGCTTCAGAGGCCCATCATCGATTGCTCTTGTTCCTCTATAATCCTTCTGAACCTTCGTTCTGCTGGATCTGATGCCCCCTGGTACACCTTTTGCAACAACTACCCGTCCACCTTTGCGGTTTAACCTTACTGGGATGTCACCTTGTGCATTTCTGATATCCAGTGAGACCTGTGTGATGTCACTGGAATTGTTTGTACCATCTACAGCAATCGAATCTGAAGGAGTTGATCCTGACATACGACAGGATTTGAGCAAAGTACGAAGCATATCTGTACTTATTTCTTGCAGTACAACACTTCTGTTCTGATCGCAACCATAACAAACAGCAATAAGAGCAACAGCCATGATAGGCATCAACTCGGGGTCGCTGAAGAAAACAAAAGGCAGGTCGCACACCTGTTTTTGAACTCAATTAGATCCACCCCATGACCCCCAGAGAAACTAAGAGACATTGCTAGACAGACTGTTATTTACCTTGTGAAGTATGGTGGGACTTTTTCCCCACCGAAGAACAGCTTGGTTCCCCGCATGGAACAAAGAAAAGTAGCCAAGAAGCAGCAGTGATTCTAGAAGCAGTAAACCAATCTGAAAGAAGCAAACCTTTCTTTAAGAAACTGTTAAGCAGAAATACTGTAGTTATGTGCCTGTCCAAGAATTTATTTCATGCTCAGAATTTTGTTCAAAATGTTTCTCCTGACGAAAACTGTTCGGTTAAGAAATACCATGACCCAGTATTTTTAAAACATATCCAAACATTTCAATATCGATACCAGCGTGTTAAGTTTATATTTAAGGAGAATAGCTTGTAACCAGATTTTAGTTCCCCCAATGACATGAAATGTGTCACCTAGTCAGCACATATAATGATTAAACTGCTGGTCCAATTTACTACCATAAAACCAGTAGAAAGTAACCGTATGGAATACTTAAAGCGATCAATCTATTTCTTTAGAAACAAAAGCATCATGTTTGTATGACAAATAAATCTGTATTTTACCTGATCAGTTGATACTCTCCATTTATTCATGCAGTGACTCAGAAGGAAGCTGATTAAATGGAAGAACTCCATCTTTAGGTCTGATCTAGCCTGAAAAGAACCCATAGCCAGTAAGCATAGTTGTACAGGTCAAGAGACAGAATGTAATGATCATGAAGACTCCCATATTAGAATACTGTCAGCTTCCCAGACGCAAAACTCCACATGAAAACTTTGGGGATAATTAGTTTGCCACGGATACCATGAAGGCATGAGCAATGCTTAAGCAATCAATCATGTTTTAGAGTGACTGAAATACTGAATCGACAGTGTATGCTTCAATGCTGAAATGTCTCCAAGAGCTATACATGCAAAATAGCAAACAAGCAGCCAATAAGAACACTATAATACCCCTCCTTTCATGAAGAGCTCTTACCAGCATGCACTGCAGAAGTGTTATATCCAAGCATGCAATATTGTTCAAAATTTTCAATACACCAGTGGCTACTTCTTCAAAATTTGATGGAAGAATCGCTGAAGTCTGAAAAATTTGAAGCTGATTTTTAACAAGAAAAGATCCATGAAAAAACAATGAAACAAAAAAACTACATGTGAAGTTTTATTGTAACATCTTCATTGTTAATATAAAGCACATTTAAAAACTGTGATGCATTCAATGTAATGTATCTAATAATTCAAGGGCACATGTATTATTAAAGATTCTATAATTCCATAAAACTAACTCTAGGCCTGTAGTGCAACTGAGTTCAGAGACAACATAACAAAATTTCACCTAACATAACATTATTTTACACCTTGATATGGTAGACGCACAAACCTGTTCTGATGACGATCTGTTATTTGCCTGGAGCAACACAGCTGTCAAAAGTGAAGGTAGACTAACCAGGCCAGTCTCTGCCATTGCAGAAAGTACAAGCACTACGGGCTGTTTTAGGTTTATCTCATTGCCCTTACCAAGATTATCGTTAGAAAATGAACATGCATTATTCACCTTTCTTCCTTCAAGAAATCCTTCCACTGTATTATTTTCATCTCCATGGCTAGGAATTTCAGAAAGCTGCTCAGCAGTCACTCCAATATCAGATGATTGAATTGCAGAGTTAGTCATGTCATTTGGAAAACTCAACTCATGTCGTTCAGATGATTTATTTTCTACAGTCACTTCACTATACAACTTGACATCTTCTGACTGGTCAAGTGCCGTCAACTGGTTCCCCATGCTGTCTTGCAAACTAAGATATTCATGTTCTTGAACAAGGCCACCTAGGGTCCTGCATCTGCAGGACTCCCAGTCTATGATAGAGAAATTTCCAGGTTTAGATGTTAAGACAGCCAAAAGGTTGAGACCGAAGAGTATTGATGATGGGAGTGGGGATCCTTCCACCTGAGGCCTATCATAAAGGGCAAAAAGATCTCGCAGACGATGAATTATTTGATAAGCTACAATCAGTTCTATCAGACCTCCCTGCATTTGAAGCTGTTCATCATTGAGGTGCACGTGGCCAACAATCATGGTCACTGTCCACAAAAAGGCATCTAACACTTCACCTATTGACTCTGTGTTCTCAGTTGAAGGTTTACTAGACAGAGGATTTGAACTTCCAGAGTTGGATGCTGCCACCTTAATGTAATTTTCAAGTGATGCTGATAGCATGGGGATAATAGGAGGTAAAAGATTTTGCACTAGAAAATAAGTTCGATTAGCTGGAAGTGAGAGCAATACTCTCAACAGGCGCAAAAGGTAAACAGTAACTTGGCAAGCTCCAGGCTTTGAAGAGTGCGAGGCAGGTAAGGCGGATGCGATGAAATCAAGCAAACCAACTTGTCTAGATGCATGTAGTTCGAGGTCCTTTCCTTCTAAATACTGTACCAAAATAAACAAAACGTTACCCTCAAAAATAAAAGTAAACATAAAGTGCTATTAGTAAACAGTTTACTATTTTTAGTTCCTATAATACATATTACGAGTAAGAAATACCTTTGTTATGTCACCAACAATCAAACCGATACTGGCAGCACCTTCTTTTCTTGCCTGACGAAGCCTCTGCAGTTCTTGAAGCCATCTACTTAACTTAGCTTTGGCAGATCCTAAAGCAGCCCTGTGTGTAATTCCAGTATTCTCAGCGATGGGTGGTTCATTAAATTCATGCTTTAGAGCCATTAATCTCTGGCGAATCTTTTTAATCCTTCGCTTTATCTGTGTATTATTAGATGGCTTAACCATAGAGTCTGCATTGCTGGAATTGCCTATTATCTGTGAATCTTCACCACTATTTGCAGAAGTAGAGCGGTTTTGACTATCTCTGCTTGGGAAACGACGTTGAAAAGGTGAAGGCTGATCCCTAAAATCCATTGAAGCTCGTTCACGTATCTGTTCTAGGTAATATTTGCGGCGCTGTTCACTTTCACGTAGCTTTTCAGCTAATTTTTGGGCTAATAGTTCAGCTTCTTCTTGTTGAGCTTTTGCTCTAATTTCTTTTCTGCGTTGCTGTTCTGCAGCCCTGGCTTCTCGTGCAGCACTAGATGCTTTGCGCTCCTCTTCTCTTCTGACAATAGCTTCTTCTTTCTTGCGCTGTATTTCAGCGAGGCGCTGCATCTTCTCAGCTTCAAGGAATTTTCTTCGTTCTAAAACAGCTTCTTCCCTTGCATTGTCCTCCTTTTGCTTTGTTTTGATCACCTGTAGCTTTTCAGCTCTTCGCATTTCAGAATCATGAAGTTTCTGCCTCAGCAAGAATTTCTTATTCTCTTCATTCAGTGATGTAATAAAACGAACCTCACTAACCTTAGTGCTCTCATCACCAGCTCTTTTTGCGACCTGAGCAAGATATGCTTCATGACGAGATTCACCACGTTGATGGCGTGCATTCATTACTTCTCGCAGTTTTGAGCTGCGCACAGCCTGCCACTCATTGACACGATTTAACTTTTCAGATGTGCGTTGTAGCCTCTGAGCCCTCTCACTTTCTAGTTGACTCCTAATTCGCAGTGCCCGTGCATGTTTTTCTTCAGCTTCTCTTTTCATATCCAAAGCACTTCTTTTCTTCTTTTCAGGAGACATCAACTTGTCATGAAGAACGCGAGCCCGATCTGTAACCTTTCTACCAACACCAGGAGAATAAGAAACACGACAATTCCGTACAGGAGACTTCAATATATCTTCCCAGTTTCTTTTCTCCTTCCAGGCATCCATTGACTTCCAAGGAGCTGTGTTTGGCTTCTCTTTTTCAGGATGAACCATACCCTTTCTAACATCTGTTAACTTAAGCCTATCAAGTTTATTTTCTGGCAATTCCTTATCTTTCTTAAAGGTTGTTTTCTGTATTTCGGAGATTGGCTCTAGTGCACTTCTCCTACTCCTAGCAGAATTTGATGGAGTAATTTGTGAATGTGATTTAACTGACTTAAATGTGTCCCTGCTTTGCTTCTCTCCAGTAATCTTTTTGTCACTAGTATCAGAAAGTTTCACCTGACTCTCCACTTTTAAACTGATACTCCCGACAGTTGCTGATGCTGTAGTCAGATTTGACGAGGTGCCTAAAACTTCTCCAGAAGAGGTGGATGTGAATCTCTCAGCTGTTATACCTGCCTGCTTGCATGCCAGCTCCATTTGAATTCTCTGGAAAGCCTCCAGAGACGATGACAGTATTTCCTGCCTGTGTGGTGAACTTGTCATCCGTCTGACCTGCATATATGTACTGAACAAGTTTTAGATCACTATAGTATGCAACACAGTAAAATGCCATTTGACATTTGAGGAAGTTGTGGAAGGAAAGAACATGCAGCTATTAACTTTTGTAAGAGTTTCTTGGTCCAGCATCACATAACAAGAAAGGTCTCATTAAATATTCATAAGTTCATGCAAAGAAGAAGACACCATGTTTACCCTAAAGAAAAGAACCCACCATGTCCTTCAATGAATATATATAAAAATGTGGAAATGAAAAACGAACCAAAAGACATATGCATGCCTAGTGAGAAAACAGACCTCCCAAGACAAGGCATGAGGTCTCCGATGGTCAGCTTTCACAGTCATTGGCATCCCCTCCTTTGGCACACCAGCCAATTTTTTGGTGTTATCAAAATGCTCTGCTCTGGATTTCAGTTCTTGGAAATCAGATATAGCTTCTTCAAGAACAAGTATGGATTCATTAATCTGCTCCATGTCACATTCTAGTTCACAGAGGAGGTAAAGTTCATCGACAGCCCTATTCAGATTTTCAAAAAGAAAACACCAAAGCCTTTGCCTGAATCTTTCTTTGCTCTCAGCAGTTTCAGCTCCAAAATCTGAAGAAGCTGGTGCACGGCCATGAAACAAAGTACTGCTTTCTTGGGAAGTAACAGATGAAGATGTAACCGGAGCTTCAAGATCATTATTTGAACAGGATAGGGAGACAGAATCAGTTGAGGTTGTTGAACAACTAACATCCAAAGTATTGTCTAGTATGTCATGAGTATCCAACAGCACACTCTTATCATCATTGAGTGTCTTAACTCCATTAACCACATCAAGCGATGTCCCATCAACTTTAATCCAAGAATTTATCTCAACTATGTGTTCGCTTTCATGTTTTAGCTCATTTCTGAACTGCGCAGCATCTTTATCATGCGTGTAGTGTCTAGAAGAACTATTATCTTGGCTTGCATCTGAGGGTACTGATATACTCAGGACTTCATCGAAGTCTCCAAACTTGACAGGGGTGTTGGACAATACACATAATGACTCTGTTTTTGGAGAATATTTGACATGATCAGAAATATCTGGACATTTTGCAAGACCATCTGAATGGCTAGAGGATTCATGAGGTGTCGAAGGATCTACACAATCAGCCAGACCAGTTTTAGGAGGAGGTTCGCCCGTTTTTTCAACCAATAGTTCTTCAGGTCTTTCTGATACACATTCCGAGGCTGAAGCATTTAGGCCACTATTCAGGTCACTGGCACCAACATCTTCAGCATGAACATCAGTTGTTTCTCTACTACCCAATTCGTCAGCACCGAAATTAGCCTTTATGCTTGGAGGTGGGCACTGCGGCTTGTCACGCCACCTTGAACTGTCACTGTTAGTCCGAGAACGTGACAACGAGTTCAAAATTTTATGACTGGAACCTCCTGGAGACCTCTGCAGCGTGAACTTTGAACTGGATCGATGTTTCTGCCAAATGGATTTATAGCAAGTTAAGAACTGCAACAGTAAGAGTGGCCCAGCAGAATACATAACCGTTTGAAAGCATGACCAGAGTAAAACATGCACAGTATAAGAGAAAATAAGACTTACCTTTTTCACCTCAAGCCATCCTGATCCCAGATCGTCCACGTCTCCATTGTCACTGCCCATAACCACCAACTAATCCTCAGTAGTTCCTCACGGAATTTTCGCTTCCCCAGATAACGATTCCACGCTGATTCGCACTATTCCTGCTGCCAGAAAAAACGTTCAGAAAAAAAAAAATAGTTTGAGGCTTCGAGTGTGTTAATGACTCCCCTCTCCTCCGAGAGCTCCGGCCCCCAGGTCGTCAGACATAGCTGCCCGGCATTGGTGGCATCACCGCATGCCGCTTGAGGTGTTTCAAGGGGCTATGACTCCAGTCCCCATCCCATCCCAAATTGGGATGAAATCCCCCACATCCCCGTCCCCGCCCACGGGCAAAAATTTCTCACCCCCCCAGGCAGGGATCGACGGGGTCTCCATCCCCGCTACATACAGCCTAAATGTCAACTACAAAAGGAGAGAGGATCGGAGGATTGGGGAGGCTCACCTTCCGTTGTCACCGTCGAAGTTGCACGAGCAGGAGGGCCAACCGAACCCAAGGCGGCAGGCTTGTCCCCCGTTCTGGCTGCCGCGCTGCCTGTGTGGCGGTGAGGTAGACTGAGGAGGAAATGGAGGGAGCGGCGGCGGCGGCGGCGGCGCGGCGGCGTACGGGACGGTGAGGCGTTAAGGCCCCGCGGTGTCCATTTGGTGGGAGTGGTGGAGTAGTGGAACTGCCGTCGCGACTCGCGAAGGGTAGTGCTGCACAGGTGCCCGTAATACGCGTGATCTGCCGTCCAGAAACAAACGGATGGCTCTGATTCCGTTCCGAACAACCGCCGTCGTCGGTGCTTGCTCGGGAAGAGCGCCGATCGTTACGGACACGGAGGGCAGATCATCTGCGGCCATCGTGCTGATCAATACTACATCCGTATGAATTTGCACTTAGCTATGACCTATGATGTGATGTCCTAACGACGTAATCAGGAGAGCAAGGCGATGCAATATGTAGCCACCAAATTACAAAACATAGAACAATTCCCCTTGTTAGAAAAAACAGGGCTCCCTTCGCCCCGGTTCATAAATATGAATAGATTCATAAAAATCATCATGTTGACATTTTTCTCAAACAATGTCAGAGATATTGTCCTGCCTTCATATATTCTTTGGGACTAGTACCACATAATTTATATAAAATGAGCATAAAAATTATCGCAACGTGGATTATGGCAAGCGGATGATTGCCCAGTCGAGGCTCCAAATTGCCGCCTCCAGTCAACTGGAGATTAATTTCAGGTATTAACATTATTCCCAGAACCAACCTAATGTACTTGGATTTGCTTAGGATACTCCTATTATTGCAAAATCCAAGCTGAAATTTTCATGAAAAACAAACCGAGACTGAGACATCATGTTGCCCTGGAAACATTCTTCAATTTCCGTAGTCACCAACTTAAGAAGCACATCATGTTCAACTAGAAAGTCGATAGTCACCAACTTCGGAATCAATACATATGTATCCCTAAACAAAAAAGCACAGCAAAATAGGCTTGACGAGCTAGACTACTCAGCAGCAGCAACCTCCTGTCCAACCACAGCTTCATCCGCTTCAGCAGGCCTCTCCAGCTTCACGCCAACATCCTCCTTATAGTCTCCATGTACCTAGTAGAATCACAAGCAGATGTTAGATTGACAGGTCACAACAAAATACATGAACACATTCGCAAAAAAGAACTAAATCAATTTGATTTTAGTAATTACCTCCATCAGCTTTCCCAAATCGAATTTGGGGGCCTTCAGGATCTTGACTTTGCGGATAAACACATTTTGGAGAGGGAAAATGCCAGAGGTCGCTTTCTCAATTTCCTTGCCAATAACTTCTGGGATGAACTTCGAGACCAGCTCTTTAAGGTCACAAGTTGTTGCTTGGTTCGCCATGATTTCAACCATCTTACGGCGGATCTGCACACAGAAATTCAGTAAAAATAATGAGACAGCAAACTCACATAGTTTCAAGACTGAACATCTAGAACAAGACCAGAGATATTACCTGGCGGATCTGACTGGACTGGGCATAACAGGTGCGCTTCACCTGATTGGGGCGCCGCTTAGTAAAGCCAATGCAGAAGAGCCGCAGCATGTAGTTGTCAGTGGTCTTGACATCCACATGTGCTTCAATGAGCGTCTGCCACTTCTTCACCAAAGACCTAAGCTTATCCGTTGTGAAATTCATGCCCTAAAAATTGAATGCATTAGTTAGCAAATTAAAGAAACACATGGATGAAACAATGCACAACAAGCCAAATATCATTACCCAAAAATTTGTGAGGACGTTTCTCCCTTGCACATCCTCCGCACGGAGTCTGATCTTGCGGTAAGCCTGGTCTTCATCATTCTGAAGATCAGCTAAGGACACCTCAAACACTCTGTGCTTAAGACCTTCTGAAGCTATCTACAAACAAAAAAAGAAATCGAGACTCAGATAATCTGTAAATCATAGCATCTAAATAGAAAAATAATATTGTAAAATAAAAAAACCATGATAAGTAAATATTTGGGGCAATGGCATTTTAACCATGATTTTCAACTCTAATTGTGATTCAGACCCAGATTTTGAGATTTTGCGTTTTAGCCACAACTTTTTGAATCGGAATGATCAGATCACCACAAGTCTGTTTACTGGCTATAACGGTGTGAACTTTGATAGAGAAAGACACAATTGCCCTTTGAGAGTGTACCATATTTTAGTGTGCTTTTACCACTGTATTGAAATACATAAATTTTGTAAAGTAAATTTGAATTTCAATCACATATTGAAATTTGAACAGATTTTCATTTAAAATTTGACAACATTTCTATAGAATTTTGGCTATCATGTTGAAACAATTTCACAAATGACTCTTATGCAACGATTCAAATAAATCGATTCATTCGATGTGCCTTTGCAAATAAAGAAGAATAGGAGAAAGCAAAAGCGCGTATCAATCTCCCCACGCGAACGCCTCCGGTCTTCAGCTCTAGCCGCGTCGCCACAGCAACGAGCAGGGCTGCCCCGCCTCACCTATTCGCATCCAACCGCACGTGAAGCTGACGCCCTGAGGCGTCATGCCTGCCTGCCGCTGCCCCGCCTTCCGAAGCCCATGGCCGCTTGCGTCGCGTCGCGCCGGCCCGCGTTGCCCTTTCTTGCGCCCGCTCTGCGCGTCACGCCTGCCTGCCGCTGCCCCGCCTCACATAGCACGCGCTAGCCGCCGCCACACCACTCTAATTTAGGGTTAGATCGTCCACCATTTTTTGCTTTCTGGTGATCTGGTCAAAGAACGAAAGCTATGCCCGGTGCCTGGATGGAGACTCAGGATAGCTAGGGCAGTTCGGTATTTTTCCCTTGCAGACGTTTTTTCCTTCTTTTTTCTTATTTATTTATTTGCTCCAAACAAACGCCGTCTGAAATCTATGGTTAACGACGATTTCGAGTCAAGAAAGTTATGGCTAAAATGCAAAATCTCAATCTAGGGCTATTTCACAACTAGGCTTCAGATTCATGGTTAAAATGCTATTGTCCCTAAATATTTATAGCAGGGATACAAAAGCTTAGAAAACTACAGTTGCAATCCATCATGTACAACATATTTCTTCCCTATGCAGTTAATGACCAATGATATAAACCTTAAAGCATAAGGGCTAAGGCCAATAGACAATAGTTGTTCAAGCTCCTGACCAAAAAATGCTATTGTCCCTAAATATTTATAGCAGGGATACAAAAGCTTAGAAAACTACAGTTGCAATCCATCATGTACAACATATTTCTTCCCTATGCAGTTAATGACCAATGATATAAACCTTAAAGCATAAGGGCTAAGGCCAATAGACAATAGTTGTTCAAGCTCCTGACCAAAAAAGACATGTGTATCAATTATTAACTAGATGACCTGGGTGAAACGAAACCAAACCAAAGAGTGTATAATCAGCAGAATCTTCTGATAAAAGAGTATTATTAATTTATTATTAAGGCTATCTAACTCGAGATACAAAAAAGACACCAAAAAATATCCTGCTGATTGAAAATCTAAACACAACTGGCAACATCACCCAAAAACACAACCACAGAACAATACTGGATCATTTTACACAAGGCTCATTAAGGACAAGTATGAAGTTCCTGAACTGATAATGAAACTGTGGTATTTCTTTACTGATGACAACATATGAACATTGCGACCAAACCGAACATAAAGATTTCTGTGGTCATGCGTACACCCAATACAGTGCAACTAAACATCCAAAACAACATAAACATCCCTAACAATTCTATTTTAAAGCTTTGAGAAATTGGATTAATAGTAATTATCGCCTAAAAGCATCACAGCATTGGAACAATACTCAAGCATTTTATACACCATTAATACTTGACAACTCCACTATATGACCAACACTTCTCAGACTAACAAAAACATTCTATAAACGCGGCCCCATCTGACTTACATATTTTATCTGAAGACTAAACATGAACTATTGAGCACGCAGGATTAGTACAGACCCCATGGTAGAGCAAGCATGAGAAAGGGTACAGACCTTGGTACCCTGTGTCCTGGACACCAGGGTCTTGCCGACGTTCCTCACACTGAACACGGACGGGGCCTTGATGTCATACCAATCCTTCTTACTGAAGGGGTCAACGCTGCAAGACAACAAGACACACAGGCACCAAACAGGAAACGGATCAGCAGCGGACCAAAAGGGCGAGAGAACGGATGGAACAGACACTGGATCTGAAGAAGAAGAGGACGGAGGACGACGAAACTCACGTCTTCTTCTTGCCTCCTTTCTTTCCCTTAGAGATGCGCTTGTTCTTTCCCACCGCCATACTTGCTCGCCGCCGCCGCCGCCGCTGCCGGTGCTTGCTGCGTTCGGGAGATGGAGAGCGACGGCTGGAGGCGCGGCGTCCGGGGTAGGGTTTTCGCGCTCCCGGTGTGGAGCGCTTATATACGTGAAGGGTCTGGAGAGCTAGGGCTGCTAGGTAGGCACTGGGCTGGATGGACCTGCAACTGGCAGCTCAATTGACCATTCCTTTCTTTTCTTTTTTTATTTTTATTACTAGCTGTCTTTGGTTAGTATTTTACTAGCTCAGCCTTTACCATAATGGAATTCCATTCCTATTAGGAAAAACTATTTTGTGACTGGTTTGTATAATAAGAGGTGTTAATCAACCATGATAATTTTAGCTCAGGTAAACATATTGTTTCCACAAAAGAGATGGTTGGAGAAAGAACAAGCCAACTGTTTTTTTTTCTCTCGAAAACGCTTCATTATATTAAGAAGAGAATAGGTAAAGAACAAGCCAACTGTTTGTGTTGAGGACTGAGGAGAAAAATTATGATCAGCACCACGTCGAGTTTTCAGATGAGTTGTGGTGCACTATCTGCATTTGCAAAGTATAGTTACTAGTTTCACCAACCCTTTGTATTCTCTCTTTTTTTCCCCAAAATTCCAACCACCAAAAGACGGTTGATATCTGCAGTCGCAATAGAGGACCATCATAAAAAGGACATCGTTGCGTAATGTGTCATGAACAGAACAGTATTTACAAGTATCCCGTATAGTTCCCCCATTTTCTTGAAGAGCTAACTTGATTTAATTTGTGTACTTCATTTTCAGGTATCAATGAATCTCCTTCAATCTTCCAGCTGAAAGAAAAAATTTGATATAGAGATGGAACATACTTGCAGGCTAATGATTCCAATAAAGGCGTCAATTTTATAAATTACATTTTAGCCGCAACTGGAGCATAATTCCGAGAGGAAGCTATACAAGTAACCTCGAAAATCAGGCAGCTACATTACATATACAGTCAGAAAATGACGACTACAAAGAATTATCTACAACAATGGTGCATGCGAATGTACATGTTAATATGCTATCTGACATTCTAATTTGCTACCCGCTGTCGCCATCTGAAACTTCATCAGGGCGCCACTCTATCAGTGCCTGGTTCTGTTGCTTCTCGTCAATATGGTTACCATTGGGGGATCTGGCAACGGATGATCCATCAAGACAGCAATTCGACAACTCTATCAACATTGCACAGAACCCGCAAGAGCAAGATTTGCAAACTGACCCTAGGCTCACCGCAGAATTAATTCTCTAAACATGAGTAGATAATAGAAGCATATCAGTAACACAAAGTGACTAGTCTCAAGTTGAGAGATTACTGTTGACAGTAACTTATCTTGGATGGAATGCTACCAGCTACATGCATACCTCTAAAGTATCCTTCAACTTATT
Source organism: Eleusine indica (assembly GCA_030378355.1). Taxonomy (NCBI): domain Eukaryota; kingdom Viridiplantae; phylum Streptophyta; class Magnoliopsida; order Poales; family Poaceae; genus Eleusine; species Eleusine indica. The sequence continues at coordinate 43,992,658 of CM059500.1, forward strand.
AATCTTCACAGCTTGTGTGTGAGCTAGTTCTTCTGATTCTTGCAGTCGCCTTAGAGCCCCACTTAATTTTCTCTTCTCCTTAGCTACCTGTTTCAGGCATCAGGAACAGAAAGACATAAAAGAAACCAGACAATAAAGTCACTTAAAAATATGACCACAGTATTGTACTTACTATGAATACAAATTCAAATATAACATGACAACAATTTTAGATACTCTGCAGTTATAGGTTCAATTACACAAAGTTTTTTTTTTTTTTTTTACAAAATCCATATTACTACCTGAGCCTCCAGCTCCTGAATATGTTGAATCGCTGCCTGCTCAATGCAGGATCGACGCTTATATTCTTCCTCAAGCATGCCTGTTATCTGGTATCTCAATTCAGCCATTTCTTGAGTGAGATCTTCAGCGTCCTCTTTTGCCTTTAACTTTTGTTCTCGAAGTTTTTCCTAATAAAATACACAATAAAAGGAAAACCTCTATTCAAGTAAGGACCAGCAAAATAAACTAGTTCCTTAAATTATCCAAGTTTGAATGAAAGTCATGCACCATAGTGGACCATGTTTAGAAGTTGGAACAGTTTACTATTGCAACTTATGCAGGAGTAAACTCAGCACCTCCCCAAAATAAGAGCTTCTATAAAATTCTGTAGTACATGTAGTAAACAACCTCTTACCTTGAGCTGCTCGATCAGAAGTTCAGATTCATCATCTTGCTTTGCCATCCTTTCAAGAATGACATTATCCCTTTCATGTTCTGCAGGACCACCGATCTCCAATGTTTTGTCAGGTTGCTCTACAGCTCTAGAAGGTGATTGTTTAGGAGCCCTTACAGGCAACATCACTTTTAGTTCCTTATTCTCAAAACTAAGTTGATCAATAGTTTTTCGTGCCTCATGCAGCTGGAGCTCATGTTTTCCCAATTGTTTATCAATTCTAGCTTTGTGCTCAGCAGCATGTTGGGCAAAGCTCTCAGCATCAAATAGCCTCTGCTCAAGTGTAGTTACATCAAGTTTCAAGCTCTCAATTTCACATTGTGAATCCAGAGCTGCACTTTCAAGCTTATCTATTTGTGAGACTGCCTTTTGCAGCTCCTCTTCTTTACATCGAATTTCTTCCATTAGAAGCCAGCACTGGGAATCAGATCGCACAAGCTCATTGTCCATAACTCTCACTCTTTCAGGGAACTTTTCAAGTTCAGTCAACTTCAGTTCTAGGCTGTGAATATGCTCTCCCATGATGTTTGCTTCAACGTTTCGTATATTTAACTGATCCTGCAAGTAGTCTGCATTTGCAATCAGCAAAAACTAATAAAATAACAAGATCTAAAGTAGCCAGAACAATGCGAACCAGAACAGAACAATATTAGTGTATACCAATTTCCTGATAGCAATTTCTCAGCTCGGTTTCCAATTTCACGATATATTGCCTGTCCTTTTGACAAGCCCTTGAAGCTGCATCCTTATCAAGCTGAACCTTCTGCATTAACACCGCCAAATCAATCAAACTGCTGAACGAATTGATGACATAGTTTTACATTTTGTTACACTATACAGGTAGATGTGAAACATCTAAAAAATTTCAGAATCCTAAAATATTTCAGAATCTATAGGATCGCGGGTACCTCTTGATTATTCTCTCTTTTATGAAGAACCTTTGCACCATTAGCATGATAGTGGCCATTTGAGCTACTAGAGTGCCCATTTGAGCTACTAGACATCTGCAGAATAAACAACCATTAAGCCACCAAGAGCTATGGTCACAAATACCAAGGCTTGACTAAATGGCATCTAGCACCATATGGTATGAAGCTCCATAAGCGTATTTAGTGCTATGACACAATTACCAAAACCAGTGTCTGGCATGTACAATTACCAAAACCAGTGTCTAGCATATTGAGTATGGTTCATATACAAACATGGCACAAACTTAATACTGAAGTTTAAGGCCTCTTGAAGTATTGGAATTTATAAATTAACCTACACTAACGGACACCATACATTGGTGAATGGCTCTTTGTCAGATTGAAAAGTATAACTTGTCTTTGCAAATCAGCTGAGAAATTGGGCAGAAAATGTCAAAAAACACTATTACAAAGACAGAAAGTGCAAATTATGGGGAACAAACGGCGCTATCCAGACATGAAGCTAAGTAATATACACCCATGGTTCGGTGAATCCGCACCTAAAGAGACTGACGAGCAAAATAGTAGGCAGATTTGGTGCTCTCTAGGCTCCAGCTCAATCAATCCAGCTCACAATCTTAAAACAAAGGAATTTTGGGGGAGGCATACACAAGAAAGATATATCCCAAACTTGTAAAGCCCCACTTGCTCCAATGCTAAACTTGTAAACGTCCATCTTACAGAGATCCTCTTTATCAATCGCTTGCTGATTACTCACGCACTCTTAATCAAAATCTGCCAGAAAGGTAGAAGAATGGGAAGTGGGCTTTCGGGTTGGGGGAACTGACCTGCTACAGTGGCGACAACAGGCAGCGCACGCGCGCCGCCTGTGCTGGCTCCGGCTCTATCCGTCTCCGGCGATCACCGCAGAGAGCCGAGCTCGGATTCTATCGCTCTACGGCCGCCGCCTCTACGGGTCGGGCTTGGCCGTTTTGGAGTGCTGCTCGATGACAACTTCTGCGCCGTGTCTGTACGCCAGAAGCTAGTCACGTGGGCAGCAGGTAGGTAGATCGCTTCGGAGCGCGAGCCCCTGCCTCCACGGGATCCGCGGCGGCGGCGCTGAGACAGACGGACGGCTCTGGCACGGAAGGAATCTAGCAGCTCAAAGGCCGGATCCGAGACTTTGCGGCTCTTTTAGCCCTAATCGTTGTTCGCACGGGGGGATTTTGCCTTTCAATTCCGTTCCGTTCGGGGAAAGGAGAGAGAGAGAAGCGGCGAGGCGAGGAGGGGAGCAGGGGCAGAAGGAAATGCGAGAAAGGAGGAGGAGCGACATAGAAAAGTGACAGTAGTGGGTGCACGAATCTTAAAGCGGATAGGTGCTCGGTTTCAAGTGCCTCGTGTCTATAAACTGTACAGCGTCCTAGACAAACTTGCCGTTCACAAATGAGGATGATGATTGATGATGATGGTTCGGTGCCACACTTGCCATTTGTGAAACCAACCGGCATAAGACTGACTCTAACAACGTAAAGCATTCGGAGGGACAAATATAAAATGTAATGTGAAGCGTAGTGTACATGAGAAAAATTGCTCTCTAACAAAGTAGACAAAGCGGTAGGTAAAATGCAATCGAAGAGAGATACGATGTAAAAATACACTCCCTCTCTTCTCGAATGCACGGTACCACGGAAGAAGAGCGGGGCGGGCTGCTTCGGCGCGCGGTGGCGTGACCTTGCGCGGCGGCGGCGTGTCACGGGGAGACGGGGTCGCCGGCGCATCGCGAGCTTGGCGGCGTCGAGGCGGAGGGTGAGTGATGGTGGCTCTTCGACGCATACAAGCGGCTGCTGCTGGACGTCATCGTCGATGAGCGCCGCCTCTTCATCCGGAGCGACGAGCTCCACGCCGCGTGGGCCATCTTCACGCTTGTGCGCAAGGAGCTTGAGGCCAAGCGGGTTGCGTCGGAGCTGTACCCGTATGGCAGCAGGGGGGGGGGCCGTCAGCGCGTGGGCGAGCGGCAATGAAGGGCCAGCGACGCGTGCGTTTGCCTGCTATCTGTTGGAGAGCAACATCGATGCATCTACTGTTCATACGAGGCAAACCTCGTTTTGCTTCTACAAAATAGCTACTTTTGTTGGAGTCAGCCTAACAATAGAGTAGAATATGACGCATTAACGGGTAGTACAAAGCAGAAGCGCAGGGAGAACGACGGCGGCGCTAGAGACGCACCAAACATGAGGGGCAAACGAGATCAGGATCGTCGGCAGTCGGGCTCCTCGGCAGTTGGCTGAGCAGTCGGCTCTTTTGCCGTCCGATCCGGAATCTCGTATCCTACGGATGGCGTCGTTCCTAGTTAGTCAAACTCGACTCCGCTCTCGTCCGCCTGCGCTAGAACCTTCAAATCGACCCCGTTCCTAATTGTCTGAAAGCTAAAACGATTACTTGTGAGACTCGTCGTGAATTCCTCCGTTCATATAACCATGTGGATTTCGTTTTGACTAACTCATTCGTCCTTAATTTCATTTTTTTCTCTTCTCAAACCCTAACCATAAAATCATGAAATTCGTGACATTATCAGTGACATGAAATAAAATTGGTCACATATTTGTATTTCCCATCTTCAATCGCATCCATTTTGATGATCATCAATATAGATCGAGCTGGAACTCGCCGTTGACGATCCATTTCGTCCTAAGCAGTTCGTGGTTCGTTTCATGAAGAAGAAAGAGAAACGGAGGTGTTCGACTAAAGGCTGGAGCGAGCCGTAAGGTAAGAGTGGGTCAGATCGGACGGCGGACGAGCCGACTGCTCGGGCGTCTGCCGAGCAGCCGACTGCTGAGGATCCTGATCCGGGCAAATGCACAGAGATAGATTTCTTCCAACAGCTGGATTGGAATTTAAGTTTGTTCTTGTGCCGCCGCCTTGCTGGTCACCATCCTTGAAGGCGTATTAGGTGTGATTGGTTTGTTGCACAACAGCTAGCCAGGCTTATCTAATGCAACATATTACCTTTTTCTTAGTGTTTGGTTCCCTGCACAAGAAGTTGGCCAGGCTTAGCTAATGCAAAAGTTGCCTCCTGACCTGGCTTGGTGAGAACGCAGATATTGGCCGTTTCCAGCAAGCCTGTCTTGCATAAGCCAGTCGTTGGCTCTCAGGATGGAATCCCCTCACCCCCCGACACCCATGCGTTATTACCTTTTATCTCTGAGCTAGTCTTCATCGCCGCCTCTACGAATCGGGGCTGTGCTTTGTGGCAACCGCTGGCCTGAATCAAGTTCCATGGTCGCAGCTGGACGAGATCCGTCGAAGGGCGCAGAATGACGTACTGCTTCGCCGTCGTAGGGGGGGGGGGGGGCGGATCAAGCTCTCCATGACCGCCTGCGCCACCGGGACAAGCTCTGTGTGGCCACCCCCGTAGCAAGATCGAGCTCCATGGATGTCGCAAATGGAGAGAAATAAAAAAGAGGACGATTGGGATGGACATCTAGGAGGAGGAGGAGCTGGAACAGCGTTGCGTGCTTGCTAGCTTCCTCGATTGCCGGAGGGTTGCATTTGGAGGAGGCTGAAGGACGATGGCAGATGGGGATGAACTGTGCTGGCTCAAAGTTAAAGCTTATCCGCTCCTGCAGTATGAGAAATTAACCGTGGGACCCACCAGCTATGGGCCCATGCCGCTTTTTCTTCTTTGTTGATTGACCAGTTCGGGTATTGGATAAAGAAGTGATAAATTTATAGATTGTGTCATACAAAAGAAAGTAATAATGTGTTTGTATTTCTAATCACTCAAGATTCAATATGGCACATTATAATTTTAGACAACATGATTTTTTTTCTTATCATTTTTTAGGAAGAAAGAAAGGAGGTGACCAATCTAAAAATCACTTAACCTTCAAATTACTTTTATTTTCACTAGCTACATGTTGAGTATTTCAGTATGTGGATCAGTATGTGAATAGAAGACTAATTGAAAATAAGGTGAGAAAGTTAAAACTCACCCCACCCACTAGGAGGTGATTCTACTCAAGACAAGCCACTCAACCAAACAAAAGCAATCTAATACAAGCTTAGCTAATGCAGACAAACAAACAAGTAGATATAACTTGTTACTGCATTGTCAAAACTAAGCTTGAGTTGGCCTGGCTTAGATACTAACCAGGCTACAACTAAACCAGGAAACCAAACACACCCATTGTATCTTGCCTTCGGCTATAAATTTGATGACCGTGTCGCGTTCCTAAGTGTTCATACATACGAATTTGCTTCAATTTAGTCGCGCCATTGCCCAGTTTTGCAACGGTTTGCGTACTGGCGTTTTGACGTTTGCTTGCATACATACACGATCAGATCAACGCATCGACGAGTACGTAGAAAAATTATCAGCAGCGGTGCGCGGCCGCGGCCTGGCGGTACACAACACAAGTACACAACGGGCCCGGAGCTAACCTTCTTCCACAGGACGCGCCGCGAGACGGCCTAGCGTGAGCGTCCAACCCATGAGCACAACCTTCTTCAGAAGGGAAGGACGCGCCGCGACGTTCGACGCCTGGCACGCGCTGCCCGACGTGCGCGAGCTTTTGAACAGAAACACAAACAGAATCGTGCCCGTATTCCGAACTTGATGATGCCAGGAGACGGGCAACCAGGTTGCCGACGCGGTCCGGTGCCGTGCACGCCGGTTGGTGGCCGGACGGCCAAGCGGCTGCGCGGGCAGCTTGCATTGCAGCAGGTGTCGACAGATCACACCGTCCTGGAGGCTGGAGCAAAGAGCCATCCACATGGGCATGGGTTTGACCACTGGTGATTGACGAATCTGCCGTCGTGTTTACAAAACAATCTCGAAGCTTGGCAGATGGCAGCTACTACCACACGGGACGCACAAGCATATACGGCATCGGCTACGAAATGCTACCGTCGAGCAAAGTAGTATTTGGTTAACGCCCGGCGACTCTTGCCGCCGCACGAGGCACGGACAACCAGCAGCGACGTACGCCACGACACGGGGCGAACAAACGTGCAGACAGTATCCGGAACGAGATCGCGGCGTCGGCACAACCAACACGCATGCACGTAACGGCTGACTTTGTGCATAGGAAAGCATTGGCATACGGGATGCGAATCAGAGTCGTCGTTCAAGATGATCTTGTGGTCATCGTCCTCTCTCCATGGAAAGAGATACTGTACGTCGTTCATGAGGTGTAGTAACAGCGAACAAAAAAAGCTAGGTTCCACGTGACCTGATTGAAATTACCAGGAAAGGAGGGAAAAGAAACGAAACAACGGGATGACGATGATCATGTGTTCTTTGCCATGCGAGATTCTTCGTATGGTGTCCAAATTTACGGAGTTGGGACAGACATGTTGTTGGTTGCATCGAAGCGGACGTATTTCGACTTTGCCTATAATGAGGAGAAAGCCATCACCACATGTATTACTTATACCATTCAAATTGGTTTGAGATTCGTATCATATGCACTACATGTTAAAGATCACATGATAAAGTATATGTGACAATGACCACAAGTATGGAGGTTTGTGAGCTTGATGGAGTCTAAGGGTTGATACAGTTGGATCAAAACTGAGCACAAACTATGTAGCAAGTGTTGGAAATATTTCAGCTTGATGGAGTCAAGCGAGGACGACAAGTTTCAACTTCTGTACATAGTGACCGGACATAGGGGTCAATGGTGACCCAACTGTACGGTCACTAGGTGAAAATGTCTGAAACTTACAGCGAGCAGTGAGAAGTCTGTCTGTGCCAGGATTCATAGTGACCGGACGGTCCGGTCAATATGAGTTGCGCAGGACAGAGAGGAAGCTGAGTCTAAAATGTTTCTGGACTAGAGAGAGAAACGGACCAGACGGTCCGGTCAACTAACCGTACGGTCTGGTCAGTACAGGTATTAATAGTGGACAGAGCCATTGGAGCCAGAGTCTGCAGTGACCGGATAGTCTGGTCAGTAGGTCCAAAAAGCTGATTTCATGGAACAACGGTTAGTTTGAGGTTGGAAGCCTATATAACTTCGTTGCTAGGATCTTGGAGACCTCTCTTGGCCAGTGGAATATCTGAGAGCATTTGGTAAAGTCCAAGAGGAAAAGAGGAGAGGCTTAGAAGGAGATATTGCATATCTTGAAAGTGCTAGTGAGAGTAACAAGGAGCGATCTTGCACATCTAAGGTTAAGTGTACTTGAGGGTGTGATCTAGGTGGTTACTCTTGGTCTATGGTGAGACCTAGAACGGTTAGGTGTCAGTGATCGAGCCTATCGTGATTGGTTGTGAAGGTCATCACACGTTTATACATGTTTTGAGCCCGTCGGTGAAAGGGGCATCGCTAGTGAGTGCCCGTGCCGGCTCCGGGAGTCCGACAAGTTCTCGACGGAGGTGAGCTTGTGCTTTGGTGGCAGCGGTGACACACACCGTGTCTTCACTCTGGGAGTGATTGCGGGCTCGTGGGCGAGAACTCCACTTGGTGGCGGGAGGGACCGGGACTCCGGCGGGAGTGGTCCAACGAGGAGTAAGGGAAGGCGCCATGCTTCCGAGACCTCGGGAAAAAAATCATGAGTCATCTCTTACTCTACTTCTTATTTTGATGCATTATTTTCCGTATTTATATACCGTGCTATTCATGCTTGTATGCTTACCGTGCTCTAGCTGATTGCTCGTAGACTTGCATGAATAGAGTTCTCTACTTGCTAGTTGTGCTTAGCTTACTTTTGATCACTAGCATGTATAGGAGTTGTTTTAGCTTGTTTGATCACCCTAGTATGTGTTATGCTACTTATGCTTGTGTGTCTTTCATATTTTTGATGTTCTAGTAGCTTTGCATGAGTAGGCTCCTTTGCTAGCTTGTTATATGCTTCCGCGTGTTCTTTAATTACTAGCTTACATAGGAGTTATATATCTCATATGTGATTCACTAGTATGCTTAGGTTGTCTTTCCTTTTATAGAATTATCTCATTAGTGTGATCACCACTAGAATTGTGTAGGAGTTGTTTTGAGTGATCGGTTTAAGAAATTAACAAAATAGGTACATAGTTTCGGTTCCCGATTCACCCTCCCTTCTCAGTCACTCGATCCTTTTAAGTGGTATCAGAGCCAAGTGCTCATCATAGGGGTTAACCGCATTGAGTAGTGACCATATTGAGTTGGAATGTCATCCCATTCGGGGTCTGGTGATGGTTCATGAAAGGATTGCTTGAAAAACTACCTAAATGCCATGATTTCGGATGAGTTGATGGACATACTTGTGGACTTTGCCAATACCTTGATGATCATGTATATGATGATAATTGTGTAGATATGTCTAGTTGTAGTGAGTGCCTAGATTCTACTAGTGATAATTTGATAGGTTGCTCTACTAGTGTGTCAAATGTGATGATTGCTGATGTTGGCTCTCTTGATCTTGCTTGCTCTACTAGTATGACTAGTGATAATAATGTTTATGAGTCTTTTATTAGTCATGCTAGTGATACACTTGTTGAGGAGTTTTTTGCTTTTTGTGCTAATAAGAATGAAGACTTACTTGACTCTCTTATTCGCTTGCAAGGTATTGTGGACAGGATTGGAGCAACTACTTTCGAGCTTTCCAAGATTGTGATAGTCGAGAAGATCTTCACCTTGCTCCCTAGCAGCAAGCTTCTCTATATCATCCTTGATCTCATCATGGAGAAGGGTCTCTCTATCGAGGATGTGATTGGGTTGCTCTTTGATGATGAGAAGATCACCACAAGCTGGACTGGGGAGAAGACTTTCAAGGCGAATATTGGAGCATCTTCAAGAAAAGGGAAAGAAAAAGTTTTGAGCTCAAACTTCTTTTATCCCTCTACAAGATTGCCTTGCAACAGCTTCTACAACCCCTTCGGATCAAGACCTTCACCAAGCTCATTGAGCGCTTCGTCAAGCTCTACCTCAAGTGCCATTCCAAGGTCTACTCCAAGCACTTCGGGTGGACCACGTACTGGTGTAGGGGGAGCGGCAACAACAATTCTCACTCGATCATTTGAGATGATCAATCTCACCACTACGGCTCCGACATCCCCACCTATTCCACCTCTTCCTCCGCATGATCACCTTTGGCATCTTTTCGAGCTCACCAACAGGATCTCATCTTTCAACTTGATGAATTTGTGAGAAATCTGAATGATGACCTTTATGATACTCTCTTAAGCATTTATGATCTTGTGTATAGGATAAATTCCTTCAGAGGTCTTCGCAGGATTGCACCACATAAAGTGATTGACAAGCTCCTATAACAAATCACAGCTCCTGAGAGGAGTTTCTTATTTGATGAGGTAGTCAACCAGAGACATAAGCTCTCATTGAGAGAACAATGGAGATGATACTTGTGCTCCACTCACAAGTGGGACACGTGCTCGAGCACGTCACTGGACTCTATGATCCTCCCCATTATTATATCGATCTCGACAATATGCACATAAGGGATGGTCATGGACATTGGAGATATCGTGCTTCTCACTGTCCCATTAGGAGGAGACTTCAGAAAGGAATTGCAAGAATCCTTATCTATGAGGATGGACTTATCGCTCGACGTGATGAGGTTAGTGCAAGTCAATCAAGTATTGCTTTAGATACTAATCCTTCTTTCTCTAGTGCTTGTCTTATGGCTATCACCAGGGTCAACTACAAGAGTGGAGGTACTCATTGGATTCTTGACCGTGGGTGCACTCAACATATGATCGGGAAGCCAACCATGTTCACAAACATTGATGAAGACGAAGACAGTGAGAAAGTGACTTTTGGTAATAACTCAAAAAGGAGAGTTAGAGGATCAGGCAATGTGACCATCTGAGGACCTCCATCTCTCTAAGATTTTTCTTGTGGAAATCCTCAACTTCAACCTCTTATCTATTGGTCAACTCTGTGACATGGGTTTCAAGTGCATATTTGATGAGGATGGTGCAATGATTGAAAATTCAAAGAAAATGCTAGTATTTCATGGAGTAAGGCATGAGAACTTGTATGTCACGGACTTCAAATCAAGTAACATGCCACTAAGTACTTGCCTCTTCACTAAGGCAACTAAGGGATGGTTGTGGCATAGAAGACTAGCACATGTTGGAATGAATCAGCTCAGAAAAGTGGTTAAGAAGAATCTGGTTGAAGGAATCAAGGATGTGACCTTTGAGAAGGACAATTTGTGCAGTGCTTGTCAGGATGGAAAGCAAGTTGCATCTTCATATCCGACCAAGTCTTTCATGTCTACATCTCGTCCTCTGGAGCTCTTGCACATGGACTTGTTTGGACCAACACATTACAAGAGTCTGGGAGGGAACCTATATTGCTTGGTGATTGTGGATGACTTCACGAGATACACTTGGACCTTCTTTCTTGTGGACAAGTCTCAAGCAAGTGATATCTTCAGAAAGATTGCAAGAAGAGCAAAGAATGAATTCAATACCAATATTGTGAAGATAAGAAGTGACAATAGAACTGAGTTCAAGAACATAACAGTGGTGGAATATTGTGACAAGAAAGGGATAAGCATAAATTCTCCGCTAGATATACTCTGAAGCAGAATGGAGTAGTGGAGAGGAAGAACAAGACACTCATCACTCTAGCCCGTGCAATGCTACATGAGTAAGGGACTCATGAGAGGTTTTGGGCGGAGGCAATCAACACAGCTTGCTACACCTCCAATCGTGTCTATCCTCACCGGTTGTTGAAGAAGACACCATATGAGCTATTGGTGGGACGGAAACCCAATGTTTCCTATTTTTGAGTATTTGGCTGCAAGTGCTACATTCTCAAGAAGAGGAGAACGCCAGAGAAATTTGAGAGCAGAACTGATAAAGTCATTCTTGTTGGATACTCAGAAACTTCTAAAGCATATAGGGTCTACAACTCAACCATAGGTTATGTGGAAGAATCCTATGATGTGTAATTTGATGAGTCAAATAGTTCTCAGAAGGGAGATGAATTTTATGAAGTAAACATCGAAAATGAGCCTATGAGAAAAGCTTTGAGGAACATGCCTGTGGACGAGGTTTTACCCCACGAGTGCAATGATGGTAATATTGATGAGCCCTCTACTCCACCACCTCAACCAACCTCTTCCTCCGAGGTGCAAGAATCAACCCGAAATGCTACAACTACACCTTCTAGCTCCTCTCAAAATTCAATGAGAGTTCACCCACTAAGTGATGAGTAAACCCAAGTGAGAAGTGAGTCATAAGCCTCCCCACATAATTCACCACAAACTACTTCTCTAAGCTCTTCATAAGGTACCCTTCCATCCACTTCAAGCTCAAAGTGCAAAACAAGGAAGCATAAGAGTGACTCTCTCACCTCTCTAAGAATCCAAGACACTCATATCTCAAGAGAGCGAGCAATTCATGATGCACAAGATATTTCACATAGAGCTTCTCCCTCTTAAGAAGAACATCATCCTAGACCTAAGGCCATCAACAAGGATCACTCACGTGACTTGATCATTGGGATTCCATCTCAAGTAGTTAGAACAAGGAGGAATTAATACAATCCCAACTATGTGAATGAAGAAAATGATAATGAGGCAAATGTTGTAATTGAGAACTTCTCTTTTATCTCCATGATTGAGCCCACAACAATAGAAGAGGCAATGAATGATCACAAAAGGGTTATTGACATGCAAGAAGAATTGAACAACTTTCAGAGATGCAAAGTATGAAAGTTAGTGGAAAGGCCCAAGAATCATAATGTGGTTGGCACGAAGTGGGTCTTTAAAAACAAGCAAGATGAGAAAGGGGCAATTGTCAAAAACAAGGCTCGTCTAGTTGCTAAGGGATATTCTCAAATGACGGGCATTGACTTGGAAGAAACATTTGGTCCCGTGGCTCGTCTTGAGGCAATTCGGATCTTGCTTGCTTATGCATCACATAATGGCTTCAAGCTCTATCAAATGGATGTGAAAAGTGTCTTCTTGAATGGAGAGATCAATGAGAAGGTCTATGTGAAACAATCTCCAGGGTTTGAGGACCCTAAACGTCCAAGACATGTGTACAAATTGAAGAAATCTCTCTATGACCTCAAGCAATCACAAAGGACATGATATGAACATTTGAAGAACTTCCTACTTAAGAATGGATTCACCATTGGAAGCATTGATATCAATGGATTCACCATTGGAAGCATTATTCACAAGGCATGTTAGGAAGAATCTCTTTATGTGGCAAATTTATGTGGATGATATCATATATGGGTTAGCAAATAAGAAGTATAATGAGGAGTTCTCGGAAATGATGGCAAGGGAATTTCAAATGTCTATGATTGCAGAGCTCCATGTGTTCCTTGGTTTTCAAGTGAAGCAATTGAGAGAAGACAACTTCATCTATCAAGACAAGTACACCAAGGATCTTCTCAAGAGGTTCAACATGGAAAATAACAAACCCTTACGCACTCCTATGGTAACAAGCAAGCCCTTGGACATGGATGAAAAGGGAAAACCAGTGAACCCCAAGCTCTATAGATCAATGATTGGGTCCTTGCTCTATCTCACCGTCTCAAGACCGAACATCATGTTTAGTGTGTGCTTGTGCGCACGCTATCAAGCAAATCCAAAAAGTCACACTTGAAGGCCGTGAAGAGGATACTAAGATACCTTAAGTACACACCTGTCATGGGTTATGGTACCCTAGAGGAACAAGCTTTGAGTTACTTGGGTATTCGGATTTAGACTTCGTAGGATACAAAGTGAATAGGAAGAGTACATCGGGAGGTTATCAATTTCCTAGAAGATCTCTTGTATCTTGAAGCTCAAAAAAGCAAAACTCAGTGGCTCTATCTATAGCCGAAGCGGAGTATATGGCAGCAAGAGCATGTTGTGCTCAACTTCTCTACATAAGACAAACACTCTCGGACTATGATCTCAACTTCACTCAAATGCCACTCTATTGTGATAGTGAAGCGGTGATCAAGATGGCTCTCAAAACTGGAGATTATAATCGTGTAAAACACATAGAGATCAAACATCATTTCATTCGAGATCATGTTGAGAAGAAGGACATTGACTTGGTGTATGTGCAAACTCATAAACAATTGACGGATATCTTAACCAAGCCTCTTGACAGGAAGACCTTCAACAAGCTAAGGAAAGAGCTCAATATTCTCGATCTCTCTAACTTCACTTGAGTAATCTTAAAGCTTGTCTCTTATAAATTTGTACAACTTTGCTTGTTTATTTTGTTGTTTGCGTCTTTGTTTGTGCTTATTTCTCCTCTTTTGTAGTTTGACTACGGACCTCCTTGAGATAGCAATGGACATGGGTTAAGCTTGGGAAGGTGGTTCATGGTGTACCCAAGGCTTTGAAGAATGGTCCATTGTGAGTAAGCTCAATAAAGGGAACAACTCGTCGTTAATGCTTTGGTTTGTAGTTTTTCTCTCTCTTTCCTTTAGCGTCGCAACATGCATTTGTAAACTTGTTACATTTGCATTCTTTGCGTTTATGCATTCTTGCATTGTGATACCTTACATGCCTTCAAGCATGTTTCTAGGGAGAGTTGCTTATTTACAATGTAAGTATATGACCCTTTAGATGATCACATAGTGATTTTTGTGCTTCATGCCCATTGAGTCACGTTCAACCAAGCTCCGAGGTTAAATCTATTTGCGCGGCTCAAAGACAAGTGACTCATACATTCCCAACACACTAATGACTAACCATTGCATACTTGAGAATTTTTTTATTGAGTCATGTGTGTAGAGGGAGCTATGGTGGAAGACCATTGTGACCAAGGAGGAGCACTATAAAAGGGGAAGTCTTTCTACCTCTTGTCTTTTATTATTTGCTCTTTTGTTCTCTTATGCTTTATGTTTGGTTTGTGGTTTTTAGTGATAGGTGACAAAGAGGGAGAAGAACATGAAGATCCAAAAGTCAACACCAGTCAAAAAAGGGGAGAATAAGTCAAAGGGGGAGAGGTTCATGAAGATCCAACACAAAAGATGGAAAGAAGAAGATTTAAGACAGAGAGAAGAACATGAAGAATCCAAATACCAAGACTATGGTAACGAAGTGGAGAACATGAAGATGATCAAGACAATGATGCATGTTCACTTGGAGTACATATGAAGATCATGACAAGATAAACATCCACACCAACATGGAGAAGAACAACAATGAACATCTACACCAACATGAACATCTACGTCTATGGTGTGTGTCTACATCAACAAAAACACCTACCACGACACCATGACGGGCGCACCGATTCATCTCAAGCTCAACTTCTAGTGCGCTACATGTTTGGGTAGTTCTCCCTCAACACCTAGCACATTTCAAGGGGGACACTACTTTCAAGGTAAGAACCAATGTAATCTTTCACTCTTTTTTTCTTCCATTGGTTCCTTATTGCTCGCCTATTTTGGATCATCATAAGTAGTGGTTATCATCCATCACCAAAAAGGAGGAGATTGTAAGGATTATGACCATTGAGGTTACCCCAAGGTATGAATGTTTTGGTGATGAATGACAAACATAAAATATGACTAATATCTACATGAGTGTTGTTCATGTAGAAAACCTCTTCTACTCTATGATGATTGTTGACGACGGCCTTGACGATTGATGACAATGACCACAAGCATGGAGGCTTGTAAGCTTGATGGAGTCCAAGGGTTGATGAAGATGGATCAAAGCTGAGGACAAGCTATGGAGCAAGTGTTGGTAATACTTGTCTAGTTATTAGGGCTTTGAGCCCATAGGAAAAACCAGACTATCAAGGGGATCTAGATCATTTTTCTTAGGTCATGTCTAGTCGGTTATGTGCAAGCTTACTCGGTGAAATCACAGGCACTAGATGACAGTGGAGAAGCCAAGGAGCTGTTCGGAGAAGTCGAGAAACGAAGTCAAGCGAGAACGATAAGTTTCAGCTTCTGGACATAGTGACCGGACAGAGAGGTCAATGATGACCGAACTATACGGTCACTAGGTCAAGATGTCTGGAACTTACAGCGAGCAGCGAGGAGTCTGTCTGTGCCAGAGAAAGCTGAGTCTGAAATGTTTCTGGACTGGAGAGAGAAACGAATCAGACGATCCGGTCAACTGACCGTACGGTCCGGTCAGTACAGGTATCAGCAGTGGGCAGAGCCGTTGGAGCCAGAGTCTGCAGCGACCGGACGGTCCGGTCAGGCAGTGACTGGACTGTCCGGTCAGTAGACGCAGAAAGCTGATTTCGTGGAGCAACGACTAGTTTGAGGTTGAAAGCCTATATAACTTCGTTGCTGGGGTCTTGAAGACCTCTCTTGGCCAGTGAAATACCTGAGAGCATTTAGTAAGATCCAAGAGAAAAAGAGGAGAGCACTAGGAGTAGATATTACATATCTTGAGAGTTCTAATGAGAGTAACAAGGAGCGATCTTACACATCTAAGGCTAGGTTTCCTTGAGGGTGTGATCTAGGTTGTTACTCTTGGTCTATGGTGAGACCTAAACCGGTTAGGTGTCGGTGATCGAGCCTATCGTGATTGGTTGTGAAGGTCATCACATGTTTGTACACGGTTTGAGCCCGCGAGTGAAAGGGGCATCGCTAGTGAGTGCCCGTACCGGCTCTGGGAGTCCGGCAAGTTCTCGAGGGAGGCGAGCTTGTGCCTTGGTGACAGCGGTGACGCGCATCGTGTCTTCACTCCGGGAGTTATTACGGGTTCGTGTGCGAAAACACCACTTGGTGGCGGGAGGGATCGGGACTCCGACGGGAGTGGTCCAACAAAGAGTAGGAGAATGCGCCATCCTTCTGAGACCTCAAAAAAAAAATCATGAGTCATCTCTTACTCTACTCCTTACTTTGATGCATTACTTTCCGCATTTACATACCGTGCTATTCATGCTTGTATGCTTACCATGCTCTAGTTGATTGTTCGTAGACTTGCATGAATAGGCTTCTCTACTTGCTAGTTGTACTTAGCTTACTTTTGATCACTAGCATATATAGGAGTTGCTTTAGCTTGTTTGATCGTCGTAGTATGTGTTATCCTACTCATGCTTGTGTGTCTTTCATATTCTTGATTTTCTAGTAGCTTTGCATGAGTAGGCTCATTTGCTAGCTTGTTATGTGCTTCCGCGTGTTCTTTGATTACTAGCTTGTATAGAAGTTGTATGCCTCATGTGTGATCCACTAGTATGCTTAGGTTGTCTTTCCTTTCATAGGATTATCTTGTTAGTGTGATCATCACCAGAATTATGTAGAAGTTATTTTGAGTGATCGGTTTAAAAAATTGACAAAATAGGTATATAATTTGAGTTCTCCATTCAACCCCCTCCCCCTTCTCAACCACTCAATTCTTTCAGTTCTGATAAGACTTCCCCAAAGTGAATCCCGGAGATGTATGTCTATGGACAGTTAGTGGTGTTTTTCTTTGAGAAAATGTTGCAAATGCAAATTAGGAATGACTCCTTTTTTTAGTGACTAGTAGGACATACAGCTATCACTCGTCGACTGATGGTGAAATGATACAGTCAAAGTTTAACAAAGAGTAAAACAAACAAAGCCAGGTCAGTTTTGCCTATCTACGTTCTTAATGTGTTGTGTCAAAATCCAAAAGTAATAATCTACGTGGACTCCATGTCATCAGACTCTGACCCATCCATGTTCTTGACAGCAACAAATTATATTAAAAAAATGTTTTTATTTGTCTATATTTTTTAGTTTTCAATTGTCTAAAAGTTTTTATTTGATGGTTTATTACTTTGTATTTTGATTTATCTTTTATAAGATTTTTTATATAATAATTATAAATCATTGGATCTAAATCTAATGAAATTGAAAGTTACTCAAACTTTTAGTCAGCTAAAAATTAGCAACTCGCTTATTTGTCCAAGGATGATCTGTGTTGAAGGCATCAAACGACGAACCGCTGGAGGCAGAGGGAGTCCATGGTAACCCGAGTGACGGCATGAGAATTTCGCACGTCACGTCTTTGAAGTGGTCTTCCGGGGTCCTTCTCTCTTCGTTTCGATCTCCCTTTTAATAAAGGGAAATAAAGTGTGGGTCGGCGGCTGTTGCATAATTTCCATCTCCCGTAGCACTTGTCTTGGTGATCAACTGAAGGAATTCGTACCACGCGCGCACGGAGAAAACTCCATCTCCGTTGTCGCGAAAATAAACAAATTGAGCTTGGCGGTCTTATTCCTGTCGCGTGCCGCGGGGCTTTGAACAGCCGGGCTAGAGAGAGCAACGAGCACGAGCGAGCGCACTGTCAGGCAGGGGTAGTGGCATGACGACCGTTGGTTTGAAATTCAATACGACTCCCACGAGAAGACTCCATCGCGTCGTCGCAGCTGGAGCTGGACACGTCCTCGACGGAGCCGGTTATAGGTGCTAACAACAAAGGGCGGCGAGTAGTGGACTACGACGAGGACGACTTCTTCTTTGCCGGGGGGGGGGGGGGGGGGGGGGGGGGGCAGCGGCGGCGTCCTAATTACGACGTGTTCATCAACCCCGCGGTTCATCAACCACCGCGGGCTGGACGACACGAAGCGCACGGTGGCGCGGCTCCTCTACGACCGCCTCAACGAGCTCAGCGGCGGCCGTGTCCCGTCGTTCCTGGACAGCATGTGCATGCGGCCGGGCGACCACCTGGCCTCCTAGAGCAGAGCAACTTTGGCGCCGTCGCGGTGGCCATCTTCTCCAAGCACTATTGCAAGGCCTCCGCGAGCTCGCCATGCTCGTTGACGGGCGCAAGACCATTGTTGTCGAAACGCACCGTTAAACACGAGCACGTAAACATGCAACTCGTATACACGCTCCCCGCTGCGGAGTCTGTGAAAACCGGACCCTCCGGTTTGGTAAACCGGAGCCTTCGGTTTTGTCAGGGTTCCAACGAAAACCAATGAGCGCTCGTCCGGAAGGGACCCCGTCAGGGCAAGCACACGTAGGGTTTTTCTAGAGTCGGCAGGCCATCTAGGACGCCTTCAATCACCATCAAGACGAAGGAAGAACAATAAATTAGGGTTAAGATGGAATTTAGGGTAGAAAGAGGTAAAACATAAAGGTAAATTGATAGATTTAATTGGGATTGTTGGTTGAATCCCTCAATCGGCCTTGGCACTTTGTATATAAAGAGTGGGAGTTCTTGCCTCGCAAGAAACCGAGATTTACAAAATTTACGTGAAGAAAACTAACTCTAACTCGATCTGGATTGTGAAAACCGGACCCTCCGGTTTGTAAAACCGGACCATCTGGTTTTATAGCTGTGAGTATTTTTCAAATGTAATAACTTCTTCGTCCGCACTCCAAAATATGTGTTTCATATGTCCGTTTCGATCGTCTCGACGAGAGCTTCATCATGGAGACTTCAAATAAGTATTTTGGCTTGGTATTCATACCTTTACATGCACTTCTTTTTTTCTTAAGTGAAACTTAGCCAAAATACTTAGAAAATATGCTCATAACCTGTAAAATATGTCTAAATACCAAATATATGACATTACCCTTAATTTAGACAATTTTTACCATTATGTGTCTACAAAAACCGGATGGTCCGGTTTTATAAACCGGATACTCTGGTTTTCCCAGAGTGTATATTTTGGTCATCAACACATGCCCTCCTATTTTTTGACAAAGCTTGTGTGCCCAAAAAAATATATTTCTATAGACCAAAATTATCTAAGAATAATAATAAACAAAACATCGGCTATGTATGACTAATGCAACCCTCATGAACCTAAAAATGTAGCCGAAATAGTACTCTTACAAATATAGCAACACAATAGTATACACTACCTAACTATTTTGGCTTTTACTAAATTAGTGTTCAATTAATAATAAAAATCTTAATACGGCCCTAATGATCGATCATGCATATTTCTGTTTGTCATAGCCCAACAAGAATATTGATAGTGATAATAGGGCAACCAAGGATTAAACACAAACCATGAATTATGATTAACTAAATATGCATTCCATGGTATATGCATTGATGGATTATATGACGAAAACCAGTTAGATGAATGCAAATTATATTGATGTTCCTTTGGTCTCCTCGATGAAGAACTCCTCCTTTGACTCTTTGTAGTCTCATCGAGTTTCTTACCATTTTGTTTTTCCTCGGCTTCTTTTGTGTATTTAGCCAACAACTCGTCAAAGGTTGGCTTGGCCCTCACCATCTTCTTTTTCTTCTTTCCACCATCTTGCCCCCTAGCTGAACATGGTTTTTGTTCAACCTTTTCTTCTACAACTTGTATGGGACAAGCTTGATCAACAATACTAGCTGATATATTAGTTTTCGGCCTTTTCTGATCTACTATCAAGTCTGAATTTTTCTCTAAATTCCAATCCTTCTTGACATGTCAAACTTGTTTGATCACCTGTCGTTTAATTTTACCTATAGACCGATTGTTTTGCTTAAAACGGTCATTATTGATAGGTGATGACCTATTATCTGATAGACCTTCGTAAGGGACTAAATCTGAATAAAAACACATTGGAGGCGGTATGCATGACAACCATGGTGAATACAAATAAGGCATAGATGGATAAGGTGTCCATGGTCTATTTACAGATGACTCAAATGATCGAAACGACATTGATAAAGTATGAGAACTATCTGGTTGCCGATTCGAACTATAAGCCGACTGATATTTTTTAGGCCAACTAGCATATTCCTTACTATTTGAATTTTAGAACTTGGTCAACTTTTGAGGTTTCGGCTTTCTAATCTTATGTTTGTCAAGGCCTTTAGGTTTGTTGACCTTTTAGACACCAACATCTAGATTTTTAGGCTTAACCATCTTTTTTGTTTTCTGAACAAAACCAGAGCATCCGGTTTTCCCTGGATAGCAGGTTGAACCGAATTTTTGGACTTGTTTGCTTGCCCCCTAAGTACAGAGGTGGTTGGTGTGGTTTCTATGCTTTTCCTAGATTCGACTTGAGATAGTCGAACTTGATTTTCTTGTACTTGACCAACAACATTAGTAGTTGGCTCATCTTTGCGAGGAATACAAACTAAATTTGCATCAACATGAGTATTAGTCGGCTTTTCAACAACTGACTCTTGACTAATAGGAATCAGATCTATCGTATTTTTTCTATTAAGTCATCCACAAATGTAAGCAAACCACTTATAAAATTAACGGTGGACTTACTATGCTTTGGTAGATCGCACATCCTCAACTCATCAATGATAGATACCTCCATCATGATGACGCCTTGTTCCGTTACTTGATAGCAGTCAGGAAACATTACTTTGTTAATGCCTTTGCGTAAATCTTCAGGTAATCCTTCAAGTGCCATCATACTACCATGGTTTGATAAATCAGCCATGATGGCCAGATTCTTCTTCGCCAGCGGAGACGCCAAAAAAGTGTGTTGACGCCAAAACGCGTCGTTAAACACGAGCACGCAAACATGCAACTCGTAGACACGCTCCTCGCTGCGGAGTTTGCGAAAACCGGAGCCTCCGGTTTTGTCGGGGTTCCGATGAAAATTGACGAGCGCTCGCCCGGAAGGGACCCCGTCAGGGCAAGCACACGTAGGGTTCTCCTAGAGTCGACAGGCCATCTAGGACACCTTCAATCACCGTCGAGATGAAGGAAGAACAACAAATTAGGGTTGAGATGGAATTTAAGGTAGAAAGAGGTAAAACATAAAGGTAAATTGATAGATTCAATTGGGATTGTTGGTTTGATCCCTCAATCTGCCTTGGCCCTTTGTATATAAAGAGTGGGAGGTCTTGCCCCGCAAGAAACCGAGATTTACAAGATTTACGTGAAAAAAACTAACTCTAACTCGATCTGGATCATAAAAACCGGACCCTCCGGTTTGTAAAACCGAACCATCTGGTTTTATAGCTGTGAGTATTTTCCAAATGTAATAACTTCTTCGTCCGCACTCCAAAATAGGTGTTTCATATATCTGTTTCGATTGTCTCGACGAGGGCTTCATCACGGAGACTTCAAATAAGTATTTTGGCTTGATATTCATACCTTTACATGCACTTCTTTTTTTCTTAAGTGAAACTTAGCCAAAATACTTAGAAAATATGCTCACAAGCTGCAAAACATGTCTAAATACCAAATATATAATATTACCCTTAATTTAGACAATTTTTACCATTATGTGTACTCACAACCTGCAAAACATGTCTAAATACCAAATGTATAATATTACCCTTAATTTAAACAATTTTTACTATTATGTGTCTGCAAAAATCGGATGGTCCGGTTTTGTAAACCGGATACTCCGATTTTCCGAGAGTATATATTTTGATCGTCAACAACCATCATACCTGTCTTCTACGACATCGAGCCGGTCGACCTCGTCCTGCCGCAAGAACTCATCGATTCCAAGGAATACACCCCGCGTGACATCGAGCGGTTCTGATTCGCGCACCATACGCGAGGCCATGCGCACCGCTGGGATCTAGACACAACTTTATTATCGATGAGTTACTGCTTTATAATTATTACTTTCAATCACCGCTTTAAAAAAAATTCAATGGAGAGTTATTTTGTATGTTAAATTTTCTTATAAGATTATTTGTATAATAATTATATACTATTATATCTAGATCTAATGATTCAAAGCGGTGATACAAAGTTTTTCAAATTTTTAGTCATCTGAAAATTAGCAAGTCTCTTGCTACTCCTACCGAACAATGTGCTTGCACGTTGAGACCAATCAAACATGCTCTAAATTTTCTGTTGCTATACAACTCATAAAAAATTTGTCTCTCCTATCATGCATATTCTAAATGGAATTTACTTTTCCCTGATGGAATCAATCGTACTTGTGATTTGCCTTATTTTTCTGCTTAAGAGAACATGGTCAGTGTGATTGAGAACCTTGAGATAACGAGTTTGTGTTGTTATGTCCCTAGCTCTTGTATTAATTATCGTAGCGGAAGCAACAAAAAAAAACCGGTGCGTTCAGCCCACATCTGATCATTTGGGCACCTGTTTTAGCATTGGCACCACCGTCATGCTTTTTTTTTCCCCAAAAAAGGGGCAAGAGCACTACCCATTCATCAATATAGAAAAAACATGAAAGGTTTACATTTCAAGAATTATTATTCTAGTAACCCATGCTTGTGGAGTTGTGGTGCAAACTTGGTTACAGTACTGACAGTGCCTGCGATGAGTAGAATGCAATATACGGGGAAAAAAAAAACAGGTAGCATCTACTTGGCTCACTTGTGAGGGTGTCGATAACACGAACATCCCTACAATCCATATCATAGGCCATGAGTTTCCACCAGCGCAAGCGATGATTTACGAAGAAGAGATTGCGGTCCCCATAAATGACAACCACGGTTTGGTGCTTGGGGCCTGTCCAAATGAATTTTTTCTGTTGGTGCTGTGCTCCAAGGTCCACCGCTCATCCGCTCGCCGGCGCTGTCGAGGATATAGACCGACAGCAGGCGGCGCTGGGCATCGTCGTTGGGGCCGCCAACGTTCACGTAGTCTTACATACTAATTGGACAGAAACTTGTGACCCTCTGATTAGTGCTAAATATTTTGCTCTACGCCTCTACCTATCTTTGGCTTTGGATCCCTAATATGAGTGTTATTGAGATACTCTGAGGTTGTTACTATATTTTACACCTAGTCTTATACTAATTGGAGGTTTCTTTTGCCGCCTCTATGTTAATCGAACAAATATTTTATACTTTCTCAAAAAAAAGAAAACATATAGCTGTCGGACTATATATACAATGATGGTATCTAACATGATCTAGATTACCCACCTCTCTCACTATAGATAAAAAATAGACCAAAATACCCATTAAAAAGTTTCTAAATTACCCAACTTACCATTATAAACAATTCATGTCTAAAAAAACCAATAAATAGCTAAATTTGAATTGAATAAAATAATATATGTAGGAATCAAAACATTAAATTTGAGAACATATATATTTTTGAGAAACATAACTATAAAGGACTCATAACCTACAATTCACAAAAATAAGATACTGAGGAAACCAGAATTCATAATTTGGAACCAAGAGAATCATGAGGGATAAACATAATTTCTTGTCCGTGCAATATTCATAATTTAGAATTGTGATAAGTAGAACTATCTTAAGTTTATTACTGCTAGAATTGTTGCAGTTTAAACTATTATAAACGGACTTATTGTAATTATTAGGTTATATAACTTGGTTTTGAATAAATCCGGAGAAAAGTTTTATAGGAAGTTTTTTTAATAATTTTTTAAAAATAAAACGGTAGTAAGAAAAATAAATCTTTAAAAAACTATGCCAGGATTGTGTGTGAGAGAGAGTGTGTGTGTAAACACAGTCATTTTCGTGTCCCCTTGTGCAGTGGGACCCATGATGCACCAGCACCAGAGCTAAGCAACAAGAGTTGGAAGACGAATGTTAACCGTACTAGGGGTCGAAATAATCGAGTCAAAGTTTAGCAAAAGAGTAAAGCAAACAAAACCAGGGCAGATTTGTTTGGTTTGGCTTTTTATCTTACTTTTGCTTTTGAAAAAGTTGAAAGCTAACAAAAAAAACTTAACTGTGGGCATTGGCTGTGAGCAAAAGCAACTGTGAACGTAGTTTATTTTTCACAACAACTCGGACCTTGCTTTCATCAACTATGAAATGCAAAGTTTTGTCGAAATTACCTGTTTTACCACTGGTTATGCTTATTGCTTTGTTTCTCTCATTTTCGTTCCTCAACGCACGCATCTCTCGCCCGCGGGTTTGGGGAGCTCAGGCCACCACCGACGCATCCGTGGCGGCTGCCCTTCACGCGGGTCGACCTCTCTGCACCTGGACACAGAAGGGTGGGCGTAGCCATGCTGCACTCGAGCACCTAGATGGTGCCGCCATGACATGGAGCTCCAATTTCATGGACAACAAACTCACTTAGGAGCTGCCTCGGGATAAGGACGAGAAGCTGTCAGTTGTCATCCACAAGATACGGCAGTCCATAGCACAGAGGAGGGTCGTGGCGCCGCCCAACGCGACAAGAAGGTTGCCCCTGAAGAGGAATTTGAAGGCTCCTCGTCCATGGATGTCCTGGCCAGTTTGTGAGAGGCATAGAGATCGTTCAAAAAGGCTCCATTTTCTGGGATTTGACACTAGATCCTATCACCTTTCTAGTTTCTCAAGTCATTTTGCTATTTTTCAAGGCCTGCTCCTCCACAGGATGGTAGATGCAAGAGATTCAAAGAGCAACAATGATGCCTTCTTCGCGGAGGCCACCATGTGTTGCTCATGCCTTGCTTCTGTGGGACACGTGGTGTGCTACGTAGTCATGTTGTGACTGGTGCTCTCTTGTTTCACTCATTTCCTGAAGAGTATAAAAAGCTTTATTTTAGATTACTCATGGTATCTGGGTCCTCTATGTCCTTAATGATATTTCGTACTCACGAAGAACGATGACTGCTACGGGTGCTCCGCTCGATGCGACGTGAATGTAGCACGCCTAGTTTCTAATTAAAGTGCTGTTAACCAAATGTCCTATTTTTGTCTCTCTCATACGTCCAGGTGAATGTCAAACCATATTCTTCACCGACGATGTCTTCTCATGCAGGCAGAACACACCATCCTCATGCTTGTTCTAAGTAATGCCCTCCAAACGACATTTAAGGAACTAGTCTATTGATAGCCGTTCTTAATGTAACATATACTTTGCTCTCTGAGAGCCTTGTCATCCGTACCCTTGTTAAAGTGCTTTGTCTTTGAGGTGTGCTCACGCCCTAGTGTCTGTAATTTTTCGTTGCACAATACAAACACGAAGTTTGTCAAAAAGGAAAAAAAGAGCAACAATGGTGTTTCTGATTTTGTTTTCTTTCTCTACGTGAATGAAAGAAGCTTTTGCAACAAAGCCCTCACATAACCTTGTAATTAGTCATATTGTTTTTGTGTCTTTGACATTTTTACGAAAAACTTCAAAATTTAAGAGTATTTCTTTTCATACCATTTTGTAAGGAGCGAACATGATAAGGAGATTAACCATTGTACATAAAATTTTAAAAAAATGTAAACTTTTTTAATTGCAATGAGAAAATTCAGGTGGGCAAACCCACCGTTTTTCCTCAAAAGAATGAAAAAAAAAATCGCTAGACATGCCATGTAGCGGCCGGATGTGGATCGAAAGGTAGGAGTTCAAATGAGTATTTGGACCGACGGGACTCGCTATTCCAATCAATATCAGGAATCTTCTCACAACAATCAAGTGGAGTTGGAACAGATTGTCACTATTAATCAAGTGGATCATTGGTACAAATCCCTAGCTACTTCAGAAGTAGAACAACTAGTCAAAGGAATTGCATACTCCACATACAAGAAAAAATATGTCTCTGACCTTTCGAGCAGCAGGGGCGTCGATCGATTTGGTGGAGGAGGAGCAACAGGGGTGTCGGTGACCAGCTCAGGCGGCGTTGCGGGCTCAGGCGACCAGCTCAATCGGCACTCCGGTCGAGCCTTCAGATCACAGCAGCGGCGCTCCGAGCTTCGTCCTTGATGCAGCATGGGGAAGGGCGACTTCGAACTGGGCGGCGCAGGTCAGGGGAAGCGGGGTGGAGGGGCGAAACAGGGCGGCGCAGGACGGAGTAGGGCGGCATGGGCAGGGCCACGCGGGGCGGCACCAACGACTGGAGGCGGCTAGGGTGGGAGAGCGCTGGGGAGAAAAGATATTTGTAATTCTGCCTATCGTGAGACTGGGATTCTGCATTATGCCCACCGAAAATAGTGACACGCTATAATACCTATTTAAACATGAGAACTTCGCAGAAATAACTACAACGGTTTATAACATGTTATAATATTATTTCTATTTTCTCCAATCATAAGGAAAAGACCAAAATACCCTTACACATAAAAGTGCTTCTTCCTCCTCCGTAGCCCTTGTATATAACCGGTTGGATGGGGAAGGGCCAGGAGAAGCCTTGCCTTTGCCGGAGACTCGCAGCACCAGGACACGCTGTTGCCGGCTAGGCACGTCGCCGCCAGCCAGATGAGCTCAAGATGGAGGGGAGGCAGCGGCAGCGCGCTCCGGGATGGGGGGAAGGAAGCAGCGAAGGAGACCGGCTGCCTTTGCCGTCGTTGGGGCTGCCGCCGGCTGGCGCAACAACTAGGGTGCCACCGTCGCCGGGAGAGTCGCCAGCTAGAAGAACGAGCGCAGGTTTGTGTCAGGAATCGTTGATTCCTCCCTGCACTCAAGGAAAAAGAGCAGGGGCAAATGCATCCTTTTAACTATCTAGACGGGAGAAAATAAAAGAAATAAATAAAAATAATTCGCATGGGTATTTCTACGAAGCCCTCATGTTTGAATGGGTATTATAGCATGTCGCTATTTTAGGTGGGCATAATACAGAAGCGCAGTCTCACGATTGGTAGAATCACAAATATCTATGAGGAGAACGATTGGGAAGAGAGATGGATGTGAACGATTGACATGGCTCCACTCTAAAACTGTATTGTAGAACTGCTCTACTATGAAATGGAGCCATAATAAACACTTATAATTCCAGAAAATGGATCAAACACGTAAACCAAGTCTTTACGTTTTTGTGCTCCTCCCAAATTGACGGTGGTGTGGCCTGAGGCGACACGGGCGACGACGACGTGAGCTAGGGCAGCGCGGGCGACGGCGGAGCGGGCGACAATCGGTGCGGGTGACGGCAGCGCGAGCTGGGGCGACACGGGCGACAACCTGCGCGAGCATCGATAACGCGAGCTAGGGTGGCACGGGCGGCGGCAGTGCGAGCTCCAGTTGGGCCCGGGCGGCGGTGCAAGCTGCGCCGGCGACGGAAGCATGGGCAACGACGGAGCAGGCTGAAGCTGCGCGGGCTGGGGCAGCGCGTGCGATGACGGCGCGAGCTGGAGCTACACGAGCAATATCGGCGAGGGTCGGGGCGGCACAAGCGACGACGACGGGGCGGTGGGGAGGAGGCCTGATGGGGGAACGACGGGGAGGAAGAGGCCCAGCGGGGGCCTGAGCAAGAGACGAGCGAGCGAGAAAGAAGAGCGAATCGTTTTTTTTTTGTGTAGGCGGTGGTAACATGGGCAATTTCTTGCAACTCCACGTTTATCTCGTCTTGGAGCTAGATCTGAGGTGCTTTGAGAAAATGAACTGGAGCTCCTCGAACTTTTCAGGATTGACTGCTCACAAAATTTTTGGACTGAATTGTTTTGTTGGCTTAGTCGGCTCTCAAACTGGACCTTGACTCTGGAGGCATGCCAAATGTCTTCATAGCTCAATAAAATTTTTAGAGTTGGACTGCTCCTAAAATTTGATAGAGATAGGGTGTTTGGCTGTTTTTAGCCTGCTCCGGACGACGACGAATTGGGCTGCTCCTAAATTTTCTGGAGTTGGGCTAACTCTGAAGAATTTTTCTGGAGAACTATAGCTCCGTGAAATCTTCAGCTCGGCTCCAGACCAAACACCCCCTACATCACAAGCAGAATTGGAGCTCCTCGCTCGGTCACTTTGCGGCGGCGGCCATGGAGAACGACGACGACCGCCCTCCCCTCGCCGTCGAACTACCGCCGCAGGAGCAGTCTACTCCGGCGCAAGATTCCTTCTCTTCGGCGCCAGTCGGCGTCACCGTCATCACCGGCTACCTCGGCGCTGGCAAGTCCACGGTGGGATTTTTTTGCTCCGTACCCTTACCTCCCTCCTCCTAACCTCTTGTGTTTGGTGAAGTAGAAGCGTCAGCATCCTTGTGATGCATATTACTGGAGAGATGTCGTCGGCTACCCGATTCCGGCTCCTGCTGTTCAAATTCGTGCTGTTAAATTGATTTTCTGTTGAGAAACGTGCTTATAGAGTGATAGAATACGCTAATATGACGGAACTGAATCGTTGATTCATCTATATTATTCTCTTTAGGTTAGGAATTCAAGAATGAGAGCCACTGTATCTCTGCAGTTGCCACTTTCAATTAAGATTTTTCTGACATGTTGACAGTGTACCTTGCCCTACATAGGTTGCTGTTAAGATTCTCAATCAATTTTTTTGATCTAGCTTCTTGGGACAGTATAGCTTGACAGTTTCCCTTTGGACTTGAAATTTTCAGTTAGTCAACTACATTTTGAATGCGCAACATGGAAAGAGAATTGCCGTAATACTAAATGAGTTTGGAGAGGAAATTGGGGTTGAAAGGGCAATGATCAATGAGGGGCAAGGTGGTGCACTTGTTGAGGAATGGGTGGAGCTGGCAAATGGATGTGTGTGTTGCACAGTGAAACACAGCCTTGTTCAAGCACTGGAGCAGCTTGTGCAGAGAAAGGAGAGGTAAAATATAGTCATTTCTGTCCATGTGAGGATACATGGCATACAACCTAGGATCCTGTAAGTTCTTTTCTGTACCTTTTGATGGGCTCAACTAAATGCTCATATATATCATATATTTGATCTGATATTGACGTTCTGGTCACAGCTCAAAATTATTCAAAACTCTTTTTGGCACAAAACACAGGAGATTGATCTTAGTATTTTACTTTGCTAAAATGCTTGCTTGCCATATCTTGATCAGTGATTCTGCATGCAACACTGGAATCCAGTTTTTATTTTTAATGTCTAATAGGTCATACTTGTACATTGGCCCTATTTTGGAATTTGTTCAACTAATTGTACTGGTGCAACTTATGATGACAAATATTTATATTAGCTGTCCTTATCTGTTTGAGTCATTTGGTGTGCTGCAGAATTGATCATATATTACTCGAGACAACAGGATTGGCCGACCCTGCTCCACTTGTCTCTATTCTTTGGCTTGATGATCAATTGGAGTCGTCAATCATACTTGATTCAATCATCACGGTTAGTAATTCATCCTTTTTTCTTGTTTGCACACTTGTCAATCACCATTTTGTCTGAAGGAGAAAACACTATTTCTTCTTTACATTTCCATTCTTATTATACTTGAGTTCTGCAAATTGTCTGTTCTTGTCATCCTACAGTACCATCATAAAGATAACAGTTGAGTTTGGGTATCACAATATTGTACTTCTCATACACATATTATTTTGGGGAATAATCTTTTTTATATATTTTGGTTATATATCTACAGGTAATTGATGCAAAAAACTTCAGACTTCAGATTGATGAGCACAAAAACTCTTCCTCATTCCCAGAAGCATTTCATCAAATTGCATTTGCGGTAACTTCTTTTATGTCTCCCTTGTTCTTGTCATCTCATGGTTTTAATTTTTGGATACTTATGGTATTCACAGATCCATTTTGTTTATTCCAACTGTAGATGAAACTCATAGCTCAATTTTTGAATAACTACAACAGTGTGTCATATCCCTGTGCAGGATGTCGTGATACTGAACAAAATTGACCTTGTGAAAGATGATCTTGAGGATTTAGAAAGGCATATTCATGATGTGAATGCTCTGGTAACAGTAGTGAAGTCTGTCCGGTGCCAGGTAGAGTTGAATAAAGTATTTAATCGGCAGGCATATGGTGCCAAGGTCAGTACTCAGTAAACTAGTAGAGAACTAGTCATACTAATGGCCTTAACCTAAGTTACTTTACTTAGATGTATAGTGTTATAGCTAAACAATCTATCTTTGGCTGCTTGAATGTTTATTCTCAGATGGTCAAGCTCCATAGTCTGCCAATCACAATGGTCTCAGTAAAGCACAAGATTCATTTAACTTAAAGCTATTATGGGCATGCTAGTCAGTGAACTATGCTTATACAAATTGAAACAATGGTATATGCCATTACAATTTATCCTCCTATATACTTCATGTGCCCTTCATGAACTAGATGAGAGTAAGAAGAAATTTGTGCAAAATTTGATCTTTGCACTTTTAAAGGCATCATGTAGACCTTTTTTTATACCTCTTTCCACCTACATACTATATTACACCTTGTTTAACAAACAATGGGCGACCTTAACTCGGGAATCCGACTGACCTTTTCTTTATCTCCTGCCCCCTAGAATTCGTCGCATCTTCAAGAACTGCTGGACTACAGTAAATCCGTACCACCCAGTCGCCGTCATGATAACAGTATATCCACCTTGTGCATCTCTGAACAGGACCCAGTTTCCTTGGCTAAGGTACTTTCTTCCTAAATTGAACCATGTAAAACAGAAACTTGTTTAATCAAGTCAATCATTAAGAATTACTACCTGACAGAAAACAGTGGAGACTGAAAAGAAATATCTTAATCTCAAGAGTCACATAACAAATTGACTGACACATAATTGACTAGTTGTAATATCACATGGACCTCTTTTGTATACACTAAAGTAGTTCTGTTAGAAGTTCAATCTTTTGTTGGTTTTCATGTGCTGTTCCACATTATGTAGCGATCTGGTTTCATGCTTAATGGTTTCATGATCAAATATGTTTCCTAAACCTCACAGACCAAGTATTGAGCTCGCATCAATCTTGAGATCCCATGTGTTAGACATTTTAGTTTTTGGTTTTGAGTTTAATATATTTTGAGACATGCAAAGCCAAGATGCTTTGCATTTCCATTGTCCACTGGTCAAAATGACATCAAACTCACTCCAATATGTTATGGGTACTATATATTGTATCCATGTCGTTAATGAATTCCTCGAGTTTTCTTTTAGTTCACAATTTAATGAATGTTCAACTTCCGAATATGAATTTCACATACTTGTTTGACATGTTTTGATTTTGCAGGTTGAATCTTGGCTCGAGGATCTTCTGTGGGAAAGGAAGTCTAGTATGGATGTATATCGCTGTAAAGGGATTTTACATATCCATAACTCAGATCAACTTCATACATTACAGGTTGTTACATCATACTAGGAAATCTAGTATGGATATATATCGCTGTAAAGAAACTGCATGATCAGCTAAACTTATATAAAAAAAAATCCTCATAAAGAAGCCTTTAAATAGAGTTGTTTACATGTAATGTACATATTATCATTATGGAAGTTTGGTTTGTCCTTTATGCAGGCAGTGAGGGAAGTCTATGAAGTTGTGCCAGCTCGACAATGGTCTGAGACAGAGTCTCGCATGAACAAGATAGTTGTCATAGGTAAAGCTTAAAACTCGTTAGTTCATCATCTGCAACTTTTAAATTTTGTTTTAATCTCTGTATACTGACTGTTACAGGCCGTGATTTGGATATCAATGTTCTTCAAGAGTCATTTAGTGGTTGCAAAGACTGACAATAATTGCTCTGATTGTATTGTACAATGTAAGTTGCCCTTGTTATGATGGTTCGAGTTTACCGTTTCTGCTTTGAGTGTATCACAGGCTTTGTTGTTTACGGCATAATACAGTACAACCATCATCATGAGTTGCCAATTCGTGAATCACTTGGATTCTGTTTAAACCATCTGAATTCTTGACTTCTCAGTATATATCTTTTTAATTCGCATGTATGCAGGTACCTGTGTGTAATGAGATACTGAAGGATCCCATATGACTTAAACTGGTGGGATAGGCGACTATATTCATACATTGTCATTGGAGAATCTCAGTAGAGGGGAAACACTCAGTTTGCAAGATCAACTGAGACAACTTGTTTTATGGCAGTACCTGGCAGGTCTTTTCACACCATGGTAGACTTTTCCAGTATACTGCAATGTGTGGAGGGATTTTAGTTTTTTGAGTTATAAGCAAACTGATAAAAAAACGCACTGAACACCTTGAGATCAAATTTTGCTTCTGAATTCATGGGCTCTTGGAGCTTGTGGTCTGTGTTATGTACTTTTTCAGCTTCGAAGTCGTGGCTCAGATTATTTACCCTCCAGCTAATAAGCAGGCCTAGCTCAATTGGGTAAAGGTTGTGGGTGTAATGCCCTTACCACCCATGTTCGAGTTCTCTTGAGTCGACTTTGGATTCCTATTCTTCTTGATTAAAAGCCACTAGTTCCTTTTAGAGTGATCGAGTTTTTATTTACCTTACATCTTCTTACCTAGTGATTTCTTAGTTGTAAGCACGACCGGTTAGATTAGCATGTATGCTGTACAGTAAAGAGTGAGGATTGTCATAACGACGGTGCCTGACTCGACATTGTACCATGTACATTTTCATTAAGACAAACGATACGCTATAATTTAAACTGAATGCAACCATTTTGATCTTTATAATTTCTTAACGTCAATCTCGATAATGACGCAGGAGATTAACGGCTTTCTTCATGAGCCCTCCCTGGCAGTGTGCACAATTACGTAATCACCCTCCAACGTGGCACTCCGCTACTCCACTCCGGGCCCTCATCACACGGTCACACCTGCGCATCTGAAGATCTCAGCCGCCGTCTTCCCCCCACTCCGCTACACCTTCTCGCACCCCGCTAAAACCCTAATCCTCGCCGCCATGGCTGCGGCGGCGGCCGCCACCTCGCTGCTCCTCCGCCGCCAGCGCAACCTGCATGCTCCACACCTCCTCCTCCTCCGAGCCGCGATCTCCTCGTCACGCGCGCTGCCGCAGGAGCCGGCGCTCTCTCCGGATGCGACGGCTCCCGACCCCGTTGTCGCCGCCCCTCTCCCTCCGAACCCGAGCACCGGGAGCCCCTTCTATGGAGAGAACTGGCGCAACCCTGCCGCCGCCAACCCACCTTCCTCGCTCCTCCCCGCCGTTGTGGCCGGCGGCCCGTTCGCGGCACACAACCCAATGGCCGCTTACTCCGCCACGCTTGACGCCGCGGGGCTCAAGGAGACATTCGCCAAGTACATGGCGGAGCAGCGGTGGGGGGATATGAAGCAGCTCTTCGAGTTCTGGGTGCGCTCTCTCGACGCCGCCACGGGCAAGCCCAACCGTCCCGACGTCGACCTCTTCAACCACTACCTCCGCGCCAATCTCATGGCGGGGGCGCTGCCGCACGAGCTGCTCGATCTCGCTGACCACATGCGCGAGTTTGACATCGAGCCCAACACGGCCTCGCACAACCTCGTCCTCAAGAGCATGGTCGCCGCCCAGGAGGCCGATGGTGCCGAGAAGCTCGTTGAACGGTGAGTTGCGTTGTTTTCTTATCCGCAATTGCCTTTCCTTGTCGTGATGTGACGTGTTAGTATTTGCCTATGTGGTACTAGTTTACTTAGGATAGTTTTATAGATTGTACATATCATATCAGAATTCGTTGCAGGCATATGACTTTGAGTTCTGTGGGTCTGATTGGATTACTTCTAGAGTCCCCTGTTTCACTTTGGATATTGGTATGTTAGGGCCATAGGTTGACTGCTAGCCGTTAGGCATAGAGAATGAACATATAGATCGGTTTGAAACTCTTGAACTATGAAAACTTGAAATGGTCACTACTTGTATTGCTAAATATCATGACTCTGATTCATGACACTTTGTGAGGATCGATTGCTGGCATAGATGTATAATGTGAACATTTATTAAATGGATTTATAATGTTTACTCCCTCCATTCTGAGTTTGTTGTCATTGCTTAGCTTAAAATTGAGCTAGCCAGCAGCAACTGTAAAAAGAACAGAGAAGTAGTGGATTTCAACTTTGTAACCTATTTAAGTAATACATAATGTGGCCTGTACTATAAGTTCTTCTATGTTTTATTATTACACTGCCACATGTCTATTAATAACTAAGAAGTACCTTTGAGTTTATTGTATTGCTGCCACCAAGTTCATTTATGCTGCTTTGGTAACCTTGTTCTAAAAAATTATGAACAAAGTTGAGTTTGGCAAAGGCTGGTGTTGAAAAGTTTTGATGTAGTAACGTTACCTCGTATTCATTTTAGCTTTGCTCTTTTGCTTCTGTTTGATGCTGGCACTAATTTTTGTCATAACACGTTGTGTTAAGGTCATTCTGCAACTCTCCACAACACACAACAGTTATGCACTTATTTGACTTTGAAATGATTGCTTATTTGTTGAATCAGGATGCTGCAAACTGGAACCTTACCAGATGATGAATCCTACAATTTGCTTGTAGGCCTGCTGATTCGACAGAACCGTGTTGACTCAGCTTTGAAGTACTTAGACTTGATGATTAAATCTTACACCATATCATTAAACGTTTTCACTGATTATGTCCGAGCATGCTTGAGATCTGGGAAGTTGGACCCATTGGCATCAGTCATAGAGAAATGCAAGGTACTGTTAGAATGGTTAAAACTGCTCTCATTCATTAAAGATTTGTGGGGTATACGCCAATGAGCTTTGACTTTTTTACTTTTGAAACATACCTTTACATGTATGACTTGAGGAAATATTTGGCTCCCTTGTACATGATACTGCATTTTGTTCATTTCAGGCAACAGATAAGAACAAAATCTTATGTCCACAATGGCCTTTGTGCATTGACATAGCAGAAGCTGCTTTTGAAGCTAATAATAGCAAATTAGCTCTCTTTTCTTTGGAATTTCTTGCAAGATGGATTGTTCGTGGTGAGAATGCGAAGCCCCCTGTTCAGCTTTCAGTTAATGAAGGTCTAGTAATATCAGCTCTAAGTGCTGCGGGTAGAACTTTCAATACCGACCTCTTGAATGCTGCATGGTCACTATTAAGGAAATCCTTACGCCAGAAGAGGGCACCCACTCCAGAGACATATCTTGCCAAGATTTATGCTCATTCATCAATTGGCCAGCTTCAACGTGCTTTTGGGACACTGCGTGAATTTGAAAACGCCTATGGAAACTCTGAGGACATTGATTTAGAGCTTTTCTCGCCATTTACTTCCTTGCATCCGCTTGTTGTTGCTTGCAGCAAAGGTGGCTTCACCAAACTGGATTCGGTATATTCATGTAACACTTGTTATGCGTGATTCATTAAGATGGTCACTAGTCCTTTTCTTTTGCATAAGATGGAATACCCTAATACTATACGCTCCTCTCTACAGGTATATGTTCAGTTGGAGAATCTGAGTCGTGCAGATCCACCCTACAAATCTGTTACTGCCCTTAACTGTGTCATATTAGGCTGTGCAAACATTTGGGATCTTGACCGAGCATATGAAACTTTTCAGGCTATCAGTTCAAAGTTTGAACTTACACCTGACATACATTCGTACAATGCCCTTCTTAATACATTTGGAAAGAAGAAATGGGTATTGCTATGCGTCTGGTCTATATGATTGATATTTGTGACTTCTTTCAGCTTAGATCCCAGCGTTTTCTAATCCTGTCCCTCTTTTGCATTGCAGACAGAGGAAGCATGCAATGTGTTTGATCATATATTGAGTATTGGTGTTAAACCAAATGCAACAACGTACTCCCTACTTGTTGACGCTCATATTGTAAATAAAGATCCAAAAGCTGCTCTTGCAGTAATTGATCAGATGGTCTGTCCAAATTACCATTCAAAATGTTTTTTTTGCAGAATATTCTTCTCGCTCCCTCAATTCTAAGTATGAACCTTTGTCCAGGTTGCTGCTGGCTTCACCCCATCGAAGGATACCCTCAAGAAGGTTAGAAGACGTTGCTCCCGTGAATCAGACTTTGACAGTGATGAGAAAGTGCAATCGCTGGCTAAACAGTTCAACTACCGAATGGGTGGTGAAAATCGCAGGGAGTTGCTATATAACTTACAATACAGTCCTGATTACTAAAGCAGTAAGTGTGGTTCCATGCTGGCTTTCGTCTCATGTAGTGGATGGATTCTGTCGTATTAATAGTGCTGCATCTTGCTACATTTGCTGGTTTCTCTGTTTTTTTATATGACATTTCTTTTCTTCTCATTTCGATAGGAAGCTTGTGTTCAGTTTGCTGGCAGTTTGGAGAGCACGGACATTGTAGCTTGTAAATTACTTCTCTGTAACAGACTTTTAAGCAATTTTCAGTATCCGAGACCATCATTTTTGCTGGCAAACCACACAGGATTAATTTTAAGTCTTGATAATAAGGCAACATACTATTTATTTGTTTGAAATTCAAGATCTATCAGATGTTCGTAATAGTAACATCATGCATGACGTCGATTTCCCATTCCTTTGTTTCTGGGAGTCTTCCTTTTTACATGGGGAATTAGTATTATTTAGTTGGTATTTTAACCAGCGAAAGATTTAGGATTTACATGGGTGTTAGCTTCCGAGCCTTGACTTCAGAGACCTTTCGGATAGAGCTATGCATGGACTGGACAAGTGTCTTCCGCTTGGAGGCAGACGAGACAGTGATGACCATTCCCCGTTGGCCCGTCCCCATAAGCCTAAGTCAGTGCCCGTCGCCCTCTTCATCCCCTGCACCGATCCGACCCCGAACTGGATGATCTCGACGTCGCCGGTGGTGGAGGCGGCAGCTTCGTCATCATGGACAGGAATCGTGAACCGGCCGAGCAGAGCTATCAGTTTTGAGGTCTACCTCTTCCGAAAGCGCTCCCGGTCTGTTTGCTCCAATTCCGAGCTTGTATGCAAACCACTCCCGCCGCCGCCCACAGCTGTGAACAACGTGCCCGGAGATCAGCTCCTACGGTTTGGTCGATGGCGTCTCTCGGGTCTGCATATCCGTGGAGTGTATCGGCACTTACTACCTGGACACGGCGAGCTACAAGTGGAGAGAAGCGAGTGAGTGGACGCTGCCCTTTTATGGTACGTGCCCGTGCTGAAGCTGGTTTGGCATCACTGAGAGCATCTCCGGTAGAGGCATGCATCAAGGTATTATCTTAAAATTTGTATGTCAATTAAAAAAATTATTTTTAGCAGAGCTTTTATTTGGACATGCATTTTATATGGGTATGTAAATTGACTCCTTCACATGAGCATGTAAATTGACCTCTCATAGCCCCAAGTTTTGGAGTCTCCTATTCTCCTCTAAAACATGGGTCTCACCATTTTTTTATTTCTTTTTTTTCTCTCTTGTTTCTTTCTCGATCTGGCCTTCTTCCACCTTCCATATCGACGTCGCCCTTCTCGATCTGGCCCCGCCCGTCGGCCGCCTCCGCCTACCGGCTGCCGTCCCTCCCCCTCGCGTCTTCTCCCTCGCACGACCGCGCCTCCCCTCCTCCAGCTCCTCATCTCTTCGCGCCATAGCTCCCCCGCGCCGCCCGCCTCCCACTGCCGTCGGACGGGCGCGCTACCTCCCTCTCCCCGTCGTCGGCCTGGCTGGCCGCCGCCGCCATTGACGTGCACTCTGCCGCCCAAGATTCCAGCAGGATGGCGTCCATCGCAAACTGTACTTGCCCCTGCCACCACGGGCGTGGGCGAAGATTGGCGCTGAGCGTGCCCCTGCCACCGTGGCTAGAGGGGGGGAGCTCGAGGCGGGCGCCATGGGAGCTCGATGCGGGCGCGCTAGAGGCGGTGCTCGGACGACGGCCACGGGCAGGTCGCCACATCTGCGCGGCGGGCTCCTTGTCGCCTCCCTTCTTCGCGCGTGATCGACCCGACGCCGGTCGAGCTCTTCGTCGCCTCCCTCCTTCGTGCGTGACCGGCCAACGCTGACCGAGCTCGCTGCCGTTGAGCAACGACTTGCGATTGGGTCCCACCAACCTGAGATGTTTTGTTTCAGTGATCTGTGGATCCCACCGTGTCAGAAAATAATAGGATCTCTGGTTTTGGTGGTGCTGCTGGAGTTGAGTCCAATTTTTTCATGCCCAGATTTTACGGGACAATTGACAAAATGTCCTCCTTCCGAAATGCACATTTTCAAATATCCCTCTTTCTAACTTTCTTCACAAAATATTTTAGTTCTTCATAATATATTTACAAAATATCCTAAAGGTGTCAAATCATCATTTTAAGTTGCCAAATCATGTTTTTTTCTATTATGATATGGCAAGGTAGAACTAAAAAGACACTTTTACCCCTCTCATCAAATTTCAATAGAATTTCAATAAATGACAAATTCAAATCCTATTACGAATTTCACATAATCTATTCAAATTTATGAAATTCGAATTTCATGAATTCAAACCCAGGTTCAAATTTCACAAATTTGAATCCTAATCCAAATTCAAATTTTCAAATTTGATTTGAATTTATCGTATCCAAATTCAAATTCAAACATGAATCCAAATTCGAACATGAAATCCGAATTAAAATTTGAACACGCAATTTGAATTCAAATTCAAAAATTCG
Organism: Eleusine indica; assembly: GCA_030378355.1. Lineage (NCBI taxonomy): Eukaryota > Viridiplantae > Streptophyta > Magnoliopsida > Poales > Poaceae > Eleusine > Eleusine indica. The sequence continues at coordinate 44,031,139 of CM059500.1, forward strand.
AAATTTGAATTTGAAATTTGAATTTTTAATTTCGAAATTCAAATTTCGTATTTGAATTTTGATTTCGAATTTGAAATTTGAATTTTGTATTTTGAAATTCGAATTTAAAATTTGATTTCGAAATTCGAATTTGAATTTTGAATTTTTTATTTCGAAATTCGAATTTGAAATTTGATTTCGAAATTTGAATGTGAATTTTAAATTCGAATTCGAAATTTGATTTCGAATTTTGATTTTTTGAATTTTAATTCAAATTTCATGTTCGAATTTGAATTCGGATACGATAAATTCAAATGGAATTTGAAAAATTTGAATTTGGATTAGGATTCAAATTTGTGAAATTTGAATTCATGAAATTTGAATTTCATAAATTTGAATAGATTATGTGAAATTCGCAATAGGATTTGAATTTGTCATTTATTGAAATTATATTAGAATTTGGTGGAGGGGTAAAAGTGTCTTTTTAGTTCTACCTTACCACATCATAATAGGAAAAAAGATGATTTAGCAATTTAAAGTGATGATTTGGCCTCTTTAGGATATTTTGTAAAGATATTATGAAGAACTAGGATATTTTGTAAAGAAAGTTGGGAAGAGGGATATTTGGAAATGTGCATTTGGGAAGGAGGACATTTTGTCAATTGTCCTCAGATTTGCAGGCCAGCCCCTAAACAAGAACATAGGGGCTTTGTTTTGCTCTGAGGACCGGCTGTTGGTTGCTGCTGACCACTCCACCATGAATGCGAAACCACGGCTACTGGGCACTACGAAGGAACTTCAGCCGCCCGAAGAATGGAAGAGGATGAGACGCAGGATCCTCAGCTGATCAACCTGGGCTGCGGCAGGTTCTGCGTCGCAAGGTTCTTCCGCCCTAGACTTCCCACGGCCTCCTGAGGCTTGGATTAAGTGATCAGAATTTTGCTGTCCTGACCGGTGTAGGGGTGGTGTCGCCTGTGCTCGGTGGCAATATGCCAATTGCAGCGACGAGAAAGTGAAACTTGTAAGGTTCGAATTGAGATATTCTACAGGTTTCAATGATACCATCACGGGCAGGGGCAGTTCTCTGAATAATTTCATGGCTTTGTTTTCAAGATTCCAGTCTCTGTACGTAATGTATCGGCTGAATAATTTTGGGACACTGTGTTACAGAACTCGGTGTCTTGTCGAGACATGAAAGTCTCCATGTTTTAACCATTCTGTACTAGCATGTATTGTGATGTCTCCTGCAGTGATATAGATAATAAGTCATCTTAATTGATGTGGAGAAACTATTACCTAATCAGAGCAGCTCGTCGAGGGGCATGCGACTGACAACATCGGATAGACAAGGGTGGGTCCTGCCTAGGAAGGATCGAGAATCAGGTTGCCACATTGCTCATCTATTAGCATTTCTTCCATGATAGTTTTGATTCTGTACATTAGCTATTGCTGTTGACACCGGAAATGCCCGGAAAAGAAGTGCTAAAAGGATGAGAAAGAAAGCACCGGAGGAGAGACTCGTGATGGTAAACCTAACTAAAGCTCAAATATCCTTGGATTGAAGGTCGAAAAAAAAAACTCAACTCACAAAGATACAAACCAACATAGTATGAATCGACAATCCGAAAGAACTACTCATAATCACAGTGGTGACTAATCTAATCCTACTATCCAGGAATCACAGAGTTGGCAGAAACATGAATGCAATCATCGATTGCTTACAGTTTCATACAGAGTCTAGCTACACAACGTTTACCAAAATCTCTTTTATGGAAAACATCAAAAGATCATAGCTCCATTTTGTTGCTTCTTTCTTCTCCGTCCGATGAAATAGGGGCTCTATGGTGGACCTTCTTGTGAGCAACTGGCAAGCTAAGTAAATCTGTAGGGTGATTAATGAGTCAGAGCAGCATCGCCCCTGACAAAATATGCTACATCAACAAACAAGAGCAAATCTATTCTTCTTGAGAAGATACCTGATCAGGCGAAGTTGTTGAGGGTTTATGCAACTGATAGCATTGCAAAGGCAATTACTTATCCTGATTCCTGCCTAGGAAGAAGTGATCAACCACAATTTTTTTCTCAAGTTATCAACCATGACGAAATGGGTTCCCCATATAATCTAAAGGTGGATGCGTACATGAATTCATTGGTTTCCACTGTGTCATTTTAAGAGTAACAGTGGGTTTGTTGATAGTACTTTGGGCATCAACCATCAAAGATTGAACAATATCCTCCATGATATTGCTTGGACAAGCACATATAGATATCTCCTTTAGATTTGTAAGAAACCCTATACCAGAAATCTCTTCGATGAAAGCTTCTTCAAATAGAGATAGCTCTAGCTTTTCAAGACTAGGCAAAGCCTCTTCATGAAACCTAGCTCTCCATGTTTGAAGTATGGTAAGATGAATGACTAAAAGTTTAAGACGTGGGAAATCTAATGCAGCAACATCAAATTCTATTTGAACGTAACCACTGTGATGCAGCGTAAGGTAGAACAAGCTAGGCAACCGTACAAGCACCTTCAGGTCTTCCATGGCAATTAGTTCAGTTGCGCGGAGGGTTAACTTAGTGAGGTTTGAAAGCAGCGGGAACCAGTTCGGTAGTTTCCTTAACTGACCTCGAAAGTTGATACTTTCGATAAATATTGGTGGTCTTGATAATGAATCAAGGCAATCAAAGTTCAATGCACCATCAGGTCGCCAAAGTAATAATGAGCAAAGGTTGCCACTTAGATTCCCAAGTGTAGAGAATAAGGATGTCCAGCTATTGTCATCATCAACAAACATCATTACTCCAAGCTTCCTCAAACGAGATAGCTTGCCCAGTTCACTGATGGAGTGGGTTATAGACTCTGTGAATGCTACCTGTGCAAGTGTTCTAAGGGCATCCAAATTTCCTAGTTTCTTAGGGACATATAACCCCCAAAACTCAGACATCGGCCATAACTCATTGTGGTTGTAATATCTTTTCCCTGCAAGTAAGTTGACCAAATTTGGAAGGTTGGTAATGCCTGGAGGCAAATTCTTTATGCCTGTATCCCTTATATCCAGAGTCTCCAACTTCTTCAGCTTAGAAATTTTTGTAGGCAGTTCCATAACACGGGTTCTTCTGAGACAAAGATACTCCAGCTGAAACAGCCTGCATATGCTATTGAGATCTCTACTGCTCAGAAATTCATGACCTTCCAGGTCTAGTATTGAAAGTGCATCTAAGCCTCATAGTGTGTTTTGGTGTTTGGATGACAACATGATTAAAGAGCTAATGTATTTATTGAGTGGTAACAGGAATTTTGTGGTGATACCAATAAGAATATTTATGTATCAATACATGGTTGTATATGGATATTCTAAGTGCACATAATATATGCCATATGACAAAACTTGTAATGAATGAGAAGAAATATGTTACTATGTGGATATTCTCTACTACAAATCAAGTAACATATATGACTAAGCAATTATTGATGATCAAGCAATGTGACAAGAGACAAAAGAATCTAGTTGATATGTCAAGCATATTTTTATTATGGTCATTGGTATTGAGTATTGACATTATTGTTTGCTACACATCAAAAGGAATCAAATACATCTAAATAAAATATCAATCGTGTGCTCCTGGATGATACAAGGAGATCTGTGAATCATGATGGTAAGTTGATAAAGGATTGGCAAGTACTTGGCTGCGAAGGACCATACTTTGGAGAAGGGTAAGCATGAGGCTTGGCGCCGAAGGACCTTTGTGATGGAGAAGAGAAAGTGGATGTTTAAATCCGATGAATCAAAGAAGCCATGAAGACTCATATGTTTCTAAGTGTCAATTATTTTTGAATTAAAAAGAAAAGGTGACATGGATCAAAAGTGGAATTTTGACCATATGAATTAATTCTCCATAGTCATCAGCTCAAGGAAGATATGCTCAAGTGCTGAAAAAGTTGATTGCCCTCATGAAGAAAAATATGAAGAATATCGATAAATGGAATTATCTCAAGCTCAAGCAATGCTTTTGGTGTTATTTATGTCTCGAGTATAGGTTGTCGTTCTATCAAGAGAAATGCAACATGTGTTAATAAAAATGTCAAAAGTGCTCAAAACCTAGAGAGAAACCTATTGAGAGACCTTAAACCCAACGCAGATTGTACTGAAGTGCTTCAACCGGTCAGACCGGTTGAGCAAACCGGTTAGACCGGTTTGAATAGAGTTTCTGGGTCCAGTTTTCGGTTAGTGAGTTTTTGGGCTAGAAATTTAGTTGGGTATTTAGTTTGAGTTATTTGGCAGCCTAATGGGTATCTTGTGGAGTCTTTTTGGCTAGAATGGTTGGGTGGCTTGTGTTCAACCAGTCAGACCGGTCAGACCGTTGTGAGTCTGACAGCCCTAACGACTAGTTTCTAGAATCGTGTTTAAATACCCCTCCATCTCTCCCTTTGACTGCTGCTAGTTCTTGCCCGACTAAAAATCATCCCAATGGCCATTTGAGCTCTCCCTAACCTCTCTTTGTGAGATTTGATTGATTCTAGCAATATCTTTGAGTTGTGTTGTGAGATTTGAGTGTGTAAGCACAAGTGAGCAAATCCTAAGCCTTGAGCACTTTGGGCTGTCGTCAAGTAAGTTATGAAGCATTTGTTACTCTTGGAGGTGAAGTTTACTAGACGGCTAGACGTCGCCCTAGAGCTCCCAAGCTTGTGGTGAGCCTCAGGACAGTTTGTGAGGGCTGTGATCTTGCCTCAGCAAGGAAAAAGATCGAGTTAGTGGAGTGGGGAAAGTGGTTAAAAGAGACCCGGCTTGGAGTTGGCCTTGTGAGCAGCTCAAACTTCCTCAACGGAGACGTATGGATCACAATGGTGTGGTTTCGAACTTCGGTAAATAAATCATCGTGTCTCCTCCTTGGTTTGCACTTAGTTGTTTTCTAGTTCATATTTGTGCATCCACTTTGATCTACTTGGTAGTGCCATTTTGTGTGCAGGTACTGAGTGTGTGTGGTAAGCAAAATCTCCTAAAGCACTACTTCAAGTCTTATTTGAGCTAGAATTCAATTTTGGGGTGCTTGATCTATTCTATCAGTGCACACCGGTCAGACCGGTAGAGCGTACCAGTCAGACCGGTTTAGTACTAATCTGTGTGAAATAGTTTTGTAAATTTTAGGTTTCGCCTATTCACCCCCCCCTCTAGGCAACATCAAGGTCCTTTCAATTGGTATCAGAGCGTGGACTCAAATCTATCTTTAACCAACGTGAGAAAAGGATGTCGTCGGATGGTGATAATTATCTAGAACTTCTTTTGCTTGATGGCTCTAATTATGTGTCTTGGTGCAATTACATGCTAGAAGTACTTGAGGCTGTTGATCCTATTTTATTGAGCATTGTGGATGTAAGTATTTGTCCCCCAAATTTTAATTGGGATAATTGCTCTGATGAGGAAGGAAAATCCTTGCAATAGATCTGCGTGAGATATGAGAAGCAGGGACGTAATGGCTCACTCTCGCTCGCCCCTCCCCGCCCCTCCGCCCGTCGCCGGTGCTAACCTCGCTGGTTAGTCGCCTGCCCCATACCACTCCTCCGTGCCTTCGCCCTCCCCCCACCAAGCTCGCTATCAGTGTCATTGCTGCCGGCATTGCTCCACCTGCCCTCGCCCTCTCCTCTCTTGACGTCAAGCTCGCTGCTGTCGCTCATCTCGTCGATCCTCCGATGGCTGGTGATCGCCTCCAAGCTCTTCCCAAGGAGTGGGACGTGGAGCATGGAAGGAAGTTTGAAGTTGAAGTCGCGACCAAGTTCAGGTGCCAAGTTCACTATTCGAAGTCTTCGCCGGAGGGTAGCTTCTTCATGCTGGCGATCTTTCACCGGTACACCTTTAGACTTACTAAAGAAACGGTTAGTCACGCTCTCCATGCTGTCCTGGGTAGAACTCCTTCAAGTTTCCATGTCTGCATCGCCTCTGGGAGGCACTTTTGTTTTTCGATTGCTTCGAAAGCCATTGGTCTTCACATTTATCAGCTTCGACGCGTCATCGCAAAGCATTTCGATGTCTACTTTCACCTTTGGAGAGATGGCGGTTCTGATTGGCAAAAGGATCAGAAAACTTGGAAACAAGCTGAGGAGGATCAATGGACTCTCGTTCGTTCTAAAAAACAGAAGAGAGCTGCTGCCAAGCAGGTTTCCTTTGCCAATCCTTTGAATCAGCCATCACCAAAGAGAAAGTTTGAGCCTGTTCGCTTGGTGCGCACTATCAAATTTGGAGGGTTTTGTTGCCCGTTACCAAAACAAGGTTCTTCTTCCTCCTCGACCGCCCACCTTGCTCAGGCTCAGACCTCAACAATGGAGGGTGACGCCAGCAAAATTCAAACGGTCAACAGTAGCTCTGAGCAATCTGTGTCATTTGCAGCAGAGATCGATAGAGATTGATCGCATATCCCGCGCACAGCGGATTTGGTTTTTGAAGCTTCTAAGGCTATTAATGAGGCACGGTCAACGAGAGAGGGTAATAGGCCGGATATCCACAAAAGAGATTTGGGTAGGCCAGCCCAACAAAGGGTCAACTCGCATCGGCCCTATATGGCCCGCAGATGCTATAGATGTTTAGACCTGGGTCACCTCGTCAGAGACTGCATAAATGGAATTAGATGCCGAGCTTGCTTTCATTTTGGCCATATCACTCGTTTCTGCCTTAGAGAAGGAATTCAAGCAAAGCAAGTCTAGAGGAGGAAATTATATTCCCAAAGCGGTGTCATTACTCCAGAAGGCATTGGCCAGCGCGCCAACACTCAGCCGCTCAATGCTTTGCCTTTGGCAGCAGGCACAACAAACCATGCCTCCTCATCTCCCCCTCCCAACCCGGACGTCTCTGAGCAAGAAACCCCAGTCCAACCACCAAAAAACTCCACTCCCTAGTGCTCTACTGGTGAGGTGGAGGCAGCGATCACTTCCATGGCAAACTTTCCTGTGCTCCCCACATCCTTCATCCCTTAGAGCTTCCAAGTCCAGGATGGCGGGAATGATCGGCTGCAGCGCATCTACGCTCACCTGCCGAGGCCGGTGCGCCGTCGACATGAAGAATACACAATCACCATCACTGATGTCGACCTCCACCCTCAACAGCGCCACAACCTCATGCATGCCATCAGCAGTTACATCGACGAGGACGTCAACCTCGCTGTTCAATCTTACAATCATCACCCCCACGGTATTGGTCTCTATCAGCTCAGAAGTTCATTATACAGGGAGCAACTTATGTTAGGCAACCCGCATCTAGTGGATGGCATTCCAGTTCGCTTTATTAGACACGATCATGGCATCAACCATAGAGATTGCCCGTACAATAGGAAGGGTTGGCTTATTCTGTTGGGTTATCCTCTAGATTACATGGAAAGTAGATATATCGAAGCAGCTTGCTCTGGCTTCGCTAAGGTGCTGCAGTGGTTTGACAACCCAAGGGATAAATCTCGGGTTCTGGTGGAATGCATGTATGACAGTGTGCTTACAGTCCCAAGAAGCCTCGTCCTCAGGATTGGTTTTGAGTGGGGTGGTGAAGGAAGGTCATGGACAGTCCCTGTCTATGTCCTCAACAATGACTTCCTTGACATCCATCCTACCGACGAAGACATCCCCCCACATGGCAATGGAAATCCACACCCTTTTCATCCCCAAGAAGCATTGGCCGCGCAGCAGATGGCTCAACAAGTGAATGATCTCTTCAATCAGCAGCAACAACAGGAGAACGACAATGTTCAGAACCATGGATGGAACAACCGAAACCCAGCTCCAAATGCAGCACCTGCAACTCAAGAACCAGAGCAGGATCAACACTCTGTTGTGTCCTCTGCAACAGTTCAAGGAACCCTCATGAGGGGGCCAGCTCCAGACAGAGAAATAGAATTTGGGGGACCTGCAGGTCAGCTGCACCACTTGCCAAACCAACCTATGATGCCTAACCCTCACATCATAGCACACAAGGATCGACATCCGGACAACTTCAGCACCAAGAGCAGGAACAAGGAGGCTTCCAATGGCCGCACTTTCTGCCAAATGCAAACCAAGTCATGGGTCCACAGAACAACCCCCGGCTCGATGACCACGTGCCTGATCACCAGCAGCCGCCACCTCAGTTACCAGTTCAAGGTAATGAGCAGGAAGAGTTATAGTGGCCAGATTTTCTACTAGCCAACAATCAGCAGATGGGGAACCAGAACATCCTCAACATCAATGAGCAGAACAATCAAGCTAACGTGCAGCACCAAGACGCTTTAGATTCAGATTCAGCCTCAGAGCCAGATTTAGAAACAGAGTCTGATTCAAAGTTGGATGAGGAGATGCACAGTCAAGGATTGGCCAGCAACAGCCGCCTCAACCTACAGACCTCAACTCCTACAATTGGTCCATAGTGCCTGCAACTAGTGCTCAAAGATCACCCCAAGCACAAAACCAGGAAGCCTTTGATGTCAATAGAGAGCTCAGAAACATGATACACACAACGCTTCAAGTAAATCGTCAGAATATTATGACTTCGCAGCCAAGCAGCAGTAGGGCTGCACAATCAACATGGCAGATCACAAGGCTATATAGGACTGTCGTCCTAGAACATCGTCCTCAGCCATGGACAAATATGAACTTCAATCTCCCCACCTTACTCCCAGCAGAGAATTCTCGCAATCCAGAACTAGTCATCACAGAAGTATCCACTGCCTCCATGACAGTAACGGCACAAGTGGAACTATCTAGACAACAACTACAAATGATCGAGAAGAAGTGTAGAACCAGAGACATAGTCTATCGGCGAAAGAGATTCAATATATTGAAGTATGTCTAGCATAGGCAGATAGAGAAAACCTATAAAAGGCAGCGCAAGGGCAAGAAGGTACAAGGGCAGAAAAAATCTACTCCAGTTTCAGAAGCAGGTCTCAGACGTAGCCCAAGGCTCAACAACATCACTGATGGCTTCCGAAATGTGCAGATGCCAAGCAACAAAGAGGCCATTGTCAGGAGCAGCACGCCAGCTGAAGGACTCCAGCATGTCTCAACCCTTGCTGGTATTTCTTCTATCACCTCTGAAATTACTTTTACTGGTCCTTTCAAATTCCCATGCCTGCAAGACATCGACACTTGTACAACACCTTACCCCAAAATCTCAATTCAGGAAATTCAACGAATAGCAACAACTAGGAGTGGCCTCACTCCTGAGGAGGTGGCCTAGGAGCTGCTGCTGATGGATAAGGAGATCCCTACCCACCTAGAAGAGTTCAACAACAGCAGCCAAGCTAGAGCAAACAAGTGTGTTAATGGATAGTACATCAGTGATCATCTCAGGCAGGAGGGTTAGGCCAGCATTTTGCTTTGATAGTAGCTCAGATTTACTATGTAATGTGGCAGACATGCAAACTGCTTTTGTTACCTTAAGTGCTTCCAGTTCCTGGTTCATGTGGTGTAATAGTGCAGAAACAGATACTGCTATTGCCTGGATTTCAGTTATCTTTAATATCAAGGTCCTACTTCTATCCATCAATCTACAAAACTACTGGCTGATGGTCTCAAAAATGCTCGTCTTCGTGCCCAGTTGGCAACCAAAAAATGCAGTGGCCCAGAATTGCAGAATACAGAGAATGACTCACACTAAAACTACCACACAACCTGACTTGATACTGACGGCTAATCTCTTCGAGATGCAGGCCAACACAAAATGGCAACAAGTTTCTCATGGATCACACCGATAACAACAATAGTAATAACAATGGTCAGGTCATGACAAGCAATAACAGAAACTGGAGTATTCTAAACTGGAACATAAGAGGACTCAATGCAGATGATAAGCAAAGAGAAGTAAGACAAAAAATCGACAAAAGCTCTTGCTCGGTTTACTGCCTACAAACCATTCCACAATCAGAAAGTGGCACCCAAAAGATTTAATCAATTCTCTTATCAACCGTCGCAGGGCCTCTCAGGAGGCATTATTATAGGATGAGCTCGAAATGTATTTAAAGGAGAAATTATACAAAATTTGCAGTTTGCAGTAACAGTGAAGCTCACATCGCATCACAACAATGAACACTGGTTCCTAACAAATATTTATGGACCATGCACTGGCCAAGCTCGAGAAGATTTTGTCAACTAGTTAAGTTCCTTACAAATTGAAGAGAATGAAAATTGGTTGTTCATTGGAGATTTCAACTTCTACAGATCCCTAGTAAACAGAAACAGAGCAGGTGGAAACATCAACGATGTCATGCTGTTCAACCAGGTCATCGACGCCCTAGGACTGATGGAAATACCACTCAAAGGGAGGCAATACACATGGAGTAATATGCAAGATGATCCTTTGCTGGTCCAGCTGGACTGGTGTTTCACATCAGTGAACTGGGCACAGGAATACCCGATGACTCTAATGCTTCCAATGGCAAAACCGACATTAGATCACATCCCAAGCCACATTCAAATAGGAACCAAAATCCCAAAATCTAAAATCTTCAGGTTTGAAAATTTCTGGGTAGAACACCCAGGTTTCTTGGATCTTGTTCAAGATATTAGGAACACCCTAGTCAGAGGAGACAACATAGCTACCGAAATTGTAGCCAAATTCAAGCTGCTGAGAAGAGATCTAAAACAATGGAGTCAAAACATCTCAAAGCTAAACTTGCGCATCAAAAAGTGTAATGAGGTGCTAGCAGCCCTGGACAAGCTTGAGGACCAAAGAACTTTATTTCTACAGGAGAGGAACTTCAGAGAAATACTCCAAAGGCATATACTGAGGCTTCTAAAATATCAAAATGAATATTGCCAGAAAAGATTCATTGTGAGGTGGGTAAAACTTGGAGATGAAGACACAAAATTCTTCCATGCAGCTACAACAGAAAGATTCAGGATAAATACCATCACTCACATAGAAGATGAGGAAGGCAGAAAAATTACAGATCATAATGCCAAAGCAGCAATGATTTTACAAGCCTACAAGAAAAGAATGGGCATCACTGAGCAACCAGCAATGCAGTTTGATCTACAGTCACTAATCACACACCATGAAAACTTACAAGAACTGAGCAATCAGTTCACCAAAGAAGAGATTGATGAAGTCATCAAAAGCATGCCAACTGACAAATCGCCAGGACTAGACGGGTTCAATGGCATGCTTCTCAAAAAATGTTGGCATATTGTCAAAGAAGATTTTTATCAACTATGCCAGGAGTTCTATGATGGCACCTTGGATCTCCAGTCAATCAACAACTCCTTTATCACACTCATACCCAAAGTGCCAAACCCTGTCACCGTCAATGACTACAGGCCTATTTCACTTCTGAACTCAGTACTGAAATTGCTTACTAAGCTGATGGCAAACAGGTTACAGAAAGTGATTATTCCACTTATACACAAAAATCAGTATGGCTTCATCAAAACCAGAACATTCAAGATTGTCTCGCATGGGCATATGAGTACTTGCACCACTGCCACCAGTCAACACAAGAAACTATTATCCTAAAACTGGATTTTGAAAAAGCATTTGATACAATAGAGCACTCTACTATCACTCAAATGCTCCAACACTTGGGTTTTGATAGCAGATGGACTGAATGGGTCAATCAGATCCTACAAACAGCCACAACCTCAATCCTACTCAATGGTGTACCAGGAAATTCAATGCAATGCAAAAGGGGAGTCAGACAGGGAGATCCACTATCACCATTACTATTTGTTCTAGCTGCAGATCTATTGCAAGTAATAGTCAACAAAGCATGCACATTGGGGTTAATAACAGTGCCTATTACAAACACAAATGAGCAGGACTTCCCAATAGTGCAATATGCAGACGACACAATCTTGATTATGAAGGCCTCTCAGAGAGAACTCTTTTGTCTTAAAGGGATCCTCCAAGCGTTTGTAACTTCTACTGGACTGAAAGTAAACTATGCCAAGTCTTGCATGATTCCGATCAACATAAGTCAGGAAAGAACACAGATTCTAGCAGGGACATTTGGATGCTCCATTGGTTCCCTACCATTTACTTACTTGGGTCTGCCCTTAGGGACAACCAAACCCACAGTCAAAGATCATGCACCACTCATCAGTAAAATGGAAAGAAAACTTTCGGCAACAAGCACCTTCTTAGCCTTGGCTGGCAGAGTCACATATATAAACTCAGCAATCAGATCACTTGCAGTTTATGCCATGTGCGTCCTAAAACTACCAGCCACTATGATTGATCATATGGACAAACTCACAAGAGCTGCTTTGTGGAGAGGAAGAGAAATGGATGCTAGGGGGAAAGCATTAGTAGCTTGGGACAAATGTACAATCCCAAAGCAAAAGGGAGGCCTTGGTATCAAGAACCTAAGACTGCAAAATGAAGCCTTGCTACTAAAGCACCTGGACAAATTCTACAGTAAGAAAGAGGTACCTTGGGTGAACCTGGTGTGGCACACATACTATAATAACAATCAGGTTCCACATGAATCAACACCCGAAGCATCATTCTGGTGGAAGGACATTATGTCATTTTCTGATCACTACAGAGGAGTAGCTCAATGTCAGGTTGGGAATGGAACAACTTGCATGCTACGGAATGATATCTGGAACAAGCATTATCTTCAAGAGGAACTGCCAAGACTGTTCTCATACTCCAAAAATCCCAAAGTTTCAGTAGCAGCATACAAAGAAGATCAAGCTATTACAACAAACTTTCATCTGCCACTCAGCAATGAAGCCTTCTAGGAACTACAAACTCTAAACGGTTACATATAGCAGCTGCAACAACCGGGGCAGCAACAACAAGACGAACGGCACTACATTTGGGGATCCAAAACTTACAAGGCGTCCAAATTCTACCTGATCCCTTTTCTGGCATTACAGCCGCCACATGCATTCAAATGGCTCTGGAAAACCAAATGCTCCAAGAAAATCAAAGTCTTCACATGGCTGCTATTCTTGGACAGACTAAACACAAGAAACATACTGCGGAGGAAACGATGCCCACTCCCAAACAATTGCTATAACTGCATACTTTGCCAACACAGTGTTGAAGAAACGACCTTCCACTTGTTCTTCGAGTGTCCTTTTAGTGTAAGCTACTGGACAAGCATAGGCATTCACTGGAGCACATCCATGGATTTCTTTGACATGTTGGAGGTAGCCAAAAGACAGTTTATCATCTCACACTTTGCCGAAATCTTCATCATGACATCATGGCAAATCTAGAAACAAAGAAATGCACTAGTCTTTGAGGCAAGAATACCAACTTTTCAGGCATGGTGGTCTGCTTTTGAAAATGAAGTCAATCTACAAGTCCACAGATTCTCCTCATCATCCAGAGATGTCATTCTAGCCTTGATGGATAGCATCTCCCCCTTATAGCTGCTTCCTTTTTATTTAGCAAGTGTACAGTTTTTCTCCTTTTCTCCTTGCCAACTTGGCCCTATACTGGTAGTTTTCTAGCAGCTTCTTTCCTTTCTTTTTTCTTAATTTAATAAATTGCAGTGGGAGCCTCTCCTACTGTTTTCGTGTCAAAAAAATGCTTGCAACAAAATGCTCAAGCTACTAATGTCTTGATGAGTGCTTTAAGTGTAGATCTTGAGGTGAAGATCTATAAGGAGCATGATTTCCTAAAAGATGTTGATGTGCTGTGGAACACTCTTAGAGAAAAGTATTCGAAGTCCACAACAAGCCAAAACTGTGTTGCAGATGCAAGTCTGATGCAACCGGTTAGACCGGTGTGAAGAGACAAACTTGCTCAGCTGAAGAAAAACAAGCGTCATTGACCAAGTGAAGAATCAACATCACAATCCTTGCACAAGGGTCATGGTACTTGTTTTATGGCCATGCGAAAGAAGCAAACCAAGAAAGATGAGAGTGAAAGTGAAGATGATGACTTTGAGTTTAACAAGATAAGCAAGAAAGACTTGTTCAAAGTTATGAAGCTCGTAGGAAGGATTCAAGAGTAAGATATTCAGTTAGAGAAGCAAGAAGATTTTCTCATTGGCAAAATGGAAGAGCTCAAATCTCTAAATGAAGAGCATGAGAAACTCAATAAATCGCATGCTTCCTTGGTTGGAAAACATGAAGAACTATTAAAGAAATATGCTTGTGCTACTAATGCAATCTTGTGCAGCAGCTCTAAAGAAAAAGAATATTGATCTCAAGTATGACATTGAGGTGCTCACTAGCAAGCATGTTACTATGCAAAAAGATCATGAAGATCTCATGTGCTCTCATGAAGCGCTCCAAGACTCACATGCTATGCTACAAGTTGCTCATGAGGTTGTGTTGACATCGGTAAAGTTTTATCAACCTCTCACACAAAACTGCACATGCTCACAAAAGTCTATTGAATTTATTTGTGCTAATCCTTATTGCTCTCAAAGCCAACATTCAAACATTGAGTAAATTGCTGTAGAATCTTGTGATGACTTCGTAGCTCAAGAAAATGATCAACTAAAGCTAGAAGTCAAGAGGCTTAAAGACAAAGTGGTAAGGTTGATAGGTAAGGTTCAAGTACAACCATCTCAAGATAACCGTGACAACATGGTGAAGAAGCTTCAGATGGATACAACAGTCACTAGACCTGAACCTCAACAAAATTACAAGTCTCCTCGGCACAAGAAACAAGAAAAGAAGAATCTTGACCATATCCAATGCTTCAAGTGCTCCGATATGGGTCATTATTCATTTATGTGCTCTACCATGATTGAGAGCAAAGCAAGACTCTCAAGAAGACAAAGAAAGCTCATCAATGCCATTGTGTGCTTTGGATGCAAGAAGAAAGGTCATATGATCATGTCTTGTACATCTTCCCCATCTGGACAGAAATGTGCAGGCCAAACCGGTCAGACTGGTATGTCCAACCGGTCAGACCAGTCTAGTATTACTTCTGGTCATAAAATGGACATGATGACAAGCGGTCGAATTGCATCTAGAACAAGACAAGGATTGATGAAGGCACAAGAGAAACAAGAAAAGAAGATCATCTCCAAGATCAAAAGAAGAACGTGCTACACTTGTTGACTCAAAGGACACCTAAGCAAGGATTGTCCAAATGGTAACACAACTGAGTCTAAAATGATCAATATTTTTGTTTGTAATGTGCATGGAAAAGCAAAAATTGTAAATGGTGCTAGAAAGGTGGTTTGTTCACCACATGTTGGCACTAAAGTCATTTGGGTGCCAAAATCATTGTTGACTGACCATGAAGGACCCAACAAGTCTTGGGTACCAAAGAAAACCTGATTGAGCTTGCAGGTACCATGAGATACATTGAAGGCTTGACACAAACCAAGAAAAGTAGAGTAACACTCAAGTTGTCAAGCATGAAATAAACTAAATTATGATGATCCAATAGTATCTCAAAACAGATAAGTTCTGAACTATGTCTCTGCCATGAATGTTTTTCTTTAAATTATTCATCTTATAGACATTCATGCTATGAACATTCCTAGTATTATCTATTTGTACCATATGATGCTGTTAATGGTTCTCTAGTAGAGCAAGGTATTCATTTTGACAGAGATAAAGAACCACTTGAACATGTGGAAAAGAAACGGAGCAAGAATCAACAAAATGAAGAACTGACCTAAGAGAGATCGATCAGACCGGTGTGCTCTACCTGTCACACCGGTTGAAGTCAATTGAAAAGTCCTATGATTCTTGTATTCTGACAGTGGTGGTCAAGAAGATCAAATTGTTGGATAATCTGAAATATTCTCTGTAATCGTTGACCATGACACCTGTGTGTATGTATGTTTGTAAGTATCTCTTGTATTTCCTCTACTTACACTTAATACACATTTGTGACCAAGTTATCGTTTAGACTCCTTGACACTCTTGATTGAGTAATCATGCTTAAACAAAGCAAATTCAAAAGCTTAGCATGTATCAAGGGGGAGTCTACTCTATAACTTTGGTTTATGGGACTAATCTTCTCATCTAAGTGATTGCATAGTCTCATAATAAGAGAGTTCGTCTCCACGGGAAGCAGAAAAGAATGCTAAATTCAAAATTTAGCAGAGGTGTCAAGCAATGCATGCTGATCCTTATTCTCTAATTTATATAATACATGCATTATACTTATGAGAGCTTGTGCCACTTGGGCCTCTCATCATTCATTTAAGGAGTTAAGTTTTAGTTGGATGAGATGGCAAGATCATTACTGAAAATGACACAAGTTATTGGCTATTCTTCATGGAAACGAAGAAATTGTGACGTATGGCAAAGGTATGTTTTATAGTTCAGTTGCTTTTTAATATCTTGAGCATTTAGGCCTTTGCATGATTAGAGTGTGTTTTGAGCTTGTAGTTATCCAAGTCTTGTTGAGTGTTTATCATTTAATGAGTTCGAGTAGTTTTAGATATTTTGCTTATACCTTATCCATGAAGCTTGACATTTGTTAAGTCAAGAGCTGTTTTGATAAAGAGGTATAAACTAAATATGCTAAAAAGACTTCTTGGATATTTCTTGCTCCTGAAGTGCTCTAGTATAAGTGTTTTTAAAAATCTATCTAGAACTGCTAGGTTATGTGGTTTTTCAAAACTTTTGAAGTTTTCGGTCTCTGTGATCATGTCTATTCAATCATGGCCATTGTTCTCTTTGGTGCATGTTGGCTGGCCATGAGTAAATAGATTTTCTCAAGTTTACAAATCTATTCCTTGAAATGTCATATCTCCAAGGTTAATCTACTATCTAATCCAAAGATGGCTGAATGGAAAGAATCAAAATCTCTCAATATGGTCCAAGATGGTTGAATTGGAAGGACCTAATAATATTCAAATCTGAGATCTTGTCCAAGAAGTGACAAATAAAAAGAGGAGAGGGACATAAAAGTATGACGTGGAAGTGAACCAAGTGCTAAAAATTCTATAAGCTCAGCCAAGATCCCTTCTTCTGCTGCAAATCATCGAACTTGTCCTATGCATCGGATAAGTCCATCGGACTCCAGAGAGCATGTCACTCTGGAGCCGTCGGACATGTCCTATGATCATCGGACTTGTCCTATGATCATCGCACATCCCCATCGGACTCCACAGAGCATGTCACTCTGGATCCGTCGGACATGTCCTATGATCATCGGACTTGTCCTATGCATCGGACATCTCCATCGGACTCCAGAGAGCTCGTCATCCGATTTCATCAGACTTGTCCTATGACCATCGAACTTATCCTATGATCATCGGACTTGTCCTATGATCATCAGACAAGTCCGATACAGATATGAGTTTATCTCCTTTCCAATGCCTCTTTTGGTGACTGGGCTATGAATAGGACCCTAACTTGTCCCTTGAACGGTTAGTCACTCATTTCACTCGAGCTAGCATGGATATTGATCAAATAGTTGCTAAGGAAGATGAGGAAATACATGAGGCTTCTAGTAACGAATCTAGTGGTGATGATGAAGAGGATGAGATTGAGGATG
Organism: Eleusine indica; assembly: GCA_030378355.1. Lineage (NCBI taxonomy): Eukaryota > Viridiplantae > Streptophyta > Magnoliopsida > Poales > Poaceae > Eleusine > Eleusine indica. The sequence goes on from CM059500.1 coordinate 44,048,493, forward strand.
AGACTTTTCGTGCCTCAATACAGGAGGAAGAGATGGCTGCTTAAGAGAGTGACAGTGACATAAATGATGATGCCATCACTAATACTATCGGAAATGAAGATGATGAGGAAGAAAATGAGGATAGGGAGATTGCTAGTCAAGTTCAAAAGACATAATTTTAGGATAAGCCTTTTATAAGGACTTAATCTAAGGCTATGGGATATCAACCAACAAACTATAAAAGCAAAGGTGCAACAAAGGAAGTGAAAAAGGAAAGGAAGAAAAATCCTAGAAGGTTGCAAAAGAGTGCAATTGACTATCGGTTCCATACATTGTTTCAACAGGATTTTTATGAGATTGTCATCATGACAAAGAAAAGACAAGTGTCTGAATCTCAATGGGTGGATTGGGATTGGATAGATTACTATGATGACCCAACCTTTAATCAAGTAATTACAGCTTGTGAGAGGACACACACAAAGAAAATAATGGGTTTCAAATTTCATTGGAACAAGGAGACAATAGCCTAATTCTATGCAACCTTGTTCATTGAGGAGGCTGGAGATGTAAGAAAAATGCATTGGATGACAGAGGATCGCTGGTATGAAATCTCCTATGCGGATTTTGCCTATCTTTTTGGTTATGAGAAAGGAGATTATAATCCAGAGAAAATTCATCTTTGGAATCCAATTGATGTGAAGGAGATGAGCTTCATGTATCCACGAGGTGAGGTAGTGCATGCTAGAACTATCACCAACATGTACACCTTCTACTCAGCCTTGAACCGTCTTTTCAGAAAAACTTTTGCGCCAAGAGATGGAGATCCTTCACATATTTCTTCTTATGCAAGAGACTTGCTGGCTAGAATGAGAGATGGGGCACCACCATTCAGTGTGATAGATTACATTTGGGAGGAGATCAAGAGCATATCCATGAACCCTCTTAAGACTTGTGCTTTTGCTCCATACCTCATGTTCATGATTGAGGAAGTGAATAAAATAGAATTTCCAAAGGAAGACCCTCCTCCTCATGCACCTCTCAATCCAATACCATCAAAAGAACCAATAGTACCACTTCCTACTTCTCCACATCACTCAGATGAGCCCTCAGAACAACAACAACAACACCAGCAATTTCAACCGGTCAGACCGGTTGGTTATACCGGTCTGCCTAGCCAGTGGCAGACTCAGTCCTCCCAACGTTGAGAAAAATCCACCTCTCCAATTAAGAAGCTTTTCAACATTGTTTTTGGTATGTGTAGAACAAACCAGGATGTGGAAACTCATATTAGAGAAGAAAGAGCAGATTTGTCTAGAAGATTGAGAAGAATTGAGAGAGCTTAGTTTCCTTTGGATCCTCCCTCACCACCTAGACAAGAAGAACGGCCACCAACACCTCTAATGAAAAGATATAGAAGACGTCAAGATGAGGACTAATTCATGGCTCTAGCAGCAGTAGTAGAGGACACATGGAAGATTCGGATCCATTCATTGTTGGATATGTAGGACTTACTAATCAGCAGCAGTTTGGGCCACCACCAAATTTCTCACAACCTCCACCATCTCCTTCACTAGAACAGCCAAGGTGCAGCGGTATTGAAGATCTCGCTGCTAATATCTTTGGAGAATCATTCACTGGACCTCATTGGTCGCATCCGGATGACCTCACTCCCGGCGATGGCTAGAGCAACGGCATTTTACTCCTTCCGACTTCTTTTCTTCTTTTTGGATGATTGTTGACAAAGGGGGAGAAGAAAAGGATTAAAGCTTCAAGTTTCATCTAAAAGTGTGCAAGGAGTAGAGAGATCAGTTCAAGATCAGTTAGTCCGGTTCTTAGAGTGAATTTGTCCAACCGGTCAGACCGGTATGTTATACCGGCCAGACCAGTGTGAACTATTTTCTGAACCACTTGGGTTTGTAATAATCATTGTTTCATCATGTGAACTTGAGAACCATTGTAATGTGTGCTACTGTGTGCTCATGAACCTTCATTTATCTAAGTGATATTATGTTAGTGTGATATGAATTATTGGTCGATGACTTGTTCTTTGCTAGAAATTTCAGCAACACCGGTCAGACCGGTGTGCCATACCAGTCAGACCAGTGTGAGTTTAGTTTTTGCTGGTTTTTCTAGTTTTTGCTGAATGCTTTGTCATATGCATCACGTATTATCACTTCACACTTGTTTTGCACCCCACGAATGCAGAGATATAGGGGGAGCTCCATGTTTTTAATTGAATATGTGTTTTTGGTATTTTAAGGACAAATCTAAAATTTCAATGTCATGCACATATTTAGGGGAAGCTTGAAGCATATCCCTGCATTCAAAAACAGTTTTGATTTAAATGTGAAGCTTTAATCGGGTTGTCATCAATCACTAAAAAGAAGGAGATTGAAAGTGCATCTAGGCCTCCTAGTGAGTTTTAGTGTTTGGATGACAACATGATTAAAGAGCTAATGTATTTGTTGAGTGGTAACAGAAATTTTGTGGTGGTATCAATAAGAATATTTATGTATCAAGACATGGTTGTATATGGATATTCTAAGTGCACATGATATATGTCATATGACAAAGCTTGTAATGAATGAGAAGAAATATGTCGCTATGTGGATATTCTCTTCTATAAATCAAGTGACATATATGACTAAGCAATTGTTGATGATCAAGCAATATAACAAGAAACAAAAGAATCTAGTTGATGTGTCAAGCATATTTTTACTATGGTCATTGGTACTGAGTATTGACCTTATTGTTTGCTACACATCAAAAGAAATCAAATACATCTAAATAAAATATCAATTATGTGCTCATGGATGATACAAGGAGGTGTGTGAATCATGATGGTAAGTTGATGAAGGGTTGGCAAGGACTTGACTGCGAAGGACCATACTTTGGAAAAGGGAAAGCATGAGGCTTGACGCCGAAGTACCTTTGTGATGGAGAAGAGCAAGTGGATGCTTGAATCCGATGAATCAAAGAAGTCATGAAGACTCACATGTTTCTAAGTGTCAGTTATTTTTAAATCAAGAAGAAAAGATGACATGGATGAAAAGTGGAGTTTTGACCATATGAATTAATTCTCCATAGTCATCAGCTCAAGGAAGATATGCTCAAGTGCTGAATAAGTTGATTGCCCTCATGAAAAGAAATATAAAAAATATCGGCAAATGGAATTATCTCAAGCTCAAGCAATGCTTTTAGTATTATTTATTTATTTTTTGAGTATAGGTTGTCGTTCTATCAAGAGGGATGTAACATGTGTTAATGACAATGTTAAAAATGCTCAAAAACTAGAGAGAAACTTTTTGAGAGACCTTAAACCCAACCTAGAGTGTGCTGCAGTGCTTCAACCGGTTAAACCAGTTGAGCAAACCGGTCAGACCGGTTTGAATAGGGTTTCTGGATCCAGTTTTCGGTTAGTGAGTTTTTGGGCTAGAAATTTAGTTGGATATTTAGTTTGAGTTGTTTAGCAGCTTAGTGGGTATCTTGTGGAGTCTTTTTGGCTAGTATGGTGGCTAGTATGGTTAGGTGGCTTGTCTCCAACCGGTCAGACCGGTGTGTCATACTGGTTAGACCAGTGTAAGTGTGATAGCCCCAACGACTAGTTTCTGGAATCGTTTTTAAATACCCCTCCACCTCTCCCTTTGGCTGCTGCTGGTTCTTGTCTGACTAAAATTCATCCCAACAGTCATTTGAGCTCTCCCTAACCTCTCTTTATGAGATTTGGTTGATTCTAGCAATATCGTTGAGTTGGATTCAGAGATTTAAGTGTGTGAGCACAAGTGAGTAAATCCTAAGCCTTGAGCACTTTGGGCTGTGGTCTAGTAACTCGTGAAGCATTTGTTACTCTTAGAGGTAAAGCCTCCTAGACGGCCAGGCGTCGTCCTAGAGCTCCCAAGCTTGTGGTGAGCCTTGGGACAGTTTGTGAGGGCTGTGATCTTGCCTCCACAAAGAAAAAGATCGAGTTAGTGGAGTGGGAAAAGTGGTTGAAAGAGACCCGGCTTGAAGTTGACCTTGTGAGCAGCTCAAGCTTACTCAGCCGGAGATGTAGGGATCACAGTGGTGTAGTTCCGAACTTCGATAAACAAATCATCGTGTCTCCTCCTTGGTTTGCGCTTTAGTTGTTTTCTAGTTCATATTTGTGCTTCCACTTTGATCTACTTGGTAGTGCCATTTTGTGTGCAGGAAGCGACATGAAGTTCCTTTCAAGTATCCTCATCAATTTCATCCAACCGAACTGCAATATTTCTCCATTGGAGAATATGTTCAAAGACCGGACATGGGATAACATTTTTTTGGTGGCAATATCTTTCACACATCCACAGTGAACAGATAGACGCCGAATCTTTTCTTGTGGAACTAAAGTGTGATGTTCGCCAACCAGAGTGGTAAAATTCTCCTCAATTGACTTTGATACAATGATCTCCAACATCACATCATGAACTCTAAATGTTTTGACCTTCCCAGTAAAGCTCATGTCAACTGGCTGAATGATACAACGGTTGATGAGTTCCTCGAAGTAGCTTTCAGCCACCTCAAAAACACTTAATCCACGTTTTTCAGCCACAAAGCGCTCTGCTACCCATCGCCTTAGTACACTTTTCCTTCTAATCTTGTGATCCTCAGGGTAAATGCTTAAGTATAGGAAACACGTTTTCAAGTGGTAAGGCAGATCATTATAGCTAAGCTCAAGTATTTTCTTCAACCTCTCAAGTGACGGACTGGATTCAAACTCTGAACCAAGAGAGCCACAAATCTTCTGCCATAAATTTTTACTATGCACTGGCTTGCTAGCCAACAGACCTGCTATACTGATTATGGCTAAGGGTGCACCCCAACACTTCCCTAGGATTTTTTCTGAAATTTCCTTTAAATTCTCAGGACAGTTTATCGTGCTGCCAAATATTCTTTTAAAGAAAAGGTCTCTGGACTCATAATCAGAGAGAGGTTTAATTTCATAAGCTCGGTCATACTCATTGGCACAACAAGAGTGTGCCACAGCTCTGATTCGTGTAGTAATCACTACTCTACTACCATTATTTGAGTCAGGTAGAGAAAACCGGACACCTTCCCATGCAGCTATGCTCCATATATCATCAAGAACAAGTAGATATCTCTTATTATCTAATTGCTGTCTCAGCATGCTCGCAAGCTGGCCCACACTCCATGCTTCCATGCCCTTGAGCAGGCACTCCAGGAATGCTTCACCACCTCCATTTGACACATTGTTACCTTGTTGATGGACTGGAGGAATAACTTGTAAAAGAATGTCACGTATTAGTACCTTCACATCAAACCTCTGGGACACAGTTACAAAAGCTTGACACTGAAAATTTCCACTTGTTGCAGAGAGACTTTGTTATGTTGTCATAGCAAGAGTTGTCTTGCCCAAACCATCAAAACCAAATATGGATATCACCCGTAATTTTTGTAAATGTTCGTCCATTAACTACTGCATAAGACTCTCTTGGCGAGATTCAATGCCCACAAGTTGTGTTCTCTCCGGAAAGTGTGCAGTAGTGCGAGCATCAAGACTTAACTGATTAGCTGGGGTGTCATAAGTAGCCATGCTATTCCCGGCAGCTCCAAGGCTAAAATGATTGCCACCATACCTGCTTGAGTTGAGAGCTATTAGTTAATAACACAATTTGTAGTCAAGTATCCTAGGAAAAATTAAAAGAAAAAAAAATCCTTACATGTATATTATCTATGTGATGCCAAATTAATTACAAAGTGTTAAAATGCTTGAAATACACTTATTTTGCAAGCATATTATGGAGTACACAGTGACGTTTCGTTTATTAAGAAAAAATAGCACATTTTACTTAGATCAGTTATGAGATACCTGTGAAGTAGATCAAAAAAGATATTTCCTTGAACCTCTACTAACTAATCATGTAACCATGATAATAATTAATCTAGACTGGAGACACTGTATAACTCAAAGGATTTGTGCTTAATTTTGGGACTGCACACTAGAGAGTTTGCCAGGGTTGAAGGCCTAACAACCTATGTAAAGGAAATAGAGGCCACTTTAAGTAATTCCTTTGAAGTAGTATAGTTGTCAAAAATACAATTCCTCAATATGTTATTCTCTTTGCTATCATATTGATGCCTATATAACTTTACAACAAGCAGGGGAAAAAACTACTCCCTAAAAATAATGGCAGGAGAAAACCTTATACATTAATAGAACTTACAAGAGGACTATGGATACCAGTAGGATAAAAGAACAGTGGTTTATGTAACTCATAAAGGTGAAGAAAAAAGTTTGAAATCTAATGCCGATCATTTGAGAAAGAAATTAAAAAAGTGTGCTATTCACCTTGAATTTCGGTCACTAGCATTTGAAGCACACATTCTTAGTTTCTGGATTTGTTTGGCTAACTGATGTCGCACTCTTATGGTATGCAGTATATGAGTGGTCTTGTATATAAAGGCAAAGCCCCCGGTACTGTTATCACTATTATCTCCAAGCTGGTGTCTGAATTCATCAATACAATCCTCAACATCATATATTCATATGCAATCTCACGTACTTGCTTCATCCAAATCTTAACTTGCTTGCGATGTTCATTTCTCTCAGCAAAATCCTGAAGGAAGGCTGTCATGCTTTCCAGCTCATCCTTCAAGTATTGCACCCCATCTTGGACGCTGCCTAGAAGCTCGGTTTCTTGGACAAGGACTGTCCCCAGCTTCCCCAAGAGAGGCTGGATGGTACCTTCAGCAACACTAACAACTGCAGGCTCCATTTCTCTAGCAAATGATAAAGCAAAAATACCACATTAGAAACTCAGTTTTTTCTTTGGGATCACTAATGGAAGCTGGACAAGAGAACACACCAGGTTAGAATCCCTTTGTCGTGTGACCTCAAATGAAAAGCTGTATGAGTAGATATAGGGAGCTTGAATCCCTGTTCCAAATCAACTGTCAAGTACCAGACATTAAATGCTGGATGAGTAGATACAGATAGCTTGAATCCATGTCGAAGACCAACTGTCAAGTACAATGTATTGTTGCCTGTGATTCTTAAAGTCAAAAGGTGTCACACTTTTTCTTCAAAATGGAAACGGTGGCACAGTTTTTCTTCAAAGTGGAAAAAGGTGGCACACTAAGGGTAAGAAGTCACTTCTTTAATCTGAAGACAGTGCTGTTCAGAAAAAAAAAGCATGCGTTAGAAGTCTGACTATTAATATTATTTACCTGTTGGTCCATCAACCACTGCACGAGACTCTCCTTGGCGCTATTCAGTGCCTATATTCATATTTCTGTCAGGAAAGAGTCCTTCGTTGTGACCTCAAATGAAAAGCTAGATGAGTAATATAGGGAGGTTGAAACCCTGTCCAAAATCAACTGTCAAGTACAAGACATCATTGCCTCAAAGTCAAAAGGTGGCAGTTTAAACTTGCTTAAGAATCTTATATTTTTTTATATGAAGACAACGTTGTTTGAGGAAAAAAACGCATGTGTAAGAAGTTTGACTAGTACGTACTATTGTACCCAATCGTCCATCAACCACTGCACGAGACTAGTGGCGCTATTCAGTGCCTATATATTCATATTTCTGTCAGGAAAGAGAGTGGTAGTGCGAGCATCCCTATTTAATATATTACCTGGATTGTCATAAGCAGACATGTGATTCTCAGCAACTCCAAAGATGAAATTATTGCAGTTTAGTTACTTGTTATTATTACTAGAATTTGTAGCAGGGTACAGCTAGGCAAAGTAAAAAGAAAACAGAATGTTAAGTGGATAGTCCTTATATATTCATCACCTAAGGTGACACAGAATGTTGCAGGAAGCTTGACTTACAAGGTGCAAAGTTCATTTCAGAAAGTTGATGTGTTAAAATCCCACTTATCTTGCAAGCATATATGAGTATACCGTTGATGTTTCATGTACCGAGTAAAAAAAATATCATATTTGACTTTAAATGATATTCAAGACGTGAAGTAGAGCACAAAGTTGTAGCAATGAAAACAACCCAACTCAAACTCGTGAAAGTCCAAACAAACATAGCATGAATGGACAATCTAAAGGAGGTTCACAAATCATCCAAATGGTAATCAGTCCAATCCATAAAATTAGCATCGATTATTTGCAGTTTCCTCCAGAGTCTACAAGATGATTGGCAATTAATGATGAGCAGATTCTCTGCAATACTTACTTTGCTGAAAAACATCACGTGCTCTTAGCTCTTAGAAGATGTTTGGCAACTAACATCTTGAACCAATCCTAGAAGTCCATTCATTGCTGTCCTCCTCCTATCCCTGGTGGCCATGCGCTCACCATAGGTTGACAAAATGTCTCCAAGATCAATCAGGCCCACCTCTCTGAGTCTCTTACCTACCTCCTCAAACATTGCCACCCCTTCCTCATTCGAGAAATAGTACAGGAACTTGTTATAATCAAACCTCGGCACATCAACGCCACCCCACATCGTCCTCTCAACAAACTTGGTCGCTTCCAGTGTCCTCCCGGCCTTCACCAAGCCACCAACAAATATGCTCTCAAAATTCACCAATGGATCCCTTCCCTTCCGTCCCCTTTTCCCCAAGTGCCCCTGAAGCAACATGATGTAAGTGTGCATATTCGGTTCGCATCCCCTAGTGATCATCTCCCTGAACACCTCGGTTGCCTCCCCAGCTCGCTTGATCCTGATCAACCCTTTCATCAACCCATGATAGAGAGCAATGTCCCTCTCCTTGGCACCATGGAACACTCGGTATCCTTCCCTCACCCTTCTCCTCGTCATCAGCCCATACACCAAATCCCCCAACACCTCCCCATCCACCTTCAGCCCTTTCTTAAACATTTCGGCAAACACCATGTATGCGCCCCACACCCTCCCTTCCTTGCACAACCATGACACAACCGCGCGGCAGCACCCGCCTCCAGAATCCGGCACCCCGCTCCTTCGCATTCCGTCGAACACCATCATGGCATCCGCGAGGCGGTTGTTCTTGAACATGGTCACCACGATCTCCTGGTACGCCGCGGCGCCCGGCTCGAGCCCGCCCCTGCCCATGCCGTTCCACACCCTGCACGCGTCCGCGAGCGCACCCGCGCGGCAGTACGCGACGACCAGCACCTCGGAGCACCTCGGGGTGCGTGCGACGCCGTGCCGGTGCTCGACCCGCTTGATCACTTTCTCCGCGACGTCGGGCAGCCGGCAGGTCGAGCAGGCCACGTCGGTGACGAATGTGAGGACCCGAGCGCGGTGGCACTCGGGGAAGAGCGTGAGGAGCGCGGCGACCTTCCCGACCTCGCGTGCGGGTGCGAGGCCCCGCACGGCGGCGCGGATGGCCGCGGCGGAGAGGAGCCCGCGCGGCAGGGCGTGCAGCGTGGAGTGGAGGAGGTCGATGTTGCTTGACTTGGCGAGGACGTCGAGGAGGCGTGCGGCGGTGGCGGGGGAGTGCGGGAAGTTGCTGCTGCCGCCGTCGTCGTGGCGGGCGGAGAGGTGCGCGAGGAGGCGGTGCACAGGGCGCCAGGAGAGCGGGAACCGCGCGGACGCCTGCAGGAAGAGTTCTCGGAGGTCGGCGGGCGCGGTGGGGAGCGGCAGCGCGGAGAGGCGGCGGTTGAGGGCGTCGTCGGGCGCGTTCTGGTGCTGGTACAGGACCGTGCAGAGGCGGAGCAGCAGCGCCGGATCGGTGGGCTTGGGTGAGGCAGGGGATGGTGTGGGAGGCGGCGTGGTGGCGGACGCGGCGGTGGTGAGGAGGCGACGGAAGAGGAGGATGCGGAGGCGGGGAGGCATGAGGTGCCCGGCGCCGGTTAGGGGTGATCGGAAGGGCGAGGTGACGAGGAGGATTGGACATTGGAGAACGCGGACGTTCCGGGTTGGCTTTGGGTTTGGCCCGTTCGGATATTTCGAATTTTTGTTTTTCAAATCAAAAAAGGTTTGGACGCGTGGAGCGCACGGCGACGGGCAGGAGTTGGGCCGGAATGTTAGACCATCTTCAAAAGTTCCTTCAAAAACCCTCCTAAATAAAATTAATAAAGTCCCTCGAAATACCATACCACAATTGTCTTTCTTCATCTCCCTCAACCTGATGTGCTCAACAGCCTTATTAGAAAAATTAGAAGTACAAATATGAACTCAACACTCAACACATGAAAAAAAAAAACATTTCTCAGGGTCCACAGGGCTTCCACGGGTGGAAGAAGAAATCCGCACCCGTCCCACGACTGTGCGGGGTGGATGCTGGTAAGCCCCGCGGGTGAAAAAGTGCCCCTGCCCCGCAACCCAGCATCCAAATTGCCATTCCTATAATGTCAATGGCGAGGTTGAATCACGTTTCTTTTTTCTTTTTTTTTTCAGGACTGATCCCTTTTTTTCGTGCGGCAATAGTTTCTCCTTTCCCGGGGCTGCACTAATCATGTTCATATTCTGGCTCTAGTCCTTCCCCTGTGATCTAATGGTGGATCCGACCTTGACCTCATTGGAACCCAAGTTTTGAAGTTAAAAGTGATAGTGGGTTTATTGAGGTTCTTCTGAGCATCAATCGTCAGAGCTTGAATAATTTCCTCCATGGTATTGCCTGGACATGCAGAAATCGATACCTCCTTAAGATTTGGAAGAAACTCTATACCAGATACTTCTTGGATGGAAGCTTGTTCAAACAGGAACAGCTCTAGCTTTTCAAGCCTAGGGAAAGCTCCTTCATGAAAACTTGCCTTCCACGCGTCAAACATGGCAAGATGAATGACAAGCAGTTTAAGGCATGGAAATCCTGATGCAGCAATAACAAATTCTCCTTCCACGTAAGCACCGTGATGCAATCTAAGGTACAGCAGGCTAGGCAACCGTGCAAGCACCTCCAGGTCTTCATTGGTGCTTAATTCAGTTGCACGAAGGGTTAACTCGGTGAGATTCGACAGAATTGGGAACCACTTCGGTAGTTTTGTTAACTGACCTCTGAAGTTGATACTTTTCATTAACATTGGTGGCCTGGATAATGAATCAAGATAATCAAAGTTCATCTTGCCATACGGGCGCCAAATTAATAACGAACATAGGCTGTTGCTTAGATTCTCAAGAGCAGAAATCAAGGATGCCCAGGTGTTGTCATCATCAACAAACATCATAACCCCAAGCTTCCTCAACCGAGATAACTTTCCGAGTTGAACTATGGAATGGGGAGTAGACTCTGTGATTTCCACTTGTCCAAGTGTTTCAAGTGCATCCAAGTTGCCAAGTTTGTTAGGAACACGTAACCCCCAATACTCTGAAACAGGCCACAACCCGCTGTAATTATAAAATCTTCTCCCCCCAAGTAAGTTTGTCAATAGAGGAAGATTAGTAATGCCTGTAGGCAGAAGCTTGATACCTGTTTCCCTTACATCGAGAGTCACCAACTTCTGCAGGTTTCCTATTTGCCTCGGAAGTTCCATAACATGTGTTCTTCGGAGACCAAGGTATTCCAGCTGAAACAGCATGCAAACATTTTTTAGATCTTTATTTCTCAGAAATGCATAGCCCTCCAAGTCCAATATTCTCATCAGTTTCATCCAACCAAACTGCAGTATTTCTCCATCAGAGAATATATTCAAGGATCGGACGTGGGACAACATTTTGCTTGTTCCAATATTCTTCACGCCTCCACTGTGAACAGATAACCGACGAATTTTCTCTTGTGGCACTAGCGTGTGTTGTTCACCTACCAGAGTGATAAAATTTTCTTCAACTGACTTCGACACAATGATCTCCAACATCACGTCATGAACTCGAAATGTTTTGACCATCCCAGTAAAGCTCATTTCCACTGGCTGAATAATGTTTCGATTGACGAATTCGTCAAAGTAGCTTTCTGCTACTTCAAAAACAGTAACTCCACGCTTTTCAGTCACAAAACGTTCTGCTACCCATCTTCTGAGTACACTTTTCTTTCTGATAATGTGGTCCTCAGGGTAAATGCTCAAATATAAGAAACAAGTCTTCAAGTGGTAAGGAAGATCATTATAGCTAAGCTCAAGTATTTTCCTCAATCTCTCAAGTGAAGGACTAGTTTCAAGCTCTGTACCAAGGGAACTATAAATTTTTTGCCACTGATCTATACTGTGCACAGGCTTACTAGCCAAGAGACCTGCTATGCTGACTATGGCTAAGGGCGTGCCCCCACATTTTCCTAATATCTTTTCTGAAATTTCCTGTAAGTGATCCGGACAGTTAACTGCACTGCCAAATATCCTTTTAAAAAACAAGCCTCTGGATTCATAATAGGTGAGAGGTTCGATTTCATAAGCTCTGTCATACTCATGGAAACAACAGGTGTGTGCTACAACTCTGATTCGTGTGGTGACTAGTATTCTGCTACCATTGTTAGAGTCAGGCAGAGAAAATCGAATACTCTCCCATGCAGCTATGCTCCAGATATCATCAAGCACAATTAAATACCTTCTGGTTTCCAATTGCTGCCTCAGCGTGCTTGCTAGTTGCCCCACATCCCAGGCTTCCATGCCCTTGAGAACGTCTTCCCGAGGTGTTTCACCAACTCCGCTTGGTGTATAACAGCCCTGTTGATAAACTGGTTGAATAATTTGTAGAAGAATGTCTCTCATCAGCACTTTGACATCAAACCTTTGGGACACAGTTACAAAAGCGTGACACTGAAAGCATCCACCTTTTGCAGACAGACTTTGATATACTGTTGCAGCAAGAGTTGTTTTGCCCAAACCACCAAAACCGAAAATAGATATGACACGTAGTTGTTGCAAATTTTCCTCCACTAACCACTGCATGAGACTTTCCTGTCGCAGTTCAATGCCTACAAGCTCTCCTCTCTCTGGAAAGAGTGCTATTATGCGAGCATCAAGATCGAGAGAATTAGTTGGGGTGTCACAAGCAGCCGTGCTATTCCCAGCAGTTCCAAACATGAGATTATTGCCATTATACCTACAGGAGTTCAGAGTTATATAGCACAATTAGCAGAAATCAGCTACTGTTTTGGTCAGATATAAACTGTTATGCAAGTAAACCAAATTAAAAATGTGTTATTCATAACACTTGGTCCTTGTGGTCCGACCATGTGGTGGGTTGCATAGCTATTCTGATCTAATAATATATGAAGATGCTACCAAACATTCAATATTCATCCTAGAAGGTTAAAGGGTTGACGTCATAAAGTATTTAAGTATCTAGTTAAGTTTTCATGTATCAAGAAGAAAATAGCAAAGTATACCATTTAGGAGCCTTTATTAGTGTAGTTATTAAGCTACAATGCACTAAGAAAGGTTAATCTGATGAGAAAGACTGGACAATTCACTTATATTAAGTTAAATCTAAAAACTTAATCTGATAGGTAAGTATGGACTATGGACAATTTATTTATACTTCAACAATAGTCATTCTAACTATTCTCAAATAACAATCAGCATTTTCTGAATAATATAATCTGTATTATGGTTTTTAGATAATGCAATATTTATATTTCTATAGTAGAAAAAATAGAATAAAATCACTTATACATGTTATGTACATTTATGAGTTATGGATATAGTTTGGATTACACAGTAGATGATGGCAGAGGTCATTACATCATCTACTGGAAAACTGATGTTATTCTGAAGAGAAAAGTCTACTTTTGCTTCCTCAACTATATGGGGTGTTATACTCTTGCTCCCTCAGCTATAAAACTAGACATCTGGACCCTCCAACTCTTATATCCGGTGCAGTTTTCCTCCCTGGGCGGTTTGGCTAGTGGTTTTGGCTGACTAAGCGCGGACACGTGGCAGCAGGCCCGAGCCGCGGTGCTGAGTCAGCAAGGCGCCTCCTTTTTTCTTTTTTTGGTGACTAGGAGGAAAAGTTTATCATTTTTTTTCTTTTTCCCTCTCTTTTCTCCCTTCTTCTTCTTCCTTCCCATTTTTTTCTTTTCTCTTTCTCTTTCTTCTCTCCTCTCCTTCTCCGCCACTCCCTCTCCCGTGAATCTTGCCACTGCCCAGCTCCTCGCCTACGCCACCAACCTCGCCCTGCTCCCTGCCGGCGCTAACGCCCTCGCCTAGCTCGTGGCCACCTCGCCTCGCCCCGCCAGGGCCTGCTCCCGCCGAGTTCTTCTCCTCCCTCCCCCTCACTACCTCCCTCCCCCTCTCCCCCTTCGCGCTGCCCTATTCCATCAGCGGCGACATCTCCATCGGCAACCACCTCGTCCTCCGCCATCGTAGCTCCTCCTCTACCCCCCCCTGTTGGTTACGACCCATCGCCGCTCTTCCTCCTCTTTCTAGCTCCGCTCCCTCCTTCCGTCGGGCCTGCTTGCGCCCCCAGCCCGCCGCTCGACCTCCCGTCGTGGCCGAGGCGGACCTTCGCACGGGTGACAAAGCTTGAGTGCCGCTGGGCTCGCTTGCGCCCCAGCCCGCCGCTCGTGCTTCCATCTTGGGCGGGGCCCGTTCGCGCGTGCCATTGTTGGAGAAAGTCGAGCACGTCGGAGGAGACCGGATTCGCGTCGATGTGGTGGAGGAGGAACCCAATCAACTGTCGCCGGTGCCACCGCCTCAATCCGAGGCCGAGCGTGTCGTGGACGGAGGCGGGAGGACAACCAAGATCCACGACGTCGGGCAGGGGTGACGGGCGACGGCGTGCACGGGGCCAGGCGCGTGCGCCGCTAGTGACGAGCTCATTGTCCTTGTGGTTTGCCACGGCGGAGGAGGAGAGGGAGGCGGGCGGCCGGCTGGCGGGCTGCGGCGGCGGGCAGCACTGGCGAGGTCCAGAACACGGGAACAATGGGAACGGAGAGAAAGAAAAAGACCCTTCTACCCCGACTTGCTGACTCAGCACCGTGGCTCGGGTCCGCTGACACGTGTCCGCGCCTAGTCAGCCAAAATCACTAGTCAAAACCGCCCAGAGAGAAAAACTGTACCGGATATAAGAGTTGGAGGGTACAGATGTCTGATTTTATAGATGAGGGAGCTAGAGTGCAACACACTATGAAATTGAGGAAGCAAAAGTAGAGAGCAGAAGTAGACTTTTCTCTATTCTGAATGAGCTCTGAATATTTAGACATATGCCTTTTGTTGATTATTATTAGTCCAAAACCTTTGGGGTCACTAATCGAACACAACAAAAGTACGCAAGGGTACATTATCAATAAATACTCTGATGTAACTTACCGTCAATATATATTACTTTATTTATGATGCCATATATTCCTGGTTTCTCTCAAAGTGAACATACCATGCATTCCATGTACAAATGTGCATTTGTCAACTACATTTGCAAGAAAAAATAGTATTGAAATAAAAAGGTAAAGTAATCACTTTACCTCGAATTTCTGTCGCTAATATCTTTAGTACGCATTTTTAGTTCTTGGATTTGTTTTGCCATTCGATGGCGTATTCTCGTGGTCTGCAATATTTGAGTTGTCCTGCGGCAAACTGCTACAGGGCCGCGGCGGCGGCCGCTGCCGCTGCCACCCTCACCATAATGGCTGTCACCAAGGTGGTGCTTAAATTCATCAATGAAATCCTCAACATCATACGCAATCTCACGCACTTGCTTCATCCAAACCTTAACTTGTTTGCGATGTTCGCCTCTCTCAGCAAGATCTTGAAGGAAGGCCGTCATGCTCTCCAGCTCATCTTTCAAATATTGCAGTTGACCCCGGAGTCCACCAAAAAGCTGAGCTTCTTGGACAAGGATTGTCCCCAGCTTCCCCAGGAGGGCATGGACAGCACCTTCAGCAGCACTAACAACGGCGCGCTCCATTTCTCTAGCAAAAGATCAAAGAAGATGAGCCCAAAAAAAGAGAAGAAATGAAAACCTGACAAGAAGCTCTGCTTCTGTTATTGGGACCTCAAATGAAAGCTGAATGAAAGTTCCTCAAAAAAGGACAAAGATCTAGATCAAAAATCGCACCAGTTAGAACCTCCGCTTCTGTTCGTGTGGCTTCAAATGAATCTGAGGTTATGGCGAGTTGAATGTCTGTCCAAGAGTATCCTATCCTGATGAAATACGCTATCGCGCGCGTCCAAAAAAAAAAATGCCTGTACTGCTGACAGAGTGACAGAGCCAACTGCTAAATACAGAGCCCATAGCCCATGGATCTCTAAGTCAAAAGAGGATGCCGAACTTTGAAAGCCGAGTGTGCCAGTTGACTGGAATTCGGCTATTGTTTATCTAGCGCTCCTCTTTTTTAGTAGAGTGCCGACAGAACCAGTGGAGTACAAGTTGCACCGAATAAACAGGGAAAATTGATTCTTTGGTATTAAAACGTACGATCAAAACTATATCAGCCTGCTACTCAAATTTGCACACAATATCCATACTAAACCTGAAAACCCTTGGGTGAAATGGATCAGAAAAGTGCATTATGCCAAAAACGATTGACTCACCCCTGCCCCTATATAGAATGCTAACTATTGTACAAGTGGGAAATGGTTCCACTAAAGCATTCTGGTTAGACAGCTGAATTAACAACAAACTCTTATCCATTCATTCCCAGCTCTCTTTTCACATGCGGAACATCAAAATGTGACGGTAGCAAAATGTTGGAACGACTGAACAATCAGAATAAGACACCTAACATCAACGATCGCAGAGAATGAACTACAGACCTTGATACATATTCTGAACAACCAAACTCAGACGGACAACCCGGACATTAGAACTGTTAAAGTAGCTGGAGACAGAATGTACTCAAATGAATCGTTGTTTTCATTATCATCGTAGAGTTTATAATTTATATCCAGAGGGGATCAAGGGACGCGTCCGTTCGGACACGTGTGAATACACACATAACTTAATCATTAAGTTTCATAATGTGAACACGGGTATCAACTTGATCATCAAGTTTTCTTCTTAACACTCCCCTTGATCAGTTGATCTATAGTGAACTCCTTCAATATAATCATCATGTACAACTCCTCCAAAAACTCAATGGAAAAAATGGGGAGATATTGTCTGATATAATATGCCGTGTAAAACTCCTAAAACCTAGTGGGAAAAGAGAAGAAATTCGTCACAACATACTCTATATCTCTTATAATCACCGTATAAAAACCCCTGTGGGAAAAAGTTCGGTGATATGACATATAGCTCATATATACATTGCATCATTAAAATCTAGTGTGAGAAAACTTCTTCTGAGCAAAACTCATATAGGAAAAAGAGTACAATATGATGCTCTTCAGGTTATATTCTTCAGAGAGATTCTCCCCCTGATCCTTGCAGCTCTCTAAGTCGTGGCATGCCGATGCCATGTACATATTTAAAACGTTGAGGCCGGCACAGACTTAGTAAACAAATCTACGAGATCGTCACAAGATTTGGTTTGCAAGATGTTAATCCCTATCTGTTTCATTGAAGCTCATGAGAATAAAACAATTTAGAGGCAATATAATCCTCTCTAGGTAACCTGTTTGCATCTATACAACATAACCTTCATTATCAGTATAGATAATGGTTATTGGTTTAAATCAATACTATATAATCATAATATGTAGTTCATCATTTTGGAAATCAATACTCGTGTAGTGATACTTCAGAACGACGGGTGAAATTGCCACTAGAATCTGTATGAGCCTATTCAATGGCTATATCACCATGAAACCAGTTAGAGTACTAGCATTATGGGATCAATCATATTTTAGCTAGTATCTACGTATCCCGATCATGTCTTGATAGATTAAATCAAAATCTCATATGCCAAGGCCCTGACATTTGGTGGCCAAACATGTCCTACCAACCTAGTTATATGGGATACTCTAGCTATGAAAGATAAGATCAAGACTAGAGGGTTACTTTACTACTCCGGAGAGGAATCATTCACAGTGCTAGATTAGATGTGATCCTTTTGGTTGCATAGCAGATGAAACTGTAAATCATCTTCTGTTTTCCTGTCCACAGGCATTTACTATTTGGCGGCAACTAGGAATTGACCTCCGGAACATTGAGCACATTCATGAGGCAATCCTGCGTCAACCCATCAGCAACTGCCAAAACAAAATATGGGCGACAATCTTCACTGCGATTGCTTGGAACATATGGCTGGCTCGAAAAAGAAGGGTCTTCGATGGAGCTATGATCCCCTTCAATCAGATTGTGGAAAACTGCATTCAAACTTTGCATCTTCGGTGATTTCGTACTACAAACAAACTTATGCAAAAAATGGCGATCAAACGCTGCACTGCATTCTGGACGACATACATGGCTGAGACAGAGAGTTCTGAAATAGATTCTAATATAGAATTAATTAGTTGGCCTTCTCTGTTTGTTGCACCTGCGTGTGCGCATGAACTCTGCCGTAAACAGCCCTTAATATGTTTGAAAACCTGGCTAACAAAACCCGAGTTTGGTTCCCTCCTTCATTCTACAAATCGCGTGAAAAAAGCTATATGATCCTCGTAAATCATCACCACAGCCCTTAATATGTTTCATAATTTATTTATTTTTAAAAAACAAGACTTGACCTTTTGAGGAAGATACACTTTTATATGATATGTCACTTTTTGATATAAAACATGCACTGATCGACTCGTTCCCGGTGAAGTACTACTACGTAACGAGCTTCAAAATTATAAAACAACGAGATTTAAGGAAGATCATAAACCCATATAGCTGCAAACAGATGATCGAACTCTGAAAAGCAGATAATAATATCAATATTTATCGTTTATATAAGGACGAAACATTGATAAGCACCACTGGAAAGCATGACTCTTCTGTAGCTCTGACATGCATTCTCATAAGCATAAACATCAGTCTGTACGCGTGATTGGGCGAAAACGCAGTGCATGTATATGTACGTAGACGCAGTATGGATAACTGCTGCAATTGTACGGCGGTCGTTGCTCCACTCATGGTTTGGCTTCCGGCTCCGGGTAGTGGACCTCTGGCTTCGGTGGCAGCTCAACTTTCGGCAGAGGAGGGAGCTCAGGCTTCGGTGGGAGCTCAACCTTGGGCAGCGGCGGCAGCTCGTGCTTTGGCACCTCTGGGTGGGGCAGCTCAGGCTTCGGCACCTCCGGCACGGTCGGGTGCTCTGGCACGGCGGGGTAATGCGGCGCCTCGGGCTTTGGAAGCTCTGGCACGATGGGGTGTTCCGGCACCTCGGGCTTTGGCAGCTCCGGCATGACGGGGTGTTCCGGTACCTCTGGCTTTGGCAGCTCCGGCACGACAGGGTGTTCTGCCACTTCTGATTTTGGCAGCTCGGGAACGGCAGGGTGTTCAGGCACCTCTGGTTTTGGCAGCTCGGGAATGGCCGGGTACTGTTCAGGCATCTCGGACTTTGGCAGTTCCGGAATCGCTGGGTGTTCCGGCACCGCTGGCTTTGGCAGTTCCGGAATGGCCGGGTGCTCAGGCACCTCTGGCTTTGGCAGTTCCGGAATGGCCGGGTGCTCAGGCACCTCTGGCTTTGGCAGCTCGGGAATGGCCGAGTGTTCAGGCATCTCGGACTTTGGCAGTTCCGGAATCGCTGGGTGTTCCGGCACCTCTGGCTTTGGCAGCTCGGGAACGACCGGGTGTTCAGGCACCTCTGGCTTTGGCAGCTCAGGCACCTCAGGGTGTGGCGGCAGCTCGGGTTTGGGCAGCTCAGGCACGGCAGGGTGCGGGTACTCCTCCTTGGGCGCCGCTTCCTCGTGCCACCGTGCCGCGCTGCCCGTGCCGCTGCACGAGAGCAGCAGCGCCATGAGGAGAAGCGAAGACATGGTGCTCTGGGATCTGGAACCCATATCGAATGGTTTGGACCTCCTGATCTCCGAGTCTCAACTAGCTGGAACTAGATATCGTTTCGTGATGACTTGGGATGCGAGGGGCCTGCTATTTGTAGCGCAAGAAGAAAGCTTATTCGACTGTCTTTGCTCTGGTAACTGGTAGGTCATCCACATATATGCGGTTGTTTAACTCTGTCCGTGACACATATTTCTACATATCTACACTTGTGCATGGTTCTGGTTCAACTAGCTGCGAATGTTGAGACCTGAGAGAGAAGTGGTTGGTCCATGCACCGGAATCGACCTCTCAGTACGGGCTAGAAAGTGTGTGACGTATCGATTTGTTCTATATTTGTTTGGCTACAGGATAATTAAGGCAAAGTAAAGGAGCAGCTTAACATGCATGCGAACTGTTTGGTTTTGCATTGTTTTCTTACATTCTGCATATGGATCACTATAATAATTTATTATAACTGCATATATAATAATGTTTATTAATGATCTCTGGCAGTAAAAGTATATTGTTTTAGAATATTTTTAATGGCAAAAGCTTGCAGTGCTGCTTTCCATTTTATACAATTTCTAAATGTGTCTATGCTAAAAAAATGAAAAGTTTATTTTAATTCGTTGTGAAATATGGCAATGATAAATAATTCTACACTAACCAAACTAAGCGTTACATTTGTTAGACATCATCAAGGGTGGCTTACCAAATTTTCTTTAGTTGTTCACTAAAAAACATGTTGTTATATGAACTTTGTTACATGGTCGTGAAACCTAGCAATCATTGTTTTCAAGGACCCAAGGAACATGGACCAAACCAGTAAGTAAATTGGTTACAGACCTTAAGGCTTTCAAGAAAAAGTTTTGAAAAAAAATGATAATGACCATTTATGGTGTATGGTAAAGTACATAAACTTTATAACTAATATTTGGCAGAACAACTCCAAGTGTTATGAATGATTTTGGTTGGAAAATGTGTTCATTTATGGTGCCAGTTTTATTTTTCTTTTTTTGAATATGTGCGCTTTTGTATAAATAAGTTGACAAAAATGTATTTTAGGATAGCTCCCTTACGTGAGTAATTGATGATATAGGTCTGACACAAGCATTTTTTCCTCTTTCTCATGATGAGAAAAAAATGCTTCATACTATGCTGCGAATTTTGATAGATACACTCCGATGCTAAAAGTGGTTGTTGAGGCACCCAAACAATTCCACCAATGAGAAGATGTACTCATATCAGTATCTCAGTTCCATCATTGCAACTACAGAAAAAAAAAGTAACAAAGGTAATTTATGACAAATGTTAACAATCTCCCACATGGACAAATGTGCACTATGTGCGCACGAGTCTACCCTATAGTGAAAATCTATAATAATTTACGGTCACATGCATCCTCTTGGATATGGAGGTCACGACACTTTTATTTGCTTGATGAAACAAAATTTCCTTTAGGCAGCAGTTATTACAGTACGCATATCTTAATAACAGCATTGCCCAGCGCAAGACCACTTCTAAAACTATAGCTATACAATACCGATTTCGAAACTTTCATCACAATAACACTGCTCAGCATAATCAATCAGATATAAACGAAATGAGTGACCAAGCGACAGAAATTTCCATTGTGTAGAGCCCAACTTTAACCTTTTCATTGTACTTCTTATCTTTCGTCACCTCGAAATACACATCCTTGAACTCCGTACTCCCATCAGAAAGCTTGTGTGCTATCAAAGAAACAACAAGCTCTCCTGTAATTGGAACAGATACAGCAGAACGAGACAGCTTAATGTCGCCAACATTAGAAACAAGCATGGACTTCTGTAGGAGGATATACTTATGATCCGTTTCTGCAAGACCAGGGGGATTCTCTTTAGGGATGGTACTGGCAGTAACAGAAAATGCACCTGGCAATGGCCCATCCACAACACGAACAAATATTGAGGCCTCCACGGAGGAATCAATAGTTCCAAAGGTTAACTCCATGGTGCTAAGCCTATATGCATAGGTTCCATATACCATGCATGACCGCAATGAATCCCAGCATTCCATCTTACCAGTGTCAAAGTTTAAGATTTTGTCCTCAGATTCAACAGCACCCTTCACTTTTAGCAATATTTCGATGAAAACAGGATCAATACTAAATAGGAATTCTGCATGCAACGTATTATTGAATAACAATAAGCAAACTGAATTGAAACAAGAATTTCACACAGAGCAGTCAGGTGCATCTATAGAATAACTTATTACGTGGCGAAAAAGCTAAAGATCGGAACAAAAATTAGATAAATTGGAAAACAAAAGAACTTATTATGGAGCACAAAATTCGTCACAGTAATGCCCCAATTAGTATTTTTATCCCAATATTCGAACTTAACACAGGAACAGAGATTTGAAACATGCAAAAGACTGTCATGAACAAAAATGTACTATACAACACTAAAAGCATTGGCCTTCCCTAGGGCTCCACCAATAACAGACAACTTACAATTCTCTTGTTTCAATACTACGGGTGTAAACCTCAACTAATGCATTGAATTAAATAAGTCATCCGATGCGGG
This sequence comes from Eleusine indica, assembly GCA_030378355.1. Lineage (NCBI taxonomy): Eukaryota > Viridiplantae > Streptophyta > Magnoliopsida > Poales > Poaceae > Eleusine > Eleusine indica. Next base: position 44,070,672 of record CM059500.1, read on the forward strand.
CACCAGCTTGTAATGCTAACTAGTGAAGGATGACTTGGGCTGCATTAAATTAATTTCCTTATCTACAGTTGAGCAATCATAGATGCATTACATAAATTTTACAATCACTATGGGAATCCCCCGATTGCAGAGTGCCACAAGCACTCGACAAAGCCTTGTTTGCACTTGGTAAAGGCTTTGCCGAGTGCAACACTCGGCAAACCGCACTCGGCAAACAAGTATCGGTAAAAGACTCTTTGTCGAGTGCCTTTTTTCAGACACTCGATAAAGAAGCAAAGTCTTTGCCGAGTGTTAGGCCAATACTTGGTAAATCTATTTTTGAATTTTTTTTAAAAAAATAGCGGCCAGCTTCCGCAGGCCCACCTCTTGCTGCCCCTTGTCGGCCTGCCGCAGTCGCCGAGGCTGGAGCTGCCGTGCCGCCTAAGGCCGCCACCGCGCTGGGCCCTCGTGTCGTACCGCCTGAATCCTCTGCACCACGCCGCCCGAGGCCGCCACCACGCCGGGGCCCTCCATGCCGCGCCGCCTTGTTCCTCTACGCCGCGCCGCCCGAGGCCGACGCCACGTCGGGCCTTCCCCGTCGCCCACACCGGGTCCGCGGCATGGGAGTGGCCCGAGGTCGGGGCCTCCACCTGAGGCTGGGGCTGCCACTGCCGCGTCGGGATCTCCACACCGCGTCGGGTCCTCCACGTCGCGCCGCCCGAGGCCATCGCCACGCCGGGTCCTCCGTGTCGCCGACGCCTGGGAGCCACCCTGCTGCCAGCCGCCTCTCGCCTACACGCACGCGAGAGAGATAAGGTGGAGAGAGAGAGAGAGAGGGATAAGGTGGAGAGGGATAAGGTTGAGAGGTAATGAAAATTTTTGCATCCCGCTCAGTCAATACAAATGTACGTGGACTTACTTTGCCGAGTGGTAGGTGGGAGCACTCGGCAAAGGCTCTTATTGCCGAGTGTCAACGCCTGGCATCCGGTAAACATTATGCTTGTAACTGTAAAAAAAATTAAAAATATTAAAAATTCAAAAAATAACAAAAAATGAACATCACAAAGATTTATCTGATTTTTTATCTATATAAAATGATTTGGAGTCAAATTCAAATTTGAACATCAAGTTGACCCTAAATCTTAGCGACTCATTCTCAACTCTACGGGTCTTATTCGGAGATTCTCTGTTTTGTAAGTAAGGTATGTGATAACTTATGCGAAATCTTCTCTAATTTTTATTGTAGCTTTCACTTGTGATACCATCACATCCTAATAAATCTTATGATTTTCAGACTTTATTTGGTTTTTTTAGAATTTAAAAATCATTTGAACACACGATACTAGCCATATTTCTTAAACAAGATTTGTTGAAATTTTTTCTATTTCATGGGTAAGGTTCTAAATTGGGCTAAATAACATAAATATAATTTTTGTACTTAATGTATTTTATTATTTGAATCACTTGTAGTTCAAATTTGACTTTATTCAAAAAAATTGCTTACAATATAATTAATTAACTCAATATAGCATAAAAATAAAAATAAAAAATCCAAATTTGAACATGGAGTAACACATATTGTATATGATGAGTAGGAAAAGTTTTGAGTGAAAAAAGGGAAAAAAATTAATTCTTTGCCGAGTGTCAAAATATACACTTGGCAAACCCGCTTCTTTGCCGAGTGCCGAGAAAAAAACACTCGACAAAAATCCCTTTATCGAGTGTACTTTTTTGGCACTCGGTAAAGAAGAGGGTTTGCCGAGTGTATTTATTTTACCGAGTGTTCTTATTTTGCACGCAGCAAAGAAGTTATTTGTTGAGTGTCCGACTAAATACATTCGGTAAGAAGTGGCGCACTCGACAAACAACATTTTCCGTAGTGAATAGACCTATCAAACTTCCTACTTGCTCACTTATTAGTTGATCTTTCACATGATTACAGTGTTAGCAAGAGGGCATGGCAATTCTCTGCCCACACGAGCCATAGTACAACGGCTCCATTCCATCAACTAATGGAAGGCCATCATCGATGGATTTAAGTGGTATTAAGGGAGCTAACGACGAATGCATGTCATGGCTAGGCTTAGGGGCATACAGCAGTACCAAGGAAAGCAGCAGGAAGAATATTACAAGCTAACTATCAAAGAAACAACCAAAACCATGAAAACATAATAACCTCTTGTGTGATGGTTTGGCAGTTTTTCCTTGTGCGGCTGAAGATAATGTTGCGCCTCCTGTCAACACAGTCACGTGTAGCTATCACACCGTACACATCGAGAGGAAACTGTAAGCCCGCACTTATTTGCGCAATCTTAGCTGAAAAGACCTGCAGAGTAGTGCAAGGCTGGGCCTCACGCGGCGGACAAGGATCGTCCGTGAAACGCACGGCAGGAATAGTAGCTGCACATATAGTTCAGTTGATGAGTTAAAAGAACCGAACTAACCCTAGTTGCGGAATAGATGCAGAACCAAACAATACATAACAGAGAGTTAGCAGCACCAAGTAAACCCTAGTAACGGAATAGATGCAGAGAAGTTCGAGAAGAACTCACTTGTATCCTCGAATTTGCCGAGACCGACGCAGTGCAAGAGAGCGCTCTAGAAGTCGCGATAGCGGCTAGCCTCCGGGTCTTCATCGTTCCATCCTAGTTTTTCATCTTCTACCTCATCGTTGTCGTCGTCAACCGGCTCACGAATCCCGCCTTCGACGCTTCGCTCTCGGTCTCCGAGGACTGTCTGCTGCTGCCCATTGATCGCTTCCCCTTCTCCCCGTCGTCAAGACGTTTCTGGATCTGAAGGGGACCATCCTGAGGCTCAGGGCGATCTCTCTTCTTGCTGAGGTCATCCATCGTCGACGCTTCCCAGTCCATCGGGAGGCACCCTTCGCACGGCAAAAGGGATCGCCGTCGCCTCTCTAGTTCTCGGAGCGGAATTCGGAAAGGCGAGGCCGCGAGGAGGCTCAAGAGCACGGCGCGGCCCGGCGCAAGAGCATTGGGTTGTATTTTAGAGCGAGAGTAGGCTTATATGTACCTAGAAATACCAGTAGTTCGTGAGCTTTCCTTATATACCCATATGAACTGATGGGCGGACGCCAAATAGCGACTCACGTTATAATCGGTAGTCGACCGTTTCTTCATTACAATGATACACAGTTCTTCTGTATATTCTAAAAAAAAGACAACAGTAACATGTAATGGTGCGAGCGAGTTTTTTGGGTTTGGGCCGCTGGATCGCTCCAAATCTGCTTGGCTTGGACGTGGAGCGCGCGGGCACGACAACGGGGGAATTGGGACCTCTATATGTCTTGGTAGGTTTTCTTCTTCGATGATATTTTAATTGGTTTTGTCTCACTCAGCATGATGGAACCTACCTGTTAGGTGTCATGTCGGATACCAATACTCCTTTGATATGCATCAGACAAATACCAAATATTTTTAAGATCATTAAATAATTAAAATAATCCTATACTTCAGTGATACCTCTTCGATTCTTTTTAGATACTTCCATAGCCTGACCCACCCTCATTCGACTCCTAACACGGCTCTCCACACCTATAATACCTGATCTTCACGTTTCTCCCTACCATTCTCAAGTAAACAAGATTTTAAATATTTAGATTTTAGACTTATATAAGCATTTTATAGTTTCTACATAGCTGTTTAGCTTAGTTAGGTCTTAAACTTAGTTACAATTAAATGGTACTAAGCGTAGCGCCGTATCGGTGTTTTTAAGAAAATGTTGTGTTGGAGTATCGCCATATCGCATATCCATATCTGTGTAACATAGCCCGATACGCCATCATCATTTTTTTTCTTTCTCTTGTCCTCTTCTGCCGGCCACCCGCCTCCACTTCCACCATTCTAGCAGTCGTGCGCCTCTTCTCTTCTGCTTCTCCCGCCGCCCGCCTTAGTACCCGTCACCACGGGCCGCGTCTCCACCCGCCCTGGGTCTTGCCACCACCGCCTACCTCGGGACCCATCACCGCCGCTTGCCTCGAGACCCATCACCGCAGGCCGCGTCTCCACCCACCCCGGGTCCTGCCACCGCCACCCGCCTCGGGACCCGCCATCGCTGCCTGCCTCTGGCGTCGCCGTGGTGGGATGCGGCTCGCTTGAGCGCGTCTATAACCTGCCTCGGCTCCTGCCGTCGTCGCCCGCCTTGGGACCCGTCGTCTTCACTCGCCTTGAGCACGTCTCCATCCGCCCTAGGTCCCGCTGCCGCTGCTCGCCTCAAGACGCCATCACGGTTCGCGGGTCTCGCCACCGCGCCCGCCTCGAGCCCTACTTCACCCGCCCTGGGAACGTGGTATCTGTCGATGTGGCAGCTGATTAGGTGGGCCCCACTATATTGAGTTGGCAGCTGACAGGTGAACCCCACCGTGTCCAGGGCGGGTGAAGTACCACTGAGGGAGAAAACTTGTAACGCACCTAAGAGTTCAGTGAGTGAGGTTACCTGGTTTTATAATTCGAGGCAGAATTTGTAACTCCTTAAAAAGTTGGAGGAGGTTCCTTGAAAATATGGACCATGACTTGCGAGCTTCCCTTGTGAGAACGGCCCATGTAGCCTGGGAATCTGGGATCGAATGGACGCACGTGTTTCTTTGGCAACCATTTGCAATTGGGTAGTTCCTATAAAAAAAAAATGCAATTGGGTAGGCCACCAAAGAAGTCACTGTTTTAACTGGTGCAATTTGGTTAAAAAAAAGAAATAGCTACAATTTAACTTCCCCTAAAAAAACTGCAATTTAACTGGTGCTATCACTGTTACTGTTTTCTGATCTGATGATGCGTGCAGCTTTGACTCAAGAAGTGTGCGGTTTAGTTGAGAAAGACGGATCAGATCGTACTGGTTGGTGACCGCGTGATGAGCACATGTGGCGATTCCTAGTGCGCAGGTGCATTTTGTGTTTCAATACACAACAAGGCAAACTGCAGATGGAACAAAACATGGCAAACTGGAGATCTCATATGTGCTTGCAATTTTTTTCTCAACTTTGCAGTGCACACGGTGTACGGTGCATGAGTCTACTGCTAACCACTTCGTGTTCACTGAATTACCAAAAGATCGAATGGAAATCTGGCTAACAAACACGTTGTTTGGTTACTTCATTCTACAAAAACATGAAGAAACTATGATCTTCATCGATCATCATCGCCACGGTGCGTGTGCAGTATATACAACCCTTTAATTAGGAATATACAGTATTTGATGTGTCATATTTTTTTTTTACAAAACCATGCACAGATCCACTCACTGGTTTCCGGCCGGTGAAGAACACTACTACCTAACGAGCTTCAAAATTGTAAACCAGCACGCTTTAAGGAACATCTCATGTATAAACCCATATACTAGTTGAACACAATTGATGGAACTCTGTGAAGCAGATAATAAACAGTATATATATCTTTATTCATTTATACATATGGATGAAACACTGATACTCTTCTAGCTCTGGCAAACACAACCTCACAAGCACACAATCATAGTCATAGTCTATAGCGATTGTACGAAAACGCAGTGCATGTATGTACGTACATAGTATTGACCAGACTGTACGGCTGCTGTTTCACATCATGGTTTGGCTTCCGGCTCCGGGTAGTGGACCTCTGGCTTCGGTGGCAGCTCGACCTTGGGCACCTCCGGCTCCTCTGGGTGATGGGGAAGCTCGGGCTTCGGCATCTCCGGCACTGTCGGGTGCTCTGGCACGGCGGGGTAATGCGGCGCTTCGGGCTTGGGAAGCTCAGGCATGACGGGGTGTTCTGGCACCTCCGGCTTTGGCAGCTCGGGAACGGCGGGGTGTTCAGGGATTTCTGGCTTTGGCAGCTCAGGAACGGCCGGGTGTTCAGGCATCTCAGGCTTTGGCAGCTCTGGAATAGCTGAGTGTTCAGGCACCTTGGGCTTTGGCAGCTCGGGAACGGCCGGGTGTTCCGGCACCTCTGGCTTTGGCAGCTCAGGAACGGCCGGGTGTTCAGGCACCTCTGCCTTTGGCAGCTCAGGAACGGCCGGGTGTTCAGGCACCTCTGGCTTTGGCAGCTCCGGGATGGCAGGGTGCTCAGGCACCTCTGGCTTTGGCAGCTCGGGCACCTCAGGGTGTGGTGGCAGCTCGGGTTTGGGCAGCTCCGGCACGGAAGGGTGCGGGTACTCCTCTTTAGGCGCTGCCTCCTCGAGCCACCGTCCCGCGCCGCTCATGCTACTGCACGAGAGCAGCAGTGCCATGAGGAGAAGCGAAGACATGGTGCTCCGGGAGCTGCAAGTCATATTGAATGGTTTCCAGTTGCAGCTCTTGATCTATGTGTCTGAACGAGCTTGGAGCTAGATCGTGTTGTGTGTGTGATGGCTTGGGAAGGAGGAGAGCCTGATATTTATAGCGCAAGATGAAAGCTTGGTTCAGCGAGCTCTGTTTCACTGTTTGTTTTGGAAACTGGTAGGTCACCCATATGTGCGGTTGTTTAGCTCTGTTCGTGAGACATACTTCTACAGATCTACACTTGTGCATGGTTCTGGTTCAACTAGCTGGGAATATTGAGACCGGAGAGAGAAGTGGTTGGTCCAAGCACCTGCATCGTCCTGTCAGTACGGGCTACACGTGTGTGATGTATCGAGTTGGTTCTGATTTTTAATGACAGCGCCTCCAGTGTTGCTTTCATCGATCTCTAGCCAATTATACATTTTTAAATGTGTTTATGCTGAAAACTGGAAAACTTATTTTGTTGTAAAATATTGCGATAATAAATAATTCTACACTAACCAAACTAAGATTTACATTGTTAGACTATATATCAACAGTGGCTTACCAAATTTTTCTTTAGTTGTTCACTAAAAAATATATATTGTTATATGAACTTGTTACATGGTCGTGAAACCTATAACCATTGTTTTGCAAGGAACATATATAGATAAATCAGTAGGTAAATTGGTTACAGACCTTCAGGCTTTCAGGAAACACAAAACTGTTCCATTTTATATTGTCTGAACAACTCAAAAGTGTTATAAAGTGACTCTGTTGAAAATGGTATTCATATATGGTGCTAAACGTTGTATAAATAAGTTGTCAAAAATGTATTTGGGGAGTCGGGTCGACATTCAAAGGCAAAACAACTCCTTTTACATGAGTAGTCTCTTTTCGCGAACGTGCCTAGACACATGTTTTATTAGGTGGAAGTTTTACGTGAGTAGTTGATGTCTTGATGACATAGGTCCGACACAAGCATTTTTGTGTTCTCTTTTCTTATGACAAAAAAAAAATCTTCATATTATATATGCTATACCAATATTTTTTATAGATGTGCATATACTCCTAAAAAGATTCCAAAATTTGTGAACTACCATCACTTTATAGTTTGCAAAATAACATGGCATGATGATAGATGAGAGGTTTTCTATGCGTACGATATATTGTCAAAAGAACAAAGTAAAAAAACACAATACTGAAAAAAACATCACGCTCCAAGCTATAACGTCAAATACTATTTTAGGCAAACATCGATCACATTTCACATCATGTCGTACACACATATATAGAAAAAGGTATAGCCCAGCCGTCACTATAGGAAAAACGCTCTATAGTGTTGTACCCAAAAAGCAGTAGAGGTGGGTTAGAAAAAATCCACTGATCTAGTGGTTAAATGATTTTTTTTGCGACAGCTCCATGCTGTGGTTTGCCTCTAAAAGTTGATAAAAGAAGTTCATGCTTTTTTTTACCTCCGGCAATGAAATTTATTGTATTGAGCCCCAATAACTGAAAATGACTGGACATTGGAATTGATACTTAAATATATTAGTACAGTAGAAGTTGGTTGTTAAATAAAGTAGTGTTTTGGGTATATCTCGTCTTGATGTCTAAGACAACTCTATTTTGTTATCTGACTACGCCACAGCTTTTGGCACCGGAAGCTTCTCTTTTCTTTATCTCCAGATATTCAATGACAGAAGTATCATTTACATATGTTACTGCCAATTTAGCGGCTGTATAATAATGCAATTCTATGCTAAGTCTAATACATGCAAGTATGCAACAGTGCATCTGCAGATTATAGGGAACTCTTTATTGAATTATGAATGGAAGATAAATGAAACGTTTGTGATACAAACATAGACTGTGTACATATACAAAGCAATACATAGTACATGATCAAAAGAACAAAGCGGCACGACATACACAACTGTACACATCACTCTTCTAACTGACCCAATAAGATAGCAGACACACATCACATTTTATTACTAGTGCGCCAAGACATGCTTGTAGTCCCGTTCATGGCTTGGTCTCGGGCTTCGGTGGCAGCTCATGCTCCTGCTCCTTCGGGTGGGGCAGCTCGGGCACTTCTGGGTGAGGAAGCTCTGGCACGGCAGGGTAATGCGGCGTCTCCGGCTCGGGAAGCTCAGGCACGGTGGGGTGAGGTGGCAGCTCAGGCTTTGGCAGCTCCGGCACGACGGGGTGTTCTGGGACTTCTGGCTTTGGCAGCTCGTGAATGGCCGGGTGTTCAGGGACCTCTGGTTTTGGGAGCTCCGGAACGACGGGGTGTTCAGGGACCTCTGGCTTCGGCAGCTCGGGAACGACTGGGTGTTCAGGCACCTCTAGCTTTGGCAGCTCTGGAACGACGGGGTGTTCAGGGACCTCTGGCTTCGGCAGCTCGGGAACGACGGGGTGTTCAGGGACCTCTGGCTTCGGCAGCTCGGGAACGACGGGGTGTTCAGGGACCTCTGGCTTTGGCAGCTCTGGAACGGCGGGGTGCTCCGGCACCTCTGGCTTTGGCAGCTCCGGAACTGCGGGGTGCTCTGGCACCTCGGGCTTTGGTAGCTCAGGTACTTCAGGGTGTGGCGGCAGCTCGGGCTTAGGTAGCTCATGCACCTCAGGGTGTGGTGGCATCTCGGGTTTGGGCAGCTCTGGCACGGCAGGGTGCGGGTACTCCTCCAACCACCGTGCTGCATTGCTCATGCTGCTGCAGGAGAGCAGCAACGCCATGAGGAGAAGGAAAGACATGTTGCGCCTGGTTTTGGAAGCCATAACTATGTGACTCCAATTTTAACAGAAGAACTCAAGTGTTGTGTGATGCCTGGGAGGGTGAGATGAATGGTATTTATAGTGCTATTAAATTCATGAAGCCATGAGGACGGAGCAGGTGCCCTGTTAAGTTGCAGGAGTCTTGTGATTGTTTGGTAACTGGTAGGTTATCTGCATCCGTGGTTGTTAAACATGGACCTTGTGATCTCCCTCTCCTGAACTTGTGTATGGTCTGATTGGTTGGGAATATTGAAGCCTAAGCGAGATCTTCACGTTCGTCGTTGAAACACCATCTGCTTTGTGGCCACACAGCTACACGTGTGCGGCGTATCTCATTGAACTCTGTGTGTTTGGCGACCTGATAGCGCAAGCAAAGGCAAGTGATGATGTGCATGTCAGCGATGACAGAAAAAGGAACGAAAAGTAGTTAGATAGATGCTAGAGCTAAAAAAGTCCATGCATGCAGATGACATTTTTGGTTTTCATAGAAGTTCAAAATTAAGCGAGCTGAAAATAACTGCTACCGTGCAATGTTCAAAGGTTTTCCTTTTCATGCATGTTAATCTGGCTTTTTAATAAACTAAATCACTAAAATGAATGATGGCGGTCCATATTTTATATAGTGTATGTAGGAAACAGGATTAGTTGTTAACCTGTAGTTTCCTAATAATTTGTTTTGAAGAAGCTTTCTTAGAAAATCAAGTGGCACGTTTTAGTATGTGACAGTGATGTAATTAATAGCTGCACTGAAGATTGTTCCACGGTTGTTGTCTTGTGATGCCATTGTCAGAGGATTGTGCCCAATCTGTGGATGTCCACTCTTCCTGCCAGCGTGTGGATCATTCTGGTATACGTACAATCAATTTGGACCTAAACACTTAAAAGTGTATTTACTGAAAAACAAAGCGTATCAGATTTTGTTTTTATTTGGGTTGTGCTAGAAAGTGTAATCAAATTTTTGTTCACATAAAAACTCTTACTTTCATAGTTTGTTCAGATTTTTTTGTCTTAATTTTATTTTATAGGTGTGTTCTACAAATCATGGGAAATATTTGGTCGAAGTTTGGTGATTTTTGACAATTTTTGGTTCTTTTCGTCACCCTCCGGTACAGTATTTGGTGTTTTACCGGCCAATACTGATTGAAATCATTAAAATTTTTGTAGGTTGATCAAATTCGTCAATTTTAGTTATTTTTCCAAATTTTGAAAGAATATAAAGATAGAAAAATCATTTCTGACCTTCGAACATTTTTTGGTCCGATTTAATTCTCTTTATGCTTCAAACTAGTTTTTCAAATTTCTATATTTGCGTCGTTGGTAAATGTTTAAATAAGAACATGAAACATTTGCTCATTTATGCAATCATACCGATAAATTGAAGGTGGTGACAAAGTTTTTCATCGTTTAATATGCTAAACTGATGGCTGCGCACAGTCTTGTACACTTGTGTGATCAGCCATATGGCATACTATATGTTAACGTTTTCATAATGTGGGGAAAATACAAGTATCAGACTTTTTATTGCTTATATATGAAAATAATACAACTCAAAGATATACAAACATGCATGTGTACATAAAAATAATATAAATCGTACACTGAAATAATGACACGCTCCGAGCTAGCTAGCTCATGACCAACAAAGAGCACAAGCGAATATACAATATTACACCATCATAATACACACACAAGTACTAATGAACGTATTTTATTACTGTAGAAATACGGATGAGGTCCAATCATGGCTTGGCTTCTGGCACCGGGTAGTGGCTCTCCGGCTTGGGCGGCAGCTCATGTTCCGGGTGGGGTGGCAGCTCATGCTTCGGCACCTCTGGTACGTGTGGCAGCTCGGGCTTTGGCAGCTCCGGAACGGCGGGATGTGGCGGCAGTTCCGGCTTCGGCAGCTCAGGCTTCGGCATCTCCGGCACGACAGGGTGCGGGAGCTCTTTCGGAATCTCCGGGTGCGGCAGCTCGGGTTTCGGAATCTCTGGGTGCGGCAGCTCTGGCTTGGGCACCTCCGGAACGGCTGGGTGCTCAGGTTTTGGAAGCTCTGGAACAGGGTGTGGGAGCTCTGGTTTTGGCAATTCTGGCACGACTGGGTGTGGCAGCTCGGGCTTTGGGATCTCCGGCACAGGGTGATGCGGCAGTTCGGGCTTTGGCAGCTCCGGCATCACAGGGTGCGGCGGCAGTTCAGGCTTTGGGTGCTCTGGAACGGTGGGGTGCGGCGGCAGTTCTGGCTTGGGCAGCTCCGGCACGACAGGGTGCGGTGGCAGTTCAGGCTTGGGGATCTCCGGCACGACCGGGTGCGGTGGCAGTTCAGGCTTCGGGATCTCTGGAATGGTGGGGTGCGGCGGGTACTCCTCCTTGGGCTTCGTTTCCTCCAGGTAGCGTGCCGCGCTGCTCATGGAGCTGCAGAAGAGCAGCGCCACGAGGAAAGCAAGGCCGGAGGACATTGCTGTCTTGGAAGCCATGTTGAGTGGCCTGCACTTCTCAAACTCCGATCTATGTGTGTGTGTATCGGTGAGAGCTATGTCGTGTATGTTGTGTGTTGGCTGGGAGAGAGGAGAAGCCTGGTATTTATAGGGACAAATGAGAGTTGGTGCTTCATGCCTGCATATGCACGACTGCACATGCGTACGCATGTTTGCATAAGTCTTCTGATGTTTAGTTCCGGTTAGGTCATCTGTAATATTTTGCTAAAACCCTCGGGGTCATCATCCGGCTCTCTCTGTAGTTGTGCCTGTGTCTGGTTTGATGCTCTACCTTGGTACAAGTCTAGCAACTAAGGTGTGCCTAGGTAACACGTGTTCTACACATCAGCTGTGGTTAGGCTACCGAATGCATACTGCAAAACTGACACTGGTAAGACGTGCATGTGAAGAACGTACAGCAGGTAGCCGTGAAGCATATCAGTGAGTCAGAGTGCGTGAAAACTAGGCTGACGAAACAGTTGGTTTTGGTAGAGCTAAGGTTGACATATGACGAGTACCCTAAACACAATAGTACACATGCAACACGTATATGTAGCACGTACGCATAGTAATAAGCGTCTTTGGTATCATCTGGCAATAAATCTTGCGGTAGTTCAGCTGCTGCCTGTGGTAGTAGGTTTTGGTCGCTTTCGTTATCCTCTTAGAAGCTAAAGTGTGATGACCCCGCAGTTGATCTTCTAAAAGAAGAGGTGATCTGATTGTTGATAGTGTGCGCGCTTTCGTGTAGGAGCATACAGGCGGTAGGTCACCGGTGCAGTACGGTTAGTGCATAAATCAGCAGGCCTCTTCCTCGTCAAGAACACCGACAAGCTGATAGCCAACCAATGACATTTGAAGTATATCTGATATGATACACATCTGCATAAATAGTCGTTCCGATGCAGGGATCGAGTTCGAAAATGATCGCTTGTCTAACTGTTGAAATTGTAGCAGAGGATATTATCTCCTCCCCTTTTATTGTATGTCTGATTTTTGGTTGACATCCTGGAAAACTGGTGCATGTGTGTAGAGCACACGCCCCTGATTCACCGAACCATGCCACCAAAGGGACTTCAGAACCGCGCTGCGTGAATGCTCCCTTGATCCAGATTAATCACGTGTTATAAGCTACTCAAGCTAAGATATTATTAGAGCTAGCTTTTTGGGAACAATCACATGCGTTACAAATTAACAAGTTCTTTTTCAACTCTTAACCAATAATTAGTTGGTGGCGTTATGATCATATTTGGAAGAAAAAATGAGTGAATTATTGTCTTGAATTGTACACTGTAGTATCATGTGGTGGTAAAAACCGATGAATTTCAGTGAAGAAGACGATGACACATCAAATTGAATGGCATTTTGTTAAATTCCTTCGGCTGAGGGGTTATCTAGCTAGGGCAATGACAATGCAAATTCATTATTCATAGTATCTTTTATTTGAATTTATGTTTGAGTCAAAAATTGTTAATTGGTGTAAATTTAAAGTGTGAAGGGGGTCAAAGGGCGTGGTGAAAAATCATAAAAGTCCAACCAGCAGTATTTTACACGTGGAAATCTGTTTGGTTTTTGAGTTTCACTAAAATAATCCATTTATTTTTTGAAAGGAAAAAAAACAATCCATTTGTACGTCTGTATATCCAGTGACGAGAAATAGAGTGTGCTAAATGTAAATCCATATATACACACAAATCCATTTATTCGATATAGATATGAATCTCAGAAATAAATAAATAATCCAGGATCAGATGGCACCGCATGCACATCACGCGACCCTGCGAATCCAGTACGCTATACACATACAGAGTTACAGACCCAGCACGTACGCATCTCATGCGTCACACGGAAGCGCGAAACGGAATAGAACGTGAGTACGTGACGCGTGCAGCGCGAGTCCCCATCGATGGATGTCTCATGGCTTTGGTCCGGCAGGCTCCGGCTTGCACGGCACATCGGGCTTCGGCTGCACCTCTGGCACGGGCAGCGGCATGTCTGGCTTCGGCCCTTCCTCTGGCTTGGGCAGGGGCGGCATCTCCGGTTTGGGTTGCTCCTCGGGCTTGGGTTGGTCCTCTGGCCTGGGCAGTGGCGACATCTCTGGCTTAGGCTGCTCCTCGGGCTTGGGCAGCGGCGGCATCTCGGGTTTCGGTTGCTCCTCGGGCTTGGGCAGCGGTGGAACCTCGGGCTTGGGTTCTCCTTCAGGCTTAGGCAGCGGCGGCATGTCAGGCTTCGGGAGCTCATGAAGGCGCCGCGCCGCGGCGTCGCTCATACCGCCACCCGAGAGCAGCAGCGCGAGGACGAACACAAGACAAGACATGGTGGACGTGGACGCCATGGCTGAACGAACCACAACGCAGCGGTGCTCTGCCAATTAAGCCGATCGACTCTGCTTATTGATCTGTGCTACTGGTTGCAGGGAACAGAAGGGGAAAGCGAGGTATTTATGGTGGGGAAGGAAGGGCTCATCGGAGTCGCTTGCGCGCTCGCCTCTGGTTGGACAGCGTTGTTCTCGCTTGTGCGATGGATCGACACCGCTTAACGCAATGCCGCGTGCAGTGCCTGTCGGCGCGTTAAATCAGATCGGCAGCCGGTGATGCGTGATCGCCATCTCGTCGTACGCCCGTGCCGTGCCGTGCCGGGGTTGCTTGCCGCGCCTGTGGGACGGGACGAGGTACGGCGTCGATGGCGGCCCCTCGCCGGAAAACGAAAACGATCATGCGATTGCTGCAAAAGTCACGGTTAACGTGACGTGCGCAACAGTGCAGGTGTGTTAGTGTGTGTACCGCTCGGCGAATCCGGCGCCACGCGAGGCCTTCCGGACTGGCCGGCTCCGTCGGTGAAGCTATCCGCGCACGTCACGATGATCTTTTTCTGTACAACTTTTTCTTTCTGTTGCCGCAGCGGCTGGTCACTCGAGTGTGATTGGAACTAATCGGATATACATACCACACAAAACGACTGCAGGATTGGCGGAAGAACAGAGAGAGATCAGAGATGGGTACAGGGAGAAAGAGATTTGCTGCTTTCGCCACTGAATTTTGGTCAGTCGACACTTCAAGAATTCTTTGAACGTGTTCGTGTAATTGTAGCTCACGATTTGCCAGTTGTTACGTAATGAAAGGGTTACCCATCTCAAAATAATAATAATAATAATAATAAACGCCGCCGGTGAAGAGCAGAGCCAAAGGTGTAGCACCAGTAGCTTGCAACGCCACTGCCGTCCACCTACGGCACGGGCACCGCCTCGCCGTGCCGGCACCACGGTTGCTCGCTCGCCGCCGTCTTTGTCCTCCACGCGTCGGCGATTCCGTTGGGGATTCAGGCCCAGCTTCTGTGCTGGCGTCTGCTAACGAGAACTCCACGGATCGGAGCGATGGGCGCACTACGAGGATATCGCAGGTCTGTGGCGACCAATGGCGCGGCCTCCTTGCCGAACCGCCGGAACTGCCGCCGGCCAGTAGTATTTGCACACAACCCTTGGTTTGGATCCCGGGTATTAATTTTGAAATCCGTGATCCAAATCAGGGTCTATGTGCAATATATGGATCTACAATGTTATACGGTATCCCTATTCTCTATTTTAGATCGCGACTATCAACCATGATGTGTATGACAATGTGCTACTAGCAATAGCAGTAACAGTGCCAATGGTAAAGTGGAACAGGAGATTTCACACGTCTTATGGCAGGGCTGGTATTGCGGGAGTGTTCTGAATAATTCTGGGGTGTTACTTTCAAGACCATGTTATTCATCATTTATGACGCATGATCTGGATAATTTTGGAACTTTGGAGAGTCTCCATATGTTGCCAGTGTAGTGTGGCAAAGTGTTGATCAGTTAATATTGGGTGCGATAGAATGTGGCTAATAATCAGACATGCAAGTGTGAACATGAAAATATGGAAATTGCAACCAAACAGAAACAGGACACGAACACAGTTACATCATGCGGTACATGTACGAGGGGGATATCACGAGTGACACGTCACAACACAAACAGAATGTGTACATGAGCATCGGATGCAGGTAGCCCTGAGCCCCTGATCCTTCATCCATCATGGCTTGGTCTCAGGCTCCGGGAAGTGGAACTCGGGAATGGCAGGAAACTCCGGCTTGGGCGGCAGGTGCACTTCCGGGAACGGGGGCAGCTCGACCTTGGGCAATGGCGGCAGCTCGTGCTCCGGCACCGGCAGCTCAGGCATGGCAGGGTGTTCTTCCTCCTCCTTGGGCGCCGCCTCCTCCTCAAGGTGCCTTGCTGCGCTGCTCGTGCCAACGCACGCGAGAAGCAGCGCTGCTAGGAAAAAGACAAGGATCTTGGTCTTCCTAGAAGCCATGTTGGACGATTCTGTTGCGTGCGTGCGTGCGCGACTCTTGCTGCTGTACCCGGATCTAGAGGAAGTGTTTGTTTGGCTTGGAGGGATGAGAACAATGGGATGGAGTGGCGTGGCATTTATAGGATCGTGCCGAGTTGAATATGGTTAAGAAAATGTGTAACGCCTGGGGCTTGCTAGGTGACCTGCATTTTTGTGTTTTGTCCGTGGGTGCTCCTGTGATATGGTAGGTAAATCGACTGATAAGATGACCAGGTTGTTGAGCGCTGCGCGCGCTATGTCAAGGGAAGTTGCGGAACTGCAGAGTGTGCTTGTCAGCTCATGTACGTGAACTGTCGTCAGATTAGTTCACCTGTTAGGTACGGCATGTTCTAGGGATAGCTAACTCCTGAAGCTGTTTTAGACATGAAACTAGTTAAGTGCTTCAAGAGCTTTTGTGCTATGTAACCTGGACAGATTCATTTTAAGCCTCCTTTTTAACGCAGTCAACTGTTTTGTGACAAGTCCTGTGAAAAGCCTTCAATTCTAAACGAGATTAAAGTCCTGTGAATAAGATCGAGATGGCTCCGTGCTACCTTTTTTTTTAGCAAATAATTTTCTGCGGGCTGTTACCTAGACATCATTTTTTGCTTGGCCTGTCTGCATCTCTGTAAATTCCTGACCAGGCATTCAGAGATGCGGATTTGTGGTGGTGGAGAAGTGCGGGGAATTATCCACTTTCACAAGCATTGCGGTGGGATAAACTTGAATGAAAAGTTTTCGTCTACTTGGAATGAAAGTGGCATGAAATTTTCTTGAGGCTGAGTTTTTTTTTTCCACAATGCTTGTCTTCGGTGGTATCCTTCTAGTTTGTGGTTGGGCTGCTCGTCAGACTGTTTGCGTCAAGTACTGAATTAGTAGTGTCTTAGACATGCACGAATGCAATGAAAAATCAGAACAGAGAGGACAGTATTGTAGACGTGATCACCTGAATGGCTCGCTCGTCACTAACAGCACCCTCAACTCCTCAAGCCTGCTAAAATGGAGCCACGGTGGAAACACCACAACAAGCTGCCGGACTCTCGGCATCAGCAGAGCACCAAGCAATACAACCAGTGCAAGTGACGCAACCTCTTTCACATGTCACATGTCACATGTGCACTCTCCGGCAATATTTAACGCATCAGTTACTCGGCCAGAAGAGACCTCCTGAAAGTAGAAGTGCACGAAGTCGATTCGCCTTGGCTCGCATGGAAATAACTTCAGTTGCAGGGCTCGGATGGAAGTAGCAGAGCGCTACGCACAGCAACGGCTCATCTTGACATACAGATTAAGAGCGATTTATTGCATGTTTGGCGCTACTCAATGAAATGGAACTCAATTTTTTTCAAAAGACCCAAAACATTGTCCAGTATATATTAATAAGAAAAATTAGAGTTTTTTTACGCGAGCAGCGCAATTACAACCTTCCTGGCATCCAGACTGGATAGCAGGGCTGTGCTGAAACTCAAGGTACTACTCGCGACATTTTAGAACGCCTAAAGTTTCTAAGTTTTTGGCTCCCGCCAACACCTAGAGCTTTGCTTCACCTTGTATCTAGCAAGGAGGCAGTCCATATTCTTTTCAGTGTGCTGGAAGATTCTCATATTTCGTTCCTTCTATATCATCCAGTTTACGAGTAGCACTATTGATTTGTGCCTCTTTGTATTGTTTCCGCCTTGTTGGCTGATTGTCAATCACATGAGCCAGTCTGTTATGTCGTGTTTGCTCTTCTAGTTGCAAGGCTTTAGGTTTGACGCTTTGATCCAATCAACAGCCATGGCCCAGACGCAGTGTGTGTATTGGCACTCGATGAACAGATGTTGAGGTGTCTCCAAATTGCGCATACATAGGGGGCAGAAATAGTTGTTTGGCCACTGTCGTCTTTGGAGTCTGTCAGCCGTCCAGATGCGATGTTGTAGCATGAGCCACATGAAGATCTTTATACGTGGAGGTGCCCAAGTCTGTCATATCAGTGCCGGGAAGTTTGAGTCGACCGCACCTGCAAACTGCATGTCATATGCTGAACTCATCATATATGTTCCATGTGAGGTAGGCAACCAAGTGATTGAGTCCTCTTGCTCCGTTGCAAGGTCGATGACCATTGCATCAATGAGCATCCATAGGCCGAAGTAATCCTGTATTATGTCCGGTTTCAGGTCATACGCAATGTCTCAAATCCATTTTTCATTTGTGATGGCATCGTGCACCGTCCAGTTCTTTCTTCTGTTGTGTTTGTAAAGGTTCGGGAGTAGCACTGCTGGTGTTGTAGCATTCAGCCAACAAGATGTCTAAAAATTGGCCTTTTTTCCATTGTGTAGTGTGACTCTTGCCGCCGCTGCAAAAAGTGCTTTGTCTACATCATCAATTGGCCACTCCATACCATTCCAAGGTCTTTGTGGCTCGGTCCAATTATACCATAGCCATCTTAATCTCAGTGCTCGGCCAAACTTCTCAAGTTCATGTATTCCTAGCCCACCAAATTTGATTGGTCGTGTTACATGCAGCCAACTTATATTGCATTTCCCCCCTGAGATTTGTTTGCTTCCGGCTCACATAAAATCCCTTCGCAGTTTGTCTATGTCCTTAATAAATTTCTTGGGGGGCTTAATTGCCGTGAGCAGGTACGTTGGCAGGGCGGACAGGACCAATCGCACAAACTCTTTGCGTCCGGCAATGTTCATTAGTTTGCCTTGCCAGCCTGCTAGTTTAGCTCTAGCTTTGTCTTGGATGGGCTATAGATGAACCAGGCGGAGGCGTCCCACCATCAATGGTAGTCCGAGGTAGATGAGTGGAAACAATGATCGCTGCCCTTGGAAAGGTGGCAGGACATCCTCAAGGTCGATTGCACTGCATTGAATTGTTGCTACAGAGCATTTGCTAATGTTTATCCGAGGGTCTGTGGCTTTTTCAAATTTATCTAGAATTTTCATGAGTGAATTGTGGCTTTTTCAAATAGAATTGAATTCATTCCCTCCTGTTTTATAGTTCGTCCGCCCTGAATTTTTCTGCTCCTCCGCTTCCTCCCCAAATTCCTCTCTGTTGCCATTGCCACATACACACTACACTTCTTTCCTTCGGTTGTGTTGCACGTCAAAAACAATGTCAATCCGTCATCCTCCAGTACACGAATTCAGCATCGCAGTGCTGGCATAGGCTCCGATCAAGCTCAAGCCGCCATGCCCAGCGGACCGCATGTGCACATTCGCCCTCTCCTCCTTACTCCGAGAGGCAGATGAGTGGGGCGATGATTGAAGAAAGGGTTAAGCCGTAATATGGTGGCATGTCCGCAGGAAGCAGCTCGATCCTGACGTGGAGGACGGCGGCGGCGGACCGGCAGAAGGAGCAGGCAGTCAGGGAGGAGGAAGAAAAGCCGGCCGCCCAAACCAGGAGGCTCTTTGCATAAATATAGATCGCAGTTACTTATCATGATCCGGATATATGCAGATAATACCCTAATTTGGATCGCGATTCAAATAAGGGGACTTTTTGTAATGTTTGAAACGAAATAGAGGGCTTCTTAGTAAATGTCCTGGGCCGGCGGAGATTCCGCCTGAGCTGGCGAGGCGAGGCCACGCTGCCGCCGTCACCGGCGAACGCCGAAGTCTGCTATCGGCGGAGGATTACCCCTCGCTAGAATCGGACGCTGAAGGTCGAGGTCCTCAAGTTTAGCTGCGATATGTGCACATGCGAATAAATTATGCTTAGGAAAAAAACATACAACAATGCTAGACACTTGAGTGATTCGCATTGTTGAGTACCAGCGGTATAAAGAGAAACGGCCAGACAGATGACCTGATAAAACTCAGGCAACAATTCATGATCTTGACACAACACATTGATTTGGTGTAAGTTTCACCAATGAAGTTACAAGCAAAGAAATATGTTTTAAGCTTTATTAAAACTCGAAATCCCACGCTCCAGTGAAAGAGGCTACGTGCACGCGTGAAGGAGAGCCGTCCGCCCGTGCATTCGTTCCGGTCAAATTGTCGTTCGGTTGGGTTAGGCCCGGTGACGGCCCAACATGAAAATGATTGTGCTGGACAGGCCGAGAATATATTCTCAGCCGGGCCTAAGCAAGGATTCTTAAGTGAAAGTAAGTGGGCCGGAAAGTAACTGCTTCTTCGATCTGCAAGCTCTGCAGCGCTCCAATGCTTGTGGCCCTGTTGTGGGAGCTGCTGCATGTAGCAATTCAACAGTCAACAGCCGAAAAGATCTGGTACCACACAATCATCAGAATTTTAATGTACCAACCTTGGAGGCGCTCGGCTTCACTGGCACATGCTAATGAGCAGGGAAGTTTGGTTAGATCTGTACCTCCCCATGCTACCTCAACAATGGAAGTGGAACATTGCCCCTGCTGCATTCTCGAACCACGGATATAAGAAACGGATGCAGTGTTGTTCATTGAAGCAGGGGGATAACGAGAGCTGTTTCCGGACCGGAGACGAAGGCCGCTGCTAAACGGTGATGAAGCCAAAGAACTGACGGCCATGCCACGCCACAACTTCCTGTGCTGTGTATCGTCTCGTTATCACGGGCTAACATTAACAAAAGGGAAAGGGGTGTAATCAGCTCCACTCCTGCGCCCAGACTCTTGCAGTCTTGCTTGACGGCGGTTATCAGCACTTGTCACACGGTTACCGTACCGTTGAACTGATGATCCTCCTCGGACTCTGGCAATCAAGCAGGATCAGTCAAGTCAATCTCAGTCAGTACAGATATTAAGATATCATCCGTTCAGGCGCGCCAATGACAGACAAAGAGATTCAAATTAAAGTAACACAAGGTCACACGCCTGCCGTACGTACGCGCACGCTACGGCGCACCCACTCGACAACCTGATTTTTACTAGTACTACTTGCTCGTGCACACAGACAGCGCGGCGGTTCGATTTGATTAACGGACTCGCGGAGCGTGAAACCCCACCGCGAGCCATGCGAGCACCCAAAAACACACATCGCAGTATCGCACTACTGGAGGGAAAATGCCCTGCTTGTTGACAGAAAAATAAAAATGTATGGTTCAGCGCATCTCGCCTTGTCAGGGCCGGACCGCGCAACAGGAGTGTCACGGCGCAATGATTCGCAGTCCACTACATGACCTTTTTTAGCTGCAGCAACAACAGGCATATATTCCCGCGCAGGTGGATCGATCGGGGTCGCCCACACCAGCGCAGAGTCCGCCAACCAACCAGTGAATGAATGAAGAACGAACAAAGGCAAAAGCCTGCACGATTGGAGTTGGAGTTGGAGAATCTCGTCTCGTCTTGGGTCAAAAGGCAAGCTAGCTCCAAGATCTGGCGGTGTCGTCTTGCGAGTGCGCCTTCCTGTTGAGGGCCGGCGACGTTGACATTGCAAACGTATGCTAGTCGGCGGATGCACAGAAAAATCGTCAATCGGCGCGTGCGAGTGCGACCGACTAACTGATCGATCGAGCAACGTTGCCGAAGGCTCTACGACTCTACCGCATCTTGTTTCGTTTGCTTCACCGTTTCGTTATCGGATTTGATGGTACCGCCACCGGCCTGGGGAGGTGATGTGTTGGCACGAGCACGAGCTTTTTTGTCGGTGGCGGCGAGGATTTTGTGTTGGTGCCTCAACTGCATGTTACGGTTGGGAATGAACGTGTAACTACTGCGGTCCCAAATGTTTACCAACAGTCCGAGGTGCGTCGTTGGCCTGACCGACTAATGTGGATGGTTTATCATTCACTGTTGTTGCCGAGTGGACCAACCACTGCATATGGTCATATGAAGAGTTGTCCGTTTAGATCTTATACAAAGTGGGTGGCCCCCGTAGACGCACCTACCGAAGATAATGAGCTTGCCCGAGGCGCGCAGGCACAGCTCGTTGGCCTCTTCTCTTTGGGAGTAAAGTGGAACTGTAACTTCCTAGTGGAGCCCGCAACGCGCGCATGGGCATTCTGACACGGCGACCGTGGCTATCCTTTTGCGCAACTTCCCTATAGGAGTGCGGTTTTTCACCTGAGAGGAGACCGCTAATAACGCCGGGTGTACCACGTGAGGGAATTCTTCATTGCAATTTATTAACGGGCTGCACAACGTGTTATGTAGTAAAAGAATGTTTTTAGGTGAGCATATGCATCGTACTACTAGGATCTGTCAATTCGGTGTTGATGACATGCGAGAAAAAAAAAATCAACTGAAGAGGGAAACAGGTCTCCATGTTTCAAAGGCTCCCGCTCCGACGTTCCGTACGTGGCCCTTGCTACAGAGTGATCCCGCTGATACAATGGACAAACCAGCGGCGATTCTGGGTTTCAACGGGTGCACTACTTATCATTTATCACGCACACCGTATATCGTGGGCATAGTATTTGAAACCGTAGAAACGGCAGGATATAAATGCTGGAATTGAAAACTGTATTAAAAACCTCTTAAAATAGACCTATTGATTGTACTCAATAGCCTCCCAACGTTCATATTTTTTCACTTTGAACAATGCCAGATACTCACAAAAAGGATGGTGTATCTGGAAAAAGGAAATTCCCTGAAAAAGAGAGCATATAGCTACGCCCAGAACCAGGACATTTGCAAAGTTCCACCCATAAAAGTTGAACCGGTCTACACAATGCTAGTGGAATTTTACGCTGAAAAAAAAGATGAAATATGCTGGCATTTTGCTTGCGGTGGACAGGAGGAAGGAGAACGGGAACCTGCAAAAGGCAGCAAAGCAAAGCAGGTGGGTGCGGCGCAGTCTCCAAGAGGTCACAACTCACACCCTTAGATGCAAAATTAAATAAATTTTTGTTGAGGCACGTAGAAATTCCACGCGCTCCCCCATCTAACACTCGCACACCGAAGCGCACACACTCTTCTTCTTCCTGCTGCTCTGGTCCTGAAGTGACCATCACTCTCACCTCACTCTAGCTCATCTCTCTGTCTGATAAGCAAACAACACAGGCAGAGTCGAGCCAGCTAGACACCTTGGATAACACATCCTCTCTCGACAAATCACCTCAACTCTCTATCACTCTAGTTTCTCTCGCGTGCTCGCAGGCGTTCCGTGGGTTCAGCGCTGTGGTAGATCATGAAGGGGCTGGTGGCGGCGGTGGTCATCCTCCTTTCATCCAACCTCGCCGCCTCACGTGAGCTCTCCGTTCTTTTTCTAATCGTTCTTTTCTTCTCTCTGACTTCTTCGCCATCTTGTTTTAGATTTTGCGAGTTCGTCCAAAAATAATGCTCCCAGAATGTTCCTCCGTTTGTTTTTTTTGTGACAGTTCACATTAGGCACTTGAATTTGTTTGTCCAATTCATTCCTGTTCTTCTGCCCTTTTCTACTGTAACGCGTAGACAATCATGGATTTCCTGCTGTGATTTTTCTGCTTGTGGAACAGCGAACAACACAATCATTTCCCTGTTTTGAAGAAGCCAGCCATTGTATCCAAGATGTACTGTTTTGCCATGGATTTCTTACCAGATGCCATTTCCCTACCATGTCGAGGCCGAAGATGGCCATCAGTTGTGTCCATTTCTGCATTTTTTCCTCTGTTTCGAATAATTTGTTCGAGAACAAAAAGGATAGAAGTTTCAGAAAGGGAAGGAAATTCCATCCTCTCTTTCCTGAAATACACCATCTTTCTGCTTTTGTTAAACTAACAGGAAGCTAAGCAGACATTAAAAAGCTAAACATTCAACTGATGGCAAGGTTTGCCTTCTCTGTTCTGTCTATCTGTGGTCTGTGCAAACATCACTTCCTGCTTATGGCAAGGTTTGCCTGCTCTTTTTTCTCTATCTGCCTCAACACGAAGCTAAGCATACTTGATCATTCTATCTGCCTGCTTTTGTCACTCACACTCGCTCGCTATAACAGTCCTTTGTTTCGGACCTGCTTATTCGGTGACACGCACATCAAGAAACGGGCACGGAAGAACCGCCGTTCCTGCAATGCATTGATCTCCCTTCGGTTTCAGTTTCCACTGACCGATCTGCTTGCTGCGTTTCTTGTGCAGAATGGTGCGTGTGCAGGCAGGACGCGCCCCAGGCCGCGCTGCAGAAGACCATCGACTACGCCTGCGGCGCGGGTGCGGACTGCAACTCCATCCATGAGAACGGGCCCTGCTACAACCCCAACACCGTCCCGGCGCACTGCTCCTGGGCAGCCAACAGCTACTACCAGAACAACAAGGCCAGGGGCGCCACCTGCGACTTCACCGGCACCGCCACACTCTCCACCACCAACCCAAGTAAGAAAATGACATGTGTCCGTTGTTTATAATTCAGCATTTACCCTCGCATTCCGGTTAAGGTTAAGGATGTAGTATGCACTAGATTTGTCTGCAAGTTTGAATGTTTCTTAGTCCATTGCAAGTTTGTGTGATTCTTAGCAGAAATGGCTTTAGTTCTCTATACACATGTAGACTTTATTCCAAGATTCTGAGCTTGTGTGCTTATGCCAACTTGACTCCACTTTTGCCGTGGAAGATATGTAAATCTGGTACACTATGCAACATGTAATTTAGTTATCACTCAGTGCAAGCAAAGCTGTCCTGGTGCATCACCAGCTTGATGGAATCAGATTCTGTAGAGGCACTGGAGTAGGAGTTGATGTGGACTTGTGTTTTGTGTAGGAACTACTACCTCCGTTACAAAATATAATCATTTGTTGACTTTTTGTGACTATATTTGACCGTTTGTCTTATTCAAATATTTTTTAAAATTACAAAAACAAATAAGTCATATTTAAAGTATGTCTAATAATAAAACAATTTATAACAAAATAAATAGTATTCTCATAATTTTTTTGAATAAAATAAATAGTCAAACGTAATCTCTAAAAGTCAACAAATGCTTACATTTTAGAACGGAGAGACTAGGAAAGTACAAAGTCTCCAATAAAAACAACCCTGGCGAAATTCAAAATTACTGCTCCAATAAAAAAAACCCTGGCGAAATTCAAAGTTACTGCATCGTGCCTAATATTCTTTAGGTCTCGGCTGGAAATAACTGACATGTATATGCATTTTCTTTGTTTTCTAGTCTGCAAAGCGAAGTTGAATTGTAGAGTGGGGGTGACAATATTTTTTGTAATTTTTATGTTACTCTATCGATCAAGCAGAGGCATAAACTTAACATTCCACCATTTTCAGGTTCTTTTGTTACTTGTTTGATCATTCTATGTAGGGAATACTCGTGTCTTAGTTAATCCTTTATTATGTTCTACTATCACTTTCAGGTTCTTCTGGCTGCTCTTACCCTACAAGTGCAAGGTAACATTATTAACTTCACTTGCAATTATTAAATGTGTACCATGAAGTACCAGCATGAACTGGTTGATGTTTAATTGCTCAGTTTGGAAATTGGTATCCCATGAAACCTACTATGGATCATATTGAAGCAGGTGTCTAGTACTGCTGCTGCATCTGGCTGCATTGGAATATAATTGATGCTCTCCCAAACTAAACTCTGGAAGACAACACTGCAATGTTGCTCTATAGGAACAATACTAATTCAAAATTCATACATGTCTGGCTACGAATTTCCAAACTTGAAGCACCACCACATAATCCCGAATGAATGATGAGTCAAATATACACTAGTCGAATTGCAGAACACAGAAGTTCAGTTCTATTTTTGTTTTCAAATAGCGGGCATCTTTATAAACCTTATTATGACATTGCGACAGTACTAACAGCATTGCCTTGTTGACACAGTGCTGCGGGAACGATGACCCCCACCACCGGAGGCACAATGGGTGGAACTCCAGGAACAGGCTTCACTCCCGGTGCCGGCACCACCGCCGGCGGAACCACTGGCACCGGCATGGGAACAGGCACTGGCATGGGAACGGGAGCGACCGGCACCGGGATGGGCGGCCTAGGACCAGCAGGCACCGGACTGGACACTGCAGCGGCGGGCTTGCTTCCAAGGCCTGGAATGGGTGCCACTGCCACCTTCCTCGCCATGCTCCTCCCCACCGTCATCGCGTTCGCATGACATCTTTGACCCTGGAACCAAAGACCATACTGCTCCTCGAGATAGTAGTAAGCAACCCATTACGGTAAGCTTGTTTCAGGAGTGGTAAGTATTAGTACGTGGAAAAAGGACGAAACAAACCTAATCCATCTGAAGGAGTACTAGTGCCTGCAGCTTCTTGTTTTGATGTCCGTGGTGGGTTCTTGTGTGGGGTGCGTTTATGCCTGTAATCTATAATTCGGTAGGATGGCTGTCTCTGTCTTGCAAGGACCCTTGTCTGCCTTTTTTTTTTTTTCCCCTCCTTTCTGTCAATCTTGTAAATGTAGGGGAGCCACATCCACTCTAGTAGGGGGGGTTAGCCTCAAGGTTGGTTGGAATGAGAATGCTGTTGGGACAATCACAATACCATGGACCATGGTTGGCATCTGTCAACTTGCATGTCACCAAGGTTCATCGTCCCTTTGACCCTTCCTTTCCACCCTGTCGGTGGCTTCTGTTCCTCTGCTGTCGATGATGTGAGACCGGGATTCGTACGTCTTCATTGCATAAGATAAGTGAGTGATATGCTTTCGGATCTGCAGCTCTCCTACATGGTACTTTTTTGTTTGTTTTGACTCGTTTACTCTGAGATGGATCTCTGGGTGTTAATTAATGGAAAGAAGTTCATGAACGACGTTTGGTGTTGCGGCGCATCAGGTCAGCGGTGTACCGATCGTCTTCCGCTTCCTCGCGTTCGAACCGTACTCAAAGCACGGGTTCGCGGGAGACCAATACTGTGCCCTGCGCGCGCGCAGACATTCGCAGTCGCAGGTCGCCGTCCCCCACGGCACGGGAGGGGGGTGCCTTGCCGTACCGAGGGCGGGCCGGTTCCAGCCAACAGGAACGAGTGTATGGCATGCTGCCATGAATGATGATGGTGTGTGTCAGTCCAGTCAGCCCCGCCTTCGGAGCTGTGCCGAAGCGTGGCGCAAGAGCGCGATCATGGCAACCACGGGGATGGGATGGGCCAATGTTGCCGCGCCCGCTGCCTCTTCCCCGGAGCGGGGCATGGGATCCCTGTGCAGGAGCGCACATGGCGTGGCCGCGAGAGAGAGAGAGAGAGAGAGAGAGAGAGAGAGAGAGCAGTGATGGCGAGCAATCATCCGTGCGGCAGGGCACGGGCTGACTGACAGGCGCGGACCATGGCGTGAGACCGCGCCGTGGCAGGGTGGTGCAATGGAATGGAAATCGCCACTGAGGTTTCCGCAGCAGCTGCTCGTGAGTGGCTACTGACGCGTGCGCGCGGCCACGCGCCTCTGCTTGGGGCGGCGGCTGTACACGCGGTGTCGCCGTGTAGGGGCCAGGGGGGGATCTGATTGGATCGGCGGGCTGCTGTGGGCTGTGGTTCCATCCTAACGAGTGTAAGCCTCCAGCGAAGAAGAAAACTTTCGTGTCGCTCTAGGCAGGCTGCGGCCCTTCTGAAAGCTCCACGCGGGTCGACGGAGTTCTGCTATCGAGGCCGGGGCGGCGTTCCAGTCAAATCCCGGGAGGGAAAATCGACTTAACAGGGCACGATGTAACACAGGGCGCAAATCAAGTCACAAAAATCAGCATGAAACCGTACAAAATACTTTCAACGGAGTAGTCATGGGGACATATCAAGCATGCACACGAACGATACACCGCACCGCACGGCGCAATCTTTGAATCGAGCGAGTCCCGTTGCCGATCTCGACTTTTCTTCCAGACGCTTAGCCCAGAGAAGAAACGAACACCCTTTTACTTTTTGTTTGCTATCGCTACGAGCATCTTATAGATCAGAGGCCTCCCAGACGCTTGGCGCACTCCACGCTGCAGTCCAGCGTCTCCTCCACCCCGTACTTGTACCTGAACCCCAAGTCCACGAGCTTGCTGGTGTTGCACGGCACCCTCACACCCTCCCCCGTCACCCTACATGCATGAACATGAGTCAATCAGTAGTAGTACATCTTGTTGATGAATTCACAAAACCTAGTACAGTAATCAACAAAAGCGCGCTTAATTACTGCTTCAGCCGTATCTCGATGTCCGGGTGCTTTGCCGCGAAGTGGTCGACGATCTCCCGCATGGAGGGGCACCCGGCGGCGCAGATGAACCGCCCGGCCATGGCCGTCTGGTCCATGCAGAATGCGTGCGCCTCGCAGACGTCCTCGACGTGCGCCAGCGGCACGGAGCCCAGCAGCGCCTGCAGGAACAGCAGCGAGTTGTGGTACGCCTCGCTGCCCGTCAGCGGCGACACCATCACCGGGATGCTGCTCCACAGGTACGGCTGGATCGTGTCGCCGCCCACCAGCGCGCACACCAGCGACACCGCCTCCAACGCGCGCTCGGGCTCGGGCCGCTCGTTGTAGCGCAGCAGCTCCTTCTCCGCCAGCACCTTGGACGACACGTAACCCTGATTTGATGAATTAATGTTCAGTGCGTGTTTTTTTTTATTGTGCTGGCGATAATAATATGTATCTCGAAAACAAGATAGAGAAATTATTATTAGTATTACGTCCAGGTGCGCGTTGGTGAAGCCGTAGGAGATGTTGAGCGGCGTCCAGCACGACTCGTCCATGGCGTCGCCGAAACCGGTGCCGTCCTCCCTGAGCGGCGACGCGGCCGTGACGGAGGCCGTGTGTATGACGCGCCTCACCGTGCCGGACCGCTCGCACTGACCCAGGATGATGCGCACCGCGTCCACCGTCGCTTCCGTGGTGTCCTTGTACTGCGCCACACACACGCGGGAAGAAAGTGAATAAACTGATGCAAACAAGGATAATTAAGTTCCGCGATCATAATAAGCAGGTCACATGGTTTGATGTTATTTTTGTAACTTGGATCGAATCAGTCGTCAACAAAAGTATCAAAACGGAAACGGGACGCCGATCGATCCAGTGTCTCTTGCGGTAAGCGTCAGTAGCCATGGCTGTAAATTACCTTTAGCGCGCGGCGGCTACTGTATGCAAGAAAGTCTCGGCGCGTGAGGTTGCAAAACGCCTAGCGCGGCCTGACTTCCGAGTTCCGAGAAACGAAATTGGGTTTCGTTTTTGGCGAGCTTTGGCTCTCGCTCGGTGCAGACGACGCGTACACAGAGAGGATTTGTGAGAGCGCAAAATACGGACACATGCAACCGAACACCATCCCTCTGTGACCTGGCTGCATGTAAACGGGAACCAAACAAACAAACTGAAGTTGCAGCCAAAAACCCTAGCTGACGGGAGCCTGCATCGCTTCTGCGAGCCAGCCCATGCTGAGAAAGAAACCAATCGCGCCCAAAGCGGGCGGCGGCCACTGTGCAAGAAAGTCACGGCGCGTGAGGTTGCGTCGACGAATATTTCACCTTATACACAAAGAAATAGTTTTTGTCGCACGCCGACGGCGACACTCATTACAAACCCGATCGAGGCGACAGCGACCGTAACCATATATATGTCTGCAAGGTTCGTGGTGCCCCACCGTCGAGCCACGAGTACCAAGAGAGACTATGTGCCCAATCGTGGAGCCAGGGAGGCTGTATATATCTCGACGGAAATTAAAACAGCCTCGGCCACGCACTCCTCTCCGCTTTCTACAACCAGTAGCATGCAATCGTAAGGTCAAATGGAGACAAGGATTGTAGATTACCGTGGCTAACGTCCAGAAACAAGAGATAAGGGTTAATTGCCGCGTCCGAACACCGCCGGGTAGTTCCGTTACTCCATCTCTCGACGGGGACACGTCGATCGATCACGACGTTTAATTCGTCGCGAGCTGGAGGAAACCGCAACGAGACGCGGATGAAGTGAGACTCACTTAATTGCTTATTGTCTGCTCTCAGTGATGTGTGCCGTCGATCGGCATGCTTACCGACCAAAGAGAAACCAAGGCCTTTGAATAACGATATTCGCCCAGATTGTTCGGGGACGGGCGGCGCGAACCACGGAGCCGCCCACGCACGACGCGGCCGGTCATGGCCAGCGTGCAGTGCCTCAAACGCTTCGATTCCTTGATTATTCTAAGACCGCCCAAATCGAGATTCGAGACGCATCTGGTGTACGAAAAGCTATTGAACGGTAAATTAATCAGAGTTCAGAAAGCAAGGGCAGACCTATGAGATGACATTCGCAGGTGAGTAGAGAGACGCGACAGATCGATCGAAAGAACGAAGGCAGTGATCGATCGAGATGGATTGGTGCGTACCTTGGTGCTAGTAGGGTCGTGCGCCAGCGGTGTGGCGACGAGGAAGACGAACTCGCATCCGGAGATGGCCGGCTCGAAGGTGTCGGCGTCGTAGATGTCCGCCTCGAACAGCCGCAGCCGCTCCGCCGCGCCGGGGAGCTCCCGGAGCAGCGCCGTCTGCTTCTCGTCCGCTGGATCACTCACTCAGAGCTTTAGTCGTCCGTTATCAAGCGCAGTCGCACATTTTCAGGGGCTGCTTGCAGAGAGAGAGAGAGAGAGAGAGAGAGAGGAGAGGAACATACCGAGGTTTCTCAGTGTGGCGTGGACGACGCAGCCCCGGTCGAGGAGCTTCCTGACGAGCCAGCTCCCAATGTAGCCGCCGCCGCCGGTGACGCACACCACGCTCCCGCTCATCGCCGCTCACCCCTGCTTTTTTTCTTGCCGGCCTGCTGGCCACCACGCACGCAGTCTCCGTTAATTTCCCGCTGTGCCGGGCCTGGTTGTACTGGTACTATATAAATAGCAGAAGCCACCTGAAGCTGAAGGTTTTTATGTCAGGGCTGCAGGCCTCCTCTCGTGGTGGCCGCTTCAAGCCTTGCCCAACCAAAGTGCGAGTCATCAACTAGTGATTCGATCGGTGAAAAGAAACTAATAACACTGCATCTCTGGTCTTGGGGGCGGCTAAGCGCGTTCTCTGCTTCGTTCTTTGCCTCGATATGGTGACACACACACACACACACACACTACCTGCTCCATTTGACTTTTTGTTTTTTGTCCTCGTAGTTTTTGTATACCATTTGTCATTTTGTCCAGCCCCAGTATCCAATGGTTCCTTTAATTGGAAAGAAACTTTCGTTACCCCAGAGGTGCCGCAGAATCGCTGGCAACCATCAACAAAATACTATACTACTTGGCATGTCATCCGATCCTGGGCACACGCTAAAGAAAGGGTGAGCTACTTTATTACAACTTCGAGGCTTGTAAACAATAAAGGAGCTAGTAAACTCATAATGAAGCAAATGTTCAAGTTCCTTGATCAGATCTCCAAACGTGCATTGATGCATAGAAGAAGATGTCACAGGTTGCGAACCATGAGAGCATCTGTTTCCAAGATACTATATGGGGCAGTACCCATTTCATGGTCCACTTTGGCACTACGTAACCACGCCACAATTTCAGCTTGGAAAGAATCAAATAAGTGATTCGGTCTTCGTCGTCCAGCACACATGATAGGACCATCAGAATCACGTATGCCAGATCCCCATCCCCATCCACTAGATTTGGAGAGCTTGCAGGAGCAGCCGTGTCCCACAGGTTGATATAAGAATTTTACTGATTAATAATTTTAAGAAACTACTTGTTAATAGTTTGATTCAATGGTATAGATTTTATAATCTACAATTGTAATGACTGGCTAGTAGTTTTTCAATTTGAGAGCAATATCAACAAAAATAAGAGTTGTAGATTTATAGTAATTAGTTTTTATTATTATAAATAAAGTTATATTAATAATCTGATTAATAACTAATATTTTATTTTTTTAAGATGAACTAACATTTTAATGACTTAGTAGACTTAATATTATATCATGAAAATAAACATAATTTATTAATTAAAAGTAAAATTATAAAATTACCCTTAAACTACTGACCAATAGTTTTTTAAAACTATTAGCTAGTATTTTGGATTCTTAAGAAATTAATGATTTCTTTATCAGAAACTTGCAAAGAGACAGGGCAAAAACACGAATGCAGTATTCAACTACTTGAATTGGCATATGAGATTACTATCTAGGCCAAGAGCTTTCTCAAGCACATTCATGTGCACAGAGATACAAGTGCCCGACTTTATTATAAAGAGTCCAACAAAACTCGTGAAGAACCATTTTGATTCACCACGAATGTTCAAGTATCATCAGCCTGCCATGGTCACGGTGTATCACAAGACTCCCAGCCTCTTGGCGCATTCCACGCTGCAGTCCAGCACCTCCTCTGCTCTGTACCTGTACCTGAACCCTAAATCCAGGAGCTTGCTTGTGGCAGCCTGCACCCACAGTCCCTCTCCCTCCACCCTGATATATAATTCCACATAGAACATACCAAGTGATATAGCTGAAAAGATTAATCGGTTCTAAAAAAAATTATGGGCAAAAAAAAGATTCAGGCTAAGTTTTACTAACACATGCCTGGTTAAACGTAGTCAAGCCCGTGCTGCAGCACCCCCAGCACGGGCTGTAGCTCCACAACTCGATGGTATCATGTTTAGGTTTCGCCATCAACGCGTGAACCAAGTGAATTTTGTTTGAAAATACTTGGACAAGCTAGTGAAAGGCAGGGGAAATCGAACACTAATTGTTCAAAAATATTTATTTATTTATTTATCCAAGCTTTCGTTGCTGTAGCCGTAGGACAGGCCGAGCGGAGTCCAGCAGGATTCGTCGACGGCGTCCTTGTACCCGCTGCCGTCCTCTTTGAGCCGCGACGCCGCGACGACGGAGCCGGTGCGTCTCATAGTGTTGGCCCGCTCGCACTGCTCAAGGATCGTGCGCGTCGCGGTGACGACAGCTTCGATGGCGTCCTTGGCGGAAGATCGAAACCGAAGTGAGCAAGATTAAATGCAAAGCTCAAAAGCCGATGGAAAAAAATGGTCTACAAAATAGTACTATATTCAAAGTTTTATCGCCATTTTTCATGTATTTCTGTACCTAATAACTATTCTTCAACTTTACGAAAAATGGTCCCCTGCTGATGAAAATAATTCTCGAAAAACTAGTAGTATTATTTTACAAAATGTAGGGTTGATGTCTTGTATAGGTTCTGTACAAAATTTGATTTTGTATACAACTTATACAAGAAGAAGCATGAAAGACAAATCTAAGTAGAAGATTTAATTCATTGGTTATAGAGTAGTAAATTGAGCCACAACTCTATTTAGGGGTGAAATGAACAAAGCTAGATGAGATTTCACCCCGCAAAAAAAAAAAGCTAAATGAGGTTTCAGGGATTCAGAAAAGTGGAACAGTTCTGACATTACTCCTCTGAAAAAACGAATTGTAAAACCGCTCTTAACAAGGAGAAAAAAGGCGATGCAGGTGTTTCCTGCGCCGCCTCTCGTCGTCAATTCGTCACCGTCGCACGGACGCACGCCAAAATTTGAGGGTGCAAGCGGTGGTCCAATAATTGCATGTACCAGCTCCAATCATTTTTTTTTTTATGTTGCCAAGTGGCGTGGCTTTCAGACACTTTAACTATCATATCATC
Organism: Eleusine indica; assembly: GCA_030378355.1. Lineage (NCBI taxonomy): Eukaryota > Viridiplantae > Streptophyta > Magnoliopsida > Poales > Poaceae > Eleusine > Eleusine indica. The sequence goes on from CM059500.1 coordinate 44,103,829, forward strand.
CACCCAACGCGCGCTGCCAAAAACTGGGATTATACAATTACGATTGGTGGGTACCTTGGACTGGCCATCAGAACAATGCCGCGCCATCGGAGCAGGCGAGCAGCGACAAGGAAGACGAACTCGCAGCCGGCGATGGCGTGCTCGAAGGCGGCGGCGTCGTAGAGATCGGCCTCGAACAGCCGCAGCCGCTCCGCCGCGCCTGGGAATTGCGGACGGAGGAGCCCGACCTTCTCATCTCCTGCCGTTGCCAATCGAGGTTCGAATCAAAGCTAACGAGACAACGAATTGCAGACGAAGAACACGCGCAAAATCACAAATTATAACAAGGTTCGTATGATGGTGCCCAACGCAAATTCTGCGGCTCCTTTTTTACTTACCTAGATTTCGCACGGTTGCGTGGACGACGCAGCCTCGGCCGAGGAGCTTCTTCACGAGCCAGGAGCCGATGTACCCAGCGGCTCCGGTAGCGCAGCACACCCTGCTCATCGTGCTCGATGTCTCCAACTATTGTCTTCGCTTCGCCCCACCCCCTCGCTATTTTTTTTTTTTTTTGATAATCCCCTCGCTATCTTCCGTCGCGAGGGAAACAAAGCAAAAGCCAAAAGGACTGTTCGAGACGAAACTGTATTTTTCAAAATCCGAAAAAAGAGAAAAAAAGACCTGCAAGTGGCCAAGCGAGGGCACTCCGCACTAGCAGATGGTGGTCGCTGCGTGCTAAGCCTATGCTGTTCATTCACGATGAAACCGGCTACAGTTCCAAGAGCAACAAATGAACATTATATTAGGTGAACCGCCAATGAACAAATGGAATTACCCAAGAGTCGCCTACTGGCAAAACGCAGTTCATAAATAATCGACAAATTTCTAATTTTATTTATTAACATTATCAAAAACTTTCTAGTCTCCTATCCTCTATGTATGACCCTTGTAAAGAATTTAAGTTTCAATAATGGATGACATGGTTTTATGAGTAATATTGTGCATGTGCGAGAACAAACTCGTGATCCAGATGGCCTACTAAAGAAGAATAGGATCATGATCACACTTCGGGCATCAGCATATGTATTGTTGATGTATTGTCGTAGTGTATTCAGCGAACTCCTTGTCTCCATATAGTGTAACCTAACTCTCTGTATTGTTATATTATTGTTTTTGTGTAGAATATACCTTTCACTGAAAATATATTTGTGACAAATAATTTGTATTGATATAGGAAATTAGGAATTTGGCTTTTCTGACAAGGGGAGAGAGATCCAACGGTCCACCTCATCTCTACTCCTCCAACCTCCACACCAGTCACGAGGTTGTCACGAGCGCATAACAACAACTCTAACAGTTCTCAATCTCATTCTCAGTAACAAAAAAAATGTCATATTAAGGATCGATGGGATAAAAAATTGCTCTAGCATTTCTCCAATCCATCCCTAAAAGTTCTCCATCCTCAATAAACAACCATCCACCTACTATAGTAGGATCTCCCTTTCATCCCTGTTTAGATGGGTCTCACCAATATTTAGTCATTTTCTTTGGCACAAACACATTTCCTTCCTCTCCCGACCACCGGCTCCGACATTGTCACCGGTCTGACCTCACCGGACCGCCATCTCTGCCCGCCCCGAGTTGCAAAACGACATTGTCAAGCTCCTTTGAACCCTTGTTGACTTATTTTCGATGGACTATGGGCTCCTCATCGACCAAATCGAGACCGAAACATGGGAGCTGCCTTCTCACTTTTCCCCTCTACATCGTCTTCTCTGTTCCGCATGATGCCGTCTCGGCTCGATCAATGAACCATAGAGAAGACGAAGAAACGAAACACACTATTATGTTTTCGTGTGTTGAAAGCATATTAGAACAATGTATGTTTTCATATTAGGAGTGGGATATGGAGAAAATGTTGGAGCAAAGTTTTCTAATATCTTGAAATTAGTTTTTGTCCATCTGCCCCATATTAGATTATTAGTCACTCTTGAAGTGCTCTACACCTAGGTGGTGTTTGAATGGAGATTTTTTTTTGTGTGTGTGTGGAGAGGAGATGGAGATTGGGTTAGGAAAATGGAAATGTAGTGGGATATGAGGAGGCAGGTTGAGGTCATGGAAATGATCTTATTTTCCTTTCCATTGTTTGTTGCGCACTGGGTTTGGAAAATGGAAATATAATTCGTGTGACCAAACTATTCCTTCACAATACTTTCTCCATTCCAAAAAGTTAATAAAAAAAGTCAATAACGATAATAATTTTAAAACAAAAAAAATATTACATTAGTGGCCAGAGGATAGAGGCCATATATCCAGCCTCAGAATATATTTTCATTTGTGCTGTCTCCATCTGAAGAAATAAATAAATAAATGAAATAAAGAAAGAAAAGAGATGAACGATAACTAGTGCAGATGAGTAAAAAGAGATGCAATCAGCGACCGGCATCTCCATCCGAAGCTCCATTTTGAAGCAGACAAGCAGCAGGCAAGAGGCGCTGATGCTCTGCGTCGTGGCCGCAGCCAACACCAACTGCAGCTCCAAGGAGATTCAATGGTCGATGGGGGGCAGACTAGCAACTGCAGCTCAAGCTCTCGCATCAGGCTGTATCGCGAGGGGAAGCAGTTGGCGAGCGCGAATTGCACCGACGGCTGCGAATCTCGGGGAACAGCACACAAGCGGGATCGAATCACCACAAAAGGCCGCTGGCGTCTGCGTACCGCGAGGGGAAGCAGTTGGCGAGCGCCGATGGGTTATGACTAGCCGGATATGCCCAAACAATGAAAATTAACCCACACTCTGCATTTCCATTCCAGGTACCCAATCCTCCTCCTGGGCACAACCGGCGACGAGCAGCCGGAGTTCCAGCGGGCCACCTCCTCTCCTACCTCAACTTCCAGCTACGCAGGAGGCAGCTCCTCCTGCCGCGGCGTTCCTGAGGCAACGCGACATGCGCGCCTCTTTTCCTGGCATTCCACGATGACAGCAAGCACCGGCTGCGCCTGCGCCGATTGCGGCAGCGACGGAGGAGACATGGCTTGGCCTGGAAGGCTGGGACGGTGCCTCTTCGGGCGCTAACGTCCGCTAGAGGCGGCACCGGCGCACTGGTCTAGCCGGGAATCGAGACGGAGAACAAGGTGGTAGTCCCTCCGAATCTTACCCAGCAGCAATGCTGCGCGTCCGCCTCTCCTCCGCCTCCAGATCCATCGGCACCTTCTCTTCTTCGATGCCTTCTCCTGGCGACGCCCTGACCACGGCCATGGAGCGGGTGCGCTCTGGGACGTTCAGTCATGGGGACGCGCACCAACTGTTCGATGAATTGCTGCGTCAAGGCACTCCCGTCCCCATGCGCCCGCTGAACGGCTTCCTTGCCGCACTCGCCCGTGCACCGACCTCCGACGCCTGCAGAGCCGGACCGGCTCTTGCCATCAACCTCTTCCGCCGCATGATCCAAGGAGCAGGCCCGCGGGTGTTCTCGCCCACTTCATATACATATGACATCCTTATGCACTGCTGCTGACGCGTGCGCCGCCTGGACCTTACGCTTGCCGCCTTGGGTCGCCTCCTCAGGACAGGCATGGGTGCCAATGTCTTCGCCTTCAGCAGCCTCCTTAGGGGCCTCTGTGATGCAAACCGGACAGAAGAGGCTATGGACGTTCTGCTCCACAGGATGCCCAAGCTGGGTTGTGTACCTGATGTAGTTTCTTACACCATACTTCTGAAAGGCTTCTGTGATAGTGGGAGAAGTCAGTACGCCCTAGAGATCCTCTGGATGATGGGTAAGGGAGGTGTCTGCTTGCCAAATGCTTTTGCATACACCACGGTCATTGACGGTTTCTTTAAGGAGGGCGAACTGGCCGAAGCATGTGATCTATTCCATGAGATGACACAGAAGGGGATTGATCCTTCCGTTGCGACTTACAACACTATAATTGATGCGCTTTGCAAGGCAGGAGCAATGGACAGGGCAGAGATTATCCTTCGTCACATGATTGATAGAGGTGTCTTACCCAATATCATGACATATCATAGCCTGATTCAAGGATATTCTGATACAGATATGTGGAGTGAGGCCATTAGGTTATTTGAAGAAATGACTCATCGGGGTATTCAATCAAATATTGTCACTTGGAAATTGTTGATGACTTCCCTTTGCAAGCATGGAAGGACCAAGGAAGCTAGAGTTATGTTTGACTCTATGGTTAGAATGGGTCATAAACCCGATGCCACTTGCTATTCTATTATGCTTCATGGGTATGCTACAGAAGGATGCTTGCTTGATGTGTCTAATCTCTTCATTTCAATGGTGCGAGATGGTATTGTACCTGACCAAACTGCTATCAATATACTGATCAGTGCATATTCTGATCATGGAAAGATAAATGAGGCTATCCTTATGTTTGACGAAATGCGGCAGCAAGGAGTGCAATCAGATGTTACAAACTACGCAGCTCTTGTGGATGCACTTTTCAACAAGGGTTTTTATGCACAGGGAGGCTTTGTAAAAATTAAGGAATTGATTTCTCAAATGAATAAGAAAGGTCTCTGTCCTAACATTGTGTTCTTCGGTTTAGTAATAAACAATTTTTGCAAAGAAGGAAAGGTCACGGAAGCACAAAACATATTTGACTTTGTTATAGATATTGGTCTGCAGCCAGATGTTTTTATGTATACTTATCTGATGGATGGATATTGCCTGGTTGGCAAGATTGAAAAAGCATTGAGAGTACTGGATGCAATGGTGTCAGCTGGCTTGAAACCTGATGCTTTTGTCTATACCACACTTATTAATGGCTATGTTAAAATTGGAAGGATCGACGAAGGATTGAATCTTTTCAAGGAAATGTCACTCAAGGGAGTGAAGCCCACAGCTGCTACATACACCACCATACTAAAAGGCTTCTTTCAGGCTGGAAGAATTGCTGCTGCCAAGCAAATCTTCATTCGAATGATTGAGAGTAAGGTACCAGTGGACTTAGTGACATGCACTGTAGTTCTCGATGGGCTTTGTAAAAGTAATCGCTGTGATGAGGCAATCATGCTTTTCAAGGAGTTACGTGCCATGAACATGAAGTTTGGTACAGTTACTATCACTGTTATGATTTCTGCACTATTTAAAGCTAGAAGAATCGAAGAAGCCAAGGATTTGTTTTTGTCAACCAATGGGCCAGCGCCTTGTGTTGTGACTTGCAACGTAATGATGACAAATCTAATAAAAGAAGGGCTGCTGGCAGAGGCTGATGATGTTTTCACAAGAATGGAGAGGATTGGTTGTTCTCCCAACTCACAACTGCTAAATAATGTGGTCAGGGTTTTACTTAGGAAAGGTGAAATAGTCAGGGCTGGAGATTACCTTTCCAAAATTGACAAGAATAATGTCTCAGTTGAAGCTTCGACTGTCGAGTTGCTGATCTCACTCTTCTCAAAAGGGAGATACAAGAAGCACATAAAATTGCTCCCTGAAAAGTATCATTTGCTTTTGGGAGCCAGATGATACATTATATATGCGCTTAAATCCTGGCTAAATCTTATCCTCAGATTATTATTGGAGAAAGGTGTGACCGTCAAGGGTGGCATTTTCTTTCTAAAGTTGATGAGGAATACCTTTTAATGGAAGAATGAACAACTTTGCGTATTGTATCTTTTCATTAAGCAAAGGTGTATTATGTGAACATATGAAAGTGTGTGGCACCATCGTTGTGGAGTATTCAAACCTCTTTCCTAACATGGTAGCAGTAGCTCATTGCTCAGCATTTATCTAATGCCCTAGTTATCTTTGAGGATTGCTGTTCTACAAATGTTTGCTGGTGTGTTACGGTTTGCATGGCAATTGGCAGTTCTGAAGCACGATAATTATATGTCATTATTATTTCCACGAATCAGGCTTACCAAGACGTGGAACAAAACTGGCGCATTTTTTAGGGCAACAACCTCTGACCCGATTCCTAACTTATTCTAGCCCTGCATATATAACTAAGTTATAATAATCTTATAATGTCCAGGTAGGCTACCGCTTTCCTTTGTTTCCTCTAAAAAAACTAACTATACGTTTGCACAGAAATTACTAGGCCGAAAATTTTCTCTAGCACGCATGTGCACAAAGATGCAAGCTCCAGATCGAATAATAATTCTTCGAAATTAGAGGGCAATCATGTACTACAATTTGCTTAGATTAATAACGAAATCCCCAAGCATGAGCCTACCATTCATCGATGATCGATCAGAGCACTCCACGCTGCCGTCCAGCACCTCCTCTGCTCGGTACCTGTACTTGACGAACGTGCTTGTGCTTGTGCTTGTGCCAGCAGGCTGCACTCTCACTCCCTCGCCACCCTGATAACAGTCGAAAAGGAGAACGAAACCTTGAAATCAAAGGTTAATTAATCCTAGGAACCTACCCCGTGACGCGCAGCTTCAGCTCCGGCCGGGTGCTCCCGCTTGTAGTGATCGACGAAGACCCGTATGCTCCAGTGCGCGGCTGCGCAGAGGGATCCCGGCAGCAGTTCCATGCAGAACTTGAGGCCGTTGTGGCCACGTCTCGTCGCCGGTGAGCGGCGACACGACGGCATGGATGCTGTCCCCGGCGACGAGGCCCCACACGAGGGACGGTCACCACACCTCTCGAACGCCCTGCTCGCGGAATCGTTGTACGGGAGAGCAACGCCTTCATAAGTAAGCCTGCAAATTGCTTCTCTTTGTACAAACTGACCAGAAATTAGGCACGGAATTTGTATTGAACACTCACGCACCCGAACTCCCAAAGGTCCTCGTTGCTGTCACCATACGAAAGGTTGAGCGGCGTCCAGCAGGACTCGCCCTCCTTGAACGGCGACGCCGCCACGACGGAGGCGGTGTAGAATTGTAGATGATGCGCCTCACTGTGTTGAAGCTCTCGCACTGCCGCTAAGGATCGTGCGCGTCGTACGTGTCGATCATGGCTTCCATGGCCTCTTTGTGGAAGCGCAATTGACATAGATCATCAAAGGTTATATAAATATGGTACATATGAAGCCATTTTCTAATAACAAGATCAAGTTAAAATGTTTTCGGATATATACCAAAATCTTTTTTTAATATATCATAGGGAAAGCCGGGAAGGTGACTCCACAATAAAGCTGCACTTCATTTTAGGACTCCACTGTAATCTCTTGATGTTACATGTTCTGCACCCTTTTCTGGCCTGCCTTAGCATGTGTTCATTGCGACGAAAACGAGTTTTTTTATGACACAGGAGGGGTGACCCACTGACGCCCTTACTGGTTAAAAAAAAAATTATTAGAAGGAACAGAGTTTACAAGGTTTACAAAAAGGAAACTAAGCTAAGTTAAAAGAAAGAGAAAACAAGACAACGCTAAGATCAAGAAAGATTTTCTTGCCATTGCTCAATTGCAGGGTGATACTTGCTTTTGCTCTATGGATAACCATGGCAAATTCATCCATGAATTTTGCTTTGCAACTCTGAATTGAAGGATCCTGATTGTTGAACAATCAATCATTTCTCCGCATCCAAATACTCCAGTCTCCAGACCATGATTATGATGATTTCCACGAAGAAAGGGATATTAAGAGATCTTTTGATAATCACTGCGACAAGAACTAGTTTCCTCAGCGTGAGTACTCGTGCGCGTATTTCAGTGTTTGAGTCTCTACTATTCAATTTACAAAAAAAAAAAAAAAAGAGGAAAATGAGTTTACAAGATGTTACACACGACCTTAGTACACAAGAGATAAAGCCGAAGGGATTCACATTATCACAGACTGTGTTACCACCATGTCAAAACAGCTTGCATTATTGCTACAGCTACGGCTAGCTGACCAACAACCTAAAAACGAGCAGCTGGCCTGTAGGGGGAGAGGCGCCCGCTCCAAGTTCTAGTGCGTGCCACTTGTTCCAGCTGCATAGCCTTGGTATCAGTTTCGTCCGCTACACTGACCGACCATCGGTGCACAAGCTATACGGTAAGATAACCTCCATTGACCTATCACCAACTTCAGCAGTAGCTAGGAAGGGACCGAGCACAGTGAGCCTATCCATTATCCATGGGTACATTTTACTTTACACAACCTAGCCCTAGCCTGAAGGATCTGTTCAACGGTTCCTGCGCCATTTGAAGTGTGGAAAAATATCAATAAGATGATAGCATACTCATGATGAATGTGCAAGAGTTTTAGTACGACGCATAAAGTGAGCAAGGATAATGTACGTAAGTGCTGATGTTACAACAGAAGCCCGGTCCACCTTCTTGGTTTTATCTCTTTCAAGGAACTCAAGAACATATGTCGTTGCTTCCCTTGGCTTTTCAACGTGAGGAATATGACCGCACTGCCCTACCATTCTTAAAGTTGCATCCGGGAGTTCCTGATGCAATCTCTGCAGTGGTGCAACAAGAACATGAACATATACTGACATGAATTTAAACTTACATATTGATTTACTTGAAGATTCATATTGATTTGATGCTGTATTAACTTTCTAACGGATCCTTGGAATGCAGGACCAAAAGCATATAGATGGTGCGTGCCCTGGATGCACATATGTTGCAAAGTATGTTATATATAGTATTTAAACTTACATATGCTAGTTTACTGCTTATTATTCCATCCTCCTCTCCCCATATGATTAGGCATTTTTGCTTTACCTGAAAAGAATGGGGAAATCATCATCAGTAATCTGTCTATCGTACCCATACACTGTACCATTATTCCCATTACTAATGGTGGTATGCTATCGAAGCAAGGCAGCATCCCTTGGATATGATAAATAGTTTTGGCAAGCTAGTATGATACAATAAAACAACATCACAACAATATATTATTGTTTATTTTCAGAATATGAAATGATAAAGGTGTACATTGTCACCCAATGGGTTTGTTGTTCAATACTGCAGCAATCAATAAAAGCCCTCATACGCAACAAGCCAAAATACATCAGTCACACAGATCAAAGGAAGCATAACAACCTTGATTGAAAATCCAGGAGCAATCCTTTCCATCGATATGTTGCTGATGTTTGTTAATAATTAAGTTAGTCAAGTATTAACATACAGGGAAAATACTATTAGTATTAGTCTCTTGTTGTAGTTTTCATCTCAAGAGTTTGCAGTATCGACAAAGAGAGCCGCAAAGACTAATGACTGATAGCTACCACAACAGAGGACAGTGAATGAAAAACCAAGCCAACAACTTAACATGCTTGAGGAATGAAGATACCATAATTAGGAGATTTAAAGACAACAACCTGTTTTATTTGGTTTAAGACATTATAACCCCCTCTAACCATAAAATCAACTGTAGCATCTTCCCACCAGGGAAGTAGGCAATGTAGGCGACCAATCTGAAATATTAAGGTAGAAAACAAAATCAAATATTTACTTCAGATGAGGACCAGTAAACCGGAATAACTTGAATAACCTATTCATAGAATCTTTTGGATTAATCATGATTGTGTTTCTGGATGTTATAGAATATCAGATGTAATAAGGAAAAAGGCAAAGGGGGAGATAAATAATTGGTTTTGATCAAAAAAAAAAAGAAATATTACAGTTTCTCTCATAAGTCATAACTGACTTAAATTTTCTTGAATGGGGCCAGTTTCTTGCAAAAAAGGAAAATGGATTTATATAAGTTACAGGTACACATTTCATAGGAGGAGAAAACTACTAGTTCAACAACTAAAACATAGTTGTTGCTTTTACTTATTTTCAAGATATCAATGGAGACTTACTTGTACCCAATCAAAATAGAGTCCACCTGGAATTTCCTTAAACGCCAAGCGTGTAGCTAACAATCGCAATGGAAGGCTCTTCAGTATAGAAACCTGGAGCAATGAAACATAATCAGAATACTTTAGTGGTCCAGCTGATACAAACGCACATATCACTGGAACTGTGTCATGGGCCCATGATAAACTGTTAAGAGTCCATTTAGGGCATCAAACAATGGTTACAACATATCAATTACTTTGCTTTCTCTAACCTTTTTCCTATTGTTCTACACTTTTTGCTAACCGCTGTAAATATTTAACCCATGTTCTGTAAATGAAAAGATACAGTGGGGAATTCCCTACAGTTTAGTCTGGTTAGAGATGATAAGTCACATGAAAGCTATTTGACAATAACGTAACCATCAATAGTTTAGAATAAAAATATATACAAAGACATGAAAATCAGAATATATTAGCAAAGTACATGAATAAAGGAAAATGATACAAAGCTAAATCATGGAAGTTATAAAATTACATACCCCAGCATATGGAACAAATTTAGGCATTCTACTAGTCATATGTTTTGGACCCTGGGTATATACACTTGCACCAATGAAGATCAATTTGGATACCTGTAACCACCAAGACAAAATTAGCCTTTTGTAATACGAACTCTCAGTTTGTATCATTTTGACAAATTTGACATCAAAGAAAGCATTACTGCTATCTCAACGTAGTCTGTCTACTACTCACTGATTAACAAAAAGGTAACACAAGACATGAACGTACTGCTTCTGGATGGTTGACTGAAAAATCAATGGCAACAGCAGCACCAAGGCTGGGCCCAACTAGCACCATAGGCCTTTTGATGTAGGTTCTCCAAAACTACACAGAAAAGGTTATTAATAGGGTGTAATAAGGGTCATAAGTCAAATCACTGTAACCATTAGATAGCATTATAGTAGTGCCAGCCCGACGAAAAAGATTGTTCACACTAAGTGACAACTGGTGTTAAATGGCTGAAGTAAATGATAACCTTGAAAACTAGACAATAAGCTTGCTCAAAGAAAATCATATCTTCACACGAGCAATGTGGACCAAAGGAAGTTTTATTCTAATGTCATGCCTAGAAAGGCAGGTAGTTCAGTAACTTTTGTAGAAGTCATTCTGAGTTAACGATTCATGTGAAAAGTAATCTGTCATGCTAAGATAAGTTGTTAAATTTGAGGTATTGATCTGCCATACTACAAACAAGTCCACTGACCAGGAAATTAACCATCACAACAGAATATCCGCGTGCACCAGCAGTTTTACCTGGTAAAGATGCTCTCGCTTGGACGCGACATCACATGGTGGCCGTGCTTCTATGAGCCAGTCCAGAAATATCAACGTTATAACCGTACCAATAAGTACAGGAACAACAGAGCGAAATCACGTGACATGCAGGATAGGGCATACCTAAATCAGAGAAGCCCCATCCAAGGATGTCCACAGCCCAAGCCTCAAATCCAGCCTCCTCAAGCAACGGGTAGGTGTATCTCCACTCTAGACAAGAACTGTAGCTGATACTTTTAAGTAGTCCACAATGCCGATTGCATAGCAGAAGTACAACATTCTCTGTTTGTTTGTTTTTCAAAAAGAAAAGGTTGGACCATTGCCTATTATGTGGAATTTACAATGTATTTGATGCTCTCTAATTAACAAACTCAAATTCCAGTTATGTGCCGGGGTCTGTTGAAGGGGAGCAAAAATACAGCATGACTAGCAGCAGCACTTAGTGGACAGTGACTGACACTAAATGTCAGGCATCGGAAGTTGAGCCATGAGTTTTGTGCTTGGACTGCAACGCACCTGTCGAAGCCATGGAGCAGCACGACCGGATCACCTTCCTGCTGCTGCTCGAGCGGCCTCACACAGCTGCTCAGTATCGGTGTCTTGGAGAAGCCGGTCTAAAGATAGGATTAGTTCAGACTTCAGAGAACTACCCATCACTAAGCCAAATTCGAACAAGGACGGGAGAAATCGGCTCGCCTGGACTGGCACCCGCTCGATTCGCTTGGCCAGGCGGATGGCGTCGCCGTCGCGGATGCGCTCCACCGCCGGGGGAAGGAACGACGGGAAGCCGCTGCTGGCGCCTCCGCGGCGCACCTCGGCAGATGCGGCGGCGCCGGCGTCGGCGGAAGCCGCGACCCTGAAGCGGGCCCTCGACGACGCGGCCGGCCGCGGCGGCAGCGCCGGGGAGGCGGAGAAGGTGAGCAGCATCGGCATTGGGTTCAATACTTGTGTTTAGCCGCTCCCGCTCGCGCCCGCCCCGCTCGGCTCGCGTTGGAGCGTGTGCTCTGCGGTTGAGCGGATGTTATAGGACGCGAGGGACGGTGGAGGGGGGATCGGGGTCCTCTGCATTTGAGCTTTCAATTCAGAGGCGCTACAGTATTTGGCATTAGAACCCGTATTTGGCATTAGAACCCCTCCCGAACCGTCCGATCAAGAGCCAACGCATGCATTTGATTGTTACAGTACTAGTGAACAGTACCTAAATTGCAAAAAAGGTCATTCGTATTTTCTGTTGCTACAGTGCTACGAGAGAGAACTCTCTTCCTACTGTAGCATATGCTAGCATTGAGACCTCTACTGCAGAGGACCCCGATCGGTGGAGGGGCCGCGTGGCAGCTTAGCGCGGCTACGTCATCGTCAGTTCGTCAGTCGTCACGCCGGATACGGGCATATGGAACATGTGATTTCCGGCAGCTGAAATGGAAAAACGGGGAACTGATAAAAAAAAATGAGACTTGTTAATTTTTTAACTCATAAAAGATTTGAATAATTTTTAATCAATGTATTGATTATCTGACGGTTTATAAGTATTATATAAAAGATTTTTTTCAATAATAAAATAAATATTCCTAAAAGGACACACACAGCTGACTCAGAGATTACAACGCCGAGCTCTTAGGCCTCATACAACCACAAAATACATTATAGATGAAGCTCATTAAGGAAACTACATCTAACAAAAATGTCGAAGGGAGAGAGCCAAACCTATGACTCAATTCTATTCCTAAACTTTCAGCCAAATTTGTTAAAGCCATGATAACCGTCTCTAAGAGTTGACACGCTGTCTTCAGTGTTAGTCTTTCATCATCTTTATGTAACAAGGATCAACATCTTGTCAAGTTGTCCTAAAAATCACCTGTAGAAAAGAGTTGGATTTGACGCCATCGAATAATATACCATTTCTATTCAACTAAATAGTTCAACAAAGAGCAGCAACATCTATTAATATTTGATTTTTCAGCTTTAGGACGGTGCCATAAAGTCAATTATCAAACATAATAGAAATGCTCAATGGTGATTGAATTCCGAACGTGATATGCACCGTATTTCAAATAAATCTAGCAAATGGACAGTCGAAGAATAGATGTTGGATAGTCTCTAAAAAACAACAAAAACAACACTTACTGCTACCATGTTAATTCTTTTTTGCTAGGTTGTTCTTTGTAAGAGTAACTCCTTTATGTAAGTATGGATGGCTATATAAAACTTTTATAAAAAAATTAAAACATAAAGTAATAAAATTAAAAGATTTTAATCGATCGGAGACTAGAAAATATGATAAAAAAATAATCTGCAACTATGGATGGCTATCGGCTGCTGGATTGCTGCCAAATGAAATCATCCAGAAATGACAATCGATGAACTGTGCATGATTTTTCTATCAACAGACTATTTACCTTCCAGAAGGCGCTATGGATCTCTGCGAACCCTGATTTTTTGCAGCATTTTGTGAAAGAAGTTTTCCAGTGTGTATAATTCTGCGTGGGGCGTCAATCATTTGAGCACTAATTAATTAATTAATTTTTGCATAACAGTCGTGGCAAGCATGCATCATAAAGAACTGTTGTTTGCTGGTGATTGGTGAACAACATGCAGGCAACTGTATTGGAACTGCGATCATGACAACTGGTACTGGTAGGCTGGTAGCATAGTTCCGCATAGTCATAAGCTGATTGGGGAATGATTTCTATTTTTCTGAGAATTTTACCACACGTAGAGATTTTCTTTATCGAACACGTCGCTTTTTTGCGTACATGGTTCGTTCTTCTTTGAACGCGTCGTCTTTTATTAGGCGCGTGGGTGTTCTGGTGCCGGCCGCTAGTTGCCTATCGCGGCCCGTGTGCGGGCCTCAGATTTCGGCCCGTTCGTTCCTGACTGTCTCAGTTCGTTGTGCACCGCCTGTGGTGTTTGTCACGTTGGATTCCGTCGCTACGTCGGCACGTCCACACGTGTACTGCCGCACCTGGACGCGTGTTTGCCTCTCTCCGCTACTTTGTCTTCCTCTCTTTCATCTCCCGAGCTGCGGTTTGGTCTCCGCTATATCACTCCACATAAGCTGCTCACACGTGCAACAAACAACGCCACGTACAACCAGACATCGACACGAAAGCAACCTAAACAAAAATGAAGCATGTCTTCACGTTACACACTAAATAGGCAAACAAATGTTAACCATTTTTTTACCTACTCAGCGCGGCGGAGCGTGCTACCTACGCTAGTGCATTACAGCCAAGCTTGGTCTAGACCGCCTAACATCATGTTTCCCATCAGATCTCTGTTTTCACGCGTTGTTGCATGTCTAAATGCCTTTCCATCAGAAGAAACTTCTAGGCCTGGTGTTAGACTGTTTACTGTTTGGGTCGGTCTGCATGTGAGCCAAGGAATGCTAAGCCAGTGTGTGTGTGTGTGTGATCATATTTGAGATACCAATCGGAGGTCAGAACGTGATTGGAATTTGGTGAGATCGAGATACTATGCTGATTCAATCGGTTGCTTTGGTGATTTTGGTTAACGTAGCAGTGGTTTCAGGGAGAACTTGACCATTCTATTTGCAACAGATTCAGTGGTGGACAGTTTTAACGCAAGAACAGTTTGGCCAATGAGCAGTTTCAGTCCATGCACTCTTTTTTTGAAAAAAAAAAAAAACTACCACGGGGAGAGGCCCCCACCTGAATTTCATTGATAAATGACAAAGGGGAACAGGCCGGAGCCGGACCGTCAAGTTTACATCATCAGCAATTATGTGCATCGCTAGTGTTCCAACGATATTTCCACAAGTGAGCATCACTTTTGCAAGCTATAGCCTGAGACGTTCGTGCGAGGGGCACATTTCTCGGAATACAACTTGGTGGCGGTGTTTGTGTTTCCACAGGTTCCAGTTCCAGCAGCGTAGATGAATGAAAATGCAGTACATCGAGGTGTTGTGGCCGTTTGGAGTCCCATAACCTGTCAGCCGAGGCTGTCCCAGAAGCGCTGAGCGAAAGGGCAACCAAAGATGAGGTGCTGGCCCATCTCTGCTTAGCTTGCGAGCACAGGTTCAGGTTGCAGTTAGCGGTCTTGGAGGATTGTTCTCCTCCGCAGGTTGGACTTTGTATGAATTCGATCTTGAGTGAGCAGCCAAATGAAAAACTAACTGCGCTTGCTCACGAGAAATAATCATTGCACTCTCAGATGTTGAAGTTTGATAAAATTCGACTGCACGTAGCCGAAACGTCTATTTGTCCGTACGACTATACACGAGAGGAGAGGTAAGTACCAAATCATACTTTGCATCCGGGTGACATGGCCAGTACCTGTACCGATGAGCGGAGTGAAGTGACCAACCATCTTTGTGACAGCTGACCGTAGGTTTCGAAGGGAGCTGCAGTTGTCGTCGGTTGGCCGCTTGCGCGCGCGTCCCCGTCTCGTCCATGCCCATACGTGCCTGTCAATCTCCTGCTCCTCCGCCCGGCCGCCGGGGACCGCGGCTGCGGCCAGTAGTGGGGTGGCATCGACTTTGCTGGGAGAGAGAGTTCTGTCACAGTCGGAAAGAGAGGACGGGACGCCTCTCTCTGATTCTGACTGTTCCGGCGCGAACGACGTACCAACGACGGGCCGGCGCGAGCGTGACGTACGGCGAGCTCGGTTTCGAAGACGACGACCCGTTTGTCGATCGATCGACGCGTCAATTGTTGTTGTCAAGCGTGATGCCACTATGCCAGTCGTCTCTGCAGCAACTACGCCGCCGATACGTGGCCAATGGGCCAGGGTCGCGCCCGGGTTTCGGTGCAGTTCGCGCGATGGATACGCGAGCGGGGTTTGGCTTTAGGCACCACGATGCGCCGTTCCTACCTTAGGGAAGGTAAAGACTAAAAAGGAAACAAATGATCTACGCCAGTGCACAGAGCAGGTGCGAAGGCGGAGACGAACGAAAAGAGACTCTTCATGGAGATTCTATTCACACGCAAAAGAGAGAGAGAAAGAGAGAGAGAGAGAGAGAGAGAGAGAGAGAGAGAGAGAGAGAGAGATCGATCATGGAGCTTCGAACTTTCAAATTCAACAAACCTCAGGAAGGTAAAGAGGAAACAAATGATCTACTACTCCACAATTGGCACACACTCCCTTTTCGGTGAAGCCGTGAGAGAAGGGAAAGCAGTGCACACTTGTACAATCAGCGAGCCATGGGCCCCAACCTTGAGCCATCGAGCCCAGTCTAAATTTAAATCCACTCTCGCCATGGGCCCGTCCGATCGTTATGACCGGCTCGCTCAGGTCGTCTTCTTTTATTGTGCCCATCCCAGCTCAACAAAGAGTGCCCTACCTCACTTCATGCGGGAACCATGCCTGGCGACAACACCCCCCGCCCGGCCGTAACCGTAACCACCAGTTACCAACGACACATCGGTCACATGCGTCGGCAACTGTAGTTGATCCGGACTAGCCCTGGGACTCGGGCCGTGCCGGGCCGGCATGGCACGGGCCCGTCGTGCTTCGGGCCGTCCCGTGCCGTGCCTACTGCGGCATGCCGTGCCCAGTCGGCCGTGCCATGGGGAAACCACGGCACGTGGCACGGCGGGCCGCGGTCGTGTCGGGCCAAGCACGAGCACATATCTTATTGTTTCTCTTTTTTTATTTATTAAAATAATTTAAATTTTGAATTGGCTTTTGTTACGTGACTGTTCCAAGACTATCCCAATCTATAAAAATTATGATAACTTTATTTTAAATTTATTTATATCAAAGTATGTTTAAATTATGTTTAATAAGATATGAGTTTATGAGATGTTGAGAGATAACATAGAGAAAACTAAAGTTTCATAGATATAGGCACCTAAAAAATATATATACTAAAATTATATGCATAAAGACATGTAAGTTATTAGTGTATTTGAAAATTCAATTCAAAATTAGAATTTAGTAACGATTTACAAAAAAGAGAAGATAACGGTTAATAGTGATTTATAGTAAATTGAACGAATGTTTTAAAATCTAAGTATACAATAACAATGACAAAGTATCATCGTGATAGAAAATAATTTTAGAAGATTATAGCAAAAAACCTCAACCCATCTGGACTATATATGCGGAGTTTAAACAGATTTAAATTTGAAATTCTGAATCAAAATAAAAAAATAAAGCAAACCGGGAGAACTATATCATGCCACTTTAGGCCGCATCGTGCCGCTTCGGACCGCATCATGCTGATGGGCCGTATTTTGCATCCAGGCTAGTTTCGTGCTGTGTCGGCCCAAGCACGGCCCTAATCGTCGTGTCGTGCCGTGTCGTCCGTCGGGTCCAAAACTTAGGCATGACATGGCCCGACGTCCCGTGTCGTGGCGGCACGACACGAAATGTGTCTGTGCCAGGCCGTGCCCTGGGCCGGGCCGAACTTTCATGCTTCGGGCCACCTGATTTTGGCCCAGCCCAAGTTCGGGACTAATCCGGACAGACTCCACCTGAACCCCACGCCTGTCTCGTTCTCCGGATAACGGCTGCTCCTATGAGTCCTCTCCCTGTGGCAGCATATCAGATCGGCGACCACGTTCGCGTTGATCCCCTTGCTTATCTGGCAAACCCACCCCCATCTCCATATTCATCCCTATTTCGTTTTTGTCCGGACATGGCACGGTGCCAGCTCTCACGGTCACAGAATACGAGTGGCTGGCGGCATAGATTAACCAATCGGCACGTACGATGAGCAGGGGATTGCTGCATATGCCGATCCAGATCCTCCATGATTTAATTGCGCGGGCAAAGCTCAGGATCACAGATCTAACACCTCTTCTAATCGCCTACAACATGTAACTCCGTAACACTAAGTAGGAAAAGGAAGCGTCACTGTCGTGTCGGAGAAGGCACGGTCACATGAGCCCGGAGACTGGGGGGATTCGACGCCATGGAGTTTACGGCGGAGAAATTATATGTATTTGGTTGAGTGTATGAGGAGGGATGGTAGGAACGACCATTATTTTTGTGATGTTTGGTTGGAGGTCACAAAGGGGCAGCGTCAACGTCAAGGGAATATGCCTCTAGATTCGAGGGCGGCGTCATCCCCTGAAAACGAGCAGACGGCGCCCCCCCCCCCCCCCCCCCCGCACCTCGAGCACGCTCCGACGCTCTCCCGTGCGCTCCAGCTGTTTCCCCCGCGCGCTCCAGCTTTTTTCTCTTCCTCTCCATCTTAAAACAACAGGCGCCAATGGCGGGATCTCCACCACCAGCGGCGTCGGCGAGGTAGATCCTCCCTCCTCCCTTCTCCCTGCTCGCTCCCTTCTCCCTCCCCCGTGCGCCGGCGAGGTAGATCCTTCCTCCTCGAAAGCGGACGCCCTGAATCAAATCGATGAATCAGGCCCCAGGCACGGTCGGCATGGGACGGACTCCCACCCCGCACGCCGCCGCCTAGCTCGCTGCCGATGCTTGCTCGCAGTCGTCCTCTCCCTGCTCCATGCAGGTGCCCTGCTCGAGCCTGCCCCTGCCGCCGCTTGAGCGGCCGCCTCAATCGCCACGGCGGCGTAGAAGGCGAACCAGGAGAGGAACGTGGCGAGGGCGTCCAAGAGAAGGATGACTTGGACTGGATGAGCCGTCGGATGGCGTCGAGGGAGAAGACCGGAGCAAGAGATGGGGTGCCGGGACGAAGGCGACCACGGTGGCATCATTCTTCCTTCTACCTTGCTCCGAGTGACTCTTTCCCAAGCCCACGTTCACCATTCAAGGATAAAACAAATGACTGTGTATGGTACTTCCTGCATATGTGTTGTAGATGGATAAAACGATCAAGCTTTTGAGACAAAATGCTAATCATGTTTATGTGGACAATGATCTGAAATTACTAATTACATATATGCTAGACTTTGTTAATTACATTTTAATTTTATTTGGTATTCTGTATTTAAATCTTATATATATATTTTTGTTACATGATTGTGTATGAAATAAACTCACATTAGGTGACTATATTTATGTGTTTATCCATGTTTACTTATCCAAACAAAATCAAGGGCTGACTCATCCATCATTTATCCCTCACACCAAACAGAATAAAATTAGGGACTGACACATCCACCATTCAACTCTTTTGGCTCCAAACCAAACATACCCATAATTGCGAGGGACCGAGGGAGCAGCAAAAGGTCGACGAGGGCGGAGGGAAACTCTCGGAAATGGACGCGTTGTGATATGACCGAGTCGTTTGTACGTGATGAAGGATGGTGATGCTATAGTATGTTGATTAGGCAGTTGTTGGGTAGTATGTTGATTAGGCAGTTGTTGGGTGATCAAGTCTGGGCTTGGATACCGTAGGTGTTCAGCTTGGCTTTGCACCCCGCAAGCATCTCGTGGGTTGATAACCGTGTGTGTGACAGGGACGAGGTCCCGAACGAAAACCTGAACCGAGTACAGAGGACGAATTAAGACTCTGCTGCTAATCGGAGAGCCCACGACCGAAAACGGGACGGCCAATGTTTTATCCTTTTTTTTTTCATTGGCCCATGATCGAGAAAAGAAGGTCATATGGCCGTCATGCTTATGTGAACTAGCCCGTAAACACGAACCAAAGCCATAAATCGTTAAGCCCGTATAGGCCCATAAAGCCACACGGCCCAAACGCTCACTCAGATGAAGAAAACCCTAGCCCGTGAGCGGGATCGGCAGATAAAAGCGCACCTCTCTTCCCCACCGCCGCCACTCGCCGCAGCTTCTCTCGCCAGGTTGGGAGCACACCGCCGAAGCGCTAGGAGCCCCGGCCTCCCTCCGCCGCCAAAATGGTAAGGCTCCTTCCGTTCCCATCTCCCTCTTTCTCTGCCCTTCTCTCTGCTGCTCGGAGATCCGTGTTTTTTCCGCTTGCTTTGCTCGATTGGTGCGTGGATTCGAGTTGTAGTCGGAGCGAGGTGTCTGTTATGAGGGTCTTGAGCTGTGGGTACGGGTACTGCTCCGACTGATTCTAGAGTGGCTAGCGGATTCGGTCTCGGGGGGTGATGGTCGCCGGGGTGTAACTTGGTAGTTATGGTTTCTCGATTACCCACGGTATAGTTGGAGAGAACTTGGTTGAGCAAATTATATGATCTATGAATGGGTGAGTAGTCGCTTTATTCAAAGATGTGCTAGATCTGTATTTGTATTGGCGATCTGGTGATTCAGCATTTTGCTTTTTAAATGCAGAATTAGGAGATTTAAGGTTACAAATTTCAGTCATTTTGCGCATGTTACCTCTGCACTGCACATCTTTGATTGTACTGTAACAAATAGCACTTCTGACTATGACTGCTTGTATCTTATAGATGAAGCCTGTAGGTTCCATTAAATAAAGTTTTTGTCTAAGTAGTGATACCAACGTTGTATTTATTGAGAAAGTTAAATCATAACATTCTAGTATCAGGATGGAGCAGTGGACATCTTAGCTTGTTGTATCATGCTACGAGCATATTATTCCATTTGTAGTCCTTGGCATTTTCAGCTGAATATGCATCTTCCTTACGCTGTTACTTCTGTAATCAGTTGTAATGGTCCATGTAATGACTTACAGGTAGTTCTTTTTTATTAAAAATCTGTTGTCCTTTTACTTGTATTTTACTTACCGATGCATTGATGTGTTTGTGTACCAAATGTTTCTTGTCTGTTATTTAAATTCATGGGTCCTATGATGGCATGAAATCTTTGAGACCTGATCATTCTTATGATGACAACCATAAGCATTTTTCTGAGGACCCTATCAAAGTTTGAACTGAAGTTATGTAGTATATATCTGCTGTTTCTTGAAAATCTGAAGTTACAGCTGCTATGGCTTGCTGACCTATTGCCTCCTTTTTTGTCATTTTGTTTTTCAGGTGAACGTTCCTAAGACCAAGAAGACATACTGCAAGAACAAGGAGTGCAAGAAGCACACTCTCCACAAGGTCACTCAGTACAAGAAGGGTAAGGATAGCCTGTCTGCCCAGGGAAAGCGTCGTTATGACCGCAAGCAGTCAGGATATGGTGGTCAGACCAAGCCTGTCTTCCACAAGAAGGTATAGTTGATGTAATTGTCTGATCTGTGAATCTTATGCAGGTCTGCTCAGTATGGATGTGTGTGAAGCAGTTCTCAAATTTGGGAATGTTGTCTGCATCTGTAACATCATGTATTGTCCCAATTTCAGGCTAAGACCACCAAGAAGATTGTGCTGAAGCTGCAGTGCCAGAGCTGCAAGCACTACTCCCAGCACGCCATCAAGGTACTCTTATCATTTCTTTTGAGATGGACTCTCTTTAAAGCTTTATTTCCACGTGTTTGCTCATTCTTTCTGATTCTAATTTGCAGAGGTGCAAGCATTTTGAGATTGGTGGAGACAAGAAGGGCAAGGGAACATCTCTCTTCTAAGCTGCTCATCACCTACCTGGACGCATAAGTTGTGGGGCTCTTGATACTTTTCGTCCAATGTCTATGTTACTAGGAGTTTAAAAGCAGACTGCTATGTATTCAAATTCCAATGTCTGACATTTACTTCTGAGCATTGGTCGACTTTTGCCTAAATGAAGTTTTGTAGCTGGTATGCCCTGTGTTCTGTGCTGGTTTTTGCTCTGACTTGCTGATCTTGTTTGTGGAAGATGTCTTCTACTGATATTGATTTTGCAGACCCGCTAATGCTGTACACGAAGTTTGTTTGAGTTTGTGTGGATCTGTGCATTTAGTTTGGTATTCGTGAAGCTTGCGTGTAGCAACTCTCTGTAATTGATCGAAGCCCAGGCAGAAAAGCTGTTACTTTCATCAGTCAGTTTGGTCATGAGAACTCCTGCCTGTGGAGGCAGCGCCCTGAACCTGAAGGAGTTTGATGAAATTTGAAACGTCCATGCTGTTTCATCTGAAAGCCTGTAAAGAAAACATTAGCCAAGAAAAACTGTGAATTCACAACCCTGAGCCAACATGCAACCGCTAGAATGAGGATTTAAGATGCCAGCAGCAATCAGAACTTTTTGTTATTTTTCTTTCTACATCTCGTGATCACCCCATCACTTGACCGGAGGAGGCAACCTTATCCCATGCGCGGATCCATGGGAGGCGGAGGGAACACAGGGGAAGAACTCTGACCTAATCCTTGAATTTGAGGCGAAATTTTTAAACCGTAGTAGAAAATTTTTTGAATCGAATTGATTAGATTGGCAATGTTTTTAAATGAGTTGAACTTTATAAATTGACCTAAGTTTCTATTAATAGAAGTACTCTCAAGGTGTACGGTAAAGTTTGGATTAGTAGCTTTCGAAGTACTACACATAAATAAGCAGCGGGGTTCGGATGGCGATAAGTACACAATACTAACAGAAATTTCCTCTAAAAAAATAGGCAATCACCACTTATGATCTCTTCAATCAAGCCAACCACGGTTCATTTTCCTTGTAAAGTGGCACACCTATGTAAATTGCACCAAAAAGTAGCATTGATGTTGACCACGAGAGACGGACATAGAAGTTCTTTCTAATGATGTGTACTGGTTGGTTGTCCTATTCATAAAAATTTTAGTGATATCATATCAAATTATTTGAACGCTAAATATATGGATTAAATATAAAAATAATTATATAGTTAGATGCTAATTTATGAGACAAATCTATTAAATTTTATTAAGTTATCATTAAGAGAATATACTATAGCATCATGTTATCTAATTATAATTTAATTAGTTTTAATAGATCCGTCTCGTCATTTAAAAAGTGGATTTAGGACTAAGTTTTATCAATAATAATCTATGTTTAGTACTTCTACTTAGTATCTCCATATTCTGATGGGATGGTTAGGTGATAAAAGGAACACACCCCATCAATGGAAAGCGCCCGATCAAGAATGCAGCTGCGGAAGAGCTTCCTTTGGTCTCTGTAAGAGCAGCTCCAATATTTTGGTATCTATAATTTGTAAAAGATATGTATAAAAGATAAGTCACTAGTAGCTATCTATATTTTCTGCAAATTAGATAAGTATGCAGGTGCTGCAGAAGGGAAATAGGGAGGAAAAAGACAAGTGGGTCCCACGGACTTGTCTATAGATGATTGTTACTGTTATAAATATTTTCCTTCGATCTTTTATTTTTTTTATTTCTTTTTCTCAAAGTACTGCAATAGGTAGCTGTAATGAACCAGTAGCTGTAATGAACCATTGTGGAGGCCCTTACTGAAGTTGAGAAGAGTGGTTTGTAGGCTGGTTGGTGTCAGTCCCACGCACGCGAATACACGGCGACCGACCAATCAAACGGTAGGAGCAGCAGGCAGTCCAGTGGCGAGTCGTCCGAGCTGGGGATCCCGACCGAAGTCCTCCGCCTCGCCCCCTCGCTCGCCTCAGGTCCCTCCGTCCCTTCCCTCCCTCCGCAGCGCGCGGCGATCGACGCCGGTGCGCGATGGCGGCGGCGGCTAGGGCGCCCCCGACGGCCGCTGCGCGGGTGGGGCTGCTCTACGACGAGCGGATGTGCGCGCACGCCACGCCGGACGGGGAGGACCACCCGGAGAAGCCCGACCGGCTGCGGTCCATCTGGCGCAAGCTCAACGCCGAGGGCGTCGCGTCAAGGTACGGCTTGTCTCTAGCTTCTGCTCGTCGCCTCCGCGTTCCCCTACTTGATAGCAGGTGGGTTGGCTGGAATTGGGGAGCCCGTGTGCGAGGCTTTGGTGCTGTAGACTTAGGTCTAAACAGTTGAAATGTCCAAAATGTTAAACCGCTGACTGCTGTAATAGTGGACTAGTGAAAACTTACGATACCCTGGTTCAAGCAATGCATCACCTCCTTCAAAAAACACTACAAATAAATGAATAGGTAAACAAAACTCATTGATTATACCGTGCCTTAAGAAGTAAATCATGCAGTGCCTGTGCAATTATGGATCATGGTGCTGTTTCTACTTCACAGTAACTTTGATTCGAGTGAACTGGTGGTAAAAAATTCGCATGAAAGCTTACACGCTGTTGATTTTTTCCCCTACTTAGCTTAGCATGTTTACTCTTTGTTGAGGATGTGTGTAGGGTTCTATGACACTAATCTAGGATAATTCTGCACTAGGTGTGTGGCCCTCAAGGCCAAGGAAGCCAAGGACAAGTACATAGCTTCTGTTCATAGCCAAACCCATATCAAACTGATGAAGGATATCAGCTCCAAGAAATATGATTCCAGCAGAGACAAGATTGCTAGGAAATTCAATTCAATTTACTTCAACAAGGGTTCCTCGGAGTCTGCTCTTCTTGCTGCTGGTTCTGTCATAGAGGTATCGGTTGTATCAACCTGTTCCGCTATTCCTAACTTTCTGTAGCTGTTTTGTTCCATATTGTTGGGTGCACAATCACTTAAAAATGCCGGTTTGTTTGCCTGTTTGGTATTTAGGTTGCTGAGAAGGTGGCTTCTGGTGAGTTAAATTCTGCCATTGCTCTAGTCAGACCTCCAGGCCACCATGCGGAACATGGTGAGGCAATGGGATTTTGTCTCTTCAACAATGTGGCTGTTGCAGCAAGTTATCTGTTAAATGAGAGGGTCTGTATTTGAAACTTCCTTGTTAAGTTTTTCTATTTATATTAAAAGGTGCTACCAATGTTCATCATGTGGTGTACATTGGAATGAGCCCTATCCTTTAACAATGCAATCTAATAGGAACACATGTTCACTTTGGAACTTTTGTTCTCCTGTTGCAGCCTGACTTAGGCATCAAGAAGATATTGATTGTCGATTGGGATGTTCACCATGGAAATGGGACACAGAAAATGTTTTATAAGGACCCTCGTGTTTTATTCTTTTCAGTTCACAGGTTGGGCAGGTCACCTTGCATTGATTTGATACTTTTTGTTTCATATACTTTGACTAGTTTCATTACCAACTAATGCTAGTTTATTCTCCATTCTGTTTGGAGACTTGTTGCTCTTGGAATGGCTGATTGGCTGCTGTACCAAGAACATGTTTATTAAAATCTCTAATGCATGATATGGACATACCCAAAGTTTGAGAAAGCTGCCCTTAATTTTTTATGTATTGGATATGACATTGTAGTCCATGGAATTGATGCCTGCATTCCAAGATATATAACCTTGATCATTCAGTTCTTGCTCTTTGTAATGTGAAAAATGATTCATCCAAACTTTTGTAATACTCCATCTAATTTCTTTAGTCAAATTGACAAGTACAACATAGTGTGCCGAATAACAAAATCTAACTGGAACTTGAAAGACTATAGAACTCTTGTATAGTTGTAGGAACTTAGTGGAGGCTTTGTTTGTGGCAGGTGTAGATGTAGGTTCGAGTCCCCTATGCCACAATTTTTTTTGGCTTTTTTCCAGAATAATTCCAAATATACCATCACTTTTGTGCACTTTTTTATCTAAAGAGCGGAGCCAGAATCCATGGCAGGGGGGGGGGGGGGGGGGGCTGGGGCTCTTAACATTAAATTGGATGTCACTTTATGATCAGAATATGACGTTTGATCATTATTTTTTCTTGGATTTCACTTGAATTTACTTCTGCTTTCAGAGCTGAAGAGGGAGGGGGCTGCAGCCCCCCTTGGCATCATTTTTTTGTGTCCCAGACTTGTAGGACACCTGATATAAATGAAAGCTGCCACCAAAGTGATAGTATAAATGCAAAAAGCCTGTAGCATGGTTATTCGGTTATATGCATTGGCGCATTGGTAAATCTAGCTAACACTGTACAAGTTTAAGCATCCAATCAGTCAATCACATCAATTAGTGTATGATCAGTTCTCCAAATTTTCTCTTTCTCCCTTTGATTATGCCTAAAATGTATTTGATACATGCGGTCAGTGATGGAGCTTTGTTATGGCCAAGGTTAAGTTCAAGCTCCGTCACTGCCTGAGCTAACTTACTGTTCTGTCAACTGTTTTGAGTCTTGAAGAACACTTGTAATTTGTAAATACATGGTTTTTTCGTGTTTGTTTTGCATTTAGTTCTTGAATGAGTAACTATTCATTTTAGTGCATGCCTGTAAGCAACTTAATGTCACAATCAAAATATCTATTTCTCTCATGTTTGTTTTGCAGGTTTGATTATGGAACCTTCTATCCTGCTGAAGGGGATGCTTCTCATTGTTTCATTGGGGAAGAAGCTGGTAAAGGGTATAACATTAATGTACCCTGGGAACATGGGAAGTGTGGTGATGCAGATTACATTGCTGCTTGGGACCATGTACTGCTTCCAGTTGCTGAAGCTTTTGATCCTGATATAGTACTTGTGTCTGCTGGGTTTGATGCAGGTATATGAATAAAAATTTCTTAGCAACTCTTTTTATTCCATTACCTTACTTACTCGTTGTCTATCCCAACTTGCTTGGGTCTAAAAGGCTTTGTTGTTGTCGATGCTGTTGTACCTTACTTACTGGTTGAACTATACATTCAAGTGAATTGTTGAACTAAACATTCAAGTGAATTGAGGCATCATTTGCACAAAGGTTAATTGCATATATATGTTAACAAGTTGTAGGTTCAAAATATTTGTTGGATTAGCTTACACTGCTTCAACTAGTATGACTTTGCAATAGGGCCTACTTTGCAACTGATTATGCCGTGATATAATTTGTGCTATTTTCACTGAAGAATTTGTAAAAGCTCCTGAAAGTATTGTTTTGTAATGAACTGCAGATACATATATATACTTCTGATGTATCTATTGTGGCCAATCATGTCTGTATATACTGTTCACAGATTTTGAGAATTTCTTTTTTCTGCTCTCTGATGTTGACTTCCTTGAGTAGCATTGGGTGATCCTCTCGGTGGTTGCTGCATCACTCCAAATGGATATGCTCTGCTACTAACAAAGGTATGCAGTTGCAGAAAACCAATTTTTAATTAGAATTTTTGCCATGTCATACACCCATCCTTAAAGAAGGCATTAATCTTGAATCTTGATCATTTAATTCAGATGAAGTAGAATAGGTTTAAGTTGAAAGTTCAAAGTTTTCTGCCTTCTACTTCAGTAATTTCCTTTTTTTATTCTTGTGCTCTGCTGTTATTTGTTATTAGCTTCCATTTGTCTGATATTTCCTCTATACATCTTGTGATTTCCATTGTTCTGCACTTGCACTTTTTAAGATAAACTAGAGCATTTCAAAATCCAGACTATAAGTGCAAGGAGCTGATGCCACTGTCTATGATGGTACGTAGGTCTAAATGATTTTTCTGCTTATCTACATGGCATCCTGCAGCTATTAGGATTTGCTCAAGGAAGGATCGTGATGGCCCTTGAAGGAGGTTATAATCTTAGGTCCATCGCAAATTCAGTTTTTGCTTGTGCAAAAGTTTTGTTGGGAGACAAATTCACATTCACCTCTCCGGAGATGCAACCATTCGAATCTACATGGAGAGTTATTCAAGCGGTAATGGTTGGCATGCATTATTATTGTCTTATTCCTTATTTTTCCTAGTGCTCTTTTTCCTTGTGGATGTTGTAATAACCTTCTCATTTACGCACTGACCAGGTACGTGATGAATTAAAGACATCCTGGCCTGTTTTAAGTAGTAAGCTACCAGATAATGTATCTTTGAGGAAATGTCCCTCACCGAGTGAGGTATTTACCTTCTGATTTTCATATCCAGAGGACTTGCTGTTTAACCTATCCTAAGATTAATGAATTGTTCTTTGATGTAAGATATATGCATCAGTTAACTTTAATCAAGTTATGGTTGCCGGAAACTTGACCTTTTATCACACTTTTGGAACTATAGTGTATAGTCACAGCTTGCTACCCACACTAGATCAAAAACTTTTGGTGTCTCATGTCATAACTTTTATATGTTAGTCCAAGAGTCGTGAGCTGCCAGCTGTGTTAAGCAGCTCAGTTGACAGGTTATTACATTACTAGTTTGCAGCCCACCTGAATAACTACCAAGAAAAGGGAATATTTATATATTACTAAATAAATGTGAAATCTCTGTGAGGATGATATTGTGAGTCCAATCACACATCATTGAAACATTGACTAAAAAGAGGCTGATAGATATGTCATGTGTATATTTTTAAATCAAAGCTCTAGCTTTGCCACTTATTATTCAAGTAAAAGAGAATACACTGCCCTTGTCGTAAACAATATTGGAGAAAATACTAACACCAACACTATGGTCCATTAGGACCAAAAGTGCCTCAAAATCTCACAAAAACACCATCCAACCTTTAAGCACCATGCATCAAAAACACTTACTCAACAGATGATCAGGTTATTCTCAATACCTAAGCACACTCCACGTGCGGAAGATCAGAAGACCACGCCTTCTGCCTTCTGGACCACACGCCTTGTCTGATGTAGAAAAACAGCCAGAGTTAAGGCTGGAGCAAAGGATTCTGTTATGGCTCTTGTCCGTAACTTCTTAATTTACTACTCTGCTATCAATGCTTGCTTGTTTGTGCCCAACCTTTTTAACGGTCTGTCCCGTGCCCTTTCTCTCCAATAGGCCATTAGAAGAAACATGAGCTTTGTAGCTCAACTTGTTTGATACTGTTTACATTGAACTATCATGCATTCGTGACCTTACATTTAATTTATCAATGGGACCCTGCATGTGGGCTCACTGACAGTAGAGACAAATATTGTTGAAAACATCTATTCACTGGTCAAACTTGAATAATTAACTGTTTTGTGCTTCCTTTTGAGAATGAACAGCTCTACGCTTCCTCTGGTTCCGAGTCTGACGTTGAAGATGTTGATGAGCTCTATGGTACTGTTTCATCTGTCGATGTTACCCAAGCTGCCGGTGATGTTCTAGGTGAACGCCTCTTAAAAATGAAACTTGATGAACACAACCTTGCCATGAAGTCCATCTCAAGTGGCTCATCAGCAGAACAGCTTCCAAGTGATTCAGTTGAAGAGCACAGCAAAGCATCTGTGGTGGCGTCCAAAAGAATAGTTGATCTATCTTTTACTTGGCGATCAGTTTCATCAAGAATATATGTTTGGTATGCCAGCTTTGGTTCAAACATGTGGAAGCCAAGGTTTCTGTGCTACATTCAAGGGGGAAAAGTAAGTTGGATAATTTAATGTTTTTCTAGGGGGCATTAGAACCTTTAATCAGTGTGGTGTGCTTGTTAGCTGTCACTGCATTAGCAGCCTCCATGATATGTTCCAACAATTTAGGAAAAGTTTTTGTTTCCATTGATCTCCTTGATACTGTCCTTGAATTTTCTCTTATAATAAGCAGTATGTTTTAAGAAAAAAATTTTTTCTCTCAGAGTTGCATGTCATTGTATTAAGAGAGGAAGAAATAAATTGTTTGTTTGCTTTGATCTTGGACAGGCTGATGGTATGAATATACCATGCTGTGGATCACGTGATCCAAGCCCACCAAGTGAAACCATGTGGAAAGCTGTGCCTCACAGGTTGCTTTTTGGTAGAGCCTCTACCCCCTGTTGGGGAACTGGTGGTGTTGCTTTCCTGAACCCTGAGATAAACTACAATGAGAAGTCTTATATCTGCATGTACAAAATAACGTATGTATCTTGTAACTACATTTACATGCTCTTGATCCTTGAGTTCAAGCAGAGTGGCATTGTGTTGGGTGGTCCAGATCTCATTCGTTTGTCCCTGTTCAACAGGCTTGAGCAATTTAATGATGTGTTGTTTCAAGAAAACCGTTTAGTGCTGGAGGATGGTAAAGATGGAAACATCGAGTCTCCTGATTCTCCTTTGATTGGTTCATCTGAAGTGGAGTTTATGGCTACAAATAAAGCTCTTCATCTTGAACCTATTAAGGTTTGATTTGCTTGTCCTACTTAAACAATTGTGTTGCTTTAATAAAAAAAAACTTAAACAAATGTACGTTTCTCATAAATGGTATCTTTGCTGTTGAAAAAATCACTACTTAAAACTATGTGACAGCTATTCCAGGAGCTTACTGATAGATGATAGCACCTTCATTTCCCATCGTAGCATAGGTCACTTTTACCTTGATGATTTCCTTTAAATCATAACGTTGACCCCTGTTTGAACTGTTCACCTGGACTTGTGTTAGCAAGAGAAATGCCAATGCCAACCTATTTGGATTTTCAAGTTCGTCTTGCCAATTGGGATCTTTTTTTTATTTGATACTCTTTTGAAATCTTATAAACAATATTAGAATGAATCATTATGTTAGTATTTTACATGTAAAACTGAAAGTAAAATGCCAGTTTCATACCACCATTATTCTGACACTAATTTCCCCGGATCATCTATGTGACAATGTGACATACAGGCTTCAGGTATTATGGAAAATAGCTAAATGCCTCCTTGATTAATTTCCTGCAGGATAGCTGGTACTCCAATGTACTTTATCTTGGAAAGGAGGATGACTTGCCAATTCTGACTATGACGTAAGTCTCCCTATCCAGATTGAGTCTTTTTTTTTTCATGATAATATAATTTGGCTTGCACATGGCATTTGAATGCACGTTTTCGTGGGTAATGAAATTATTTTTTCTTAAGGATGATCTATATTTATTTTTCCTACTGGTCTTGGCAGGTGCCCTTCATCGGACATTGAGAAGTACACATCTGGGGAGCTGCCATTAGCACCTCCATCGAAGACATATGCCGCCACTCTGATAAGGGGACTCGTGGAAGGAAAGCAGCTAGATGCAGTTGAAGCCGCCGGTTACATCAATTCTGCTGCTGCAAGGGTCTTGTGAAGGCCGCTCTACCGTGTGTTTTGTACAGGTAGTAGGGATCAGGGAATGACTGTGTGTAAAGAACTAAAGATGCAGCTTGATTCAGCATTAGGACTCCTGCCTGGCCTCGTTCTCCATAATTGGAGAATCTGGATCTGATTGAGATTGGGTAGGGTCATCAAGACTCAAGAGCTTACCCTGAGTTTATGATCATTGGTGCTTTCCCTAGATTGTTTTTAGTTTGGTGTGGGGGAAACACGAGCTGCGAAGTTGCGACGCTGGTCCTTTTTCTAACGTATCTGTGAGTGTATTGAAGTGATCATTTGGTTTTTGTGCCTAAATTTAGAGGGTCTGTGTATCAAAAACCATACCCTGATTTTTATGACAATGTTCAATATCCTAGAGGATTCGGAGTACCTGATTTTGTTTAGTTTCATCAAGACTTAAGGGATCATTCGTCCTCTCCTCTCTCTCGAGACTTCTTTCCCATGCTACAGTAAAAGCGAGGGCGAAGCTGATTTTCCGGCGTCGATCTCGCTGGATCTCGCCCTCTGGAGGCCGGTCCGGTGCCGGAGTGGTCGGGATTCGGTGGATCGACGTCCGGTCTATGTATATTAGCTAGTTTTTTGCTGTTTCTAGCTGCTTTTGTTCCTCCTTGTCTTTCTCGTCGGCGGCGGGGTGGCTGCTGGGTGTCGGAGCCGGGAGATGGCGGTGGTGTTGGCTCCGCGGTGCTAGTGGCGATGCTGGGGCGGCTCGTGCTAGTGCGCGTGCCCCCGGGCGTCATGTGGTCTTCATCGCAGAAAGGAGATGGGAAAGGAGGGCCTCACGGTGGTGGTGCAGCTCTTTTGCTCCCACGTCTCGAGGCTCCTCCGCTCCCTTACCACCGGTACAGCCTGCTGCTGCTGCTCCTTCCCTCCCCCGTCTTGCTGCTGGTGGTGGCGCTGGTGCTGCTGCGCGGTCGAGGTGGTGGAGGTGGTGGTCGTCGTGGCGGAAGACAACAAGTGAAACTTATGTTTCCTTTACCTCGGATTCTCCGGCGAGCTTCTCTGGTGGCTGGGGTACAAGGTTTGTTTCGTTCCTCTCTTTGGTAAAAGGGAGGAAATTCTAGTTTCCGGACGGTGGCGATGTCGTTTCCATGGAATGAAGTCTCTCGGGCTCGGCCTCGTCTCGCTGGCGTCCTCTCCTCCAACGTCGACGATGAGCTCATGGTGTTGAAGTCCGTTGTTTGGGCTCCTGTTTTTGGAGGCTGGAGTAGTTCTGTTACTTTGGGTCTCAGTTACCTCTCACCGCGTGGAGACACAAAGGGAGTGCGACGCTCCTCGTGACGCATCAGTTTCTTCTGATGATTTCTCGAAGAACATGTTTGTTTATGTGTATAGATGTAGGTTGGTCGTGTGTGTGCGCGCGTTGGGTCTCTGACTTGCTTGTATTCGCACGAACAGATATTACATTTGTATACAGAGTTGAGAGGTTCAAAAAAAAAAAAAAAAGATAATAGTAGAAGATGCGTGCTGCCATTCGCATTACAACGGCAGAGCAGTGTGTGCTCGGTTCTCAGCTTGTCAGCTTGACCTGCCGCCTCACGCGGGCGTGCTGGGTGACTGGCCTCTCCGCATGCACCGAATCTGCTATTCAATTATAGTTAATCTTATAAGTTCCACAGCAACTTTGGCCACCCATCGTTGCTACTGCGAATACACTTGGATGTGCAAGAGCTGTAGACTGCTGTAAGACTCTCATGCTGTTTCACATGATGCAGTCAGAGTCATACATGCATTTTTTGCCCATAATCACATTTCACTGTCCGGATTTAAAAGCTCGTAGGACCTAGAGGTAGAGCCCCCAGAGGACAGAGGGTGGCCCTCTTCTCCCGTTCTCTGCCATGTGAATAAACACCTAGACAGAGGCGAAGCTTTGTTGTGGTTAAAGTGGGTCATGGCCCCCCCTCACCTATGAAAAAAGATTTTTTATCATGTAAATGCTATTAGCTTAAAAATCAATCCATTAACTGGCCCCCCTTCATCTTAATCTAGTGGCCCATGGCCGCTCTTCAAAAGTGACCCAAGCTTACTAGAATGAGGACGTCGACCGTTCATGGACTCCCAAGCTCCCGAAACTCCGAATAAAACGGAGGGAGGAGCAAGCGAGGCCTCTGATCTGGATGTGGCTTCTCTCCTCCCATCTCCTCCCATGCATACTCCTGGGTCCCGGCGATGTGGCAACTATTGATTGGACTGTTTTTTTTTCTCTGCCCAGTCGAACGGAGAACAAACCTCATCCTTTCGGTGAAACATAAGATCGTTAATTAAGATTTAATATTATTTGATTCCACCATGAATTAAAAAAAAACGAGTGTGTCAGTATTAAACTCTACGAGATCTGATATAAAAAGATGAAGAAAAATCTCCCAGAACACCCCCAAATCTACAGGTCGTTTTGCTTCTGTAATTAGTCTAAATCGATGAATTTTTTTTGTGGGTGATTAAAGTAATTCGCTGGTTTTTGTGGTCGGATTTCCGAGTATATTCACCTATCCACCACCGTGATGTGACTCAGAATCTATGAAATTTTGCCAGTGACAAAGAAACTCCATGGCTATTATTTGCTTCTCCCACCGTAATTTCTGGTCACACGTACGGGCACGTTGGGCTGGATCCAGAGCGAAAAAGGAGGCCAATAAAACTTTGCCACATCGTCGGGTCGGGAGTATGCATGGGAGGAGAGAAGCCGCATAGGAGAGAGGTGGGGGATATGAAATCATCCACGCTGAGGGGGTGAGCGGAGAGTGATTTGGTTTTACCCTGGGCGGAGTGGAAGAATCAAGCAACGGGGAATACATTGGCACTTTGGCCAGAATGCAAACGCCAGAGAAACACTACTCCTTCAGGGGACAATATAAGCTCAATGTTCAGGTCGTCATGCTGATGCGAAGGCCAGGATCCGGGTCAAGGCGAGTATTCGAATTCTGATTTGTAGGTCATGACATGTGTATCAGATGTGTTATGTTTCAGCGATGCAAACAAATGACTGAAAAGCATGACGCGTATGCAACGGCTGGAGTAAGCAACCATACATACTACCAAGTCGCGATCCTGTGGAGCAAAAACGTGCACGACTCGGAACGAAAGATGGTCGGATCCAACTACCTCTACTCCGACCGGTGCACGAGCTGGCAAACGTCGATTCTGACAGGAAGCGTGAGCGATCTTGCGTCTCCCGGGAGCTGACCGTCGGTATTTCCTGATTGGACTGTTAGCCGCTCCAGGTATTTCTTCCTCGTTGGGAGGAGCACTGGTGTCACTGCAGGTTGTTGTCACTAGTTCATCTCGATGCTGAAACTTTTCAAGGAAAGAGAAATCTGTGTGTAACTAGACCTCCCGGAGTCTGAAGCCACCCTCTTCAATTGCTCCCGTAGGAAAGACTGAATTACGGCATTCTTTGTCAGTCAGAAGCCACGATTATCCCTAATCAGGTGCCTGTCTCAGGTTTCAGACATATATAACCTGTACCGACAAGACAAGCAAGTGATCAGGCATTATATTTTGGGAGCGTCTAATTTTCAATCGATTAAAAATAGGGGTTCCTTTTAATCAACGCTTTTAGCCCTTACATCTAGATCCAATGGATATAAAAAGATAAAACTTTTCCATAATTTATACATAACACTAATTAATACAAATAATACTATAAATAAAAAACAACAAAAGAAATAACAAAAAAATAGCAAAAGAAATAAAATTGAAAAAGGCCGTCGATTGAAAGGATGCTACTTTTCCCGTTATATTTTACTTTCTATGGCATATTGATATCTTGAAGTCATGACAGTCAGAAAAAGTAGAGGCAGCATGCTCAAGCAATGGATCAGAAACTTAATTATATCAATTCAGAAAAAGGAGCACCGCATTTCATATATCCAACATTTTATGACATGAAAGCAGATACTTTCAATTGGCCAAATGTAAACAGATGATTTAGTTTTCCTCCCACTTTTTGAAAACTTGTGATAGCTGCAGGTGATATTACAGGATGGGGAAAAAGAACCCAGCCATTAAACGAGAGTAACACACTACGCATCATCTAACTACCTTTTAGATTCAGCAAAACCGAGGCAGCAATGCAATTGGTAGCACACAGGTAGGTAGAGCCGATACAACTCCAAGAGGAAAGAATAGTTCACAAAATTGCTAATTTAAAGTTTAACTCAATATTTTTTTTCTCAAACACGTAAGAGAACTGCACATCTTTATATTAAGAAAAAAAGACGGTCCAAAATAGACCATTACATGCCACCGGCGTGGCGATTTTTAGTACATGAGATTAATCTCCTGAAAAAATACATACAAACAACCACAACACCATGCACCCTACACCATGCACCTTTAGGGTCAGATAGCAATAACTCAATATTTTTTTAACGAAACAATATATATAATTGTTAAATAGCAATACACCAGGATCAAATTACAGAAGCATGACATGACAACCACACATAGTAACCGGTGGTACAGATATTGTAGCAACTCTTATTCCACTTGTCTTGCCACACAAACGGCT
Organism: Eleusine indica; assembly: GCA_030378355.1. Classification (NCBI taxonomy): domain Eukaryota; kingdom Viridiplantae; phylum Streptophyta; class Magnoliopsida; order Poales; family Poaceae; genus Eleusine; species Eleusine indica. The sequence goes on from CM059500.1 coordinate 44,138,952, forward strand.
CAAGCTTCGGGCAATTACATGACAGTGACACTACAATATGTAAAAGTAATTCTGGCATAATCTCTACAGAGATTTGTGTGAATTCCATGCACAACACAATCAGAAGCACATGCCAGGGGTTGGTGCAGGAGAACCTCTAGCTAAGCCCCCCACCTTTGCTGCAAGGGGGTCCCATGCCTTGCCCTCGGTGTCGCTGCAATGTCCATTCATGCTTGTATACACAGTAGCACTTGCCGAAGAATCACCGTCATCTTTTGCAGCCAAAGCCTTCAGGCGGATGCGCTCAGCCCTGGCTCCAATAGTCTGACCAACAATGGATGCTGCTATGGTGAAGGCCATTGCAGTCTTGGGCATCACAACAGACTTCCTCAACATTCCAATGAACGGAACAGCGGCATGGACAGCTGCAAACCACTGAGGAGAAAACTTTTTGGTGTGCTCCCGCCACACCCCAAGAGGGATGTTTGCCGCCATCCCGAGCAGAGCAATGGCTATCATCTTTGCGGGTAAGGGTTGGGGTCGGAGAGACTTCACAAGGGTAGTTCGAGCAAGGGCTGCCCGGGCAGCAACAACAGCAGGTGGGCACTTTAGCTTCATGCCAGCCGGTGGCTGTAACGCCTTGGCAACAAGGGGCAGAACTCCACTCATTGCACGATAAGACCGGGCAAGTGGGCACTGGCCATTTTCCAGCCAATCGTCGCTAAACGCCTCGTGTGATGGTGGGTTGCTTCCTTTCTGCTGAAAAGAATACATGCAAGAGCATGAGTAAACTGACCAGATAGAGTAAGCAAGCAAAATGGCTATTCACTATGTGTTTCTGAACAACAAAACCAGCCCTTGGATGTAGAGCAAGGCAATGTTACGATAGAAAGAAGTCAAATAGCATTATACAAACATATAACCAGATGGAAAAGAAAGTGTCAGAGCATACTTTCATTGAAGACTGTTCAGGAGCCTTGGCCTTCTTGTGGGACTGATCTAGATTGTTGGGCTTCTTGTTCTGCCTTTTACCCTTGCCATTGAAGAAATTAAATCCAAATGGTCCAAATGCTGATAGACTTATCGTGGCAGCTCTAGCAGCCAATGGATTGAAGGGTAGAACAGGTTCGGGCGTGACATCAATGCTCTCCTTGTGGTTCTCATCAGGCACATATGATCTTCCTGAAAGGGGAACGATCCCATCTTGTCCATGGAAGAGTTTAAATGCTGACTCAAAGCCTGGACCATCCTCAAAAATTGGACCCTTGCCTGCTCGGGCCTGCACAATCACAAATATTATTGTCAAGGAACAGATGAACAAGACCTTGATCATGAATTGAAAGAAGGCATAGGAAGCAGAATTTACAGCTACTGGCAAAGCAGAAGTAAATGATAAAGTAGTAGCTCCATTCATATTCCTCAGGAATGGGCATCTCTCAACATCTGGATGACCAAACAAGTTCTGAGATGATGCTGAATCACCAAGAAAGCCGCCGAAAAACATTTCCATCCTGAGAGAAGAAAAAACAAATGAGAACTATTGATGAAGTATTCATGAATCTAATCCACGACGAGGATCAGGGAACTAATACTACATCGGCAACTCATTGATACTAGAAGTAGTTTGCATATTGACAGGCACATAACTGAGGGCCAGGGAAATATGATGTTATGCGATTAAGCATACTACGGCCAGCTAAACATGACTACACTACAAGGCCGCCACATTATCCTCGTTCCTTCAAATGACTCTCAAGGAGGACTGCATGTCTCTCGAGTCCCAACAAACTGGAAAGATAAGCAGGTCCCTGAATTGCTAATAAGAGAGGACTGCATGACTCTCAAGGAGGACTGCATTGTGTTGATCTCATGAACCAGATGCTAACCTTATGACTCCCAAGATCACACCACCGACCTCACAGATGAACACTCAATTTTGTGGCACTGCACACCAGCACTCTTTTTCATTAATTCACCACAGATCAACACAATGGTTACACAGCCCTATGCCTAGCTCATGGAGTCTTTGACTTACACACTAAGGCAAAGATTTATACTAAGAAAGGACTTAACCCACACTAACATCCAACAAGAATTACACTGACACCAGAACCCCCCCCCCCCCCCCCCCCCCCCAATCCTCGAAGGAATTCGGTAGAGCACGAGAAATCGATCAGATCCGCCCGCCAAATCAAACCAATCGCGTCCTAGTCAGCCACAAGGCGAATCCTTCCGATCCCAATCGCCCGTAGATCATATCAGTCCAAGCCTACTCGACACCCGCGGATCAAATAAGAGAGAGATTCTAATAACGGCGACCAGCAGCCCCACCTTCGTCGAGGAAAATCACGTGGGGAAGAGGCCGAATTAACAGCGACGGGAGGGAACTGGGAGGTGTGAGAGAGATGGGGAAAAGGGAGGAGGGGCGAGTGGAGAGCAGCTACCTCGCCGAATTCCTGGAGATACTGGCGGACCTGCTGCCGTGGGAGACGAATGCGAAAGGCGAGTCGCGATGAGCGGTGTCGTGTGGACAGCACGGCACAACCGGACGACGCGGGGAGGGGAGCGCGGCCGCCACACCCACTTCCGCACAACGTGACGTGAGGTGCGCCTACTTCCTCGTGCGGAATTTTCCTCCCTCAATTTATGGGGATCACAGCTGCAACTTATTAATTAAAGTACGATTGTTTATTTTTTGTCTATAAAATTAGATTAAATCTAAGTCAGTTTATACCTTTCATATTAAGCACCAATTTTCAAAAATCATAACTCTTGTGTCCGGAGTCTTGTGTCCATAAAGTTAGATTAAATCCAAGTCGTTTTATACCTTTCATATTAAGTATCAATTTTCAAAAATCATAACTCCCGTGTCTGGAGTCCAAATGAGATAAACTCGGACTCTATCTCGTAGCTTTCAAAAAGTTCTACAACTTTTATATTCAATAGATTTATAGATTCGAAAGTCTTTATGTCCAAATATACGATGCAAAAATATATGTTCTGATTCGGACTCCTCTACGCATGTCTCTTTGCGGGACCTATATCTTATAGTTCCGGAGTCCAAATAATATAATGCATATATGTTCCGGAAAGCTCTCGACGATATCTATAACTTTCATAGTCATACTTTGCACATTAAAGCACGTCTTGAAATCCAAAACCGCGACGTAATACAGTGATATTTCTGGACTGCGTAAATTGATTTTTTTTCTTTTGGATAAACCTTCTATAAATACTTAGTCATTGAGTCACGTTCTTGGGTTTGCATGTTAAGTTTCATACGTACGAAGATATCTTGTAGGTGTCATGGGTTTGTGGGAAACCCAGAGTCGGGTTCATATTGCTACTTCCTATTTTTGAACCTTTTTCGTGTTATTTCACCTAATTCTATAACATCTCAAACAACACTATATATCGAAATCATCAATATTAGAGATAAAAAAACATATTTATGATGAAAATATGATATAAAATAGTGAGAAAATAATTGCTTCTGCATATAAAATAATACACTAAGAAGCATCAATAATAATATAAATATGATCTTTCATGTAAAAATATTAATAATACTATATATGTCTAACAAATATATTGTGTAAATGATTTTTTTTATTTAAAGCATACAAAGTGTTTTATTTTTTTTAAGCCCGTCGCAATGCATGGGTACTTTGCTAGTGTGTATTTAATTATAAAATCATATAATACGAGTTACTAAACTCTTAGTTCCATTACAAATTTTCTCCCTGAACAGTATTCTGAGCGGTTTTAGCTGACTCGACACAGTGAGACCCACATGTCGACCCACTACCTGTCGCCACATAGGCCTAGTGGAACACTGAAGCCGGATGCTGCAGCGACGAAGGGGAACACGACGATTCTTCTCCGCATAGGACGAGTAGTTCCTCGATCCTGTCAGTGCGACGCCTCCGCCCAGCGTCACGATGCGCCTGACGCCGTCGTAGGACCACACCTCGATCATGGCCCCATCAGCGCCCACGCACCTCGATAGTAGGGAGCGCATCATGTCACCGGAGGAGGAGGGGGAGGACTAGAACCCGCCGCAGCAGTGGCGATTGAGGCTACGGAGGAGGAAGGCAAGCGCGTCGGTGGCGGAGAAGAACGGGTAGACGTCAGAGCCAGAGCCTGCCGCGATGAGCATGGCGGGGAGGACGCCAGCACCAGAGCCCATCGCGACATCGATGGCGGAGAAGAGTGGGTGACCGTCGGCCCCTCGCATGACGAGCACGGCGGGGAGGATGCCGTTGACGCTAAAACCCGCCGTGCTGCCAACGTAGGAACAGTGGGATTGGAGACCCCAATTTTCTCATTTGTTTTACCTACAATTGAGATGGTTTAGGAAGGAAATAAAAACAAAAAGGTATTTAGAGGAGTTGTTATAAAATGATATAAATCTTAATAATTTGATTTAGAGATAGTTATTGAGGAGCTCTTGGAGATGCTGTTAGCTCCTAACAGAGGACGTTGGTGTAGAGGAAGATTCAAGTGCCAACTTGAATCCTCCAAGCGTGCTGCTTCAGAGAAAGATGAATGAGGATTCGGATCAAGCAAATGGTACAGAGGAAGGGAGGAGGGTGCGCCAGGCGCCACACCTACCTGAAGAGAAAGGAGGGAAGAAGAGCCCTCCCGCCGCTCTGGTGGAGAGCCTCCCCGTTGCCGCCCGCCGCGGCTGGTGTTGGAGATCTGCCTGTCGCCCTCTGTTCGACCCACCTCCTCTGCTTTCTCCTTCTTTTTAGACGGAATAACCTTCCATTAACTTGAAGTCGGACTTAAATTACCAACAACCAGAGAGATTACATCATCCGGTGCAGAAACCGACCAAATACTTTTAGTACCTGGGCCACATGAGCTCCCGTACTAGCTAACTTATGCACTACCTTGTTACAGTCCCTCGGACAATATAGGATTTTGATCTTCAAAGTTCATACCTAGCTAGAATTTTATCTCTCTGTGTCTCCTTTAGCTGTTTCATGTGCATCACCAGATAGAGCTATCTTCAAGACAAGACAATCTGTTTCCACCTCCACCTTTTGCACTCCAGACTGGATAGCAATAGCACCGCTTTGAGACACGCCTAGGCTTTTGATTGAAAAGCTTCAGCAACTGCTGTGATATGACCAGCTCCCGAACCAACATGATCACCATTATGGTCCTGAAAACTGAAGTCCTAGCCCGCAGTTCTTGTTGCCTCCGAAAAAGCTCCATCAGAATTGATTTTCACACAATCTCGTGTTTTGGCTTCTTTCAATGTTCTAGTGATCTCACTTTCACTTGTGGTTTTTTCCTACAGAATTCTTCAAACTTAGTAGTGTGCCGTATTATCAAGAAGCTTATTTCTTGGTCCACTGATTTTGTGCGCTCTATAGTGTTGACAGCATTCCTCTGTCTATAAAACCCAGAGTGCTGTATTTTGTGCTCCTTCTTTTTTTCCTTCTTCTTTTTTTCCCCTTTTTTCTTTTTCTGGATTGCTGAGCGGTGAGGATAAGGGAGAACACGATGTGGCTATAGCTGGGCATCCGGGCCGGAGAAATCGGCCCGGCATGAAGCCCATTGAAAAAAGCACGACATGAACCCGGTCTGACACAGATTTAAATGGGTATGACTCAGCTCACGACACGGTGTGGGCCGTGCTCTGGGCTCACCCTAGGCCCACAACACGGCACGCAGCTCGGCCCGAAATGGATGTTGGCCCGGTAGTCTACTCCAGCCCAGTAGGCCATTATCGTGCGCACCCCGAGCCTAGTAGACCGCATCACCCCCCCCCCCAGCCTAGCACGCACCCCGAGCCTAGTAGACCGTGTCACCCCCCCCCCCAGCCTAGCAGGCCGTGTCGTGCCCCACAACCCCGAGCCCAGCAGACCCCCTTCCCCCGCATTCCCGCAAAATCATAGCGCGTCGCTCTGCCCTCTTGCTCTCTCTCGCGCCGCGCCGCCGCCTCTCTTCTCTTCGTGCAGCGCCGTCGCCTCTCAGCCATCGCCGCTCCGCCTCCTAGCGCGTCGCTCTGCCCTCTCGCGCAGCACCACCGCCTCCGCCCCTCGTCGCTGTCGCAGGGCGGAGCAAGTGTAGGCGGGCACAGGCGGTCCCAAGCTGGACGAAGCAGACGCAAGCCAGCATCACAGCCGAAGGCTTCCGATGCTACAAGGAGATAAAAAATTAATTGTTTATTGATAGGTATATACGTGTCTTGTACAATGATCCTCAATCATTTTTTAGTTTGTGCAACACGGTTATTATTTCTTTTACTAGATCACTCGACCTTGGCTGTATTCAACCCCTGTTCATCAAGCGGCGGGATGAGTTCTTGCCGGACAAAGGTTGCTGCCAACGTAGGAACAGTGGGGTTGGAGACCCCAATTTCCTCATTTGTTTTACCTACAATTGAGATGGTTTAGGAAGGGAATAAAAACAAGAAGATGTTTAGAGGAGTTGTTATAGAATGCTTTTTATAATAAATCTTAATAATTTAATTTAGAGATAGTTATTGAGGAGCTCTTGGAGATGTTGTTAGGTCCTAACAGAGGACGTTGGTGTAGAGGAAGATTCAAGTGCCAACTTGAATCCTCCAAACGTGCTGCTTCAGAGAAAGATGAATGAGGATTCGGATCAAGCAAATGGTACAGAGGAAGGGAGGAGGGTGCGCCAGGCGCCACACCTACCTGAAGAGAAAGGAGGGAAGAAGAGCCCTCCCGCCGCTCTGGTGGAGAGCCTCCCCGTTGCCGCCTGCCGCGGCTGGTGTTGGAGATCCGCTTGTCGCCCTCTGTTCGACCCACCTCCTCTGCTTTCTCCTTCTTTTTAGACGGAATAACCTTCCATTAACTTGAAGTCGGACTTAAATTACCGACAACCAGAGAGATTACATCATCCGGTGCAGAAACCGACCAAATACTTTTAGTACCTAGGCCACATGAGCTCCCGTACTAGCTAACTTATGCACTACCTTGTTACAGTCCCTCGGACAATATAGGATTTTGATCTTCAAAGTTCATAGCTAGCTAGAATTTTATCTCTCTGTGTCTCCTTTAGCTGTTTCATATGCATCACCAGATAGAGCTGTCTTCAAGACAAGACAATCTGTTTCCACCTCCACCTTTTGCACTCCAGACTGGATAGCAATAGCACCGCTTTGAGACACGCCTGGGCCTTTGATTGAAAAGCTCAGCAACTGCTGTGATATGACTAGCTCCCGAACCAACATGATCACCATTATGGTCCCGAAAAATGAAGTCCTACCCCGCAGTTCTTGTTGCCTCCGAAAAAGCTCCATCAGAATTGATTTTCACACAATCTCATGTTGGCTTCTTTCAATGTTCTGGTGATCTCACTTTCACTTGTGGTTTTTTCCTGCAGAATTCTTCAAACTTAGTAGTGTGCCGTATTATCAAGAAGCTTATTTCTTGGGCCACTGATTTTGTGCGCTCTCTAGTGTTGACAGCATTCCTCTTTGTCTATAAAACCTAGAGTGCTGTATTTTGTGCTTCTTCTTTTTTTCCTTCTTCCTTTTTTTCCCTTTTTTCTTTTTCTGGATTGTTGAGCGGTGAGGATAAGGGAGAACACGATGTGGCTATAGCTGGACATCCGGGCCGGAGAAATCGGCCCGGCACGAAGCCCATTGAAAAAAGCACGGCGTGAATCCGGTCTGACACAGATTTAACTGGGTATGGCCCAGCTCATGACATGGTGTGGGGCGTGCTCTGGGCTCACCCCAGGCCCATAACACGGCATGCAGCTCGGCCCGAAAAGGATGTTGGCCCGGTAGTCTACTCCAGCCCAGTAGGCCGTTGTCGTGCGCACCCCAAGCCTAGTAGACCGCATCGCCCCCCACCCCCAACCTAGCAGGCCGCGCCGTGCCCCACAACCCCGAGCCCAGCAGACCCCCTTCCCCCGCATTCCCGCAAAACCCTAGCGCGTCGCTCTGCCCTCTTGCTCTCTCTCGCACCGCGTTGCCGCCTCTCTTCTCTTTGTGCAGCGCTGCCGCCTCTCAGCCATCGCCGCTCCGCCTCCTAGCGCGTCGCTCTGCCCTCTCGTGCAGCGCCACCGCCTCCGCCCCTCATCGTCGTCGCTCCTCCGTCGCCCCTTGTCGTCGTTGCCGCTCCACCCCTCGTTGAGCTCGATCCGCCGTCCCTGCTCCGCACCTCCTCGCGATGACCCCCCGTACGGTCTCCTGCGCCTCACGCCGCCGGCGCCGATCGCCGCCCTGCTCCCTCCACCTTCGGTACCGATGGCATTAGAGCCCGCTATGGGTCGCCGTTCCGCCAGGCTTACGGGCCAAACAGATCGGCACGACATGATGTATGCCTTACCGGGTCGTGCCGCGAGCTGCTCCCCTGGCCCAGAGCACAGTTCAGGACGGCTTGCATGGGCCCGCATGCCTTGTCAGGTCGTGCCCTGAATCGTGTTGGGCCGGGCCGTTCCGGGGGGGGGGGGGGGATGCCCAGCTATAGATGTGGCCACCTACTCAGGATCTTTGCCGAGAAGCCTGGTTCAGTTTTATTGGAATGCTACAAAGGCAAAAAAAAAAATCGCTAGAAGGTGGTTTGTTTTACTTTGAATGTTTTATGTTTCCATCCTTTATTTCTAGTCAAGCAGTTCCGTTAGCAGGAGACACTCGGCTATTCCAGCCTTTTGTTTTGCTTTGAGTTTTTGAGGGATATTATTTTTTGAGGTAAATAAGTGATTGTCTCATAAACTATTAGCTCATGCTCATCTTAGGTGCTTTTTCCTTGAGAAGAATAAAAAAAGTACATGCAACCTTGTAGATTATCCAAATGTCGAAGCCACGCATAGTCCACGCCATCGCAGCAAAAGTTCAAGGTAACAGCAAGTCAGTTCGTGCGTGCGTGTGCGTCGCAGGCTCACAGCCAAGGCTCCGTCCGCCGACAAGCTGGCCAGCGAAATGGGCCGAGGCCGAAGACCACGCCTCTCCACGGCCGCGGGACGGCTCCGCGCAAAATTGCTGGAAGCGACATTGATTTATTCTCGAGCTCGGCATTACGGCATAACAGGATATGAAGACACTCAGCAAACCACATGGAAAGTTCTTATAACAGTAAACCACAGGAACAGGTTTACCGAACTTTATGCTTAACATAATGAAAATGCAACCATCGTGGAAAGCTGAAAGCATCGTACATATAACCCAAACCATCGTGGAAGCATGTATGACAGGCCTGAAAAATACAAACAAAAATTGAGCCGTATATGCTCGACAACCTAGCCTAAATAAAGTTTTTATTCTCTCGAATTTAGCATGATTACACTCGGTTCGGCTGAAAATACGCACGCAGCAGAGAAGTGATGCAAGTACGAACACTATAAATTCCCAGCTGCCTCCTTATCGTGGAAGAAGTTTTCACCCAGAAGGTCGTCTTGGCCATTGTACTGCACCTTGTGAGAACCAAAGCCTATGTTCTCGCCGCCTGAAAATCCTCCCGTGCTGGTGCTGCTGTTGTAGCTGCCTCCTGTTGTGTTTCCAGTAAAGTTGTTGGCCTTGTTAAGGCCACCAGAACCAGAATCTCCTCTGCTGAAACTGCCACCGGATTCACCAAAGGTTCCACTGCCGGCAGCTCCAGTGTCTTGCTTCCCAGCACCATAAGTGTTGGGAGAATTATACCAACCAGCGTTTCCATCAGAATTGCCAGCAGTATAGCTTCCACTGCTGCCATATCCAAGACCAGAAGCACTGTTAGCATTGGTACCAGAAGCATTGCTTTTAGCATAACCAGCAGTAGCTCCATCCCCATAACCAAGATTTCCACCAACATATGTCCCACCAGACATATTGTTGTAATTTGTAACATAACCACCGGTAGTTCCATCACCATAACTACCACTGCCAGCATATTTGTCACCAGAGGAATTGTTGTAATTGGCAATAGAACCACTGGTGCCTCCATCACCATAACCACTATTGCCACCAGCATATCCCTGGCCACAAGCACTGTTGTCGTTGGTACCAGAAGCATTGCTTGTAGCATAACCAGCAGTAGTTCCATCCCCATAACCATGATTTCCACCGACATATTTGCCACTAGATGTACTGTTATCATTCATAACATAACGACCGGTAGTTCCATCACCATAACTACCACTGCCGGCATATTTACCACCAGATGTATTGTTGTAATTGGTAATAGAACCACTGGTACCTCCATCACCATAACCACTATTGCCGCCGGCATATCCCCGACCAGAAGCATTGTTGTCCTTGGTACCAGAAGCATTGCCTGTAGCATAACCACCAGTAGCTCCATCCCCATAACCACGATTTACACCTACATATTTGCCACCAGATGTGTTGTTATAATTCGTAACATAACCACCAGTAGTTTCATCACCATAACCACCACTGCTGGGATATTTGCCACCATAGGTATTGTTGTAATTGGTAACGGAACCACCGGCAACTCCATCACCATAACCACTATTGCCGCCAGCATATCCCCGACCTGAAGCATTGTTATGGCTGCTAACATACTCACCACCGGTGGCTCCACCGTTGTAACCACCATTGCCGCCTGCATATCCACCACGATATGTATTGTTGTAGTTGCTATCATAACCACCACTGGTAGTTGCATCACTGTAACCAGCACTGCTAGCATATCCACCAGTGCCACCAGAAGCATTGTTGACGTTGCTAGCATGGCCACCACTCGCAGGTCCATCATTATAGCCACCGCTGCCCGCATATTCACCACTGTGACTTCCATATGCACCAGAACCAGATCCATGGCCACTGCCATACACACCACTATCATATCCTCCGGTACTGCCAAATCCTCCAGTAGCATATACATTGCCACTATTGAAACTGTCGCCACCTCTTTGTATTCCACCAGCACGGTCGTTGGCATAGTCTACCTTAATAGTCCGTCCTTGAAGCTCCTGCATCAGTTCAAATTGTTTTGATATTTTAGAAACAAGCAAACCATTTATGTCTCAGAAAAATAAAATGCTCTTTATTATAATTTGAGTAATGCAGAGGGGAGATTCCTTCTCTGCTTTTATATTAAAACTCATAAAATTTCACTAGATACAGAGAGTTATGACAAATGGACAAGTATTTTCCAGGCCAAACTAACAGGATGTGTTTTTTTGCCATTTGCATAGTTGGAGGAGCAAAAAACATGCTAATTAGCGATAAGTTTCTATAATGTAGAACTAACACAACATCAGAAACCACTTGAAATAGTTAAAAACTAAGTGCAAATCTCTTTTTCAGACTAAACAGTTAAAGTTTCTTAACCCATGCTGCATATTAGGAAACAGAAGAATAGCATAGCATTGTGATGTGCTGAAAATGACAGGATTAACTTGTTTATTTTAGTTGCTATAATTCACCACAAAACTAAACAACGAATATGTTAGTAGCTGAACTGTAACTCTCATCGAGAGGATGACACTAGGAGATGGGGCAATTTTCTGGTTTATTTCTCACACAACTCACACAATGTCATACCAACCCGAGGGGTTGTGGATACATATTTATAGCTGGCCAAGGCAGCCAGCATATGCTAAGATGCTAGTCTAAAAGCATAAAGCAAGTGCAGTCCTAGATGATCTAATGCAGTCCTAGATACTGTCCTATGCTGTCCTATACAAGGACCAAGATGCTGTCGTATACAAGGACTAAGATGCTGTCCTAGACAAGGACCAGCAGTCAAACAAAGACCAAGACCAACAGTACGCTCAAGACTTATTCCATCAGAATAGACTTCTTGGAGTCAGTGGGTGGAGATCAAGTATCAGTTTTCTGAACACCATCTTAAATCAATAACAAGCTATATTTCAGCTATTCTGACCTAATAAAAGTTCAGTAGTTGTAGATTTGAAGTTCCATTCCTCAAGTGCAATTTAGGAACCTTTAATGTTCAGGATTCATCATTGCAAGTTAAGCAACAAAATTACATACAGGATAACAACAGATATGGACGAGTTACCTTGCCATCCATGGCAGTCACTGCAGCTGCAGCATCTTCAGTAGTTGAATAAGTTATGAATCCAAATCCCCTCGATCTTCCGGAATCCCGATCAGTGATGACTCGAGCTGAACAAAATTGTAAAACAAAGAAACATCAACAACACAGATAACGTGGCAAGAGAAAAAAAAAAAACAGCATGAGGAATTAATTGGATAAATGACCATCAAGGACATCCCCATAGTAGGAAAAGGCATTCTTCAGGCTGTTTTGATCAGTGGCAAACGAAAGTCCTGAAAGAAGGTAAATTAGTAAATACCAGTAGTATTGGATATTATTAGACGTCATAAAGAACACAATTACATCTTACGGCCAGTGGATTGCATAGGAGAATAGTTCTTTATTTAAGCATACCTCCGACAAAAAGCTTTGAAGAAGACATGCATCTTACTGCCTGAAGCAGCGACGAATTCGATAGTGCCGACGTTTTCCTCAGCGTATTCCCAATCCTGCTGGCGAAAGCCATTGCTCAAGTTCCCTGCAAGAAGCCACCACAGCACCGAAACAAACACAAGATGTTCAGTTGGCCGAGACACAACCACAGCTTCATTTGAAAAAAAAAAAGCATCAAACATGGATAATAAGAGAGCAAAATTGCTATATTCTTGCATTTATCCAAATTTACTAGAGGGAGTCCGAATTCGGCACTCAAATTGTATCGGAACGGAAAATTCCAAATAATCCCGGGATGTGAAAGGCGAAATGGATTGCTAACTCATACAGCTAAAGCGCTAAAATGCAAAGACCAAATCGAAAGGAAAACTATCAATCTTGACCCAAGAACAGTGCACCAAGAGACGAGCAAGCTAAATAGAACAGTTCACCAAGAGATCCTACAATTTGTAATCGAAACCGCTACGCCAAAGAATCCGAGGCAAAAGATTTCCTCGGCTACGATTCACGGCGCGGTGGCGAGCCTCCCGCTTCCACTGCGGGATGCGGCGGCTCCCCTGCTGCTTAAACCCTACGACGGACGGCTCGGGGTTCACTGGAAGGGAAACTGAACCGGATGCTCGCGTCGCGTGGCGGCAGAAAGTGGATTCTGGAGCACGTCGAAATGTAAGGCCCATAAACGTATGGGCCGACCCATGAAACAGCCCAACGAGTCATGCTTAGCATCTTCTTTTGCCTTTTTGCGAGAGGAAGATGTAATACTAGTCGATTAGGCAGGTCCGACTAAAATCTTACGTTACGTGCGCCGAACAAGAGAGAAGAAGGTGGAAAGTAGCAAAGAACTTGTAGTACTGGTTAATTGGATAGGCTTCCGGAAAGTGGAGCTTTCCGTTGGTGGCCGCGCACCACCACTGCTGCTTTAGTGTTCTGGTCTTGTTTATGTCAACGAGGACACAAGGCAACTCGGCCGTGATTTCCTTTCTGCGAAAATTCTGTACGTCACACGACACACGAGCAACCGGAAGGACGATCGATCTTATCTGCCTGTCACAAGCGACCTAACTCCAAAAGGCCATCCAGCATCCATGATCTATCGCACTCGCACAAACACCAGGAATCCTTCCTTCCTTATCACAGGAGGAGAAGCAGAGTAGTATCTGAGTATCGTAGCATGGCCGACACGACCATGTGGTGGCCTCGTGCTTAGTATCTCGCAGCATGCGACGACAATCCCGCACGTTTGGCGCAAGGAAAGAATGCTCTGCTTGCCATATCGCGCACGTGGAACGGAATAGGACACGGTTCCAGCCCACCACCACCCTAATGTAACACGCAACGCGCGACCGACCGGGTGCGAGAAAAGGTTGACGCGACGCCACGGAGCCGAGACCTTTCGTCCCTATCCAACTTGTTTTTTCCCGGCCAACTCCAGCCAGCCATTCACCGGCGACGTACGTCGGTCGAGCCAGCCCAGCCCAGCCCAACCCAAGGAACGTGTCGTGCCGGGCTCACCAATTCACTACTCACTCCCCTGCTCGGACCGCTCGTTCCCTCGCGCACGCGTGTACCCCACTACCCGTCCCGTCCGGCTGTCGCCAACGCTTTGACCGCCCGTCGACCAGTGTGCCGGGAACAGAACAGGGCACGACTCGAGCACGCGCACAAGAGAATTCTGAACAATGGTGCCGTGAGCTTGTTTATTTCAAAAAGGAAATGCAGGCAATTCGGCCGAGATTTCTTTTCTGCAAAAATGATGTACTATGCCACAAGAGAACGCAAGGGACTGGGGCAGAGAAAAAAAGAGTAAATTGCACCAACGGTCCTCGAATTGTTTCGGGGTATCGTCTAGATCAACTTAACTCATCTAGGTCCATAATAAACTTATAAATTATAGCAACAATCCCTAAACTTGTCATGTGATGTCATCTAGGTCCAAATCTCTATCAGTGGTTCAATTAAATTATATATGCTTGTCGACGCACAAAACTGATCAGGTCAATAACAAGTTGATTCACGTTTTCTAGTATAGTAGTAACAATGATGCATGCTATAATTCAACTACAAAAAAAAAATGGTACATGGCGTGACAAAAATTTTGAATTCAAACATTGGTTCCTTTCTGGTTGGCTGCCCTGAACAAATTCTCAAACAACTTCGGAGCCATTGGAGGAAGAACCACAGGTACCCAAGTCAATTAAATTAGTTATCTTCTCATGAACATGTACCTGAACATATCAGCAGTCACTCAAAAGAAGGCAAACAAGTTGGAAAACAATTAAGCAACAGCCCATTATGTATGCACCACCCTATCAATAACATCCATGACGTATGCATCAGGATCGAGTGAGCAAGAGAGAGGTAGAGAAAACGAGTTTGCACCTTATCTTCCTGCTCTTTGATGCACGTCGATCAACAAGCTCTCTCTCTTTTCTGCTGCTGCTTCAGACCGTAAAATGCAGACTCTGCACCATATATATTAAAGGATTCTTAATGGTTGCTCATAAGTTCCAAGGTCATTAGTTTTTGGCACATGGAAATCTCCACGGGCAACTGTGCCAGACTCAAGGGGAAAAATAAAAAGAGCAATGTCACAAAAATCTCAATCTTGGAACAGTAACAGTTTTCAAAGGCACCTTTTGCGAGGACAAATTAGATTTTAAAATACACTACGAAATCTTGGACAGTGGCAGTTTTAAAAATCATGTTTTGTGAGAAACGAAAATGTTTAGTGTACTTGTGATCCCACATGGAAAAATAAGCCAAGCTAAAACTGCACCAGAATCGACAGTTATGTTGGGTAAACTCCTGGCTACTCAATTTGTTGCCTGAGCATATCCAATAAAAAGTGCAGTAGCTGAAAATGAACTAACCAGATGCCCCTCTATCACATGACTCGAGAAACTCCTTGAGCAGTTGTTGATAAAACTCAGAATCGTCGATAAGTTCAGGATCACCCTCCACATCGTGCCCCTACATGACAGCAACAAGAATAAATGAGACATGAAATGGATTCCGCCTATATGTTCAATAATTTTGTAACAAAAAAAAACGGATATCTAACAAATTTGAAACGCCAACATGAAAAACATCATCTCAATGGAACCACAAATAATGAAATTTCAGTAGTGTGACTGAGAGGCAGCTAGGATTGAAAGAATTTAATCATAATAATGTAGTGTTGCTCAAACCTCCTTAGCAGTTTCAGGTTCTTGTGCATCCTGAAAAAGGAAGTAGAAAAGGTTAGATGCTAATTATTAAACATTTGTGCAGACATGATTATTGCTCCTTTATAAAAAAAAATGCATCTAAATTACCTCCCCAAATACACAAACAGCAGATTTATTCAAGTACATCCTGTTTATCATCCGACTTGGGTCTCTCATATAACCAGCAACTTGATCGCTTATGTCCTATTCACACAAAAGAGGGGAAAAGTAGGCTGTAGGTTCAGGCTTGCTCAAGAGTGATAAAGTGCATAATAATTATTAGAAGTTAAATAAGCATTCAGGTAACCTGATTAAATGCGTGTAGCTTTCCTTTCATGGCAGCGGCACCCGTTGTAACCTGTATTTTCCTCTGCCATTTATCTATCTCAGTATTTCTGAACTTGGTTATCCTGTACAGAAGTAGTTAACCAACATTAGGTCTATTTTGTATCAGCACATAAACCAATATATATTGGTTGGCACCACGAAAAAAAAAAGTTATACTGATTGCCGCCTTGCTGTCTAGTAATGATCCATGCAAAAAGAAAGGTATTTGCAGAATGAAATCAGGTCAGAGCATATGAAAGAAGGTGAACATTTTAAGCATGTTATAAATGTTATCCCATTACTTTATTGCATTACATGCCATTCATCAACTTTAGATATAGGGGCTTAGGAAAGACTAGACCAATTCCTTTCACCAAACTGCTTCAAGCAATGTATTTGTCGTATGCCTTCCCTACTACCAGGCTTCGCAAAGAAAAGTATTACTAGCAATTATAAATAGACTGCACCCATCGACTCCATTGTGGAACATATAATCAACACACGCAGCAGCAACTTCAAATGAAACCGGATACCTCGCAACTGACAAATTAAAACGACATGGGGTTGAAGCCAGAACAACCTATAAGCTACGGCGAAAGCAGCTGGGACCCAGGATGGCAAGCCAGAAATATCACATTAGATCAACAAGTTATTTTACCCAATCATGCAAGTTTATATTTACCATTTTTGCACAGGTGGAAATAAGTTGGTTACAAATTCTTTTACTGTACTACGGTTATAGATATTTTAGCTTAGAAAGGAGTAAAGTAAGAAAAAATAACAACAACTCTATTAGAAGACTACGGCAGTGCAAGCATGTACAAAATACATCTCATTACCAGGACCAGATAAATAATTAAATATACAGCTTTAGAATTAAGACTGTCTATAATTTTAACAAGAAATGCTCTTTTAGAATGCAAGCAATTGTTAAAAAAATTGACAGGAAACCAAAGAAGTGAAAGACATTGTAGGTAACTGAAGCCATAAAATCTAGCAATCCTTATCAAACCTGTTTGTTAGTTCATTACTGCAAATGTGAAGTTTACCTTGTCTGCAAGTTCTGCACTTCTGACCACTCTTCATCCTCTCCATTCGAGGCAGAAAGCTTTTCTGGATCAAATCAAGAATATGAACATAGGGATGGTACCGTGATTTTTATGGAAGAAAATAATGAACATGGATAGTAGTAATACCATCTGAACCCTTTGTAACCTGATAACTTTCCAGCATTGCCTATAAGTAGCATACATGTTAAGTTAAACACAAAAAGGAATACTTCAGTGGGGCTAACTAAAATCCATCTTCGCAAGGAAAAGCAAAAGCAGGTAGTCAGACCTCCTGCAGTTCTAACATACTACTCAGAGTCTGCTTTGACGATTTCAATAGATCATCGTAAGCTTGTTCTATCTCCTTATCATGATTGCAGAACTTTGTTTTCATGGGCTCCTGCAAGAGCACAACACAGGCAACATTTGAATTCATAATTTGACCTAACAACAACCTTGCATCAGAAAGAGGAACAATTATGATGAACCAAATAAAATGCTGGGTACACGGGTGAAGGTAGTGAGACCTGGGGCAACTTGTTCGAAGTGGCAAACGCTTTCTGCAGCAAGAACTTCGTTTCCAGGGTCTTGTCCCATATTGCCTTCAGTAAACAGGAATTGGACAGTGGTAAGTAACTAGGATCATTGTACATGTTAGGGTGTGTTCGTTTCTTTGGGTCTAAATTTTAGTGCTGTCATATCAATCGTTTCGAATACTAAATACATGAATTAAAAATAAACTAAATATAAAACTAATTACACAGTTGGATGTTAATTTACAAGACAAATCTATTAAGATTAATTAAGTCATCATTACAAGATGTTTACTATAGCATCACATTATCTAATCATGATCTAATTAGTCTTAATAGATTCGTCTCGTCATTTAAAGGGTGAGTTATGGACTAGGTTTTATAAGTAATCTATATTTAGTACATTTAATTAGTATCTTAATATTCGATGGGACAGATCTAAAAATTACAGGCCAGGAAACGAACACACCCTTACATAGCAGCACATAATAAAAGATGGATTTGAGGTTTCAAAACAGAACATAAAAAGTGAGAAAGCACCTTTTGATTTTTGAGCGACTAACCTTTCAAGGCATCCTCCTCTTTGTGATGTTTCATCATCTTCAAAACACTTGTACCTCTGAAAATCCGGAGCCACAGACGGACAGCGAGACGAGTTATTATGTGTGGCAGCAGGTCTCGACGGCTAGGGCGCTGCAACCCCGGTAGCAGCGGGGCGGAGGTGCCGGCCATTGATTGAAAAACCACTGAAAACCGGTCGTAAACCGTGGTTTTCGGTGAAACCGGTCCGGTCCGGTTTCATTGGACGATCGGTTTTCGACCAGTTAAAATTTAAAAATATGAAATTTTGGAAAAAAATTGTAATAAAAATATGTAAAAAAACTAGATGAAAAACTATAAATTATGATGAAAGAGCTAGATGAAACCAAGCATATTTGTGTGGCAAAAAAAATCTATAAAGATAAAATGAAGAAAAACAATTAAAAAAAAAGAGAAAACGTACCTTATCTTCTTCTTCCTGCATCAAACCGTCGCTCCTCTGATTCTTTTGCCTGCGCGGCTATCCCAACGTTGCTCCCCGCCCCAAATCGCACAGCCCCATCGTTCTTGCCCCCAAATCTCTCAACGCGCCCCTAATCGCACGGCTCAACCGGCTATCCACGGATGCAGGCCGGCTAGCCGGCGTTTTGCTGCGGAAAGTCGAGCTTCGGGGCGGCAAGCCAGACTGCAGCGGGCGTGACCGGCGAGCACGACGAGCTCGACGTGTGAGTGCGGCGGATCGGGAGATCCCGATTTTGTTTTCAACATTTCGATTTTTTCTGTTGTTGTTTTAATTTCCCTAAATTCGGTTGTGTTTTTACTTTTAATTTTAAATCTATCGGCTGTGTGGCAAGAATCATCGGCTTACGAACGAAACCGGTCGGTTTACCGACCAAATCGCTCGGCTAACCGTTTCGTATTCCATGAAATTCTTTTGAATTCGTTTTCTGAATTTTAACCAGCTAACCGACCGGTTTTATCAGTTTTCGTGGTTTTTATCAAACCACTGAGGACCGGTTTCTTTGGTTCAATTGATGTTTGTAACCTTGGTGCCGGCGACGCGGGCTAGGGTTCGGGCAGGATGGGATTGAAATCCACCTGCCTTCAGGTGGTGTTTGGATTCGGAGATGTGACCATCTGAGATAGAAAAATTAGGAGCAGAATAAATTTTGTCCATTGTGTGTTTAGTAATTTGAAAAAGGGAAACATACATAACTCTAAGCCGCGCCTTGAAAAAGAAGCTTAATAAGCATGATGGCCTTAGTGAAGAAGACAGGAACTTGCCGGCTATCCGATTGACCCAATCTAGTAATAAGAGAAACAAAGCTGGGAAAGCCGAGCGTAATGTTCGCCACTCCACGTCTGGCCCGTCTTGGTCTCGCTCACTTCGCCCGTCTATCGTATCGGTTCGGTTTCGTTCGTTGACTCTAGAATCTTTCTGGAGACAATCACTGAACCGAAAAATGGCCACTATCGTCTGACCCTTTTACCTGTATGTCATTAAAAAGGATGGTCATGACTTGTGTGCTCTTAAAAAGTTTGTCCGTATCCTGATGTCATCCATCTAAACTTTTTTGACCTATACAGCATTCTGTCAACATTCCGTCAATTTTTCACTATTAGTAGCACCTGACGAGTGAGATCGGGCCTAAAAATGTCCAAAATACTCTTGGCTATTTTTTTGAGTCACAACACATATATAAGCTCTAAATAAAATAACAAGAACCATAAAACAATTAATATGAGCGCCACGCTGAATCCTAGCCCGCGTTGCCGGCACCAAAGTAAAAGCACTCTCTTTCATTTAAGAGGAAAAACAAGTTCAACTGTATACAAGTGAATGCTTATAAATTACATTAAATCATTAACCAGCAAAAGACCCTCTCCTTGTAATGCACCCATGATGCCACTAATGGCCTTGATGCCCTTCTCCATCCCCAGCCTCTTCACCAAACGCCAATCTTCTGAAGCTCTCTCCTTGCTCATGTGATCAGAGAGGGAGGTTTATATGGTCAAAGGTGGCCATGCCCCTCTAGTTTTGGAAAATTACATTAAAAGCACCTTCATTCAGTACTTCAATAGCAAACTAATACTAGGCTGGCCTCCTTTTGTAAATTACTATATTACATTGCCCCTCTTGCAAACTCCTGCAAACTCGTCCAAGCTCCGTCACCGGTGACAGGCAACCTTTACCTCTAACAAACTAGTAATCCCCAAATTGGGCTATGGAAACTTTCCTCTGTTCTTAGCCTAGAACTGAAATTCCCAGCTATTCTGTCGAATTCCCCCTTTGATTTCTCTGTGATCTGGTTCGATAACTAGCTGGGCACTACACGGCGGCCCTCGCCGCCGCCGCCGCTGTCGATGGCCTCTCCAACCCTACTGAACCTGCTTTCGCTGCTCTTTTTACTGCGGCTCGGAGGAGTCGTCGCCTCGGCCTCCGGCGGCGGCGAGCGCGAGGCGCTGCTGCAGTTCAAGGCGGCGGTCGCCTCCGACCCCGGCGGGCTGCTGCGGGACTGGACCTCGGCGTCCGCGGACCACTGCCGCTGGCCCGGGTTGTCGTGCAGCGCGGGCGGCGAGGTGGTCGCGCTCAACATCTCCTCCTCGCCCGGCCGCGCGCTCGCCGGCGCGCTGTCCCCGGCCGTCGCAGCGCTGCGGAGCCTCCGCGTGCTCGCGCTGCCGTCTCACGCGCTCTCCGGCCCGCTCCCGCTCGCGATCTGGTCGCTGCGCCGCCTCCGCGTGCTCGACCTCTCCGGCAACCGTCTCCAGGGGGAGATCCCCGCGGCTCTCGCCTGCGCCGCGCTCCAGACGCTGGACCTCGCCTACAACCAGCTCAACGGCTCCGTGCCCGCCGCGCTCGGCGCACTTCCGGGTCTGCGCCGCCTTTCGCTTGCCTCCAACCGCCTCGGCGGCGCCATACCTGACGAACTTGGTGGCGCCGGGTGCCGCAGCCTGCGGTTCCTTGACCTCTCCGGGAACCTGCTCGTCGGCGGCATCCCCCGCAGTCTGGGGAACTGCAGCGAGCTGGTGGCGCTCCTGCTGTCGTCCAACCTGCTGGACGATATCATCCCGCCGGAGATTGGCCGGCTCAGGAACTTGCGGGCTTTAGACGTCTCGAGGAACAGTTTGAGCGGGCCTGTGCCAGCGGAGCTTGGTGGCTGTGTTCAGCTCTCTGTGCTTGTGCTGTCCAATCCATATACACCGCTTGGTGATTCAAGTTCGTCTGGTTATGAGGATGCGGACGACTTCAACTACTTCCAAGGAGGGATTCCGGATGCCGTCGCTTCATTGCCGAAGCTGAGGGTGCTGTGGGCGCCGAGGGCTACATTGGAGGGGAAATTGCCAGGTAATTGGAGTTCTTGCCAAAGCTTGGAGATGATGAATTTGGGGGAGAATTTGTTCTCTGGTGGGATTCCTAAGGGCTTGGTACAATGTGAGAATCTGAAGTTCTTGAATTTGAGCTCGAACAAGTTAACAGGTTCAGTCGATCCTTCGCTGCAAGTGCCTTGCATGGATGTGTTTGATGTCAGTGGAAACCAGTTGTCTGGCTCAATCCCTCAATTTATCTCGAAGAATTGTCACTCAGCTCGGCTCCCTACTGATGACTTCGTGTCAGAGTATTCTTCCTTCTTCACATATCAAGCACTTGCTGGATTCATGTCATCCTTGTTAATGCAGGGTACAGATTTGACAAGCTACCATAGTTTTTCTCGGAACAATTTTACTGGCATGGTTACATCCTTGCCACTTGCTGCAGAGAAGTTGGGGATGCAGGGGGCCTATGCTTTTCTGGCTGATGGGAATCATCTTGAGGGTCAGTTGCAGCCTGGCTTCTTTGATAAGTGCAACAGCTCAAAGGGCTTCATTGTGGAAGTGAGCAACAACTTGATAAATGGTGCAATTCCTGCAGAGATTGGCTCACTGTGCAGTTCTCTTGTTGTACTTGGTATTGCTGGTAATCAACTTTCAGGTGTTATTCCATCAAGTATCGGGCAGTTAAGTTATCTTGTGAGCTTGGATTTGAGTAGGAACCACCTCGGTGGTGCAATTCCTACGTCTATGAAGAACTTGCCGCACTTGGAGCGCCTCTCTGTGGCTCATAACCTTCTGAATGGCACCATTCCCACAGACATTAATCAGTTGCGCTCTCTTAAGGTTTTGGACCTGTCATCAAACCTCATCACAGGGGTGATCCCTGATGCCCTTGCTGACCTAAAAAATCTCACTGCACTCTTCCTTGATAATAATAAGCTTACTGGGAAAATCCCGTCAGGATTTGCTAACTCAGCATTGCTTACCATGTTTAATGTGTCGTACAACAATTTGTCTGGTCCGGTGCCAACAAATGGCAACACGGTTAGATGTGACAGTGTTATCGGGAACCCTTTACTGCAATCTTGTCATGTGTACATTCTTGCCGTGCCCTCAGCTGCTCGACAGGGTCGTGGTTTGAACTCGAATGACTACAATGATACAACACCTTCAGACCCACAAAATGAAGGAGGGGGCAATTCGTTCAATGCAATTGAAATAGCTTCTATAACTTCTGCAACAGCCATCGTTTCTGTCCTCCTTGCACTGATTGTGCTCTTCATTTACACAAGGAAGTGTGCTCCTCGAATGTCAGGTCGATCTTCTAGAAGAAGAAGAGAAGTTATACTCTTCCAAGATATTGGTGTGCCAATCAATTATGACACTGTTGTTCGAGCTACTGGAAGTTTCAATGCTAGCAATTGCATTGGAAGTGGAGGCTTTGGAGCCACGTACAAGGCTGAAATTTCACCTGGAGTGTTGGTTGCTATTAAAAGACTCTCTGTTGGGAGATTTCAGGGAGCCCAACAATTCGACGCTGAGATAAAAACCCTAGGGAGATTAAGGCATCCCAATCTTGTTACCTTGGTAGGGTACCATCTTGGTGAGTCCGAAATGTTCCTCATATATAATTACTTGCCTGGAGGAAATCTTGAGAGGTTTATACAGGAGAGGTCAAAGAGACCAGTAGACTGGAAAATGCTGCACAAGATTGCGTTGGACATTGCAAAAGCACTTGCTTATCTTCATGATATTTGTGTTCCTCGGATCCTTCACCGGGATGTGAAGCCTAGCAATATTCTGTTGGACACTCACTATAATGCTTATCTATCAGACTTTGGACTGGCAAGGCTCTTGGGAAATTCAGAAACCCATGCAACAACAGGTGTAGCTGGAACTTTTGGATATGTTGCTCCAGAATATGCAATGACTTGCCGTGTTTCAGACAAAGCTGATGTATATAGTTACGGTGTTGTCCTGATGGAGTTAATCTCAGACAAGAAAGCCTTGGATCCATCATTTTCTCCTTATGGCAATGGGTTCAACATAGTTGCTTGGGCATGCATGCTGCTCCGTCAAGGCCGTGCTCGTGAGTTCTTCATTGATGGTCTGTGGGATGTTGGCCCACATGATGACTTGGTGGAGACATTGCATTTAGCAGTGATGTGCACTGTTGATTCACTTTCTGTACGGCCAACTATGAAACAGGTTGTTCAACGGTTGAAGCAACTGCAGCCTCCAATTCGTGAACATCGATAAAGCATGCAGAATTTACACATTCAACTTGTAGAAGAAGGTAAAGATAGCCATGACCTGCGCCCTTGATGATTTTTTTTTTCCTAATCATCTGTTTGACTAGATTTTACCTGGTAGGCAACTTTGTATAATATAGCTTCCCCCTGAATTTCAACTAATGTATCTGCAGTTAAGGCTAGCAGATGTAAATTAACAATCTTAATGCCAAAGATTTCATTTAAGATTGACTGACTTGTGTTATTCAATTATTTCCTTTAGAGTGTATCCAGTTTAGTTGTGTGTATATTCCCAAATTGTAAGCAGTATTAAACAGCAGTTTAGTTGTGTGTCATACAGGGAATCGCCTTAAAGAAAAGTTGTGGAACCTCCCTCATGCTGCCATATTTCGAAATATCCATTATGAGTTTGCAAACCTCATTATTGTCTGTTGTTTTTTATTTGAAATTTTTGAAGACCAAGTCTTTTCTGGTGGCTAGTTGATATAGCTGAGTAGATAATGAAGGAATTCTGTTAAGGAACTATAACAGAACAAAAAACAAGAGCTAACAAGGATTAAAAAAGGAAATAATTCAAATTAACTCACAATAAGAGCTACAAGGATCAATGCCTGTTTTTCTTCTAAAGATTCACCCTACTTTTGAGGATTTCAGAGTTTTCTGCTTGTTTCAGTCGGTGCTAACCAATGCATTCAGGCTTTCACCATCTAGGTGAGACTCCTGATGCATATGCCGATGTGCCTGTGTAACTGTGTTGATTCTGACTTCAGCTTGTACTAACTCCGCAAATGTCAAGTACAAATGACTGTTCTGTTCTTACTCATCTTACTTCATTGAGTTGCATGGATCTCTGTTCTATCATGTCATGTTCAGTCCTATACTTTTTTACAGTATAATGGAACGTCACAGTAGTATTCAGAATGTTGATCTATCAGGCAATATGAATTCGTTTGAGATAATAGGGGTAGTTTGCTACCCTGGAAATCTTAACAAGGCCATAGCTTTGCCTTAATCAATTTCTGCACTAACAATATATTGTGTGTTGCTGACTGTTTGTTAGCACTTATTAGCAGGATAGTGACTGCACAAAACTAGTCAAGGGAACTGATGATCCAGTGAGATGATGTGTTATAGCCAATACAGAAGCCAAGGATTTGTCTCTTTCCCCAGTAAACTCCTCCAGAAGTACAATCTGAATTATGTTGCCCACCAACCATTTAAATAAAACTAACTAACATACCCAAAATCAAATTACAGTCCAGCCAGAGGCAGCAAAACACCCTCATGTTTTCTTGTCTACATCTATGGACCCTCAGAATCATCAGTCTCTGTTTCTGGCGGTCCAATCCTGGAACCGGCGGAGGCTCGCGGGGAAGTCGGTGAAGAGCCCGTCGACGCCGACGTCGTTGATCCAGTAGTCGTACTCGGCGTAGGGGTCCTGCCTGAAGTTGAAGTGCAGGAACTCGTTCTCGTTGCGGAACGTGTAGGGGTGCACCTGCATCCCCCGCGCGTGCGCCATGGCCACCAGGTCCGTGGGCGTCGCGAGCAGGTTGCCCCTCGTCGGCGGCACCACCGTGTCCTTCCACGGCCCGATGCCCACCACGTTGTGCCGCCCCATGTGGTCCAGGTGCTCGCCGGAGGTGACCTCGTCGTACGACTGGTTTGTGTCCTCGGTGCGCACCGTCACGTCGTCGACGAGGAAGACGAGCGGCGAGTCGGTGAGCTCCGCCGCCCGGATCAGCGACGTCGGCGCGAAAGACTGGATGAAGACCGGCTTCGCGCGCCACGCCGGCGTCAGGTACTTGCCGCCGTACCCATACTTTTTCAGCGTCGCTATGAACCTGTCCTCGTACTTCTTGCCGTCCGCCCATTTCACCTATACGCCAGATCGAAAAGCCGGTAGGAGTAATTATTATTTATCTAAAGATAAATTATTAACAAATATATGTGTACGAGAAAAACGGGGAACTTATTACGTGCTTGTTCATGAACACGGGGTTCTTCATCTCCGGGTAGATCCCCACGACCCTCTTGGCGTTCAACGCGATGTCGATGAACTCTTCAAATGTGATGATCGGAGAAACACCTGCAGAACACACAGAGTCTAGACAATATGATGCATGGTCACTGAACATTGTTCCTAGTAGATTTGATCGGAACTAATATAATGGCGAGGCGATTGGATCGCACGCACCGTCGTGGGACTTGTCACGGAAGTCCCATCTCTGCTTCGCCCTCAGCGTCTTCAGCTCCGCGAGCGTGAAGTCGACTGCAACAGATGGATCGCGTTAAATTATTCAATCAACAAACGAGAACACAATCTTCAGATAGAAAGAAAAGAACTACTACAACGTACTGATGAAGTATCCGGTGACGTTGGCCCACTGCACCTCGAGCGTGCGGCGGCGCCCGGCGAACTCCGGGTGGTCGGCGACGTCGGTGACGTCGTCGAGCGTGGTGTCGTGGAAGCAGACGAGGTGGCCGTCCTTGGTCGCCTCCACGTCGGCCTCGATGAAGTCGGCGCCCTCGTCGATGGCGCGCGCGTACGCCGCCGCCGTCTCCTCGGGGAGCTCGCCGTTGGACCCCCGGTGCGCGATGTTGAACGGCCGCGACGTCTGCAGCGGCGCCCTGTCGTCCCTGCCGCCGCCGCCGACCAGCGGACGCGCCGCCGCGCCGCTCGCCATGGCCGCCGCCACCACCACCACCATCGCCGCCGCCGAGATGGTCGACACTGCAATCTCAGGCAAGTTATCAAACGGCCTAGAGTGGCCGGCCGTGCAAGTTAAGTTGGATTTGAACGTACAGTGAATTGCCATTTTCGCAAGGTTCGTGGGAGTGGAGCGCGGCGGCGGTGGCGAGTGGCCGAGAGCTATAAAAGGGGAGCAGAGGAGTTGGCGCGCAAGGAATATCCCACCGGAGTTGAGGTTAATCCGGAGATTTATTTTCTTTTTGAATTGTCATCCAGAGGTTTCAGTAGTTTAATGTCGATTTTTTTTTTAACTGCGCAAGAATATTCTTTTTCTTCGGGAGAAGACGTTGGGCTTTCTTCAGCTGTATGGGCTTTGCATCGATGCGGCCTGCGCCAGGAAGGTCGGGCCAGGCC
Source organism: Eleusine indica (assembly GCA_030378355.1). Classification (NCBI taxonomy): domain Eukaryota; kingdom Viridiplantae; phylum Streptophyta; class Magnoliopsida; order Poales; family Poaceae; genus Eleusine; species Eleusine indica. The sequence continues at coordinate 44,165,642 of CM059500.1, forward strand.
GCACCGAAGCAGGCCCCTATGTTACATAATTGATTGGGCCTGATACGAATTAGGAGGTATTGAGGGCTAGTTTTTAATTCAGGCTTGAATGGACTTGGATTTGATATTTCTTCTTTTTTTGTGCAATATAGTACTTTTCTGGAAGCTACTTTCCGAATTACAGGTATTCTGGACTGCTTTTAATTGCTTCACATGAAAATGGTAGTGCTTCCAGAAATAGCACGCTTGATGTTGTTATGCAACATTCCTAGCTTTACTTTTATACTAGGTATATACACAAAAATTACGCAAGATATTCCTCTTTGGTCAAGAGACATATAGACCGCAAATATCTGTGGGAGTTTGTGTGCCACCTTTTTGGAGTTGGTGGTTTCTGTGTCCAGGATCACCACTAGCTACGTGGATCTACTATTCCTTCACTCCTTGTACACTCTTTTCTGCCTTATGACCTAGTACAAAATTTATACACATCTTCCTAGTCATCACGCTGTGGCAAAGGACGACGAAGAAGTAGCTTACTTGTCTATACAGGCACACGGCACACGCGAGCATTTTTATCAGTTACTGAAAAAAGTGTCGGTCATCGCGTCATGAGCTCTATCTATCTATCATCTATCATCTCTCCCAGATAAGCAATCCCTTCCAAAATGCGTGACACCGGCAAACCCGTGTGTTTGGATCTTCCCGAGCCGAACCAGATAGACAGATAGATAGCGGTGGTTTGACGACGCGACGTCTCACGATGGTACGTACGCGCGTGGCATCCACAGCACTGCCGCACTTGTCCGCTGATGCCGTCACCACCGCCGCTGCACCAGCAGTGGAACACGGGAGCATGCGCCGGAAGTGAAAGAAGTGGCCGGCCGGAACACGCGTCCAGCCTCGGCGCCGTCTCGGCCTAAAAAATATCGTTGCGACGCCGGCGCTGATGCGCTGCTGCGGTGACGAGGACGGCGGCGAGTCCACGAAATCAACGGTTGGATGCCGTCACATCAGACGTCGGGTACTGCACCTAATCAACAGGGCGATAAAGTGGCAATCTCGCACTATTCTGGACCGACTGGTGGCTTGACGGTTCCTCCCTGAGGGCAATAGCTCCTGACCTCTGTCGAGCACCTGAGCTCCATGTATTGATTCAAAGTGTAAGGCTACCAGACGACTGTACTTGTACGGCACGCGTTGTAAAAAGCTTAGTCGTCGACTTTTTCTTTCTTAATATAAAGATACACAGCTCTCCTATGTATTTAGAAGAAGAAAAAAAAATTCTAACGGGGCGATGATGAGCCGGCAGGCGGCGTCTCGCGACAGGACAATCATGCAGGGAGGGAGGGCACTTTTGGTACAAGTTCCAGGAGGGGCAGGGTGGTCATTCCTTCCTGCCTGCCGCTCTTCTTTCCTTCCATTCGGTCTCTCGTGCTTCTTGGCTAGTACAGTACAAAATGTGAGGTGATGTCTGAGATTGCACCGGCTACTAGCTACAGAAGACTAGCCTTTTGAGACCCTTTTTTTTTTTCTTCCTGAAACAAGCCTTTTGAGACCTGAATGCAGGAAGACTACGCACTTGCATGTATCGAGCGCTTCAACTGAGACCAGCATTAGATCCACTTCGGACACACTGCATTGTTAACCTCACGATCCTTCTTAATTTGTTCACTCCCTTTAACTTGCACTGTCGTTACACAGCAACCATCTCATTCTCAGGCCCTGCACTGCACCCCCTTGGGAGTTGCAGCAGGGAATACCCTAAACACAACTAATATAATCGCACCAAGTAAAAAAAAAAAAAAAAAGAAGCTCTATCATTAGAAAATCGAAAAAAGAAAAACGAGTTTAAGCTTCTGTCGTCTCCCCACCAGTAGCCCTATAGGTACACTACACACTCCAGCCTGCAAGAGAAGCAGCAGCAGCACGCACGCGCGCGCGCTCACAAAGTCACAAGAACTCGGACGGCTGCTTGTTGATGATGATGTGTCGGAGCGGGTGCTCGAGGTCGTCGCCGCCGCCGCCGGCGTGCCTGACGAACTCCGTCGGCGTCAGGAAGTTGCCGTGGCACACGCACACGATCCGCACGTCGTTCGCCTTGCCGAACTTGTACAGGAACCCGTCGATGCGCCGCGCGTTGGATCCCTCCAGCCGGGAGAACACCATCGGCATCTCCTCCATCATCGTCTTCCGGAAGTCGCCCGTGCTCGCCGTCCTCATCGTCAGCGACCGGAGCGTGCGCAGCGGCGCCTGCTGCTCCGCCGCCCGCGTGCTACCGTTCGGCGGCCGAGCTGTCCCCCCGGAGGATGGAGTCGGCGGGAGGGAGCTGTTGCTGTTGTTGTTCTGGCTGCTGCTGTTGTTGTCTGAAGCTGTGTTCATCGCTGATGAGCTCTTGGCATCAGCACCACCGCTACCACTACCACCTGCATCAAGGGAGGCACACAACTGTCAGAAACCGGCATTGGAAAACATGGATCCTGCATGTCCCAGTTTACCACTGAAGTCTGAGAAAGCACTCAAAACAGTATTACTCACAGTACAATAACATACACATGCTATCGGTTCAAGTGGGAAAAAAAGGAGAGGAACAAGTAGATGAAATGTTCAGTCTATTTTGAAGCCAGATGGCACGCATTTGCTGAAAATGTGAGAAATCCTGACATAATAAGTGCAAGCAAGATGACCTACCACGAATGTGTTAAAGTTTTCCTTAAACTGAACTTTGCCAATGGACAGTGCATAAAGCAGAACATATACGCACCACCTCACACAATGATTAGTCTAATGATCACACACATACCGCTACCTAATGATCTAGTACAGTCCTAGCATTACAAATGCAGGTTAACGTTAACAACCGAGTTATCCCATAAGAGGCATGTCCACCTACCTTTTAGCATATTCTCAGTTAACCACACAGTGCGCATAAAACGAACTAGTGCAGGTGACAGCAATCGAGAAGCAAGCAATGCTTACTGAAAACGTACATCTGATTCAATTTTGTCAAGGCATCAGCGTTGTCTGAAAACAGCAATTCGTATCTACTGCAAACGCTAACGTCTAAAACAATCCTCCCAGATTACCGAAACGAGGCGATACGGACATGACAAGCAAAATTCCTACTAAGCGAAGATCGGGCCACCCCTAGTAGCTACCCCTTTTTTTGCTAAGAGTGTCGAAATCACAGAACTATCATCGACAACATCACAACGGCTTCTTCTAAACACGGCAAGGCAGCAAGAACAGCTGCTGAATCCCATGACATCAGGGTTAGTAGTAACCGAAATCACAAAGCCACAGCCCACAGGTGAAGATCCATACGCCATTAAACCTGCTTCGCCTAGATCTCTGCTTACGCATCTCCTACCAAACGAAACCGAACACCGCCCAATCAAATCTAAACAACGCGGCAACCTTCATGCACAATCAAGAACTAGCGACCAACACGGGAAGAATGAAAAAAAATTCGTCTGGATAAAGCGCGAAAAAAACAGTGGGGGGTTACCTTGCTCTGGCAAGCTCGACGAGGTGCGCCGGAGCTGGAACCCGCCGGACGCTTCCTGGGCGTCGTCGCCGCCGCCGGCGGACGACCTGCTGGAGTTCATCGAGTTCCGGCGCTCCAGCCGCTTGCGCTTCGCCGCCATGCGCCTCTGGCACTGCAGCGCCTTCCGCTGCAGCCGGGCCTCGTCGTACTCGGTGGGCAGCGAGGAGGTCCGGTGGAGCGGCGGCGGCGGCGGCTCCGCGGTGGCGAGGTCCTCGCCGCCGATGCCGGGCAGCGAGCACATCGACGGGATGGAGGAAGACCGCGCCAGGCACTGCTTCTTCGCCTCGCGCGCCGGGTCGGTGCCGAAGCAGCCGCCCAGGGACAGACCGAGGCTGAGCTCGATCTCGTCGGACTTGTCGCCGGCGGCGCTCCCGGTCTTATCGTCTTGCGAGCCGGCCTCCCTGCCGAACCTACCTAGGAAGTCCCGCGAGGCCATGGACGAACTCCGGCACGGACCACCTCCCAGAGGCCACTCCTGTATACAGTACGTCAACCACAACTCGTTTCAGTCACGAACAACTCAAACGACACGAGCGGCAGGATACCTTGCTTCGCTAGAGCAAGCTCCATGAACAGCAGCAGATTGCGCACAAAAAAAAAACAGAAAAGTACCTCTCCCACGCCGCGAATTCCTCCAGAAACAGAGGAATTCACGCGCCGGAGGCCCCGAGCACAGAGCATTGCAACACCCAAAAACCGGGCACGGGAAACGAAATCGAGCGAACACGATAAACCAGGCGAAATTAAAAGGATCAGATCTCACTCACCCCACAGTGTTGCCGGATTGGAAGCCGGAGCACGGGAGCGGGAGGAAGAAGAGAGCAGGAGACGAGGCCTTCGTGTCTCTCTCTCTCTAATCGCTCTGCTTCGCCTCCATTAAACAAAAAAAAAACAGAGTTTTCCCTGATTTTTTTTTTCGCCGATTAAACTAGAATGGAAAACGGCTTTTGTAGGGGGAGGCTAGTCGGATGGGACTACGAGCGCACGGCGCGTGGCCGCGTGTCGGACAACGCAGACACGTGTTGCGCCGCGACGAGCCAAGCCGCGCAGTCAAGGGTCAGGCTCGGCTCGGCTGCGCTGTGGTGAGGCTCGGAAAAGCTTGACGTGTCGACGGTGGGGTGTCGGGCCTGACACATTCCAGACGATTCTGCCGTGTACCGGGCTATTGCCTATTGGTGGAGGTAAAAAGATCAAAAGCCACAATTTCCTTCTAGAAATTATGGCCTAACACAAACCTGCATAGAACCTATCTGTGTTTTTTTAATCCAGGAAAAACTCTCATGAGATCGATTTATTACCCGTAAAAAATCTACGTATTATTGGTTCAAAGTAAAGTCTAAAATGATTTTTCTTGTTTAAATTATGCAATTTAGTAAGTAATAATTGCTAAATGAGAAAACTAAGGTAAGAATTTGGAGGATTTTGATATGCTTATTATCACTTACCACAAATAAGTTTGTACCGTAGTGTCTCTAGTAGATGTTGAATTAGATTTCGTGCTAACCTGAGAGACAATGTAACTTGCTCTCCTCATTGAGAATTGATTGAGACTCGGATGAGGTCGTTGCAGAAGTCTTTGGAAGGAAGGGATTGCACCGGAGTTCTTCCATGGCATCATGCAACTTCCTAAGCGGGTTCGGGAAGGAGACCAACGCATATGAAGATAAGGTTAAGATCATGATCAAGATTGACCATGATCTTCTCATGGAAGATAGCGGTGAGTAACTCGCCATCACGGAGAGCCCCCATCATCGCTGCTCCACCGCACCTTGTCACTACCAATCGAGTACGACAAGGCATGGTTGTAGCGGAAGACTTTCCATGATCAGAGCGTCTGACGACCAAGCACACAAGGGGTTAGAGATCTTAAGAAAAAAAATAGAAGAGAACACAACTAATCTAGTCAGACTAAAAAATAAAAAAAAAATTGAAATAACTTATCTGATGCTAGATCATAAAAGTGTGTGTATGGATATGAGGAGGAAAGCCAAGGATAATAATGAACATGGGGGAAAGATACCAGATCTACATGAACGATGAATCCATGGACAAATCATCCTGACTGGAAGTTGTCATGGTGGAGAGCATCTTGCTCGCCTATTAGACTTTCATGTCAGGAGGGCTCTGAGGTGGGCGAAGACATGTAACTTGGAGGTAGGCAGAATGGTTTGAGAGAAGTTGATGAATATATAACACGAGACAATGAGAAGATAGACATGATAACGCATGGTTGACGTATGAGATGACGACACAAAAAAGATATGAAATAAATTTCTGTTAAAATTAATATGAAGTGTGTGAATTAATAATTTTATCGGAAAAAACAATCAAAGTTAATTATATTGATTTGAATGCTATAATTTTCTAATCGGGTAAAGAACAACAAGTATGAAAAAAATGACAAATTGGTTGACTGTATGGATGGTTACTACAGTATATTGTAACTAAATTAAAGAAGGTAGATTGACAAAAGAAAGAAATAGATGATACTTTTGTTGATTGTTACATATGTTGTGGTGAATCTTATTCATGGGACATTGTATTTCCTCTCGGTCGTGATATTCTTTATTGCTTACTGATTGAAAAAAAAATGGAAATAAAATACACGTCTGTGTGTATTGCTAGACGGATTGACCTTACTCGTGCATGTACATTTCTACTTGGTTATGATACTCTACTTATACATCCTTCACTTTTTGTTACCTGTGTACCATCCAACAAATATGGTATATATATATTTTATAAAATTATGTGGCTTGCGGCACCAATGAATGTGAGTGAATCTTAACAACAGAAACGAGGAATGACCGAACCGGGACAATTTTGAGCTTTCATTTTACGTGCGCCACTTACAATATCAGTCAGTACAATTGGTCGTAGCGACAGTATCACATTGCATTTCCAAGTGGCGTTGTGCAGTAAAAAAAAAAAATCAACTCGAGCTAGCGCCGAGCATCCACAGACCGGCTCGGCTCGTGGCTGAGCCACGCGAAAAAGGCGGCTCTCAGCGGGGACGTAGGGGCAGGCAGGCTACATGGCCTAGCCTGCAAGTGGCACCCAAACAGAACAGCTGCAACTTGCTGCCACCGAGTGGGCCCCGCCTGCAGCGACGGACGGTTCCTCTGGCATCCGCTTTAAAGCCTTGGGGCCCCGCGCGCGGGGGAGACGTGTGTGCTGCAGGCCGCCGCATCGCGCGCCACGTGCCTTCTCCGGGGGCACGGCGCACCCCCGCGTGGGGCCCGCGACAGCTCACTGCCCCCGAGGCCAACTTGCCGGGCCTGCCCGCCTCGCGCGCCCCGCCGCGGCCGTGGTCCGCACGTCTCTTTCGCGCCGCGTGACACGTGGGGGCCGTGACGTGCCGGGCCCGCGCGTCGGTGACGTGGTGGGGCGGGTGACTTGCGCCTCGCGCTGCACGGGATAGATTGGATAGATAGCGGTGGTGGCGTACCCCCGCGCGGTGGGTGGACACGTCACTCCGGGTAGGGTGACGGCGACGTACTGGCGGGAGGAGGCCACGTGTCGCGAGGCGGCGACGCGGAGGTGAACGGACGGCCGGGATGGCGCCTGGCTGTAACACCCGGGGGGGGGGGGGGGTGGACCCCGGGTACAAGTGGATGGAGGATAGTGTTTGCTTGTGGTCCCCGAACGGTGGGGCGGACCAGGATTCTGTGCGGGCGAAGTTTCTGTTTCTCGATGGGCAATGGTGCTGGTCATGGTCGTGTAACCAGGGTTGAAAAATGCTGTGAAAACCGGTCAAACCGGTCCGGTCCGGTTTGACCGGTTCGGCGAAAACCAATCTGTTGAATTTGAAAATTTGAAAAATTTATATAAAAATTATGATAAAAAACTAGATTTTTTATGATGAAATATGATGAAAAAATCATATGAAATAAACATTGTTTGACCCCCTAAAAAAATTGAAAGAATGAAAGTAGAAAAAAAAAATAAAAAAAATAAATATAACCTTATCCTCACCGACGCGCTCAGTTCCTCACCGACGGGCAGCGCTCCCGAATCTCCCGATCCGTTCGTATGTAATTTATTTATTTTTTATATGCTATATACATATATATAATATACTTATGTTACTATTAGTTGGACCATATATTACTTGTTTTTTATATGCTTTGTATATATATATAATATTATTATAAATTATTATCAAAATTATTATTAAAATTTACATTTTTTCACGCTATTTTTCTATTTTCTAAGATTTTTTAACTTTTTTTTATTATCGGACGGCTTTTCAGCCAAACCGACCGGTTAGCCAGTCCAAACCGCCAACCAAATCCAAATTTGAATTCGGCCGGCTAACCCGCCGGTTTGGCCAAAAACCGGCCGGTGCGGCGAATCGGGCCGGGCCAGTTTCATCGGTCAGCCCGCATTTTCAAACCCTGCGTGTAACTCGTGTGTGCGTTTCCTTCTTATCTCCCGGTTTCATGTTTGTCTTTCAGTGTTTTGAGTGTGCGTTTTGAACTAGATAAAGTAAACTTTTACCAGATGAAGTGTACGAGAGGAATAAGTAGCGAAACAAGTTGTCTATTACCGTGCAAGAAACACTGACACAAGAAAAAAAGTGAATTTTAAACATGCAGAGTTTTGTTTTGCTCATGGATAAGTCCTCATAAGTGTTGCCAGATGCTTTCTCCTTCTCTCCGGATGTATTTTAGTATTTTGAGTGCACGTTTCAGACCAAGGAAAAGTAACTTTACATTTTACATTTAAGTGCCTGAAAGAAAAACATGAAAACGGAAGAGGACAAAGTTTGTTTTGTTGATAGGCACTGATGGTTAATCTCCTGAAGCCTCATGAGATGCCTTTTTCCTTTGCCTTATCTCCAATATTTCTTTCTTCAATATTTTAGTGCCTTTTCTTTGCCTTATCTGCAATGTTCCTTTCTTTAATTTTTCGAGTGCATATTTGATTAAGTGTATGAAAGAAAAATAATATGACAATGAAGTTGTTTAGCGTGTAAAGAAACAAGGGACGAAATTTACGAGAAAAGGGTTAACTTGTTTCCTTTTGTGTTTCTATGTCCCATCATAGAAAATGTTAGATTGAGAGCTATATATATAACTCCAAAAATAAAGGATGTATAATGTGAACGTGTAATACTTTAATCTTTGAAGCGTTGGGCTCATGAAGTCTTGTAGGTCCGTGAGACGTTCCTTGTTTGTCTTAGAGTGTTGAGCCTTAAAGAGGAGTATGAGTTAGATTAATAGGTTATACAACAAAAAATATCATAAACAAATTTTCTAATCATACAAGAAATGACTTTGTTTACTAATATAGGAAAAATAGAACATGAAAAAAAGGATATTTTTGTTTATTATGCTTGCATTCTCTATCACGAGATGTAGCCAAGAAAATTTTTAAATTAGTTTGAGACACTGGTACCAAATTATTTATATATTTACTGTATTTTTTTAAAAAAATTGGTCATCAGTTTCAAATACTATAAGTATAATTAAAACATTTTATCAGTTAAAAATAAAACTTATCATCACATGTTGACTGTAGTCCAATTAGTTTATAGTCTAATTTCAACACATACGTTTGAAACGGGAGAAGAAATGAGACGTAAAAGATGCTATGAGAGTCCCAGACCAGTGGGAAAAGGCTCCAAACCATTTAAACACTAGGCCACCATCAGTGCTGACTGCTGACTGTTGACCAACGACTAGGAAAAGAACGGCAACTACAACCGTAAATCATTCCTCCATGGACGGAGGATGGGCCACAAGACCATGCGCACAACCGGCTACAAACCGCCCCGTTCGCAGGCGATCCGGCAAATCCGGGAGGCGGGGAGCAGAATCTTGGGGATATCGATTTTGTACGATGTTGGCCACAGAGAGAAAAGATTATAGGAAAAAAAAATCGGAGGTCGGCGATTTGACGCTGTCAGATTCAAACGGGCCAATAATTAACTCTCGCCGTGGCTTCCCGCCGTTGGATGGCCCCGTTGCCCAGCAACAGCCAACAAGGACAAGTTGCATAGTAGTATTATTTTTCCCTATCTAGTGATGTTGTGTAATCAGATGGTAATAAAATACTGCTAAAAAGGAAGGGCTCCGCTTTGGTACAATGAAGAATATGATTGGCTTTAAGTTCAGCAAGTGCAAGAGTGGTTGCTTTGATGCTTTCTGTGCTTCAGAGATGTGAGGCAGCATCTTATATCTTTGAGGAAGCATATAAATGGCAACTTGTTTTACCTTGTTTACTCGAAGCACAATAACGAGTTATTGGAAGTATTATTTAATTATAGTATGAAAAATATCTGACAAAAGTAAAGGCTTATATGTCAGTGTTCAGTCTTTCATAGAAGGGTACGATGTTTTGTATGCAAGACGACATCCATTCCAGCATTGAGAGCTTTTTTAATGATGGCTAAAAAGAAACGTGTGAATGCTTTTTCGTAGTTTGAAGTAGATGACAGCTACCTTTTCCTTATTTCTTTGAATAATCAGATGATAATATAGCAAGGTTATTTGTGTGTTTCCGTAAAAAAAAAGGTTATTTGTGTGGCGCATCTAGCTTAGTTTAGAAAGTGCAAGCTACGGTGTTTTCTACTATTATCGAGATATAGCTAGGCATGATCTTAGTTTAAAGTAATACATAGATGTCAACTACATTCCTTTAATTTGCTTCTTCTCTACAAGTTATTAGCAGCTTGTGTGACAAAATTATAAAGGTGGAATTGCCAATTTTTTCCTTGAACTTTCATCCGAGGTTCAATTTCGTCCCTCAACTCTCAAAAGAGGCCAACCTAGTGTATGAATTCTGGTTGAGTCCAATTTCGTTCCTGATATGACTTATAGCTATCCACGTGGTGTGTTGAGTCAACTTCTTAGCATCCACATTGGCGTGGCTAATACAGAAGCAACAAAACATATGTAGTCAGTGCTCCACAGAATTATTACACAGGTTGATGACCATCCAAATCCAGCAAAAGCTATCACATTCAACGATAAGTTATCGGTGTATATTTTGGTGACAAGGACAGTGATGTTTACCGTAGCCAGCTATAGCTGCCTTCCATATGCATAAACTAAAAAAAAAGCTTGGATCCAACACGCAACGAGCCACCACAAATGGTTGGAGACCCTGCGAATTGTAAAAGCACAAGTTGCCATGCGATCCTTGTTGCATCTAAGCGCAGCTAGAGTCAGTTTATTCTTGTTAATTGCCAACTTGCACCTCATAATGAGGTCTGTTAGTGCTAAGTACTGCTAGCTCCCGTCACGAAAAGAACAAGGCGGAGTACTAGGTAAGATAAGCTATAATTATAATACAGGTCAAAGAAGGGATCTTGAGCCGTGCATCACTATGATGATCTGGTTTAAATTAGAACCCAATTGAAATTATCACTCTGGAAGCTCCATTATTTCTCCATACCTTTTTTTTAAAATAAATAGGAGAACCACATATATCATCGATAGATATATAGAAAAGTTTAGTTACACAACATGAAGCAAGAAGCAGGCTCGGTTACGTCGGTCGACCAACATGTGTAGCAACCTAGAACCAATCCGTACCAAGCTTCCATAACTGTTCTTCTTCAGCAAAGTCAAGGACAGCAACATGACAAGCAAATTGAAATGCCTCGTTGCCTTTTGCTGCTCTATGGTCATAGTATCGGTGAATGAACAAGCTAATAAGACTATTAGAGCATATTTAATGGTCTGGAGTATTGTGGACAACCATACATATTATGGTGACGTCTCTCTCTCTCTCTCTCTCTCTCTCTCTCTCTCTCTCTCTCTCTCTCTCTCTCTCTCTCTCTCTCTCTCTCTGAGGAAGTGAGGTGTCTTGCCTCTGAGATCAGTCGTATAAACATATCGGAAATGTGCCTTTTTTTGCAGTCTAACCAGAATTTTATTTTTTTCTAACCAGAAAGAGAGCTGCATGCATCCTTATGTTACACTCATGGGAAAATATGAAATCAAACACAAAAATAAAAATAATGAAACACATCCTTGCAAGCTAATACTCTTCTCGTTCCAAATTATATGACACTCTATCTTTCTTAATTTTTCTTAAACTATATGACACTCGCATCTTAATATATCTTTGTCAGGTCCATCAATTGCGGTCATAAAACGCTGGATCGAATAACTGGATACCCAAGAAAAAAAAAAAAAGACGAGCGGGGAAGCAGAGCGCCGGTACGTGGAAAAGTGGAGAATGGTCCACCCGGTACATCCCCTGACCACAAAAACGTGAAGCCTATCTTCGTGTCGTGTCGATCGTCCTGGCCAATGCAAGTTGCAAAGCAGAATATAGCCCAGAAGAATGGAGAGACTTTTGATCTTCTCTGCTGGTGCAACTTGCTGCTACCTGTTCCTTTCATCTCCCACGCAATTTGCAAGATCTAGACTACTAGTAGAACCACCTCTCAGAGAATCAGAGTACATGCATGTACAATAGTTTATGTTATCCCGGACCACTATTGAATGTCTCCACGACGCCAAATTGGGTCGTGTTCGATCGGCTGCGTGCGTGCATGCACCTGGCGGCAGTATAATACGCGCAACTTGCTCGACGGCCCGGTGTGCGCTCATGCCATAATTCATAACGTGGTTGCACTTTATTTGCTTGCTGATTGTGACAGAGAACGAGTAAAAAATACGTGCTTCTGTTTTGCTTGAATCATAGTCAGTTGATTGACAAGTACTACTAATTCATTCCTTCCTTCGCGCCATTCCTGTTGGCGCGCCGGCCCACGGTATAATAGTTCTTGTTGCTTCTCGTCCAATCATACTGCGTTCACTGCGACAGGCCTTGCAGCTCATTTATACATCACTCGCCCACAAGTTGTTTCACGACCTATCGTTCTCCTTGCTTCCAAAATTTTCCTTTCCCCTGAAGCCCATAATTTTCCTTTCCCCTGAAGCCGATATCGCACGCATGTACCAGCACCAACGGTGCAAGTATCTGGTGCCGGTGACGGGTCAGGTCAGCATCGGCAACGCAACCACGGAGCTGGGAACATGTGTCGCCCGCGGGGGACGAAGCGGATCGCAGCCGGATTTGATGCCGCGCCACTGCTGCCTGACTGCTGCAGCCGCAAAGAAAAAGGCAGAGTGAAGTGAATGCGATGCCTGCCTGTGGGTTGCGAAAGCTATGGCCAGCAAGGACTTGTTCGGTCGTTGTTGGCCCGGCCCAAAGTAGGAGGAGACTACTACATCGGCCTATGCACGGCTACGCCAGACAAGTGTGCACAGGGAGCCTTGGACACTTTCAATGAACAGGACCCCCAGCCTGACAAATCATTGAAAAGTAAACATGATGCAAGTTGCCAAGAAGGCTAAAAGGATGTTTTTTTAAAAAAAGAAAGAAAATGAGAGAAGAGAATTAATGATGGCCTTAATCAGGTTTGCAAACTGACAAAATGACATTGCATTAGCCACACTGAACTCGGACCAAAAGAACAGAGTTTACTAATGTTCTAACTCTACCTATCTCTCCTAGTTCCTAGGAGTAGGCTCAGAATAATGCCCAAGTTCTTCCCAACTGTTTGTTGATGGATGGATTACAGTATGACGTCTATGCAGCAGCCGGTGTTTGCTTGGCGGGACCATTGGCACGCTCAACCTTCTCGTTCACCGTCCCGTTGTTCTGGCTGGGGCGTCGCTGTTGGTTCACATTCTGAGCGTAGCCGTTCTGATGGTAGCCATTCTTGTTCTGATAGTAGCCGTTGCCTCGCTGTCCTTGGCCACGGCCTGCATCATTTCTGTATCCATTCCTCATGTTGTCACCATCACGGTAGTAACCATTGTTTCCATAGCCATCTCCACGTCCCCTGAAGTTCTCCCTTTGGTAACCACCTCTGCCTGACTGGAACCGACTGCCACCAGTGTTGTCATCGCGATGTGTGATAACACCATTGACCACTGAAATATGAAAAGGAAATCATGAACTCAACCAAAAAACCATTGCACAAGAACGTTGGCCCACACAAAGGATATCAACTGCAGTAATGAATAGTCAATAGCTGGCAGATTTTATTACTAGATTTTCAAATCCATTGGCAACAGACACTACCGACCAAATTAAAAAAATATTTTTCCTTAGCTGCCAACAACATAGCTTCCAAACACCATCCGAGTCAAAAAATTTCCTAGCTAACATTATACATACATTTTTATAGTCTTCTATATAGCAAACTAAGCAACAAATAAGATTGTAGAGCTTGGCCACAAACTAAAATTTTAGTGAATAGATGAGAATGCTTGCTCACCTCGTGTTGTTGTTCGCTTCTCCTCGATGTATGAAGGTTTTGAACCAAAATAAATGGTACCCAACTACCAAATAAAGAAAATATCAGTAAACACTATAAATTCCAATATTTTTTGGCTCACAATGGCAGTTCAGGTATTCAATTCTCAGCATAATCAGGTCCAACAAACTATGTGTTCAGCTACTTCAGCTACCAACAGATTTAACTTTAGCTTGCCGCCACTAGTGCGAATAACAATACAAAATTGAAAGTAAGGTCCAAAACTAACCTTAAGCGCATCTTGCATTGAACTCTGTGATTCAAATTCGACGAAGCCAAACCAGAAACCATCAATCTGCAGATACATGCTGAAAGTGTCATTTAACTGTATATTTGTGAAATCCTGTGGTACCAACAAATTTAACTAACCCGGTTTCTGACTTGAACACCACCAGGTTTAATAGCACCAAATCTCTTGAACTCTTGTTCAACCATCATAACAGTTGCATTGTAAGGTAAATTCTTAACAAAAATGGAATACCCTGGCTCTGCAGAATAAGACTGTTATGAAAACAAGGCCACTTATTTGAAACAAGTGAATAGAGAAGAAAAGGAATTAACCATCAGCTTGCTTGCTTTTAGGAATATTTTTGTCGCCTGTGGGTGCAGTATTAATAGCTTGGGCTGGTTTTGAAGAGGTGGTCACAGATTTGTCTGTATTTTGAGCTGCCTTTGGCCGTGGGCTAGGCTTGGATTTGACAGTGGGTGCAGGTGAAGGTAGTGTGCTCTCCTTCAACTCCTTAACCTGAAGTCATCATCAATAATCATTAATACAACAATAACAAACACATGCACTGCATGATCTAATAATTTAATGAAGCATCCAAAAACTGTCATTCTAGAATCCAATGAGTGCAAGAACTCACAATTGATGCATAAGTCCTTTTAGTAACATCCTTAGGTGGAGCTGGCACCGGAGCTGGTGGAGCCTTCTCAGCTGGAGAAGAAGTAGGAGCTGTCTCCTCAGCAGAAGTAGGAGCAGGAGCGGCCTTCTCAACTGGAGCAGTTGGAGTGACCTTCACAGCCGAGGCAGGAGTAGCAACCTTAGGCATCTCTACATTTTTAACCGGAGCAACATCATTTGCAGAGGGACTTGTGACTACATGATCAACACGCAAGCTTGCTGCAGATGGAAGCTCTGGGGCCTTACTCTCATGAGCTGAAGTTGTTTCTGGCCAAAGATTGAAATGTCAGCAACAACGAATACAAATTTGAGTGCATTTGAATACAAATATTGAAAGGCATACCTGTCTCCGCTGGCATTGTGACATTCTGTGTGCTTTCATTACCATGATTAGCCGAAACTTCATTTTTAGCAGTTGATGGCATTTCCGATACAAATCTAAACATATCATTCAAAACAAAATAGGATCCGTTTCCTTGTGCAGCAAGAAAGAATGACTGTGTAAATTTCCTTTTCACATCAGGTGTCGTAAATGATCCAGTAACCAAAATGAGCACACCACCAACGTGGGATTCCTGTGCATCAACAGTCTGTAACTCAATCACATATCCAGTGTAGTCGGTAGACATAATTTGCGTGTTGATGCCCTGCTCAAGCACCAAAATAAGAAGCCGATTAGGTAACCATAATGAATAAAAAAAAGACGAGCAGTCCACCTTGCTTAAGTTATTATTGATCAGACAAATAAAATGAATAATGTATCAAGCACTCAAAGACCCTAGTGCCTTAACTCTTTTGTTTGCATTAATTTCCAAAACGATTTGAACTTTAATCATGCTTAGTAATAAGACTTTGCGGGTTGTATATAGTAACCTGAAAATAGCAGATCCACATGGCTGAAAATGAGTGAGCCAGGCTTACAAAGTCATTGTTTTAAGAGTACTTACACCCATTGTGGTAACAGATATCATGTTTCCATTAGAATCTTCTCTACCAAGAGTGCTGGAGTCAGAGTAGAAACAGTGGACATGCTCTGGTGAGTTACGGAGAGTTTGGTAGTATTGGTTAACAAATGCACCCGCAACCTGTAAGCAGACCAATATTCAGTTAAACAGATTCTATTTAGTTGGTCCATAATAAAAAGATGGAAAAAAATTTACCTGTTGCGGGCTATAAGTAGTGGCAGAGCTGTTATCTTGCAGGGCCATTGCTGCACAAGATATAGTCCCATTAGTATCTGAGAGCACTGAGAAGACGCATAATTATGCAGCATAATCAACAAAAACTACCTCAAATCCAATAACATCAAATAATTTCAAAACAATTATACAATCAGTAAACATGAAATATTTCTAGTTTTCATCAGAAATATAATGTAGCTGGCCTAGTGTCGCAACCAGCTGTAAGCTCATTGACAGGTAGCAAAACCCAAGCATAAAAGCTGGTTTGCTACGAATGAATGTGGCCTAACAGGCTGAAAATCAACTGGAATTTCGTGTCATATTGGCCACATTAAGATCTTCCTGATGCTTCAAGCTAACTTGTTCCAACACTAGCTTAAAAGAAACATTGTATTCGAGACAAATAAAGGACAAGTATGTACCAAAGACACCATAATGAGCAACTCAGCCAATGCATCTTCTTTTTCTTTGGCTTAAATAAGTTTTTTCATTACAGGAGCACATAAACTGAGTAATACAGCATTGAATGAGAAAAAGATCGGATCCCCATGACAACACAAACTGAAATCTTATACAAAAACCCGTAAAAAAACCAAAAATCGTCCGACCAAACTCACAAAACGCAATGCTAATCTACAACCTAAGTCGCTTCCCAAACAAACCTCCCCACCAAGCACCAACGCGTCCTCCTACCACACAACATCTCTGCGCGCCGAATCCAATCTCCACTAATCAAACATCGGAAACCCTAAATTATTTACTAATAGATCCAGGAAAAACACACTACCGCAGGGAATCTCACCCGATCACCGAAACAAGCCCTCATTATCCGCCTACGCGGAGAGATCGAAACGCCTAATAAAGAGAAAGAAGAGGGGATGTTGTGTGTACCTTCGGAGCGGGAGGGCGCGGAGACGACGCCGCCCCGAGACGACGACGCCGCCGCGTGCGACGGGACGAGAGAACCCTAGCGCGGCGAATCGCCGACGCGAACAGTAGCGAGTTCGCGGGCGAGGCGGAGATGCACGCGAGGGCTGGAGAGGTGGGCGGAGAGAAAGGGGGGGCGGAAGAAGGGTTTATATGAAAAGGGACAAGGGTTTTGGGATCGAACTGCTTCGGTGACTGATATCGGGGTCCCACCGGGTTTTTTTCCCTTCTAGCTTCTCCGCATGACCGCGTGCGAAACCTGCCGCGGCCTGCGGGCCGCCGCGCGTAGTGGCGGAGCCCATGCGGTTTTCTTCTTATGTTTTGAGGCCCGGTATGAAAAGGCCCGTTGATACTCGTTCGGCCCATTGGAAGCGGAGCAGGTCCGGCTTCTCTTTACCGCGCGCGGTCCCGGAGGAACATGCCGCGTCGCCGCCCGCCTCTCCGCGGGAGTGGACGAGTGGCGGGCTCGCCGTGCCATCCTCGATGAGCGGCCGCCGCTGGGCAGCCTGCTATGTCGCCTCGCCGTGGAGGTGCTTGATATGCTAAATCCTGTGAGGGGTGTGGTGTCGAGGTAGTTTTCGCGATGACCACGACTGTGGTGACGTCCCTAATCGACTGTCAGCGGCACGCCCGAACCGTGCTCGGCGAAATGCCTGAGAGGCTCTGGCGCGCGCAACGGGGGGCTGGAGTCTTGAGATCACCTGGGAGTAGAGCTGCGGCATGTCGGATCTTCAGATGACGTCTCCACATGTTGTCGCGTGTGACGAAGGTAGGTGCCGGCTCTTGATACGGGTTCCCCGACGAATGGGCGTGATTGAGCGCATACCACGAGTTGGTTCCGGCGTGCCGTGTCACCAAGGGTTGGGTCTGCTTGTCCTTCTCCTTGACCCAAAGCTCACTGCACGTGACTTCTTTTGCAGGTCACATGTCCCAGCTGATGAGTCTCCGGCGATTAACAGCTGTGTTGAGATCTTAACAGTACTGAAAGGCACTATTCACTGTGGTTAACTTCTTTCCGGGTCAGATCGGTCTGAGCGGTGGAGGATCATTGCAATCTTGACTCTATTCACTGTGGGTGTACACTGTTTAGGATTGGCATGCATGTCGGTCGGGGATGGAGGTATGCCTTGCTCTGTCACTTTCAGAAAATGCTAGTCCTTGGCTGTTCAATTCATATCTCTGTTGCCAATTTGCATACTGTGTCATGTCTGGTGTACTAGATGATCTGGCAGGCTGGCACTGACTGTGCTACAGTTATCTCGTTGAGTATTGTTATGCTGCGCAGTTTTATCACCTGCTTCTACAGGCCCTCCACTGCAATGCATGAATGTTGTGTTCATACAAATTATTGATTTCAGTTTACTTTGTGGGGGAGGAGGTAATGATTTGTTTCTTTGATAGTGTGACCCGTGCTATCGTCGGATTAAAAGTGTCCCTTTCTTTTGAATGTGTAAACTGTTTGGGGGCTACTGGGTTAAAATTCCAACTGGGTGTCATTACCACTCTGGCAGAGTGCATGAAACTTTTTTTTTTATCTGGAACAGTGTTTTTTTGCATGAATTTTTTTTTAATCTAGAACAGTGTTTTTTTTTGTGAAGTAATCTAGAACAGTGAGATATGTTACTGGAATGAAGAAGCCTTCCCTTATTATAGATTCAATCGTGCAGATCGAGTGAAGTTATTGCTTGGTATGACTAGTTCATGAATGAAACACATGTTCGCAAAAAAATGTTCATGGACGAAACAATAGCTTTTGTAGTCTAGGGTAATGGCGGGATTCAGTCAAAAGAATGTCATGGCCACAGAAGAGAGTGTATAAATGATATTATATGTTCATTTACTTATACTTCTAGTGCTGATGGCATGGAGCTAATATTGACAATCATTTATACTCCTACAATTTAGTCTTCAGAAAAATACAAAAGGGTTACATCTACTAGTTGCTAAGTTTATGACAGCTCCAAAGCTTGTTCAGTTTAAACTGTTGAATGACAGCTGCCTCCGGAGCTTCCATTGTCCAGATTGCACCTTCTCTGTAGCCGCCTCACCGCATATGACCTCATCAATAAGGTCCTTAAAGATGTATCTTTCAATATCCAAAACCATGCCATGTAGCTCAGTGTCAAAGCACCTCCAATCTTCCAGTACATCATCCTCAAGTGACATCATGTATCCAGCCTCGTCCTCATCAGAGCATCCTGAGCTCTCAGGCTGGAACCTGTCAACCTCAGCACACAAATCCTTGAATAATTGCCACCCACTTAACTTCCTTGAATGAAGAAACTTTACTGGATTACTTGTGGATCTGTGTATGTTCATCTTCTGACCAATGATCTCATTTACCAGGTCGAATACGAGTCTTCGGTGAATCTTTCCTGTGTAAGGCTTAGAGCTTCTCTTGGCTCCACGGGCTTCTTGAATCGCCGAAACAAAATCTGGTTTTGTTTGTTCAAGAATTAGGAAGAGCTCCGGATTGATTGGATAACTGGATGAGAGGACTTGGCCAGGAAATGCTGTGAAACTATGCTCTTTGTGTAGAAGACCAGACGCTGAGAGTATCTCATAAATATACTGATGGTCTTTGTTTGAAGTAACTGATCCCATGATTTCCTTGGTGTTTGCAGCTTCTTCATTCATTGATTGCAGCTGCTCAAGCTTCTGGATAAGGTCTTCCAAGTTGTCTGATTTAATCTGGTTGACTTCACTGCTCGTCTTCGACTGTGGTGTATCTGGCAGGCTGTTTGGGTTCCAGCACTCCTCCGAAGTATGTATCTCACCATCTGAACAAGTAACGATGGGTATATTCAGAAGGCAATACTTAATACACCACAGAAAGAATTTATGTGCCAAATATAAATATAGAATTCACTTTCAGATAATTCAACTGAAGAAAACATGTACGAGACAGGGGACACACAATTGCTGTCTACCTCCAGAACCATCGAATCATACACACTAGGTGTAGTTATAGAGGGGGACACTGTGGTCACATCTACACTAGCTTGTATGCACACCAAAAGACATGCATCATGCTCCTGCATGAGCAAGTGCTACTTGTGGGGTTGCAAGCATGCACTGTGGTACACATCCTACTACTCAACTGTAGGACCACAGTCTGCCTGGTAGCTTTAATTGCAGATTATCTGTCACTAGCGTTATCAGCACGCTTACAGCTAACTATGCTTGTCCTTTGCAAAACACTATGGTCTTCTGAATTGAATGATGCTAAACAGTAGGATATAGTATGCTATTGTTCTTGCAGGAAACAATTCAGTTACAGGCCAAAGTAAAGCATGTAATCTAATTAGTAATTACTGCATAAAACTTCTCACCTTTGAACGAATCTGAGATCCTTTTGTGATAGAAGGATGTGTCGAGGACAGAAACTGGGCTTGGGATATTCTCCAATGAGTCTGATGCTAGAATGGATGGACCCTGAAAAGGCAAAAGATATTGTTCACCACATAAGTATCTTAGCTAAAATCAGCACGGTAAGCAAGGAAGTTTAGAACTAGATGGTTTTAAATTATGGCGTTTCTTTCTGTACCTTGTGACTTGATGTTGCAGCAGTATTTCCTGATCTGACAGCCAGAGGCTTTTGACAATCCATAATACTGACATCGACTTCTTTCACTAAGCTGATTTTTCTTCCTGTACTCTGTAACACCTCGTTATCTCGGGGGCTCTTTACTTGGGAAGGCTTTGATCTTGTTCGTCCTCTTGGGGAGGCAGTTTCATTGGACTTCTTACTTGGAGATCTTGGTGAGACTGGTGGACGAGATCTTCTCTCAGACTCTGATTTCTTTTGGGCCATTCTGGGGCTTGATGAGCCTGTAGGCCTTGGTGAGCTTCCACTACAGACAGATTCTTCAGGCTTTGACTGAGCTTTTGCCATCCGAGAACTGTTCTTCTCGTTCGTGCTGCTCTCGTTTCTGGCAGTTAGAGGTAAATCTCTTGGCTGCAACTTTTTGAGGCTTCTAAGACCTGAAACAGAAATAACCGAAGAAACTGAATCCCCTGGCCTCCCTGTGGTTCTTGCAGGTTTGATGACCACAATGGGAGGCTGGAAGTTTCTGGAGTTGGTATTTAAATCATCTTCTATCCGTTGAACAGCCAGTGATCCGACATTGCTGTCATTCTGCCTCTTAGCATCCATTCCATGCAATATTCTGAGTGCTCTGAAGTCCTTGTTACATTCTAAGAAGTCAAGGCCCCCGAGCCTCCTCTCTATATCAGCATAGACAGATGCAGTTCTTGGCCTCACTTCAGCTTCTCGACAATGGGGTGCCTTGAAATTGGTAGCACCTCTGTCCTGCTGCCTCCAAGGAGCGGCTTCGGTAACAATTCTTGGGGAAGGCTTGGTTTTGAGTACTGAAGACTCATTCTTCAGCTGCGAAACACAGGAATCCTGGCAAGTACTTCTTGGGGAACGTGATGGCCGCTCATATTGAGTGACTTGAACAGGTCGTGGTGATCTTGACGGCTCATAGTCACCGGCAATTAGCATCCCTGTAGCAACTGTTGCTTCTTCCAATCCCATCAGCCTGGCAATGACACTGTTGGCTCTCTTGTGGCTTGGGGAATCTTGAGGCTTCAAAGTGTCTAGGAGTGAATCATCGGTTCTCTTGTAACTAGAGTTCTTTAGGCGTGAGCTTGGACTAAGAGATTCTTTCCTGCTGTCCAAAGACAATCTAGGAAGTTCCTTCAGCCTTGTGGAAGCCCTTTTGCTTTCCTGGGTTTCAACTGGCCGCAGGAGTCTTCGGTCATCACATGAGAAGCGTGACTGCTCCTGGAAACGCCTGCTAGATTCTGTGACATTTGCAGGTACATTTGTGCTCCTGTCAATTCCAATGACGATGCTTCCATCCATTGATTTGGAGAGCAGCACTGGCCTCGGCGAGTCCTTGTACTGCCCATTTCTCCTCGCCTCCTGCACTGAGGTTTTTACAGTCAGGCCCCCAGTGTCCCTGTTGATAGAGTCCTTCACAATGTCTCTGAAACCGACATTGGGATGTCCAGGCTTAGTGTCCACGTCAGTGCCCTTCAAACTTGGCGAGCTCTTCAGTGACCTCTGCACAAAGAGCTCCTCATTGGTGTAAGGAAGCTCCTGTTGAACCGATTTATTGCCATCAAGTGACGAGAAGGATGAGCACGACGAGGAAGAAGAAGATGCTCTTGATGATTCATTTGAAAGGCTACTATTCTCAGTCGTACATTTGCTTAATGTTTTCTCCTGCATAAACAACTGATAGGTTAGTGCCAGCTTCTTGACGCGTCCTACACTTCTAATAGATCCATTGAACGTTTTTTTCCTTGTCAAAAACAAAAAGGTTGAGTACAAACAAGGTAGGAACTTTACCAGAACGATCTTTGAGGTACTTGAACTTTGAACTGGAACATTGCTGTTGCTTTTTGGAACAGTATTGCCTGATCAAGATAGGGAGGTATAAGAATTGTAGCCAGATATATAACATAGATAAGACAACAATTTATTATGTCATGTTGGTAATGCAAAACATGGGTAGGAGCATAAGTTTCTGAATGATTTACAGATTCGAATCAGTGCGTGAATGGAAATTTTATAATCAACTGTTGAGGTGTCGGCTTCAGTTAACCTGTCATTACGAGGAGTTATTTTCTTTAACAAAAAATGTTAACCTGTCATCTTCAGTTTGATTATAAAAATGAAATTAATACGAAACTGTTTGGCTGTCCTTTTCAGTCAGCGCGAATAGGCTATCCTCATTTTATTTCTGGATGGATACCAAAATGCACATTTCATTGGCTGTCGTCACGTGGATTCCTTTGTTCATTTAGTGCTCGGAAAAGGTACATCTTAAGGAACTGGTTTTATGATCACAATTACTGCAGCCAACTGCTACTACAGTATACGTGTAATATGACTTTGAGTTAACTTGCACAAGAAGCCTCTTACATCTCTTAAGAGTAGAAAAAAGTAGAGATACAACTAGTGCTCTGTTAGTGTCAAGCTGACAGTTTCATTTCCATGTTGCAGTTTACAGGAAAGCGGTTTTGCGCGGGCTGCACGGGAACCATTTTACAGTATATACTTGGGAGCAGTTTTGCCAACCAAGGTACTACTTTTTTATTCATCCGTTTTTGCTTTGCTGAACCTTCCAACTGTCTATCTTACCAAACTTTGAACGATGCTACTACTGCATGGAAGGACTCGAGTTTTCAACGCACACAAGTACTCCTACCTTTTTTTGTTGAGAGGGGCCAAAAAACACCTAACTTTCTAAGCTCCAGTGAACAATAATAGCAGGATGAGAGCAGCTAATTACTTAAAAGAGCGTGATTAAAAATAGGATCAGACCTTACAAACACAAAACCAGACAATGGGGAAAAAAAAAAAAGGATTTGAGATGTGTGAAGTCAAATGTAACATACAACGGCTTAAAGATAGCAGAGAGCGATATAGCAGAGGATTCGTTACCTGACGCCGGAGGCGGAGGCAGCCGCTTCTGCGCTTGGCGTCCGCCGCGCCGCCCCGTGATGAGCCGCTGGCGGTCGAAGATCTGGAATATGCCGGCCATGCACCCCATTTGGCGGCCGAAGTCGGGCACGTCGTCGGAGAAGGTCATCCTCGCCGGCATCTTTGAACAAGGTCGTCGAACTGATGATCGGTGGCCGCGCTTGTCAGACTCCCCAAGAGGATCAGCAGCGCATCACATTCCAGCGCAGGCCGAAGTGGAACGCCGTCAGAGGCAGAGAAGCTTCCGGAGCAGAGGAGGAACCAATCAAATCAGGCAAGAAGCAGCTGGTACTATCATCCACCCACGGCGCGCGCCTGTGCACGCAGATACAGGTACACCGCAGATAGTATACTAGAAGCTGGAGCGGCAAAGCTCTCCTTTTTTCTTCCTTGGGGATGGGCGAGTCTCAGAGGAATGTTATCATTGCTGCGCCATGCAGTCTCTCGTGAGGAGGGCAAAGGCGAGCGAGACCTGGTGCGGATTTAAGAGAGAGAGGAGGCGGCGTAGTTGGGTTGTGGTGGGGTGGTGTGGTGGGGCGGGCGGTTGAAATAAGAGAAGAAGGAAGGGAAGGGGAGAGGAGGCACCGGCATGGTGTGTTGGGGTGGGTCAAGCCGTGTCGCTGGTCCATCCATCGGGCGAGCGAGCGATGGGGGTGTGCGCGCGAGGCCATCCCATGTGAGGGGGGTCCTGATCATTGCGGGCGCGGGGGTGTGCGCGGGCATGTGATGCATGTCAGAACGACCAGCAGCATCTCATCACACAGGAGTTTTCTCAGGAATGGCCACCGAGCCAGGCCAGCCCCTTCAATTCTTGGTTGCGCCAGCTTGCGGCCACCCCGGCTCCGTCCCGGCTAAGTCCAATGGCGTTGCTCACAACTCTCGCATACGGTTGGCGTTTGGATTAGCTGGAACTGAATTGATCACTGATGTTGTTTCTGTTGCTGCTGTGTTACTTATTGTAGGTTGGTTGTTCCCCTCGGTCGACAGCTCATCGAAAGGTGGTGGCTCAGCCGTTCTGCTCCGGTCCAGTCACGGCTGGGAAGAAGAGGAGGAGATGACCGTGTGTTCCCGCCCAGTAGGTCTCTGCTCGTCGACATCGCCGCCACCCTTTTGCCACTAGGAGATGATACTACGAGTGGGGAAACCCGAATACCGGGCGGGGCCACCGGTGTCCCGGTCCACACGCGTATAGCCAGCAGTACGTACGCGCGTACACATCATGGCACGTACGCGATGTGTGTGTGTGTGTGTGTGTGTGTGTTTGCGTGCGTGGTCGCATATATGGATTACAATAGAGCTGTACGAGGACTAGCTACGTGGTACCGATGGATGACAACGCCGTTGCTGCTTCTTCTCGCTCGCGGTGTGTGGCACGGTGACTAGCGCTTGGTCGGTGAGTTTAAACTTCTCCTCTGTACTGTACTGAATGTCTTTGTTTGCGTCTGATAGCTTGTGTGATCTCTGATCTGACGGACGGATAGATTCCGCTTGCGGCCGGTGTGGTGGACCTGGTAATTGTTCTCTCACTGCGTTTTGTCACGCGTGACGGAGGGGGGGGGGGGGGCCTGTCCTGTGCCGTCCGTGGAGTCATGCGTAGGTCGCGCTCCCCCCCGTCGCAAACCCCTGACTGCTCGTGGTGACCTCTCCGGCACTCGGAACCTGTGATTTCTTTTACTGCTTATTGCTTCTGTACTACCTTTCTTTGTCAAATCTGGATCTTCGTTGAGTATACATTTCAGAGCTGGCCAGGAGTTTCGTATCTCCCGAACCAGAGAACAGATCTGGATTCGAGCAGAGTTTGGACACAACCATTATGAGGCACAGCTATGTGTAACATGCACGGTCATTGGACTTTAGTGCGCTTTTAAGGGAAAAGCTCAGGTCGGTCGTGTCACACGCAGGCAGGTTGGCGAGCTTAAACGCGCATCATTAAGCCTGCCAAAGGAAAGGTGAAGAGCGCGGTACTTATTAGGTTAACAGATTGTTATTAGCATTGTGATTAGTCTGGCGGTACTAGGTTGGACTGTCATCAGTGATGGCTCACCGCCGCCTGATCCGGTTGACGCTCTCGTACTAGGTTACACTGGCGTGGGGACGGACGGTTAACGGGACAATCAATCATCCGTGATGGCTCATCACCGCCCTCTCGACATAATAGTATAATAATATTATCACTACTATACTGGTACCCCAATCCGGTTGAGGCACACCCTGCATCTTGTTCAGATGACCCTCTCTCCTTGAATGAACCGATGATTTTTTTTTTTTCCTCTCTATTTTATGTTTGCTAATCCTTATGCAGCATCGGCTTCCGGTTCATCACATCTACTCGCAAGATCACATGGTGAACCTCGAGGCTAACAGTAAACAAGTCCACCAAGTTATCGGTAACCCTCGATCTAGCTCGTGACATCATGTTACCGCTGCCGGTTAAGTTATAATCCGGCTCTGCCGCGTCAAGTAGCAGTAGTAAAACATTTTTACAGGAATCAAGGAGGGTACTATAGGATATAGGCTCCGATTGGGGGGACTCCCATGGTGGTGTGTGCCATGGGGGCGATACGGCGGTGGTCCATATCCACTCACTCACGCCCACGCATGTTGCCGCCTCACAAGTCCCGAAGGCGCCCGCGGAGGAGAGGCGGAACACGGAGATGAGGGAGGGGATTCGGGGAGGAGCCTCGCGAGATGCGATGACGACGACGACCCGCCCGGCCCGGGTCCGGGTGAAGTGGATGATGATGATGATGCAGGAGTGAGTGAAGTGAATGAGCCACGCTTGAAATCTGCTGCTGATGCTGGTAGAGTACTGTAGTAAACTTTGCTCTGCCACCAACTCTCTGCTACTGCTGCCAACGCGATCGAGTAACTGGAAGCGAACAAGGAAGGACGTTGAGGCGCCTGTCAGTGTGGGGCCGGTCCAGGACCAGTGCGGGTGGATCTGGGGGCAGGGCGGCCGCCGCGCAGTGCTGCCGAGCTGTGTGTTGTGCTGCCGAGCTGTGTGTTGCGGGTTTGAGGAGCTGGACCCCCCACGGCCGCTTGCCTTGCTTCCCGCCACCCATAATCATGCTGCTTCTCATTCTAGCTCTGGTGATTACTAGTAAATGTAAAGGCTAAATTCAAAAAACTTACTAGTACTACTTGTGTGAAATTCCATCATCAAGAGCTTTCATCGGCTCCTCTAAAACAGGTTGCAAATTAATTCCGAGGTTCCGAAACCATAGGGACCAGGGTTAAAATAACCGATAAAAACCGGTCAGTTATCCTGATTAACCAGATAATCGGTTCCGATCAATGGCGCTAACCGATCGGTTAGCTGAAAAAAACCAGACTTGGTACTGTAACAATACGGTTAACCGATCAGTTATCTCGGTTAACCGATCAGTTTTTCACCGAACCAATCCGGTCCGTTAAGTTGGTTATTCCAACCTTGATGGGGACTCGATTCAATGCTGCTGCAGCAGGGATGGTGGTTACGTTTGGTGGGATTGTGGGTAGAAGTAGGCGAATTGAAGGGAGTTCGTTCGTTACGTTTCCCGCCACGGCTGCACTCGCCAATTGAGAACGTGAAGGGGGCAGGCCATTGATCTCTTACCTCCACTCCACATTTCCCGCCAACGATTGCCGCCCCCCAAACTGCGAAAAGTGAAAAATTATCATTTCAGGCTCCGGAGAGAACGGTGAAGAAAGAGTTGGAGAGTGAAGAAAGAGTTGGAGACTGAAGTCTCGTCGTCGCCGAGGGCGTTTCCAAGAATCTTGTCAAATTTTTTTTTTTTTTTTGCGAGTCCAAGTATGGAAGCAAGTTGAGAATCTAATGATGAAGACTTCAATTTCTTGAGAGAATCTGATGATGAGACATAGAGTTGAAGAAAAGCATAGGACGTAACGTTTGATGGAAAAAAAAAACTATACGTGCGACCACACGCTGGAAACAATGTTCATCATCCTGAAAGAAAGAAGATTCTTTGCAAGTTAACGACGACGACGACAATTTAAATAGCTGGATGAGACGTCGTGTACATGATAACGTCGCGCATGACAAGAGCGCCGTACCATACGAGATACTGTAATCCACAAGCACCCTGTGTAACAGTCTAATGATGATGATCAGTGCTCTTGTCAACGGCAGGTACACGATGCACATCAAGCTGAAGCGACGCACACAGATGCTTTCTTCATTCGTGGCCTCTCGTCGTGCGTGCGTGTGGCCTACTCCTCCTCCATGCTCTGATGATGATGAGTCAATACACGACTACAAGGCCAGTGACTAGTGACACGATGACACTACCACTCAACATTATACTATAGCCAGCAGTACATACATACGCCGGTATGTAGCAGTAGGCACTAGCTAGGCAAGTAGGTAGAGCTGCTCGTCAGCAACCGGACATGAGGTAGAAGAAGGCAGCGTCGCCGTCTCGGCGTGAAGCGTAGGCCGCGGATGCAGGAAGCGGCGGCGGCAGCAACCGGCAAGCATTTGCACCGAACAAGCTGAGAGCGACGCGAGGAGATGCAATCATCGGAGGTTGCTGTCTGAGGGTCGCTGGCGTCGCATTCACGCGTTTGCCTGCTCTGCTGCAAGGCTGTTTCGCAACTGCAGCTCGCACGTCCTCTGCAAGTCGCGGTCTACTCATCAGGTTACTGCTGCAGCAACCAGCAACGTGAAGACTGCTGGTATGGTATGGTATGGTATGTTAGGAGCAACGTGCGTTGTTGCAGCGACGATGCAGCAGCAGAGCATGGTGGCTTGTTGCACAGTTGCAGTGGCTGCTCCCTCGATTCGATTTTCTGCAGAGCATACAAAAAAGGGCAACCTGGCTACGAGTCGCTTCCACGCAATGCCCCCTCTTTTCTTCAACGAATTACGAATGGCTTGGGAATACGGGAAAAGCTAGTAGTACTAGTAGTTAGTAGGGTTGTTAGAAGGTTGTGCAGATCGAGTGTTTCCATCCCCTGCGCAATTCGTGAGCTTTTGCACGCGTGTGTTTTCTTCTTCTCAAAAGACTGCCGTGCGTGCTACATTGTCATAACCTACCTACGTGCTACGGTTTAGGCTCTCTAGGCGCTAATAACCAACCAGAGCTTGTTCTCCACGATCTTCCAGGAGTAGAAACACAAGCGTCGTCACTCACCAACCAGTGTGGGTAGAGCAGAAGAAACCAGAACCGCCCTCGTTCAAATTCTTTGGCACGAGATTCTCTCGGATTTTGACAGAGATCTTGAGGATAGTTATCTTGCCGCTGTCAGTAGCAGGTGTGCCGACACAGCTCGACTCCTACTGCTGAAGTAAGCAGCGGGAAATAAACCAACACAGATGCCGTGCCGCATCCGCAGCCCAACGAAGTAACCTGACACCAATACTCTTTTTTCTGCAGGTACAAGATCTTGCTGACGACACTCCCTCCCCCTCTTCTCTCTCTCTCTCTCTCTCTCTCTTAAAAAAACAGAGAATCTTGCAGGTGACAAGCGGCACACAGTAGCCAGCCATAGATCTTGCAACACCTGGAACTGGATAAATGTCTTATAAAAAGAAAATCCATGCATACTGTACGCATTATTTGTTGCATGCTATTATTGGGGTTAAGTGAAGTCAAGATCTGTCGCTGATTATTAACGCGTCGTTGGATCCATGACAGTCCGTCCGTCATGTTCTTCTTCCGTGCCGATTAATTTGAAAAATGGTTTAGATTGAGGATTATTCAGTGCGCAACTTGCGTCGCGGTCACATGAGGGATCATGTGCCGCTAGCGAAGTACAACCGTATACTATTCGGTCTGTTCTGTGCATTTTTGGTCAGGCTATCAGTGGTTCTGTACAAGTGTACGTATTATTGTATAATTATTGCGCATAATAACTACTAGTAGTATATTATCCATGAGACAATCCAAAGGTCCACAGTAGTTATAGGTATGGAAGTTTTTGTGAGATGTGTGGTGTTATGCTTGCGTTTTTATGTACATAAACAGAATCTACAACTATACTACTCAGTTTGAGAGGGTTCAAAAAAAAAAAAAACTAGATCGGAATACTGTTATATTTTGCCGTTAGAAAGATTAAGTGGGACGGGGGAAAGTACGCCGTGCATCTCGAGCCAGGATGAGCAGAACCGTGTAACTGAACGCGGACAGGGATAAGGCGAAGTGGGCGCGTAGATTTATATATTCAGCGAGTTGCAGTACGAATTAAGCAGCGGGTTTATTGCGCGACTGAATTAAGCAAGGTACTATATCTTCCTACTAGTAGTAGTAGACACAAAATCCTGCAGAGGTTCAACACGTATCTATAGCAGTCATGTGCTGTCATATGTGTGGGCAGTTTTATATGGTCGACCAAACAAGTTACGAGTCCGTGGCGCCAGTATTTGAGGTTGCCAGTTGACGCCTCGCTGGGCAGTGGATAGGCATGGAGATGGAGTCTCGACCATGGACCGTGTTCGCCGCCGCATGTACTAGATGCGGCGGCATGGCCTACAGGTGCAGTCGCCAACCGACCGGCGAGCCGTGGTCAAGAGAGGGCGGAGGATAAGGATTACTAAGGTAAGAGGAGGCGGCATCATCATCACTCATGAGAGCAAGAGCAAGAGGATGAGGGGGGCAGCGCCACGTGCTCGCCACATGGTGTGTGCGTGTGCGCCACCACGGCCTGCTCCTCCTGCCTGCTGATGCTGAGTCTGATGAGAGGCAGGCAGGCGGAATCCCTATCTACTTGGACGCCTCTTTCCGCTGGCGATTCTCTCCGACCCAACCAACGCAGGGAAAGAGGAGGCAGGATTCGCTCTTTTCGTTGCACGAGCCCCGCACGTATTCTCTGTCGTGTCGTCCTACTAAGCTTCTTCAGATGCAGTTGGTGGCTGCGCCTCGTCATGTGTAGGATGACTGTATTTCAGACTGTACATGTAGTTGGAATATAACATCCGGTGTCCAACAACGAATCCCACCCGGCATGCATAATACGGATAGTACTAGTACATGATTGCTCTTGAATTCATGCGAGCATTATTCAGGCAGGCGCCGCCACCATCCCAGCTTCTTCTTCTTCTTCTTCTTCTTCTTTTTTTTTTTTTTTGGGTGATGATAATAATTGACCACCAGAATCGAACGTACGGCATGCAGAAAACCTAGTATCATCCCCCACCCCACGCTCTCCGTAACCAACTCCGGTCTATCCATCCATCCATCCATGATGCATCGTAAAGGTGAAGGTGTGAAGGACCTCCTCTCGCCCACAGCACCGAGGAGCAGCACATGCCATGCCTCCACTATGCCGCCGTGGCATCGCCCGACCGGTCGGCCATTTCTTCCCCCTACGGGTGGGCGGCTTCAGTTCAGAGCATGTGCGGACCTCTCGTCGTCGGGAGCTCTGGCCAGTTAGCCTGATGCCTTCACGGCCCCGACCACGACGGCTCAACGAATCCGCGCGCATGGGAGAGCATGCTCCGTCGATGCCGTCCCGTATATCACTCGCAACGTCGCTGCATGTGTCGCGCGTCGCGTTGGTTTCAGTCCTCAGACGTGTGAGCCGGCGGGTTGTTTAGCAGCCTTGCGATGCGTGTGGGAATCGGGATGGGTGCAGGGGCACGGAGGACGACCTCGACGCCGGGTGGGAGGGACTATGTGCAGTACTGACTGATGGGTGCATGCAGAGTACACTTGTTGCCAGAGCATGTAGCGGCAGCCAGCCAGTTGTGTGATGCATAGGGAGCCCTCCCTCTCTCTTTCAGTTTCACTGTGACAAGTGCGGCGTGTGGGCGGCATGGCGAACGCTGTCATGACAGCACTGGTTGTGACCACTCTGCCCTTCGAGATGAGCGAGCCTCGCCCCTCGCAACAGTCTCGCTGCAACCGATGGATCGGACAAGACACGAGACACGGCACGTTGTGTGCATGGCTGGGCCAGGCAAGCCAACGGACATGATTTGAACAGGCGTCACATCGCGAGAGTGGATTGCCAAAAACATCCTCCCTGCCATGCGAGGACGTCGAGAGCCACCAGTACGCTACTTAGCTTTCCTTCCTTCCCCTGTCCCTGGAGCGGGGCCGGCCGGCTTTCACGACTGACAGGGGAGGACCAAGGAAGTAGTAGTAGGATTAAGGGCGGGCCCGGCCGGAGTTCCATGATTATGAGTATGTGTATGTATGGCAATCAGTGGCGGCTGGGGGAATAATTGGGATGCTGCTTATTCCCTGCCTCTCGTGCCCAGCCACAGTAGACAGCACTATCATGGTGTTTTCCTTCTGCTACATCAGCCGATTAATTGCTCTTGCTCTACTAATAAGCTACTGGTAGCAAAAAGAACTACACAATTACAACAGATTTTTCAATCTCAGCATAACATCTTCAGTTATGATCTCACAATCACTACTACAATTACGCTCTGTAGCAGCGGGTCAAAAGGGACCTCATTGACGGACAGCAAAATTGTCACTCGCCTTTATTACTACTTATTTACATTCTTAGTAGCAGTTTTGGAACCGTTACTGACCTAGATACTACTTAACTTAAAAAAAGTCGTCAGCCGCTGATGTCCTTATCACAACGACAAAAGAAGGGCGGGTCCCGACCGGTGTTGGGATCTGCCCTAGATACGCCGCCGCCAACACGTCCGTCCGTGTCTGTCGATAGCCTGTCTGCCGCTCCCGTCCGCCGTCCCGTGCCTGCCGCGCAGCGTCACACGACCTCTATCGTCAGAGCCGACGGAGGAGAAGGGGAAGCCCGCGTGAGAAAGGCCTCAACCGCTGGAGCCGCCAAGCCCCACGCAGGCACCGTTGTTGACGTGCCGCCGCCCCCGTCGCCACCGCCGCCGACGCGCCACCACCCCCGTCGCCACTGCCGCCGCCCCTATGGTCGATTTGGCGGCAAGGCTCGCCAGATCCAGAGGGGGGAATTGTAGTAGTGAATTACAGCACAATAATAATCGTTCACATACACACACACAAAAAAAAAAATTACAGCACAATTTTTGCGTCCCAGTATCGGTACTTCGAAAGTTCGAATAGATGTTTACCTACTGAAGCTTGCCACTTGGATTAGCGGGAGCCATAAGCAATACACAGTAAAAGCCGAGCATGCATATGCATGTTACTCGTACTTGAAGTGTCAATGGAGAGTGTAGTTACTTCCAGTTGTCTTATTAAGGTGTGTCAAGTCGGATGTGTACCTTCGGTTGGAGATTATTTGGCGATGCGTACGACTCTTTGGTGCTAAGCAACCAACCAAAGTAATTTCAAAGTCAAGATCAACATGAACCTTCCGATCTACTTCAGAAAGGTCTCACTTGCTAGTTTTCAGTACAGAGGTAAACACGCGGACATGCTTGACATATTTTTAACACGTGCCACCACTCACATGCTGACAGACGCTTGCATACGCCACCATTTGATTTTCTCTTCGAACGCGTGTCTGCAGACATCTTACCTAGCATTCTCACAAGGCTAGAAAAAGAAATGTAGAATTGATGATATGCAAAACCGTTAGAGTCTGAAACCAAGTCCTAGGAA
This sequence comes from Eleusine indica, assembly GCA_030378355.1. Taxonomy (NCBI): domain Eukaryota; kingdom Viridiplantae; phylum Streptophyta; class Magnoliopsida; order Poales; family Poaceae; genus Eleusine; species Eleusine indica. Next base: position 44,198,458 of record CM059500.1, read on the forward strand.
GCAGGTTTATAGGTAGATCTCACTGCACGATAAGTAGATTGGAATCGAGATCTACCATAAAATACCCACGAGGTAGCCGACCAGCTAACTCCGTCTCACATTCTCTGGTCACTGTTTGTATTGACCAATCAAGCTACGAAGGAGAAGGAGCGTAGGGTACTTGGCAGTTGGCGGAAGAGGTAGCACATGCCTAGCAAGCCTCTCGGATCGTCAAGTCATGTGCGTTAGTTAAGCTTAGCTTGCTGTAGCTAAGCATGCGCGTTAATGTGAAGAAGATATAGTTTGCAGGTTGGGAGAGTAGCTAAGTAAGCAATGACTTTTGAGGGCGGGGCACGTGGCGTTGGGTGTGTTCAGTTCGGTACAGAGCAGAAGGTGGTGTTCTGACTTCTAAGTACTATTCTTGCGTGTTCTGAACAAAGTTTCTGCAGGGAGTGGATCTCAAGTTGCAGGATTGTGATGGAATGTCAAGAAATGGTACGGTGTGACTGGAATTGTGAAAAAGAATGAATGAATTCTGATGAGAAAAACTGACTGTGTGCTTTCTGATTTTTAAGACGCTAAAGGCCCAACAAATTTGATGCTAGGCCTTTTTATAGCCATTTAAAAGCCTTTTCATCTGGCAAACAATGAATTCTGACGATAAAAACTGAATTGTGCTCAATGCTGCATCCATTTCAAGCCCAACGCTGAGCTTATTAATGTGCCCGCTAAGCGCGTTTCAAGTTGGGCCGATCCTTCTTGAAGCCCATTCATTCATTGCAATTTGCCAGGTGAGCCGTTTACTTCACGGGCTCGTTCTTTCCGGTTTACTGAATAAAAGCCCAAATCTTTATTCCAGCTTTTCTTTCAAAATTTTTTTGGGGGAATATTTGTCTTTCCAGTTTCCAGCTCGCGAGCATGAGCGAGGTTCCATTAGTTTCGGCGTTGTGTAACTGCTAACATTACTTGCTTAGAGCAACTCTAATCCTTTCCTTTTTCTATTACCTAAACACAAAAATTTATCATATAAGAAATAGGGATAGAAAAAACTTTTTAATCATTTTTTCTTTCCCATCCTCTTGATTAGGTTATCACCTAAATCCAGTCCACCATCTCCTCTATAGAGCGGAATACAGTCCACCATCCCCTCTATAGAAGAGATCACCCTTTCCTCTAAATAATAGACTCTATCCTTTTAGATGATGGAATAGGTGAACTGCTATAATACCATCACCTATAATTTAAAAAGTGGGTTGAAGGGATCCCGTTAAACTCTTTTAGGTGACAAGATTAAAGGAGAAGAGTTAGAGTTGCTCTTAAAGAAGAATATTTGGGATATATCTATACTGTTTTTTATATACTCGACATGCATATGCATCATCACTCATCAGCTTCTGATCTGAAAGACGACGATATTACTCCAGCAGCTTGAATTATTTGGTGGACTTTACTTCAAAATAATCAGAGTAAAATAAAACCCCTAATTTAGTAACTTTCGTTCACTTTCCACCGACAGCTTCAACCTCTGAACGAACTAGCTGGCGCGTTAACTCAATGATATGATCGCCTGCCTCGTGCGGATGTGCTCAACCTGCAAAACCTGATACGGATCGCCCACAATAATCAGAAGCATTTTACAACGCAAATTGCAAAGCCTTTTTCTGACGATGATCTGCTCGGCGCCCTTTCAGGTTTCTGCGCACATGGATGCAGATACAGCGCACGCATGCGCGCGTGCCTGCAGATCATCCAAGCGTTGTGCGTACGCATATATTCTTGGACCACAACGCTAAATATATGCATGCATATGCTGTCTTGATCGTTAAGGTGGTTGTGGATCACCTATCTTTAATATTAATGAACATACACAGGTTTGCAAATTGGCACAGTACTAGCTGCACACATGTGCATCATTTGTTCAACATCCAGGCACCGGAGCCGAGATTTGACGACTGATTTGGGTTCTCTCCGTGGTATCCTTTTCTGGCTTTCTCGTAAATTTCCAGATGGGAGGAGCAAAATATCAGATGTCAGCATCGATTAATATTTGACTCATGCAGTCATGCAAATGCACGCATGGGTCTGTGCCTCAGCAGTTCACCCACCACAGGATCTTCAATCAGCTAATCTGCTTTGAATTCACAATGCCATATATGCCTATCTATACACTGACGAAGGACGTACACCAACTCGCATGGTTCGCAGTCGCAGGTGTGCTTCTGCTTCAGACTTGAGTGCTGGTGATGGCCCGCTACTAGCTGGTCTCGCTGGATTAGAGGACAAAATTCAGAGATGCTACAACGCGTCTGAATTTGTTCACATACAATATCGATGGATGCAATATCGATGGTCTAGATGGGATGCTACAGAAAATCGTGAACAGTAGAAACTCCCCATGATACAGTGTTCGCTACAGTATATCGTGGCTGTAGCGTGCATTTAGCCCTTTCCGCAGGTTACTGTAGCGTGCATTTATACCTTCCTCGCCGGCTGCTGCAGAGAATCCGGATCCCCGCTGGTCCTTCAGTGCTTCTATGCTATTCATATAAACTATCATATCTCTTATGTTCTTCTTTATGACAGACTTCAACCAGCTAGTAGTGCTTTCAGTTGCGGAGAGCCTGAGCCAGTGACTCTCCTGTCGCCTTTTGAATTTTAATCTTTGAACATACGAAGCCCCTGATAGACTATGATCGGCCAGCTATTTTCTGAAGAGTACAACACTGCATCCTGTAAATGGCCATTCGTGCCTGGAGTGAAAGTCTCTTTAGTTATGAGGAGGGCAAAGGCATGGAATTTTTCAGAGTTTTCAGCCACCAAACCTCTCAGTACCAGATGAACAGGCCCATGGCATGCTTGCATACGTGCAGCAGAATCTCCCCGAGCCTTAATATTCACTCCAGAAGCTCATGAGGAAATGATGGCGACTCACCCCTCATGACATGCAGATGTTACTGCTCTATCATTAGTTATCAGCACCGGATCAATGTTCCTTTTGTCATGAGGAAAAACAAGGACAGGGAAAGACAGAGCCGTACACGAAGTCTCATGTGACTCATGATATTTGTGGTAATGGAAACAATGATGCCACTCATCTGCCTGCTCTGGGGTGCTTTTACCCAAAAAAGGATGGCCTAGAAGAAACTTCGACTTCAGCTTTTGGTGGGGGACATGTGAGCAAGGTGTTGGAGATCAGAGCCCTGAACTGATTGATCTGTGTGAAAATCTGATGTAATCAACCTTTTTATCTTTGTACTCTGGGACCAGCAGATATAGAGCATGCCCAAGTTGGTGATTGTGGTTGGGAGTATGATAAAAGTCTTGGTTCTTCTTATAAAATCGTTTCAATATTTTGCAGAGAGTAGTTACCGACTGACTTCTCAGTAAAGATACAAAATCTATAGAGGGTGTTTTATTCATCTGCTGATTAATTTCTTGATAGGTGCTAATCACATGCATGATTGCTTAGTCAGTGACATCTCAAAAAAAAAAATTGCTTAGTCGGTGGACCACCCAATTAAGTGTGCACTGCTGAGAACATGCAGGTTTCCTTTTCTTTTTTTTATTTTAAGAAGGGGTTAAGAATATGCAATTTGGAAAGAAATTAGCTCATTACTGACAATTATCCTTACCAGATTAACGAAAAAGTTCCTTCTCGAAAGTCCAATATTGTTCATTGGCGTGTGAACCAATCATGCATGTTCACTTGTTCAGAGTTTCTGAATAGCAGGCTAACAATCATAATTTTGTGAGCCTCCAATTTAGGAGTATATGCTCACCATAAAGGATAAAATATCCTTGTACTAGTTGTTTAAAAGGACTTCAAGTTTTCCATTCGAAAAGAAAAGAAAAACATGGGCAAAACCTACGCAAACTGCGGCGCCTGATATGAGATCACTTCAGGTCTGGGTGGGTGGCACTATCAACTTCACACACACCATCTGAATGTTAAACAAATCATTTGCTTTAAAACAGCAGCTTGGATCAGATTATAATTAAACAACCGCAGTGGAACACCAGAGTCCTGGACGGAAGCATGCGTGATGGAAATACTCTCCATTGCACTTCATGTCCTTTGTGTTTTTTCTGCAGGTTGGTGAGCAGCATGGCGCCAAAGGCATTAACAAGATCACCTCTGAACTGTCCAACAAGAGCATGCGGGTTCGTGGACCCCGGATGCAAGGCTCTTCCTCTAGTTTATCTGATCCTTTTCCGTGATCATGGTCTCAACAACCAAGCAAAGAACAGGGAGCATCAGCAGTGGCCGCGTGAGCCGTAATTCCATTCCCATGGATGATGGACGCCAATAAGTAACAAATTTCCTGGAAGGACTTGGGCTGATGACGTCATTGTCGACCCCAGGCATCACTGTTCGTTGGTCATTAAGAACGAGAGGTTAAGCTACCATACGTGTTAATTGTGGCTGTTTTCTTTCTTCTTCGCAGTTTGACCACCTTGTTCGAGCGCGTGGCGTGGTTCCATACTTTTTCCTCCTCAAATGTACCATGCACTATCTTTGCCACGATTAAAAATATGGGGTTGCGAGCTAGTAGCCACGTTTTTCTGCACTGAAATGGATAACCTGCAGCTATTTCGTGATTTTGTGGAAACGAGCAGGAATAATATCAGGTTCGTGCACGTTTGTTGCAGGTCAGTCCGGTCAATGTTCTCTGTTCCTGCTCGAGTCAAATCAGTTGCGCCGAGATATAGAAAAAACAATAAACTCTGAATGAGTTTTGTTTGACTCCGATAGCTGCTAACCAACCATCTGCTTAACTTTATTCTTTTTTCGTCTTGATGACAGAGAACCATCGCGTGCGGGTTTGTTCTTTCCCGGAAGAGGAATCGACCAACAAGACACTGTCTCTGTCACCACTTCGAATTATCAGTTCCCTTCTGTTTTCTTTTTGGTTGAGCCTGTAAAAAAAAAAAACACGGTCGTTTTGGTCAATTAGGACTCTGGAAACCTTGGAAAGGAGCTGTGCACCCTGTTCAGCTGCGTGGACACGGCGTCGCCCGGAACGGTTCTCGCATGACGAAGGAACACGAAGAAGAAGATTAGAAAAGCAACGAGATCTGCGTCACGAACGCACGCCACGGCACGGGTATGAGTTCTCGTGTTCAGAATCATTGGATCAGTTGGGTCGTTGCGGGTTCAGGCAGCCGCCGGTGGACGGGTTGGAGCGGTTGATTCGCCGAGTTCAGAAAAGGCACAGAACCTGCATGCTCGGCAGCGTCCTCTGCCAGATGTTTATACTACAAACTTTGTGGCTAATCCAGCTAAAAAAAAAACTCCATTTCTAAACAGGCGCGGGTTCGTGGCGATCCATTCGCTCGCTCGCAGCTGGTTTCAGACTTTTTTTTACCGTACCGACGACCAATGATGAGCGAGGAGCGTGACGTCTACACGGGCGGCAACAAAATTTTGTACCATTTGCAGTCACGCACCGTGGGATCCCCGTTTCAATGGGTACACCGGCACGTCGTCCTGGCGCCACAGGCCTGTACTGTGCACGCAGGTTCGTTGGTTGGTACGCATTCACTCAATCAGGCTCTGTCTGACATGATCGATCAGCGTCTAGAAAAGAAAAAAACCCAGGGGCATGGAGATCCTGTCGATGTCGACTTGGAAAAACTGGGCGGGCGGGCGGGGCGGTGGATGGGTGAGGACGTGCCTGCCTGCTTCTCGTTTTCGGAGGTGTCATGTTACAGAGATCGGATTTTTTTTTTTTTTTTTTTTTGCGAGGACCAGAGATCGGATTTGGGAAGAACTGACCCTGTAGTTGTTGCTGCCTCTGCTCTTTCTTTCGCTGTTTCTTTTGAACTTTTTGGAGAGGTGTTTGCTGACAAAACGTGCTACGTACTACTGTACTCCTTTTCGCGCCGCGGAGGTTGAGTAAACGCCGCGTGTTGTCGCGCCATGTAAACGGCATAAACTTTAGACGAAACTACTCCGGTTTTTAATTGATTTATTACTAGTAATGTGCAACAAACTCAAATTGTTTCAAAACATACCGTAGCAGTGGAATTTGCATGTTACAGGACCTGATTCTGCTCTCTCTGTAAAGATACAGGCGTAGGTCCAGTTGTTGACTTCGTCAACACGAGTCATCTACTGTCTGACCCTTCAAACCTGAGTTGGAAGCTAAATTCGTTGAATTAGGAACCCCTATCTGCAAAAACGGCGGTACTGGAAGAAGTGTATAAATTTTTCGTATGCTTTCGCTGCCATTTCTGCCGCCGCGCACCCAGCTGGTGCTCCCTCCCGCTACTTCTTCTTTCCCTTCTCCCCACTCCCTGAATCACAGGCGCCGCAGCAAAAGCTAGCAATTTTTGTCCCCCTTCTTCGTAGTATTATCCCCCGGAACCACCACCCCAAGACCAGCAGGCCCGATGGGCTCGCTCATCTCCTGCATATCCGACCCCTGTTCCTCGGCGTCCCCGTCGGCGCCGCCGCCGGCGAAGCGGCGCTCGTCCACCTCTTCCCGCGCCCGCAGCAGCAACGTCGGCGGCCGGGACTCCGCCAAAACCATGGCCATCGACGAGGAGGCGCTGGCCGCCGCGGCGGCGTTCGTGCTGGGGCAGCGGGGCGCCGCCGCCGGCGGCGCGGGGGCGTTCGAGCGGTCGGCGTCGGTGCGGCACGCCGGGAAGCGCCAGAGCCAGGGCCCACCGCTTCCCCGCAGCTGCAGCACGCGCCCGCGGTCGCTCGCCGACCCCGAGCTCCAGCCGCAGCAGCTCGTCGCCAAGGTGAGAAAACCCAAGCCTCCCCCTCTCCCTTCCCTCGCGTCCCCTCCCCTCCGTCGCATTGCTTCGTTGGCGTGGGCGCCGCCGCGTACGCGGCGTTGAATTCCGAACGGTCTGGTTTGACTTTGTTCTACACGTTTTTTAGCTGGGATGGGCTGGCCTTACGGTGCGTGTAAGAAAAGTTGGGAGCTTTTGGGGTCCCTAGTTGTAGTACTTCTCAATCCTCCGTTCTTGCGGAGAAATTGGTGAAATTCAGAATCATTTCACGATTATCGATTAGTTTGATCTGTTTGGTCGCGGCTGCAGGAAGGCGCCGTTTTCTGGGGATCGTTCTTGTCGTGTCCTCGTTTGTCTGATATGTTGATTCTCCGTGGACTAATTCCTCTGTTTTGTTTCTTGCCATTGTCTTTGTGTACGAACCGGGTAGACAAACGTTTCATTGTGGGGCCAGACAGTGTGGCCGTTGAAACCTGTAAGCCTGCAGCTTCGGGCATTTGCAATGCACATGTGGATCGAGGGAGTTCCCCACATGTTTCCACCTCTTGATGTTTCTGCTCTACTATGGGCGTGGAAATGTATTCCAGATAGTACTGTACTTTTCGACATTGACTTTAGACCTCGATTTTATCAGTCGAATGGAAATCTCTTGAGATATATGAGCATGTTTTTTCTTGTAAGACAGCGACTGAGCACTGATTCGGCAATAGCTACTAGTTAGAGCCTTAGAGGAATCGGGAAACTTCGATTGTTGACTAGTAGTTGGTGATACACACTGGTCTTGTTCAGAATCTCTTCTTGTAGTAAGAGGTAATTGAAATCGATTAATTGCGGCTCCTTGCTCTAGTGCAATCGTATTGGCATGCGTGTTTGTTCTTCTTGATAAAGGACAATGGAGGAGCCCGGTAGTTTCCAACTTGTGCAACGGTGGGGATCTTGTGATTGTTCACTTCTAAAAGTTTCAGTATCAATGCGTATGAGGTGTCTGGTTCTGATGCTGCCAGGTTTTCCTGACCATTGGTGGAATTGGCAGCCCGCGTGGCTGCTAATGTGTTCTGAATTATATGCTGGCATTACTGACCGTTGATGTTGACTAGTAAGAGATTACCGGGCAGCAAGGAATCGTTAGTTGATTAAAATTGGCTAATTTGTGTTTCTCACATTTCTAAAGTCAATGGTCAGGAACGGAATTTCCTTCTTTTTTCCGTGCTTCTTCCTCATTTTTGACTTAAGACACAAGAGCCTAGCATGCATAGCCATCAGAACCTTAAATTTTTTTGTTTAATTTACTCCCCTCTTGAATTATGACGATGCTGGATAATTCTTGCTATTCCTTAGGTACTACAGAATGTTTAAACTTGGTTATCATAAATGCATAAAAAAGGGCGTATCCCAGTGCCGTAGGCTCCCGCACTGCGCGGGGTCTGGGGGAAGGGTGTCAGCGGACAGCCTTTCCCGCATACTGTGCAATGTGTAGAGGCTGGGGCTCGAACCCTGGACCTTCCGTGCTTATTCCTATTATCATATATATTATATATAAAGCTATTTTGACTATTGGTTTGTTTCTCAAACAGGATTTGAACACTAAAGATTTGGAAACCAATATCATCGTTCTTGTTCATGGAGGTGGTTTTGGAGCTTGGTGTTGGTACAAGACTATATCACTTCTAGAAGATAGCGGGTTCAAGGTTAATGCCATCGACTTAACAGGCTCTGGGATTCATTCTTATGACACAAACAAAATCAGCAGTCTTTCGGAGTATACTGAACCACTGACATCTTACCTTAAAGGCCTAGGCGACACTGAAAAGGTTTGCTCTCTTTCTATACATTATCCATAGGACAAGTCATTTTTTAGCAAGTTAAATTTCGTTTGGAATATTGTAGTGGCCTGGGTGATGGTGAAGGTTTGCTTTCCTGTAGCATAACTGTTGAAGTGTGTTTTGTTACATTCCGCAACATTACTATGAATCTTCCTTGTATTTAAGGAGTTGCTTGGTGGTTGAGACACTCCAAACTAGTACTATAACAGTGACATGATTGTAGTCCAGACTCCAGACCAACACAATTTTATCTGACTTAATTGCTAGGATGGCTACTATTTCCCTTGTTAATGTTCAAGTAGAGAGCTATTCAGTGGAAAACTAGTACAATTTTCTGAAGTTTTTTGTGTAATCATGCTACAATTACAGGCACTTGGACTTTGCGACATGACCTTTTAATCTGTAGCACCTTGTATCTTGTAGAGTTGTAGTCCTGTACCAGTTTGTAGTTTTATTCACGGTAGGTTAGAATAGTGCATCAGCATAAATGTTGATAATTAGTAAAGTGATAATTTGTGTTTAATGGACATGGCTGAGACTTCACTCTTCTGAGGTTTTAAGATTTTGAAAGTAGAAGCTTGCAGTGTTAGATTATAGTTCAATCACTTGCTGCTGTTGTTTTCTACTAGGAGCAATAATAAATAAATATGGCATCCTAATTAATAGTCAGAATCTTAGCTTGAAGTGGTTTCACGGTCATGATGCAAAGCCTCAGGACCACTTAAGTGTTGTTGTGATATGAAGCTTGACAGTGACCTTATTGCTATATACTCCAATGATTTAAGGTAGTTGGGTGTCACTGATGTTGATTTTTGCTCTCGAACTCACATCAGGGTTCCTATTTTAGTTGATTCTTTTTCATGTTACTTATTTCATTCCTGCAAAAAAGTAATAATCTGATACCTTTATCATTATGCAGGTGATTTTGGTGGGACATGACTTTGGTGGTGCCTGTATATCCTATGCAATGGAGATGTTCCCATTGAAAGTTGCCAAGGCCGTCTTCCTCTGTGCAGCGATGCTAACAAACGGGCACAGTGCACTTGACATGTTCCAACAACAGGTTAATATCCTTCAAAACAGCAATTAAATAAAACAAAACGCAAACAGACAAGACCACTGAATGCTGCCTTGCATTACATCCAAAATAGCATCTCACTTGATGATTACTCTCTGATGCCGTTCTGTGCCACAGCCACAGATGGACACAAATGGCATACTCCAAAAGGCGCAGGAATTCGTATACTCTAATGGCAAGGACCAGCCTCCAACTGCTATCAACATCAACAAGGGCCTGCTGAGAGACCTTCTGTTCAACCAAAGCCCTTCCAAGGTATCTTACAGTTCCTCATCACAGGATATCATCGCCAAATCACATCACTGAATCCTGCTTCAGAGCCTAGTTCTCACACCATCTTCCTTGTGCTTCTCTTGAAGGACCTGTCACTGGCTTCGGTGTCCATGAGGCCCATCCCCTTCGCACCGGTGCTGGAGAAGCTTGTGTTAACATCTGAGAAGTACGGCTCAGTGCGGCGGTTCTACGTGGAGACCACGGATGACAACGCCATTCCTCTGCCTCTCCAGCAGAGCATGTGTGACACCAATCCGCCGGAGAAGGTGCTGCGGCTGAAGGGGGCGGATCACGCGCCATTCTTCTCCAAGCCGCAGGCGCTGCACAAGACCCTAGTGGAGATAGCCGCCATGCCGCCGATACAAGCATCATGATAGTGCGTCTCTTTCTTGTGGTTCTCTGGCCAGTGACTCTGCTGTAGATGTTTCTTTTTGGAAGGAAATTGTACTGTAGATGCTGAGCTGCAGCTGAGGATGACCTCAGGGGCCATGCTTGAGCTATAGCGCTATATATACTCGGGTAGCGATTCTACTGACTATTGCAGTTTGGTTCAAGTACATGAAATGAGCTGTTCCGTATGAAATATTTGCAAGCTCCTGTACTGGCAACTGGCCCAAAATCATGTGCAGCTCTGGTACAGCAAAAGGAAAAGAAGATGTCAAGTGATTTTTTTCTCTCTTATGACGAAACATTGCGTTAATTTCTAGCATAAAAGTAGCAGATTGCCTTGCATCTGATCATTGTGATATTGACGCCGATAAGATATATATTTTTTATTAAGGCCATTGAAAATGTTTTTTCGACTCAGTCCCTAAAAACTTATTTTTGAAAATAATAATAATAATTCTGGGTATACCGTTCAAAGGCCTTGTATTGCCAAATCATTGACGCAAACACAATGGGTTCAAAGCACACACACACAGGCAGTTAACAGCAGAGTTCAGACATAACATACAACGATTAAGGACATATATAGAGTAGATAGCTAGCGCGACTGTCGTAGAGCTGCAATCAGGGCCTCTGCTATATCTTGGTTTTACTCGCCAGTCTTAAGAAGCTTGAGGAAATCTGGATCGATTCGGCCGCGAACTCCTTGAAACCCCTGACTTCGAGCGGTCAGCGCCCTGGCCGCATCGGGACCCGCCGGCCAGTCCGCCATCATCTCCTCCGTGAAGAAGAGGTGCTCGCAGTCCTGCTCCACGATCGTCTTGTAGTAGGCCTCCTCCTTCTCCTCTGTCACCCGCTTGGCAAAACTTGTTAGGTTGATCTCAGGACTTGGTCCAACGATCAAGTCAAAATCCCTTGGTCAGCTCCCTGATCGGAGTAGCTCAACATAACTGGGTTGTGGGCCCCTGTCGCGCCGGCTATAAGAGGAAGGTGAGGGCCACTAGGGCACGCACGCCAAAAGAGACGTGGCCACACCCCACCGATCTGAGGGGCGCCGGTCAGCGACGGGAAGCCCCTTCCCCACTCCACTGCCACCGTGTAGAGCCGACGGCCGCCACTACCGAAGGACCGTGCCGTCGACTCCAGGCGCTGTAGCCCACTGACGCCGTCGTCGTCAGCCACAACGTCGCCGGCGCCATGGCCGGTAATCACGGCAGCACCAAAGGTGAAAGGTACCGCCTGTTTAAGATGTTTCCCCACTCGATCTACTCCTAGAAAATCCTAGATTTATAACAAAACTCGCCCACTTCTCTGCCGCTGCCGCCGCCGCGGTGTTCTCCTCCCCCGTCTCTTTCTCCCGAGCCATCGGCTGCTGCGACCTGATCCTGAACACGAGCGATCTATCTATCAAGCTAATTCGATCGATCGATCGATCTGATGAGGCGGCGCGGTGGACTTGTGTTTTGATCGGCCGATATGTGGTAGGTTGGCTGGTTATATAGGGCCGGTAATCTTACAACGAGACGGTCCGCTACCGATCGACTCGGAGCTGTGTGGCCGAGCCCGAGTCGTCCTCTGCCGCCAACTCGACGTAGTCCGATCCTCAGCGCCGACTAGATCGCATCGGTATCCGACTGCGGGGTGCCGCCGCGTTCTCGAGCCCCCTGGCATTTGCTACCAGCTCGCAAGAAGGAGCTGCTGACGATGCCTTCGGAAGCAGGGTTCTCAGTTGACATGGAGGCCAATGGTATTCTCCGGGATAGAGGGACATTGCGGTTGCTGATCACAAATGCAGTAGGAGTATGTAATCTCCGCAAGGCAGAGGATGCCACGCAGGGAGGTACCAGATTGACAAGAGGTATGTATTGTGATTGTGAAAGCGAAGGGGGAGGCTAAATCTGCCGGAGAAGATGAGATTGAAGAGCAACAAGCCCAGGCATCGAAGGACAAGAAGAGATTGACAAGCTCAGAATGAGTTTTGTCAAGCCCAGGCATCGAATGCTCCAGGCTTAAGCAGACTTTTGGTAATTTTCTGTGTTCATAGCAATTCTGGCTTTTATCACTCTATGAGTACGGTCTTTGGTTCAGCATTTGCCATGTGTAAATCTAATTTTTTCTATCATTCTATTTAAAGATGTGCCTCAAGAGCCTATTTTCAAATCAATGTATAGAAGATAAATTCTAAAGATGATGTAACCACTAAATGGATCATAGATTCATAGTGATGCTGAATATGCTATGCTGTTAAGTCAATAACTCTGGGTGAGAAGAACTTTTCAATGAGACTTGTAGTTTCTTCTTACAAGAACATTTTCGACATAGCAAAATCTAATCTTGTGACTTGGATAAACTTCTTGTATGTTTGTAGCTACATAAATTGTGACTGCCTGCAATTTCCTGTTTATGGCATATAATCAGCTGATCGGTGAGATGAAAATGTGATTTATTGATGAAAAGAATCCAATGAAACCCTTACTAATTTCTTGTCCAAGAAAAGTTTTTTGAGCTGTGCTATAAATCTTTCTTTTGCTTCTGCTGCCGTGCTCACTATCTGACCTAACATTGAACTTGCTATTTTAGTAAAAAATTACTAAAATATTGTAGGGTAATTGAGGCTAAAATGGGTGTTACAATGTTTATTCTACAATATAAAAAATCTAAAAAAATTAGAGTTTTAAAACTATTTTTGATTGAGACTTAGAGAGGTGTAAGTGTTAAGGTGTAAACATTCTGAAAAAAGAAAAAATGTTACAGTAATTTCGTCCAAGCAACCCACAATTTATCCCTCTCGCCACTCTAATAGGCGACAGGGCCCACCATGGCCTACATGGCATCCTTGTCGCTCCGTGGTTGGGTGATGTGTGTTAGTTTTGTCAAAAAAAAAAAAAAATCACCTGTTATGTTTATTAATTAAATAAAAAAATATATTATTAATGAAAAACAATCAAGCCTACTTGCCCTTATGGGCCGTGCCCAAGCCCACTCGATGCTGGGTTTTATCCTTTCAAGCATTCATAAGGCCCGCTACAGAGAAAATCCCCGACCTCCTCGTCCCTTCTTTCTTATCGTCGTCTTCTAGGGCGTCCAGATCTTCGCACGCCGACTGCTCAGCTGCGAGACGCCATGGAGTTTGACGACGGCACACGCGGATCCAAAAGCTCTTGCGCGGAGGATGACGGGTACATCGACCGGAATCACCACTTGAGCAGCGGGGACAGTCAGGATAGTGACTGTTGTTACAGTGAGGAGCGTAAGAGCGGCGACAGGGAGAGTGTCATGGAGCAGATTAACCCGAGCCTGTCAGAGCAGCACTGTGATGACCAAAAGCATGGCCGCGAAGTCGATGTCAGGTGACTGACCTCCCTACCTCGGAGTTCTATTGATATCAGTTTATGCAGCAATGCTAGTACAGTAGTTGTGTAGGGGGTTGGGTTTTTTTTTTCTTTTACTAAGCCATTAGTTAGTGTCTTACTGTTTGAACTCTGGTGTTTGACTTTCTGTACGACCGGCGGGTTATGATTGCTTATACATGTTTTGTGTCTCAGTTTCGGTCCTCTTCCTGGTCATGGTTCAGTTCCTAGGCCCTCTCTTCCAGTTACAACCTAATTCGAAGGGCCAGCAACTGAATGCTTAGTTCTCCATAACGTGTTTGATGAAGCTGTTGAGGTGGGTTCATTGTTTCATAGTAGTATTCAACCTGTTTGTAGAAGCCGTTCATTATGTATAACAGAACATTTTCATGCTTTTTTCAGAATAGCACTGAGTTTTATTTGGAAATTAAGGAGTCCATTCACGAGAAGTGTGCCAAATTTGGGCCGGTTTCACATTCATGTGGACGAGTGAGTTCTGTGTATTTCCCATTTTGGCTCATCTCATCCTACCTGATCTTCTTTTATGATGTATGTATTTTTTGTTCTTTTGGTGCAGGAATCTCGGCTTCGTGTACTTACGGTTTAACTCTAAAAGGGCATCTAGGAGTGCACAAGAAGCATTTCATAACAGCGTGTTTGAGGGAAGAGTGATTACATCGACTTTTATGTCTAACAGCTTATATGATACAATGTTCCCAGACTACTGGACAGAGCTGCTTGGCTAATCTGTACTGGTTGAGTTGAGTTGAGTTGCTTGGGCATCATGTGTTGGGGTTAAATTTCCATACTGGTTGTATTGACTTAATTTCAGCTTAAGCTTAATGTTTTATGATCACTATAATCTATGACACCGTAATCCATGTTGACTAGTCTAATAAATATATTGATGAAGGACGTATTCTCATAATAGTCTAATCGATCATTTGCTAAACAATGTGCTGCGGTCGCTGGCACCTCTGACCCTTCGCTGCTGCTGCTTCTGAACCACGGTCAGTCGTTCACCGCGCTTCATTTTTGAGCCACCAAGCGCCGGGATCACGCCGCTGCCTCCGCAGCCCAACAGTGTACTAGGGCGTTCGCCTCAGTGCCAAGGTGCCGGCAGCTCGGCACGAGCTGCAGAGGATTATTACCCACTGAGTTTCATTTTTTTTTACAGCTGCTGAACGCCTGAACGCAGCGAGCTCGCCACCACCATCGAGAAATCGACTACTCGACCTGCGGACATGATGAAAGACGAGGGCTACCTGCTCCAAACAGTGACGATGGCGACTCAATTTACTTCCGTGCCGATGAGCTCTATAGTCCATCTTTTCTAGCCTCGGATAAGCTCTTCCTTCCGTCTACCCCACCCCCCAATCTCAATGTGATTCCAGCGCTAATATTCATCTAAGAGCTCCAAATTGTGGAGCCTGTTTGAGCGCATGGATATGTGGCTTCATTTCTTCACTCCAGCTTGTTTCGAACTTTCGATTGATTTACCTCTTGGTTCCTCGGATTCATTTCTTCACTTCTTGCAGCATGCCGTATGCCTCATTGGAGTACATGCGATCGGTTAAAAAGCATATCGTGAGGTTGAGGAGTACCAGCTGCAATTGATAATATGAAGCCTGAAGATTTTAAGCCTTGCAAAAAAAAAAAAAACCTGGAAGATTAGATGTGCATATTTATTATGGAGCATCACAATACATCTAATCAATTAAAAAGCACGACAATTAGCTTAAAAATTGCAACAAAAGAAGTAAAATGCTGAATTTCAGATATGCAGATGAAATAGACCAATTCAAAAAGGGACACAAGCTAGCTTAAATAGTGGCACTGAAGTTATCTCCCAGCTCATATCGTGTTATCTTGGCATTTGATTGTACAGTTTAGGGCTGCGGAGCTAAGTGGGAGAGGAGTCACCACACCTTTTCTGTCTGATCATTAGTACCTTCAATTAGTTTGGTTGTCATCACCACTAAAATGCAGGAAAGTCTATTTTCAGAAACTTTTAGATAAGGCTTGGAAAGACGAACCTGACAATAGAATGCACATGACTACAAAATGTGACACTTCATTGTCCAAGTAAACAATACAGTATTATTAAACTGAATAGCAGCTCCTGTGCAAACTACTTGCAACCAACAGAGAATAGCACCACGTGCATTGGTAAAGCACTTTCATTGACTGCCAATGTGACATACTGCACTGCAATACAATACTGCATGCGGCCAATCTACACATAACACATCTGAGTCTTGTTACAAATTCATTTGTTGTGGGAATTACGACTAGGACGGCAGTGCAAAACTGGTACGAGTTCGAACCACCTGGAGCCTTGCCTGAAAGTGGAAGGACATCCTTGTTAGTGTGCAATCCCTTATACAAGGGGCAGTATCTGAGATAAGGGAACAAGAACAGCTTCACAAGATTAATGCATCTAGTAATTGTGACGAAAAAAACAGTCAGAAAAGGTGCCTGATGACAAGTTTCTCTTCCTGGACTGAATGCCTCAACGATGAATTATATGGACAATCGATCATGAGAATTTAGAAAAGTGTCGTTGTATTCTTAAATGGCAACATATCTTATAAGAACTGACTTCGTGTGAGAACTATGAGAACTCCAACCAAGATCACATGATCCTTCTTAAATAACCAAGAACTAAAATTGGTGTTAGACTAATAATTCACTAATCCAGTAACAACTATGAAACATGTGCTGATAAAAAAAACTAAAAGATTCAAAGCTGGGAATAACAATTTCACCACTTATAAACTGCTAATCCAGTAACAACTATGAAACATGTGCTGATAAAAAAAACTAAAAGATTCAAAGCTGGGAATAACAATTTCACCACTTATAAACTGCTAATCATGAACAGTACCTAGTAAGTTCACGATTGAGTAGGCTGGGTGATAGTCTTGAGCTCGCTTGAGGCGATCCCGGCACGGATACCGGCACGGCCATGGCGCCGGCCACGTGGATTTGTACTCCGACAAAGCTGCTACTCGTCCCTCGGAGATTGACCCGGCGCTGGGAGGCACGGTGTGGCCTTCGGCGTCGGGGGAATGGAAGCTGACTATTTGGCCAATCGCGCACCCGAGTGCGACTCCGGCCACGCGGGTCCAGCACCGGCAGTGGCGCCAGCACACTGCAGCCTCCGGTCCGTCAGGACTAAGACAGCTCGGTGCCGGTACCCGTGGCGGCGGCCGCACACCGGAAAGTGGCGCGACGCTTTCTCCGATCTCGTGCTGCGCATCAGCGGTCGCAGCTTCTTTGCCGGCGTTGAGATCGAGCAAGGCGGATGGTAGGACGCAGCTGCAGCTGCAAGTCGCCTGCAAGACAGTTTTAGTTTTGATGCTAGTCTGTAACCTGTTATGAAAACCAGCTGATGCCTGAGAAAGTATGAAAATACTACAGGTCATCACCCAGATGTCATCAAGACATCAACGATGATGGGAACCATGGAAAATGCCGGGTACATCCTGTTATGTCCACTAATAAAAGCACTCATGATTTTGCTGCATATAACCCAATTAAGCAGAATAGAAGAAGAAGTGCAGATAAGCACTAAAACCAGAAGACATGATACTGGGACAAGTTAATGTACTGTCAGCATATGCGTCATCCACACAAGAACGTAACACTTCATGAGTTATGAGGCAAGTTGATTTCCTCCAGGACGAGGGTTCAGCTAGGAAACCTCAAAAGCCTATGCTTAAACATTTCAACTTGCAGGTCTGAAATGAGGCTAGGAAATAAATGAGCTACTATCATAATGAAAGACTCCAGATGAGTCTTCGCAGCATGTTGTCCGCAATTCCACAGTAGATGAAGGAGCCGTCCAGCATCATCTGTGTAATCAACCGGCAGGTCATCCCCAACGGAATACTCCAATGTCTCCTTAAGGAAAGCATTTCCCGCTTCATCTTGAACCATTTTCTTCCAGCCTCTGTATGCTTTTAGCCTGTCCACTATGTCAGCATAAACATTTGACCTCTGTCTCTCCAAATTGTCCAACGTATCGTACCATATCATGAACAATTCAGTAGAGGTAACCTCATCCTTGAGAGAGATGTGATCAGGCAGGAGACCCTCACACTCTTTGTCTGACAGGAGTGACATCCAAAGGTTGATATCATGGGGTGGTAACTTCCCCATGAAGACTTCTCTTCGAATCATTTTCTTAAGCTGCTTGATATCAAGGTCTTTGGAGGCCGGAGCTGCTTTCACTAGGTCTTCTCTGCGTACAGCAAATCTGACATTTGTTCTACGCTTGACGCGATCAACAATGAAGTTCCGGCTATTGAAATTTCCTGCCAATGAGAACCCTGATTCGTGCAACCATTTTATCAAGATATACACCTCCCTTACAGTTTCTTTCACCTGAGGGTCAGTTGAAGCTGAAATATGGTACTTGAAAGATCCAGGAGTAACATTCTTTTTAACCAGTCTTGTTTTCTGTTGTTCGGCATACTTGTCTAGACTGGTCCACAAGGACATGTCTTCTTTGCAAAGGAACATCTGATGATTCTTCCTGAAAAATTCATCTTCTTCATCAAAGCAGAGCCTCCTCTTCACTAAGTTCACTCCATCTCCATATGAACAGCATGTTTGTGACTGAGCATCCAGCGTATTACCATTTTTCAACAAATCCTGTCAGACATTTGACCGATGTTAGGAAATTCATAAACTATACTATACTCCAAGCAGTATTTTATTGAAGTACTGTAATACACTTACTTCATCGTCTGAACATAGCATTTTATCATCATAGCAGTGCTTGATCCAAGCTTTGCTAATTATTCTTTTATTGTCCCTATGCCAAGCATGTGCTTCTGGGCTGCTGGCATCAATCCCATCAAAGCAGATGTGAGTGGTATCTTTATATTGCATTGGAGTAAGTACAACGCCACCCATCTTGGTAACCCATTTAACAACCTGTTAAGAAAAACAGTTTCTATCAATGCACCGGGAAGCTGAAATCCACCATTTATCTAGGACATCTGAAATTCTTTGCACAATTGCACCCAAGTTAGCTAGTGCAGACTGACTGTGCTTAACAAATTTGTACGGATCTCCAAATGATTTTACAACCACCAATCTAGGCAGTAGGCACATGAAGAATTAGGTACTAGAGCACTTTCATCAATTCGTCAACTGAAATGGAATTAGACTTCCATTGGCTGCTGCTAAATTGATTCATCAACCTTTAATTACTGCTAAATCTTGAAGGCCCATTCATCAACTTTGAACATAAAGATCAACACAGTGCCCTTGAACAAAAATATCGATTATCAACCTTTAATTGCTGCTAAATCAGCAGCAACCAAGTGAGTCATACAATCTGGCAGAAGGATCCAAGTTTTGCTAACCCATCAACAAAATGGTCACATTGACGTGGTAACAGGATTGGATTCAAGGGGTGACACTAAGGCGCTCCTAACACAAGACACCACAAAAATTAATTGTGAAGAACTCCAGTAGAGGTCAATTACCTGGTCCCGTGATGGGGAGGAGAAACCAACCATAATCTTCATGCCAGAGAACAGTCCATGACGGCTGCTGCTACTTTCTTGGGGATTGGATTTCTGCCTGCCCGTGCGGCCACCGCCGCCGTCTGCACTGTGCGTCTCGCCAGAGCGGCCGCGCCCCGGTCCGCGCTGTGCGTCTCGGCCGTGCGACTGGCGTAGCCGCCCCCGACTGATTTACGCTTCTGGTCCGTGCGGACGCCGACGCCGCCGCCGCCCCCATCGGATTGCTGCACCTCGCCCGCGCGGACGCCACGGCATCCGCCTCCCCCTCCGCCTTGCATGTTGTCCGTGAGGACGCCACCGCTGGCTCCCCCTCCTCCGCATATCACGCCCCCCGGCTTGCCGCAGCCGCCGCCATCCCTTCCTCCGATAGCTACGACGATCTTTGGCCGTTCTTGGCCTCCTCCTCCGCCGCCTCGGACCATGTCGCGTCCCAGCTTGCCACGAAAGCTGGATCCGCCGCTGCCTAAGGGCGGCATGATGGTGGGATAGGTGCCCTAGGTCGCCCAGGGAGAGGAAGAGGCGAGGATTCCGTTGGAAAGGGCGGGCGGGTTTGGTGATTCGAAAGCTTGCGGCGGCCGTTGGCTGTTCCGGTCCTGACAGGGAGGAGGAAAGACAAGATGGCCAGATCGGAAAAAGCAATTCCTTTTTTATAATACATGGGAAAGATAGGGGCCAACTGGTGAATTTAATCAGAAATAAAGAATACGTGTGACGGTGTGAGGCGTGTTCAGCCACCGTGTACCGCAGCGATTTTATGATAGCTGAATCTCGGAGATTACACAATGTGCGGTCATCTTGTACTTTGCCTCAGTTAGTATCAAATATAAAATATTTCTCGATCTGACTGATGACACGCGTATAGCTCGAACTAAAATCCTTCCATAAAGTAAACCTCATCGTTACATACGAAATTGAACAAGGATGCATTATTGTCAAATGTCAATCAAGAATAAACTCGACTAAAAGAAAATTCTTGCCATTTCGTTTCCAGAAAAGCGGTACAACATTTAGCGCAGATAAAAAGAAGTTGAGCTCTTCAGTCTGTCTTGGCTCTTGGCGTAGTGAGCTCCCCCTTCTCAATATTCACACGAGCGAAAAATGAAACATTCTCAATTTTAATGCATCGCTAATAAATTGGCCCACATGCTCTGACGTGGTCATACTTATACCATTATCTCCATTAAACTTAACAAATTCAGGCACTCCGAATTCTCTAGGATATCAAATATTGTCATAAAAAGCAGGGTATGGTTTTTGATACACACCCTCTACATTTAGGTACTAAAACCAAATTATTACTTCAATACACTAGCAGATACGTTAGAAAGCGGACCAGCGTTGCAACTTCGCAGCTCCTGTTTCTTCACACCAAACTAAACAATCTAGGGAGAGCACCAATGATCATAAACCCAAGGTAAGCTCTTGATGACCCTACACAATCTAAATCGGATCCAGATTATCCGTTTATGGAGAACGAGGCCAGACAGGAGTTCTAATGCTGAATCAAGCTGTATCTTAAGTTCTTTACACACAGTCATATTCTCTGATCCCTACTACCTATACAAAATACACATGATACATCTATCAGCCTTTTTTTAGTCGATGTCTCAATGATATGTGATTGGACTCACAATGTCATCCTCACATAGACTTTATTTAGTGTTATATAAGTATTCTCTTTTCTTGGTAGTTGATCAGGCGGGCTGCGAGCCAATAATGTAATAGCATGTCAACTGAGCTGCTTAATACAGCTGGCAGCTCACGACTCTTGGACATACATTCACCTTTCGAACTAACTGAGCTAACATATAGAAGTTATGACATGAGCCTCCAAAAGTTTTTGAGCTAGTGTGGGTAGCAAGTTGTGACTATTGTTCCGAAAGTGTGATAAAAGGTCAAGTTTCCAGCAACCATAACTTGATTAAAGTTAACTTATGCATATCTCTTATATCAAAGCACAATTCATTAATTTTAGGATAGGTAAAACAGCAAGTCCTCTCAATACGAAAATCAGAAGGTAAATAGCTCACTCGGTGAGGGATTTTTCCTCAAAGATACATTATCTGGCAGTTTAGTACTTCAAACAGGCCAGCATGTCCTTAATTCATCACGTACCTGGTCAGTGCATAAATGAGAAGGTTATTACAACATCCACAAGAAGGAAAAAGAGCACTAGGAAAAATAAGGAAAAAGACAATAATATTGCATGCCAACCATTACCGTTAAAACAACTCTCCATGTAGATTCGAATGGTTGCATCT
The DNA here is from genome assembly GCA_030378355.1 of Eleusine indica. Taxonomy (NCBI): domain Eukaryota; kingdom Viridiplantae; phylum Streptophyta; class Magnoliopsida; order Poales; family Poaceae; genus Eleusine; species Eleusine indica. The sequence continues at coordinate 44,219,890 of CM059500.1, forward strand.
CCGGAGAGGTGAATGTGAATTTGTCTCCCAACAAAACTTTTGCACAAGCAAAAACTGAATTTGCGATGGACCTAAGATTATAACCTCCTTCAAGGTCCATCACTATCCTTCCTTGAGCAAATCCTAATAGCTGCAGGATGCCATGTAGATAAGCAGAAAAATCATGTAGACATATGTACTAGCGTAGACAGTGCATCAGCTCCTTGCACTTATAGTCTGGATTTTGAAATGCTCTAGTATAGAGGAAATATCAGACAAAAAGAAGCTATTAACAAATAACAACAGAGCACAAGAATAGAAAAGGAAATTACTGAAGCAGAAGGCAGAAAACTTTAAACTTTCACCTTTCAACCATTTATACCTATTCTACTTCATCTGAATTAAATGATCAAGATTCAAGATTGATGTCTTCTTTAAGGATGAGTGTATGACATGGCATAAAATCTAATTAGAAATTGGTTTTCTGCAACTTCGTACCTTTGTTAGTAGCAGAGCATATTCATTTGGAGTGATGCAGCAACCACCAAGAGGATCACCCAATGCTACTCAAGGAAATCAATATCAGAGAGCAGAGAAAAGACATTCTAAAAATCTGTAAACAATATGTACAGACATGATTGACGACAATAGATACACCAGAAGTACAGATTGATATATATATGTATCTACAGTTCATTACCAAATAATACTTTCAGGAGCTTTTAGAAATTCTTCAGTGAAAATACCACTAATTATATCACGGCTTAATCAGTTGCAAAGTCATACTACTTGAATGTTTAGTTCAACTAGTAAGGTACAACAACAACAACAACAAAGCCTTTAAGTCCCAAGTAACTTGGGTATGCAACGAGTAAGTAAGGTAATGGAATAAAAAGAGTTGCCAAGAATTTTTTATTCATATACCTGCATCAAACCCAGCAGACACAAGTATTATATCAGGATCAAAAGCTTCAGCAACCGGAAGCAGTACACGGTCCCAAGCAAAAATGTAATCTGCATTGCCACACTTCCCATGCTCCCAGGATACATTAATGTTATGCCCTTTACCAGCTTCTTCCCCAATGAAACAATGAGAAGCATCCCCTCCAGCAGGATAAAAGGTTCAATAATCAAACCTGCAAAAAAAGAAGAAGAGAGAAATAGATATTCAATTGTGACATCAAATTGCTTACAGGCATGCACGAAAATGAATAGTTACTCATCCAAGAATTAAATGCAAAACAAACACGAAAAAACCATGTATTTACAAGCGTTCTTCAAGGCTCAAAAGCAGTTTTTTTTGGAGGGAATGCCATCTGGCGAGCTTTATTGATTCGAGAGAATAGTTACATCATTCATCAAGGCATTCAGAATAAATCTAGGGGGGTCATCAACCCAAATACAATCTTCTTTAATACTGAAAGCTTGCCTAGCTAGCTCATGCGCTACACAATTGGCATTTCTATTGCAATGGATAATCTCGACGTCGGCCAGACCTTGCCAAATCTCCATGCATACATCATATATAGGCCCTGCTGAAGTAGCTGAGAACCCACCGGCGTGCATTGTCTGAACCACTTCGAAGCAATCTGATTGTACTATAAATCAATTGCTCCCAATACGCTGGGCCAATTCAAGTCCATCTCGTAGCGCCATTGCCTCCGCCATCTGGGCATCAAAAACATGTGAAAGATATTTGTGGACTACAGCAATACATCCGCCCCCGTGCTACCTGTGCCAGAGTCTTCGTCAAATGAAGCATCAACATTAAGTTAGCTCGGGCAGTGACAGAGCTTGAACTTAACCCTGGCCGTAACAAAGCTGTTACTGACCTCATATATCAAATACATTTTAGGCATATTCAAGGGATGAGAAGGAGAAAATTTGGAGAACTGCTCATACACTACAGGGATGTGATTGACTGATTGGAAACTTAAACTTGTACAGTGTTAGCTAGATTTAGCAATGCACATTGCACAGAACCAAATGACCATGCCACATGCTTTTTGCATTCATACTATCACTTTGGTGGCAGCTTTCATTTATATCAGGTGTCCTACAAGTCATGGACACACACAAAAAAATTAATGGTATAGATGAAAAGTGCACAAAAGTGACAGTATATTTGGACTTATTCTGGAAAAAAAGCCACAAAAAAATGTGGCATAGGGGACTCGAACCTACATCAACACCTGCGAGAAACAAAGCCTCTACTCAGTTCCTACGACTATACAAGAATTAGTCTTCTAATTTCCAGTTGGATTTTCTTATTCGGTACATTATGTTTGTACTTGTCAACTTGACTAAAGAAATTAAATGGAGTGATACAAAAGTTTGGATGAAACATTTTTCATATTACAAAGAGTGAGAACTGAATGATCAAGGTGATATATGGTGGATTGCAGGCATCAATTCCATAGATTACAATGTCATATCCAATAAGTACATAAAAATTAAGGGCAGCTCACTCAGACTTTGGGTATGTCCATATCATGCATACAATTGTTGGAGATCTTAATAAACATGTTCTTGGTACAGCAGCCATTCCAAGAGCAACAAGTCTCCAAACAGAATGGAGAACAAACTAGTATTAGTTGGTAATGAAACTTGTCGAGATAAGAAAAAAAAAAGTATCAAAGCAATGCCAGGTGATCTGTCCAACCTGTGAACTTTCTGTGTGCCATGTCCATGGTGAACATCCCATTCGATAATCAATACCTTTTTGATACCAAAGTCAGGCTGCAACAGGAGAACAAAAGTACCAAAGTGAACACATGTTCCTATTAGATTGCATCGCTAAAGGATGGAGATCATTCCTATGTACACCACACGCTGAATATTGGTAGCGCCTTTTAACATAAACAGAAAAATTTAACAAGGAAGTTTCAAATACTAACTCTCTCATTTAACAGATAACTTGCTGCCACAGCCACATTGTTGAAGAGACAAAATCCCATTGCCTCACCATGTTCGGCATGGTGGCCTGGAGGTCTGACTAGAGCAATGGCAGAATTTAACTCACCAGAAGCCACCTTCTCAGCAACCTAATTACCAAACAGGTAAACAGACCAGCATTTTTAAGTGATTGTGCACCCAACAATATGGAACAGAACAGCTACAGAAAGTTAGGAATATCTTTATGAAATGCAGGACAGGTTGATATAACTGTTAACTCTATGACAGAACCAGCAGCAAGAAGAGCAGACTCTGAGGAACCCTTGTGAAGTAAATTGAATTGAATTTCCTACCAATCTTGTCTCTGCTGGAATCATATTTCTTGGAGCTGATATCCTTCATCAGTTTGATATGGGTGTGGCTATGAACAGAAGCTATGTACTTGTCCTTGGCTTCCTTGGACTTGAGGACCACACACCTAGCACAGAACTATCCTATATTAGTGTCATAGAACCCAACACACATCGTCAACAAAGTGTAAACATGCTAAGCTAAGTGGAAAAAGAAAAAGAAGAACCAACAGCATGTAAGCTTTAACGCTAACTTTTAATCATCAGTTCTTGCAGGCACTGCAGGATTTACTTCTTAAGTGTATAACCGATACAATTTGTTTACCTATTCATTTATTTATTTTTGAAAGGAGCTGATGCATTGCTCGAGCAAGGTATCATAAGTTTTCTCTAGTCCACTATTGCAGCAATTTTAACAATTTGGAACATTTCAACTGTTTAGACCTAATAAGTCTACAAGTAAATGAGCAAACCATGAATACCAACACTTTCCAAGCTAGCAATCAGGACGCATACAGAAACAATAAAAGTAAGGGAGTGTCTAATTTTCAGTCGATTGAAAATAAAGGTTTCTTTCAATCAACGCTTTTAGCCCTTGGATCTAGATCCAACAAATACAAAAAGATAAAATTTTTCCATAATCTATATATAACACTAATTAATACAAATAATCCTACAAATAGATAAATAACAAAAGAAATAAAAAAACAAAAAAATATACACACAGCCATTGATTGAAAGGAATGCTACTTTTTAATCGACTGAAAAGTAACATTACCGTAAAAGTAAAGCAACTGGAGCGAAGGGGAGAGCAACAATAAAAGTAACGGGAATGCTACTTTAGCATTCTTTCAATCGAGGGTCTTTTCATTGTTATTTTTTAGTTATTTTTTTATTTCTTTTTTTATTTTTTATTTATAAAATTATTTGTATTAATTAATATTATGTATAGACTATAAAAAAGTTTTGTCTTTTTATATCAATTATCTAGATCCATAGGCTAAAAACGCTGATTGAAAGAAACCCTCATTTTCAAGCATCCCCTCCTAGGTGATTAAAAGGAGCCGCCACCAAAGCCGTGTACACGGGCTCCCCAATTCCGGCCAAACCCAACCCTACCATCAAGTAGGGAAACGCGGAGGCGACGAGTAGCAGCTAGAGAAGAGCCGTACCTTGACGCGACGCCGTCGGCGTTGAGCTTGCGCCAGATGGACCGCAGCCGCTCGGGTTTCTCCCAGTGGTCCTCCCCGTCCGGCGTGGCGTGCGCGCACTCCGCTCGTCGTACAGCAGACCCACCCGCGCCGCTGCCGCCGCCGCCACCATTGCGCGCCGCCGTAGATCGCCAAGCGCGGCGGAGGGAGGCGAGCGAAAGGGGGCGAGGCGGAGGTGGATTCTCACTGGACTGCTGTCAGCCGTGGCCATTCGCGTGCGCATGGGTCCCGCATGGAAGCGGGCCAGTGATAACGATCGGAAGAGACAGGGCTACTGCCCATCATTATCAGTCACTGACTTGTAGGGCCCGAGCCTGCAAGTCAAGGTTGAATTTAGGTCCTGGGATAGTTCAATGTCCTTGTCACGGGAAGAAAATGTATATTTGAGTGTTAAAAAATTCTAATATTCCAAAATTATAATACCAATAAATATATGAATATGGCAAAACATAATATTTTCAAATTTAAGTATTGTTGGTGTCAAATCCAAATTCAAACACAAACAATGCATGCGAATCTATCGTTCTCCATATAACTCATGGATGAAAACAGTTTATAAAATATAAGATTTTTCAGCGATTCTAGGAAAATTAGAATCATTTTTGTTTGTTCTTTAATAAGATATAATTGGCACATATTTAGGAGACCCACGAGATCACCTTGCTAGCAATGAGTAGGCGTACATGGCCGCAAGCTTCTGTTCTCTGCCAGGAACAAAAAGGGCAATTATATGTAAATAGAGAAAAATTAAGGGACATAGATATAATTTATCTTGCCTACCTCATTTTAACCATTGCATCAAGATCCAATGGCTACTATAGTCCAAAGGCTAACATATCATCATCACCAACTCCCTCTTTTATAGAATTAGAGATTTGAATTTAGGTTGGGCTCGAGCTCGATGGCTCAAGGTTGGGGCCATGACTCACTGTTAGTCAGCTTTTCCTCACGGCTTCACCGACAAGGAAAACGTGGTAAGATAAAAATCAAATGACCATTTTACCTCTGATAGAGAATTAAATATTAATTTTGAGTTTATTTTTTGTGATAATATCAATAATATTATTTTTATGTCATAATTACTCAAACTATCTATGTTATATTTTTTCATGTTAAAATATATAATGCAAATATTTTATACAACTATAAAATAAAAAATATCTCCCAATATTTTATTTTCTACTAGGGGTAATGTAACGACCCACAATCTCTATATTCAAAATCAATATTGAAATTAAGATCTGGATAAAATTTGAGTTCAAATGTCATGGAATTTCTTTCAAATATTGATCAAATCAATTTTCTCCTACGTCTGCGACCTGGGCCGCTTTCTCCCTTCACTGTGGATGCAGCCCAGTACCTCTTTCTCTCGCTGGACCGAAGCCCGAAGCAGAAAACAGCCCAATTGGCCCAACCGAGCGCCTGATCCCCTATCTGCTCTCTCCCTGCCGATCATAGCCGCTCTTGGCACAAACGCCGAAAAAATGGCCACGTGTCGCCATCCCGAGCCGTCCGTGCCCCTAAACCCTAGTGGCCCTCGCCTATAAGTAGACTAGACGCCGCCGCCGAACCCTAGCTTGCTCCTTAGCGCCGCGGGCGCAACGCAAACGCTAAACCGTCACCGCTCTACTTCCTCCTCGACGCCGGCGTGAAGGCATCGCAGCGATAGCCGCCGATAAGCTGTGACCCTCCTCCCTGCATCTCCTTTCAATTGCGCACCCTCCAGCGTTGATCTCTCGTGATCCAGGTCGAGGAAAAGGAGAATTTGGAGGAATCCCGTCCGCTGCCGTGAGCTCCTCGCCGCCGATTACCCCCTCCCGGGTGAGCTTCGATCCTTTTCTGTCTCCGTTCATACTCCTTGGTTGCGTGCCTTTGCTTCATGAGTTGATCGCGACCTCATCTCGCTGTAGATCCTCGGGAACAGCGACCTAGGTTGTCGCCGCGGTCACCATCCTCGTGAGCCAAGCCGACGCCCTTGCCTGCGGCCTTGGTGCCTTGTGCCAAGCGCCTGGACCTTGCCTTTCTCTTTGATCGGTCGCGGTGAGGGCCTAATCTTGCTCCTGACCCCTTTTCTCCCTTGGATCCCCCTTCTCCCGCGTGTGCTGCTCAAGGCGCCGCTGCCATTCGGTGTGTGCGCGCTCGCGCCATGCGCGCCGCGCTTGGCTGTTGGCCTGCTCGCCTGGGCTGGCGGGTGGCTGGGCCGAGCTACCGTCGGGCTGCGTGTGAGCGTGCTGGACCGTGGAGTCGCTCGGCCGCGTGTGAGCGCTAGGCCTGTTGGATCTGCTGGGCCAAGCTGTTGGGCCCATGAGATGGTTGTTAGACTTGAAGGCCAAGCCGATTAGGGTTTAGGGTCGGATGTGTTTGCAGGCCTGGTTGATCTGCGAGCAAGTACTGCTTCTAGGGTTGGGCTGGATTGTGAGTAGGCCGAGCCTAGCCCATGTATTGGAGATTTGGCCCATAGGTTTGAGGAGAGCCCAATTGTATTGGATCTGTTTTTCTGTGGACTTGGTCCACCGTGGGATGCTCTCTGTCACTCCATGACAGATGGGCCCTACTCGCCAGCAGCTAAAATAAGAGGAGAATACTCCCGGACTATTATCTGTTAATTTTTAGAAATTCATTTGTCTCCTGTTTATCTTCAGAAATTCATAGTAATTTTGTTGTAGCTCTGTTTTCGATGATTCTAGTTGCTTTAGTTTTGTAAAAATGTCCTCGATGCATTAGCGCTGTCCATTAATTCAAACTAGCATCTTTGTAGGTTCGTAATTTTATTTTGACCCGATTGTGTCGTATTCGCTGTGACTTACCGTTTCTTCCCGATTCGACGTATAGACCCGCCGGAGCGAGAGGAGTACAACCAGGAGCGTTACGAGGATCAGGACCCCACTTGGAAGCCCGACTCTCAAGTCAAGTCACCTCCTTGGTCACTATTGCTTTCCTAGTTTTTAAACTGCATGTGTTGTTTGCAACTGTTTTGCATGCCAACAATTTAAAATATCGCTAGATCATATCCAAGTCATATCATGTTTACCTTTCCATTGTTAAGCCATAGTAATGTTTTGCTACTATGATGATGTTTAGTATGCTTAGTTGCACAATTTCAAACTCTCACCTGGATACTATAAAATAAATTTGTGTAAATAATTTAAAATATGCTCTGCGTGAGTGTTTGCAAATAACTCTACAAAAACCGATTTAGCGGGGTAGGCGTAGGTGATCAGGTGTCTGTGGGTAGATTGGGCAACCCCCATTAGGAGAGTGTCTGTGGCAGGAACAGTTGAGTGGAGACTTGGGTTTTAGGTCTCCGTTATGGTGCTGTTGTTGTGAGACTGGTTTGGAGGAGGAGGAGGAGGAGATGCCTGTCCCGGCTACCCGACCGTACTTGTCCTGTATGTCTCCCTGACATTTCTTACACAACACATCGATTCTGTCTGGGTAGTGGCTGGATCTGAATACTTGTAGAGGACTGGTGATCTAGCCATAAGCGTACAGGGGTAGTGTTAGTGGTGTCCGTAGGTTGCGACCTGGCTCCACGAGAGGTATATCCCACCTGATCAGTGGTAGGCCCGTCACAGCTTTAGGACCCTTAGTCTTGCGAGGCTCTGGGGGCTCAGTTCTGGAGATGTGGAAGACACCAGTCGATGCTTGAGGATGGATTCTGTGTGTGCTATATTTCTATACACCAGTTAACTATATAGCCACGTCATATCGGTACAGGTGTATATATTCTACAGAGTTACTATTATCTATATACATAGCCGCGTCCTCGGTAATGGACAACTGCCTTGTGAGCATCCATGAAATTTGTTTTATTATATCTTTCTCCTGCTCTTGTTTTGCATCCGGCCTAGAGCTATGGTCCAGTTGGGAGGATATTAGCTGGGATTAAAATTTGAACCTTGTTGGGACGTGTTAATCCCAAAGGGGCAAGATAATAAAATTTGATGATTTAAATGATTTGAAATGTCTTAAAAGAAAAATGTTTGCCAACCTAGCCTTTCGCACTCAGCCTTAACCCCTCCTTGAAACACCTTTCATGCATAGTATAATTTGCTAGGATAGTACGACTCATTGAGTACGGCACTTACTAGGGGTTGATCGACGTGTTGAGTACTCCATGTACTCAGGGCTGCTCCCCTTCTCGCTTTCAGGGGATGGAGAAGCAAGGAAACGGACTACAACTTCGACGACGTGAATGACGAGGAGTAGATCGGTCTCTCGCCTACACTTGAGTTGTCTGTGGAGATGGATCACCCATGAAGACTTCCGCTGTAGATTTCGCTTCCGCTAGCATCGTTTCGCTTCTGCTAGATGTCATGTTCATCTTCCTTGGCCTATGAGCCATGATCTTGTATATAGATGATGATGTTTATGTTATGGAGATGATACCATTTGGATCTATCTTATCTTCTTGTCTTGATCTTTTATGATTTTATGATATTTACTTGTGAATGGTTATACAAGCTACCCTCCTAGGAGTGGCTATGAGGTACAAACGACTCGGTTTTGCCTATCGAAAAAATTGGGTCGTCACAGGTGGTATCAGAGTCATACTTGACTGTAGGTACAAGACCCTAGAAACAGACGTTAGTATAAGAATCAATTCTAGTCATCCTTTCAGCATATAACTCCTTCATCATACCTTGGAATCTTAAATCCTTTTTTATCTCAAAATCATGTCTGTGAAGAAGTTGCTACGACCAAGAGGATTACTAGAAGAAAAGCCTTTGAAATTATGTGTTAAGGTCTGCTAAAATTAAAGGAGACACATATAAGTCATCTTGCAACAAACTAATGGATTAGTGAGCATAACAAAACAACTTTGATGTTGTTTTGGATGAGTTAAGTTTTGCAATTAATTTGAGCATTATGGAATTTCATACCATGTTCATTAATGCAAGTATTATGATATTTTGGATCAAAAGTCTTTCTTATTGAAATTTCTGATGCAACAGATGCCACCAAGAAGGTCCAACCGCTTGAACGAGCGCTTCGAGGAAGCTGCTCGTGAGGAGGAGACCGCTCCGCCACCTCATGGTCGGGGGCGTCATGCCGCTCCGAGAGGCCGTGGCCGTGGCCGTGACACTCATGGCCGTGGTCATGGTGACGGAGGTCGCGGCCGAGCTGCTTGAGGCCGTGGCCGTGCTGGTGGTCGTGGCAGAGGCAGAGAGCATACCCCTGACGGTGACGAGTTCGAGGTCGAGGAGCCAGTTGAGGATGAGGTGCTACCTGCTGCTCCTGCCTCTGCCACGACCACCAGCACTAACTTCGCTAAGGTGATGGTTAGACAGACGCAGCTGATACAGCACTTTGTGACCGCCACGATTGGTAGGCAGAACCAGCGTGGATGGGCTGGAGGATACGGGCTCTATCACCATGGGCGTGGGGACCGCATGAGTGCTTTCATGCATCTGAAGCCGCCAGAGTTTGACAGTTCCGATGATCCACTGGTCACTGACGGTTAGCTCAGAGAAATTGAGAAGAAGCTGGACTTACTGCAGTGTGACGATGCTGAGTGTGTGCATCTCGCCACGTACCAGCTGGTGGGCACAACTGGCGCTTAGTGGGATAGCTTCGTTTCCACACACGAGGATCCTGACAGTATTACTTAGGATCAGTTTGTGGAGAAGTTCCGCACCTTCCACATTCCCAGGGGTTCTATGGTCAGGAAGGCTAAGGAGTTCAGATCCTTGAAGATTGGACAGATGTCTGTGTCAGAGTACACCAACAGGTTCACACAGCTGAGTCGCTACATCCCCACTGAGGTTGCAACTGAAGAGCAAAAGATGTACTAGTTTTCTCGAGGTTTGCACGCAGGTGAGAACTTTAAATTCTCACAGTTATAAAATTTTAAAATTCTCACAATTTTAGAGGTTTGCACGCAGGCACGAGTGTACACCTTGTTGACTGTACCAACCTGAAGCAGATGATCAATAAAGCAATGCTCCTGAAAACTGCTTACAACAGAGTGGAAAAGGAAAGAGGTGAAAAGCGAAAAGAAGCAACTCAAGGGAACCGCTCTGGAGGTCCTCAGTGACCGCGGTTCAGTGGTCCCTCTGTCTCTCAGTCACAGTTCGGACGGCCTCCTCAGGGGCAGAGCTCTAGCTCCGCTCCCCATCTGAACTCTCAGCAGCAGCACAACCAGAGGTACCAATAGTAGTCACCACCCCAACAGTCTGGCTGGAGGTCGCAGGGTGGCAGCGGGCAGTACTCCACTCGCTGCTATGCCTATGGCAAGGATGGCCACAAGTCCTATCATTGTCCCAATGTGGTAAAAGAGAATAGCAACAGTTAGATCAACAACCGCAGCAACAACACTCTGCAGAGATCTCAGCATCAGAGTGGGCACCGTCCAGCGCAGTCAGCGTCAAAGCCACCTATCCCTCAGACCGTGACCAGAACCAGGTTGAACCATATCTCAGTTGAAGAAGCTCAGGGTGCACCAAATGTCGTTCTTGGTGAATTCTTGCATGGCTACTGTCTTATTTGATTCTGGTGCTACTCAATCGTTTATATCCTCTAAGTTCATGTCTAAGCTCGCTATACCCACTACACTACTCAAAACTCCAAGCCTAGCCTCATCTCCCTTAGGCACCCACAAATGTATCCTAGGTTGTTGTAAGGTCCGCATTCTCATTACGGGTATCCAGTTTCTCGTTGATCTTATTGTGATACCTTCCTGTGGCATTGATGTCATCTTGGGCATTAGCCAAAAACAAGGGAGTCATATCTTGTGCCGATAGGGTTGTAACTCTTAAGAACCACTTAGGTATCAAGGTCGAGTTCTCCCACAAAGCTCCAAAGCTCCCTCCCCAAATCTGCCACCTAGAAGAGTTGACCCTTGACCAGATTCCAGTGGTTTGTGAGTACCTAGAGGTCTTCCCTGAGGAATTGCTAGGACACCCGCCTAATCGTGATGTGGAGTTTATCATTGATCTTATTCCTGGAACAGCCCTAATTGCTAAGAGACCGTATCGCATGTCTTCTGAGGAATTGGCTGAACGGAAAGTGCAGTTCGATGACTTGCTTGAGAAGGGATTCATTCGCCCCAGTGCATCTCCATGGGGATCTCCTGTGCTCTTTGTGAGGAAGAAAGATGGCACCATGAGGATGTGTGTTGACTATGGATCCCTCAATGAAGTGACCATCAAGAACAAGTACCCCTTGCCCATAATTGATGACTTGTTTGATCAGCTAAAGGATGCTAAGTACTTCTCCTCGATTGATTTGAGATTGGGGTAATATCAGATGAAGATCCATGAGTGTGATATACCTAAGACATCCTTTGTGACGAGGTATGGCTCATATGAGTTCTTGGTTGTCTCTTTTGGGCTCACCAATACCCCAACTTATTTCATGAACATGATGAACAAGACCTTCATGGCCGAATTGGATAAATTCATGGTGGTATTCATTGATGACATTCTTATCTACTCCAAGACAGCTGAAGAGCATGAGCAACATCTTAGGGTTGTGCTTGAGAGACTCAAGGAACATCAATTGTATGTAAAGTTCAGCAAGTGCAAGTTCTGGCTTGAAGAAGTGGCATTCTTGGGTCATATCATAACCACTGATGGCATAGCGGTGGATCCAGAAAAAGTTCGAGTAGTTGTTGAATAGACTACACCAATGAATGTGAAAGATGTGAGAAGCTTTCTTGGGTTGGCTGGCTATTACCGTCGTTTCATTGAGAATTTCTCCAAGGTAGCAAAGCCAATGACAAAACTCTTGCAAGATAAAGTGGATTTTGAGTGGACTCCAGCACGTGAGCGCAGCTTTCAAGAGTTGAAAACAAGATTGACCACTGCTCCTATTCTCACCTTGCCTGACATCAATCAAGACTTCGAAGTGTATTGTGATGCCTCAAACAAGGTCTTGGATGTGTCCTTATGCAAAACAAGAAGGTTGTGGCATATGCATCAAGGCAATTGAAGAAGCATGAACAGAATTATCCTACTCATGATCAGCGGTTGTGCACGCATTGAAGATCTGGAGGCACTATCTTATTAGCAACCGTTGTGAGATCTACACTGATCACAAGAGTCTCAAGTACATCTTCACCCAAGCAAAATTGAACATGAGGCAAAGGAGATGGTTGGAGTTGATCAAGGACTATGACATTGGAGTGAACTATCATTCTGGCAAGGCAAATATTATGGCCGACGCATTGATTCACAAGTCCTATGGCACTAATCTCATGGTGAGTCAACCACCAATCTTCGAGGATACGATGGATGCTAGAATAGAGGTGATTCCTGAAGGCTATCTCAATGAACTCATAGTGAAGCCTGTCTTGAGTGATAAAATAAAGCTTGCTTAGAAAAAGGATGCAGAAATAAAGGAAATCTTGGGAAAAATGAAGACGAATGCAACACCTGATTTTAGGGTGGATGAGCATGGAACCCTATGGTTCAAGAATCGCTTGTGTGTGCCAAGGGTCAGGGAAATTCGCCGAACCATCTTGTGGGAAGCTCATGAGTCCAGATATTCTATTCACCCTGGCAACACCAAGATGTACCAAGATCTCAGGACAATATTCTGGTGGAAAGGCATGAAAAGGGATATTGTTGGTTATGTGGCTCGTTGTGACATTTATAGAAGAGTCAAGGTAGAACATCAAAAGCTAGCTGGTTTGCTCAAGCCAATCACCATACCTGTATGAAAATGGGAAAACATCAGCATGGACTTCATCAATGGCTTGCCCCTCACACCTCATTCTCATAACTCCATTCTGGTGGTAGTTGATCGATTCACTAAGGGCGCTCAATTCATTCCTGTCAGGACGGACTATCTTGTGAGCAAGTTGGCAAGGCTCTATATTGATCACATCTTGAGGCTACATGGAGCACCAGTGTCCATAATCTCAGATAGAGGAGCATAGTTTGTCTCGTAGTTCTGGAGGAGCTTGCATGCAGCCATGGGCACTGAACTTGATTACAATACAACTTATCACCCTGAGACGGATGGCCAGACAGAAAGAGTAAACCAGATTCTGGAGGACATGTTGAGAGCTTGTGCACTCACCTATGGGAAGAATTGGGAAGATAGCCTCTCCTATGCAGAATTCTCCTACAATAACAGCTATCAAGCAAGCATTGGGATGTCTCCTAATGAGTCGCTCTATGGCAAAAAGTGCAGAACCCCTCTCATGTGGTCAGAAGTAGGAGAGCGAGCATTCTTTGGTCCCGATATGATCAAGGCTACAGAAGAGCATGTGGAAAAAGTGAGAGCGCATCTCAAGATTGCCCAGAGTAGGCAGAAGAGCTATGCAGACAAGAGAAGGAGACCGCTTGAATTCAATGTGGGAGACTATGTGTACCTCAAGGTCTCTCCTCTTCGAGGTACTCGTAGGTTTCATGTTCGTGGGAAGCTTGCACCTAGGTATGTTGGACCCTTTCCCATTGTGCAAAGGATTGGTGAGCTTGCTTACAAGTTGGATCTGCCATCTCACTTGCAGTGGTGCATAACATGTTCCATGTATCACAACTCAAGAAATGCTTGGAAGCGCTGACAAAGGTGGTGACACCACATGCATTGGACATTCAAGGGAACTTGGAATATTTGGAGTACCCAGTCAAAATCATTGGTGAGGACTACAAGGAGACAAGGAACTCAAAGGTCAAGTATTGCAAGGTTCTTTGGAGCAACCACACCAAGCATGAGGCAACTTGGGAAAAAGAAGAGAATCTCAAGAAGGAATTTCCCTATCTGTTTGTAGAGCAGGATTGAAATCTCGAGGACGAGATTCTTGTAAGGGGGGAGGTCTGTAATGACCCATAATCTCTGTATTCAAAATCAATGTTGAAATTGAGATCTGGATAAAATTTGAGTTCAAATGTCATGGAATTTCTTTCAAATATTGATCAAATCAATTTTCTCCTGCGTCTCTGACCGGGGCCGCTTTCTACCTTATCTGTGGATGCAGCCCAGTACCTCTTTCTCTCGCTGGACTGAAGCCCAAAGCAGGAAATGGCCCAGTTTGCCTAACCGAGCGCCTGATCCCCTATATGCTCTCTCCCTGCCGATCATAGCCGCTCCTGGCACGGACGTCAAAAAAACGGCCACGCGTCACCATCCCGAGCTGTTCGCGCCCCCATACCCTAGTGGCCGTCGCCTATAAGTAGACTAGACGCCGCCGCCGAACCCTAGCTTGCTCCCTAGCGCCGCGGGCGCACCGCAAACCCCAAACCGCCACCGCTCTACTTTCTCCTCGCCGCCGGCATGAAGCCATCGCAGCGATCGCCGCCGGTAAGCCGTGACCCTCCTCCCTGCATCTCCTTTCAATTGCGCACCCTCCAGCGTTGATCTCGTCGTGATCCAGGTCGTGGAAGAGGACAATTTGGAGGAATCCCGTCCGCTGCTGTGAGCTCCTCGCCGCCGATTACCCCCTCTCGGGTGAGCTTCGATCCTTTTCTGTCTCTATTCATACTCCTTGGTCGTGTGCCTTTGCTTCATGAGTTGATCGTGACCTCATCTCGCTGCAGATCCCCGGGAACGGCGACCTAGGCTGTCGTCGCGGTCACCATCCTCGTGAGCCAAGCCGACGCCCTTGCCTGCCGCCTTGGTGCCTTGTGCCGAGCGCCTGGACCTTGCCTTCCTCTTCGATCGGTCGCGGTGAGGGCCTAATCTTGCTCCTCACCCCTTTTCTCCCTTGGATCCCCCTTGTCCTGCGTTTGCTACTCAAGGCGCCACTGCCATTTGGTGTATGCGCGCTCGCGCCATGTGCGCCATGCCTGGCTACTGGCTTGCTCGCCTGGGTTGGCGGGTGGCTAGGCCGAGCTGCCGTTGGGCCGCGCGTGAGCGTGCTGGACCGTGGAGTCGCTGGGCCGTGTGTGAGCGCTAGGCCTGCTAGATCTGCTGGGCCAAGCTGTTGGGCCCATGAGATGGTTGTTAGACTTGAAGGCCAGGCCGATTAGGGTTTAGGGTCGGATGTGTTTGCAGGCCTGGTTGATCTTCTAGGGCTAGGCTGGATTGTGAGTAGCTCGAGTCTAGCCCATGTATTGGAGATTTGGCCCATAGGTTTGAGGAGAGCCCAATTATTTTGGATCTCTTTTTCTGTGGACTTGGTCCACCATGGGCTACCCTCTGTCACTCCATGACAGATGGGCCCCACTCGCCAGCAGCTAAAATCAGAGGAGAATACTCCCGAAATATTCTCTGTTAATTTTTAGAAATTCATTTGTCTCCTGTTTATCTTTAGAAATTCATAGTAATTCCGTTGTAGCTCTATTTTTGATGATTCTAGTTGCGCTAGTTTTGTAAAAATGTCCTCTACGCGTTAGTGCTGTTGATTGATTCAAACTAGCATCTTTGTAGGTTTGTAATTTTATTTTGACCCGATTGCGTCGTATTCGCTGTGACTTACTGTTTCTTCCCGATTCGACGTACAGACCCACCGGAGCTATAGGAGTACGAGCAGGAGCGTTACGAGGATCAGGACCCCACTTGGAACCCCGACTCTCAAGGCAAGTCGCCTCCTTGGTCACTATTGCTTTCCTAGTTTTTAAACTGCATGTGTTGTTTGCAACTGTTTTGCATGCCAACAATTTAAAATGTCGCTAGATCATACCCAAGCCATATCATGTTTACCTTTTCACTGTTAAGCCATAGGAATATTTTGCTACTATGACGATGCTTAGTATGCTTAGTTGCATAATTTCAAACTCTCACATGGACACTATAAAATAAATTTGTGTAAATGATTTAAAATATGCTTTGCGTGAGTGTTTGCAAATAACTCCACAAAAACCGATTTAGTGGGGTAGGCGTTGGTGATCAGGTGCCTGGGGGTAGATTGGGCAACCCCCACTAGGAGACTGTCTGTGGTGGACACAGTTGAGTGGAGACTTGGGCTTTAGGTCTCCGTTGTGGTGCTGTTGTTGTGAGACTGGTTTGGAGGAGGAGGATGAGGAGGAGATGCCTACCCCGGCTGCCGACAGTACTTGTGTTGTATGTCTCCCTGGCATTTCTTAGACACCACATCGACCCTGTCTGGGCAGTGGCTGGATCTGGATACTTACAGAGGACTGGTGATCTAGCCGTAGGCGTACAGGGGTAGTGTTAGTGGTGTTCGTAGGTTGCAACCCGGCTTCACGAGAGGGATATCCCACCTGATCAGTGGTAGGCCCGTCACAGCTTCAGGACCCTTAGTCTTGCGAGGCTCTAGGGCCTCAGTTCTGGAGATGTGGAAGACACCAGTCGATGCTTGAGGATTGATTCTGTGTGTGCTATATTACTATACACCAGTTATACTATATAGCCACATCATATGGGTACAGGTGTATATACTCTGTAGAGTTACTATTATCTATGTATATAGCCGCGTCCTCGCTAATGGACAACTGCCTTGTGAGCATCCACGAGATTTGTTTTATTATATCTTTCCCCCTCTTGTTTTGCATCTGACTAGAGCTATGGCCCAGTTGGGAGGATATTAGCTGGGATTAAAATTTGAACCTTGTTGAGGCGTGTTAATACCAATGGAGCAAGATAATAAAACTTGATGATTTAAATAATTTGAAATGTCTTAAAAGAAAAATGTTTACCAACCTAGCTTTTCGCACTCAGTCTTAAACCCTCCTTGAAACACCTTGCATGCATAGCATAATTTGCTAGGATAGTACGACTCGTTGATCGACTTGTTGAGTACTCCATGTACTCAGGGCTTCTCCCCTTCTCGCTTTCAGGGGATGGAGAAGCAAGCGAACCAGACTACAACTTCGACGACATGAATGACGAGGAGTAGATCGGCCTCTCGCCTACACTTGAGTTGCCTGTGGAGATGGATCACCCATGAAGAATTTCGCTGTAGATTTCGCTTCCGCCTGCATCGTTTCACTTCCGCTAGATGTCATGTTCATCTTCTTGGGCCTGCGAGCCATGATCTTGTACCCAGATGATGATGTTTATGTTATTGAGATGATATCATTTGGATCTATCTTATCTTCTTGTCTTGATCTTTTATGGTTTTATAATATTTACTTATGAATGGTTGTACAAGCTACCCTCTTGGGAGTGGCTATGAGGTACAAACGGCTCGGTTTTACCTATTGGAAAAATCAGGTCGTCACAGGTAAAATGGTCATTTCAGCCCTCATTTAATGTCTTTAGTAGCCAAATCTAACAAAAAGGTAAAAAAAAAGAACAAAACTTAGCTTCTTGTCTATATAAGAAAAAGTTCATTTCAAGTGAGGCTAAGAAAGAAAGATGTGATTTTTTTTAAAGCCAAGAAAGAAATTCTCTCACATTTGTTTCATCAGCTCTTTACCTTCCCTAAGGTTAAGGTTTGAATTTGTAAGTCCAAAGCTCCATGAATTGTTTTGCATGTGAATAGGATCTCGATGAAGAGCTTCTTTCGTTCATCTCTTGCCTCCTTTTTGCTCCGTCGTTGTCTTCATCTACGGCTCTGTTTGGATACTCTAATAGTGCTAGAGGTTAGAGTTAGTTTCTAGCTCATGACTAACTCTGAACAAACTTTAACTCTTTAGCTGTTTGGATATAAGAGTTGGACTGATAATAAAGCTACTGATGTAATTATTTTCCTTCTTTAAGGATAGAGGAAAAAATAACTTTTCAGTAGGTCTCACTTAAACTAGCTCCAATTAGCACCTCTTGGGTGAGATAATTTTTTTTGGATGGGTTAGATGGAACTAGCCCAAACTAACCCTCCCTATTTGGAGATTTTAAGGCTAGTTGTATCTAAACTAACTCAAACTAACTCTATCCCATGCATCCAAACATGCCTACATCTTCCGGCGCTCGAACCGCGCGTACGCCGTGAATGCGGTCCCGATGCGTAAATAAAGGCAACCCCGCTCGTGTAGTGGCGTATCCATTGCACGAAAAACTACAGCGAAACCGACTGCGACCTGGCATAGTTATTACTGCAAAGACGACTAGCGTAGTGGCATCACGCTTGACAACAACAATTGACCCATCGACCGACTGCAACGGGTCGTCATCTCCGAAACCGAGCTCGTCGTCACGCTCGCGCCGGCCCGTTGTTGGCACGTCGTTCGCGCCGAAACAGTCAGAATCAAAGAGAGTCGTCCCGTTCTCTGTTTATGACTGTGACTGAACTTTCTCTCCTTGCAAAGTCGATCCGAGAGCGCGCCACCCCACTCACTACTGGCCGCCGCCGTGGTCCCCGGCGGCCGGCCGGAGGAGCATGCATGGGCATGGACAAGACGGGGACGCACGCGCAAGCGACCAACCGACAACAATTGCACCTCTTCGAAACCTACGGTCGATGGCGACGACGCTTTGTAGGTTGTCAGCTGTCACAAAGATAGTTGGTCACTTCATTTCGCTCGTCTTAAATTCGGTATAGGTATTGGTGGGTACTGGCCATATCACCCGTAAGATTTGGTATGGTACTTACCTATTCTCTCGTATACTCGTAAGGACAAATAGATGTACTACAGAAAAATCAATCTTTGGCGTGTGTCTGAAACTTTGTCGTGTGTTTTATTTCGGGCACACGGTAAAGATGTTGTTTGTCGTATGCTAAATTAAAACATATGGTAAAATCTTTGCCGTGTGTAAAAACAAACTGACACAAGGCAAAGATGGATGTTTGCCGTGTGTTTTTCTTGACACACGGCAATCATGCTCTTTGCCGAGTGTTTTTACCTAACACTCGATAAAATATAAATTTAAATTATATTTAAAATCATAAATTAATTCAAATAAAAAATTTTTAAACTACAAAATTGTATAACTTTTAAATACTTATAACTTTTATTTTTATCATTTGTTCATTACTCAATTTGATCAAAAACATTGTTCACAAAATCTAATAGTCTCATATAGTTTCATGAAATATTCAATGAGACATATAAGATTCAGTAACAATGTTACTACCACTTTATCAAATAAACAAATGACCAAAATAAAAGTTATAGATCTTAATAAGTTATATAACTTTATAGTTCAACACTTTTTATTTGAATTAATTTAGTCAATAAAAAACACATTAAAAAAATTTGTAAATAGGTCTTTGCGGAGTGTTTTTTTTTTGACACACGACAAACATGATCTTTGCCGTGTGTCCGATGTATGGCACACGACAAACATGGTCTTTACCGTGTGTCCGATATAAGATACACGACAAAGATATAAAATATAAAAAGGATGGACATGGGATATAGTCACAAATCAATGTGTGGTGGAGTAGTAGGGGACTCTACATGCGAAGATGAGGGGTTCGAATCTTGGTAAGCACACTTTGCGCGTAGCGCGCGAAAAAATACCGTGACTTACGACTTGTGACAGGGATGGACGGGCAGGGTTCTTGGACGTCAAAAACATTTTTTTGGGGTTTTTTCTAGATTTACATTTTATCAAGTGCCGGTTTTGCCGAGTGTATTTTGATACACGGCAAAGTCTTTATCGTGTGCCCGATAGAAGGCACACGAAAAAGCCGGCTTTATCAATGGTTTTTTTACCGTGTGAACTATGTCATGTGTAGCCCACGGCAAAAACTTTGCTGTGATTATTTAGACCTTAGCCGTGTGTCCTCAAACTTGACGTTTTCCGTAGTGATGTTTCGACTACGTGCAAGTACAGTCGATTTTATCAACTTCAACATCTGAGAGTGGAATGATTATTTCTCGTGAGCATGCTGGTCGGTGTCACACCTTAACCATGGAACCGGATTGTCGCTCTTCTCCTCTTGCTGACAAGTTGAAAACGGCACCCCTACAAGCTGCTTGCTGTCACATGGGGGAGCGTCCATAGTTTGCCAAGTTTGTCTGGTGCAACAAGTCACCCCGAAAGCTCAGTTGTTCATTTGCCTGCTCACTCGAGATCGAATTCATACGAAGTCCAACCTGCCGAAGAAAACAATCCTCCAAGACCGCTACCTGCAACCTGTGCTCACAAGCTATAGAGATGGCGCAGCACCTCATCTTTAATTTGATTGCCCTTTCTATCAGCGCTTCTGGGACAGCCTCGGCTTCTGTACGGAAACTGCTCATTGTCCAAACTGTTCTTCCACTAAAACTGTCCACTACTGAATCTGTCGCAAATAGAATTGTCAAGTTCTACCCGAAAGGCCGAAACCACTGCTACACTCACCAAAATCACCAAAGCAACTGATTGAATCAACATAATATCTCCATCTCTCACCAAATTTTGTGTTACGGATCCAAATTCCAATCACGTTCTGATCTTCACTCGAAAACTTTAAGGTGGTGGAGCTGGGAGTATTGATATTTTGCCCATGGTTAGGCTCAATGCATGTTTTTAGGAATGTAATCAGTTATTTTTTTTCAAGTAAATGTTATTACGTTTCACCGTATAATAATCTAATAATCAAATGAAGTCAGATTCTTTTTAAACATCATTCACGGCAGTCCATGGTTATTTGAATTAATTACAACATATAAAAAATATTCAGGATAAAAAAATTAATTAACATGCATGTGATAAAAAAAATGATTAACATGCTCTAGACTAGAGTTCAGCTGTGAAATCATGCCAAATGTGCCCTTAATCCTTGTTTTAGGTTGTTTCTGCGCCTGGCTCCCTTAGACCTTGTAAGCTTAGTAGGACGTAAATTTCTTTGTCCCTTTCTTAATGATGAATGACAGTGCTCCTACCTTATTTTCTAAACTAGTAGTGATGCACCGAATCCTCGAATGTGAATTTAAACCAAAGACAACTAAAATTTTTTGGTTAATAAAATGAACTAAAAGTATTGGCATCACTAATTTTAAACGAATCATTGTTGCAAATTTAAACCAGAGACAAATAAAACACATTGACAAATTCTAAAGTATAATTCCACGAAAAAAGACGTCTATCTCTAATATCTCTAATATTGTTTAAACTTGTCAATCTATGATTTTAGGAAAAAAATACTTCTCATTATTCACCCATTTCTACCTACCAAACCTGTGTGGCTGTATCTATGAGTCTAAGGCTCGGCCATATATTAAGTTTTCAAAGTTGTTGTGTGGGTCAAGATTGATGCCGTCAATCTTCTCTTTATTAGCGGCATAACTTTAATTTCTGTATTAAAAACCTTACACTACGACACTTGAGAGAGAGAGAGAGAGAGTCGAACCAAAAAGATCAACGAAACAACTATGTTTTCTTCACTCTTAGCATTCTGCACTGAGTACTTCGTAACAGAAGTAAAAGGATAGGGAGCCTGTTCTGTGTCCGCCCACCCCCCTCCCTCGCCTTCTTCTTCAACCGGCAGCCGCCCCCGCCCTGGCAGCCCACAGTCCTTGCGGACTCCGGCGCCGACGACGAGGCAACACGAGGTGGAGGAGGGGGTGGGGGGGGGGGGGGGGGACGGTCGCTTCCGTCCGACTGGGCGGTAGTGATGAATCGTGAGAAGGATAGCTCCAACCAACAAACATATGAACTCATGTATAGTACAAGCAAGCAACGGGGCAAGCTTTCTGTAAATCTATGAAGGCTTCAAACGGGTTAATGACATGAACTCATAGCATCGATGTTACTCATGAACCAATCCCATTGCATCATTTCTAAACATCCACTGTTCAAGCAGAGAACATGAATGATACAAGGTATGACTGCAGATATTTTTCAAGACAAATACAAGTAACATTATATATCATGGCGTTCCTGTTTCATTAGTGCACCATATAGGCTACAAGCACACGATTTGAACTTTAAAGATGTCAGCGTCACATATAGTACATAAAGGAATACAACGCATTATATTCACTGCTTATTCTTTGTAATAATGTGGGAGAACAAGATACTCCTTTCTCTATACAAACTGAGTCAATATTGAACCTGAAAAAATACATTTACTTCATTTAATCAAACGAAATCATACTCAGTCCTTAAGTAAAAACTATGGAGAGTGAAGGGAGAAAATTAAAAGAGCTGTCATTTATAAATCATGGGTTTTTGATATATTACTACCCTGTGTTGCTCCACCAGACAATCGTAAGGACCTTCTCGAACTTGATCCATTTGAATAATTTGCAAGCTCCTACATATATAAATCAAGAATCAAGTCAATTCAAACCCAAAATGGGTCCTCATAGCGCTAAGTCAGTGAATAAACTCCCACGGTAGTTTATTAAGTGTTCCATTAGCATATTGTTGGCCTGACACAGGTAACAACTTATCCAAAAATATTAGCTTACTAAGCTCATTGTTGAAATCCTGGTATGTCCTCTTTCTAAAAACCTTTTTACCTTTTTACAATAGTACTCACACACTCATATTTTAGTTCACATGTCAGCAGCAAAATATTAAGAATAACGGGACATATACTATAGACAGCAGCACCATGAATATGTTCTTGAGAGGTGTACAAAAAACAATTCTCATATTTCCAATGCAGAAAGGACAAAGGCTAAAGTGAACAATTTGCATTGTGCATCATCGTTGAAATGAATCAGAGAGCAAAAAAATAATGTAATAATGCAATATATTTTCAAAAGCGAGCACACCTTAAACCAAGTCCACGTTGTTTGCGTCAGGCCAAATAAACATTTAGTTGTGGTACAACAATGGACGTTTCATTTGTCTCTGCCTTGTCGCCTGTCTAAAAAAACAAATTAACATGCCATCAAGGAAAACCTAGCAGCATCTATTTTGGTATCCTGGTGGACATGGTTTCATTTGTCTCTGCCTTGTCGCCTGTCTATTACTCTGAATACAAAAACTAACTCAGATATTTGAAACACATCAAAGAACCAGTCTGCCTGAGTGAGTGTAAAAAGAATTTATATATTAGTGAAGCACTGAAGAATTGTCCAAGACTGCACGGTGATAACAACTGTACCTTTCTGAGTACCACTCAGACAATAGCCTCTCTCCACCACTTGCTACGCACACATGAAATCCTGGGAGTCTTGCAGCGTCTGTTCACAATAAGAAACAAGAGAATTCAGTACGAGCCCATGTGGTGGCTTAGATCATCAGATATGTGACAAGGCAAAATGTTAACTGAAGAACTTGCTCTGAGCCTCTGAGGAAAGAGATAACCCTTGCTGACGGCAGGACGTGAGTAAGGAGTCATCTGGTTTCACAAATAGATTACCTTGGCATTAATAAACAGGAAAGAAAAGGTATACTGATCTTATGGAGAAGGGGATCACTATTGCTAGAGAAAATGTGATACAGATGCGAAAGAAAGTAGTCAGCTCACTGAGCTGGACATTCTAAGCACATATACTCAGGGTTCACAGCTTTATTAATGTTCACTTTTCTTCACACCTTTATTAATGTTCCGTATTAATAAAGAATGTAGGACTACACATTATTTTATTCTAAATTCTACAAACATATACTCGAATTAAATGGCTTCTGCTATTGAGACCTTAATAATATGTGAAACTAAGAAGCACTCATTAGCCAGTTGTGCACATATAAAATTTTGAAATAATTTATCTAGTGGTTGGTGAAACTATAACATAGAAAACTTCGAAGGCATGCAGAGTATTGCATGAAAATCTCTTGTCATCCCCCAGATTAGTTTTTATGCTACTGCAATGTACCCTATCGTCACTAATTTCACATTATTTTTATAGGATAGGATATTGTTTACCAAGTGACATATAAGAACGATCATGGCTTATTTCCTGAATGTTCTCATTCGGAAGAGGCTCCATAGTACCAATTTAAAAGAAGAATATGATGCCACTGCAGTAGGCTGTGCTTCCCATGGCCAATCGTACCTGTGGAGTTAAAGAAGAATATTACACCATTGCATGAGGTATGAGGAAGCACAATTTGGATATAATACAAAGACCATTGATCAATAGGGGACTTAAAAATCAAAACTATAATGATTGTTCATAAACCAAAGGCTTTTAACCAGATGAAGAGCCTATTGTTAGCTTCAACTAACTACTAAATCTTAGCTCATTGAGCTTGCATCATTCAAATACTGCAATACATTCTTTTAAAATAAATTTATGAGTTCACAATTCTACTAACGCATGATTTTGTTCACTTGAATGTCAGCAACTAATATTTTTTTTAAAAAAAAAAATGAACACAGAAACTGTAGATAGTAGCACCATGAAGTTGTTTATGCCCCTGAGAGCCCAAAAAGAAACAATGTTGTTGTTTCGAATGCAGAAAGAACCAGCAAAAGTGAACAAATTGCAATGAGCAGGATAAATCAGATGGATCAAAAACTAAATATATCTTTCAACAGGAAGTCCAGCAAGCACACCTTCTGATGATAGAGTAGTTTCATAAAACTAAAATATAAATTAAGATAGATCAACATGTCATCAAGAAATACCTAGCATAATGGAATCTGGCATATATGTCTACTAACCAAGTTCATAACAATGTGTTTAAACTGACGACTGAACTACACACTCAAAAACTTTGAACTTACTGAACTAATCATTGTAAGTGACACTATCTAAAAGTAGCATGACAAATCTAAGAATACAAAGTTTTTGTCCACATATGTTACCAAGTGAAGCAACATATGATCCCACACAACTAGAAATAAAAAAAAATCCAAATATAGATCAGGAACACTGAGTTATAAATATGAACAAATGTGTTGATTCCTGATATATCCAAAGGCACAAAAGGACAAAAACTATAGAGCTGTATTGACAATCTAACTTCTTACTTTGGACCTTATGACAGAGAACTATAGCAATTACATTCAATGACACTGTTATATATAGAGGAAAGAAAGATAATGATTGTATATAAGTATAATGAAGCGTTCCTTGATTCAATACCTATGAGAGTGAAGATGTGTAGGACTATCAGTTCTGAAGCTACAAATCTGCAGTTTGCAACTGTGCTCAATTCAGTCCTCATCATGAGCAAGCTATTTTATTTTATCTAGAGTACATGTATAAACAAGTACGTGATGTGAAGTTGTTCGTCTTATTTAACTACATTATATCACTACACTACATCTTGGCAACTAATGTACAAGCAGATAACCTTACCTGAAGGCTTCTCATAATCTTGTATGATTTGTCTTTAACCATGAAAGGAAAGCCAAAAAAAAAGAAGAAAAAAGGTATAATCGGTGGCCTTGTTCTTGGCTCTTGAGCAGAATTGGTACGGCCAATGCAAAAAGAAATCAAACAATAGAAGATCAATTTAACAACAATGAAAGCACGATAAAATCTGCCTCGAAACTAAACAGTCAGAAAATACTGAAGGGCCTGAAGGATGTCGGTGCATGGCACCATCTGATCTCCAATCAGATCCGCTCCTGCTTCCTCCTACTCGTGTCAATCCCCTATCCTCGTTTCGTGGAATCAACTACTACAGGATAGGTTCATCCACAGTCACCTCATCAATCAGTTTATTTTTTCAGTTTCGTGGATTGTCATCCCCATGTCTGGCACAAGCTTTGTGGCTGCAACACCACTGCATGCTCTTGTCGGCCAACCATAACCAGCATCACCCAACATTTTCCTTGTCTTTTTTAATTCAAAATATGGACAATACCTAACATAATGGGAAAAGAAGATTTTCAAAGACAATGGTGCCAACTATGATGTAAGCAATATTATGCTAACTGTAACAAGAGTTAACCAAAAAATCATTAATATACTTAGCTTAAAATCATCTTTTTTTAATTCTTTGGTCTGCAGTAGCATCCAGTCAATTTACATCAACCACTTCTGAAGAGAAAAGCGTATATCAAAAGCTGAATATTGTCTCTGGTAAAGTAAATTTCCACCTCAGGGAAAAGGAACTGCATTGACTTAGCTTAAAGTTTCAAAATATTTGTGATGTCAAACATCAAAATTTAGCACTATTCAAACTTAAGACAAAATCAGATAGAAGATGTTGCTTGTTGATGGCATACGTTATAGGAAAGTGAAAAAGAAGTGGTTTGCAGCCATATGCTATATCTGGCGGCATCAGTAGGCAGGAAAATTATTATTGAACCTAGAGAAAATGTCAACGATCATTTATTAATTGGTATTCCTAACCTAAGAGATAAATAATAGAGAAGTAAATTTGCGAGCCTAACAGGAAAAACATTGTAAAAAGACACCATCGCAATCTTACATAGATGATCTGAGTCCATCAGTTTTCACCGTGACATTGGTGGTTTAATTGATAGAAAGATCCATTAGCTGAGGTTATTAGCATGTTTGCATTATATTTAACACCATGTTAGATGTAGTATGGTAACAAACGAAGCTGCCATCATAACATGGATTAAAATATACCTGCACAAGACTAACAAACGAAGCTGCCATCATAGCAAAAGCTTCACCAGAGTCAAAAGTAGATACTCCCCACTGAAAAAGGCATTACCAGGGAGCGACCAATGCAGTCAGATCAATAAGTATAGCAATGAAATTGGGTTATCAGAGCAGCACTTTTATGTTGAAAAAATTGGGAGCTTTCATTCACTTAGATTAATTAGTCACCTTGAACCTTGTGCTCTTTTGCATCCAAAGAACCCCAGTGTGATGCGTGAAAAGTAACATGGACTTTGCCTGTCTGCGCTTGAAGCTCAAGCTAAGTATCCAAACATGAAGAAAACATTGACTCAGAACAATAATGAACAAGAATAATAGGATATTTATGGCTTCACTTCACCTAATAATTAAGATGGCTTCAAATTGTATGATCATTGACATTGATATTTAGGAGCAGCAAATAAACTTATTTGAAAAAGCTGAGCAGAACAAACTGTAAAACTTTACCAAGTGGCATCCTACGATCCAGCTTATGTTGTCACTGTAGATATCATGGGAGCGCACCCAATCTTATTCTAACTGCAAAGCACTTGTTTAAAAAATATTGTTTTTGTTTTTTACCTGATGAGCTGTTGTATCAGCGGCCAAAGAGTAGTTATTCACACACCGACTGGTGTTAGTTTCCTGTGCAAACACAAAAAAATGCTTTAACCTCTCCATGGTTGATGCTCAAATTAGACCTGTAACTTGACTAATATGGATCTCGTTTCGTCCGCTAAACAAAGCAGAAGAAAAAAAAAACTTGACAATCAAAAAACCATTTCAAGAAACAGGGTTAGAGCAGAATGGATAACACATAGCCATTAGCAGGCAATCGCTAGGCAAATGGAGATACATCACTATTTCTAATTTACAACTACAACACCTTGTCTCTGTCCGCGTCCCTAGCGAGGGAGGCTGCGGCCTCCTCATCTTCCTCGATTGCTGTTGTAGTGGCAAGTGGAGGTCATCCCAGGGCAGCAGAAGGAGGAGAGGCGTCGTAGGGGATGGACGGTGGCTCGTTGAGAAGCAGCGCTCGGCTATGGCATCCTAGAAGGTGGAGACGGCAGGTGAGGCGAGGCCGTAGGAGCGTGGAAGGGGGTGTGAAGGAGACGAAGGGGCGACCTCGCGGGTGAACTCGTCCCCGCCTCCGCCTCCGCCTCCACCACGACGTCCCAATTGACCTCCTCTGCACAGCGATTCGAGGCCGGCTTCCTCGCTCCTTGGCTTCCCCTCATCGTCGTCCCTCCGCTGAGGCGAGCCGCCATTGCCGTGGTCGTCCCTCCGTGGCTTCACGCCGTGCTCGTCCTATTGGCCGCCGCCTCTGTTTGGGTTGGGGAGGGGAGAGGAAGCCGGCGGTCTCGCAGGAGGAGGAGGAGGAGGAGGAGGGCGTGGCGTCGTTGTTGCTGCAGCTGCGGCTTGAGGTGGAAGAGGAAGGCGGGGTGCGACGCCGCTGCTGCTGCGGCGGCGGCGGGGTACTATTGCAGCAAAGCTCCGACAAAGAATTAGAAAAGCAATTATTTGAGGTAGGCGTCATGCCGCTCCAGCCTCCTCTGCCTGCAGGCGAAATGCCGCTCCCCTTCCTTCCCTCCCCTGTTCTTCCCCCAATCAATCAACAAATCAACAGATCTTCACCAGGTTCTACTCCGGATCGAGCCTTCCTCCAGCATCGATGCCCAAATCCCATGGATTAGGTACGCCTGAACACATCCCTTTCACTCTCTCCGTCACCGACCACCCAAACCAATCAAACATGGAAAACATCAGCGACCTGAATCTCGAGCACCAAGCAATCCCTCTCCCTTCCCCGTCACAGACAGCACCTCGACCGCCCCCACCTCCAGAACCAGGCCCCAGTCAACTCAACGATACTACTCAAAATAACTCAGATCTAGAACAACTGCTACACCATACTCGAAGACACACCTCGGCTGCAGGCTTATCACCACCGCGGGCCACCCACACAAGGAACCAGGTTCAATCGCCAGCCTCGAGGACGCCGATGGGCCATCTTAGCTGGAACTGTCGCGTCGCGGCTCAGGTGGGAGCCTTACCAGCCCGACGGCAAATCACCTTGCCCGCCTCATCACATCGAGTAAAGCCCAGATAATCTTTGTTTCAGAAACTAGAACGTCGAAAATCACTCAAACACAACTTATAAATAGGTTCTCTGTTATGAATAGTCATGTTGTCCCAGCAACAGGTCAATCTGGAGGTCTTTGGCTCATGTGGAATGATAAAGTCGATCTGAGCATAATTAGTTCCAGTCACCACCTAATCTTAGCTAATGGGATTTGCAAACCTACTAACCAGAACTACAAGCTAGTTTGCATCTATGGCGATCCTCATCATCAGCGAACTACTGAAATATGGGAAGAGGTGCATAATTTTGTGTTAGCCTCTCCAGATATTCCAATCTTTTCTATGGGAGATCTCAATAATATTATGCATGTTAATGAGAAGTATGGTCCTGGTAAGGCTAATTTCATCGTATTCAAAATTTTTGCTGCTTAGTTAAGGAGTGTGGTCTTTTTTATTTGGGTTATAGTGACCAGCTTACACTTGGACAAATAAACGTTTTGCTACTAACCCTATCTTTCAAAGGCTTGATCGTTGTTTAGCAAATGCAGGATGGTGTACCGCCTTTCTGATTACTACTATTTACCATCTGTCAATGATTTATAGCGACCATGCTCCAATCCTAGCAATCCTATAATCTACAACTTTCAAACATAGGAAACCTTTTCGCTTTGAGAATTGACGGTTATTTGAGAGCGACTTTCAACCAACAGCAAAGAGAAGTTGGCAAGCCTATAACACCCACACGTACCATGCAAAAACAAAGAAGCTAGCCCATGACCTCAAAATCTGGCGAAAAAAAAAGAAGCCTCTCAATCATCAGCTAGAGACTATAGAAAACCAATTCCAACAAGAGCAAAACAAGCCCCCACATGAGCAAAACTGCAATAGACAAGCATTGCTAGCCCACACTCACCAAACTCTCTTAATCAAAGATGCTGAGTACCACAGACAGAGATTTAAGAAAGATTGGGCAACCAAAGGAGACCGAAACACCAACTTTTTCCAGCAAGCAATTCTAAAGAGAGCCAAAAAGAACAGAATTATGTTTACCCACAGGGTTGATGGCACAACAGTAGCAACGCCACAAGACATTGCTGACACCTTCATAGACTACTTCAAGCAAATTTTCACATCACAACTCTAGTCACAAAATCATTAGAGTCATCACATACATCAGGTAACTATAACTGATGAATTCACCATGTCAACCCCTAATGAACAGGAACTAGCACAGCTAATAAAAGAAATAAAAAGAGATGCTTCGCCGGGTCCAGATGGTCTGAATGTGGCATTCTACAGAGCAGCTTGGAACTGGATAAAAGACAATGTTACACAGCTCATCAAAGACTTCTATCAATCAGGTAATTTTCCTCCGGAACTCAATCATACCTGCATTGTTCTTATACCAAAAAATAGCAACCCCATCTCCCCTAAAGATTATAGACCCATAAGTCTGTGTAATGTAATATACAAGCTTGCTTTCAAAACTCTAGCCTAAAGAATTAAGCACCACCTTCCTGATTACATACATGCAGCACAAAATGCTTTCATCCAAGGTCATCGTATTACTACTAATGTTATCCTAGCCCAAGAAATAGTTCACACCTTTAATCTTCGTTCCTCGAAACATGCTTGCTTCATGATCAAAATTGATTTAGCTAAAGCTTTTGATAGAATTGAATGGCCTTTCATAGTGCATGCGCTGCAGCGCCAAGGATTTCACGATCACTTCATTGATCTGATCCATTCTTGTATTGCTACCCCTACTTTCTCTATGCTAATAAATGGACAGGCATATGACCGCTTCCGATCCCAACGAGGAATCCGTCAAGGTTGTCCATTGTCGTCGTATCTTTTTGTCATTGCAATTAATGAACTATCTATTCGGCTTAATCAAGCACTTCACGACAACACTCTCACAGGTATCACACTTGGCTCAAATTGCCCTCCGATTCATTCTTTGCTATTTGCAGATGACTTAATCATATGCGGCAAGGCTAATCTATATGAGGTTAGCTTAATTAGAAATATTCTTAATCATTTCTGCACTATGTCTGGCCAAACTCCTAACTGGGCCAAATCCTCTATTCTTTTTAGTACAAATGTTCCTCAAAGCAACAAAGCCCAGATTCAGTCAGTGTTCCCAATACCCTTAGTGGACTCCAACACAATTCACTTAGGACACCCTTTGGTTGTCACTCATGCTCACCGGGCACAGGCCTACAACTTTATCTACCACAAATTCAGAGCCAAACTCACTCAAGTCAAGGCAAATAAATTGAACCACGCTGGCCGCCTTGCCTATATCAATTCTGTTTTTTGCCTCTATTCCTATCTACTACATGTCCAACATTCTCTTTACCCAAAAGTTCATCTCTAAGCTCAATGCCATTGTTAGGAATTTCTGGTGGGTTGGAGTTCGGGAAGGAAACACTTCCAAACCGCTCCACCTGAGAGCTTGGAATAACATTACCCAACCAAAGGAACATGGAGGCTTGGAGATAAGAAATTTAGGATTAGTAAACAAAAGCCTTATGGTCAACTCGGCCTGGAGAATCAACTTAATGCAAGATTCTTACCTATCAGTCATCCTAAAATCTAAATACTTTCCCAACAACACCTTTTGGACTGCACCGACCAACACACCAAAATCAGTATTCTGGTCCTCAATCCTCACAATCAGACCGACTCTTCTCAACAACTATACTTACCAAATGGCTGCAGGTAACACAAGTATTTGGAATCAACCTTGGTGCCCCATCTGGACGCGCATACATGAGCTCCTAATCTACCCAAATCCTCAGTCAGCAATACCAAATAGTGTTTCTGATTTGTGGTTACCAGGAACCAAGGAATGGGATTCTAACAAAATAATGCAGGTTTTTGGAGCTGAGGCAACGCAAATTATCACTAATATGCAGGTAATGAACACGGATGACCAGGACATCCTATGTTGGATCCCATCAACATCAGGACAGTGCACAGTAAAGGAAGCATACAAGCACCTAGCCATGCAGGCTCAAACTCCCATCCCCCAACAAGGTAGCAAAGCTCTCCCAAACACCATTCTTCAACTTCTAAACCAAATATAGACTCAATAAAACCTTGAGCCCAGATTCAAAACTTTTGCTTGGCGAATCCTTCGCCAAGCGCTCCCCACAGCTCAACGGCCTCATCGTTTCACTACTCATATAGATGATAAATGCACAACCTGTGATACTGTAGAAGATGATACCTACCTTTTCTTTGACTGCTCCTTCGCTCGCGCAATATGGTTTGCATCAGCACATCCAATCAGAACACATGTTCTACCTCATGGCCAACAGGGAGTACAAGAACAGGTTCTAGCTCTGGCTGAGCTCATTCCAGGACCTGATCACCTGAAAAGAATCATCATTACCTTGTGACACCTGTGGCGAGCAAGGAATGATTGTCGCTTTGCTAGGAAAACGAACTCTGTTTTGCAGGTACAATGGGCCATCCAGGCGGACATGCAGGACCTCGATTTACAGGAACCGACACTCACAACAGGGCAACAACAATCGGAGCAGCAAGAACAGGGGCAAATGATGACATATTCAAGACCACAAACTGGTCAACAGCAAGACGTAGAACACCGTCAACAACCTCAACACCAAGATGAACAGGAACACCGCGACCGTCCAGTGCAACAAATACTGCAACCTCCTGCATCGACACAACTATTACCAGGACCTCACTGCTACATGGATGCAGCCATCCAACAGCCGACAGCAGGGAACCAGCAAGAGCCAAGGCGTGCAGGACTCGGTCTCTTCGTGCACAACACAACATCAGCAATTACTTCGGTGCTGTTCTTGCAAGCAACGGCGATGAACATCAGAGATCCCCTCCATGCTGAAACGCAAGTCATGCTGCTTGCGTCAACAATCACCAAGGTCCTGAATCTACAACAGGTCAACTACATCTCAGACAATCAAATTCTTGTCACTACATTGCAAAGAAAAGACTACGTACAACAACCAGGAGACTGAAGGCTCCGACCTCTGCTCTATGAATTTAAGAACAATAATAAAGAAATATCACATCAAGTCATGAAGATTAGTAGGAAGTACAACAAAACAGCTCACAGATTGACCCAAAGAGCCATAGCCTCACAGCCGCATGCAAATGCTTCTTACACTTGTAATCACATAGGCCATATTTCTCAATGTCCTGTACTGGCGGCGTTGCAAAACATTCACTGGGACAACTGTCTCTTGTTTCTGTAACTTGCTCCTAGTGGAATGAAGTTACCCGTTATCAAAAAAAAAAAGAATTAGAAAAGCACGACGTTAGGGGGAGCAGGGATTGGGGGCGGGTCCGCTGGGGCGTGGGCGTGCGTGGGGGAGCGTGCAGTTTAGGTGCGTGGGTACAGGCGGGGGCTCGTACATAGCTGGGTGAAAAAAATCTGGTTGACACAAGACTCTACATGGTGCCATCAGAAGTTACATTATGCAGAAAATTTTCTTCATTTACAAATCGTGTGATAGGATTAGTTGGGTCTACTTAGATTCAAGGAATCAGATTTAAGGGTAGAGTATTAGTCTGATGAGGAAACATACTATTGTAACTCAATCCTTATTGGTTTAAATAGAAAAAAAGTCATTCTATGACAGTCAACTTCACTTCATGCTGAATAGTAATTAATAATAACACAATGTCTGCAGTTTAGATTTGTATGTACAGTATACAGAAGACACCCAGGCATTTTTTAAGGATTATAAAGAATTCATTTGGAATCAATTGAGGCTGGATAAGTCATGGGATTTTAACATATACAGGGATGAGAGTTCAGAGAGAAAAGAACAACCATCGGATTCATTGTCAATGTTCAACGGATGGATTAACGAACTTAGTCTTACTGATATTGATATACGAAACAAAAAAATGGGTTAATTGTAAAAACTATCTCATAATTTACTTATAGTTTAAGATTCTTATCCATAAGTCATTTTGTTATAAATCTCACCCACCCAGTGAGTTTTGTTATAAAAACCACCCCAATATGCACATGTTTAATTCATTCAACATATTTTTGTTTATTGGGAGTAGCTAATGATATTCTTATTAAACATATAAAATTTTGAAAGTATAATCTTCATATTTTTTATAAAGAATATGTAAGCAAAAATGTCAATTAAAGTTCAAACGATGTTTCACAAAGTTTGAGATTTGAATATATTTTTTATAAAAATAAGAGGAATTAAACACACTAAAAATCTTTAACAATAATGTTAAACTTATTTAACTTAATTTATTTTTAGATTTATATAAATAAAATATATGAAATGTATTAAACATGTGTCAACTAGGTGGTTTTTGCACTTAAACGTATTGGGTGGGTGGGGATTTGTAACAAAAAAATTTATGAGTGGGAATCTCAAACTCTAAGTAACTTATGGGGTGGTTTATATAATTATCCAAATTTTTTTTTGCTTAGGTGAACAAAAGAAGGAATCCAACTTTGGCCAAACTGGACTGATTAGTGATTAATGTGATGAATTGGAACCAAAGTTTTATACGGGCTGCGACAAGAGCAGTAGTATATGGCAGCACCTTTACGATTCAGTTATAACTTCGTTGATTCGGAGGCAAGATTATCAGAGCCTATTTAAGACAGAAAAGGAAAACGAGAATCTCAGTTAGCATTATTATTTTTATTGAGAGTACAATCTCACTTAACTGATGCAATCTTTAAAAAAAAAACTGATGCTAGCAATAAGTTAAGACGATTCACTTAGCTGTCAGCACCTTAAGTTTTTTTCAATGCTCCAAAAAGTACTAGGTACCAAAGGTATTTTTATAGACATCCAAATTTGATGCTTGGAATGCACTTAGCCGATCCGATACAAACACGAATTACACGCTAAATCCGATTCTTGTATGTATCTGATGTCTGCGATCCTGCAAGTACGCTAGCCGATCCGACTCGGAATCTGCACAACGAACGCAGCTCGCTCTATAAAACAACCGCAGATATGCCTGCCTACATCCACAGACTCGCGTAGAACCACAAGCAATGGACAGATTCGAGGAGAAATCATCCTCCAAGCGGCAGCGGTGCTACCACCAACACGCGGATAGGAACAAAAGGCAGCGGCGGAAGCGCCACCTGTATCTGGCGCTCGACGACTGGAAAGGCGGGCACAGCATCCACAAGCTTGACCCGGAAAACATCATGGACGAGGACGAGGAAGAACCAGCAGCTGCAGGACGAGAGCACAGGCTGCCGGAGCCGGCTGCGCTCAGGCTATCGTCACCGGTGCCCCGTTGCCCCATGGCCTTTGCCGCCCTAGGCAACAACATCTTCGTCTCCACCAACCCGCGTTGTAGCCGAGACCGCGCCCCACCGACCTTCATCTACGACACAGAGACCGGCGCGCTAACCAATGGCCCGTGCATTCCGGACCAGCTCCATGATTTTGGCGCTGCTATGGCTGTCGGAGAAAAGTTGTATGCCTTGACATCGGTTTGCTTGGAGCTCGACGAGTCCCCCTCCTTCCAGGTCTTATCGTGGGCTCCCACCACGAAGCCGGAAGTACTCGATCTGTGGGATCCGACCATGGAGTGGTCCTGGAACTGGAACAGAGTGCCGCCGCCGCCGCCGCCGCCGTTCAATGGAAATGACATCGTTACCTATGCGCTGCACCCGGATGGACGCACCATCTTCATGTCCACAAGCTATGAGACGCACTCCTTGGACACCAGCAGTGGTGCGTGGAGGAACCTTGGAGATTGGGTGCTGCCTTTTCGAGGCCAAGCCTACTTCGACGGTGAACTGGACGCATGGGTTGGGCTTCACCACAAGGAGGATAATGGACAAGTTTGCTGCTGTCCAGTTGCCTCCCGTAGCGCAGCCACCGAGAGACCGCCGGAATGCAGGATGCTTAAGGAGAAGTTGTTCCACAAGGCGGAGGAACCGGATCGCCAGTCCCTTAGGACCACTCTAACTTACATGGGTGAGAGCAAGTTTTGGACTCAAGTATGATCATAAGGGAGAGCTGTGCTCCATGTAACCTCCCGTGATGACCGTCTCAAAGCTGTGCTCCATGTCACCTTGTTTGGACTCAAGTATGATCATAAGGGAGAGCTGCAAACTAAGATTCACCGCACCACTAGATCGTATGTCGTGTCCAAAAATACTCGCCAATTTTCTCATGCAGCGTTCTGGATGTAATGCAGGACTTCAGTACTGTCAACGCAGCCATGTTGGGAGCAACTCTGTGCCTTGCCTCTTGAAATCTTATGCTTACTTGTCTTGCCTTACTAGACATGTCCCAATATTTTGGTTGTAATATGTACGGGGGATGCATGGGGCATATGCAAACTTGCAAAGACAACTAACCAGAACTTTTTCTTTTTTCTTGGTCTTGGTGGCAACTAGTAATTAACAACATTTCAGGGTACACCATTGTATCTGAAGTTATATGATCTTTAGTTCCATCCAGCTAGTTCACCTTTCAGTTGCAATGATTGTTTCTTCTATAAAGAAAAAAAAAATACTCTTCCTAAGTTGACTTATAAAAGAATTTGATTCAATGAAAATAATAGTAACCAAGCAAACAAAAGGCAATATAGTTTACTTATTGCCTGTTTATAATGCAAAGGGCAAATGCCTGTTGCAATGCTAAGCGACATCAACATTTGTTTTATTTACTTGAATCATGTAGTATGTAGAACTTCTAGATTAGTTTCAGGAAATATACTGGCAAAATGTGACTGATTAGTATTAAGAGTTATATATACAGATTACAAAGGATTGCATAGTTACAGGTGCACAGTTGTTTGTTACACTATGAAGGAACATAGTCCCAGAAATGCATAGAGTAGCATAAGTAGAAAATAACTGTAAAATGAATGTGCTGAGATAAAGGTTAAAAGGACCCCGGTTAAAGATTTTGATGAGGCATTCAAAGGGTGTATAGTGTACAAAGGTGATTTCAGAATGGGAGGTAATAAATAATGTAGACATGATATGGTATGCGACTCATATATTTCTATTTAACATGCAACTGTAATGTCAGTGGAGGTAGATTTGTAATGGATCACCATAAAGTGAAAGGTTGACAGTGCGCACACTATCTCTAATTACCTTGGTTGGGACATCTTTCTTTTTTATGACTTAACAAATTGACAATATATTCCTTACCTATATAATTACTTCACAATGAACCAGAAATATTCTCATATTCATAGAAAGGATATCAATATCTCAGCAAGAAAATTAGTTTGAAATAGCCTGCAAAAACATAAAATCAGAATTCCTATAGAATGAAATTAGATACTTTTATGCCTCTGCACTCTTACTAACTCCAAGAAACATACATGCATACCTCTAAATTTTGTCCAAAGAATAGAAGAGGGCTCATGTAA
This sequence comes from Eleusine indica, assembly GCA_030378355.1. Classification (NCBI taxonomy): domain Eukaryota; kingdom Viridiplantae; phylum Streptophyta; class Magnoliopsida; order Poales; family Poaceae; genus Eleusine; species Eleusine indica. The sequence continues at coordinate 44,256,982 of CM059500.1, forward strand.
GTATATGAGTGAAAAATGTTAACCAGAGATCTACCTGAAAGCTAGTAAACAACGATAGAACTCTCTATAGTGATAGTGCAAACTATAACTGGCTATACATGCAGAAACTGTATACCTCATCAATTGAAATGCTTTAGAAGAAATGTTGCATTAGTTTCAGTATGAACAACGTGCTAAAATTTATATAATGAGATAAAGAAGAATCAAACAATCATTGGCAAGTGTTTCTTTAAGTCTTTTGGGATAATCCAATGAACAATTAACTGGTTGTATGGGTTCAGCAGTAAAAAGACTGTTTTCCCCCAAACCATAGAAAATCTATTCAATGTAATTAAAAAGTGCAAATCCCATGTTATGTTGTTGCTTGTAGTAATTAAACTAACACAAATAAATAGGAAAAACAATATGAATCTCGATTTCATAAAAGAAATTAGAAAATAGCATAGATGCACTGATTGAAGGATTACTAATTGGAAAAAACAAACCTTGAGGTCAGCGAAGTAATTCAGGAAATCATGATCCGAGAGATTTGCCAACATTGTCTTGAGACGCATAGAAATCATGATTAGAGACATCTGCATAAAAGTCATGATTTGAAACACATACATTTTTTTGAGCTACATAAATAAAATGATCAGCGAGTAACATAGAAAATATGTCTGCCATATCTTGAAGTTTTATTACAGGCCAAATATTCCAAGGAGGAGACAGAATTGGAGCGAACCACAGGTGTGGATTGAAGCAGAGCATAATTAGTCAATAAAAGTAGAGGTCAGGCATGGAACTGAGCACGAGTTTGCAGATCTAAATGAAGCATGGAGTAAATTCAGGGAAGGGAAAGAGGGATAGCTTACAATGTTTGACAGGAAGGACTGGAGGCCGACCACAGCACCGCGTTGAAGGTTTGAGGCAGTCGACCAGACATCGATTTGGAGAGGGGATCTACAGCTCACGGTGGCTGCTGTGTTATAAACAGCAGGGCGAACCATAGCCCAGTTGCAATGAGGACAGTGCTAGATTCACCTACGGCCGCATAGCTCCGTACCTGGCGATGAGAGGAGAGTGGGCAAGGTGGTGTCGTTCATGAGGGAGTGGGCGAGGCGGCGTCATCAGTTCAGATCGGACGACGAATGGGAAAGCAAGGATTTTGTCCAGAACTGAGGACGGATCCTACGCGGGAGCCGGTCGGACGCGTTGGTTTCATGCGATTCATTAGTGGACCCAGCGTGATGCGCGGCGCAACGGGAGTAGCCTGGCACGGGAGCCATCGCTTGACTGCAGCCCAGGCTAGCTTAAAAGCAACGCTAAGCTGATCAAACGGTTAAAAATAGACCAGTTGAATATCCTACGGTTGAAAATTCCAAATCAACCACATGCCACCAATTCTTTACGCAAGAGGGAGTTACATATGACTATTGAAACTTGTTCCCGTTTTGTTGTACTCTTATCTTATGTCATTTCTACAGAATGTGGGTTTAATTTGCTGGTTCTGGAGACTACGACGACTAAACATCTTTGCAAAATTATTGAGACTAACCAAGATACTCAAATTAAATCTCTCCTGCATATAGGCCACGTCTGCAATGCTACAGAGCCATTTGGTAATGCGAATCAAATAATCAAAAGGTGATATTAGTTGTGTTTCAATATGGTAATCAAGCATAGAACGAGATAGATTTAAGATGATTAGCAAACTTTGAGCTGGTTAGGTTTTTTGTGATGAAACCAATACATCCGGGTTTAAATCGTAGATTTGACACATGTATTACATGTACAGCTAATTATTTTTTGGTACCAGGAGCGACACATGCCTTCACACCATGCGACTTCTACCAACCGGTACCTCGTATCCTACCCGAGCGTTAAACGGCGTCGTCCATCAGCATGTATATGCATGCAGGGCAAAAGTCCACTATCTCCATGAACTAGGATCCCCATGGCCTTGTCCATCTCCTTCAGCTTCGCCGCATATCCCAGCACGTGGCCGCAAAACAAGTTGCGCCCGGGCTCAGCGCAACGGTTCAAGCTGGAGCTGTCCGTGTCCGGTCCGCAGAGCGAGGCGCACTCGGTGAACATGTTGGTGATGGCTAATAAAGAAAAAAACATGCAACATTTGGTCCTAATGTTTAGACATGCTGAAATGATCTGACGGGTCCGACTCTGTTTAGTCGACTGGCCTGTAGTTGAGACTTTAATGAATATTCCATTGCTTCACTCACCTCTTCCTCGAAGAACAAGGTTACATGCATTTCTATTTTTGCCTCTCCAACACGTAATTTGCCTCTCCATCCGGTCTCCAACAAGGGCATCCAACCGGTGATGCAAGATGCATCGGAGGAGAGAGAGGAGCTAAAATTGGCTCCCCTCCCCCGATGCATTCGGTCGGCGGGCAGAGCTAACGCGCGGGCCGCGGGCAGAGCTCGGAGAGGCGGCGCATCAGTAGCAGAGCAGCGAGTCCAGCTCAGCCCGGTTGGAGCCCCTCGCCGCGACCTTGGCAGGGTCCACGCCGAGCTCCACCACGACGCGTCACATGACCCCGAACTCCACGGGCCTCGCGCCGGCCGGCCATGTCACCACCATGCTGGCCGCCTTCCCACGGATTTCGCACTCCGCCAGCACCGCGGCGTCAGCACCTCGCTCCGGACCGCGTCCAAGACCAGCACCTCCTCCGGCTGGAGCTTCAAGACGAGGGCCTTCACAGCGACGCACGCGGTGGGCGGGGACGACGCTGTGGGCCGCGGCAAGGAGGGCACCGGAGGGGTAGAGGTAGACGCGGATGGGCTCGTGGGACTTCAGGGAGAGCTCGGGGAGGAGGAGGGAGGCCGCTCGCGGCGCGCGTGGAGGCCGGGCCGCTCGAGTTTAGAGTTACATAATCAGCAGGAGGGGTGAGGTGTACTAGTTACATTGAAGGATTGAGCACCAGGCATCTGCAATATGCCGTTCATGGAGAGGGATGCGGTATGACCAGAGTTTTGCATCGTCTCTGCAAGCAAGCATAAGCCGCTGCAGATATGGTGCTTGGGCATGGAAAACAACTTCATTTCGATGCTTTCAGAGCTCCCAACAGCAAAGGATGATTGGGCATGGAAAACAACTTCATTTCGATGCTTTCAGAGCTCCCAACAGCAAAGGATGATGAGCATGTCGTAGTGTGCTGCTGGCACAAGCTGCGGTCGTTGCAGCTGCTAGAGGTCGGCCGCATGCGGCATGTTGACCGACACCGGGACCGCGACCGGGTTACCGACCACGACCGACACCGGGACCGCGACGGGCACCGCGACCGGGACGCCGACCACGACCGACACCGGGACCGCGACGGGCACCGTGCCCACCTCCCCTACCTCGACCGCGATACGGACAGAGTCGTAAAGCGGAGTTGCCCGAGCCCGGAGCAGCAGCGTCCTTATGACCGTCATGGCCGCGAGCAAGCATGGTGCCATTCATGTCCCCCTATCTCTTGAATTGCTGATACGTTAAGAATGATTTTTGACAAGTGAACGATGAAAGTAGCAGGCTTGAATTGCAATACTCAAAAACTGCAGTATCCTACTTGTCTGTACTGTTTCCTACTAAAAAGCATTGGCACTTGGCAGAGCTCGTATATGCAGTTAGGCACCAAATTCTCTAAGATTTATGGTCCTTGTAGTAATAGGACGTAATTGAGGTTACCTGAATTAGTCAATTGCTTAAGGGGTTTGCTTTCATGCCAGTTTGAATGCCTTTTCTTTGTAAGGTCTGGATGACTATTTTTATAGTGCTACGTAGTTCTTAACAAACTTATTTTGCACTCTTTCTGTTGGCTTTCAGATGTGACATGCTCTAAAGCTGTGTGTCTCAACTCTCAAGAGAACCGTAGTCTTCTTTTTTCCACCTAGGGCAAAGCCCCCGTGTGACCTTTTATTAAGAACAAAAGGTTACACATTGTTTGGTGGTTACAATTTAAGCGCAGACCTGGAGTGATAACTGCCTCCAAGTTGATTACAGTTGGTTGTCAGTCTAAAACTCATTCAGACCATTCAAGTAACATAACTACAGAACATCCCAAAAGAAAATGGCATCTATTACATATCCAGACGTCATGTTGTTTTCACCTCACTTCACTTTTCTCATCCCTGCCGAGTTATTTCTCTCCTTTGGTTTCCCGAACTTGCCAGAATCTCCCTTGCTCTTTTTTGTAGTAAACTGACACCATTACGCAGCTTGATCTTCTCCTCCTCCATTGGCTGTAAACCTGCCCAATATAACAGGAATGAACACATTTTGTAAAATATTATTATGGGGTCTTTTAGTTCGAACTGATCGAACACTAAGTTGTTTCTAGTGATCCAAGTGGACCAACAAAGCGCAGCTAGGCAAATGCAATGTAGTTGTTCATTTCCAGGTAAGTTAGCTGGAGCCCATGTGATGAATTCTGTTAAAGATCTAGGTTTAGTTGTGCATCCCACGCCATAGCATATTAGGCTCCAAACACTGGCTGCGACTGGGCATTGGAAGAATAAGTGATTGATTGATTCCTTTGCCTTGCACATAGTACAAATGTCCTCTCCTTGCCATCCTGTCTTCAACAAATTGTCTCTTGTCAGGGTAGCGTTCCTGGCTAATTTCCACAAGAATACTTTTATTTTGTTAGGTAATTTACTCTTCCACATCTTCTTCAGTCTTAGTATTTTAATGCCTGAATGCATCTTTTTATACATAGATCTGACTGAGTATTGTTTGCTATTCTCCCACTGCCAGCATAAAAAATCGTCTTCATTTGAAAGCTGGGCTGTTGATAGTTTCTGAGTTAGAGTGTAAAGTTGCTTCGATTGGTTCCCATCAAGTGACCTGGTGAAGGTTAAGGGTTGAGTCCCATCCAAAACTTCTTTAGCTGTTATTTGTTTTCTCTCTGCAATGAGATAGAGTCTGGGATATTCCTGCGCTAAAGGCTTTTGACTTATCCATTTATCTAACCAGAAAGGAATTCTGGTTCCTTTTCATAATTTCCAGAAGCATCCTTTTTCTATAAATTCTCGCAGTGATAACAAGTCGGACCAACTAGCTGAATCCGTGTTTCTATGTTTGATCTGAAAAATGGACTTCCCTTTCAAATACTTGGCTTCCACAAGTTGTCTCCAAATACCTTTCCCATTCATGCTTTTGAATAACCATTTCCCCAACAAGCACAGATTTTGCTTTTCTAAATTTCTGATTCCTAGTCCTCCCTGATGTTTTGGTAAACATACAATTGGTCATTTGACAAGATGGTATCTCTTCTTTTCTGAGTTCCCTTGCCAGAGAAGTCTCGCCCTAATTTTGTTCATGTCCTTGATTATAGTTTTGGGCAGTTTATACATGGACATGGTGTAAGTTGGAACTGATCATTCTGCCACCTTGGTTCAACAATTTTCCTTTCCAGCCGTCTAACTTCTTGATGCATTTGTCTTTTAGAAACTGTAATTCTGATACTCTTAGTCTCCTTGATGAAACTGGTCCCCCCAGGTATATGATAGGCAGGTATCCAATGTTGCAGTTGAACATTTCAGCCAACTGTATTGCTCTTTCACTATAATCTCCCAAGTAATAAACATCACTTATTTGAAAGTTAATTTTCAATCCTGTTAGTCTTTCATATGTGTATAGGAGGATTTTTAGTGTCCTGGCCATGTCAAGGTCATCTTTAATGGCCAAAATCGTATTGTCTGCATATTGTAAAAGAGCTATTCCTGACTGAATTAAGTGGGGAACTAATCCCTCAATTGCTCCATTTCTTATGCTTCTCCTTACCATTACTGCTACACCATCAGCTATAATGTTGAAGAGGAAGGGTGATAATGGCTCACCTTGTCTCAGCCCCTTATGACTCCTAAAATATGATCCTTCTTCATTATTTAATTTTATACATACTTGACCATTCTTGACTACCTTCATGATCCAATTGATCCATGTGTCATTGAAGCCTTTGAGTGACATTATCTGCACCAGACTGTCCCATTGCACCTTGTCATAGGCCTTTTCAAAGTCTAACTTCAGTAGTATCCCACTGTCTCCCTTAATTCGTACTTCATGAAGGATTTCATGCAGTGTCAAAATGCCGTCCATGATATTTCTTCCATGAATGAATCCACTCTGATTGTACAAAATGATTCTGTCAATGATTTTTGCTAATCTGTTGGTCAGAGCTTTGGTTATGATTTTGTAGCTGACATTGAGAAGACATATTGGTCTATATTGTTGTATTCTTTCTGCCTCTTCGACTTTGGGTAAGAGAGTGATGACACCATAATTTAGTCTCTCTATATCCAGATCTCCTTTGTGAAAATCTTGAAATAATTGAAACAAATCATCCTTCACAGTTTCCCAGCATACTTGATAGAAATCTGCAGGAAACCCATCAGGACCTGCTGCCTTGTTTTTCTCCATGCCAAAGACAGCTTCCTTCACTTCTTCTTGTGAAAAAGGTTTTATTATGTACTCATTATCCTCTATGGTCACCTTCTCTGTTTCCAGCCATAAGTCCTCTTGCAAGTGGATATTATGATGTGGTTCAGGTCCAAAAAGATCTTTGTAGAATTTGGTTACATGATTTTTGAGCTCTATAGGATCTGTTATCTCACCCTGATCTCCTTGCAATCTGTTAATTTTTTTCTTCCTTGTCCTACCATTCGCTATCCCATGGTAAAATTTGGTGTTCTGATCACCTTTTAGTAAGAAGTTCTCATTGGATCTCTGTAGCCCATATATTTCCTCCTACTCTAACAGTTCCCATAGTGCTGCCTGAGCTTTAACTTTATCTTCTAGCTCCTGCTGTGTAAGTGGTATCGTTTCTGCTTTAATATCTAACTTATTTATAATTTCTTGAAGTGCTGTCTTTTTTCTTCTGAATTCTCCAGCTATGTTCTTGCCCCATCCTTTCAAGTGCTTTCGTAGCCTTCTTATCTTCTCTTTCCACACATCTATAGCTTAGAGAACCATAGTCTATCTAGTGTACTTAATCATAGGCGATTGGGACAATACTATGGTGTGCATGTCTGGCGTGCTTTGTATGGATAAACAAATACGTGTCTGCATTCATTTCACTTTACATTCTTAATGAACTATAAACTGTGATGAAACCTAAGCTACCTTCAACCTGTAGCTGCATTACTCGTGGACTAGCTAATTCGTAACACTTCATAAGCCCCCCAAGCCTGCTACTTTTGTCGTTCACTTGTTGTTTGGCTTTCAACATGACTTATCTTACATTGTCATGTCTGTTTATCAGTTCGGCAGGTCAGCGTGCAGCTATTCCTGCGACAGACAAAGTTCTCAGTCCTATTTCAATGCAATCTGAGGATCCACCGAGTCGCTGTTTGGTAATCAAGAATGTATTTGATAAGAATGTGGAGGTTTGTTCTTTATTATTAATTTTTTATTTGTTGGATTGTTAAGCTATTATATTCTAAGAAATTTCATCTTGCTTTTGCAGTACAGCAAAGAGTTCTATATGACAATCAGGGAAACTATCCATGAAAGTTGTGCCAAGTTTGGGGCTGCAGACCATGTGTACGTTGATGGGTATGTATTGTTGCTGTTACAATATTGTGACTTATTATGAGTTTCATTAGTTCATGACTTAATAATTGATAGCCTATTTTCTGGATGTAGGAGTCTTGGGTTTGTTTACATGAGGTTTGGTACTAAATGGCAAGCAAAAAGAGCATTAAAGGCACTAAATGAAAGTTCCTTCGAGGGAAGGGTGATTACGGCAACTTAAGTGGAGGAAAAGCTGTACTCTTCGAAGTTTCCTATGTAGTCGACAGGTGTTCTTTGTTCATTCCTTTAAGTACCGGCATATTTATTTGGTTCACTACACATGATTTTTATAAAGCATATGCACCATGGAAATGTTACTGAGGTTGTAAAGGTGGAACCACTTATCATAATACTTGTGTCAGTCAACCTCACATCTTCAATGCTTCCTTTCTGTCACAGAACATTATGACATGCATATTCCATTGGCAACAGATAATCTAGACAAAACCTCTAAGGAAAATGCTCATGTTCTTTGGTGCAGAAGACTGATGATTTCTGTGTCATTAGGTTCATGTTATGACTGCTGCATGATGCTTAAAACATATCTTGACCCACTTTACTGTTGTCTGGGGGTTTTATTTTGCAATATGAATCTAAAAATGGATGTCGCCTTCATTTGAGATTTAACACTTCATTTTTGCAGGACAGTGATGCTGTTTCTGGTGGAGGCTTCGTTGGGACTTGGGAGTCTTTTGCTTGGAAGTCAGAGTTGTCTAACCCATGTTGCTTCCAAACAAAATTATATTAATGACAGAAGTGATACTTTTACTAGCATGCACCTATCCCTTTGCGCTTTAGTACTTGACGGTACCTTGTTAGGCCACACATTGGTGCATGGGAATCTAATGTTGCTAATCTTGGAAATCAGATTGATTTGGTACTTGACATTGTATTAGGCAGTAGCATAAAATGTTTAAGCGACAGGTCCTCACTGTTGCTGATGCATGTTAATGCGCTGCTGCTAATTTTGGAATTGGGGTGAATATCAGTGCAGTCTCAGTTGTGAAGTTGCATTCCAGCTTGGCTCAACATGAGGTTTATATTCTATTTATATGCCTTCTTAGGCTCTTAGCTGGGAATGGAGCTATAGGTCATTTGAAAAGAATTGAAGCAACTTTTCTCTGTACAACTGAAAATTACCCGGTTCTCTCAGTGATATGGAAAAAGTTCAAATTCTCTCTGTCATCTCTTAAAATTTTGATATCTTACATGTCACTACCATTAGTTTCTCCTTGTAACAGCATTAAATGATAATTAAAAAGACAGCAATACCCCTATAAGGTAGACATGATTTTTTTTGCTTACATTCCTTTTATGTCTGTATATGTGTACATAAGTAGTATCATAAAAATGATATTTTCAAATGAAATTTGATACATAACGTACCGTACATAAGTAGTAACATAAAAAATGATATATCTCTGGTGATCATACCGTACATAATAAAATTCATGACTATGCATTGGTAGGTCTTCATTATGGAACTCCACAAAAAGGTTCCAATGGGTTAGATTTGATAATATCTTAGAAGTATTGGTAAAACTCTGGTGGAAATACATCTGGTCTTGATGCCTTATTATCTAATAGCTAAGGAAAAACCTGTAAACTGGTAACCCCAGTAGCTGGTTGTACCAAACTTTATATGCTTTCAATATAAGCGCAGGAGAAAAGCTCTTTTTTTTAATATAAAAAGTCCTAACTGTGCAAAGAATTGTGCTAGTAGAATTATGACAGTTAGATTCTAAATATTTAAAGCTCCTCAGACAATATGTTTTGTATTTTCTCCTTTTTTTCATTTTTTAAAAAGTAAATTTCTTGTACACTTTTTGCTGTTTTTAGCTAATTCCGATTTTGGAGTTATATTTACACATAGGAACAATGATATAATCAGGAGAAAAACATGGTTGTCTTTTTATTTCATTTTTTATGCTGAAAATGAAATAGCTTTTGTTGTCTTGCATGGATGCTGACTCCCATAAATGTTTCTTCTGTATTGAATGGAAATAATTGATGAGTTGCCCCTTTGATGAAGAAAAAAAAAACTACAGTTTGTGGACACAAAACCCATGTTAACCCAAGCATATAAAATGTCATCAGTATCATGCGCGTGTTCCCTCTACCATCCTTAACTTCTTTTCTCTCTACATTCATGCGAAAATCCACTTACAATGTCATTTGAAAAGCGAACACTTGACTACTTGAGCTGAAATGCGCTACTACTTTCCATCAAGTCAAGTGTACCATTTTTTTATGTCGTGTATTATTGGCAGCTTTAACTATGTATGGTACATATGTGTACTTCTCAAGAACATATGTGAAGCTGACATGTGCCGTTATTTCCTTATTATTGAGCACGATGCTTTACAGTAGTGTATTAATAAGTGTGATATAAAACTTCTACTAATGGACCACTTTTTCCATCTCACAAAAGATAAAAGGTGACAAGGAACTCAGATCCTAGTTGACCACTCATGATGGACATGCAAGTCTACTTTTGAGAACACTTATACAAAAATTACATATGCTTTTGGGGTTGTAACAACGCATCATGATGACAGCATCCATTGGGGCACTCCTATTTGCTGATTTACTCAATTACACACGACGCATGCTCAAGTTCTATTGAACTTCCTAGCCCTAAGCCAAGACTGTGTATCTTTAGTCTGATGCTCAATACTTGTTTTTCCTTTTGAAGATTGCAAGGCATTGATGTTCTGCTTGGGATTGTTGTCTGTTACATCAAAAAGGAAAAAACATGTCCCATCAGCCAAAGGAACATTCAATGGAATTTCAGTAAACCATTCATAATGCAATAGGTGCATGAATAAAAATATATGCATTTGATATCTACCATAAGGATTAGAAATAAACAGGTGAAAAGGATGATGAGATAGATCTTGAACAAAAGTTACCTGCAATTTCTCCACCTTCTGCTGACTTGCAGGGTGTAAAGAGTATATATTGCCTGAATGCAGACAAAATACATACAAGTAAAAATACATATCTACCTTGTTAATAATTCAAATAATACCTAGACAATAATTTATAACTAGCATACGAGCTGAAAGGTTCCCATGCGAGGACATCATTAGGCAACTAATGCTAGAATGAACACTATGTGTAGTCAAGAAAACCTATAGTCAGGCTATAATGCTAGAATGTTGCCTGGATTATGGCCTCAACCACCGAGCAGATCTTGAGACAACATCTTGAACAATCACCTTTAATCAGGCGAGAGCAACACACTTGAACTGAACAACTAGTAATGACTAATATATTTTACATGTTCCTTCCAAATGAGGACAAGCATGAAAACTACTGAAGTGAAATCAAATAAGTATATAAGATAAATTTTTAACATCCATAAAGACACTTTCTACTTCATGAAGTTTGTGATCTGCCAAATGAATCTTTGCATCATAGAGAAAATCTAAATCCAATCATGGATAACTGCAACTATCACCATTTCTACCAGCAGACTTTCCTTCCTAAACTAAGTTTCATCGATCAAAGGACAAACAGAGCACAACACGGATGATGGACTGGAATTTTGATGGGTAAAAATCAACTTTCAAAAATACTAGAGCATCTATATCTAACGGATGAAAAAAACAAACATTAGCAATTCATCTAAAACATAATAAAATAATATCACAATTTGGAGGAGCATTACATTTCATAAATTTGTAAGATTAAACACCCAGGGTGAAAAAGGTGTAAATTGAACTTAGTGCCCAAAACAAAAAGGACCAAGCTGCAAGTAGTACATGAACAACCATCTCTTGAAGATCTCTAGCTAAAATTTAATGTTCATGTTATATCAAAATATGAAAGGTGGCACAAGCAATGCATGAATCGAGAACCTAATCCTTCATATTGGCCAACTGCTATTTTTGTGCCAGTCTTGCCTTTTCAAATCTGATGGTTCAGCAATGATTCCTACAATCACAATTTATGATTCATACAATCACAATTTGTTATCAGTTGTTACAGAACCAAATGATTCTTGGCAGATAAGTCTGACTTAGACAAAAAAAAAAAGTTTATGCAACAGAGTTCGACCCTTCCAAAGTAGTCAGGTTATCGATTTGGCTTTTTCTTTTTCTCTAAGACTATTTAACAGTAGTTTCCGGCAGTAAAGAAGTTGAACCTGTAAAGGAGTGGCAAATTACAGAAAGAGCTAACTGTCAATGAACTTTACAACAAAGTTGTTCTAAATAAGTCACTTTTTTTAGAGCGTTCTAAATAAGTCACTAGCTCTATGTTATGAACTTCATCTGAATCATTATCTACTTATCCTTAACTATACCATAGATTTTGAATGTTGGACACTAGAGATAAATTAAAATTTTGATCAAAAGAAGTATAGTAAACAACAAAACATAACAAATATACTCATATTAAACAAGGACGAATGACTAGAGCTTCATAGAATTTAACCACGTCTAAAAGGAATTGAGTGTGCATAACAAAAAGGACCAAGACACAAGATGTATTGGATCTATCTGAGCGTCTAATGAAAAAAAAAATTCAATTTTAGAGTTAAATTCTAGATCTCAGGAAGGGAGGGAGGGAGTTTTGTTGGACAGAATGGTACCAGGACAGACCTCTCCAATGGAATCATGGAGCTCGGATCTGATGCCACATCCATAAGACATAATTCTTTCACTAGCACCCTGAAAACTGAAACTTGTTCAGAGAATATAGGAAACAAAAACCCACGTCCTGCACTAAATTCTCTACCTCTAAACATGCTGTTTTAAGCTTAAAAAAAAGAATACATTATCTATGCAGCCTCACAAATCTCCCACTTTCCACAGCACGCCATGTCCTAAGATAACAAATGCTCCTTACCATCTAGATAAAAAAATAGGGCCATTCATAGAAGCTGCAAGCTATTACCAACCTATGACTATGATGCGGGCAGATAATTTTGAAAAGAAGCATATTTACTTTGAAACTTTCGAAGTGACCATTCAGGATTTCAAGGGAACTTTTGGCTTTAGAGACCAAATCAATGTGTAGAGAAAAGTGCAGTAGATCTAGATGGAGGAAAACTGAGAAAGAAGCATAAAATTGAAAATGGAGTGGGATGGACGGGGATGAAGAATAAACTGTGGGCGCCGAGGATGAATGAACTATGTGTTGGCGAGCACGAGATGAGGCAACTGAGTTTTTCAGCGTCTTGACTTGTGAAGAGAAACGTGCTTGGGAGTGAGGAAAACCTAGAAGCAATGGCGTGTTCTGGGCAGGGAAGAAGAAGCAAGGAGTAACGGGATTCAGAGGAAAAGCGGATGCTGCGGATCGAGCTGTTCTGAGCTAGTGAAGCTACGAAGCCGATTCTGGTGGTCCAAGCACTGCAAGGCAGAATTTGGATGGATCCCGCGATAGCGATGGTTTGACTGGCACACATTATAAAGCGAGCTAGAGCGTACGTTGGCCGTTGAGATAAGAATTGCGACCGCTAAACGTTGTGGGATCGAATTTCTGAGCCAGAGTAGAGTATGAGCCTTGAGCATTGAAACCTTATTTCAGCCCTCACTACCGGAGGCCTATGCTCTGCATTCGATTACAGTCCCCTCTTCCAATCAACCGTCCTCTAGATCCTAATCAATAGAGGCATAGAAACAATCTCGTAACTACTCCCTCTATCTCAGAATATAGTTAGTTCTAGGTTTGTTCTAAGTCAAACTTTTTTAATTTTAATTATCCATAACAAAAATATTATAAAGATTGTCAACACAAGGACACTATCATTAGATTAGTCATGAATCAAACTATCTTAATACATAACTCTTATGTTGTAAACCTTTATAGATTTTTTACTATAAATGATCAAAGTTATAAAAGTTTAACTTAAAACAAACTCATAACTAGCTATATTCTGCAACGAAAGGAGTAGGCAATAAACCAAAGAGTGAGTAAATATTGCACAACTTGAAATCACGCGGTGGTAGCCATGTGTGGTGATCTGATCATAAAGATATGAATCCTAGTTTTTTTCCTAAAATGATATTGATTAATTCTTGAGTCACGAAGAGACAAAGGAACTAATCAACGAGTCAACAATCTGACCGTACAAGGAATTAAGAGAATAAATCATAGTTACTATGTTATTTCTCTCTTACCGTTAATTATAATAATTTTTATTCCATTCTTTGCCCGTCTCTTGATCAATGGTCCATAATATAGTATCTCTTAGTACGTCTAGATACACCGCAAACACCATAAAAGATTTTCAATAGCAATGGTGGCCGTTCTCATCCTCCAACCCACACCTTGGCCATTCTCATGAGTTTCTCTCACCTGGTTTAGCTCTCCGACGTGAGTTTTTGTCAAGACACGCACCAAACAAAGGCCCTCAACAAGAAACAAACTGTACAAATTCAAAAGCGCCAAGAGGGATGCAAACGCCTGACGAAACGTATGCGTTTGTTTTGCGACGGCGCTAATTTTGTTTTGCCTCGCACTCCGCCAAAATTTTGGATGCAAGTGCAACGTAATTAAAGCATTGCCGGTTGGCGTACCTAACGTATGTGATCAGCGTTGGCGAGTCCACTTGAACTTGCATACGTTGCCATTCTGGTCTCATCCTTGGCTAGATCTCTCTTTTGTTTATTTCTCGATTTAGTTCTTTTTACATGTTTGGAATATATTTAACGGTGTGTTTTTTCTCTTACTTGGGCCTGTTGAGCACACTTCAATTATTTTGAGACTAGCAAAATGCTCGTGTATTTTTATGGCTTTCAAAAATAATAAAAAAATTATTGTATATAAAATATTGGTTCTAACAACATAGTGGCATAAAGGACTAAATTTTTTACTGCAACATATTAGTTACACACCATCTATTGCAATTTGTTAAACGCGTATATTTAATACATTCATCAAAGGTATGGACCGAGTTACGTAAAAGAAAAGGCTTATACATAAGTTTTTAGGAAAACTTAATATTCAATAAACTTGATAAGATGATAGTGCATGAGTTGCGGAAAGGCACAGGCATGAGCTTTAGAGCAGATTAATACTCAATATTATGTTAACTTGACAAGAGGAAAGGCACATACATGAATATATAATTCCGATTGTGAGTCTCTACATTAAAATCACGTCATCGCTAGTGGTTTAATCTTACAGTATGACACGTTAGTTAGCATCCAGCAAAAACAAATCGTTCCTTTATATTGTAGTGGTTGCATGTATAGCTATTTTTGTTAAAAAAAACGCATCAGCTCACTCTGTTAAACTTTGTATATGGTTACTTTTTACAAAGAGCCACTATAATCTGCAAGGTTTTCTAGCTACTATATTACTTTACCATGCAAGGAAAGCTGTGTATGCAATACAAATTCTAGCAAACCGACAATGCAAAAGCTCAGACTTTTAAACTCGGGGAGCAGCTCGTAGACCTCATGACTCTTGTTGACGCCTCGCCTCCCTGACGCTGCTCAGTCGAACTGGTTTATATATGATTTAAGATTAAAGTAAGAGTAGGAGTTGATGATTTTTGAAACCGGATTCTATGTGTTTCCCTGATTCCCTCTCTCTAGAATCATATTCAGTGTTTTTCTAGAACTGGATTTTTTTCTCTCTTTATGTAAGTGGACTTTTTTCTCTTTTCAGAATCAGAATAGGAGTCTATCTCCCTCTATGTGTTTCTCTAATTAGAGTGTTTGTGTTTCCCTAATCAGAGGAGTTCGTTTGTGTTACGGATTTCCATCCGTGTGTGTTCTGGACTCAGTTTTTCACGAGCGTATGGCAGAATTAAACATGGCTACCTGAATTATTAAGGAGTTGAGATGAAATTAGCATTACATTATTAATCACGTGTTTTCAGAGAAAAATCTGTGGCGAAGTTTCCCCTGTTCACATACATACATAGCAGCACTGAAATTGCGTCGTAGATTGGTCTTCCATGATGAACTCCTGTAATCGCCATGACAAAAAAAAAAAAAAAGATGACTGTAATCGCCACGAGCCGGCGCAACAAGCACTTGTATCTGTCACTAAATGACTGGAAAGGCCGGTACAGCATTCACAAAGCTTGACGCCGTCGCCGACAACATGGAGCCTTCGGGGCGCCTCCCTAAGCCTTCGCAAATTCGATCCCACAACGGCTTGCGGTCGCTGCTGCTCTCTGACGGCCAGCGCACACGCTGCTCACCGCTTTAAGATATGTACTGCTCAATAGCTGCCATGCTGCAGGACAAGCACGTGGCTATGACAACGTTAACGTCCGTGACACCGCCGCTGCTCTATTTCTTTCACCTCGTCACATCTAATCCACTCTGTTGCTTCTTCTTCACTGAGCCCCGTTGTCCAAGAATCCTCACACCTTAATTTGCTGTATGTACACCTATGCCTGCAGCATCGACGGTGAAAGGATCCCAGTGGTGACAGGTCAACGCTTCTGGCGGCAGGGTAACAACGCTCATGGAGTCGTCGACACAGTATGAGCAGGGAGCAATGGAGTAGCACCCGTGGAGTCCCCGATGCAGTGCCGAGGAGTCAACGACGGAGGAATGTCCGAGCTCACCCATGGCGGCGACGGCGGAGATGACCATAAATCCGAGAGCCCAAATGGAAAGCACGAGCAAGATGGGACCCCGACTTCAGGGAAGCTTTTTCTGCTACCTGTTCCGAAGTAAAAATTCCACAAATTTGCCCTTCGATTTCGCATCTTCATGATTTGTTTTTCTGCAATGTGAGTCCGCTCGTGGTGATTATGTTAAGCCATGATTTGAGGTTTATGGCATTAAATTATGTTTGATTATGCGTGGAAATTATCAGAATTTTCATTTGATCCCTACGGTCTGGAAGATCTATTGTCCCAAATTTAAATAATTTAAATATATGATCAAGTTTTTTGTGCCTGTCAATTGTAATACTTTTTTCAAAGGATTCAATTTTTATGGATATGCTTTATCATATATTTATATTTTTTTTATCACATCAACGTCTAATGTAAACATAGTGTCCCTTTGTAGCAAACTTTAGTGTGTAACAAAATATTGAGATGATGGTTAATGGAAATAGGTTAGGGATAACATATGCCACTGTGTACATATGGTACAGTCCATACTAGAAAAAACTTTGGAACAATTTCTCCTATTCATGAAAACAATCTAATCAAACAAACTATGAGCGACATGCTTTAGAGAGACTTTTTAAGATATAGGGGAGAGAGAGAGTCAAAATGTCACATGAGACATTTTGGGTATTAGTAAATGAAAATATAGGAGTGTCAGTTCGGTAGAAAAAGGGAAAATTTAACATAAAAGTGAAGGAAGCCACCAAAGTGGTTAACGAATAAAAACAACACCATCAATAAAAAAATAATAAGAAAAAAAAGACACTAGCAGATTCAAGAAGATCGAATGAAGAGCTATGAGAACTCAAGAATAAAATGTGGAGATTATTTCAGCTAAATCATTTCAACTGCTGTAGGAAAACCAGGGACACAAATCGAAACAGAGTATTAGTTTAGAGAGAGAGAGAGAGAGAGAGAGAGAGAGAGAGAGAGAGAGAGAGAGAGAGAGAGAGAGAGAGAGAGAGAGAGAGAGAGAGAGAGAGAGAGAGATGAATTCGACCATGGTTGGCAGATGGAGAATAAAGGAAACAAAATCAGTTCTGGAGACAGAGTAGAGTAAGGGAAAGCGATCACGTGAACTATACGAGCTCGACGTCATAAAACTAATGCACGAGAGATTCCGTCAAATCCTTCTAACGGTGAGACAAGGGTAACAAGTTGACAAATCCACATCTCAAAACAAGTGGCGGGTACGTGTGCGCTGCCCGTCAGATAGCAGCAGCGACCGCAAGCAGTTGTGGGATCGAATTTGCTGCATTTCCCACAACCATCAGCAGTCGCTGTTCTTATCTCAGCCGCGCACCCAACTGTTAACAGCGGTGTTTTTTTTGGCCCGGGCCTTCGTTGCGCCCTCGGCACCAACCTCATCATCGACACCAGCACGCTACACAGCCATGCATAGCCATGGTCGCCAACCCCTGTCTACGACATCGAGATACCCAGCTCACCGTTGGACCGCGCGCCTTGCTGAAAAGCTACATGACCTGGCCGTCGGTGATAGAAGGCTGTATGCCGTGACAATGGTTTACCTGGTGCTCATTGCTCAACCGATCACCCTTTGTTACAGTCGTGTCGTGGGTTCCGGCCGTCAAGGTCCTGGAGAAGCCTGCCGACATCACAATTCGAGATTAAAAACATACGCGTTGCACCCAGACGAGTGCACTATCTTCATGTCCACAAGCGAGGGACACCGGCAACAGCGTGTTGAGCATCCGTGGCCACTGGACAAGCCTACTTTGGTATTTTTTTTTTCTTTCGGGTAATAGGCACGTCCATGTAATAGTGTATGTGAGTGATTGTTCTTGTACAATAAGCAAATAAAAAAAAGACATTCTTATATAAGTCTATGTAAAAGGAGCATGTGTAGATAATTGTGGCAATTTAAATCAGAATGGCAACAAATGTCACAAAAATGTCCATTAATGACACATGAACTACAATATTTCTCCTAGGACTTTATAACGTTTGTTAGCCATAAGAAGGTTTGTTGCACCTTGCTTATGTCCAGGGGCGAAGGCAGCAGTATGGCAAGCCATGGCTTGCGCCATACCTGCCGGTCCGTGATACCTCATGTTATGTGTAGGATATACTTCCTGTTCGTACTTCGTAGCGTCCGTATTTTGGGCTGTTGGCGCTTCAGCGTTGCTGCGTGGGCTGTTGGTGCCTGGCCGGCCTGGGCCCAACCGGGACGGAAGGCAAACAGACGCCATCGAGTTGTTCTCCTGGCGGCGGAACGGAGACCGAAATCGATCAATTGATCAGGGCGCAGTCGTGGCGTCTCCTTCTCCGCTGCCTGCTTGCTCTCTCCATGGCGTCAAACGGGGACTCTAATCAGCAAGCCGCTGGCCTGGATGACTTCCAAACGGAGCCGCACGAAAACGATCCCCCTGCAGACCACGGCGGTGCGGCAAATCGAAGGCGACCCCAAGTTTCAAATGGCAGCAGGATAGTGAAAAAATTGAAAGGTGAGAACTGAGACATTTGATTATGAAATCGATCAGATCATCATCATCTTGCGTGTGTTGCTACTTGCTGCTAATCTACTATTACGTTTGCTTGTCAGTTGTAAGCATAAAGACATTCTTTAGCCCTATTTCGGAGCAAGGTATTGGAGAGATTGTTGAACCATCCAGAGAAGAACCTAATGATGCTGCAGAAGGAGAAGATGGCAATGAAATTGAAGCTCTTGAAGTCCAAACTGAACAAGCGCCGCAAACTGAACAAGTGCCGCAAACTGAACAAGCACGGGGTGATGTTATCAAAGAGTTCAACCAAGATCATATTATTTCTGATCCGGAGCTTCGTATTCCAATTGAAAAATTCCATCCCAACATTAGAGATCAAGTGAGAAGAGCTTATTTGTTGAAGGGTCCAACGCAGCTTAAGGGCCATACTTTTCCTCGCAGCATTTTTGGGAAAAATGACTATAGGTCTTTTCAGGAATCATGGTTTGCAAAATATGATTGGTTAGAATATAGTGTGGCGAAAGATGCTGCTTATTGCTTTTACTGCTTTCTATTTAAGGAACAACCCTCAGATGGTCAGTTTGGACATGATGCTTTCACAAAGTTAGGATTTAATACTTGGAAGAATGCATATAAAGCCCTCCGTTTGCATGTTGGGAGTGTAGATAGTCAGCATAATAATGCAAGAAACACATGTACTGATTTTAAGAATCAAAGAGCAGGTGTAGATCGTAAGTTTCAGACTTATGACAAAGAATCTGAAATAAGATATAAAATTCGCTTGACCACAGCTTTAGGTTGTGCAAAATATCTCATTAAGCAAGGCCTTTCTTTTCGTGGACACGATGAATCTTCCTCATCTTTAAATAAGGGAAATTATCGAGAGATGATTGATTGGTGTAAAGAGAAGAACGAGGATGTGAGGATTGCTTTTAATGAGCTGTGTCCAGAAAATGCTCAAATGATTTCTTCGGATATCCAAAAGGATCTTGCGAAAGCTTGTGCACAAGAGGTTACCAAAGTTATTATGGGAGAGATAGGAGATGGTCGTTTCTCTGTCCTTATTGATGAATCACGTGACATATCAATCAAAGAGCAAATGGCTGTGGTTGTGAGGTAAGTAGTTCATCTGTGTCCTTTTTAGATTGTTTAATCCATTGTTTGTGTTGCATAAATAATTAGTATTATTTTCTATGTGTCATGTAGGTTTGTAAACAGAGAAGGAAAGGTTTTAGAGAGGTTTTTGGGCCTAAAGCATGTTGAGGAAACATCATCAGATGCATTAAAGAAGGCTTTTGTTGAGATGCTTGGTGGTCATAAGTTACCAATTGCTAGGATCCGAGGGCAAGGATATGATGGCGCCTCCAATATGAGAGGTGAATTTAATGGTTTGCAGAAACAAATTCGTGATGACAACCCATATGCATTTTATGTTCATTGTTTTGCACACCAATTACAGTTGGTAGTGGTTGCTATCAGCGAATGTTGTGCAGGTATTAAGGATTTCTTCGACGATGTCAATTTGATTGTAACAAACACTAGTGCGTCTTGCAAGAGAAAGGACTTATTGACTAAGAAGCATCATGATGATATTTTGGATAAATTGGACAGTGGACAAATACTCTCAGGGAGAGGACAACATCAAATGACCAGCTTGGTTAGACCAGGAGACACTAGATGGGGCTCACACTGTACCCAGTGGCGAAGCCAGGATCAAAATCTACCTATGGCGAACGTGCTACTACTAATTTGACGAGAGTCGAGATATAATCACATAAGCGCAGTGGCGAAGCCAGGATCAAAATCTACCTATGGCGAACGTGCTACTACTAATTTGACAAGAGTCGAGATATAATCACATAAGCGGTAATAGTGTTGTAAAAACATGCATATAGCCACAAAATATGTAAGGGGATGATCGGACGAACATACCGCAAAAGCACTAAGCATGACGAGGTGGCCGTGGAAGATTCATCCTCCGATGTTTTATGGCCTGAAAGCGCTTCATGATTGTATTATCATCAAGTCCTTTAAATATCTCCTTCTCAGTGTAGCATATCATTAAATAATTGAGCCATTCATCATCCATCTTATTGCGTAAATCGGTCTTGATAATTTTCATAGCTGAAAAGGCTCTTTCCACAGATGCCGTTGCCACCGGAAGGAGCAATGATAGCTCAATTAGACGATAAACCAATGGAAACATCTCGTGCCTTTTAGTTTCAACCATCTTCACAGCCAAACTCCCAATGTCACGGCAATCAACAAAATCATCAACTCTTCTAACATGATGAATAAAGGTTTGAAGTTGGTCCCTTATATATGAACGATCATCAGTCGAGAAGTCTGCAGCATAGATCTCCGAAAGTTTAACAAGCTTGTCCACATTAAACTTAGAAAAAGAGTCCCTTGGATCTAGGCAAGAAAAGCATAAAAGTAACTCTGAAGAAACCTCGTTGAAGCGATGATTTAATTCAGTGTTTATAGCATCTACAGCAGCATAAAAGGTGTCAACATGATAGTGGTGCTCTTCAGTGATCATTATCCCTTTTTCTTGCCTTGAGCGGCCAAATCTTGGTCTTGGTGCATCCATACACGGTATCTGAATTTTCTTTGCATCACAGAATGATTGAACTTCAGCAAATAGTTCCTCCCAACCATTGTTCCTCAAGTCAACCAATCGTTGTTTCACATCAACAAGCAATGACATGGCTTGAACAATATTTTGATCTCTCCTTTGCAAGAGAACCGACAACTCATTCGTAATGCGGAACAATTTCAGCATCATTTTCAGAATAAACACAAAGTTAAATGTCTCCATTTTGTGTACCAAACCTCCAGCATTGTTTGCACGTCGTTTATCTTGACTAACAAAAACCAACATAGGTAGAATAGCATCCCACATCGACTCAATACGAAGTAATGTGGTACAGTCAGGGGCGAAGGCAGCAGTATGGCAAGCCATGGCTTGCGCCATACCTGCCGGTCCGTGATACCTCATGTTATGTGTAGGATATACTTCCTGTTCGTACTTCGTAGCGTCCGTATTTTGGGCTGTTGGCGCTTCAGCGTTGCTGCGTGGGCTGTTGGTGCCTGGCCGGCCTGGGCCCAACCGGGACGGAAGGCAAACAGACGCCATCGAGTTGTTCTCCTGGCGGCGGAACGGAGACCGAAATCGATCAATTGATCAGGGCGCAGTCGTGGCGTCTCCTTCTCCGCTGCCTGCTTGCTCTCTCCATGGCGTCAAACGGGGACTCTAATCAGCAAGCCGCTGGCCTGGATGACTTCCAAACGGAGCCGCACGAAAACGATCCCCCTGCAGACCACGGCGGTGCGGCAAATCGAAGGCGACCCCAAGTTTCAAATGGCAGCAGGATAGTGAAAAAATTGAAAGGTGAGAACTGAGACATTTGATTATGAAATCGATCAGATCATCATCATCTTGCGTGTGTTGCTACTTGCTGCTAATCTACTATTACGTTTGCTTGTCAGTTGTAAGCATAAAGACATTCTTTAGCCCTATTTCGGAGCAAGGTATTGGAGAGATTGTTGAATCATCCAGAGAAGAACCTAATGATGCTGCAGAAGGAGAAGATGGCAATGAAATTGAAGCTCTTGAAGTCCAAACTGAACAAGCGCCGCAAACTGAACAAGTGCCGCAAACTGAACAAGCACGGGGTGATGTTATCAAAGAGTTCAACCAAGATCATATTATTTCTGATCCGGAGCTTCGTATTCCAATTGAAAAATTCCATCCCAACATTAGAGATCAAGTGAGAAGAGCTTATTTGTTGAAGGGTCCAACGCAGCTTAAGGGCCATACTTTTCCTCGCAGCATTTTTGGGAAAAATGACTATAGGTCTTTTCAGGAATCATGGTTTGCAAAATATGATTGGTTAGAATATAGTGTGGCGAAAGATGCTGCTTATTGCTTTTACTGCTTTCTATTTAAGGAACAACCCTCAGATGGTCAGTTTGGACATGATGCTTTCACAAAGTTAGGATTTAATACTTGGAAGAATGCATATAAAGCCCTCCGTTTGCATGTTGGGAGTGTAGATAGTCAGCATAATAATGCAAGAAACACATGTACTGATTTTAAGAATCAAAGAGCAGGTGTAGATCGTAAGTTTCAGACTTATGACAAAGAATCTGAAATAAGATATAAAATTCGCTTGACCACAGCTTTAGGTTGTGCAAAATATCTCATTAAGCAAGGCCTTTCTTTTCGTGGACACGATGAATCTTCCTCATCTTTAAATAAGGGAAATTATCGAGAGATGATTGATTGGTGTAAAGAGAAGAACGAGGATGTGAGGATTGCTTTTAATGAGCTGTGTCCAGAAAATGCTCAAATGATTTCTTCGGATATCCAAAAGGATCTTGCGAAAGCTTGTGCACAAGAGGTTACCAAAGTTATTATGGGAGAGATAGGAGATGGTCGTTTCTCTGTCCTTATTGATGAATCACGTGACATATCAATCAAAGAGCAAATGGCTGTGGTTGTGAGGTAAGTAGTTCATCTGTGTCCTTTTTAGATTGTTTAATCCATTGTTTGTGTTGCATAAATAATTAGTATTATTTTCTATGTGTCATGTAGGTTTGTAAACAGAGAAGGAAAGGTTTTAGAGAGGTTTTTGGGCCTAAAGCATGTTGAGGAAACATCATCAGATGCATTAAAGAAGGCTTTTGTTGAGATGCTTGGTGGTCATAAGTTACCAATTGCTAGGATCCGAGGGCAAGGATATGATGGCGCCTCCAATATGAGAGGTGAATTTAATGGTTTGCAGAAACAAATTCGTGATGACAACCCATATGCATTTTATGTTCATTGTTTTGCACACCAATTACAGTTGGTAGTGGTTGCTATCAGCGAATGTTGTGCAGGTATTAAGGATTTCTTCGACGATGTCAATTTGATTGTAACAAACACTAGTGCGTCTTGCAAGAGAAAGGACTTATTGACTAAGAAGCATCATGATGATATTTTGGATAAATTGGACAGTGGACAAATACTCTCAGGGAGAGGACAACATCAAATGACTAGCTTGGTTAGACCAGGAGACACTAGATGGGGCTCACACTGTACCACATTACTTCGTATTGAGTCGATGTGGGATGCTATTCTACCTATGTTGGTTTTTGTTAGTCAAGATAAACGACGTGCAAACAATGCTGGAGGTTTGGTACACAAAATGGAGACATTTAACTTTGTGTTTATTCTGAAAATGATGCTGAAATTGTTCCGCATTACGAATGAGTTGTCGGTTCTCTTGCAAAGGAGAGATCAAAATATTGTTCAAGCCATGTCATTGCTTGTTGATGTGAAACAACGATTGGTTGACTTGAGGAACAATGGTTGGGAGGAACTATTTGCTGAAGTTCAATCATTCTGTGATGCAAAGAAAATTCAGATACCGTGTATGGATGCACCAAGACCAAGATTTGGCCGCTCAAGGCAAGAAAAAGGGATAATGATCACTGAAGAGCACCACTATCATGTTGACACCTTTTATGCTGCTGTAGATGCTATAAACACTGAATTAAATCATCGCTTCAACGAGGTTTCTTCAGAGTTACTTTTATGCTTTTCTTGCCTAGATCCAAGGGACTCTTTTTCTAAGTTTAATGTGGACAAGCTTGTTAAACTTTCGGAGATCTATGCTGCAGACTTCTCGACTGATGATCGTTCATATATAAGGGACCAACTTCAAACCTTTATTCATCATGTTAGAAGAGTTGATGATTTTGTTGATTGCCGTGACATTGGGAGTTTGGCTGTGAAGATGGTTGAAACTAAAAGGCACGAGATGTTTCCATTGGTTTATCGTCTAATTGAGCTATCATTGCTCCTTCCGGTGGCAACGGCATCTGTGGAAAGAGCCTTTTCAGCTATGAAAATTATCAAGACCGATTTACGCAATAAGATGGATGATGAATGGCTCAATTATTTAATGATATGCTACACTGAGAAGGAGATATTTAAAGGACTTGATGATAATACAATCATGAAGCGCTTTCAGGCCATAAAACATCGGAGGATGAATCTTCCACGGCCACCTCGTCATGCTTAGTGCTTTTGCGGTATGTTCGTCCGATCATCCCCTTACATATTTTGTGGCTATATGCATGTTTTTACAACACTATTACCGCTTATGTGATTATATCTCGACTCTCGTCAAATTAGTAGTAGCACGTTCGCCATAGGTAGATTTTGATCCTGGCTTCTCCACTGCGCTTATGTGATTATATCTCGACTCTCGTCAAATTAGTAGTAGCACGTTCGCCATAGGTAGATTTTGATCCTGGCTTCGCCACTGCTTATGTCTTAGTAGTTTGTCGCCAAAAGTTGTATGCTTATTCGAGCATAGTATATTTTGTACCTGTATTATTTTTCTATAGTTGTAAATCAGTTTTGTGGGTACCTAAACTTTTTATTTGTTTTAAAGAAAGCACGGCTATTTAATGCAGAGGATAAATGATAGTAATATAGTAGTCTACCTACAAAGGTATATCACTAAAATTGTTTTTGACTAAATTTATCACTATAAAATAAAAAAGATGGTTCCTAATTTGGGGTTGGTTAGTGCAGATGACATATCATTGGCTTCATATCTTGGTACCCTGACTTATTTTATTATGATGACCTTCTTGACAGTACAGTAAAACAAATAGCATCTTTTTTGTCTGTGTGTATTGTGGTTGAAGGTCCAGAGAAGGTTCAGATCTGCTAATCTTCTCTGTTTAAAAGTTGAAAAAGGAAGATTGTCACCATCAGTGATATTGGTGTCCATAGCTTTTGCAGGATCACGACCTCACCGTTGGCCAAGCCGTGGACATGGTCACGGAATCCAAACATGACACCTCGTCCTCTGTTACAGTCTGCTGTGATAGCTGACGAACCTGCAGAGGTTGATGATCTTTGTCCGCAACTCACTCTGATGTAGCATCTGGACACTGAAGAACTCCATGCTCTAGATCATGCCAAGCATCTGACCGTCATTAGGCTTCACTTATAATTGTTGTCTCGATATGAAAAAACCCAGCAGGATCCCACTTGCCATCCATCTCGCTGACCTAGTGTGATGACATATTACGTCAAGTCATCGAATCTATCGCATGGCCGTGCTGGCCATCATTCACACCTTGTCATGGCCGTGCTAGCCGCTCATCTCCTAAATTTTACACACTGCCACGGATCTCTTGTTCTACACTTCTGCTTCCAAACCGGCTAATAGTGCTTAATGAATCACATCATGCGACGTGCTGGCAGTATTAAGCAAATCAATTGCATGTTTCTTGTGCTCCCATCAGTTGAGACATCTACATTGATAAGCTTCATGCAAGGCGGCAGAGGTACTGCGTACATCAGGGTTGGACCAATAAAATTGCTAGGTTATTAAGGCTGCTCGTCTGTATCTAGATGATCCTAAAGGAGCAGATCAACCAACCATACGACAGCCACACAACGAGTTCAACACTCTTGAGCATCATCGAAATGATCGGCTACGCACTGAAATGATCCTACGCCAACGGAACGACCAGGCACACAGGGGGGAAGGACGATGTTGCTCACCTTGACGAGCTCTTGCTCCGCGTTTGCCGATTCTTGATTCTGACTCGATCGTGCTCCCGGTTCTGCTCTTTCTTCAAGATCAAGGTAAGGTACAAATAGTCAGAGGTGAAAAAAATAAGAGACTTGCATAAGAGGAAGAAGAGTTGCAAGAAAACTTTGTGACCTTCTACCCTTTATATGCTTCTAGATTCTCCCCTATAACATCATAATCAACCGGTCTACTTCAAGTTGTCTAATATATCATACCAAACCATGAATGACTCAGTACAAGTGATAAGCTCATCCTTAAGGGAAATATGCGGGGAGCTCCTCATACTCCTTGTTTGACAGCAATGACAAACTATAATATTACTATATTAACTCCAACACATTGTATAATTTAAAAAGTAATAATCAAACATAAATTATAAATCACTACTTTTCTTAAGCTATTAACTTTGATTTATGTGATACATTTTTTATAACCTTCTCTTTGCAAGTGAATTTAAATTATTGATATATCTTTCATCCTCAAGAAATAAACATTAAAAAATACCCTACTAGTACAAAAATAATCATTATCGAGCGTTTGTCTTGATGACCTTCCCTTGCACCCATTCAATAGATTTCTCTAATAGTTATTATTCAGTATCGCATGGACATGTAATTCTACTAGTTCGAGATTTGTTTTAGGAAAAGGTTATGATAAGAGAGAGAGAGAGAGAGAGAGAGAGAGAGAGTACAATGATAAGACATGCTTATCATATTTGCAAAGCAAGAATACATGAAGTAAAAGATATCTATAGTATAACGCAATAGTATTTCCTATGCACTCATCCTTGTTCCTTCTACACATGGCAATTGATCACCAACTGGTTATCAAAATGGCAGTATCGGAGCTAAAACTAGACTTCGACATTTTGGCCGTATCATGGATCCAGAAAAGACCCTTTGCGCGCAACATGCATGCTCTTCTCAACTAAGCCGAAAGATCTTTCCTGAATCCATGACTGTTTGGGAATGAATCAGCGCAACTTGAAGGCGGAGGGGAAAAGGATGTTGGTCGACATGCATGCGACGGTGATTGAAGAGGTACTGCCTGTGGTTGGGCATTTGTAGAGGATGGATGTTTATCCATTTTCTAAAAAATATGATAAAAGTATATATAGATGACAATTGCACCTGACAATCACTACCGGAAAACAGTAGTTCGCCGTGTGCCTATAGCACACGGTGAAGAGACGAAAGCACACGGCGAAAGTCTTCGCCGTGTGTAGCCCACGGCGAAGAGCCGACGGCGAAGGGACTCGACGGAGAAGACCGATTCGCCATGAGCCACTGGTCGGGCACACGGCAAAAATATTCGCCGTGTGTTTGAGGGGGCACACGGCGAACTCCTGCCGTTAACATGGCTGTGACGGCTCCCCGTCATCTTTGCCGTGTGCCATCCGGCGCGCCCACGGCGAACATCATCGCTTTGTCGTGTGCCGGGCAGTAGGCACACGGTAAAGTTATAGCTGCTTCGCCGTGTGCCAGGCTCCTAGCACACGACAAAGGGCTTTCCCAGGTTTTCGTAGCCGCTTCCCAGGTTGTCACTTCGTCGTGTGCCATTGCCATGGCACACGGCAAAGTGACCTTCTAGTTTCATTTTTTTTTTCCTTCCACAATCACTCACATATATCACATATCACTAATATATTCGACAAGCATCAATAATATATCACACATCTCATCAAAATATCATATTTATCACACATATCAACAATATTTCACACATCTCATGAAAATAGCCGCTATAAATAACCGAAAACTAGTTGGAAGAGAATTTACTATATGTATGGCTCCACTTCAGAAAGGTTGGTCAACAAATACATCATGATAGTACGGAACTGTGCATATTGCAAGTCCTTAGCAGTCCCACCACTTGCACTACCCAGTCGCCCTACGAAGAGACTGAGGGTCCATTCATTTTCGTTGGCATTGTAACGAGGGGGTGGATTATGCATGCTTGGAAGGGTTTTAGTATAGTATTTTGTTGTGAAGTTAGACACCTCCTCAGTACAGTATGCCTCTGCAATGGAAGCTTTAATTTTGCGCTTGTTTTTACATTTTGTTCGAAGAACCTTTTGTTTTCTCTCAATTGAATAGCACCAACGACCATGCACAGGTCCACACATTCGTGCCTCATATGGAAGGTGCACAATCATATGCTTCATCGGATTGAAAAAGCCGGGAGGAAAGATCTTCTCCAAGTTACAAAGCAACACGGGAGCCATTTTTTCCAATTCTTCAACCACAGTCCGTGATAACTCCTTCGTGCAAAGGGTTCAGAAGAAATAGCTTAACTCTGCCAGCACTAGCCACACATTGTCAGGAAGGTAGCCTTGAACCATTACCGGAAGAAGCCGCTCAATCCATATGTGATAGTCATGACTCTTGAGCCCATTGATTCGCATAGTAGTTAAGTTAACCCCCCTCCGTAGATTCGCTGCATACCCATCATGGAACGTTATAGTTTGGATCTATTCTAGCACCTCTTTCCTTTGGTTCCTCTTCAGTACAAAATCGGCTGGAGGCTTTTTCCATCTCTTGCCGTCTTTAAGAGGCGGAATGTCGAGCTTTGGTCTATTGCATATCCTAGCTTGATCCACTCTAGCCTTAACGTTATCCTTTGTCTTATTAGGAATGTCCATGATTGTACACTAGGAAGCTTGAGCGACGTTCATTTTAGTGTGCATCATATCAAGTACATGTGGAAGAATAATGTGCTCCAGGTACGGGAGCCTCCACAAGTCCGGGATCTGAGTCCACGCATGATCGACACCATATCCCATAAAACCACCACCTTCAATATTTTCTTGGAGCGAATCTAACCATTCACGAATAGTGGCACATATCCACATCTGCGGTGGGGGGTCCTCAACCACGACATCTTTTGTGAAGTTCTTTATGTCCCTTCTGTATGGATGGTCCATAGGTAGAAATTGTCGGTGTTTGTCGAACGAACAATATTTACCACCCTTCGCCAGCCAGAAGAACTTGAGAGCTGACTTGCATACTGGGCATGGGAACTTTCCGTGGACACACCAGCCACTAAATGTCCCATATGTCGGATGGTCATGCATGGAGTACATGTACCACACTATCATTTTGAAGTTTGTTTTTGTAGCTCGATCGTATGTCCATACCCCATCATTCCAAGCATGGAGCAAATCATCAATCAGAGGAGCCATGTAGACGCTCATATTATTCCTAGGGCTTCTAGGAATTATCAATGACAAAAATATGTTCTATTGTTGAAACATAACTCTGGAAAGAAGATTGAGAGGGATAACGAACACGGGCCAACAAGTATATGGGGCAGAGGACATTCCGTACGGATTGAACCCATCTATCGCCAATGCAACACGTACATTACGAGCTTCCACGGCTTGTTCGGGATACTTGCTGTCAAAATACTTCCATGACTCGGCATCAGCTGGATGTACCATATTCTCAGGACGGTATCGTTTGTTTTCTTTGTGCCATGTCATCTGCTTTGTGGTGTCCTCGGACATGTAAAGCCATTGGATCCTCGGTATGAAGGGAAGGTACCATAGGATTTTCACAGGGATCTCGAGCTGCCTCTTATGACCATCACCAGAGTCTACCTCCATGTACCTAGAGGACTTACATTTAGGACAGTAGTTTGCATCCGCGTGTTCTTTCCTAAACAACACGCATCCCTTAGGACAGACATGTATCTACTCGTATAGCATCTTAAGTGCACGTAGGAGTTTCTGTGACTCATACATGTTGCGTGGTAGATTGTGCCCACCCGGAAGTAGGCTGCCAATAACTGTCAACATGTTATCAAAGCCGTCTCGACTGATGCCAAGCTGGGATTTCTACGCCATTACGTGCCTGACGGCATCCAACTGAGAAACATTAGTATGGTCGTGAATTGGTTTCTATGCCAAAAACAACATGTCGTAATAGGCCTTTACGGTAGGCTCCGATGGCTCCTCGCCACCATGACTAGGTCCTTCATCGAAGTATGCTTGATGAAAGTCATTTAGCATGTCTCCACACCCGCCATCAGCATCATAATCATCGATGCGTTGCCTTACGACCTTGTCTCTCGCACGATGCGCTTCTCCATGGCATATCCAGCGGGTGTAGTTTGCCACAAACCCGTTGTTACAAATGTGTTGACCCATTTTTAACTTTGTTTGAAACAACTTGTTTTCATACTTGCTACAGGGACACATTGCTTTACTCTGTCCTGATTCAAATGCCTTCTTCAAAAATTCATCGACCTTGTAAATGAATTATGTGGTGTAGTCACGCTTTCCCCGCCAGTCCGTATACATCCAGTCATGGTCATCCATCCTTCAACATAGCACTAGGTGTTATAAAAATTAATTACATCTACACGCTGCCTATCATGGTCTACTAGGTGGGGATAGGTTCTAATCCCACACCTAAGGATGTGTAGATGGGTTTAGTTTTCATGCTCTCTCCAATCCGAGACAGAATTTTGGCAGCACCTCCCCACTGTTCTCCAAATACACGTCCTAGCAAGGATATTGTGTATCTGGAGAACAACAGAAAGATGATCCCGAAATTCTATCTCAGGACGGAGCAGAGCATGAAAACTAAACTCATCTACGCATCCTTGGGCTATCCAAAAAACATGGACAATTCAAAATAGATACGATTGTAGATATGCAAAAAATCTGCATATTTCAACTGTATCTCTTTCGAATGGGAGACACCTAACTAGGTTACGTGACCTATAAACATAAGATGGAAAAAAAAGAAATGTATGTCTCACCTTCGTGTGCAGCAAAGTGACGAGTCGTTGACGCTACAAGAGCCTCTTCTGCAAAGAACGAAACATAAATACATCAATTCATAATTTTAGCAGAACCTCCCCTGGAAGGTGAGGTTTTCAAAACCTGCAACAAACATATATACGGCTCGATGGCCGACAACCACGTATATACACGACACGATGGCCGTCAATCACATTTACCAAAATCTGCTCACCTAGAGACTCGACGACTCACGGCGGTGTCTTGGGAGGTGCTCAGGGAAGGGCTCAGAGGAATTGCTCCGGGATCGAGGTGCTGAGCGACCAATGGCGGACCTGTCATGGTTGAAGGAAATTGACTTAAAACCACAAATGAACACTAAAATGAAGATTTTATCTAATCTTTTCTAAAACTGAACACTACAATGAATATGTTGTCTCACACTTTTGGAGAGGTGTCGGGGTGGAGGTCGGAGGGGCCGAGCAGGGGTTGTGCCGGGGCAGAGGGGCGTCGATTGGGGGGCGTGCCGACCCGGCAGGGTAGCCGGCCGGGGATGGGGGCGCCGGCCCGAGACGGGGGCCCCGGCCCGCAGAGGGGCGCTGGCCTGGAAAGCGTGCCGCATAGGGCCGCCGGCCGTACAAGCGCGCCGGGGGGTTGGGTGGGTGGGCTGCGCAGCGCTGGGGGCGTGGCCTTGGGGGGGGGGGAGCGCGGCGGGTGGGCTCGGGGCCCTCGGGGCGCCGGCGATAGAGGGGAGCACCGAAGGGGGGGGAGGAAGAGGCGGGCCGGCGGTGGTGCCTCGGGGGGCTTCGCAGCGAGGGCGGTGGCGCACGGGCGGCGGTGCCGCGGGCTGGCGGCGGTGGCGCACGGGCGGCGGTGCCACGGGCCGGCGGCGGTGGGGTTGGGGCGCGGGCTGGCAGCGGTGGGGTCGGGGCGCGGGCCGGCGGCGGTGGCATCGGGGAGCCGGCTTGCTCGGGAGGGGAGCGGTGAGGTTGACTGAGAGAGAGAAGGGAGAGTGCGAGTGAGAGAGAGAAGGGAGAGGGAGAGATGAGAGCCGACCGGAAAAAAGGTAAATTTCCAATTTTGCCGTGTGCCTAGATCCGACGCACACGCCTGGTTTCATTCTTTTTTTTTACTGGGTATTCTTGTTAAATGTCTCAACTTTTTAAATATTTGAACTTTTTAAATGTTTCAACTTTTCTAATTAATTTTTAAATGACTGAACTGTAAAATGTTTGAACTTTTTTAATAAATTTTTAAAGATTTGAACTTTACATTGTTTGAACTATTCTAATAAACTTTTGAATATTTGAACCTATTCGATCTATTATTTCATGTACTTATTGGTGAAGTTCATTTTATGTTGTCTATTTTGTATATAATAATGTTTTGAATTCAAATTCTAATTTGAACGTCTTTGCATCTACGAAATTAACCTCAACTTTTATATTCTGTATGAAAC
This sequence comes from Eleusine indica, assembly GCA_030378355.1. NCBI lineage: Eukaryota > Viridiplantae > Streptophyta > Magnoliopsida > Poales > Poaceae > Eleusine > Eleusine indica. The sequence continues at coordinate 44,289,401 of CM059500.1, forward strand.
TTCTCCTGGAAACCTTCAGGGTTATAAACATCATACGTGAGAAAATGCGCAAAAACAGCTGAACTATTTACTACATACTTGGTATATGATAAAATGATATTTCAACAAATTTCATGAATTTCAAACATCATTTGAATTTTGTAGAATTTAAATACTATTTCTCCCGACCGTCGTGATAATGTTTCGTGAATACGATATTCAAATTTCATTGTAACTACAGGTAAAAAGCCTTACACTAGTCTCAATATCATGAATATTATTTTTTGACTAACTTTGTCCTATTTTTTTATGCACCCCTAGTTCAAATTTCACTTATTCGAAAAAACCTTTTATATGAAATAAATTGGTTAAATATATTTAACAGTACCAGAAATACCTCCAAATTGGAACATATAATATCAAACAATATATATGGAGTAGATAAAAAGTTATATAGGTGTAATACAAAAAACTTTTTTAACTATTGCCATGTGTCGAGCGCTAACACACGGCAAACAGGGCTTTTTGCCATGTGCCTAATCTCGGCACACGGTAAATAGGGTTTTTTACCGTGTGCCGAAACTAGACACACGGTAAAAAGAGATTTTTGCCGTGTGTCCTGCTTCAGGCACACGGCGAATGGTGGACCCACTAACGGTCGGGGATCCGCCGTTATCCAAGGGAGTAACGGCCAGCGTTTGCCGTGAGCCGTGCTCGCTGACACACGATAAACAAGCGGTTTGCCGTGTGTTGCTGACGGGGCACACGACAAAAGTTGGATTTGTTGTGTTTTTTCTTTTTTTCGTGCGCCTTTCAGATTCCACACGGCATATAGGCTCTTCGTCATGTGCCTGAACGGAGACTCACGGTAAAAATACTGACACACGGCGAACTTAGGTTTTCCGGTAGTGAATGGTGTCCATTCTCATCCTCCATCCCACGTAGGATTTGGCAGGTGGTTGGTGGCCTCTGTCGTGAGTTTGTTTCTCCAGGTTCAGCTCTGGGACGTGAGTTTTTGCCATGAGAACAACAATGGTGGCCATTCTCCCCTCCATCACACATAGGATTTGGCAGGTGGTGTCCTTGGTCATGATTTCGTTTCTCCTGGTTCAGCTCTCCGATATGAGTTTTTTCCATGACAATAGCAATGGTGGCCGTTCTCATCCTCCAACCCACAACTTGGCCATTCTCATGAACTTCTCTCTCCTGGTTTAGCTCTCCGACGTGAGTTTTTGTCATGACACGCGCAAAACAAAGGCCCTCAATAAGAAACAAACTGTGTACAAATTCAAAAGCGCCAAAGAGGGATGCAAACGCCTGACGAAACGTATGCGTTTGTTTTGCGACGGAACTTAATTTGTTTTGGCAGCCGAAATTTTGGGTGCAAGTGCAATGGAACTAAAGCATTGCCGGTTGGCGTACCTAACGTATGTGATCATCGTTGCCGGATCTCGGTTCTGTTTATTTCTCGATTAACTCTTTTTACATGTTTGGAATATATTTAACGGTATGTTTTTTTCTCTTACTTGGGCCTGTTGAGCTCACTTCAATTTTTTTATAGATGGAATTAGCAATACATTATTAATCACGTGTTTTAAGAGAAATCTATGGCAAAGTTTCCCCTGTTCACATACATACATGGCAGCACTGAAATTGCGTCGTATATTGGTCTTCCATGATGAAATCCTGTAATTACTGGGCACCAACCTCGTCATCGACACCAGCAGGCTACACAGCCACGGCCATGGTCGCCAACCCCCGTCTACGACATAGAGATACCCAGCTCACCGTTGGACCGCGCGCCTAGCTGAAAAGCTACATGACCTGGGCGTCGGTGATAGAAGGCTGTACGCCGTGACAACGGTTTACCTGGTGCTCATTGCTCAACCGATCACCTTTGTTACAGTCATGTCGTGGGTTCCGGCCGTCATGGTCCTGGAGTAGCCTGCCGACATCACAATTCGAGATTAAAAAACTTAGAGGTAATTCCTTCACTGTCATTACAAAACACTCTAATCCCAAGTATGCTAGTCCAAAATGCCTTGTCCCATATATGCCATCAAATTGCAAATTTTATCCCATATAGATACCATTGATGAACAGTAAACCATGCGAAAAGACGAAAATAGCCTTGTCTTTCTTCAACCTCTCTCACGAAGTTCATGGCAGCCGTGGCGGCAGCCTCGCCACTGTCGCGACCGTGTCTTGGCAAGCCCCTCTGCTGCGGCGGCTCGTCCCGGCCGCCCGCGACCGTGCCCCGCGCTCGCCGCCTGCGCTCGCCCCAGCCGCTCGCCGGCTCGGCCACCGCGCGCGCGCCCCTTCTGCTAGGCGCGCTCACCTCGGCCGCTCGCCGCCTCGGCCACCTGGCGCACGTGATCCATCAGGCGCGCTCGCCCCGGTCGCTCGCTGCCTCGGCCCCATCGTGCGCTCGCCCCGGCAGTTTCCCGCCCTGGCCACCGCGCGCGCTCGCGCTCGCCGACGAATGCTGCCACGTCCTAAGTTCCTCGCATCCGCGCCCTCGCCCTGGCTCGCCGCGTCCGCGCGCAGGAGTTTCCGATTCCGCAGGCTGACGCATCCCAAGCGCCCCGCGTCCGCGTGGTTGCCATGTGCTCGCCGCGTACGCGCGCTCGTCCCTGTCCTGGACGAGTGCCGCGCCGTGCACTGCTGCTGTAGCATAAATTAGTTTAATGACCACAATTAGGAAAGCAGGGGTAGATTAGTCATTTTCGAAAAAATGTTAGCAGTTAAATGACGTGAATGGCATCAACAGAATAAATTTTGAAACACAATGACATATATAGGATAAATGGTTTTGCGATGATGGATTTGCGATTGATGAACTTTGCAATGGCACCTACGGAATTGACCTACGTGTTGCACCCAGATGAGTGCACTATCTTCATGTCCACAAGCGAGGATACGTCCCATTCTTCCTTGGACACCGCCGGCAACACAGCGTGTTGAGCATCCGTGGCCACTGGCCAAGCCTACTTTGGTTTTTTTTTTTTGGGGGGGGGGGGGGGGTAATAGACATGTCACCGGATTGGGTTTCACCGTGAAGACCGAACAGGATGGTGACACCTATATATTTCTGCTTATTAGTTGCCTCCAGGAGCACTACACCGTGCAGAACACCACTCTCTGTTATTTCTACTTTCCTCATCTCATGTAATGTGTTCTTAGATGTAACTGGTTAGGCTATCTAATGTTGCCAAAACAAAAACCTCCCAATTTTGCCAAACAGATTAAAGGAAACCCGCAAATGAATCGAATCATTAGTGGTACTCACGACCTGGGATTCTGGAAGGAGTGCGATGCCAGACCGTTCAACAACGCCACTAGGCGTGCCAGCATGCATGGTGCGTGTGGTGTATTGTCGGATTTCATTCAGGGTTCTGTAGGTCGTCGTCAGCTAGCGGAGCCTTACCTACAAAACACCACACGTATGATGCATGCACCAGACTCCTGACAATAGCAATGGTGGCTGTTCTACTCCTTTATCACACAGATATAGCAGGTGGTGTACTTGGACATAGTTCGTCTCCTTCCCATTACCTCTCCGACGTGAGCTTTTTTTTGTCATGAAATGCACCAAACAACCCCCAACAATGGACTGACTTCAAAAGAGCCAAAACTGACACAGATATAGAGTGAAGCAGATTTGTTTTGGCCCGAATTCAGGCCAAATTCCTTGTTGCTAGTGCAACGGACTATTAAAGTATTGTCGGTTGGTCTACCTAATATTGTAAATTTGGTGAATTTAACTTCTAGCAAACTAGTGACAAGGTTACACGCAAAGCTTAGCAAAATTCAATACGTATAAAGCTCAGGAAGATTCTACGTACACTATCTACCACAGGGTTCCTGACGCTCATCAAACATGGGAGTGAGATTGCTTATCTTACGTAACCTTCTGATCGTCACACGCATGATGTAGGCACCCTTGAGAATCCCTTGTATATGGACCAAGCTAACTGTTGAAACGCATGAACAAATTCCGCAAAAGGAAATTCAAAAGGAGAAAAAAGGGGGCGGGGTTGCAAATAAGACGAATGCCATGTTTCGTTTTGCGCAACTGAGGTAATTCATGTTTTGTTTTGCTTCTCCTATTTGGGCCAATGTTGCTGGTGCAACAGAATTGCTTGGAGTTATATTGTGAATCAGCTCATATTCAGGACAAAGTAAAGGATGCAACTGACCATTAAAGCAGGACTGGCTGGCATGACGTGTTAGATCAACATAAAGACGATAGCCACCTAACTTTTTATACGTTGCCATGTATTGTTTTGTACAATTGTTAATTAGCATTTATTTGAAACCTTCGGTTTGGGGACTTCAATTTGTAGCAAAGCAAAAACTAAAAAAAAAGCATCGGATTTAGCTGGTATTATATAATGACACGTCATATATATCAAAGATAGTAAGTACAAAAGAATTATTTTCCCTTTTGAAGAAATCATGCTTTTAATTGGGTATGTACAGCTTTTCTAGTATGTAAATGTGCACAATTTATGTTATATGTTTATTAATGGCAATATTAACGTTTCCAGCTAATGACCGCGTGGATCTACCTGATTTTTTACAAACCAGCTTTGAAAAGATCCAGTGGATCCAAACGTTACAGATTTTAGTCCAACTTTTTACTCGCTGGAACAATTTCTAGATACAAAGCCAGCTAAAAGCCAGATTGTAAAAAGCTGGAAAAGACAGCTTGTAAGCAACTTTTGATATATTGGCATTTATTGATTGTTCTATTGCCGACTGATATTTATTTTGAAACTTTCAGTTTGAGGTCTTTGATTTCGAGCACAAATTATAAGGAAATACATCAGAAATATCATGCCACACGTCAGTGTAAAAGAATTATTTCCTTTCTAAAATCAAGATTATTGTTCCTCGTTTTTCAGAAAATGTATTAACAATATTTTGAATGGTATGCACAGAGATCATGGAGAACTCACCAAGGCATTTTTGTCAAGGTTGCCGGCACCAGAATCCACGGCTCTGCCAATCACTCGTTGCCAAAACATAGTAAATGTACTAATTACATGTACAGGTTAAATAAGTGAATTAATATATTTGGCAGCACTCTTGCCATATGTAGTACTAATTAAATAAGTAAATTAGGATTTCTCACGCCAGTTTTCAAAGTTGTGGACTCTAGTGTGCTGCACCCGACTATATAAACGCATCCATCCTACCCCACTTCACTCACCACCATCGCTTTCAAACATCCGTTTCTCACCAAAACCATGGTGCTCACTATGACCTCCGGTCCAGAGGACTCCCTCCTCTTCCTCCTCCCGCTTGCCTCATCCCTCCCACCCCTCATCGCGGTTTTCGCCCTAGGTGCCATTCTCCTACGGCTCTCCCCTGGAGGTCCTGCATGGGCCCTATCCCGCTGCCGCCGCCCGCCGTCCGGCCCAGCGGGTGTGGTTACCGCGCTATCCAGCCCTGTGGCCCACCGCACGTTGGCGGCACTATCACGCGCCGTCGACGGCGGCAAGGCGCTGATGTCCTTCTCCGTCGGCCTCACCCGTCTCGTCGTTGCGAGCGAGCCCGACACGGCCCGTGAGATCCTTGTCAACCCAGCGTTCGGGGACCGGCCCGTCAAGGAGGCGGCCCGCCACCTCCTCTTCCACCGCGCCATGGGCTTCGCTCCTTCCAGTGAGACCCACTGGCGTGGGCTCCGTCGCCTCGCTGCCACCCACCTCTTCGGCCCGCGCCGCGTGGCGGCGTCCGCGCACCACCGGGCTTCCATCGGTGCCAACATGGTCGCCGACGTGGCCACCACCATGGACCGCCAAGGTGAGGTGCCCCTGCGGCGTGTCCTGCACGCCGCATCCCTCAACCACATCATGAGCACCGTGTTTGGCAAGCGCTACGACGACTTCACCAGCAAGGAGGGTGTGGTGCTGGAGGAGATGGTGGCCGAGGGGTACGACCTTCTGGGCGGATTCAACTGGGCTGACTACCTGCCATTGCTCAAGTGGATCGACCCCCAGGGCGTGCGCCGTCGGTGCAACAAGCTGGTCCAGAAGGTGGAGGTGTTCGTTGGTGATATCATACAGGAGCACAGAGCAAGACGCGCTAGTGGTGTCGTCGCCGATGAGGTCACTGGGGACTTTGTCGATGTCCTTCTCGACCTTGAGGGAGAGGAGAAGTTGTCTGACGCCGACATGATCGCTGTTCTCTGGGTAAGCACTAACTAACATTCCTTTTCTTTCTTGTTAAACCTTTTTTTTAGGGAATGAATCTTCTTTCTATATTATTACACCCGGACATCCAGGCGAAGGATTCTGATCTATATTTGTTGTGTCATTGATTATAGGAAATGATCTTCAGAGGCGCGGACACTGTTGCCATCCTGATGGAGTGGATCATGGCGAGGATGGTCCTGCACCCGGACATCCAGGCGAAGGCGCAGGCAGAGCTCGACGCGGTTGTGGGCCAGGGCCGGGCCGTGGAAGACACCGACGTCGCCAACCTCCCATACATCCAGTCCATCGTGAAGGAGACCCTGCGCATGCACCCGCCGGGCCCACTCCTCTCATGGGCCCGCCTCGCCATTCACGACGCTCACGTCGGCGGCCACCTGGTCCCCGCCGGCACGACGGCCATGGTGAACATGTGGTCCATCGCCCACGACGCCGCCATCTGGCCCGAGCCCGAGAAGTTCCGGCCCGAGCGCTTCCAGGAGGAGGACGTGAGCGTCCTCGGAAGCGACCTCCGCCTCGCCCCCTTCGGCGCCGGCCGCCGTGCTTGCCCTGGCAAGATGCTGGCCCTCGCCACCACCCACCTCTGGCTCGCCCAGCTCCTGCACAAGTTCGAGTGGGCCCCGACTGCCGGTGGGGTCGACCTGTCCGAGCGTCTGGGCATGTCGCTCGAGATGGCCAAGCCGCTGGTCTGCAAGGCCGCCGCCAGGGTCTGATGAACTCAGACCCTAGCTGAACCGGCTGCCGCCATCAGCCGCGCCTTCGTCGTCCATGTGCATGGCCGCTATGGCTTAAATAGAATAATTGGCCGTGTTTGGTGTATAGAGTCTCATGCATGCCTCAGCTCCTAAGGTTGTGGCTTGCTCCGATCGGATCCAGCTATCTATGTGTGTCCTTGATGTGTTCTTTGGTCGATCGTGTCGCCTGGGATCATGTCATCATCTATGCTTCGATCGTCCTTGTGCCAAGGAACTTATGCAATATGAATCTGATGATCATAAGCAAATAAATCTAGTACTAGTTATGAACTGTTGTTGGTTCTTGTTTTCTGTTGACTGATGCATCAATCACATGCATGAGCTTCCTTCACTTAACAGCCACATTTTGATTCATCGACGAAATGCTCAAGCTCAACGTGTAAGGTGGAAATGGTGTGCGTCTAACAAACCATAATCAATGCATGTTGTACTGTGTGTTCATCCTACCCTACACATTGCCCACCTCCTTACTCATGATGAATGGCACGAACAACTCATGCATGACTCCTGCATACGACGCCGATGCTGCTTTTCAGTATATTGGACTTGGTCGTATGATTTGCATCAGGGTCTGTTCTTTCCTTGATCTGAACCCACCACAGTCTCCTATTTTATGGGATCTGAATATTTGTTTATTTTTTTACATCTGACTGAATCGTTGCATTCACACTGGCCATTGCTCGATCAGAGGTAGCATAGGATTCAGCATCGCCACTTCGCTTCTGCACTGTTTGATATAAGCCCATCAATATGTGTGGATGCTAATGATTTATTTTGTCCTCTTGACTTTTGTCAGTCTTCCAGTTTCAGCTGTCCTACTTTTAAGGTAGGACCGGGTAAAAAATATGGTTTTAAGGTAGTAGGATTAATATATTTCTTCTCTGTGGCTCCGCTGCATCCTGCGACCAAAAAGTTGACTATTGTAGAACTCGGAGACTTTACAATTAGATTTAGATGATGATTATCGTTTGTGTGGCTAATTAATTACCATGGTCATGGTTGAGAATTTTATCAATAGAACCTGACGGGAATCTTTTGCAGTTCGGGACCTGTATCAATTGCTATTACAGCCTATAGTTTCATGTCAACACTTACACTCGTACCTTCACTACAATCAAAGTAACACATTAGAGAAAATGGTACTCTTTGTTTCCTCGAAAGAAACAGAGAGCTCCTGTTTAACAAGACCATGGATGGTCGCCGGGGATTTCAACATCCTGCTCGCCCCTGCAGACAAGAACAATATCAACATAAACCGGAGCAACCTAGGCCATTTTCTCGTAGATTCGTTAATGAGATGGAGCAAAAATATGTTAAACTCCACTAGTCCTTCAACCGTACGCCTACAAAGGCTAGTGTTTGAAAGAAACATATGAATTTATTCAAATAAGAAGTTCTTTAATTACAATACTTTCTCAAAACCAATCTTACCATAAAGGATATGTACTTGATAAGTTAAAAAAGGGGAGTTTTTTTATTTTGTTTTTTTATGAGATTTTTTGGATTTTTTTTAATTAACGTGGAGGCATCAAAAGAAGTTCCAATAGCAAAGACTAGTCTTTCAACCCCGTGCAGGTGTTGGCTCTAGTGCTAATAAATAAATTAAAGGAAATATATGAATCTATTTAAACAAAAGTTTCTTTAGTTACCCTACTTTCCAAGTTTGAGCCCAAAATCACACTTACCATACGTCGTTTTAGTGTGTTGATGCCAATGCCGGTGATACCTCTTTCACTCTTTGATACATACCATTTCAGTAATTTATAATGTAAACAAAGAGATAGTGTGGGTGATTAGAAAAAATATAGGTATTTTCGGGTAATTATTTTATAATGACAAAGGTGAGTGATTATGAAGAAAATTATATATAATGGTGCTATTGTGATTTCATAGTGCGGGTTTTGCATTTTAGTGAGAATTTGTTGGGTTTTTCTCCACTAGAAGTGGATGCCTCAAAAAAGAAGTCTCTAATTATAGTAACTATATATAAGATTCGATTGCACATTTCCAACGTTCGATATTCGAGAAGCTTGACAGGTATTGGTCACCGTTGATTGGGAGACTCAAATGATATAGATACAACTGATTGGTCCAATCAGCGTCGAACCCAAAACACATGCTCAGCCACTCCAAACATTGTCAGTATCATTTGCCTAATTGAATGTACTAATTAAATAGTCGAGTCACAGATTTTACTAAATTTAATGTAGTAACTAAATAAGTGAGTTATTATGTGCCAAATTTCAGTTTAGTACTCCATACGTTTCTAGGTGTCTAGGTTCAACTTATAATCCAAGTACATAGAAGATTTGCTGGCCAGAATGACAAGGAAACATAGGCAGGCAGTGAAGCAGATGCGTTGGCTACTTGGCTTGAGGCGTGGGAAATGGGCAGGTGTTGCAAATCATGGAGGTGCTGCCTGGGATGTGCATTGTAGCACGACTGCATGCTGCCCAAACAGTCTATGTTCAACGTTGTGTGGTTTGTATTGTATGTCACTCCCACCACTCGTTAGCATCATATACTGAATTCAATGTACTGAGTTATTTGATACAGCTTTTACAAGATTGAATGCACTCAGTAGCTAAGTTATTTTAGCCAAACTTAGGGTACTTGTTAAATAAGCGAACTATTACTATTATTATTTGAAAAATTAGCAGGAGCACTGCTATTTATTAAGATAGAAGAGAATTACATCCTAAAATTTATAAGTATCTAGAAGAAAAATAAAACAACAACCAAAGCACTGCCAACCTATATCGTCGGATTTCGAATGAGCTTAATGCCAACGCAACCTCAACTGAACTGTCTCGAACACAACTAAACTGCCACAGTTCACAATTCTAACTTCACAACTCAACAGAGCAACCTTCAACTCATCGGAGCAACCTCCACCGTCGATGCCAACAACTGGTAACACAACTGTGCCGCACGCTGTCGACGACCTGCACAACCAAGCCGCGTACTATGCTTGCACGCCAACGCCGCCTTCCGCGGCCTACTCATGGCCAGCGCCCACGCACCACGCCATGATCAGAACCACCATCCACCATCGGACCCACAGATCCGATAACCTAGGCACAGGTGATGCCTCTGTGCACGCGCCTGCGCCCACCGACGTCGCCTTCCGCGGCCTACTCCTGCCATCGCGCCCAAAGCCAGCACCCCCGTCGCGGCCGCGCTCCACCCACCACACCATGGCCGAATCCACCCCAGCCGCCACTGCTAGCTGTTCGAGCCCCTCACCGCCGACCCCCAACTAGCCGCCTCCGTGAAGATCTAGGCCCCCAATAGGAGTGCCGGATCCGGCGATGGGGGCGGCGGATCTCATCCAAGTGGAGCTCGGAGGCAGCTCTACGAGCTGGGGGCGAGGAAGAAGGCCTCGCTGCCACCTTCCTCGCCAGCCGCACGGCTCTGGCGACCCCCTCGGGCAGCAGCGAGGCAGATTATTTGCCATAACTGTTTCTGGACTCTGGCTATATAAGAGGTTCTAAATAGTTTATGATCAACGTATGTGATTGCATATCACTCCAAACACCCATTGGCATCATTTGTCGAATTGAATGTACTAATTAAATAGCTGAGTCACATATTTTACTGCATTAACTGTAGTAAATAAATTACTACTCCCTACACATTTCCCAATGTCTAGATTGATCTTGTCCGGTACATAGAAGATGTTTTGCTAGCTGGAATGAAAAGTAAACAAAGACAGAGAAATAAGTACATAAATTATTTGTCATCGAATCCGGCTATTTAAGCATCTTCACCCCACACTACTATTTCACAACCACCATCCTTGCCTTCAAACAGGAGAGCCTCGGCAAACCATGGTGCTCACCATGACAACCGGGCCAGAGGATCTCGCTCCTCTTCGTGCTTCCGCTCACCTCGTCACTCCCACCCCTCCTTGCGGTTTTTGCCCTTGGTGCCATCCTGCTATGGCTCTCCCCCGGAGCACCTGCGTGGGCTCTGTCCCGTAGTCGCCGCCCACCGTCCGGACCAGCGGGTGTTGTCACGACGCTCTCTAGCCCCGTCGCTCACCGCACGCTAGCGGCGTTGTCACACGCCATCGATGGCGGCAGGCATTGATGTCGTTCTCGGTCAGTCTCACCCGCCTTGTTGTGTCGAGTCAGCCCGACACAGCGCATAAGATCCTCGTCAACCCGGCTTAAATAGAAGCAAAGTGCCCGTGCGTTGCTACGGGTTAAAAAATTAGAATTTGACAACACGTCACGGGTATCACGTTAGCGTGTTACAGGGTTTTGAACAGGAAGAAAAAACTCCAAACAACTGCACGGTTTCATCTTTCAATTTTCTCTCATTTTTGTAATATGTTTTTATTGGTTTGCACTGATTCTCTATTTTTAAATTTAATTTAATAGGAAAAGAAAACAAATAGGCCAAAAACAAAAAGGATCAATAAAAGAAGAGGCAGTTATGGCGCGACACCCCCGTCGGCGCTCCACTGTCCCACGACGCCGAGAACCATCGCTTCCGCTCACCGATACTTTCCTCCTCATTGCCGAGCACCACCCCGCCTCAACACGCCACCTCCCATACGCCTCGGTCGCCGTCCCGGTGACGTCGCCGCCCGCTGCACTGGCCCCTCCCCCGCTCGCAACCACCTCCAGCGGAAGGCGGTGCCACGCCACCTCGTCGCGCCGCCCACCTTGTCGTCGCCATCACCGAGTTGCCACCACTCTAACTGGTCTGGCCACGCTCCTCCTCCCCCCCCCCCCCCCCCCACACACACACCGACCCCGCCCATCGCTGTCTTGATGCCCGCGGCTACAGCGGTGCCACTGCCACCTCGCCGCACCGCCGTCTCGCGTGGGGGTTGGACTATGCGACGACAGGGGCGATCACCGCATGGCACGACCAACATGTGCAGTGTCCTCGTCTCTGGCGAGCCATGGCATGGTGTTAGCAGGTCGGCATTCTTTATCGATCCAACAACTTTTCCAAAGCTTCGAAGCATCACGTTCAGTTTGTCTGCCGGACGATAGACAATGGCAAGAGTACTTTTTTCTCAACATGTTTTTCCTGCTTTTCTCCCTTTGTACGTGTTTCCTCTATTTGGAATTACATGTGAAAGATTCCCTCTGTCTAGAATCGGAGTAGGAATCGATTGTTTCCAAATTGCCTATGTCTAGAATCGGAGTAGGAATCGATTGTTTCCAAACTGGACTTCATCTGTATTTTTTTTTCAAACAATTCCTTGTACATGTTGAATAAGAGTAGGAGACCTGGGTGAACAGCAGAAAAAATTGATGGCATGTGCAAGTTGTAGATATAATTGGCCGTGCTTGCTGTATAGAGTCTCGTGCATGCCTCAGCTCCTAAGGTCGTTGCTTGCTCGGACAGCGCGATGCACGGACGACGACAAAAAAAATACTAAGGCTGACTCCAACAGCGCGATACAAATGTATACATGGCTCTTCAACCATACTGAGCATCACCAAAACTCACTCCAACAGAGAAGGTAAACAAAGAGGCATTTTGCATTGTGAGGAGAGAGGAGAGGTGAAAATAGATTTTCTCTCTCCTCAAATGCATTTGGCCAGCAGCGAGAGAACGGTTGGCGTGGAGGGCAGTTGGCGGCGCGAGGAGGAAGCGCGCTCGCATGGAGCGGCAGAGGAGCAACGCCAGCAACCTCAAGCGGGACGAGCCGCCGCGACGGGGTGAGCGCGACGAAGGAGCTTGACGGCGTCGATGGAGCTTCTAGAGGCGACGCGCGGCGGCGAGCTGCGCCTTCTCCTTGTCTGCCTATGCCGACGCGCCGCTAGCCGCCCGCTGTGCACGCTTCCCTTCGCGCGGGGGAGGACGACACACGAGGAGGGCGGCGCATGGGGAGGAGGAAGGGCGACGCGCAGGAGGAAGGGTGACGAGGGGGAGGGTAGCGCACGGGGAGGGCGGCGCGGGGGAGGACGGCGCACGGGGAGGAGGAAGGGCGGCGAGGGGGAGTGCGGCGCACGGGGAGGGCGGCGCGGGGGAGGACGGTGCACGGGGAGGGCGGCGCGGGGGAGGGCGGCTTGCGGGGAAGAGGAAGGGTGGCGAGGGGGAGGGCGGCCGGCGGGGAGGAGGAAGGGCGGCGAGGGGGAGGCAGCGAGCCGGAGCAGAGCCGTGTCCGATTTGCCTCTCCAGTCTGCCTCTTATTGTTGGAGATTGCAACAAATGGATTGTTCTCTTGCTACTATAGATGTGAGGCAAATGAGATTTTGCCTCTCCAATTTAGCTGCTTTTGTTGGAGTCAGTCTAAGGGAGTACTTGGTAAACAAACCCAACTGTCTTTGACTTTTACTGGAGAACTACGGACCTATAGTTATCCATCCTATATATACATGCCTTGGCATGGGGCCCATTGGATTTGGGCAAGGGGCCCATTGGATTTGGGAGCCTAGGGTTGTCGCCCGACCGGTCCTCTCCTCAGGACCGGCCCTTATCCCGGAACCATATCAATGCGTGCCGGGCCATCAGCCATTGGACGGCATATCACATTGATGCCAATGTAACTTGATACTATAGTTTAGATAAGGTCAGTCTCAATGGATTTTTTCATCACATACTTTTCAACAATAACATATTATATTTGTGCTCTTGTTATATAAAATAAAATTACATCTCTCAGTGCTTAATTTCATATCATAATTTTATAGGTTTATTAAAATATTAAATTATTGCTAGATGACAATTAGTGTTTGGTTGATTTTAGTTGGGATGAAAGGAAAGACTCTCAATCCAATTTCATTTGGCTTTCATTATGTTGAAAACAGTGTACACATCATTTTATGAGGATCTTTCACAAAAAAAAATTATAAGGATGAAAGACATATGCTCTCTTTCATAATTAATTTCTTGTCATACCACCATTTCAATTTCAAGGAATCGTAAATGGGCAGTACGAAAATCGACTGCATCCATACCCAGCGGTCAGCTCCATGTTTCTTTCGAGGAAACAAAAAAGTGTCATGTTGCCCATTGTTTGACTTCGATTGCAGTGAAGGTATACAGACCCTGAACTATAAAAAATTCCCATCAGGTTTTCTGGATTAAACCTTCAGCTATGATTATGCTAATTAATTAATTAGCCACACCAGTTATCATCATGATCTGAATTGGACTACTTCATGGCCGACAAAGGGTTTTATAATCCCTGACTTCCACACAAGTCAGCTTTTTGGTTGCAGGATTGGCAGGGGATACCACAGAGCAGAAATAAATTAATCCTACCTTAAAACCCTGCCAGCTGAATTTTAAAGACGGACAAAGGTGAGAAGGCACCAAAAAAAAAACATTAGCATCCATACTGATCGGCGAAAGGGCGAGCTGATCTGAATTCGATGCTTTGAGCAACGACCAGTGTGAATGGACGGATTAATTAAGAAGTAAAAAAAGAAAGATTCCGATCAAATAAAAGATAGTGGAATCTATGTTCAGATCATGGAAAGAACACTAACAGGATATGATGCAAATCATATGATCAAGTCACGAGTTGTTCCTGCCATTCATGACCAAGTCACGAGTTGTTCCCGTCGCGTTCAGCTGCTGCTGCACGTGCGTGGCCTCTTGATCGATCTCATCAACGAACCTTACCTCACCTCTACGAGCAAAGCGACACAGGCTTACAGCTTACAGGCAACTTAACGTGCGGTCTAATCCCTTCCCTTCTCCTGCGTGCATTTTTATTTTCGAAAGATGTTCTCCTGCGTGCAAAGGATGGTCGACAGCAAATGGAAGGAACGGTGGCTAGCGGCAGCCGCCAGCGCCAACCAACTTGGTTTGTCGGTTGCAACAGTGACTGACGAGCCGAGTGAGTATCCCCCTGACTGACAGAGCGCTGTCATCTCGCAACAGTACCAGCTCTCTGGCAAATCGCTGCGTGATCTCCGCGCGAGCTCTCTGCCACGGCTCTCAATCTCGCCCACGCCTGGAGACCGCGCGCGCAAGTGGCCTGTGATGCGTGTGCACTGTGTGGATCATCAGCTGCATGCCGAATGCTACCGGGCCTTGGTTCAGGAAATTCTACAACTTTTTCCGTCGGTGGAAAGAGCACGCATTTTGTGTCTCCCATCACAACGACTGTGCAGATTTGCATCTTACAAGTTGAACGACCCTGGAATGGAATCGTATCATCTGGTTGTTGTTGAGGGAAATATCAAAGTTGCTTGATGTGTGAACACAGATATATTATCTTACTAACACATCAGGAAAGGAGAAGAAAAGCATGCAAAGAAGGTCCCTGGAACCAGAATCATATCATCTGGTTCTTGGCTCCTAACGACCCTGAAACCGTATCATTCTGCTCCTGGCTTGCGCGGCCATAAGCCATTGGACACGACGAATCACAATGATGCCTATTGATACGGTTTAGAGAAGCAAATAACAACATGAAACAAAGTGCGGTAAAATAAAATCTTTCTACTTTCCTTGTGAAGTTACGATAAAAATATACGCAGCAGTACGATTGAGAATCGCCTGCATCCATATCCATCAGCCCTATGTTTCTTTGGAGGAAACAAAAGGTGCAATGTTCGCCATCGTTTGACTGATCGCTGTGAAGGTACGACAGCTCGCCTGAAAAACATTAGTTATTCAGGCACTGAACTGCAACAGATTCCCGTCAGGTTCTCTTGATCAAATCTTCAAGTATGCCAGTGATGATCATGATCTGAATTGCACAAGTCGACGGTTGACAAAGGAATTTAAAATCCCTTGCTTCTACGTAAGTCAGCTTTTTGGTTGCAGGATTGCAGAGAAAGCACAGATGAGAAGTAAACTAATCCTTAGAAACAGCTGATAGAAAACTGACAAAAGTCTAGAAGGCAAACATCATTAGCATCCGTACTGATAGACTATTTCGAACAATGCGGCGAAATGGCGATGCTGATCCGATCTCTGAGCAATGGCCAGTGTGAACGCACTGATTCCAGAAGTAAAAAGAAAGATTCAGATCTAATTAAAATAAAAAGGAATGGCAAGGAATCTTGGTTCAGGAGTCATCGAGATAGACTGATGCAAATCGCATGCAAATTACATAATACGTACTGCCGGAGTCACGAGCTGTTCCTGCCATTCATGAACAAGCAGTTGTGAAACGTGTAGGGTAGGATAAACACACAGTACAACATGATAGATTATAGTTTGTTAGGCACACACAATTTTCACCTTTACGTGCATATGCTGGAGCGTTTCATTACTGCTTTGATATAACGAAGTATGCATGTTCAGTGAAAACAATGTAGTGCTAGATTTGCTTATGATCATCATATTGATTACAAATTTAAATAGATCCCCGGCACAAGGACGATCATAACATCGATATTGACATAGCTCGCATGGCCAATTATTCGAGACGCCACAAAGCCCATGCACGGATGAAGAAGCTAGGCGGCTAATGGCGGCAGCCGATTCATGAGAGTCCGATCAGGATCTGGCGGCGGCCTTGCAGACCAGCGGCTTGGCCATCTCGAGCGACATGCCCAGACGCTCGGACAGGTCGACCCCACCGGCAGTCGGGGCCCACTCGAACTTGTGCAGGAGCTGGGCGAGCCAGAGGTGGGTGGTGGCGAGGGCCAGCATCTTGCCAGGGCAAGCACGGCGGCCGGCGCCGAAGGGGGCGAGGCGGAGGTCGCTTCCGAGGACGCTCACGTCCTCCTCCTGGAAGCGCTCGGGCCGGAACTTCTCGGGCTCGGGCCAGATGGCGGCGTCGTGGGCGATGGACCACATGTTCACCATGGCCGTCGTGCCGGCGGGGACCAGGTGGCCGCCGACGTGAGCGTCGTGAATGGCGAGGCGGGCCCATGAGAGGAGTGGGCCCGGCGGGTGCATGCGCAGGGTCTCCTTCACGATGGACTGGATGTATGGGAGGTTGGCGACGTCGGTGTCTTCCACGGCCCGGCCCTGGCCCACAACCGCGTCGAGCTCTGCCTGCGCCTTCGCCTGGATGTCCGGGTGCAGGACCATCCTCGCCATGATCCACTCCATCAGGATGGCAACAGTGTCCGCGCCTCTGAAGATCATTTCCTATAATCAATGACACAACAAATATAGATCAGAATCCTTCGCCTGGATGTCCGGGTGTAATAATATAGAAAGAAGATTCATTCCCTAAAAAAAAGGTTTAACAAGAAAGAAAAGGAATGTTAGTTAGTGCTTACCCAGAGAACAGCGATCATGTCGGCGTCAGACAACTTCTCCTCTCCCTCAAGGTCGAGAAGGACATCGACAAAGTCCCCAGTGACCTCATCGGCGACGACACCACTAGCGCGTCTTGCTCTGTGCTCCTGTATGATATCACCAACGAACACCTCCACCTTCTGGACCAGCTTGTTGCACCGACGGCGCACGCCCTGGGGGTCGATCCACTTGAGCAATGGCAGGTAGTCAGCCCAGTTGAATCCGCCCAGAAGGTCGTACCCCTCGGCCACCATCTCCTCCAGCACCACACCCTCCTTGCTGGTGAAGTCGTCGTAGCGCTTGCCAAACACGGTGCTCATGATGTGGTTGAGGGATGCGGCGTGCAGGACACGCCGCAGGGGCACCTCACCTTGGCGGTCCATGGTGGTGGCCACGTCGGCGACCATGTTGGCACCGATGGAAGCCCGGTGGTGCGCGGACGCCGCCACGCGGCGCGGGCCGAAGAGGTGGGTGGCAGCGAGGCGACGGAGCCCACGCCAGTGGGTCTCACTGGAAGGAGCGAAGCCCATGGCGCGGTGGAAGAGGAGGTGGCGGGCCGCCTCCTTGACGGGCCGGTCCCCGAACGCTGGGTTGACAAGGATCTCACGGGCCGTGTCGGGCTCGCTCGCAACGACGAGACGGGTGAGGCCGACGGAGAAGGACATCAGCGCCTTGCCGCCGTCGACGGCGCGTGATAGTGCCGCCAACGTGCGGTGGGCCACAGGGCTGGATAGCGCGGTAACCACACCCGCTGGGCCGGACGGCGGGCGGCGGCAGCGGGATAGGGCCCATGCAGGACCTCCAGGGGAGAGCCGTAGGAGAATGGCACCTAGGGCGAAAACCGCGATGAGGGGTGGGAGGGATGAGGCAAGCGGGAGGAGGAAGAGGAGGGAGTCCTCTGGACCGGAGGTCATAGTGAGCACCATGGTTTTGGTGAGAAATGGATGTTTGAAAGCGATGGTGGTGAGTGAAGTGGGGTAGGATGGATGCGTTTATATAGTCGGGTGCAGCACACTAGAGTCCACAACTTTGAAAACTGGCGTGAGAAATCCTAATTTACTTATTTAATTAGTACTACATATGACAAGAGTGCTGCCAAATATATTAATTCACTTATTTAACCTGTACATGTAATTAGTACATTTACTATGTTTTGGCAACGAGTGATTGGCAGAGCCGTGGATTCTGGTGCCGGCAACCTTGACAAAAATGCCTTGGTGAGTTCTCCATGATCTCTGTGCATACCATTCAAAATATTGTTAATACATTTTCTGAAAAACGAGGAACAATAATCTTGATTTTAGAAAGGAAATAATTCTTTTACACTGACGTGTGGCATGATATTTCTGATGTATTTCCTTATAATTTGTGCTCGAAATCAAAGACCTCAAACTGAAAGTTTCAAAATAAATATCAGTCGGCAATAGAACAATCAATAAATGCCAATATATCAAAAGTTGCTTACAAGCTGTCTTTTCCAGCTTTTTACAATCTGGCTTTTAGCTGGCTTTGTATCTAGAAATTGTTCCAGCGAGTAAAAAGTTGGACTAAAATCTGTAACGTTTGGATCCACTGGATCTTTTCAAAGCTGGTTTGTAAAAAATCAGGTAGATCCACGCGGTCATTAGCTGGAAACGTTAATATTGCCATTAATAAACATATAACATAAATTGTGCACATTTACATACTAGAAAAGCTGTACATACCCAATTAAAAGCATGATTTCTTCAAAAGGGAAAATAATTCTTTATGTACTTATTTCTCTGTCTCTGTTGATTTTTTATTACGGCTAGCAAAACATCTTAAACATAAAAAACCAAATTTGGAAAAAATTTAGAGCTAACCGGTCGGTTTCTCCGGTTTACCGACCGGTTTCTCCGGTTTACCGCTCGGTTTTCTCGGTTTACCGCTCGGTTTATTGAGAAAATTTCTTCTTTCGAAAAACCACTCGGTTTCTCTGGTTTATCGCTCGATTTCTCCGGTTTATCGCTTGGTTTTAGCGGTTTCCGAAATTACAAATTTTTCAAATTTATAAATTTTGAAAAATAATTCGACCAAAAACCGATTGTCCGTTGAAACCGGACCGGACCGTTTTGGTCAAAAACCACGAAAACCAACCGGTTTTCGTCGGTTTTTCAATCCATGCCAATGGGTGTTTGGAGTGATATGCAACCACATACGTTGAACATAAACTATTTAGGATCTCTTAGCCAGAGTCCAGAAACAGCTATGGCAAATAATAATTCACTTATTTAATAAGTACCCTAAGTTTGGCTAAAATAACTTAGCTATTTACTGAGTGCATTCAATCTTGTAAAAGCTGTAACAAATAATTACTCAGTACATTGAATTCAGTATATGATGCTAACGAGTGGTTGGAGTGACATACAATACAAACCACACACGTTGAACATAGACTGTTTGGGCAGTATGCAGTCGTGCTACAATGCACATCCCCTGGCAGCACCTCCATGATTTGCAACACCTACCCATTACACTCCCGCGCCTCAAGCCAAGTAGCCAACGCATCTGCTTCACTGCCTGCCTGCCTTTGTTTCCTTGTCATTCTGGCCAGCAAATCTTCTATGTACTTGGATTATAAGTTGAACCTTGACACCTAGAAACGTAGGGAGTACTAAACTGAAATTTAGCACATAATAACTCACTTATTTAGTTACTACATTAAATTTAGTAAAATCTGTGACTCGACCATTTAATTAGTACATTCAATTCGGCAAATGATACTGACAATATTTGGAGTGGCGTACAACCACATACTACATGTTGAGCATGTGTTTTGGGTTGGTCGCTGATTGGACGAAGCAGTTGTATCTATATCATTTGAGTCAACCAATCAACGGTGACCAATACCTGTCAAGCTTCTCGAATATCGAACTTTGGAAATCTGCAATCGTATCTTATATATGTAGTTACTATAATTAGAGACTTCTTTTTTGAGGCATCCACTTTCAGTGGAGAAAAATCCAACAAATTCTCACTACAAAGCAACTATGGAATCACAATAGCACCATTAGATCTAATTTTCTTCATACTTAATCACTCACTTTTGTCATTATAAATTAATTACCCGAAAATACCTATATTTTTTCTAAGAGAAAATCCCTTCAGTGCCATTGGCTTAAACCTTAATCCCCCAATTCACCACCTACAAAATTCTTAACCCGTAGATGCCAACGCTGTAAAAATTTTATCTCCTCCTTGCCACCGCAGCTGCATCCGTCGTGAACGGGCGTTGCTTTCTGTCTCTCTCCCGCAATTCTCCTGCTTGAGCAAAACTGGCGTCCATCGGGAGAATTGAGGATTTGCCCTCCTTCCTAATAGTCATTGTCCAATTCTCCCTCTTCCCACATTTCTTAACAAATTATCCTAAGTCCCCACAAAAACTTTATATTTTGCCCAAATCATTTATTTTATGTGCCACATCAGCACTTTTTTAATTTTCTAACGTGGCAGGGTCATGTGTAAAGTCGTTTTTACCCCTGAGGGGAATTATCCAAATTCAAATTCGAACACAAAATTCGAATTCAAACACAAAATTCGAATTCGAAATCGAAAATTCGAAATTCAAATTCAAACACGCAATTCAAATTCAAATTCAAAAATTCGAAATTCGAATTCGAAATTTAATTTCGAAAATTCGAAACTTTATTTCAAATTCGAATTCAAAAATTCAAAATTGAAATCAAATTTGAAATTCAAATTTCGAAATAAAAAATTCAAAATCGAATTTGAAAATTAAATTCGAAATTCGAAATCAAATTTCAAATTCGAAATTCGAAATTCGAAATTTGAAATCAAATTTCAATTTTGAACTTCGAAATCAAATTTCGAAATTAAAATTCGAATTTCGAATTTTTGAATTTGAATTGGAATTGCATGTTCGAATTTGAATTCGAATTTCGTGTACGAATTTGGATTTGTGTTCGAATTTCCCTCCGGGGTAAAAATGACTTTACAGATGACCCTCCCAGGTCAAAAAATTAAAAAAGTGTTGATGTGACACATAAAATAAGTGATTTGGGCAAAATATAAAGTTTTTGTGGGAACTAGGAGAATTAGGCAATGACTATTGGGAAGGAGGGCAAATCCTCAATTGTCCCGCGGCCACCGACAACGTTTCTCCTCCGGGAAATTTGATGAACACCTAGGCGATGGGGCCCAGGTACAGCAGCGATGGGGATTACGAATATCCCAAAGGTACCATTAGTAATTACAAACATTAGTGTTTTTTGTTTTGTCATTGGATTATACTTCTAACTTTTTCATAATATTCATAGTTTCAAGATAAAGAGAAACTCATGGTGCAGAGTGAACCACTAGTTCAAACAGAACCACGAGAAAGCAACAGCCATGAGTTTCAAGGGAACGAATTCACTCAACCACTAGTTCAAACATGCTCTATCAACAGCCAAGAGATTGAAGCAAATGGTTTTGCTGGTTACATGCACCTCCTGATGGTAGATCCTTATGGCTAAAATAGTATTTGACATGTTGTTTGCTACATATTTTCTTATTAGCAAATAAATTCCGATCAAATTTGTCTGTGTAGGGTAACTCTGACGGTAATGAGCTGTAATCTGAAGAAGGACAAGATGGAAATATGGATAACTGAAGGACAAAGTGCTCTCACTACTACGATTCACTACTACGATTCAGGCTTCTTGTTATATCTTCTAAAAAAAATAATGTGATCTATCATATTTCAGCATTATTTTTTAAGTTAGAAATAATACAAATTTACTTTCATATACGTCATTCTATTTTACCAATTCATGTTCTGAACATTAAGTCGTGCAATAATTTATATGAGATTTTTTCTAACTAGTAATCTGAAAGTATGCCCAATAGCAATATTTTTTAGCATAGAAGTCACTAACTACAAATACTGAAGCATAAACTCCTAATACCTGTTTCTGCCATGGAGCTAAAGGCGTGCGGATCGTTGATTGTCCACAACCAACAAGACTCTGGTGCTCGAAGTCCAGATCCCTTTGCACTTCCAGCTTCAAGGTGTCCTGAGGGAATAAAATTAGAGGGGAAGAAATTGACAGTAATCAACCAGACTCAGCGAAAAGTGACCTCCAGCGGTAAGGCTCGTTGTGTGCGGAGCGCCGCCGTGGCGAATCGACCGATGTTGTCCTGCCTGCCGTGACGAGCGCTTGCGGAGCCGCGACGAAGAGCACTACCACCGGAAGGCGCAACGATGTGGCGTGCGAGTATATCGCCGCGGCTATGACAGCCAGCGACACCATGGGGACGCTGTCCCGTAAGAACTTCATGGCTGTGGCTTGCTTCCCTGCCTCGGCTGCGGTGTGAGGATGTTGATTGAGCTCAGCTCACGATGTGTCAACGCAAGAAGCCAATCGAACTGACATCACTATGCATGGGGACTGGAGTTTTTTTTTTTTTTCTGAAACTGTAGTGAACGGAGTTTGAAGCGGTGATGATGACGACGGCAGGAACGACGATTCGTTGTCGGGCTTTTCGTGGGCCGGGAAGGCCTGACCCAATACGTTGGCAATGGCAAACTCTTCCAAAGATGCAAATCCTATCGTCGAAGCTGAGAGCAACGGTGCGGATAAGCAACGGCGCGCCTCTGCCGTTAGTACTAAGACGGCAGACGATTTCGTTCCCTTTGCTATTGGAGCTTCTTTTGATGCCTCCATGTTAATTAAAAAATCCAAAAAATCTCATAAAAACAAAATAAAAAAGCTCCCCTTTTTTAGGTATCAAATACATATCCTTTACGGTAAGATTGGTTTTGATAAAGTATGGTAATTAAAGAACTTCTTATTTGAATAAATTCATATGTTTCTTTCAAACACTAGCCCTTGTAGGCGAACGGTTGAAGGACTAGTGGAGTTTAATGTATTTTTGCTCCATCTCATTAACGAATCTACGAGAAAATGGCCTAGGTTGCTCCGGTTTATGTTGATATTGTTCTTGTTTGCAGGGGCGCGCAGGATGTTGAAATCCCCGGCGACCATCCATGGTCTTGTTAAACAGGAGCTCTATGTTTCTTTCGAGGAAACAAATAGTACCATTTCCTCTAGTGTAAGTGTTGACATGAAACTAGAGAGCTGTAATATAATAGTAATTAATACAGGCCCCGAACTGCAAAAGATTCTCGTCAGGCTCTATTTATAGAATTCTCAACTATGACCATGCTAATTAATTAGCCACACAAACGATGATCATCATCTAAAATCCAATTGTAAAGTCCCCGAGTTTTACAATAGTCAACTCTTCAGTTGGAGGATGCAGTTATATCTGGGCATCCAGACCGGGCCAGTGTTTTGGTCCGGCCCGGGCACGACACGACCTGGCCACCAGTGGCACGGTAAAACGGTTTCTATGTCGTGCCGTGGGCTGACCCCTAAGCCCACGGGCTGTTTTGACACAGCCCGGTTGGCCCGCTATGTCATGCTGGTCCGATAGGTTACCATGCCGGGCCAAAGCGAGCCCGGACCGGACCATCCGAATGCCTAGATATAGATGCAGTGAAAGCACATAGAAGAATCATATTAATCCTATCTGAAAACTATGACAGCTGAAAGTGGAAGACTGACAAAAGTCAAGAGGGCAAAATAAATCATTAGACTAACCGCACTAGCATCCGGTACCGCGTCCTCCAGTACTGATTTGGAGTAAAAGTCGCTGCAGCGATGTCCGGGAAAGCGTCCGCTACGCGAGGCGACACTCCCGGTTACGGTAAATCCAAAGGAGGTAGCGGAGAAACGTTACGCCTTGGCGGCCCCACCTCAGCTCCAGCTGTTGCTCTTCGCGCGCCCGTGCCACCACTGATGGTGTTGGTGGCATCCAGTGCCGCCATTACTTCGCCGACGCACCCCGCGGCCCCGGGAATAGGAGGGTCCAAGCGCTGGACCGACATCTTCTCCAAGAAACCGGCAGGCGAACGGAGAAGGACAAGGAGAAAGAACAAGAGAAGCATAAGAAACCGGCTCCGCACATCGGGAGCAATGGCGGCGGCCACAGCCTCGAGGCAGATCGAGCAATGATACGGCTGCGGCCTTCTCCTCCCTCCCACCGAATCTAAGCTCGGCCGGTGGCGGCGGGTCCGGGTTGTCAAAGCTGAGGCCGCCCCCGTACAAGGCCAGCGGGCCGTGCTCGTTGGTGGGGAGAGTAGGGGAGGGGGTCGGAGGAGGGAGGCCCTCACCGGATCCGGTCAGAGGAGGGCGGGCCTCGGCAACACGTGGGGGAGGAGGGGCGCGACGGCGCGCGGGGAGGAGTAGGAGGGGTGCAACGGCGGCGTGCGGGGAGGTAGGCCCCGGCGGCGCTGGCGCGAGGGGAGGAGTAGGAGGTGCCCAGCGACAGGGGGAGGGGGAGAGGGAATGGGGAGGGCAGAAAGTGAGAGAGAGGGAGGAGAGAGGCTGATATGTGGGTCCTATAAAACTAGTTGGGATTAAAGGATGAAATAGAGTATGAACGGGTGTTAGAAAACTGAACATAGAGAAAAGAATATTACTTACTAGGATAAAATATTTCTTTTAGAGGATGAATTTAGATGATGACGAGTGCGGATAAGCTTAGCATCCACCCATATTGTCACAAAAAAGAAGAATAGTGCAGAAGCGAAATGGCGATGCTGATCTGAATCCTATACTAGCTCTGAGCAATGGCCAGTGTCAATGTGAATGCAACGATTCAGTCAGATGTAAAAAATAAACAAATATTCAGATAGTGGAACATCGTCGCATATCTTATTGGAAGCAAGGTTAACATAACCGAACCGACTGATGTAACCGGTCAGGACCGGTTCACGATTAACCAGAAAACCGGTAAAACCAGACAGTTAGCCGGATAAAATTCGATTCGAAAGAATAAACAACAGAGGACTGGTTAACTAACCAGTTTTATCGGTTAACTGACCGGTTAGACCGGTCAACCGGTCGGTTCATTGGTTATTTAATTTATTTTTAAATACATATTTTAAATTCGAATATACCGGTTTGGATCGGTTATACCGGTTAACCGACCAATTTTACCGGTTCACCGGCTGGTTTTATCAGTTACACCAGATATAAATTTTTTAAAATTTTAAAAAATTTTAAACCAAAACCAAAGGTTAACCGGCCGGCCGGTGTAATCGAACCGGACCGGTTTGCCAGTTAACCGGGTTAACCAGCCGGTTAACCCCGATTATGTTAACCCTGGTTGAAATAAGGGGACACTTTGGTCCCCAAGGATCAAGATAACCGTGAGGCTGCACTCGATCACGACCCGGTCGTCCTTGAGGAACGGCGAGGCTTCCAGCTCGCTCCTCTTCGCCGGCGACGCAACCGTCGTAGAAGCGCACGCACCAGTCGTAGCCGCCGACGGTGAAGACGCCGGAGCTGATGTACTCCGTTGGTGCAGAGGTCCAGCAGCGAGTAGTCATCGATCTCGAACAGGTGCCTGCCCTTGGCCGTCCGCATCGTGCATCTCGACGTGGTCGTTGGGACGGGGTCCTCGGGTCCCGCCATCATTGCCGATCAAGATTGAAGTTGAAGGTTTTTTTTTGTTTTTTTTTTTTAATACTGGTTGAAGTTGAGGACCAGAGGAGGCTGGCGCTGGCTGCGGCGTGGGTATTTAATTTTGAGCTTTCCGACGAACACGGTTGGGTACAGGCAGACTACGGATCCTGGCCGGCTTTCGTACACCGAACACGGTTGGAGATCGGAACGTGGATGGAGAAAGAAACCGGGACGGATTCATTGATTGAATAACATCGTCGCAAGGAAATTAACATGAATCAGCGATCGTCTTCAGACTCCAGGCGCGGCCGCGATTTGTTGAGAGCCGTCGTGGCCGATCGAGCTCTCGCCGAAGCGACTCGACCACTGTGTGTTGCTGGTACTACACGAGATGGCAGTTTTCTGTCGATCAGGGGACACCAATGTGCTCGGCTCGGCTCATCTGTCTGTGGTACACCGCCGTGTCAGCTATGCACCAATGATTGGGTACGTGGTTGGTTGTCGCATGCACCGGACCTGGCCACACGCGTGCGCTAGGCTGTCATCAACCGCACTGGCGAACACCACGCCGGTGGTGCACGTCTTCGGTGAGATAAGAATGAGGAATTTGTTGCGGTACACTTCAAAAAAATGTTTTTCAGACACATAGTAAAAGTTAAAATTACATGAGACTGACTATAAATTTATGAATATTTAACTGAAACATATTAAAATAGAGTAAATGATATTTTCAACTTATTTATTTATTATATGAAATAAATTACAGATTAAAACTTTACATAAAGATACATTGTTGCATTCTCAATACACATATATTTTTTTCATTTTTTCAACCGTTTATATATATTTGGTTTATAAAATATATATTTTCTCAATGATAATTTATTTAAATAGTAAGAAAAAATATATAAAATTAGATTGTAACGTAGTACTTCAACTGAGACAGAGAATGCAACAATATATCTTTGTACAAAGTTTTAAGTTATAATGTATTTTGAGAAAACATAAAATGTTCAAAATATTATATATTTTTTCCACTTTTAGTCCGTGTCTTAATATCCATAAATTTATAGTATCTCTTGCCTAATTTTCATTTTAGGTGTATGGTACTCAGATCCACCTTTTTAGAATGTTCCACAGCAAATTTCTTCACTACCCATAAAACAGCTAAGAAATAGGAGTCGTGGTAACTCAAAGGCTTCATGATAATAGGTTATCAAGGATGATATGTGTGTATGCAAAATCCTCTAAAAATATTGATCAGCACCATAGTTTTAAAAACCGTCAGAAACCGGTCAAAAACCACGGTTTTCGGTAAAACCGGTTCGGTTTCACCGAACAACCGGTTTTCGACCGGTTCAAATTCAAAAATTTAAAATTTTGAAAATAAAATGTAGTGAAAATTTGTAGAAAAAACTAGAGAAAAAACTATGAATTATGATGAAACAACTTTACAAAAACAAGCACGTTTGATAGGGGAAAGAAATTGAGGAAAATAAAATAAGGAAAGATAACTAAAATAAAAGGAAAAAGCAAACCTTCTTCTTCTCCATGAGTCCACGACTCCATTCTTTTTCATTCACGACTTCTGCTCCTCTTTGCGTGACCTCCATCCTCCCGCAATCCCTGCAATAAATCCATCGGCTAGCCGAGAGAATCACTCGATTTGCTATTTGAATTTCCTCAGATTTTGAAAGTTCAATTCACCCGATTTGCCGTCCAGTTTTTCTGGTTTTCAGCAGTCGGTTTTACCGGCTCCATCGGACTGGTTTTACCATGTCGGGCCGGGCTGTTTGCTCAATGGACTGACACGGCCTGAGCCGGCTAATGGGTGGTGTCATGCCGATATGATGGGTCCAAGGCTAAGCCTAAGCACGACACGCCCGCTTTTACACGGACCGTGTTGTGTCAACGGCTCGTCGGGCCGTTTGTGTTGGGCCATCCTAAAGCACGACGACAGGAGAGGCAAGGGCGCAAGGCAGATGTAACATCCTGCCCCAAGGCTTACTAGGATTGATATAATACTCATACCAACAAGTTGTAACTTTTTTTCGGAAGCTCATCTCCAAAGAACTCTGAGGTTAAGCGTATTTGGCCTGGAGCAATTTAGAGATGGGTGACTGTCAGTGTAGGGGAATACAGGGTTCCCCTAACCGCCTATGGACCGACTCGCCGGCCCATGGGGTGCAGCACCACCAAGGCGACGGCCCATTTGTGGGCTGGGCCGAAGGCAGGAGGGCATCTCGCGTGCACGCACACGTCCGACCGCCAACCATCCGAGTTAATGCAGACACTAGAGTGCCAGCATGGGCGGGCGACTGATGGGACGCGGCGTGTCCGAGGCCCTCCCTCGCCTGGTCGCCGCCGCCTGACATCGCCTGGGGAACGCACGAACGAGGGGAAGCCCGAAGGGGGCCGTCATTAACGGTAAGGCGGCCGGCCAGGACGCCCGATGTGCGAAGATTGAGGACGGCGAAAGGAGATTCGGGGAGATCCTGTCTCTCCAAGATCCGAGGCCCGAGTCGTTAGTCTGAGAGGGCCTCGGTTGTGAGTTAACCTCCCCTTGTCCTATAAAAGGGGGAGGACCGATTATTGTAAAGACAGAGACACACAATAACAACAGACTTCTAAGCAGGACGTAGGGTTTTACACATCACGCGGCCCGAACCTAGGTAAATCCTCTCGAGTGTCATCGTGCTCGTGCTCTCCACCAGTAAACGCTCGATCTGATCTCCCCGCAACCTCTCTCAAGGGCGGCCTGACATGCCCCTATTTGTAGGCGCTCGCACGTGCCCGCGGTGATCGACTAGGAAATTCTTCCCGGGTGTGCACGAGTGAGGACAATATGCATGGGGTTGGTATCAAAGCATGTGGCGGTTTCACAGGCGCATGGGGTCGCAGTTGCATAGACATGGTGTGCATGGCTGGTGTGGGCCCAAAGAGTGGTCACATAGCATGGCACATGCGCTGACACTAGGGACCAGGGAGTGGCCACACAGCATGGCACATACGTTGGCACTGGGCACATAGACGTGGCCAAGAGGGGGACGTTTCTAGCTTAGGATTGATCGATGAGGACGTCGACCTTCTAAGGGGGTGAGAGTGTAACATCCTGGCTCAAGGCTTAATAGAATTGATAGAATACTCATACCAATAAGTTACAATTTTTTTTTCGAAAGCTAATCTTCAAAGAACTCTGAGGTTAAGCGTGCTTGACCTAGAGCAATTTAGAGATGGGTGACCGACCCGCAAGTTCTTCCCGGGTGTACACGAGTGAGGACAATGTGCATAGAAAATACTTGTATTGGTTTGTGTGTAAAGTCTTGAGGCACTAGAGAGTTGCAGGAGTAAGCGTACCCGGTCTCAAAGGGGCAGGATGTTACAGCGGAGTAAGAGGCAAAGCCGGTTGGAGACAGAGGAGGCGCCGAAGGGAGAGGAGGCCGGCGGCAGTGCCGACTGGAGACAGAGGAGGCAGGAGGCAGCGCCAAAGGGAGAGGAGGCGGGAGGTGGCACTAGAGGAATATGCGCCAGTGGGAGAGACGCGGGGCAACGGGGAGTAGAGGAGGCACCGGAGAGAGAGGAGGCATGGGGCGGGGAAGCGGGGTGAAGAGGCGATGTCGGAAGAAGGCGCAGAGGTGACGTGGAGCATCAGAGAGGAGGCAGCGGTGAGCACCGGAGGGAGAGGCGAGCGTGGCTAGCGAGACAGAGGCAGGGGAGGGAGAGGATGGATCCGACGGACGAGGTCAGGAGGGCAGAGGCCGGCGGACGGTGATGAGGACATCAACACCGTCGATACGTTCATACCTACACTTGCTGGACCGATTACTCGTGCCCATGCTCATCAATTGAACTATCAAGTGAGTTCTTTCTTAGGCTCTTTTCAATCCTAGATCATGGAAACGTTTGCACTCTTGTTTCGCTTAGGAACGATGGATAGGAGCCAAAAGGAAATGGACTCGCGCAGGCTGGATTCGGACTCCACATAAGGACCAACTTGTGATGGCTGCCATGACTTTATCCGGACTCCGTTTTGGGCGTGCAAGCACAACTTAGAAAAGCTTATGGAGTCTACTTTCCAATGGATCCAAGATCAAGTCTATATCAGCTCCGAGTCACGTGCAATTTTATACGGGCCGTGTATCAAGTTGAGCCCAATAGGGGCGCGTATTAGGGTTGGAACACGACCCCAGCTTCCCTGAGCTCGTGGTTCTCCATACTTATTCCGCCTAGCCGCCGGCAGAACAGCGGGGTTTTGTTGATTAGAGTTAGCCTTTGCTACTTGTTGCAGCGCGTGCGCTCCGCCTGCCCGTTCAACTTCGGAACCCCACCATATTGTGTTTTTCAATTATGAACTTTCAATTAAGT
The DNA here is from genome assembly GCA_030378355.1 of Eleusine indica. NCBI lineage: Eukaryota > Viridiplantae > Streptophyta > Magnoliopsida > Poales > Poaceae > Eleusine > Eleusine indica. The sequence continues at coordinate 44,319,392 of CM059500.1, forward strand.
CCAACAATTCAGTGCTTGTTCTACTTGTTCTTGCTTGTTCTTCGATTGCTTGTAGCACGAGTGCCCTCGTGGCTGGGTTGTCGTGCACTGTAAGATCACGGCGACCATTGAAGATAGTGTATCGGTTACTAAGGCGCAGCGTCCTTGGACAGTTGTAGTCGGGCCGTGAACGTCGCCTCCATCCACCAATCGAGTTATCCCCCTCCTCTCATCGAAAGATCGGGAATAAACCCTCACGGGTTCATATCAGACGGGGTCGTGTAGGGGCGACGACGCGAGGTGAGGACACGGGAGCGGAGAGAGTGACATGGTGAGGAGGGGTCGAGGGAGAGAGTGACAGGGTGGGTCGTGGGTGGGGTTGATTTTTTTATTAGTGGCCAAACATGTTGTGCCGGACTGGGCCAAAGCAAGAGGCCAACTTAATCGGGTCATGCTTGGGCTCGCATGATGGGCTTGTGTCTGAGCCCAAACACGGCCCGCATCGGGCTTCGGGCCTTCACAACCCGCTTAACTTCCGTGCCAGGTCATGCTCATGCCGGGCCAAAATGGTCGGGTCTGAGGCTGGCCGTTTAACCCGGCAAAGATGGCCAGATATAGGTATTGTCAACCCTGCTTAGCACCATGGATTCAAAAACTGTCGAAAGCCGTTCGAGTTTTGCGGTTTTTGACCAAACGGTCCGGTCTGGTTTGATCGAACGACCGGTTTTCGGTCTAATACAATTTAAAATTTTTATTTTTTTTGAAATCTTGAAAACCAGAAAACTGTGCGGTAAATCGAAGAAACCGAGCGGTTTGTGTTTTTGAGACAATTTTGTTTTTATCCTTATTCTCAATTCTAATTGTGATTTTATCCTCACTTTTTTAACTTTATGATTTTGCTCTCACTTTTTCAATGTGAAGTATGCACCTCGAAAAAGTGAAAGCAAAATCACAAAGTTAGAAAAGTGAGGATAAAATCACAATGAGAATTGAGAGTGGGGGTAAAAATACAATTGTCCTTTTGTTTTTAAACTGGAAAAACCATAATATACAAAGAAAACTAAATGGTAAACCAAAAAAAAACGAACAATAAACCGAGAAAACCGGTCGGCTTGTTTTCAAATCATGTTCAAATTCGTGTTTTGGTATTTGAGCAGTTTATCATCACTGTTTTCATCAAACCAGTTGCTGCGGTTTCCGTGATAGAAACGTTTTTTCAATCCTTGCTCAGCACTCAGCAGTTGACAGGTTCCCCTCAAATCTCCGTTGGACGAACTAATTCGTCACTAAAAGTCCTCTAAAAATCATCACCAAAATTCAGACTTCAGAGTGTATTTATTGCAGCTCTATCACGTCCACACAAAATTAAACAAATCAGTGGCACCACAGCTGATTCGCTGAAAAAAAATCCCGCCCCAAATTCTCTCAATCCCTCTTGCCACAGGTCACTCTCCCTGCATCCTGCCGTCCCGTACCGTCGTGCCTAATCACCGGTCTACCGGTAGGGAAAGTACAAAACAGGACGACAGGAGCAATTCACCCTCCCCCCACGTCGCCGTCGCCGTCCCAATCTGAGGTTGCCCGGGAGCGGGACGTATACCTCAACGTGATGATTTGCTGCCGGACAAAATCTCCCGTCTCCAACCTCGCGGCGCCCCTACTGCGCAGTCCGCGTGCTGCGGCTGATCCGTTGACCTCGCCACCACGAACCCCTGACCTCGTCGCCCCCAGCTGCTGCTAGCTCCGCCGCCTTGGGTCAAAGCAGACCAGGGGAGGGCGGAGACCATGGAGGAGGGAGGCAGCGCGCACACGAGCCTTCTGGTCAAGGTACGCCGAACCTGCTGCCGGGTACCCTTCTCACTCCTGAATCCGAGCTTAGCTTTTAGTTTGTCTCCTGAGCTACTGCCTTGGGCTTGCCGGACCAAAATTAGGCACAACAACTGTACATGTTAGTAGTTTGTATGCCAAAATTGTGAGTTTTGACTGCAAAATTGCTTTTTGAGTGCCAACAAGGGAGTAGAACTGGGACCTGGGAGCACTACTGCCTATCATTAGGAAGTGAACAAGCCAACAGGCATGTGATCTGAGCGTGACATGCTGTACTTCCCATGGCAATTGAACCTACACCTGCACTGGTGTTGCTCTGAAATGGGAAAAAGTGTCTGAGTTTTTGTGGATTGTTGAATTCAATCGGAAATGTACTTAGTGCTTTGTTAAATCTGTTGCCGAGGGCTAATACCAAATTGAAATGTGACTGTGATCATGTTCCGGGAACAGAAGTTGCTTCGTGCGATGTTTGAGATCTCAAAGCTGGCAGGAATGGCCACAATGTGATTTGCTTCTTTCCTGCTGAACTTGGGTGTAGAACTTGCAAGATTGGACTTTCGTCTCAAAAAGTTATCTGATAGAGCAATTGATAATTCAGCTAGTGACATTATGGTCTCTTGTTAATACTTCTCACTTTCTACCAGGATGACACGTCAAGGCATGGCGAAGAATCACAGAGTCTATTGGAACAACACCGAGGGCCGCAACTTAAAAGTAAAAGTCCTGACTGGAGAGCACCGGTAATCATTCTGGGTGAGTCCTAACAAAGTGCTCCTTGTAAAATCAGTCCCTCATTCGTTCTTTGTAAAATCGGTATCTCATCTATTGAAGATTCCAGTTGTCAGTCTTTTATATGCTTTAGCATGGTATTACCTGAAAGGGGATGTTCGTTTCCATGGGCTAAAGGATTAAAACTAAACTTTAGTCCAAATTTTAGCTCTAGGGAAACGAACGGAGGGCTAAAAGTATAGCCAAACTTTAGCTCTAGAGAAGAAAAAAGGCTAAAAGAAGGTCTAAACTTTAGACCTCCAGGAGGTGCTAAAGTTTAGCTCAAATTTTAGAAGCTAAACTTTAGCTCCTAAAGGAAATGAACACCCCCTAAGTGTTCTTTGATATCTGGCTCCTGAGATGAGAAGTGCTATTATCGGTCTTCTTGTCATTATAGCATTCTGTTAGTCTCTATATGGTTACCTGGTTAATTTCCTATGGTAATATTATTCCCTGATGTGGGTCTTGTGGCCAGAGAAAGACTAATACCATGAAAAATTTTGTCTGAAAATTTAAATTGCATTCTATCTAAGGAGGCTGTGAACTGCCTAAAATCCTGCAGTACTTGAATGCTTGGAGAGCATGGCTTTCAATGGCATTGGCACAAACCTGGTCGTGTACATTCGCTCAGTTCTCCATGGTGGTATTGCTTCGAGTGCATCAACTGTTTCTCTTTGGTACGGAACTAGCTTCTTTGTGCCTATACTTGGAGCAACCATAGCGGATACTTACTTGGGAAATTACAAGACTGTCTTGGTATCCCTTATCATGTACCTACTTGTAAGATCAGTCTCTCCTTGCTCACCGGCTCTTCTGATTCACATTTCAATTTATCATTTGTAACTTCTTTCTCAATAACCAAACTATCAAACCGGTGCTCAAATCATGTCGATATTATAATAATCTGCCAATGTTTATTGCAGGGCATGATACTAATTACAGTTGCAACATTTATGACTTATACTCCAGCCATGTGCAGTGACAGCGCGTGCTTGTCATCAAATGGAGTTCAAACTATACTTTTCTTTGCCGCTTTGTATCTCACTGCCATTGGATGTGGAGGAGTACGATCTGCATTACTTCCATTTGGTGCAGACCAATTCAACAACGAGAACAGTTTAGATATGCAAAAGAGAAGGAATTTCTTCAGTTACTTTTATATCTGTGTCATATTTGGTGTGATTACATCTGGGACCATTGTAGTCTGGGTTCAAGAAAATGTGAGCTGGGCTATAGGATATGGAATTGCCACGTCATGCGTAGGTTTTGCTTTTGTAGCATTTCTAGTGGGAACACCAATATTCCGACAGCATGAACCTTCTGGTTCCCCAGTGAAGAATATTTTCCAGGTTATTGTTGCCTCCTTCAGGAACATGGGCCTGGAAGTTCCTGTGGATAGCTCTCTTTTGTATGAGGTCAAGAGCTATGACACACAAAGACGACAAAAACTAGCACACTCTGATGACTTCAGGTAACAGTTTTTGTTTTTGTTATTTATGCTGAGATATCATTGTTTACATCATCATCTTGTTGATGTCCATCAATTTGTCTCAGGTTTCTAGACAAGGCAGCTATTATTTCTGACCAGAGCTTGGCCAATGGAAGTTGTCAAGGTTCATGGAGGCTCTGTACAGTCACTCAAGTTGAGGAATTGAAAGTACTAATCCGCTTACTCCCAATATGGGTGACTGGAATATTATTTGGCGCTGCAATCTCTCAAATGCACACCACTTTCATCCAGCAGGGAACTGTGATGAACACTAAGATTGGCTCGTTGTCCATTCCACCAGCATCCTTGTATTCATTCGAAGTGATATGCGTCACTCTTTGGGTTCTTCTTGTGAACAAAGTAATTGTGCCAGCGACCAGGACATGCTTCACAAATGGTGCAGAGCTCACACAGCTGCAGAGAATCGGGATTGGTCGTTTCCTGATGATCTTTGCCATGGCAATTGCTGCGTTTTTGGAAATGAAGAGGCTAGAAAGTGTTCAGGCGGGGGAGCCCTTAAGCATTGTGTGGCAGCTTCCGCAGTATATTGTCATTGCTGGGGCTGAGTGCTTTGCCGTTATCACTCAGTTCGAGTTCTTCCATGGTCAGGCACCAGATTCCATGAAGAGCATGTTGACGGCATTTGCGTTGCTCACCACTGCTCTTGGTAATTACTTGAGCTCAGCTATCATCAGTCTTGTTGCTGGCGTGACCAGAGTCTGGCACAACCCTGGATGGATACCGGATGATCTGAACCAAGGGCACCTAGACTATTACTACTGGTGTCTTACAGCCCTCTCGTTGGCAAATTTTTTCATCTATATCTATTTTGCAAGTAAATACAAATTAAAGAAAGTTGTTATCAACTAATATTATAGTGAAAATCACCCGAGTGTGATCCATGAATTTTTTTATACTTTATTCTCTTTTCATTGTGGCCATACAAGGACCTTGCCTCCGAAAAGTACTATTTTTGTTGATCCTCGGGATGATGTGTGTTTCTGTGTATAGGCCAAAGGATCTTGCTATTAATTTTAAGAGCATTTTTTGGAGTAACTGGTACATCTATTTGCGATTATGAATTGCTGGTGAAAACATTACTAAAAGTTTGAACCTTGGTATGGTTCGTTGTCGGGGCAGTTGCTGCCTGTTGAGCTCAGGGACTGGCTGTCTTTTTCCACCCGTACAAAAGAAATAAAAAATCCGATAATAATTGTTAGTTATGATGTCATTTTTCTAAAAGAATTACAATTTCTTTTTTGAGTTGAAGTGACAATGCATACTAGTTTTTTTTTTATCAACAATGCATGGTTTTAAAACTGCACAGACACAGAAATAACAAATACTCTGGTCAATAGAACCTCAGCATTAACCATAGATTTCCTTCCATCCTGACCGTCCGATCATAGATCTGCGGCTTGTCGTTGCCTAAGGCGCGTTTAGACCTCGACACCAGAGTGGAAGCCTCCCAAAACCCTCCCCCCATTCCCCGATCTCCCCTGCTCAAAATGTGGCGCCGCCACCTCCTCCGCCGCCTGCTGCCGTCTCCGGCCACCACCGGCGCCGCCGCCGCCTCCCCACCGACCTTCCTCCGGCAGCTCTCTACATCTGCCGCCCCGAACCCGCCCGCCTCCCTCGCTTCTTCCCTCGCGTCGGCCCTCGCCACGCTCTCCACAACCCCGCCGCCCGCCACCTCCCCGGACGCCTATTTCTCCCTCCACTTCTCCGATGTGCGCCCCACCAACGCCCTTCTCGCCGAGGTGCTCTCCCTCTCCCCGCCTGCCACCTCACGCGCCGCAGCTGACCTCTTCCGCTTCCTCGTTCGCCGCCGCTCGCTCCACCCCTCCGACGGCGCGCTCGAGGTCGTCGTTCGCCACCTCGCCCGCCGCCGCGACTTCCCCGCCGTGCGCGCGCTAATCCAGGAGTTCCCCACCGCGCTCGGCCCCGCCACGCTCGACGCCTACCTCCACCACCTAGCCAGCGCGGGTCGCGCCACGGATGCCGTCAAGGTGTTCGACGAATTGCCTGGTCAGCTCCGTACCCTCGAGGCGCTCACTTGTCTGGTATCCTCTCTTTCAGCTGGGGGTTTCCCTTCGCACGCGGAGCGTGCTGTCAAGAAGGTTGCCAATGAGATCTTCCCAGATGATAACATCTGCACTTTGCTGGTATCTGGTTATGCGAATGCTGGAAAACTTGACCATGCGTTGAGGTTGATTGGTGAGACACGCCGTGGTGGGTTTCAGCCAGGTTTGGACGCGTACAATGCGGTTCTTGATTGTGTCTGCCGGCTCTGTCGCAAGAAGGATCCACTGAGGATGTCTGCAGAAGCGGAGAAGTTCCTAGTTGACATGGAGGCCAATGGTATTCCTCGGGATGCAGGGACATTTCGCGTGCTGATCACAAATCTATGTAAGATCCGCAAGACAGAGGATGCCATGAATCTGTTCCGGCGCATGGGTGAGTGGGGATGCTTGCCGGATGCTGACACGTTCTTGGTGCTCATCAGGAGCTTGTACCAAGCTGCTCGGATTTCAGAGGGAGATGAGATGATGACGTGGATGCGGTCAGCAGGATTCGGAGATAAACTTGATAGGAAGGCATATTATGGGTTCATCAAGATTTTATGTGGGATTGAGAGGGTTGAGCATGCTGTTAAGGTGTTCCGTATGATGAAAGGATATGGGCATGCTCCTGGAGTAAAGTCATATAGCTTGCTGATCGAGAACCTGTCTCGACACAATCTAGGGGATCGAGCAAATGCCCTGTTCAGGGAGGCAGTTGCACGTGGTGTACCTTTGACCCAGGGAGTGTATAAGGTTGACAAGAGGTATGTGAAAGCGAAGAAGGTGAAGAAGGTGAAGAAGAGGCTAACTCTGCCAGAAAAGATGAGATTGAAGAGCAAGAGATTATACAACCTCAAAATGAGTTTTGTCAAGAAGCCCAGACGTCGAATGCTCCGGGCGTAAGCAGAGTTTCGGTAATTTTCAATTGTTCATACATACTGGTTTTATCACTCACTGCATGATAGTAGATTTGCTTCAATATTTGCCATGTGTATGGTGATTTACCTGGATACCAGTCCTTCTGTTGGTGTTAGTTATCTTAATGTATACCGTGTATTCTATAATCTTACTTCTTTCCCTTTAGATTATAGAAGTGTAATGGTATATTGTTTTCTGTGGGAGCCAATATACAGATTTGGGACTCTGTTTAGAATCTATTCTTTTATACCATTCTATTTAAAGATGGCCTTAAGAACCCATTTTGTTATCAATGTGTGGAAGAAAAATTCGAAGGTTACAATTACTGCTATATGAATTACTCTGATGCTGAATACACTGCTACATCATACATCTTTATGAACCGGTAACCAGTACATTAGCTATGGATGTCCAATTAATGGTAAATGAGCTGGGCTTGGTGAATTAAGTATCTGAAAATTGTCTGTCTCTGTCCATGCCATTGTTTTCAAGGTGGCTATTTATTTTTGTTTTTTGTTTTTAACATTGACGCCATTGTTGTTGTTGTTGTTGTATTGTCACAGTTGTTTCATGGCTAAGATACTTTAAATATTGCCACATCCATTATGATTTATGGTTAAGCTTAGATACTGAGTATTGAACATACCTGAATTTTCATTGAAGATATTGTGCACTAGACTTGAATCTACTTTTTGGTTAGGGCTAGGTAATTGCGGATTGTAGATTCATGCAAGTTTACAGTACAATATGAAAAAGCTAATAAAAAAGCAAGTACACATTGGAATTTTAGGATTGAATTCAAATCTGTACAAAGTTACAAGGATTTGGATCTCCATCTCGTGAACACAGATAAAGCAAAAATTCAGAAGCCCATATGTTTGTAGTTATGCGCTTGTGCCTATGGTTTACTGTGTTTTTCTCTTAGATACTAATTATCCTGTAAACTCATTTTGGTCCTATGATACGTAATTCTACTATTTGGCACGCATGGCATCGTAATCAACTGTGCTAAGGAAAATAAGGGAAAAACTGGGAAAAATTTGCGGACGTGCCTGTGGCATGGTGGTAAGGCTCCAGGGTGGAGCCAAGCCGGCAGGGCTTCGATCCCCTCTCACACCCCTGTAAAGGCTTCCAATGAAAGCTGGGTAAGGGGGGCCTATATCTTTAAAAAACTGGGAAAAATTCCTCAGCAAATTATCGTTTGTTCATGACATGTTGCAACCTTGATTCAGTATACACACACACAGACACTTCCAAGAAGCGGAGATCATTATCTAGGGGATCTGCCAATATAAGCATATCAACTTCGGTCGATTTTACGCAATTTTGCATGTTTGCTGCCCTATCATCTTTTTTGAACTTCATTTTGAACTGATTTGTTATAGACAAATTTGAAGCATTGCATGGTGAAATTATTGATATTAAAATTTTATGCAACTTACTTTGGTTGATTTTTCGGCAATGCCATTTCCATCTGCAGCTATATTACTAATGGTTTTTTCCCCCTTAATTTTACAGCAGTTAGTTGGAGCAGATGATCATGGGAGGGGAAACATCATCTGGAGTCCAGGGATAATTCAGAAGATCAAAAATATTGTTGTCCTTGAATTGCATGGCCATCATTGTGACTGGGCATCGTTAACAACATTTTTCCTATCTGAGCGTGTCGTATGGTTTTGCTTGATTGACTGGTTACTCAGTTGATGTTTCGTGCAACACCTTGCAATTAATTAATAATGTACCATTTCACTTCTTCTATTTACGACTTTTTATTTGGAATCATTTACGACTTTGTTGAGAGGTAGCTTCTGTTGACCACCGTAGTTTTTTCATATAAAGCACTGGAACGGTGCTGCAACTTTGTCCTAAACTAACTGGTCCACCTCTTATATTAAAGAATGTTTTCTGTTTCACACACCTTTTTTTGTGGGCAAAAATGTCTTTTCTGAGTTTGATTGCATAAACTTTTGACATGACCATCCACAAGTTCCACTCGCTGAAATTGATATTGATATGCTTGATTGCTGCCTTGTGTCACGTCAGAGTTTAGGTCGCAGCAACTGAGGGTTGCCGGGGCTAGCAGAAGCAGGTTAAAGATAAAGTGGTTGCCGTGCAGTTCATGGAGACATGCTCTTTTCTGAGATTTCCATCAGGCAGGTGCGACTCTTTTTCTGTGTTACTTTAGACACCTGGTTTGTGTGCACTGGTTCCTCTTTTTGTGAGCTCTCATTGCATGGACCAACCTTGGATCAAGCTGATATCATGCATACCATCATAGAGACGATAACAAAAATTATGGATTTCTGGGACGGCCCCTTATCTCTATTGGCAGCGTTTGATGCACTCAACGAGTGATTCCATGAGAGGCAACCGACAAAGTGTGTAAACGTCAAGATTGATTTCTTTCTGAAATGACAACTTCCAGGTTAAATTTTCACTGCCATTTCAAGTTGATATCGTCTTGTTGAGTTGGGGTAAACTGAATTGGAAGGTGATCCCGCAGTAAAGAGTTGTGTTGCTATTGCAATTTGCAAATCTAGGTGAAGTAGTAACGAGTTCCTATTTGTTTGTCTATAATTATCGAGTGACGGACCACCAACCTTGGACCCTGCCCATTACCCCCATTGCTTCCTGCAGCCACTATCCCAGTCCCAGCCCCAAACCAGCCGTTTCCTGTGCATAAATAGATGCTGATAGGGATGGATATGGCCAAGAATTATTGGGGGTCACACATCGCATCCCTTCAGTGCAACCTCTCTTATCAGAAATAGGTTCTGTGTGCCCAAACATTTTGATTCTATTCTCCCCTATCTTGTTTCTGTTGGGTGGTGAGTGGTGACCAGGTTTTGGTTGTTGAGCTTCCAGAATAGGAGGGTGCTTGCATGATGTCAGGCCAGGGAAAATTATGGATCTTGCCACTGACAGAAAGCAAACCAATGGTTCTAAGAAATGCTGCATTGCCCAACCAATTGTAAGGAAGATATGATATCCCATGCAGTTTCAAGCGTTAGGGGCACGTCAGGTTGAGAATGACACGTCTGTCCATGTCAGCATCATATGCAAGCTGACAAACTGGCATAGTTGGTGGCTGCTAGCTAGAGCAGTAGAGCCTAGAGTCAGGAGCTTGGAATAATCATATCTTCTTGTTTCCTCTTATTTTTATTCGACATGAATAGTGAGACATGAATAGTGAGTTTGGAGTTGGTCCAGAAAGAGGGTGATGTTGATGCACAGTTTCCTCTTGTGGAGACTGGATCCCAACTTGAGGATAGAGACGAACCACCAGGCATGCATTTGCAAATCATTCTTTGGCATGCAAATCTTCCTCAGTCGACACCCTGTAGAATATGGTACCTGCTCTCACAATGTGTTTTATAAGCGGCAACAACTTTATTCTCATGCAAAGCATGCCTCGTGATTCAAACATCGCAAATCACATATTGTACACTTGTGATTATGAATGGCGTGGTCACTGAACACGTTCTGTAATAAAGGTTCGTGCTAGCCTGGTAAATGCGTGGACCATCCTCCATTCCATGCTTCGATCGATCGATAGCTCGCCATCGTCTCATATCAATCGCAGATGCAGACAGGAGTTCCATCGTTTTCTCCAAAAAGATGAGGACCGCGAGTAGGCGCCCTGCAACTTGTATCAGCACTCATCAAGATGGCAACTGACAAGCTCTCTCTGCTTTTATCCACGGGTAGATGCTTTCACAGTGAGAGAAGGCGACAAGAACTACATATGCCAACACCACACAGATGTCTCGTCTGTACTCAACAAAATTAACTATATTATTACACCATAAGTTTTGAAACGGATGGTTGCCTGTAGAGTTATTATTGGAACGTTTCTGAGAAGCTTAAGGGGTGGTTGATCTTAATCTGCCTTCTACCTGGAGGTGAGGAGGAGATGACTGCTGATGAGGGCAGCAGGTAGGGAAAGAAGCTGGAGTTGCGATAAGGATGAGGGCAGCCGCACGTGCGCGGCAGCTCGACAGATGGACGCAACCAAAATTTAATCCTCAGGAAACAGAAGGATAAAGCCATCTCTTCTGTAGAGTTGCAAGTTCACAGACCCAGAGGAAAAGGGCAACGAGAAGAATAGAAAAAGGAGAAAACAGAGGGCAGCACACAATCCAGAGACGAAGAGAATTCAGATCAAAACAAAGGTGTTCTCTTCTTCTCCCTCTCAGATGTCGACGTCAACCCTTTCCTCGATTTCTTTTTCAGTTTATTTGCCAGCAACTCTATACGCAACACATATCCATGTATGCGTATGTATGTACCTGTATGTGTGTGCTGCCTTGCTTCGCCTGGCTTCTTTTTATTCCCCTCCTTTGTTGGCTTGCGGCGTCGGAAGGAGACGGGGGCTGGAGAGGCGAGCGAATGCACAGCTCCGGTGAGTTCTTGGGAACCGGTCCGGCTCTTCTTGATTTCGGTTCCGCTCCTGTGATCCTGGGTTAGTCCTTGATTTGGGTAGTATAGCACTCCCGGGGCGGAGGCGATTCGTTCGGCGGGCAGCCGCCATGAACTACAATTACTGTTCCTCCTCCACCTCCTCCTGTTCTGGACGGATCGTCTCTTTGCACTACCTGAGAGAACATTGGTATCGAAATGCGGCCGATTTATTTGCTGATTTGCGGGGTGAGGTTTTGCAGTTTCAAGGGGTTTTAGGTAATGCCGGTTTTATTTGGCGAAAGATTCGATTTTGGCGAGGAATTGCGCGTTCTTGCCTTCTTGGTCCTGCTGGTAACGTCCTGGGAGCAATGGTGCGTTCGCCATGCCTTATCCGAGTTCTTTTGGGTTCTTTTCCTCGAGAAAGTACACGAGCAATGGGCAAAGGAAGCAGCTTTTTAGTTCGCAGCATCTGCAATGGATTGTTCCCTGCAGTGCTCCTGCTTCTTTAACTTTTTATTAGCAGTATAAAGTGGTGTTTGAGTGCTTTTGTTGGGATTCTAAAAAAAAGGCGTGGAATCTTGGAACGGGTCTCAACTCAAAATGATGGCTGCTAGAGCTTGCAGTTGCAAGTTGCAACTGCCCTCTTCCCTATTTCGCTTCCCCCTGTTTTGGTTCAGAGTTCTTCAGTGCTCTGCTGTTCTCAATTCCTTCAGGGTCACAAAAAAGGGCAGCACTTCTTCATTATTTCAGAGTTATGTTCTCTAAATTTATGTTGCTTACTTTATGCAATTCCTATTGTGGCAATGTGATTCCTATAGGACAATATCTTTGGAGCTTCAGTTTTTGTGATTAAGCCTGCAGTCTGGTGCTCTGAGCTTAAAGTAGCATCGGTAATGTAGTTTTATTGTCTCAGTTTAGTTTGTAAATTGGCTTTGAACCTTTGTTCACTGGAGGTCGTTTGCAGCTGAAGTGGGATATATCGTTTTTCCTAGATGTTACGAGTTGTGATCTGTTCATCCCTGTTTTACTCGCCCAACCATGACTAGGATTGGGTTTCAGCTATTGACGTGAAATAGGCAGTCAGCAAGACTTAGTCCAGCAATAGGAGACTTCCCTTCTCCCGATCGAAATTCATACTGGAATGTCAAAGCTATAATAATTGATTATAAGGCAATAATAGATCGGCCAGGTTCCATCTTCTTTTTCTTGTGGGTTAGGAAATCCAGCTAGATTTCTTTCACAATCATATTAGACAGCAAATTTATGATCCCACGAATTGACGTGATGTAATCATACATGTTCAGATTTTTTTTTTTTTTTGGTTCTTTAGTGTTGCACGCAAAATCTATCCTTGAAAAATTAATTCTTAGGGGGGCTTTAGTCAAGTTCTACAAACTGCAGGACTAGATTTTTCAATCATTTACTGTAGGCTAGTGGCATTAATATAAGCAAACCCTTGGAAAAAGACAACATACTAAAAATTGCAACAAAAAGAAAGAATACATACCAGTTTCTAAATGCATGGTATCTTTTTGTGTCTCTTGGTTGTCACTCCTGCATAGCAAGGAACCCTATGGTAACATTTATCACATGGTAATTCATGATTTTGGCATGAATTTGCCATGTGTGGAAGTGTTAAGTCATTTAACAAGACGATAAGCAAAAACTCCTTCTAACCTTTTGGCTTCAGTGGCTGGTGCTGACTATATTATGCTTCAATAATGTTACCACTGTCAAAGGGGAATCCATCTTATGATATTAGGTTGGATAAGTTGAGATAGTGTTATGGTACATGATATGTTATCCTATGTTTCCAACCTATCAATGCCTTGTTGGCTAGGAACAATAAGAAAATGTCATGTTTATTGTGGGCATTAAGATATAGAAGTTAGATCACTAGAGTCAAACTTTGAAGTTTTCTTATATTCTGATGAAATAACTTATCTTTTTTAGGCTTTCTGGATGTAGAAGCAAGAGTTTTTGTATTCTCAATCACCTCCTATGGATCAACCTGTTATTAATGTACTGCTAGTTTTTGCAGGAGAATTTTCGTTCAACAATTGCTGACTTATAGTCCTAGAGCAAAGAAGCAATGGAAAGAGAAGCTTCTGCCACGTATGAGCCAAAAAGGAACAGCGAAATAAGGGTTTTTGAGAGTCCAGATGAGATGTCAACAGATTTAGCTGAATACATCTCACAGATTTCTGAAATTTCTGTTAAAGAAAGGGGATACTTTGCTATTGCCTTATCTGGGGGTCCTCTTGTCAGTTTTTTGGGGTAATGCTTCTGCCTCGTCTTTATTAGGTAATGTATGGTACAGGAACTGACAACATGGTAGACATTATGAATCTGAACGTCCACTCTTTTGATTTCTAAAAGGAAACTTTGCGAAGCACCGTACAACAAGACCCTGGATTGGTCCAAATGGTATATCTTCTGGTCTGATGAACGTGCTGTTGCAAAGAACCATGTAGAGAGTAATTATAAGTTAACAAAAGAAGGATTCCTCTCAAAGGTACGTGATAAACTTTTCTTTTTTCCACATTGTAGCCCAAAATAAACCAATACAGGAATTCCATGATTCGTTTATTTTTAAGATTTCCTTGTTTGCCTAACTAATCTGTTAGTCATCTAAGTTTTTTTTTTTTTTTTTTTTTTTTGGGGGGGGGGGGGGGGGGGGAGCATTGCTTAAGTTCTGTTTTGTCCAAAAAATGAGTTGATTCGGCTTCTTACTATTGTTGTCCTATACCAACCATATGGTAGTTGTACCTTGCAGGAGATCTTACTGATGGTTCTCCATTTTGCTTTCATTAATATTAAGTTTGTTCATTAACATAACCCAAGCAAGTTTTGTCCTCAACAATCTGAAACTCTGTGTTTTGGAAGTTGCAAATCTGACATTTTTGTGCCACCTGCGTACTGGTGGGATATTTCACTATTTGAGTCTACGCTCCTTCCCAGTTTTTAAAATGAAGCACTAAGCATTTTTATTAGTTTGTGTTTGCTGGTTGGTTCTCTTTTTTGTGATACATTTATTCTTCAGTGTGAAAAATAGTCATCAGTGTAATTACTATCTCATCTCTAGTTGAGTATTAAATCCCCCCTTGTTTACGAGGAGCTTTTCGCTATATTATTCTTGTTCTCCTCGTTGAGACTACAGCCATCAATAATGAATCAATGATACATATGAAGTATGAAAAAGTACAGACTGTAAGAATATACTGAGCAAGGAGAGACTTGATCATACTTAAATATATGTTGTTCTGAGAACAGATGAATTGGACAAAAAGGTGTAATCATTTTATCCAGCTCTATAAGATGTAAATGTTTAAATTATGTGTTGGTAGCATGGAGTCCAAGTTATAAATTTTATGAACCAGGTGCTCAATGTGAGCTGCTGGTAATCAAGAAAAGTCCCCTATTCTTTATTACAATGATCTCTTTGGTGGAAGAGCAGATCAAGAGTTGTGCCTTAGCTCGAAATATGTGTTCTAACATTTAGTCTCCTGGATTTGTTCTCATTAGGTCTTTATTTTACTTTCATATTACTGTTCAACTGGTAATATCAATTGAAAGGATAGCTCCTTTTATGCCGATTTGAACCTTAGACACTGACAGTTGGCTTATTGGATCACTGCTATACGAGATAGTCTAATTTATCATTTTGCTGTGCCATGTTCTGGTAAGACTTATCATTCAGTCTATTTTCAGACTTCAGATCATGCAAAATCCTTGGCCAACTTGGGGTGGGAGCAATTAAGACTATCTAGCTACTGGTTTAATAGTTCATCTCC
This sequence comes from Eleusine indica, assembly GCA_030378355.1. Classification (NCBI taxonomy): domain Eukaryota; kingdom Viridiplantae; phylum Streptophyta; class Magnoliopsida; order Poales; family Poaceae; genus Eleusine; species Eleusine indica. Next base: position 44,334,631 of record CM059500.1, read on the forward strand.
CAACTACCCCAGAAGCGCCCAACACCAACCAAACATGTTCATAGTTTAGCATGATTACCACTATTGTCAAACTAAACTTATCTGGACTGGTTCCTATTGCAAAAGAATGGCTGCCTTTCAGCAGGTCACCTTCCTTATGCCAGTCTTCTGATATCTGGATCTTTTTTTGTTCCATTTTCCTACATTAGAATATTACTCAGTTTAAGGAGCTTAACTCAATATCAGATAATATTTTGTGACTTGTTTTTTACCTTTGGGCTTATCCGCATTGTTTTGTCCATTTACTGGGTCCTCCTAATTTTCTAGAGGGCATTAGAGCTCAGGCAGAAGACTATTAGTTGCCTTTAAATGCCTTACTGAAACTGCGGCGTCTCCTGTTCTATTTTTGTTATATTATTCTGTTTTATATTATTCTGTTTTAAGTCTTCGATTGACTCATTTTGGCACCAAGAAGTAAAAAAATTGATAATATGTTGCTATTAGTGTCGCTTTTGTGGTGGCTGATCATGATGAGGACACATCATGTATGCATCTTTGAACACATTTTCTCATCAAACTAATGATCAGTTCTATTTCTATGGTCTTGTAGGTACCTGTTCTTAATGGCCATGTCTATTCCATAAACGACAATGCCACAGTGGAGGACGCAGCCACAGACTACGAATTTGTTATCAGGCAGCTGGTCAAGGCCCGCACAATCGGAGTCTCGGAGAGCAATGACTGCCCCAAGTTTGATCTTATTCTTCTTGACATGGGCTCTGACGGTCATGTGGCTTCACTGTTCCCGAACCATCCGGCTCTCGAGCTGAAAGACGACTGGGTCACCTACATCACTGACTCTCCGGAGCTTCCACCAGAGAGGATCACCTTCACTCTTCCGGTGATAAACTCAGCATCAAACATAGCAATTTTGGCCACTGGCAACGACAAAGCAAAGGCCGTGCAGTTAGCGATATCTGACAGTACTGAAGACCCTGACACTCCCTTGTCGCTGCCTGCAAGAATGGTTCAGCCGACAGACGGGAAGCTCATTTGGTTTTTGGACAAGTCAGCTGCGTCATCTCTTGAGATCAAGGACGACGCCCCCTTTGAGCATCATGAGTACTGACTCCAAAACAGCAAGGATCTTTTGCTGTGAATGAAGGTGTGTAAGTAGGTGGTGGAATATGATGGAAGATGCATGCTTCCCCTTCTAGTTCGATACACTTGTAGTCTTGGCATTAATTTTGCAGAGGTTCAGTTCCGGGACATCAAAACTGCCCTTGGTCCTTTTGCAATGAGAGGTGATTTAGAGCGATGCGGATGTGTATGTGTCGTTGAGACCCAAAATGAGAACGCCAGAGTTCAATTGTGGTCGTACCATCGAACTATATTATGTACTGCATTCTATCCTGTTCAAGTTAGATTCTTTAATCCAATATGAAAACGAAGTAGATTCTTTAATTTGTCGCTACTCTTTTTTTTTTAATGCAAGCTACCTTTTCTTTTTCAACAATGGGCTCTTCTGAATACACTTGAACGATATGTAAACATGGAGACACGCACGACTCGTGTTTCTCAGCCTGACATATAGTTTCAGTTGTATGTTTGCCGACGTCCCCTTCATTTTTTCCCAAACAGAATCATATTGAGTGGGTTCAATGTTGTTTACACAGTCTCTTCCATGACTGGTCTCTTGATGCTTTCAAGACAATTCGATCTGGTTGCTGTGTTCTCTGAACTGTACTCCTTCCAGGCTGCTGGCTGCTCGTTCATAACTTCAGAGTGGTCAAGTTCTTTGCAATGTTGTATGAATTTTGGTTCACCTTAAATTACCAAATCAACGACCAATGTTTAAACGACCACATGCCTCCATAACGACCTGTATGGCTGTATCCCCAATCTGCTCATTCCTTTTTCACCATGAGAAGGAGTGCTTGTTGCTTGGCCATGGCGGCGGTGAAGCGTTCATCTCGTTTTTCGGCGTTCCAAAGCAGGAGCTCGACATGTCCATCGATGTCGTAAAACTGAATACAATCAAGGGACACGAACGCGCCGAGTCGACCGCCGCCATTGGCTGGGCCGCCACGGTATCGGAGGAGACGACGAAAGGTACAGACCAAGCTACCATGGCCGACGAACTCTAAAAAAAGCTACCATCGTTGATGGTGCGAGCTCGATCGCGCTGCGTGGATCCGGTGTACGTCGGGCACTTCCGGCGACCGGTCATGGCTGCGGGAGCAAGGGCAAAGGAGTGGATGTCTTAGGAGCCAGCCAGGGAATTTGTGTTGGGCGGCGGCGGACGGGCGGGACTGCAAAGACGAAGCAAACCTAATTGAGGAAGTTTTCTACAAAAACTTTGGATCGCGATTAATAATCGCGATTCGTACATTTTCACTTTACCCCCTGAATCGGATCGCGACTATTAATCGCGATCCAAAATATGGGTCTGTTTGCAAAATACGGATTCTTATATTACACTAACCCACCTAATTTGGATCGCGACTATTAAACGCGATCCAAATCGGGGGGCCTTTTTGCAAAGTTTAGGCGGCGACACGGTGACCGGTGAAATCGACCTGCCGCCGCCGCCGCCGGCTTCGGCCAATCCTGCTGCCATGCGTTCCGCGCGAGCCTCCGTCGCCTTCACGCGCCCATCCGCGACCTCGGTCCTTCCTTGCGCGCCGCTCGCTGCCCTAGGTCCTCCTCCATTGATGCTCCTGCGACAACGCCGGTACGGTGTTTCCACAGAGCAATGGCCGAGGCACTGTCAGAGCACCCTGGCCGCCTGCATCCTACATATCGGTGATAAGGCGCCACAGGACGGCGGTGAAGCGGCGGCAACAATTGCGGACTGGAGCCGGGCAGCGACCGTTGCCCTGTTTCCTTGTCTCCGCAAAACTCCAACCATGGAGCACCACAGCCGCCATTGCCGGCCGGACCTCAAAGTTGGGAGTATCAGACCCTTTGTAGATTATTTAATTTCTCGATATTTCTTCTCGTGCATGGTTATATTCTGAATCTGGAAAAATCCAATTCTGCTGTTCTTTTCACCCTGATTCAGAAACAGAATTATGTGGATTTCCTTTCCCTCTGAAACAGGATGTCTTCGTATATATAGGAATTTTTTTTATATTGTTGGCATTAGAGATGTAGAAGTTAAAGCAGTGACGTCAAATATGGTCTCATCTACATCTGTGAAAAATTTTAAGCTTTATACAGATGTAGAAACAAAGGCACTAGAATGTTAGTACTTGGTTGAAGCCTAACACAAATTCTGGACAGCTTTTTCTGTAGCTCTGTCTTCGCCGTTGGCCTCAATGCATAGTTCATAGGCTCTGCTAATGGTCTAGAAGGCTATTAGTATTAGCTGCATCTGAAAACAATAATTCAAATTGGTGCATTCCTGGCTGTTTTTGCCATAAGCATGCCGTTTTCTGCTACCATCGGTTTCATTTTAGTCCCTTATCTGTACCATTTCTGTAACAAATTTCCATGTTTAGTTTGTCTCGGCAGCAAGTGACAAATAATAACTGAATGAGATGTGGCTATTAGTCTGACTTCAATGGTGGCTGATGATGATGCAGAAACATCGTGTGTTAGCATCATTGCAATGCATTATTTTGCCAAGCTAACTGTCTATTGCATAAAAATGATCTTGTAGGTGCCTATTTTGCCAAGTTAACTGTCTGTAACTCAAGCACCATGCCTCAGTGGAGGATACAGACCACCAATTTCTTATCAGGCAGCTGGTCGAGGTCAGCACAATAGTTTCCTCCAAAAGGGTCCGCACAATTGAAGTCTGGAAGAGCAATGACTATCCCAAGTTTGATCTGATTCTGCTTATGCTTGATGTGGGCTCTGGCTCTGATGGACATGTGACCTCATTGTCCCTAAACATCCCTTCAACTGAAAAAACGACTTGGTCACCTTACATCAGTGTTTCTGCAATCTCCACCTGGCAGGATTACCTTCATTAATTTCAATCAGCAAGGCCTTCAATTTCTTAACCAAGCAATTGTGGTCCTGATCCCAAAAAAGCCAAATGCAATGAGGGTGGCAGAGTTTAGACCAATTAGTCTCATTCATACATTTACAAAATTAGTTTCCAAAGCCCTAGCAAGCAGATTAGCTCCAGAGCTGCAGCATCTTATCTCAGTTAATCAAAATGCCTTTATTAAAAAAAAGTGTATCCATGACAATTTCATGTTTGTGCAGCAGGTTGTCAAGGACTTGCACAAAAAGAAAATTCCTGCGCTATTCATCAAGCTTGACATATCAAAGGCCTTTGATTCTGTCATCTGGCCATGCTTGATAGAAATCATGGAATTCTTAGGATTTGGCAGGCGATGGAGAGAATGGATTTCAGCATTGTGGTGTACTACCTCCTCCTCATTCTTGCTAAATGGCGAACCAGGTAATAGAATTTCTACATTGTAGGGGTGTGCGCCAAGGAGACCCCCTCTCTCCGATACTCTTCTTGTTGGCAACGGAGCCGCTGCACAAAATATTTCAGTATGCCCACAATACAGGAGTGCTACAACACATTCATAATAATTGCTCCAATTTCAGGATGTTCTTGTACGCCGACGATGCTGCAGTCTTTGTGGAGCCTGATGCTCATGACCTAAAGGTCACAAAATTAATTTTAGATATTTTTGATTGCCTCGGGCCTTATCACAAATCTCACAAAGACAAAGTTCTTCCCTATCAGATGTCAAGATCTTGACATGAATTGATTGAATTCAGTTCTCGACGCCAACCAAACTCTCTCACAGTTCCCCTGCTCATATTTGGGTCTTCCTCTGCACTACAGAAAGCTACCAAAATCATCCATCCAGCCAGTGGTTCAAAAGATTGCAAACCGCATTCCATGCTGGAAGAGAAATCTACTAACCTACCCAGGAAGAGAGATCTTGGTTAAATCAGTTTTATCGGCAATGCCCACGTATTTCCTTACGGTGCATAAACTGTTGGCCCGGACCATTAAGCAAATTGATCATTTCAGAAGAAGTTTTATTTGGAGAGGAGATGATCCTGGCAAGGTCAAAGGAGGACATTGCTTAGTAAAATGGACAGCATGTACTAGACCAAAAGGGCTTGGTGGCCTAGGAATTAAAGATATGGACAGATTTGGGCGTGCGTTAAGACTACGCTGGCTTTGGCACCAATGGGATGAACAAGACCAACCACGGAAGCTCCTTCTTAAACATCATGACAAGGCTGACAAACAACTATTTTTTGCTTCAACCTCGATATCAATTGGGGATGGCAAGAATACACCATTCTGGGAAGGTAGATGGCTGCAGTGCCAAGCGCCTAAAGATCCAGTAGCACCAAATCTTTATTTACAAGCGAGATTCAAATACAGGACAGTACATAAGGAGTTGCAGGGCTTCAGTTGGATCAAGAATCTTAAATCACTAAACTCAGAGACCCTGATTGATAAATTCATCTTACTGTTCACGGCCATTAATGAAACAGAACTTTTAGTTGACAAAGACCAAATTACATGAAGATAGTCTGCCTCCGGAAAATATTCTGCAGCTTCGGCATATGAAGCTCAATTCTATGGAGCCTTCCCCAGCTTCAAAGCCTCCATGATCTGGCAAGCTAGGACTGAACCAAAATGCAGCTTCTTTGCGTGGCTTGTAGTACATGGTAAGGTGTCGATGGCAGAAAATCTACAGAAGAAAAATTGGCCATGTAACCCAAACTGTGCACTATGTTACTGCATGCCAGAAACCACGCCTCATCTGCTTACTGAATGTAACTATGTTGAGGTTGTGTGGAATCACATTACAGCTGCTCTGTAGCTCCCTACACTGCTGAACACCTTTCTGGGCAGTGGAACACACATGTGGCTTTCGGCCATCAACTCTTCGGGGAACGAGCAACAAAAAGAGAAACATGCAGGCATCGTTTTTCTCTTTTGGTGGCAAATTTTGAAGGAGAGAAATAGGCACATATTTGAAAACAAGGAACGCTCCTTCTTGCAAGTTGCTAGTTTTATTATAGAAGAACTAAGTCTGTTCAACCATGCTATGTTTCAGTCGGGCAGCTAGCTCTTTTCGTTTCTGTCACTCCGATGAAGGTTATGTCAACATTGAGGCTCAGCTGGTGTGCTGAGTTAGCCTCTGTAAATACTAGGGTGTATTTGGTTGCTTCTTCTTCTTAATAAATGACAGTGCTCTTGCCGGTTTTCCAAAAAACAAATGCCTTGGTCATTTCGTAACATTATTTAGAGAACTGCAATGTGCAATATTGTTTCTTCCTCTATTTTTTTTTTCCTGAAACATAATTATGCAGTTCTCGCCCTCTGGAGCAAGTTTCAGAATTTCAGTGTGATCTGCGTTGTCTTTCATCGCCAGTTATGGAAACAAATCTTACTGCATCGAGGCCACTAAGATCTGGTTCCTGTATCATTGCTCTGAATTTTACTCTTTGCTTGCTACTGATGGTCTGATGCTATACGCCTATGCCCAAGGCTCTGGTGCCTTGTGTTGAAAATTCTGATCGGTGTTACTCGCTGAAAAATTAAGGACCGAGATCGAAACGACAGCCATTGTTACTGCTTTTACACAGTGGTCCATTAGCAGAAACGAAGCAAAACATTAACCCATCAGCTTCCTTGACCTCGCCCGCCATTCCCACGAATCGACGGACTCACGGACCCATGGCACGGGGCTACAGCAACAGCGACCGCCGACCGCCTCCATTGCCTGCGCCCTGGTAGGATTTGAAGGAGAGGCACGGCCGAGCTGCCATGTCCAGCCGGTGTGGACTCCGTCAAGGTGCAGAGTCCCGGCGAGCCGGCGAACGGCGGCCGAGCACCTCGGACCACGGGAGGGGAAGACTGGGAAACCTGCAGATCATAATAGGTCTTCAGCCGGGGAATCAATTCGTGCAGTTCTTGCGCTTTCAGCTGGGTGCGGAGGGCCATGCGGCCGCCGACGAGCCGGAGGAAGAGGAATCGAATCGGGCAAAAGTTTCACTTACGCCTGGTGGTTTGGATCGCGACTATCAATCGCGATTCAAATTAGGGGCCAATTTGAATATATTCCGTCAGCTATTTTTACATTACCCCCTGGTTTGGATCGCGGCTATTGATCGCGATCCAAGTTAGGGGCCTGTTTGTAAATATTCCGACGGCGGCCAAACAGCAACCGGCGAGCTCCTCCCAATGACGCCGCCCCCGCCGCCATTTGCTCCGCGCGAGCCTCCGTCAGGCCGCCCGTAATCTACCTCGTGCCTTCCACGCGCGCCGGCCGCCCTAGCCCCTACCTTATCGACGCTCCCGCGGCACCGCCGGCAAGTCGGCAGAGGAGTGGCCGGAGTCGATCACAGCCTCACCGGAGCACACCGGAGGCCCTGCGTGGTACGGCTCGTTGATGCTCCCACCGCTCCCGTAAGGCGGTGGCGCGGGTGACCATTACGGATTGGAGCGTGCCCGGCCCGCGACGGTTCCTCTGTTTTCCAGGCTGCCGCCGTGGCCGGAAGTGACGAAGATGCGGACGAACACCAGACTCTAGCTGAAGTTGTTGTCTGTAATTCGTTTGTTCAAACTATGGCGCATGGCAATCTTCTGAACCTGGAGACACCGGTTTTGATGTGTATGCTTTTTTCACGCTGAGATGGGTTCAGTCATTCGGAATATCGCTGTTCCTGTTGCCCTCTTTTTTTTTCGTCAGAAACAGAATTTTGCAGAGCTATCTCCCTCTGTAGCAGAATTCAGTGTTACACGCATCACTTTTTCGCTGCAGTGAAGAGACATCGATCTGTGAGTGAGTGGCGTGTCATGTTCTTTTCTTTTTTTTTTAGAGTTTTAGAGTGCCAACAAGCACTCCCGCCTCATTGCATTGCAACGGACAACTGTTAACGTTTACAGCACAAATCCAAAGAGTTATTACATGAGACTCTCCAGCCAATCAAACACTCACTCCCTAGCCTCACGCTCGCTCCGCCATGGGGTTGATCATCGGACACTCCAGGAGTTTGACCACCCTCGCTTGGTCCATCATCTTCTGTTCCAACGCTGATTCCCTCCAGATTACATCAGGCGTTCTGGTTGCTCTCTCTTCATTCTGATCCAGTTGATACAATGGTCCATCATAGTTAGCTTCCCAACTGGCACGAGCGGTTTCCAGAGCTCTAGCATACTTGCGAGCCTTCTCCATATTTCCTTCATCCCTAGCCACCTGCCAGTCTGGAAACATATCTCATTTCTAAGTTTCCACAGGCACCACGATACAGCTGAGGTTATTATGTTGGTTAGCTCATGTTTCTTTTTATAGAGCCAAAAAGTAGCTATACCTTCAAAGCTGGCATTGATTTGCATACTAAGCAGTTCACTAATGTTCTGCCACACAACCTTAGCTACTGTACATTCAAAAAATAGGTGATGGATAGTTTCTTTCTCATTGCAGAACAGGCAATTTACATCATCTATCTTTTTCCTTTTACTAACATTGTCTCTAGTGAGTACTTTATTATGAGAGAGAAGCCAAACTCCTGGCGTGTCATGTTCTCTGAAGGAATACTGATTATCTGCCCTTTCCAGGTATATTGCAATGCAATGAGACTGGGGGATGCTGGCTATCGCATCCTGAAACTCCAGAGGAACTGCTATTTCTGGACTGCTGAAACTGCAGTTACCCGTGGCCGCAGGAATTCGGGCTCGCTGACACTAGGTTGGCCGCGAAAGCGATGGAGCGGGTGCTATGAATACTCTGAAACCGTCCAACGGGTGGAAAGCGTGAAGCCGGTTGAACCTGGATGGCCACAAGTCGGGTCTCCGCGTAGAATCCCCATGTCTCATGTCTTTCCTGTTCCGGTTGCCGCCTTTGCTGAAACATAATTATGTAGTTCTCCCTCTCTGGAGCAAGATTCAGATTTACAGTGTGATCTGCGTCGTTTTTCATTGCCAGTTCTGGAAGCGTATCTTACTGCACTGAGGCCACTTGAATTTGGTTCCTGAGTCATTTCTCTGAAATTTACTCTTTGCTGTCTACTGATACTATACCCAGGCTCTTTGCTTTCGTGTTGAAAATTCTGAACGATATTACTCACTGAAAAAATTGAGGACCGAGGTCGAAACGACAGCCATTGTTCTTGCTTTTACAAACTGGTCCATTAGTGCCGATCTGGTGGTTTTAGAAGAAAAAAAGCAGAACCTATCTGCTTCCTTGGCCTCGCCATTCCTACGAATCGACAGAGGAAGTTTTTGCATTTATAAAAAAAAGTTATTTTTATTGTCAGCATTAGATATGTAAGTTAAAGCACTGAAGTCAAATGTGGTCTCACCTATACATCTGTAATTTTTTATAAGCGTTACAGATGTAGAGGCCAAGGCATTAGAATGTCTTATGAGGCAGCTGAGCAAGTGGATGCCATGTTGTTTCTTCCCCATTATTTTTCTCTGAAACCTTTTGCGAGTATTTTTACAACAACAGCAAAGCCTTTCCTTTTTGTGAGTACTTTTCTGGAACATAATTTTGTTTTGTTCTCGCCCTCGATAGAAGGTTTCAGTGTGATTTACTACGTCCTCTACCAGTGCCTGTTGTGGAAGCATATCTTACTGTGCATCGAGGCCACTTCGATCTGGTTCCTGTTTCATTTCTCTTAATTTTACTCTTTGGTTGCTACTGATGCTACACCCAGGAGTTTGCCTTGTTGAAAATTCTGATGGATATGAAAAATTGAGTACCAATATCGAAACGACGACCATGGTTCCTGCTTTCACACAGTGGTCCACTGGTCCATTAGTGACGATCTGGGTCTGTTCGCAAAACGAAGCAAGGCAAGAACCTATCTGCTTCCGTGACCTCGCCATGGCAGCGGCTACGGCCACAGTGCCAAGCCCCATTGTCACCGGGCCACTAGACTTGCTGGCTGGCCACGCGGTCGCGGCGCGGCACAGGCGTCTCCGCGTCAAGCGCAGCCGGGTGAACCATTGCGAGCCGTGCGGCGGCGGCGGCTGGTCTGGCGAGCAACGACGAGCCGTGGCCGCAGGATTTCGACGAAGCACAGGAACGGGACGCCGCCCGCCGGAACCAACAAACAACCAGCGCCATAAGCCTCAAGTTTTCCAGTAAGCCAGAACCGCAGTGTGTGGCCCGTCCTCGTGCTCTTTTTTTTTTTTTCGCCTCCTCCTCGTGGTCCGGTTGTCACACCATCCGTTCCGGTCTCGCCCATCATGGACAGAGAGAGACGTGTTTCGTTCAGGCCTTCCATCAGGCGCTTGCTTGGCCGTGTCGCGCCGGCTGGATCTGAGCTGTCAGTCTCGGTTCCGTCCATTCGTTCATGAGACCTGCGTGCGCCGTGCGCGTCGTGAGACATTCCGGCAGTGCCGCGGCCGGCTGTACATACAAAGATACACGGCGTGTGTGCTAATGCTTGCCAATCAATCAACCGGCGACAGTCAGTGCTAGTACTACTCTGTTGTCGCTGGGTTCTGTTCATGCGACCACGTCATCTGCACATGCACGGCCGCGGCCAGCACGCAGGACTCGGCTGAGGTGTTAGTAAGAGCTAATCTGTCGCTGCCCATTGTTAATTTCGCGACGAACTCCGTTCACCTTTTCGGCTCACGCAACCTTGGTTGCGCTCACAATAATAATAATAATAATAATAAGCAAATGTATAAGACTATACTTATCACAACACCCTGCTCTGGAATGTTCCTGAGCTTAGTCTCTGGAACAACGTTGGTTAGCACTTTTCTTTCGTAATTAAAAAAAAAAGCGGGGGATCAGATCAACATGACACCGTTCTGAATTTTCGCGATCCTAATTCATTCATTCACTTCGTCAGGCTCACATATCGCGAGTCTTCGTCCGTAAGGCACATAAGCAAGCCAGGTAAGAAAACGTCCGCACCAAGAATATGCTGCGCCTGCCTATGACCACCACTAGGAAAAAGAATTTGCAACCATCAAGCTCCAAAGGCCGGCATTTGCTCTTAAGTCTCCGCAGAAAAACAAAAGCGACTTCTTTTTTCTTGTCACACAAAGTGATCCGCATTTGGAGTGAGCGGAGCACTAGTAATGCGCCTGCCCACGACCACTGATTTGGTACACTTTCAAACAAAAAAAAATTGTACTGTCACGTCAAGTTTCCAACCTGCGATGAGCGAGCGAGCGGGTGTGAAATCCTTGGCCGGAAGTCTGCTGCGGGCTACTGTATTAACTAAACCCAGGTCATGTCAGGTCACCAATACAAGGGGAAAGGAAAGGCAGCGCACAGCTGGCAGTGGCAGTGATGGTGGTGTGATCTATCTATAGGGGGAGCTTTGCGTTGCACTCGCCAGGAAGGAATTAGAAAAGGCCACCACCGGGCAGGGAAAGCTTCCGCCTTTCCTCCTCCACGAGAATAGCTCAAACCTGTCTGCACTGCATGTCCCGGGCCGGGCAGAACACGGCGCGCCAGAAAGCGTCACATCACACTCCCCTTTCGTCTTCTCTGACCCAGCCACTCCTACATCAGACCGGGAGCTCCTGTTGCATCCCTCCCTCTCCTCCCAGCAGAGCACCACTGACGCGGCGGGAGTGATCAGGAAACCGGTGCCGCCGCTGCTTGCCGACTCTTGACCCCCGCGTGACCGAGCCATGGCGCGGCCGGCGTTCCCGCGCCCGTGCGCCGCCGCCGCGCTACTCGTCGCCGCCCTCTCCTGTCTGATGACTTCGTCAGGTCAGTGCCCACACGCCAGGCGCCGCATTTCATTTGGTCGGTCGATTGGTTCTTGCGAAATTTGCTATTCGTCTTTGTTTTTTCCCTCTCGTTTCAATTCACAAGTAGATCGTCATCATCCGCGTCCGTAGATGAACTTGCATCGCCTTTTTTGGTGTGAATTTATGGTACAGGTTGTGGGATGGAAGGAGATTTTGGCTTCTCACCATTTTAGGAGCGATGTTTCCTCTTCGCCGCGGATCGCATTGATCAGCATGCGCATGCCCATCTACTAGTCAAAACCGTAATCTTTATTTTTTTTTTCTTATTACGAGAAAAGGCAGGTGCTCTGCCATTGCATTATAGGTGGAGAAAAACAGAGTGCAAGCACAAAGGTTCAGGTCAATGCAAAACAGTGACCTTTTTGCCGTGAAGAGTAAATGGCATCGTAGATTTTTTTTTCCTTTGCTGGCTACAGAATGATCGTAATTCTTTTTTTTGGGAGGTTATTAATGGTGAATAATTTGTTTATCAGAGGTGCTTATATATGTTGCTTCTTTAAGCTCCTGGTAACTGTGTTGGTATGTCCTTTCTGTTGCAACTTAGAGCGAAAAATCTGCCTTATGGACAGTGTCATGCTTAAACTGTGTGCTATGTAAACCGAATTTAACGCCAATGCTACGAAAACAGTTATTGGTCGGGAAGTAACCTGATCACCTCAACTGTCAGCAAAGGCCGCTAACGGTGTTTTCCAAAAAGTTCGATTCATGGCAAGGATCGACGTTGCTTCTTTCAGTCCCATCATCTGAATCACCAGAATTGTGAGCAGATACTGTTGCCATATACTCCTACTGCTTATGGTTTGTTGCAACTTTTTGTTTTTTTAGAAAAAGTGTTTTCACTAGATTCCAGAAATTTCTGTTACTAATCTTTTTCATTACTTTATTAATCTGTTGATTATGTCTTATCATAATATTCCTCGAATTTGGACCAAGATGTTTCACAGACGTTTTCCTGGTACTTTGCAGACGCATATGATCCACTCGATCCGAATGGGAACATAACAATCAAGTGGGATGTGGTGCAGTGGACTGCAGATGGCTATGTGGTGAGCAAACAATTACTTTTTGTTTGAAGCTGGATTTTTCACAGTAACCAACAAATTAGAAGCCATGTCTCCATTGTCACACAAGTCCACTAGTGGCTTTATAATTCTTCCACAAGGAAACATAGTTATTCACTTATTCCACATTTCCATAACACCCTACGTTTACTCGCCAAGCTAGTCTCAAGTCTTTGTAGGCAACGTGCTGCTTTCTCTGTCACTCTTTTCCGTCAGAAAAAGGATGCCTTTAGTGATATTTCCATTTTTCCAGTCACCATTAGGCAGTAATTTTCCTGATGAACTTACGGTAGATATGACTCAATAGTTATGAAGTGACTTTACAGTCGGGACTGCAGGCGAAAGGATATCATTAAAAAAAAAGTAGGGCTAGTACTTTGGAAACTACATACTGTTGACAGCTATACTGAATGAGTTTTTGCATTTGATTTGATCAAAAGTCAAATAGCCAATGCTTATCTAAGCGCCCACTTTTGCATTTCGTAGTCGACCTGACTAATTCTGCCTATCCGATGCATTTGATACGACTTAATTGTTGCTTTGATGCAATCAAAAGTCTACCATTTCGTCATTGATAGACTGACGGCTCAAAAACAGGGGGCTTTTTTCACTCTTATACCCGACGAAATGTAATCTAGGAACTAACCTCAGCCAGATCTTGCTTTGTGCCAAAACTACTCTTCTTCTTAATACAATGACACACACCTCTCCTGCGTAAAAAAGGGGGGTCTTTTTTTGCCTATGACAACTCTATATCATAATCAATTTCACTTGCACAGTCTACCGGATTTACCAAGATCTGACATCCTGTGAAATACTATCCTTTACCCAGGCCGTTGTTTCGCTGTACAACTACCAGCAGTACCGCCACATTCAAGCGCCGGGTTGGAAACTCGGGTGGGTATGGGCGAAGAAGGAGATAATCTGGGCGATGAGTGGAGGTCAATCCACCGAGCAAGGAGATTGCTCCAAATTCAAAAGCAACATTCCCCATTGCTGTAAGAGGGACCCTGAGATTGTGGACTTGCTTCCTGGCACTCCGTATAACATGCAGATTGCCAATTGCTGCAAGGGAGGAGTACTTAGCGCATGGGCACAAGACCCTGAAAATGCTGTGGCATCATTCCAAGTCAGTGTTGGTCAGGCTGGGACTACCAATAAGACCGTGCGAGTGCCGAAAAACTTCACTCTGAAATCTCCTGGTCCCGGATATACCTGCGGACCTGCCAAACTCGTGAAACCTACGAAGTTTGCATCCCAGGATGGGAGGAGAACGACTCAAGCCCACAGTAAGATCATCCTTTTATGCTCTACTCATTCGACATGCAAGAACATTTCAAGAATAAGTGTCAAACTGATCCCTTGTTTTCTTTATGCAGTGACGTGGAATGTGACATGTACATACTCACAGATTGTCGCTCAAAGATCTCCAACCTGCTGTGTTTCGCTGTCATCATTCTACAACGACACCATTGTTAACTGTCCAACATGTTCTTGTGGCTGCCAGAATAACAGTACTGCTCCAGGAAGCTGTGTAGAGTAAGAATCACTGACAGAACTCAACATGAAAAATAAAGTTCCTTTTCCTTTTGTTCAGTTATTTGAAGGTTGTCTGATTATCTGCGTTGCCCTTCTGACAGAGGCAATTCTCCTTATCTGGCTTCAGTTGTGAATGATCCTCAAAAGAACAGTTTGGCACCTCTAGTCCAATGCACTTCTCACATGTGCCCGATAAGAATCCATTGGCATGTCAAGGTCAACTACAAGGAGTACTGGAGGGTCAAGATCACGGTGACAAACTTCAACTACAGAATGAACTACTCCCAATGGAACCTCGTCACACAACACCCCAACTTCAACAACCTAACTACTATTTTCAGCTTCAACTACAAGTCTCTGAACCCCTATGGCCCAATAAGTAAGCATTTACACTTGAATTCACCCCCTGAATCTGAATGCATTCATGTATACTCTGTTCAGTCCTATCATTTTTAGCCACTGATTTTTTTCTCGTTTGCAGACGATACTGCTATGTTATGGGGGATCAAGTACTACAACGATTTGCTCATGACGGCCGGGCCTAACGGGAATGTTCAGTCCGAACTTCTGTTCCGGAAGGAGCCTTCGGAATTCACCTTCCAGAAAGGCTGGGCCTTCCCGAGACGAGTGTACTTCAACGGCGACAACTGCGTGATGCCGCCGCCGGACTCGTACCCGTGGCTGCCCAACGCTTCCCCGCGCCTGTCAGCTTCTCTTCTCCTCCCCTTCGTTGCCGTTTGGGCAGCATCGGCAGTCTTGCTGCTCCATGCTTAATTACACACAAATGATGTTTCACGAAAGTTTTGGCCTGATTTGGCGTTGCTGCTCTGTTTGTCAACGAGTTTCTGCTGCAAAGTTCTAGATAGTGTGTTGATTGAGAGGAAGATTCAGCCGTGCAGTCACATAACAGCTATTATCGATTAATCCTCCTTGTACATACATATTGCTTATCAATGTTTCTCAAAATCTGACATTGACAAACAAGTCGAATAACTGCTGCTTGTGTAAATTGTACCCATTATTGCTGCGATACTCGCACCGCATAAAACACTCACGCATTTGAGCTAGACTAGTATGCGTAGGCAAATGACCGAGTGAAGTTGATTCAAGTTTGTGCAACGTAGAAATCTGAATGTGTGGCACAGATTTTTTCTGAAAACTATGCTCATGGTCGTGTCCGCTTCCAACCAAGGAAAAACAAAATCTCACTTGGTTGCCCAAACAAAATGCTGTATCTACAACCCAAAACGTCAACTTTCTTCTTCTTCTCTGAAAAAGGTTCTCTAGCACTAGTAAGTAGGTCCAATCATCTTCCCTGTTCTTGCCGCGCTCATCAATATATTCTATTAATTTTACAGATGATACATCATTAATTTTATAGATGATACACCATTCTACCTACTAGAGAGTACCGCGCAACAAATAAATGGAGTACCACTCAGGGAGGATATACTGTACTACTAGCAAGAAAAGCCAACTCAGGGAATCTTCTCCAAAGCAAAGGAAAGCTCCATATCTGTTCAGAACACTGACTCAACGATAGTGCCGTTGGTAGAAACAAAACACCTCGAGGTACGCGTAATCATTTGGAGTTTCATTTTGCGTTTGCCATTGCAGTTGTGGTTGCCATTGCCGTTGTCGGTGCCACTGCAGTTGCCATTGTCGCTGCCACTGCCGTTGCCATTGACGATGTCGCCGCCACTGCAGTTCTCACTGCCATTGCCATTGCTGCAGCTGCTTCCCTTCTTGTGGCCGTTGCCATTGACACGCGGCACCACTTCCACACCAGTGAAGACAGTAAATTCCCGGTCAATCATTTCATTATCGAAGTAGTCAAACCCTGTTGTGGTAGTAGTCTGGAAGAATCTTGCAACGCAGAACCTGCCTGAGCCAAGGTTGACACGCTGAGGCTCCTGCACTACCTGCCATTCCTCAAGTGCGTTAAACTCGTTCCATTTCCCCAGGAGCCGTGGCCGGGAATCCATCGTGGAGATGGTGGAGAGATCAGCAGCAGCCCACTTACCCGTGGTAGAAAGCCCGAACCAGAGTTTGAGCTCAGGCACATATTCAACCTTGCCATAGAACGGTAGCAACCAATTGCCAATTTCTTGCCATGCGTGGTTCACAGTGTCCATGAGGTAAGTGCCAGCACCCTCTGCTGATACCACGATTTGGGAGCCATCACCAACGACAGCATAGGAGGTGACCAGAGGGCAGCGCTTACTGGGGTCACGGACGAATGGCGGCGGTGGGAGAAGGTGGCAGTCTCAGGTCTTGAAGGAGGTCTCCTTGCGCTGGCCATAGATGTACGCCTCGAACTGCTCACTCAGCTGCTCGCAGAATGGCTCCTTTTCTGGAGTGCCTTCCATGACGAAGAGGCTGCCAACACCATCTTCAGGATCCTCCCATTCAGTGTCTGAATCAGCGTCAGAGTAGGCGCTGGCGCTCGAGCTGGGGGCGAAGAGGGAAAAGGGCGTGATTTTGGGTTTGTGGAGGGGAGGGCATTGTCACCACGTGGCGCGAGTCCGCGTCGTAGAGGAAGGTCCTGACACCACGGATGCGGTTGTCCACGATCAGATTCAGGAACCGCCGGGAGAGGCTCATCGTCGATTCGAGCAGTTTTCGGGCATATATAAAACAAAGGGGCAAAAAATTAGAGTGGGAAAAACATTTTGAGTTAAAAATATAGCGATCTACTGTATTTTGAAAGAAAGAGTGAATACAAACCAATATCGACACGGCAGCAAGGAGCGTACATCCTGCAGAGGGCACTTCAAGGATAAGATGGCATCACAGAAACCTTATGGACTTTTGAGAGAACAGGATGAAGTGCCCTCTGCAGGCCGGAGCATGCAGCCGAGAAAGATGGCGGAGGCGAAACGAGATTGTGGAGCACGGCCTGGCCTAGGCATGTAAAGGCCTGGCCCGTTGAATATGAATTCATTTAGCCGTGTCGGGCCGGTCCGTTAAGCACGACAGTATTATCTGGCCTGTTAGGCAAGTTTGGCCTTTTTCGTGCTTGATTGTAGCCATTGTTGCTGCGCGAGCGCGACCAGTACCGGTTGTCACAGAACAGTCACAGGCATTTGATCCAGACTAGTATGCGTAGGCAAATGGCCGAGTGAAGTTGATTCAAGTTTCTGCAACGTAGAAAACTGAGTGTGTTGCCCAGATTTCTCCCTCCAATCAACGAAAAACAAAATCTCACTTGGAGCCCAAACAAAACGCTGTACGTATCTACAACCCAAAACGTCAACTTTCTTCTTCTTCTTCTTCTTCTTCCCTGATGAAAAAGGAGCTCTAGCACTAGTAAGTCGGTCCAATGAAGATCACGCCATGAGTAGCAGCGCCAGGAACGCGACGATGATCACCGAGGCCAGCGACGCCGCGGCAGCCCCTGCTGGTGGGGCGGAGTTGGGCAGGTAAGGGTATGCGTCCGGCGGCGGCATCTGGCACTCGTCGCCGTTGAAGTAGACCTTGCGCGGGAACGCCCATCCCTGCTTGAACGTGAATTTGGTGGCGTCCTTGCGCATGAGCACCTCCGACTGCACGTTCCCGTGCGGCCCGGCCTCCATGAGCTGGTCGTTGAAGTACTTGAGCCCGTAGAACATGGCCGTGTCATCTGCACGCACAAAAAAATAATCGCATCATCACAGATGAAGTCACATCCAGATCTATCAAGCACACACGCTGCACCAGCAGCTGATGATGAACTGAGCAGCAAAGAGATACTGTGACTTCTTACTGATGGACCCGTACGCGACGACGGGCTTGTAGTCGAAGCTGAAGACCTCGGTGATGTTGTCCAGGTTCGGGTGCTGCGCGACGAGCGTCCACTGCGTGTAGTTCATCCGGTAGTTGAAGTTTGTGATGGCGATCTTGGCGCGCCAGTACTCCTTGTAGTTGAGCTTGACGTGCCAGTGCACGCGCACCGGGCACATGTGCGTCGTGCACTGCAGCAGCGCCGCCTCCTTGTCCCCATGGTGCCTCCCGCGCGCCTGCTTCCCCGTCACGGCCAGCCGCTTCGAGTCGCCCCTGCACGAATACATAAATAATGTCAGCTCCAATTCATTCTCGCCATGCGCCGGCCGAAACGGCAAGGCTGCAACTGCAACTGCAAAGAAGAAGAAGATGCTTACTGGACGCAGGTCTTGTGCTCGCATCCGCAGGCGCACTTGCGGCAGGGCACGATGGTGTCGTTGTAGAAGGAGGAGAACGAAACGCAGCAGGAAGGGTACTTGGACGCGAGGTGCTGCGAGTAGGTGCACGTCACGTTCCACGTCACTGCGCGCGTTCATATTCGTCAGTCAGTATCAGCCACGCCATGTCACATATGGACAGTAGTACAAGTGATCGAAGAAGCAATTGATGAGTGCATCATTCAGAGCGCAGGGAATGTTAATAAACAACGCACTGAGAGCCTGGGTCTTGCGCCGGCGGTCGGGGCTGAGGAAGACGGTGGACGGGACGACCTTCCCGGGCCCGCAGGTGTACCCTGGCCCAGGCCCAAGGAGGGTGAAGTTCTTGGGCACCTTGACGGTGCGGTTGGTGGTCCCGGCCTGGCCCACGCTGACCTGGAAGGCCGCGACGGCGGCGGCCGGGTCCTGGCCGTACGCCGCGAGCGCGCCGCCGCGGCAGCAGTTGGCGATCTGCTGGTTGTACGGCACGCCGGGGAGGAGGTCGACGACGGCGGGCGTGCGCTTGCAGCAGTGCGGGATGTTGCCCTTGAACTTGGAGCAGTCGCCTTGCTCCGTCGCCTGCGCGCCCACCATGGACCAGATCACCTCCTTCTTCGCCCACGTCCACCCCACCGTCCAACCCGGGGGGGACATGATGTGCCGGTACATCTGGAAGTTGTTGATCGTCACCACCGCCTGCATTCCTTGTCAGGTAATCAGTGTTCACGATTGACATGACAGGCATGCATGAACACACCACAAGAGAAGAATTATTGAATGGTGGGAGTGACTGGGTCGGTACTCACCACATAGCCGTCAGGCGTCCACGACATGATGTCCCATTTGATGGTAATGTTCCCGTTCGGGTCCAGCGGGTCGTAAGCAGCTGGAAAATAACACACCGCATCAGTCAGTTCGTCTCGACAAACAACACAACACCGAAGCAATGATCGATCAGAAACGGACCTGCGACGGAGAGCACGGCGGCGAGGGCCAGGACCAGCACGGAGCAGCGCAGCTCCATGTTGCTGCCTCGACTCACACAAGGCAACGAAATGCAAGAACAACGACACGGCCACACAAAGCAGTGGGTTGAGCAGCACTGCGCGGCGGGCCTTTAACGCGAAGAAAGCAAGCAAAGCGCAGCAGCGATGGTTTCCGCGGGAAGCTTGCGAGCCAACGGACGGCGGCGGCCGCGATGGCAAAGCTTCACCAACCTCTGTGGTTGGGTTGGGTTGGGTTCCTTCACGGTAACTCATCATCGGCCGCTCCTGCGCCGCGGGTACTGGCTCCGAGACGTGGCCTCTGCTCCAGCTACTACGCGTGCTTTGCTTCTCTCCATACGGTTGCTTGCGGATTGGTTTCTCTCTGCCGAAGCAAGCCGGTTGGTGATCATGGCTCTCGCTTGCTTGGAGTTTTTAGTGGGAGCAGGAGGGAAAGCAGAGTGAGCAATGGCCAGCGCAACGGCCGCGGCACGGTCGCTGATGGCGACGGCGAAACACCGGGGTTCTGTCGCCGTGGCAGGTGCGCGGCTGCTGTCGCGGCTCTCGATTTCTCGTGATCGACGGCACGTGATCTTCCACCACTGCCGGACGTTGACATCTGTGGATGGACATGTTTTGATTTCATCACTTGATACATGAGTTCAGCGATGTTCGATGTCCTAGAGTGGTCTGTTTATTCTGTTCTGCCGGAACTTTTTCCAAGGAAAATATTGCACTGATTATGTGCACCTCTCTGGATCTGGGATGGACGTGTTTTGATTTGATCATTTGGTGCATGAGTTCAAATATGTTCAACGTCCTTTGATAGGGAGCTATTCCTGTTTATTCTGTTCTGCCGGAGCCGACCACGTTTTGCCTGCTGTTTAGTTCCGTCGACGTCGCTTTTTCAATGGCAAATCGGAACCGCACAGAAGATCCACACAAATCGAAGCAAATCCATGTATCATAATCTGAACTCTGAAAAGCGCAGTCTTCTGTACCCAGTTGTAGCACCAAACTACTACTAGTTCAGTATTTAGTAGCAGCACCAAAGATCTTTAGTACCAGCTGGTTGGTGATCACCACAGGTACCATCGGTCATCTCACTTGACGAATCAATACAAACAGTACAGCAAATCGTAAGCAAGAACGACTTGCATCAAAATAACAAGCTAACTCACACAAAAATCAGCCTCTGGAAGGACAGGACGTTGACAATGTGAAACGACTCAGATTCAAAAAGTTGCCGTTCTAGGTTCCACCTTGAGGCAGATAATTGCATTACATTGCATAACACGAATACTATATTAGGCAGTCCTACTGCTGCTGCTACTAATACAACAATATTCTGCAAAACTTGCCAATTTCCCACGTTAAGGCTTATACATACACAAGAGGGCGCATGGATATGAGCCCGTGGATGAAGGCCGGTGCACAAATAGGTTTTCAAGTCTTCCATCTCTTGTCCTGTATGTTATTGTACTCCTACTCCAATTCCAGGATGCAACATTCCAAGTCCAGCCAACAGTACCATCAGCCAACCTGCAAAGTAGAAACAAATTAGCACCCTAGTTCGTGAACTCCAGCCAAAATGTGGGTCATGTTGGACAAAAGATCAAGTATAAAGTACACAGGTTATCTGCGAATTCATTTGTACATTTGTGTGCATGTCAGCATACTCCTGATGAACATCATGAGAACGACACAAAAATTTGAATCAAATCAAACATATAATCAATCTTGCAAAATCATAATGAGATTCCAGCCAAATAATTCAAGGCCTGGATTCTAACCTCCATACAACTCCCCTACAGTTATCACTAAGTAGTATTGAATCCCCGCAAAAAAAAGGTTGTATCGAATCATTCAGCACAAATCAGTTTCACTTTCCAACCTGCCAGAGGCACAATAGAGCATTTCTAATCACAGCACAGCACGTGACCTGATTGCCTCAGCAGCAAATCTACTAAAGAAAACTCCATTCTCTTAAGAACAAGAAGCTGTTTCCAGAGAAGTTTGCAGGGTGGCAAAGTCAAATGTACAGTTAAAAAACAATAAGATAAATCAAACATGTACATACATCATCATGTGCTATTTTGAAAACCTAAAATCAAATTATACTTCTGTGAAACTGCTTGATCACCCAAAAGCGGCGTATGGAATAAGCTGGTTGTATTTATGTGGAGTAATAATTCAGTCAGCCTTGTCCAATTTAAAATGGTTTAATATTTGTCACAATCATAAGCACAGCTGATTCAACTTTTCTCTCATGTATATGTTTTTCACACATATTAGTGTTCTTGTAAATTACATCCCTTAAAACATGGACCATATTGGACAACAGATCGATGTATGGACAGATAAAAGGTATGCAAGATATCAATCTTTTTGTCTATACAAATTCATGCACAAGCCACAAGATTTTAACATCTTCAGTACATCGTAACCACAATATGAAAAATCGTATCAAATAAAACATACAATATATCTTGCATACATAATTACAGCAGACATTCTGTTAGTTCTAAAATCATAACCAGCATCCAGCAAAATAATTCAAGGCGTGAACTCTAACCTACGTACTAACTCCCTTGTCATCAGTCATCACCAAAACATATAGAACCATTCAGCAGGAATTGGTTACACCTTCTAATCTGCAGGAGGCACAATAGCTCAGCGATTCTAGTCACAGCGCAGCAATCAACCGGATTGTCTCAGCAGCAAATCTACCAAACAAAATTCAAATTCCCAATCTTAGCTTCAAGTACAAAGTTCGATTTGGAATCATGCAAACTTCCTTGGACACCATCACTTCAAGCCATTTACAGAGAAGTTTGCAGGGTGGCAAAGTCAAATATACATTTGACGAACAAGAAGTTAAATCAGACATGCTCATGCATCTTCATGTGCTATTTTTTGGACCTAAAATCAAATTATATTTTTTTCTGCCAAATGTTTGGTTACCCAAAAGCGATGCATGCACTGGTTGTATTTATCCGTAGTTATAATTCAGTCAGCCTTGTCCAATTTCAAATGTTTGATATAATTTGGGACATAAGTCATAAGAAGCTGATGCAACTTGTTTTCCTTACGCTTATATGGCTATCTTTTTGGTAAGATCAGAACTCTTATAAAGCCTACAATCCCTCAATGTCATGACAACCAAATGATCAGCAAATCATGTTTTGCCTGCAAGCTACTATCTTTGTATCTCACAAAGCTGAGAAAAGATATTTGAGACATTTGGTATTAATAGAACAGAGCACATCAAAAGTTGCAACTTTTGCAGGCTTAACCTAACCTCATTTACAACTAACCAGCATCCCAAAATCTGGTAATTACACACTTGGTCACCTAAATTGTGATACTTCTTGTATTAATTACGGACCTTAGGACAACTCGCTCAGATAAAATTTGAACAAAACAAAATGAAGAATATAATAGAATATGAGAGGTCACTTAAACAGATGACTGAATATTAAGTACAGATAACAACCAGCCAGGGTACATCAACTCCACATCACGAAACAATGTCCAACTTCATTCCCCAAAACTTAGAAAAACTACAAAGACATGAAACATAAAAAGAAAATCTTCCTTCTACTTCCCTAAAACTGTCACTGATTCCCATACTACCAGAAGTCAATAAAAAACAACACAGAAGTTCCAGATACAACCAATCTACTTATATTCAGACGACGGCATATCAGAAGTTCCAAAAGTGCCAATCTTGGTGCTCCTATTTGCGGATCCATCTTCCACTTTCCTTTCCCCAAAGAATCCACTAAATGACCCATCATTAGAGGATGTTTCAACAGGACCGATCACTGAGCTGTTGATGGGCACTGATATGCTACTAGGTTGAGGATGGCGTTGTCCCATGAACCCTGGCCCACTAATGAGGGCCATGAGAACTGCACCAAGCACAGATGACTGAACAACGGCAGGAATGCCCTGGCGCGCAGAAAGGATGCCCATAGCAGCAGCACCAGAAATAATTGAGTTCCACGTATCCTCTTTCTTGCGCACATACACCAGGGCACAATCGCAGGCTGAAAACATCCCACCCCAAACCGCAAATCTGCCAGCAACACCTGGAACATTCAATCTCATGGCCTCCAGACCACCAGCGATTCGAGTGCCATTGGGAGAGTTGCGGAGACCCCTGACGAAGTGAAAGGCGGAACCTCCCAAGGCACCCATCGTGAACCCCCCACCTGTGTCCTCGAGGATGCGGCGCAGGCCCGGTTCCCTCTCCATTGTGGAAGGAGCAAGAGCGAGAGAGTCGCCAAATCTCTGTCTAGTTTTTGTGTTACAGATCCAGGCACCACCAGAGAGAAGGGATATATGAGAAAGACGGCCAATTGGTCCGCGATAGTATAGGATAGCACTTCTAATTCGGCACGGTTATTAGGTTCGCTAACGAAAATCGCGGCATGTATATAGCACAAGAAAGGAATCGGCTGACCGAGTCCACCATATGCTTTCTAACTTCTGCAGCAAGAACACAAGTCCTACTAGTCCCCGACGAACCAAACAGAACCGAATCGACAGCGACGACCGCGCGCGAGTTTTCTGAATCCGAAATTAACCACAAATTGAACAACACACAAGGCAGGTGAAGTAAAATCGCACCTTTTCCTCACTTGTACTCGAACGACGGTATCGGAGCGCTGGGCGTGTCGAAGCTTTCCAAGATCTCTGACTTGCCTCCGCTTGTGGTAGGTTTCTTCTCCTCCTTCTTCCCGAAGAGGCCACCGAGCCACCCTCCGCTGGAGCTCGCAGCCTCAGGAGGAGGAGGGGGAGTGGCCATCGGCGGCGCCTGCGGCATGCCGGGGAACCCGCCGACGCCAGCCATCGCGGCGGCCATGCTCGGGTCGTCGGCGGGGAGCGGCGGCAGGTTCTGCGGGTTGGCGAGGACGCGGTTGAGCATGAGCCCTGCGCCCTCGATGAGCGCGAGGAGGATCCCGCCCATGAGCGCGGACCTGCCGGCGGCGCCGGCGCCCTGGCGCATGGAGAGGAAGCCGCCGGTGGCGGCGCCGGCGATGATGGAGTTCCACGGGTCCTCCTTCTGGCGCGCGTAGACCATGGCGCAGTCGAAGGTGGAGAAGAGGCCGCCCCAGACGGCGAAGCTCCCGCCGACGCGCGGCGCGTTCATGCGCACGGCCTGCGCGCCGCCGGAGAGCCGCATCCCGTTGGGGGAGTTGTAGGTGCCCTTGATGAAGTGGAAGACGGAGCCGCCCACCGCGCCCATCCCGAACGCGCCGCCCACGTCGTCAAGGATGCGGTCGGGGCACGGCTCCCGCGAAGTCTCCGGCGTGCCCATCTCCCTCTCCGGCTCTTCCTCCTCCTCCGCTCCGGCAGCGGTGGCGGCGGCGGCGGCGGGAGGAAACCCTAGCTCGGACGGAGGAGCTGGGGCGGTGGCGTGGAAAGGAAGTAGGTGAGAGAATTGGGGAGGGCTAGAGGCGTGGTGGCTTTAACTCAGAGGATTCTTCGTCTGCTTAATTAATCAGCTGGTTAGTATTATGTTGCAGCAGTCTCTGGATGCTGGTGGGTTCCGCAGATTACGGTCCACTGTCATGGGCTGTTAGCTTGTGAGGCTATTACCGACATAACGTGGAGGATATTTCCGTCGGCGCTGTCCAGGACTCCAGGTGACCAACCATGGGCCGGCGTGGGGAGGCTAGGAGCCCTGCTAGCCCGTATGAAATTAGCCCATTCAAGTCTTGAGTTTGGGCCTAAAAAACTCGTTACTGCATCGAGAAGTTGGGCCAAATAACTTAGGTCCAGCCAATCCGCAAGCAGTGTCACCCGCATAGGTTTAAAAACCGTTAAAAACCTGACGGTTTTTGGTGAAACCGATCTGATCCGGTTTCATCGAACGTCTGATTTATTATAAAAACCGATCTTATATATATCAAAAATAGTTTTTAGTTGATTTTTTCGATTTTCTAAATTGTTTTTAACAAGAAAAAAAATCAACACTATAGCGGTTAACCCTTGGTCACCAGTCGCCAGCACCACTCACGAGTATGAATCTATAGTAATTGAAGGTAGTACGATTGATCCCAATTAGGGTCAAGTCCGGGTAGTTTTTTCTCACTATCCAAACAATAATATTCGAACAGGAACCACGTACCCATGGTATTAATGCGCTTGGCGTCTGAGAGCTTCATTCTCGTTCTTCCTCGAGGCATTTTTTTTAGTATCAGCATTAACTTTTCAAGAGGCCTGTTTTTGGATCTTATGTCTCTTTGTTGTGATGTTGGCCATACAAAAGTAGTGGCTTGTTTCATAATTGTTCAACCTTGGTCTATTTTATTCGTTTTGTTTTGTCTGTTTCTTTTTTAAAAACTTGTGTGCTATATATATCAAGAATGATATTCTATTTGTTGTAATTTTGAAAGCTAATGTCTCTTTTTGATACAAAGGGTGGACATTAAACATATAAATTCGAGCTATTATTTTTTTCTAAGATAAAAGATCTCATTACAACAGAAAAGGCCTCTAACGGAGGGCAAAAAGTCACTCTAGCGACGGATCGGCCGACCCGCCGCTACACAATCGCAGCTATAACGGCGATCATTCTAAGGACGGAACGAACCACCGCTATAGCCATAATAGTAGCGGTGGGTGACATCTTCACCGCCGCTACCCATAGAACCAAAAAAAAAGGAGACCCTGGGCCCTAGGCACATAGACCCATCGAGGCCCCCGACGCCCCGCGTTGCCGTCGGAGGAGGGGGAGGAGCCGGATCCGGCTTCCCCTTGCTGCACGCCGCCGTGGAGGAGGGGGAGGTGCCGGATCCGGCCTCCCCTTGCTGCGTGCCGCCGTGGAGGAGGGGAGGCGCCTGATCCGGACCCCTTGTCGCGCTTCGCTGTCGAAGAAGGGGGAGGCGCTAGGGACGTGGAGGAATCGAGCCGCCGTCGCGCCAAAGACAAGGAGGAGCTAAGCCGCCGTCACGCAAGGCCGACCCGTGAGGCCGCCACGGGGCTAGATCCAGTCGCCTTGTCGCCGGATCTAGACGACGTCGGCCTCCTCCTCCTCCTCGGCGTTGATGATGTAGGTGGACATCGGCAGCCTCCTCGACGGTCGCGGGCGTCCTCGTCGCTTGTTGTTAGTTCGAGCGGAGGCGGAGTAGATGGTAGTGACTGTGGCTCAATGCCGGTGTCAAGTCGTGGAACCATGGCTGCGGCGGCGTGGTGTTGGCTGGTGAGGAGAGGGAGGGAGGAGGAGGAGGCGGCGACGTGGAGAGGTGAGTGAGGGAGGAGGCGGCTGCGGGCAAGAGAGGTGGGTGAGAGAGGAGGTGGTGGCGGCTTAGGGAGGGAGTGTGAGGGTTAGCCGGTTAGAGTCATCTTTTTTATAGCTGTTGGGCTGTTTTGGGCTAATGGGCTGTGTAGCGGCGGGTTGAAAATGTGACATCCCCTCCGGGATGACCAGGATCGTGTACAGGAGAACGCTCGACGAAGCGAGTTACAACAACACATACATTCACACAAGTCCATATATATTACATCAAGGTATAATACAACCAGGTTTTTGGAAACAAACAAAAGTCTTGCAGCGGAAAAACCTTTATTACAACACGAGTTTTAAAACTCAACAGAAGTTTGTTCTCTGTTCAAAATCAAGTTTGAAACTACGTCTATCTATCTCACTCTCAAACGCACGTCTTGGCTTCTAATCTTCCAGTGATGGGATGCGTTCCCACAGAAGAGAACCTCCCTCCAGCAGTGGCCCTTCCTCTTGCATGCCTTCTGACCATCCGTAGGAGCTTGGCTCACCACCTAAGCATAAAATCATTCGAACAGACCCTGAGTATCTAATATACTCCGCAAGACTGACCCGTCAACGTGGCTCACTAAGGTCGACACCTAGAATGCTTAGGCCTTTGACTGGTGCATTGACTCAGACTTGCGAAAAAACAACACTTACTAGTGGATATCTATTTCATATTTTAGCTCAAGATTATATTCATTAATAATAAGGTTTGCATCCTGCAACTATTGCAATCAACATTTATCAAATCAAATTAAATAGTTTAAAATAATCCTTCTCCTTCTCGTTACTCTCGATTATCTCCGTTCGCGCCAAGCGAACAAGCGGTACTCATTGCTATCAGGGACAACGATTTGAATCAATTTCTATCAGCTGGATAAAACCCGATTTCACGACACATACGCACCGCATTGATCGTATATGACAACTTTTCCCACTAACCCCAACCAGAGGTCGATCCGTTTCCAACTCCACCGGGAATATGAAGACCCCACTAGATACCCGTCCCAGACATTATCCATGGGCGACCATCATTTCCCTCCCGTGAGACTTCAATCTCACTAACAACCAGTAAAAGAAAGTTGGCTACGTCCTACCACTGAGGCAGTTAGGGTACATCAGCTTACTAGGTCCCATATACCAGCATATAGACGGTACTGTTCAATGCTTGTTTATGGAGCCGCCAACGGTTTAGTCCTAATTTTACACGGACGGGGCTACCACCTTGCAAGACCCAGTCTTTGCCCTTTCCTCTACGGGGCCCGTCTGGTCTCATCATTATCATCATCTTTTATTTAATTCTCAAAGATCTCAAATAACTTAAAGCCTCCATGCTTTAATATCATCCTATGCAGTGCTACCGACAATCCTACGACATAAGCATAGCGCCTATCGTGCTACCTGTACCTGTATAGGATAAAAACATCATAGGATACGGTAGTGATACAGGTGAGTGTCAATCAATTCCTGGAACCTAATGCACAAGCATGACTCGACTGACTGTGATAAAAGAAAGAATTTAAAAACATAGTTGGGATGCACCGGGGCTTGCCTTGGGTTTAACATGTTTTAATTTAAATTAATAACCCTTAAATTAAGTCCATTAATAAGAAGGGTTTAACATATTTTAATTTAAATTAATAACCCTTAATTACCCCATTTAAACATAAAATAAATTCATTAACAAAATAAATATTAACTTAGAAAATAAATTAATTAACAATTAAAAGATAATTCCTAAACTTAATTAAATACTTAAAAATCATATAAAATAAATATTAAATTTTATTTCATAAAGTGGTAGAGGAAATTATTTGGAACCTAACAAAATTGATTCCACGGTTTTAGGAAGCCTAATTTATTTGCTAGATTTTATTTAAACTCTGGAATTATTTTTAAATGAAAAGCCTAGGAAAAGAAAAGAATAAACGAAAACTGGATTGTGGCCTTATGGGCCTTCGGGCAGCCCAGCTACTACTGGACTCGGTCCAGCAGCACAGCGGCACTGGGCGTGGGCACGGCCCAGCCACGCGGCGGCCTATCCGGGGCGGGACGCGACCCAGCGATGCGAGCACTTGGGCTCTCACGCGCGCCATGGTGTCCTGGCCTTTTGGCCCAGTCGCGCCGGCATGGCCCAGCTACGGGGAGCACTCGGCTCGCCCGCGGAAAGATGGCAGAGGAGAGAGCTACGGCGATGATTCCTTACCAGAGCAGAGGCGACGGCGAGCGGCGGCGGAATCGGGGCTTGGTAATGGCGGCGACGATTAGCAATCCACGACGAGAAATAGTCCTGGGCAGCGATGGGAAGTCGTCGGAGTGGTTGTTGCGACGGTTTGGAGCTGTGGGAGAGGCCGAGAGGTCGTCGGCGGCGATGAGCGGGCACGGCTGGCGGTCGCGGAAGAAAACAGGGGAGGCGAGCTGAGCACGAGAGAGAAGAATGAGAGAGAGAAGGGAAAAGGGGATCGGGTAAATCCCTTCCTCGGTAAGCGACGGCGGGGCCCAACTACAAGCCCGCGTGGTGCCTCCGGCGCTCTCGCGCGCGCCAGCGCTGCCCCGGCGCGAGCGGTGCGCGGCGCTGGGTGCCGGTGGTTGACAGGTGGGTCCGGCGGGTCCCACCGACAGTAAAGGTAAGTAAATTATTATTATTTTTAAACCAGAAATATCATAATACTCCCCCCTTAAAGGAATCTCGTCCCGAGATTCAAAAACATACCGTATTAAATGGCCGCGGTTTGGAGAAACATTGGATAATTTGTTTTGAGAAACTCCTCTTGCTCCCATATAGCTTTCGACTCTGAGTGATTGCTCCATTGAACTTTGTAAAACTTGGTAGTTCTGTGCCTTGTCACCCGATCCTTCGTATCAATAATTTTGATTGGATACTCGTCATAAGTTAAATCAAGCTGTAGTTGCCCCACTTCTTTGATAACAACATCTGCCGGTGCCTTCAGACACTTCTTTAGTTGAGAAACATGAAAGACGTTGTGAACTCCGAAAAGATGTGTAGGCAATTTCAGCCGATAAGCTACGGGTCCACATTATTCTTGAATAACAAAAGGTCCGATATATCGTAGTGCCAACTTTACTTTGATTCCGAATTGTTGAACACCTTTTGTGGGAGATACTCGCAAATATACCTGATCTCCAATGTCGAACATTAACTTCCTCCACCTTTTATTGGTATAGCTGAGTTGTCGGGATTTGGCCCGCTTCAAATTTTGTTAGATCATGCGTACTTGTTCTTCTGCTTCCTGTACTATGTCAGGTCTGAAAATCATTCTCTCACCACTTTTAGACCAATTTAATGGTGTGCGACAACTTCGTCCATATAAGGCATGAAATGGTGACATCCCAATACTCTCTTGATAGCTGTTATTGTAAGAGAATTCTGCCAAAGGTAAACATTTTTCCCAATCTTTGTTGTATGTCAACACACATGCTCGGAGCATATCCTCCAGATACTGATTGATTCGTTCCGTTTGCCCATCTGTCTGCGGATGGTAAGCTGAGCTCCGAATCAATTGTGTTCTAAGAGACTTATGTATTTATTCCCAAAATCTGGATATAAATTGAGTTCCTCTATCCGAGGTTATAGTCTTTGGTATTCCATGCAATTAAAGAATACGAGATATATAAAGCTCGCCATATTTCTCCACAGTATACTGAGTATGTACTGGGATGAAATGAGTAGACTTGGTTAATCTATCAACAATGACCCAAATAGAGTTGTGCTTTCGTGGACTTAGTGCTAAGCCGACAATAAAGTCCATACTAATATCTTCTCATTTCTAGGCAGGAATGCTTAAAGGTTGAAGGAGTCTTGCTTGTTTTAAATGATCAGCCTTTACCCGTCGACAAGTATCGCATTCATTGACGTATTTTGCTATTTCTCTTTTCATCCTTGTCCACCAAAATCTCTGCTTCAAGTCCTGATACATTTTATTCGTTCCGGGATGACTAGAATATTTGGAGGTGTGAGCTTCATCTAAAGTTTTCTTATGAAGATTAAAGTCCTTAGGAAATACTATTCTATTCTTGAACCAGACAATACCCTCATCATCTTCTCTGAATCATGTTATATCTCCAGTCTTTATTCGCTTCCTTATATGTTGTATACTCATATCCTTCTTTTAGGCTATCATAATATCTTTTTGAATTATGGGAACAAGTGCCAGGTTAGTTAGTACCCCATATGGAATAATACGAAGATCCGGTTCACTCACTCCTCCCTTTAGTTCCTTGGTCAATTTCTGAGGGGTGAGATTATTGCAATGCGCTTGTCGGCTTAAAGCGTCTGCTGTAACATTTGCTTTACCTGGATGGTAATGAATCTCGATATCATAATCTTTAATTAATTCCAACCATCTTCTTTGAGTGGGGGTGGTTAGGTCTACTGTTGACCCACTATATAATCTGACCTGTGTCAGCAAAAATATGGCGACTATCGCCATCCTATCCAGACACTCGTAACTCTAGTCTCCTACCCGGTGGCTATACAATCTGACATTCTGTCAGCAAAAATGGTGCAAACAATATGTTAACCCTTAAGAAAAATCTAGCAAACAATATGATGCAAACAATATGTTAACAGTAAAACAAAGTAACAAAACAGCGAGAGGAAAAAAACTAGTAGTATAAGAAAAATCTTAACCCTTAAAACCCTAAAATTTTTAATTATATAAAATGACATGATGCAAACAATATGCAACTCAAAGTTAATAAGTTAGCAGTTAGAAACACGCTCTAAAACGAATAGCAACATCAACTCGTGTCGTCTAGCGTCTTTCTAACCTACCGTTCTCACTCGTGGGGTCCTAAGAAAATTTTTGCAAATTGAGTTTTGAAAACGGAGTTGAGAATGTTATGTCGTTGCTCCTGTATTGCTCTGATACCAGCTGTGACATCTCCTCCGGGATGACCAGGATCGTGTATAAGAGAACACTCGACAAAGCGAGTTACAAAAGCACATACATTCACACAAGTCCATATATATTACATCAAGGTATAATACAACCAATTTTTTAGAAATAAACAAAAGTCTTGTAGCGGAAAAACCTTTATTATAACACGAGTTTTAAAACTCAACAGAAGTTTATTCTCTGTTCAAAACCAAGTTTGAAACTACGTCTATCTATCTCACTCTCAAAGACACGCCTTGGCTTCTAATCTTCCGAAGATGGGATGCGTTCCCACTGAAGAGAACCTCCCTCCGGCAGTGGCCCTTCCTCTAGCATGCCTTCTGACCATCCGTAGGAGCTTGGCTCACCACCTAAGTATAAAATCATTCGAACAGACCCTGAGTATCTAATATACTCCGCAAGACTGACCCGTCAACGCGGCTCGCTAAGGCCGACATCTAGAATGCTTAGGCCTTTGGCTGGTGGGTTGACTCAGACTTGCGAAAAAACAGCACTTACTAGTGGATATCTATTTCATATTTTAGCTCAAGATTATATTTATTAATAATAAGGTTTGCATCCTGCAACTATTGCAATCAAAATTTATCAAGTCAAACTAAATAATTTAAAATAATCCTTCTCCTTCTCATTACTCTCGATTATCTCCGTTCGCGCCAAGCGAGCAAGCGGTACTCATTGCTATGAGGGACAGCGATTCGAATCAATTTCTACCAGCTGGGTAAAACCCGACTACACGACACATATGCACCGTATTGGTCGTATATGACAACTTTTCGCACTAACCCCAACCAGTGGTCGATCCGTTTCTAACTCCCCCGGGAATATGGAGACTCCACTAGATACCAGTCCTAGACGTTATCTATGGGCGACCACCATTTCCCTCCCATGAGACTTCAATCTCACTAACAGCTAGAAAAAGAAAGTTGGCTACGTCCTACCACTGAGGTAGTTAGGGTACATCAGCTTACTGGATCTCATATACCAGCATGTAGACGGTACTGTTCAATACTTGTTCACGGAGCCGCCAACGGTTTGGTCCAAATTTGACACGGACGGGGCTACCACCTTGCAAGACCCAGTCTTTGCCCTTTCCTCTACGGGGCCCGTCCAGTCTCATCATCATCATCATCTTTTATTTAATTCTCAAAGATCTCAAATAACTTAAAGCCTCCATGCTTTAAGATCATCCTATGCAGTGCTAGCGACAATCCTACGATATAAGCATAGCACCTATCGTGCTACCTGTACTTGTATAGGGTAAAAACATCATAGTATACGGTAGTGGTGCAGGTGGGTGTCAATCAATTCCTGAAACCTAATGTACAAGCATGACTCGACTGACTGTGATAAAAGAAAGAATTTAAAAACATTGGTGTGATGCACCGGGGCTTGCCTTGGGTTTCGTCCAGATATGACGACGCAGACGTGGGGTCGGTCTCAACAATTATCACCTCTGGTCCACTGTCAGTAGATGGCTCGACGATCTCGGGTTCTATATAATTGGTCGACACGTCGCAAGTTAGTATCAGCGATGCATGAAATATGGTATGCAATGCATTAAAAATGATGATTCGATAAAATATTTAGACTAAGAATTTTAATTACTCTTATCTGAAGTATTTCCTTCACAATAAGAGTAATTAAATCCATTAATGATAAGGATTTAACATATTTTAATTTAAATTAATAACCCTTAATTACCCCATTTAAACATAAAATAAATTCATTAACAAAATAAATATTAACTTAGAAAATAAATTAATTAACAATTAAAAGATAATTCCTAAACTTAATTAAATACTTAAAAATCATATAAAATAAATATTAAATTTTATTTCATAAAGTGGTAGAGGAAATTATTTGAAACCTAACAAAATTGATTCCACGATTTTAGAAAGCCTAATTTATTTGCTAGATTTTATTTAAACTCTAGAATTATTTTTAAATAAAAAGCCTGGGAAAAGAAAAGAATAAACGAAAACTGGATTGTGGCCTTATGGGCCTTCGGGCAGCCCAGCTGCTACTGGACTCGGTCCAGCAGCACAGTGGCGCTAGGCGTGGGCACGGCCCAGCCACGCGGCAGCCCAGCGACGCGAGCACTTGGGCTCTCGCGCGCGCCACGGTGGCGTGGCCTTTCGGCCCAGCCGCGCGGGCATGGCCTAGCTGCGGGGAGCACTCGGCTCGCCCGCGTTCGCGCGCGCATGGCGGCACGGCTGCGCGGCCGCGGCGGCCCGGCCGACCCCCCCCCCCCCCCCCCATGGCACGACTTGGCTAGCTAAAGCAAAGAAGAGGCGGCGGTGCGGGAAGATGGCAGAGGAGAGAGCTACGGCGATGATTGCTCACCGGAGCAGAGGCGACGGCGAGTGGCGGCGGAATCGGGGCTCGATAATGGCGGCGACGATTAGCAATCCACGACGAGAAATAGTCCTGGGCGGCGATGGGAAGTCGTCGGAGTGGTTGTTGCGACGGTTTGGAGCTGCGGGAGAGGCCGAGAGGTCGTCGGCGGTGACGAGCGGGCACGGCTGGCGGTGGCGGAAGAAAACAGGAGAGGCGAGCTGAGCACGAGAGAGAAGAATGAGAGAGAGAAGGGAAAAAGGGATCGGGTAAATCCCTTCCCCGATAAGCGACGGCGGGGCCCAGCTGTAGGCCCGCGTGGCGCCTCCGGCGCTCCCGCGCGCGCCAGCGCTGCCCGGGCGTCGGCGGTGCGCGGTGCTGGGTGCCGGTGGCTGACAGGTGGGTCCGGTGGGTTCCATCGACAGTAAAGGTAAGTAAATTATTATTATTATTAACCAGAAATGTCACAATAATGGGACGCTGCTACTCTCATTTTAGAAGCGTACTTATAGAGCTTTTTTGTAGTAGTGGCTATTGCTTTGAAGCGTCTTCTTGTGCGCTTGCATTATGCGGTATCGTGCAGTAGTAGGCTGTCATATACTCCATCCATGACATTTCTATGATCGAGATACATGTGCACAAAACAACATCACTTGATTTGAAGTGTCTTTTTGTTTCTCTATTTTATTTTTGTTCAGCGAAAACGACCAACGTACGTGTCGACAACTCGATGGTGTAATATACTAGTATACTTGATTTGTCTCGTGCGTGCTGTCACTGCATATCTCACGCGCGCTGTCACGGACAGATGGGTATTGAGATATCCGCGGTATGGATATTCAAGCGTTGCCAGCGCCGCCGTAGTGGATCATCATCCTGATCGATGCTGCAAGTTGGTTGGGATATATACTCCCATGCTCGGACAGGCTACTACGCCGTGTCTCTCGTAAGGAGTAGAAAACCATCAAGGTTTGTTACACCCACAGATTCATCATCAGAGAAACCAAAGAAAACCCAGTCGTCTCCGTCCGACTGCAACGCCACGGCTAACAAAAAGGACTGCCCTGTAATGGCGACGATCTAGAATCTAGATAGATTCCTAATTATCCAACGTATGCGATCCGGTGATGTAGACCGGTATTCATCACCTCCAGTTATACGGAGGAAATCCATCCGCCGCACACCCCCTCCCGTCTTATTATTGGTGGGCCCGGTCTTCTTCTCTAACGACGGAGGCTGCCGGAGAATCTTTATGGGGTTCGGATTGCCGGAGGGCCTCTATGCTCCCCAGACATAGAGGGGGCCGGCCGGCCGGGGGTGGCGGGCGTGACCCGGCGGTGGGCCGTGGCCCGGCGATGCGGCGAGACGGCGGCGGTGCCGCCGAAGCCGCGGGCGGTAGGAGGGCGGTGGACCGGAGTCGGTGGCGGGGGTGTCGCGTCGCCGACCAGTTAGCGTGACAGCGACGCTGAGTGGCGGAGGCGGCAGCGGTGGACGGCGACGGAGGCGGCGCGGGCGCCACCGAAGCCGGGGGAGGCGGTCAGAGGCGGGGGCGAACGGCGAGAGGATTTAGCGCGGCAGCGGTGATGAGTGGTGGTGAAGGCGACGGGGGCGCCGTCGGAGCCGGGCGGGAGGCAGTTGGAGGCAAGGGCGAAGACGCGAGAAGAAAAATCAGGAGGTGTGCGGCGGATTGCTTCCATCCGGTCGACCGGTAACGACGACCTCTCGATGTAGACAGCGTCGAATGAACGCGAGACAATGACGCGAGCTCTCGTGCGGGTGGCGGCGGAGAGAAACGGTCTTGACCTGCACCACTGCTCGAAAAGATAGAGAGAGTTGACCGGGCTTAACGGTTTGCGGTCGCGACGGAGGAACGAACGGGTTGACCTTGCCTGAACACGGAGCACGCACGAGCGCACCGAAACTTTGACGAGGCGA
Source organism: Eleusine indica (assembly GCA_030378355.1). Taxonomy (NCBI): domain Eukaryota; kingdom Viridiplantae; phylum Streptophyta; class Magnoliopsida; order Poales; family Poaceae; genus Eleusine; species Eleusine indica. The sequence continues at coordinate 44,370,566 of CM059500.1, forward strand.
CGAGGCGCGCGGCAAGCAAAACAGCCGGCGGCCCGTGGTTTCGAGTTCATTCCGACTCGATACGGGCACGGTCAGCTAGCCGGCCAGAATCTTAGAAAGTAGAAACCCCCCGTTCGCCCACAGGAAATTAAAACGAGCCGCGCGACACCGCGACATACCGAAGCAAATTTGCTGTTCTTGCCGCGTGCTGCTGCCACATTTGCACGTGTATATAAACGGACGCCGGCGGGTTTGCATGGCACGGCGGTGAGGCACAGGGAAAGGCGGAAAAGGCTACTAGCTAGCTAGCAGCTAAAGCCAAACAGAACAGGCGGTTTCTCAGAGTTTCAGGGATCAGCTGAATCCATCAACGTCGGGCAAGCAATAAGAGCAACTCAATCGACATGGGCCGTTGGTTGAAGCCAGATGTACGCACCAGATTCCTCTCAATGTCGTTGTTCATATAGCGAGTTAACACGTGTGTGCTTAACTTGTTTTCTGCTCTCTGTTGTGCGTCTCCAACGTATATGCAGGTGTACCCTCTGATCGCGGCCATGTCGTTCGTGACGGGGATGTGCGTGTTCCAGCTGACCCGGAACATGCTCATGAACCCGGACGTGAGGGTGAACAAGAGCAATAGGCAGAGCGCGGTGCTGGAGAACGCCGACGAGGGCGAGCGGTACAGCCAGCACGCCTTCCGCCGCTTCCTCAGTACCCAGCGCCCGGAGGTCTTCCCCGCGCTCAACCGATTCTTCTCCGAGTCGGGAAACAAATGATGATGATGATCGTTTCCGCAACTGTTCAATGCAATTAAGCTCTTCTTCTTTCATGCTAGTACTACCTTCTCTTGTTTTTCTTCCCTCTCTCTTGAGGGAAGACATGGTCTTTTATATGCTACCTCGTGTGGTCAGAGATGTATGTCGTTGTGAAATCTCGCGTGTAAATAATAAAGTCAGCTTGATGTTTTGTGATTTGCCTATACTAACGTGCATGTGTGACTAAGGTACAGTCATATTTGAACCAAGTTTCGAGTCAATTTATGATGAGTTGCCACCACATGCATGTTCTCATCTATCCACAATGCGGACTGAATGTGAATGGTTAAGATCGAGGAAGGTGTAATTTTTAGTCTGATCAGTCGAGGCAGGCTGTGAATGAAATGTAACAGTGGAAGCGACTAAATTAACAAGCTAATCTCTTATAGATATTTCACCGAACACCTTATGTATAGTAACGAAAAACAACACATATGCTTCAAACCACACAACCACAAGCTGTTTAATGATTCAATAAGAATATATTCACATCAACTAGCTTATCAACAACAATAATTCTATCATCATAATATTAAAGAACACATGTATGTCTCTCATGCCAAATCTTCCATACAAGCAACCACTTGAGATATAGCAAGCAATATGATGAATTAATCAACTTGTATGACAAAGAAAATACTAAAACAATAGAAGACACACAGATTTACGTGAAAAATCTCTTACGGGAAAAACCAACGGGAGGTGGCAGACAATAATCCAATATGAAGATGAAGAATACAAGAGGTGGGAGCCAACAAGATGGGGAAGCTCCAAATCCCCAAATCACTCTCTCAAATTGATGGATTTGTTACCTCTCAATCCTCTCTCTTTTCACCCTAACCCTAGATCTCCCTCCCTCAAGAACAAGTGAACAAACAGAGCAATCTCGAGTTTGGTTTGGGGCTGGTTTTGTAGTTTTTTAGAACACCCCCTAAAGTTATAGTTTATGATAGAAAAGCCTCTATTCAGTCTATTATACATATAAGCTATGTTTTGCATGATACATTAGCTAAATTAGTCCACAAAGAATGAAACTAGGAGCCGCATATCACAATTATCCACCTCAACGATAATTGAACCATAGAGCCAATAAAAGATCCAACCTTCAAATAGCTCATCTTCCAGTGAATAAATCAACATGTAACAAACTCACCGCCTCACTTGAGAGCTAACTCGGGCAAGCATGAACACCCACCAAGTTCAAGCAATGCTCAAACTTGGTCCTCGGAACCACTTTGGTTAACATATAAGCTGGGTTGTCTTTTGTGCCAATTTTTTCAACAAACAAAGCTTTACTTTTCACATGAATCCAAATAACGAAATTTCGCACGTCGATATGCTTGGTTCTCTCATGAAATTTTTCATCTTTTACAAGGTGAATCGCACTTTGATTATCATAAAAGACAACATGATCAACTTGCTCAATGTCCAAATCACAAAGAAAACCATGCAACCAAGTAGCTTCCTTCACTCCCTCAGTCAATGACATAAACTCAGGTTCTGTGATAGATAAGACAATTATATGCTGCAATGTTGCCTTTCAACTAATACATGACCCACACAGCTGAAATACGATACATAACCAATGAGGGAATCAAAATGTACCACCACTTCAAAATTTGGATCATCTTTTTGGTTCATGTGACTTGTTCGAGTTATTTAGGACACCATCCTGAGATATTCTCATAAAATCAGAAAAAGCTAATGTTAAAGACACTATCAAGATCAAATATAAAATATCTCATCTTTTTTATTATGTATATCTGGTATACATGTACATGTTCTGTCCCCGATGCAACATGTTATGGGAGTTAGCGGACAATGAATCGATGCTCAAAATTCTAAAAACTAGTATAGCACGCATGCGCCATGCATATGTTTCCAATAATTTTGTAGAGAAAAATTACCAAACAAAACACCTTCATACATTAGGAAACAACAACTTTGTTATTCAACTAATAAAAAATTTCATCATACAGCCCATAAAAAAAATATTATATTCTATCCACAACTACAAATAGTTAACTTTAAAAAGTCCATACCTTTTGATATACTCAAACAAATCAAGAGGTTAAAATACTCTATGAAACATACTATAAAAACTTCCATTGTGGTGTAGAGCGACTCAATTTCTAATATCACTAAGCAACTCACAAAATGAAAATCACAACTGTAATTGAGCAACCTTTAGAAGCTCATAACTTCTAATATACTAAACAAAAAATTTTGAGTTTAAGTACTCATTTGAAAGGTATTGTAAATATCGACAACTTTTGTTATTATGGATTTTAAAAATTAGACACCAAAAATCCCTAAAGCAATATTGACCTATCACGCGCACTATTCAAACTTCGTTGTCGCATAAAAGAGATAGAGAGAGGTCAGGATCTTAACGTTTCTCTATTTGTTCTTCAATATCTCTCTCTATTCTCTTGCCACAAGCTACTCACCAATCTCTTATGAGAAAAAATCAAAAGAAAATGGATTCACGTCATTAATCATTTTGACAAGACATCATAGTCAAGTAGCTTAAACTAGTTTGAGCTCAAAGTACATGAAACACATTACTATCGTCCCGTCACACTAACATGTAGATTTAATCAAATTGATTTTAATTTATTGAATGCCAAAGAGAAAATCTAAGAATAAGTGTCCAAAACATTATATACTCTAATCTTGTAACCAATATATCTCATTCGAGCTTAGAATGTATATATTCCTAAACTAACACGTACATAACAATTAGGGCCCATGTTATTCGATATCTAAAACTTATAACATGTTTACATCATTGCCGCATATTAAATACCAATCTCTTGCTTGGTTAATTAGATATCTTTAATCTCGAAATGTCATAATAAAAAATATCTAATTTTAGATAACCATGGCCTCTGGTTCGAGTGAATTGTTTTACGATGTAGCTTGGCTTAAATGTGTGCATGCAAAATGTCAAAGTCTAGCAATCGGATAGCCCCTTTATTTCGTTATCTTATGGTGCGCACTACGGTCTTCTCGCATTGCGTTAAGTCAATCTTACCATGGTCCTTGCCCTGACCCAGACTGACAAGTGACAAACGCCGACGTGTAACGCCGGCAACGAGGTGAACTTTCTGACCTTTTCGTGGGCTTGTAGCAGTCGTGCTATATGCGACTTGCTCAGGCACGCAGCCTCGGATCTCTCAATTCCGAGAACCGCGCGCGCGACGCTCGACAAGGCCGGCTCCGCGGCACTTGCACCGGAGAAGATGCGCACGAACAGTGTGGCGGTGTGGTTCAACAGGTCCTGTCCATTTGCGAGTTTACACGCTTGATCTAAACTGTTACTACCTTCTTCCTCTGAAAAAAAAAAAGTGGTCTCGCGTCGCAAGCAGAGATCACGTCGCATGCCCAAACGCGTTAGTTTAGTCCAGAAACGGTACGCCGTGGCACCTCTGATTCGGTGGTAAGTTCTCCTTGGCACGCTGTGACGTGCACCGCGGAAAGGCGCGTCTGGAGATGTGATGGTCAAGTGACCTCGCTCGCAGTCGCACACAAGAACTCATCACAGCTTGTTGCGTCTTTACGTTCTTGGCCCACGTCCAAGTGGCACCACAAATTTCACGGGCTGGGCCGGACCCGATTGCACGGCCGGACGTTTTGAACGGGTCGTCGAGCCGTGCCAAAGCGCCTCGCTCCCAACGTCTCTGTGTCGTTCCCTTCCCACGCACGCAAAACAGCATCACTCATCAACCAGCCAGCCCACCCGCCGCGGCCGGTCAGGTCCACCGCCGCCCGGCCGGCCTCCTCCATTTATACGCGCCCCGCCCCGCCTCTCCTCCCCCTCCCCACTCCGGCCACCCCCACCACTCCTCCGCCCGCCCGCCAGATAATCGAGATGGCTTCCTCCCACGCGCCGCAGCCGCTGCTCAAGGACGAGCTGGACATCGTCATCCCGACGATCCGCAATCTCGACTTCCTCGAGATGTGGCGGCCCTTCTTCCAGCCGTACCACCTCATCATCGTGCAGGACGGCGACCCCAGCAAGACCATCCGCGTGCCGGAAGGGTTCGACTACGAGCTCTACAACCGCAACGACATCAACCGCATCCTCGGGCCCAGGGCCGCCTGCATCTCCTTCAAGGACTCCGCCTGCCGATGCTTCGGATACATGGTCTCCAAGAAGAAGTACATCTACACCATCGACGACGACTGCTTCGTGAGTGCCTGCCTGCCTTTCCCTTCCATTTCCCCCTTCCTCTGCTCGTTCTGTTCCGGTCCGAGGGGATCGATCCGGTTGCCGGCCGGTCCCCTGTTAATTAGTTTGTCGCGGGTCAGTTTGGTTGGTATGGGGACGAATCGGATCTGGGTGAGGTAGACGGCGGCAGCTGCGAGATCTTTAGTTCTTGCTACTAATATCATTCTCGATGATTTGGGCTGAAAGATTTGGGATACAGCAACGCGCAAATAGATTGGGATTTGCGAGGCGAAGTCGGCGACCTTGCTATTACTCATGTTGTTACGGTCTAAATAACAAACTTGTCAGTTGTACAGTTAGTCTCTGCTCTGGGTAGGTAGAATGCAGATTGCCCGTGTTTCGGGTGATTGATTGAGTGATATATCGAGCGGGATAGTAGTGTCTCCCCAGTTCTTGGAATGGCAATGTATAGTCGCAGCTATCAGATCTGTTCTGTTCAGGTACTAAGTTGGTTGTTAGACGGCATTTTTGGCTTGTTTCCATGCTGAAAAATAACTACCATTGGATCTAGCAGCGCTTCTGTGCCTCTGAATTAGGCCCTGTTTGGATTCCTTCCAGTTTTTAAGAAACTAGTTTATAAACCAGTTTCTTAAAAACTGGTTTATAAAAAACCTGCATAGGGGTGTTTGGATCCCAGTTTCTAAAAGCTGGTTTCTTAAAAACTGGCATTAGGTGGTCTAACCCAGATTATGAGTTTCTTAAAAACTCATAAACCAGTTTTTAGAAACATAAAAAAAACTGGCCTGTTTGGAGGCCCTCCAGTTTCTAAAAGCTGGTTTCTTAAAAACTGAAGGTATCCAAACAGGGCCTTACTGAGGGGCTGCAAGGGATGTGTATGCGCATCGGTTCCAAGCAAAACAACCATTCTTGGTTTCAGATATCAATACATGACTCGTACATATCGCTTTACAGCCATACTTTGTTGGTTGTACTGATGCATATGCATTGTTTTTTTTTTTCTGCTTGAGGGTCATAATCAGTAGACAGAGTACCTAAGAGACAAAAATGTTTGGATAAACATATGGGACAAGACAGAGAGTTGCACCTTCCATGGTTTATTCCGAAACCAAACTATGCATGCCGAACGGCATATCCTTGTAGCCTTGCATCGCTCTGTCTTCTTCTTATTGCCATGCACCTAATCGTATATTGTTTTATGCGATGAATACAGCTAATTGTATATGTAATGATAGATCAACAACAACCGCTCTGAAATCACCGCCACCTGGATGGACCATGTCATCATCAAGCCTTGCATTTCACTTCACCTTTTGTTTTATTCTTGCATTGTCTGGGTTGGGGCTGACACAGGAGATCCAGACTGCTAAAGAATAACAATTGATCAAAGAATATCTATTCAAAAAATGACGACTGTAGGCATAAGAGGCCATGTTCAAGAGCCATTGGAACTGATAGGAGTAACAGTAGGGTAGTTAAAAATATTCTTACATATTGTTTCAATCTTAATAGATATTCTGTCCGAATAATTTAATTTATACTAGATCGTTTGGTTTGGCTTGGCTTGTGATGCAGGGATCTAGAGACAATGCAAACATCTCCTTTTCTTTCTTTTGCATGGAAAATACCACGTGGATGTTCACTTTTTTGGCATTCTTTGTCTCAAAGGAAGGCCTATAGAATAGTTTTCTATGTTAGATGGAAGTTGACTCTAGCACATGCAACTCTCTTGTGATTTAAAGTTATAACCTCGGAATGTGATGTTGTTATTTTAGTCCTCTGCTCTGCACTAGTTAAAATACAATTGTTAATGCTAATACATACCTGATCTTGACTAATTGTTTATCACTCATCACTGTCTCATTCTATACTTTTGGCAAACTTGCAGGTTGCTAAAGATCCATCAGGAAAGGACATCAATGCACTTGAGCAGCACATCAAGAACCTTCTGAGCCCTTCTACCCCATTTTTCTTTAACACTCTGTATGACCCTTACCGTGACGGTGCTGATTTTGTTCGCGGGTACCCCTTCAGCCTTCGTGAGGGTGTTCCAACTGCTGTTTCTCATGGGCTTTGGCTCAACATTCCAGACTATGATGCACCTACCCAGCTTGTCAAGCCCCTTGAGAGAAATAACAGGTAACGACATTACATTTGAGCAGCTCTCATCATTTTGACGAACCTTTTTTGCTTTGCTAAAATGGTATTTTCTTTATAAAAATCAGGTATGTGGATGCTATTCTTACAATCCCAAAGGGCACACTCTTCCCAATGTGTGGAATGAACCTTGCATTTGACCGTGAGCTCATTGGTCCTGCAATGTACTTTGGTCTTATGGGTGATGGCCAGCCTATTGGTCGCTACGATGATATGTGGGCTGGTTGGTGCACCAAGGTATATCCTATTATTTTTCTTCAGATTATTGGCTCTGCTGTTATTTGTGCTAGTTACAATCTGAAGAGTTTTGCAAGCTTGGTAACTAGCACAAATAACAGCAGACCAAATTGATGGCTCTGAACAATTGGGTGTATGGTGTGTGTTTTGCAAGCTTGGTAGCCATTCATAGTCGACACTTATTGGCACTGCATTATTTGGTGATTTAGTGCAGTATTATTTTATCAGTGAATAACTGTGCAAACCTTAACAGTGTCTTATATGATGAAATGCAGGTGATTACTGACCATTTAGGCCTGGGTGTGAAGACTGGCTTGCCCTATATCTGGCACAGCAAAGCAAGCAACCCGTTTGTAAACCTGAAGAAGGAATACAACGGCATCTTCTGGCAAGAGGAATTGATCCCCTTCTTCCAGTCAACTTCCCTTCCAAAGGAGGCCAACACTGTCCAAAAGTGTTACCTTGAGCTGGCCAAACAGGTGAGAGCTAAGCTTGGCAAGGTTGATGGCTACTTCAACAAGCTTGCTGACTCCATGGTCACATGGATCGAAGCCTGGGATCAGCTTAACCCACCTAAGGGTGGAGTTGCCACTGCAAATGGTGCTCTCAAGAAGTGAAAGGCAATATAGTATAAACTTTTTTTTGTTAATTAATGTCGACTATCATACTGAAATACTGTCTTGGTTAGTGCTGATGAACTGAGATCACTTCGTTGTAACATAAAAGTGTCACTTCCCTGGACAAGCTTCATGGCGGGTTTAGGGGATTTATAATTTTTTTGGTGTCCCGCAACAGTTGTAATGTCGGAATTGGATTACCTTCAAAACTTAGAATAAAAGTTATTGGTCTTGAGCCTTGGCTCAGAATCATGTTTTGCCTCCATTTTTTTTTATCATTTTTGAATGCTCGTCTCACTTTGATATGTTGCTAGATTGTCAGCTGTTGCTTCAAAAAAATTTGCGTTGAGCCTTGTGGTTGATAAGAAGGCGAGATAACAATGTCTAGCTACCTTATTGGTACATGTTTTCTGAGACTGCAGATCATCGGATCATATGACCGTTGTCATGTTTAACTATAAGCCTGAGTATGCTAATATGTCTGCTTCATGCTAAAGATGTGCCCAACCTTTTCCTTCTCCCTTTTTTTTTTTAAAAAAACTTTTCCTTTTCTGCTTCCTGACTGCATTAGGCGCCTTTGCTTCCGAACAAAGGAATAAATCTTGGCATATCAATATGGAAGTCTAGACGCATTCTATAAATTTTAAAAGCGAGCGCTGACTACAGAGATGTTGCAGCAAGAAGAAAAGGAAATAAATTTTCATAAAGTAAAAAAATGTGCTGTTGCCTAGGATCAGGCCCAGGTGAACCGCGGACCGAGGCCCAATGCAACCCAGCTTTCGGCCCTCACTTTGACACTTTCCCCTTTTCTTCTTCCTCGCGCCGCGGCGTCCATCCATCCATCCCCGCCGCCATTCTGCTCGCCCCCCGCTGATGAGTTTGAAATCGACGATGGGCGTTCAGCGGCGGTTCCTGAACCTGATCGTGGACAACCCCGGCTGTGGAACTAAATCGCTGCGCTGCATCAACCTGAGCCGCCAGAAGCTCTTCAAGACAGCACCTGCACAGCAGACGAACATAAGTGGATCTGAATCAGGAGGAGGACCGCAAGAACCCACCATTCGGGCGCCTGAAGTTGCCGTCAATCAGAAGACGAAACAAGCGGCCTTGAAATTTGGGCGGATTTCCCTCCCCGACCCGAGCTTCAGTTTCCGAGCCGCAGCTTCTGATCCGAACGACCGACGAATGCACAGCTTCCCGCTTGGGGATAGCAGGGTGTTCTGTGCTGACCAGTCGGGACACAGCTTCGTCTTGGAGGCAGGTTCGCGTCGACTGGTGACCATGCCTCGTCTCCACACGCCCAAGTCGATGCCCATCACCCTCTTCATCCCCGGCTCCGACCTGGAGGACCACGAAGCTGGTCGTGGCAGCTTCTTCGTCATGGAGAGGATCCCCAAACCGGAGGCGAGCTGCAGCGCGGAAGAGAGCGATCAGTTCGAGGCCTTCGAATACCGCAGGGTCTCGTGGCAGCCCCGCAAGTGCTGGGCCAGCAGGCTCCTCCCGCCGCCGCCATACCTCCGTGACATTACCTGCGTGCGGCAGAGCTGCCCAGAAATCAGCTCCTACGCTGTTGTCGGCTCTGAGATGTGCATATCCGTCGATGGTGTCGGCACATATTCCCTGAACACGACCAACTACACGTGGAGGGAGGTGGGCAAGTGGACGCTTCCCTTCTACGGTAAGGTTGAGTATGTAGCGGAGCAGAAGCTCTGGTTTGGCGTGTCTGCTAGGGAACGGCAGTTTGCTGCTGCTGACCTCTCGGTCATGGAGTCCCAGCCACAGCTTCTGGCGGGCACTTTGGAGGGCCTTGACCTGCCTGAGGAATGGAAAGAATGCAAAGACCCTCAAATTGTGTATCTTGGAGCTGGTAAGTTCTGCATCGGAAGGTTCTTCCACGCTAGGACTCCCAATGGCAGCAACCTTGGCGATGAATTAAGTGGCCAGAACATCGTTGTCCTGACAGGTGTGGTGGTGGAGTCCCATGCCAGTGAGGGCGATGAGAAAGTGAAACTTGGGATGATCACTCACCAATCGAGAGATGTCACAGGTCTAGTGGCAGTGACGGTACGGTCACTGCTGTTTTCTGAATATAAGAACAGAGCTTATTACTTTCTAGGCCCCTTGTGTCTGAAACTCTGAATAACTAGTAATTGTGCTCGGCATGTACAATTATCTATCCTTAGTTCGTAACATATATTGAAACGATTTTATTGAAAATCTAAACGCGTGTGTAACCATCGACGATTGCATTTCTGATCTAATAATAATAAAAAATAAGAAAAAGTACAGCTTAATTATGGGATCATGAAATCATCTTACCCAATTATCTGATAAATATGGATGCACTTATCATCCCATTTCTTTTTGGTATGTCACTATGTCACATTTGTGTTTACTTCATATACCATTCAGTTTTTTTTATATATATACAACATTAGTTAGTTCAGTATTGAAATAATCAATGTCATATATAAAAATATAACAAATAAAATACAAATAATGTTGCTTTTATCAACAGGAAAAAGAAATGAAATGAAAGTCCATTAGATATTGTAATAGTTCCAATCTGGTAGATAATAATTTATGCGTTACGAGTTACATCCAGGAATTTAATCCATGGTACCTTCATCGTTATGATTTTACTTAGTTGTATTATATATTCGTATGTTACATTATGTATTTTATTAATTGTATTGGAATCAACAATGTTATAGTTGAATCAAAGAACCATTCTTTTACTGTTTTATATCTGCGGCACAGATTTGTTTTTCTTTTTCCATCAATTAACATGATAATTTTATTGCCTTAAGAAGACAAGGGTACTCCTGGATGTAACTCAAAATCCTCAAATATGACAATAATAACATAGTTTTTTTTAATCTTATATTCCAAAAAAATCAAGTTACGTCTGAGATAACACCAAACAAACCATTTCCGCTGGTGCAATTGGGCTCGGTTCTTTTTTCCAAAAGAGATCCAGCCCAATCTATCATGACCTCCCTCATTACCTACCCGATCGACCAGCCACGCTCTCACCTTCTTTTCTTCTCCTCGCGCCGCCCATCCGGCCATCCCCCCTCCGCCATTCTGCTCCGCCCACTGTATAGTTTAATCCAGGGTAAATCCTGCCGGTACTCATTGGTAATTTCTCCCGTTCTCGAATAGCTAAATCCAGGGTGCTAGCTGATTCTCCAATCGAGCAGAAGACTGCCTCTGCCTGTCGATAATATCGCCCCCCCCCCCCCCCCCCCTTTTTTTCCCTTGTAATTGATATTTCCAATGTGTTCTGTTATGAGGAACTCTGAAGTGGAGGACCGAATCGATCGGCGATGGGCGCCCCCCGGCGGTTCCTGAACCTGATCGTGGACAACCCCTGTCGTGGAACCAAATCGCTGCGCTGCATCGACCTGAACCGCCAAAAGTTGTTCGACACCGCAGCTCCCGCGCTACGGCCGAGGAGAGGAAGTCCCCCCGAGTCTGTCGCAGGCGATGATCACCATCATCATCATCAGAAGACGGAGAAACGAGCACGACGAACGGGCTTGAAATTGTGGCCGCTCTCCCTTCCCCGCGCAAGCATCGACTTCGAAGCTGCAGGCACCGGTCTGCAGTGGTCGTTTGACTGCTTCCCGCTCGCCGGCCGCAAGGTGCTCTGCGCGGACCAGTCCGGGCGCAGCCTCCTCTTCGACGCCGACACGCGCCACGTGGCGGCCATGCCCGACCTCAACGGGTACAAGATGCTGCCCGTCTCCATCTTCGCGCCCAGCGCCGACGCCGCCGGCGGCGGCAGCCTCTTCGTCATGGAGAGTGTCCCGCAGCTGGAGAAAGGCCGCCGCCGCCAGTTCGAGGCCTTGGTGTACCGCGAGCTCACCAACACCTGGGAATGCCAGCTCCTCCCCTCACTCCCGTTCGTCCGCGACCCCGAATGCTACCGGGACCGGAGCAGCAAGAGTGGTGGGCCCAGGATCATCACCTCGTACGGCGTGGTCAACAACGGCTCCAGCATCTGCATATCGGTGCACGGGGCCGGGACCTACTGCCTGGACACGGCGGCGAAGCCGCAGGCGTGGAGCACGGCCGCCGAGTGGTCCACGACGCCGCTGCCATTCCAAGGCAAGTTCGAGTACGTGCCGGAGCTGCGGCTCTGGTTCGGCCTCTCCGCGCAAGCCGACGGCCGGAGATTGACCGCGGTTGACCTTTCCGATACGGGCTCACCGCCACGGGTAGTGGGCGCTTGGGACGAGATCGAGAGGCCCCAGGGGTGGGCGGAGATACATGAGCCTCAGCTCGTCAGCATGGGCGCCGGCAGGTTCTGCCTCGCTCACGGATTGGTTGAGTGTTATTTCACTCTTGTCACGGGTGTGGATGTCGTCGTCCATGCCACTTGCACTAGTGGTACCGGCGACGGGAAAGGGGAACTCGGGATCATCACGCACAGATCGAGGAGTCACCTATCTTATGGTACCGATGGCAACAATATCACAGTGTTTTGAATAATAATAACTTAAGGGAGCGTCTATCTGATGGTTGAGTGTTTTGAGAAATCTCGGCGTTCGAATTTTGCAACCGTCCGATTAGCATCTAAGGGCTGATAGCTCATCTTCTACCTCCAGCCAAAGCTGCTGTTTTCTTCTTTCTTTAAACCTTTCTGGCTTACTGCCCCCACCGCCACCTGTGCGAGCCGTTGCCATGCCTCGACAGGCTAGGGTCCTGCCGGAGCTCCGGATCCCAATGTATGTTGTTATGATTTCCTTCATTGTATTATAGATTAGTGTCTTATATTATATATTTTAATCGTATTGAAATTAACAATGTTTTGATTGAATCAAAGAGTCATTTTTTTACTGATTTATATCTGCGGTGCAGATTTGTTTTTATTCTTTTCTCATCAATTAACATGACAATTTTATGGCCTTAATACTAGGGCACTAATGGATGTAACTCTTTAAAATATCCTTAAATATGACAATAACATATTTTTTAATCTTATATTCCAAATCAAGTCATGTCTGAAATAACACCAAACAAACCATTTCAACTGGTGCAATTGGGCTCGGTTCTTTTTTCCAAAAGAGATCCAGCCCAAACTGTCATGACTTCCCTCATACCTACCGGATCGACCAGCCACGCGAATAAAGGACCAATGCGGCCCTCACTTTCCATTCTTCTCCCCGCGCTGCGCGCCTGTGCCTAGAGTGATCTGGAGCAGAAATAGAACACAAAAATAAAAGTAATGCGCCGTTGCCGGGGATCGAACCCGGGTCACCCGCGTGACAGGCGGGAATACTTACCACTATACTACAACGACCTCATTGTAATAATACAAATTATAATAATATTTATCAGCAAGTACCATCCAAGCCAATTGAAAAACCACTGATTCTGCCCTCGGATAGCAGTGGCGCATCCAAATGAATCATGGCTTTATTCGTCAATGAGTTATCTTCAATTTTATTCCATCTCCATGCACAAGTCACCCCGTAGGCGGTAGGGCCCGATCAGATCGCTGCCTTGGATAAAGAGAATCTCGCACTTTTTGATAAAAGTTTGCGGCAGGCAGATGCTTGAAATATACAGTTTCAGAATCCAGAGCCGCGCTGATTCTCCGGCCCAGCCATTGACAGCGACACATAAATTCATATTCCATTGTCAGATCTCCACATAACTAGACGATCCGGAGATTTTTATTTTGACAAGACAAGCAAGCAAAGGGGGAAGAAGAGCCTACCAAAACGACCCGGTCCCAAATAGTAGTAGTAATCTTCAGGTACGCTAATCACGCCTCGGATTTCTGAAAAAATACCCTGTCAAGCCTCTGCTGCTCACATGGGCGCTTCTTTTTGGACACCAGCAGGCAGCGGGCACAATGATCGGTGCGCTAATCATCAGAGATCACTGCAGACCAGTGTACTCTGTACTTGCTCTCTCTGCCGATGCAGATGTTGCGTCAGTGTACAGCGTACGACGTACGTGCCTGTCATCTTCTCTTTCTGTCTCCAATCAAGGGATTCGTCGTTTGCTTTCCCTGTGTGGTTCTTGTGGTGTCCAGGGTTGAGAATGCGGTGAAGGCAGCGAAACCGGCCGGCGCAGAATCGTCGGTTTGGTTGGTTTTTGATCAAACCGGTCGGTTAGCCGGCCGAATTCAAATTTGAATTTGGCTTGGCGTACCGACCGGTTAGCTGGCTGGTTTGTGCGGTTAACCGGCCGGTTTGGCTGAAAAGCCGGTCGATAATAAAAAAAAGTTAAAAAATCTTAAAAAAATAGAAAAATAGTGTGAAAAAATATAAATTTTGATAATAACTTTGATAATAATTTACAATAATATTACATATACAAAGCATATAAAAAACAAGTAATATATGGTCCAACTAATAGTAACATAAGCATGTTATATATATATATAAAACATATAAAAAACAAGTAAATTACATACAAATGGATCGGGAGATTCGGGAGCACTGCGCGTCGGTGAGGAACTGAGCGCGTCGGTGAGGATAAGGTTATATTTTTTTTCTTCTACTTTTCTTCTTTTAATTTTTTTAGGTGTCAAACAATATTTGTTTCATATGATTTCTTTACCATAATTTATCATAAAAGATCTAGTTTTTTATCATATTTTTTATATAATTTTTTTTAATTTTTCAAATTTGTTCAAATTTAACCGACCGATTTTCACCGGACCGAACCAGTTTAACGGTTTTTGTGAAAACCGACCGGTTTTCGCCGCATTTTCCAACCCTGGTGGTGCCCCATGGGCTGGCTTATCACGTCAGTCGATGTGAGGGAGTTATCGCAGAGTTCTTTTCCCCTTTGATCGCAAGTTGTTAGTGTTTGAGAGCCGACTGCATACTAAGATTATTACTTTAATTAGTTAAAAATTCTTATTCCATGTATTAATTAAAAAGCACATACTGTATTTTTTATTACGCGGGTTGATTTATTTCATGTGAATTCCAGCGAGATTCTCGAAGAACTTGGAATTCTAATATATTTTTTTAGCACAACATGGAATAAAAATGGAGCCCGTCCCATGGAAGGAGATTACACAAAACTGGCATGCGACCCAAGTCAAATGCAGGCCCATCAGGCAGTCGCCACCTCGCTCCCTTTGTCCCCGACAGACACGTGCCCATCGGGCAACGACCCCCTGAGCGAGTGAGGAAAAACTTTTCACACGAACAGGCTTACTTACCCATCCTTAACCATGTGGTTCCCCCACGCCTCTAGACCAATCCCGCACCCACGCGCCACGACCCGCGCGGGAACTCGAGTGCACCAGCCTTCTGTCCCACGTGGGCCCACATCTTTGTTTCGTAATAACGATCCCCCACCGATCCAACGGTCTCGATCACTCCACGCCGCCCCGGAGCGTCGTGGTCCAATAAAAACACGACAACGGGGCGGGCAAAACCAGGGCGGTTTTGCCATACCGCTCATCGGCCCCATCTGAACCCGCCCCCTCCCGTCCTCTTCCTCTCGCAGCTCCCTGTGCCTGACACCACTCGTGCAGCGCGACGCGAGCCACCTGATCCTTCGCCCGCCGTCCACACTTCGGTCGCTCGCCGCCGTAGTCATAGCTGCTGTGCCGTGAAGCGGGCGGGAGAGGGAGCGAGCGGACGAGGGGAGGCGCACGGGCGACATGGGGCGCGGGCCGGTGCAGCTGCGGCGGATCGAGAACAAGATCAACCGGCAGGTGACCTTCTCCAAGCGCCGGAACGGACTGCTGAAGAAGGCGCACGAGATCTCCGTGCTCTGCGACGCCGAGGTCGCGCTCATCGTCTTCTCCACCAAGGGGAAGCTCTACGAGTACGCCAGCCATGCCAGCAGGTACGTGTACGGCGCCGTGCTCGGACCCCTAATCTTCCTGCCTGTTGCTGTGGTTGCCCGCCTGGGAATTGGGGTGCGCTGGTGAACGGATGATTGAATTTTGAATGATTTTCATGCTGGAATCCGCCTCGTTGGTTGATCCTCCGGAAGGGGATTGAATTGCGAGAGGTTGTTAAGGTTCAGTGGCTATTATTTCGTGCTGATTTTTGCGGTTTCTTGTTTCATGGACGACGGGAGCTCCATCTTCAATCGTCCATACGTTGCTTTTTTCGTGAGATTGCTTGCTGGTTATATCATACGTATAGGTATAACTGCTAGCGATTGGTATTTGTATTTCTGTATTGCTTGGACCTGTATTTGTGACTGCACGACGCTGCAGATGCTTATTGATAGCGGCAGTATTCGTAGTGGCGAATCTAGAACTAAGGTTATGGTGGTGCCATGCATAGACAAATATTGTATTTTGAAGTGTTAAATCAATAATTTAGGAGGTGCACTAATGGTGAATATGAGTCAATTATTACTAAAGTTGATATTTACTATGGTGCATGTGCACCAGGATACCATCATCTAGCTTCACTAGTGAGTATTCGTGAGATTTATTAGCAAGACACGTCTCCTGTCGAATTCGTTAGTATACTGGGTAAATGAACATCAGCTGCAAAATGTAAAACTGAGATATAGGTCGTTGGAAGGACACCAAATTTTTACGATTGTTTTTTTATCATATGATGAAACTTCGTATATCCTTATAGGAACATTTGGTCAAGTCTTTTGCAGAAGCAGCTAAATGAATAGTGTGTTGTGTCCTATGTCACTTTTAAGACACCCTTCTTCCTTGCTTCTTGTATATGCAGTGGTACATACTGTTGGCGATTTTCAGATTGTAACTGTGATTCTCCACACAAAACATCTGAAAGTCTGTAGTAAAAACTGCTGCCACACATGCATGTGGACTGCCAATATTATCCTATTATTTCCAGAAACTTCAGCAGAACATTTCGTTCAAGACACGTTCTCTTCTATAAATGTATTTGCCACATATTAGAAGACAGTTCATTTCTACACCTGCCGAGTTCATTTCTATACTTTTTGATTGCGTCCAATTTCTTGTCCGAGTACCACACAAGGTGGTCATGCTATTTACCCATTAGTTTGTGATTTTTCTTGCCCATCTCTCAATTCAATTTAGTTCCTTCACTGAGTTCTGACAAAAACAACTATGGATTCACGCGCATGCTTGATTTCAGAAAATTGTCATCTTATGTTGTTATAATTTGGAGTCCAGTGGAATAATAGGATGTCATGTTAGTTGATGAGTAAGTGTTCCATTCAGTGAGCTCATAGTTCATTACTGACAGTTATTTTTATGAACCTAGCTAGTGTCCACAGCACCCAATCTTTCCAGTATATATAAGTCCTGGAGAAAATTTGTGAGATAAAAGGAAAGACACTTTGTCTTTTGAACACACATGACATGGGCCAGCGTTAAGATGCAAAACTTTGGTATGCCAACTTTCTCATTTTCTTCTTTATGAAAATGGAATTTGAAAATGTTTTTTCTGCAATTTCTGCTTACCATCAGTGGCAAAAAAAAAAAAAAAATTGCGGGAAATCAATTTCATTAGAAATGAATCTTAATCGCATCGGTATGCTATATTTCAAGCTGGAGCCTATATCTAATTTATCAGTTCGACAAAACTAGTAGCCTTGAGGTTAAATTAGTGGCACAAATTTATTTGCTTGTATGTAGGCATACATCACCACAATACTAAGATTAGATAACATAGAGTTTGAGACACTACTATGTTCTGTCCTACAGAAAAGGCTGATGTCAAGTCTTTCTAAGAACAAACAGTTGGGACCTCTTTATTCTCAATGAAATAGACATTTTGGCTGAGCAAAAAATTAAGAAAGCATAGTAGTTTGATTTATGTTAGAACTATTATAAATCATACTTTCTGATCTAAAACACCCTTTCTGAATTCACATAAGAAGCAACCTCGGCACATTGAGTACGCCAGTTTTTTTGTAAGTTAGTTCATTGTTCATGTGATGATAGATATTATTGCAACCATATTTACATCTTGTTCAATAGTTTTTTCGAACTTACTGCCAATGTTCAATGTTTTCTGCAAACTTAGAATCAGGAGAAAATAGTCCATTAGTTTTTTGCATTTCTTAGTAAGAAAATTAAACCTGAATATCTTTAGTGTGTGTCATGAATTTTGTTTTAGTTCTGTTAGAAGTGACATCTAGCACTTCAGCATTCAGCAATCCAATACTGCATGTAGCCTTGCAATATACTACTCCATAACAATAACAACTAAGTCTTTAATACCAAACAAATTAGAATATACTAGAGATGAAACCCCAAGAACACAAGCACAGGAGAAAACAACAAACACAAGAAAAAAAGCAAAGAAAAGAGGTAGGAAAATAGTAATTATAAATAAATAAAAACCAAACAAAAAAGAGAAAAGATTTTTTTTTTTTGATAAATGGATAGCCTCTCCAGCTCCCACCCCTCCCCTCCCCGGCGCCCCCACCCTCCTCAGCCCCTCGCTGGATTCCTCCCCCCTCCCTAAGGCATCGGGCTCCCCAACCCCTCTGTCCCCCTTCACCTGGTCATTCATTCCGACGGGTCGCTCGAAAGAGCAACGTTGGAGTGACACCAGCCTTGTCTCAAAGGCCAGAGAGGACTCTCCGCCGGCGTTCGCCCCAAGCTCCTACCATGACGTTGTTCTGTCGGAGGCGACGTAGGAGTCCATGGTGATGACGTGGTGTTGTTCCTCAAACCTTGCTTACAGGATCTGGCCCTAATCAAAGAGCTTCTCCGCATTTTTGGGACTGACTCTGGACTTGTCTCCATCATCACAAACTGTATCGTCACTCATATTCAATGTGGAGAACAGGATATGGCAGCAGTTCAGGAGGTACTACCGTGTCAGGTAGTGGATTTCCCTTGCCGGTATTTGGGGCTACCGCTTTTGGTGAAGAAACCAACAAAGAACGATCTCCTCTCCCTCGTAGATAAAATCGTGGCCCATCTGCCAGGTTGGAAAGTTGCACTCATGCACCCAGGAGGACAGGCAACATTGATCAAATCGGTCCTCACTGCAGTTCCAATCCACCACCTCATAGTGCTTAACTGTCCCAAATGGGTGTTCAAGGCCATAAACGAAATCTTGAGAGGATTCTTGTGGAAGGGCCGGCGAGATGTTAGAGGGGGTCATTGCTTGGTTCGTTGGGAGTGGGTTTGTCGCCCAATGGAGCTCGACGGTCTAGGAATTCATAACTTGGAAGTGCTGGGCTGGGCATTGAGCATGTGGTGGCTATGGTTACAAAGGACACAGTCGGATTGCCCTGGGCGAGTTTGGGTATTCAAGACCACCCGAATGTGAGTGCCTGAGTGCCATGTTTGCGGCATCAATTGCCTCGGTGGTTGGAAACGGTGCTAACACATATTTTTGGACCGATCGCTGGATCCACGGGCGCTCCATCAAGAATCTGGCGCCGACATTGGTGGCCACGGTGCCAAAATGGCTGGTCAACAGGAGAACAGTCCAGGACGCCCTTCATAATTGGCTATGGATTGATGACATCAGGAGGGGTGGGAGTTGTTGGGCAGGCGCTTGTAGAATTTTTTCTACTCTGGGATATTTTGGGGGAGATCCAACTCTCTCCTGAAGAGAAGGACCATCACATCTACTCACCTTCAAGCTCGGGTGTACACTCGTCCAGTCAGCGTACACCCGATTCTTCATAGGGTCAACAGGATTTGAGCCGGCCAAAAGAGTGTGGAAGACTTGGGCACCCCAGAGGTGCAAGTTCTTTGTTTGGTTAGCTGGTTTGAACAGGTGTTGGATGGCTGACCGACTAGCTAGAAGGGGATCGGATCATCCTGAGCAATGTCCTCTTTATGATCAGGAAGATGCAACAGTGCAGCACATCCTCGTCTCTTGCAGTTTTTCTAGGGAGGTGTGGTATCAAATCCTATCCAAGGTCGGCATGCAAGGGCACACTCACGATCAGAATGTTGAAGTGTTCCAAGATTGGTGGCGAGCCGTAGAGGCAGCCACTCCTGGACAGCAGCGTCTTGGTCTCAACACGGTGGTGATGCTGGTGGCTTTGGAAACATAGAAATCTTTGTGCAATGAGATTGTGCAAGACATTACTGGTAATACTAAATTATGGTGTCTTGCTTGGGCCAAAGGGCTGGCCGGCATGTGGCCTTAGTTAGGTGTAGGTCGATTGGACACCCAATCCTTCAACAAGTGATACTAAGATTTGTATTCACACCGCCCTCGGACGACATGTACGGTCTATTTTGGATCTTTTTTCTTCTTAATATAATGATATACAACTCTCATATATATTTGAGAAAAAAAGAGAAAAAAGATGGGAAAAAACTGAATAAGAAAAAGAAGAAAATATGCAAAAAAGGTGATAAAATCCTAAACCAAAGAACAAAACACTACTACAATAACTGTCATCAGCAACAGGCTGTAAGTGGCCTTTGTGGCAGACACAATGTCCACCACGGAAAAATCGTTACTGATGTAACTGTTTTATGACGGGCACATGTTCGCCACTAGTTACCATCATTAGCAACAAAATAAAAAGTGTGGTAGCGACGGACACCACCCATCACTACCGCCTAACCCTAACCCTAAGCTACCGCCGCTTGTCGCCGCCACTGATGTCCCCACACACGGGCCACTGCCACCACCGCATGCTACGCCGACCATGCAAGCGGCGCCGCCTCGGCTGCGAAGGCCTCCGTCGTTGCTGCTGCAATGGTTGGCTCCTCGGTCGAGTCAGCGATGGCCCCGAGAGCAGTTGTGGCCGCTGTGGTGGCGGCCTAGGCCACTGCTGCCGCCTCATTGGCTATCTTGGCCATCGCTGCTGCCACTTCTACGGCCGCCGCAGCGTGGCCAGCCACCACCATCGTCGCCATCATCGTCGTCGCGACGTTTAGCGAGGCGGTAGCCGGCTTGTCGTAGGCTGCCTCGATCGGCAGCGACCGCTGCATGAACGTCCAGTGACGCATCCGCCCCAAGATCTAGCGGAGGGGAGAGGAGTGGCGAAAGGGAGAGAAGCGGAGGGGAGAGGAGTGGCGGAAGAGAGAGAAGCGGAGGGGAGAGGAGTGGCAGAAGGAGTGGTGGCCAAGAAAAGGGGCAGAAGGGAGTGGCGCTAGGGTTTTGCTGCACCCACTCCTTTTATAGGGGGTGGCACAACTTAGTGACGGACCGTAAGTACGACCCGCCACTAAGTTGCACACCCCATAATTTATGGCTGGCTGTGATGATGGTTTTTGTAGTAGTGAAATAGGGAAACATAGAATTTAGGTTCTGGCACTGAATTGCTAACTTCCATGTTGTCCTATTTATATCTAGCTCCTTGTCGACATTCCAATCCCTCAAGTTTTGCTTCACAGATTTCTCCCGTGTCAAGTTTGGTCTTTCTCTGCCTTTCTTCACATTATTTGGTTGTCTTATTATCGCGCTCTGCACCAGTGCCTCTTTTGGTCTCCGTTGTTCATGTCCAAACCATCTCAACCGGTGTTGCACAACCTTCTCCTCAACCGGTGCTACCCCTAATCTCTCTCGTATGTCATTGATCCCTTCTTGTTTGACCTCAAATCCATTATGTCATGCGCATCTCTGCTACACCTAGCTGCTAGACATGTCATCTTTTAGTGGGTCAACATTCTGCTACATATAACATAGCAGCCCGGATCGCAGTCTTATAAAATTTACCTTTTAGCTTTTGTGACATCCTATTATCACATAGGACCCCAGAAGCTTGACGTCACTTGCAACCAACCAGTAGGGATGACAACGGGGGTGGGTTCGGGGCGGGTGGAGCAAAAGCCCATCCGCGATGAGAGATGTTGTGGGTGGAAATCTCCACCCGCACTCGCCGGGTTTCGGACGGGTGACGAGTCCCCCGTGGGTTTTTCATATGCATGAAAAAATACATCTTTAGTTTAATTTTACATGATTTTCATATATTTTATATAATAAAAAATATTAACTCATTCATAACTTGATAGTTAACACAATATGACAATATATATACATGTAAGAATTATTAGACTTATAAAATTCTCACTCTCGCAAAGGAACATTATACTAAAATTACTTATGTGTCTTCTATTTCGGGCCCCGCGAGACACCCGCGGGTGGGAGAAAAAACCCGCACCCACCAACGGGTGCGGGTGAACCCCGTGGGTGAGAAAGTGCACCCGCACCCGCACCCGTCGGGTGCCAAACCCGGCGGGGCCTCGCACCCGGGACCCGAATTGCTATCCCTACCAACCAGATTTAATTCTTTGATTAACATCTTTATCAATATATTCATTTTTCTGCAGCATCGATCCCAAGTAGTGAAAATTTTCTTTCTTCGACGCTATCTGTCCATCAAGTCTAACCTCTCCCTCCTCACATGGAGTGGAACTAAAATCACACATTTCATGTACTCTGTTTTAGAAGCCTAGAATCCTTAGACTCCAAAGTCTGTCATCGTTCCAAAATTATTATTGTTGTTGACTTTTTTTATATTTGAATATGTGTCTTATTTAAAGTATTAGTTGAAATATGTAAAAATATTAGTTATATTTCAATTTTCTTTAATGATAAAACAAATCATAAAATATATGATAAATTAAAAAAATAAACAAGATGAATGATCAAACGTAAGAAAAAAATGTCAATGATAATAATAATTTTGAAATGAAGGGAGTATCAAGTACAAAAATTATTTTACCGTTGGTGTGACATTGCTACACATGATACTTCTGCAGTATGGAACACATTCTTGAGCGCTACCAGCGTTACTTAGTTGAAGAAAGAGCAGTACTGGATCCAAGTATTGAAGATCAGGTAGAAGTACCCCTAATCACCACTAATGTATTCTTCAACCAGACCATCAGATTACCTGTATTATGATAACTAATATTCTTCGACCAGGCAAATTGGGGAGAGGAATATGCTAGGCTAAAATCCAAACTTGATGCACTTCAGAAGAGTCAAAGGTATCACAGAAATTCTTAAGAAGGTCCTTGTTTTGATAAATAACGCTAATGACCTTTTTGTTTGTGCCTTTTACGTCTGAAGGCAACTATTAGGAGAACAACTAGATTCACTGAGCGTAAAAGAACTACAACAATTGGAACAACAGTTAG
Source organism: Eleusine indica (assembly GCA_030378355.1). Classification (NCBI taxonomy): domain Eukaryota; kingdom Viridiplantae; phylum Streptophyta; class Magnoliopsida; order Poales; family Poaceae; genus Eleusine; species Eleusine indica. Next base: position 44,393,579 of record CM059500.1, read on the forward strand.
ACAGTTCTTTGAAGCACATACGATCAAGAAAGGTTAGAAAGTTGTGCTGAAGTTGTTACCGTCCATAGCTATTCTTGTTTGTTTACCTACTTCCTTTAGAAAGATCTCATGATAGCATTTTATACTGTTGTTGGTGCAGAATCAGCTCATGTTTGATTCAATTTCTCAGCTTCAGAAGAAGGTCAGTTATACTCTTTTAGATTCCTTTTGCATGCTACATTGGCAGTAAAATTTTGAGTGGGGCAAAATATTCGGTCCTGTATCACATGCTGCAGCAAGAAGGATTTATTTTTAGTGACACTGCAATATATACAATTCTGCATCACGGTTAATTTTCTAAGGGGCTGAATTCAAATTATCAAATATACAGCTCTTCAGTCTTCACAAATACTGTGCCATGCAATTGGTGCAGGAATATACTCTAAACAGAATGAATTGAAGCTATGTAGAAATTTAATTTAAAGGAACACATCAGTGGAAATTTTGAGCTTATCATACGGGAGATGCAGAATTGTCGGTGTTATGTTATTTACATGAAATAAAACTTTTGAAGTCAGGGGGGCCTGAAACAAAATGAATTTAGGGATACATCTTGATAAAGATGTCAGGGGGTTCCAGTTGGGCCATAGTGTTTTGTGGTTCTTCATCCTAAGACCCACAAAAAAATTCTCTAGCTAAGGGCTTTAGCCGTCACCTTTCAAAACAGCTAAGTGTAACTGTGTAACTATAGCTAGCTATAGCAGTAGCTAAACCATTTAGTGGTTTAAAAAAAAAATACGAGAACCAACGTAACAAAGAACTTGACCACCTTAACTAAGAAAAAGATAGTTCATTACAACTCTAAACTTGAAATAAATAGTTTCTAATAGCTAACAGGAAATAGAAATGTAAACACAAGAGTTTTTTACCTGTTCAAATACTAATCAACAGGTTATGCATTGATTTAGCGGCTAAATTATAGCCCATTTAGCAGCTAAAGTAGCATTTAGCCAGCTATTAGCAGTTCACAATGCTTAGCAGCAAAAGTGGATTAGCTTAGCGGTGTCTCCTTCCAGCAGCTATATCCGGCTATAGCTGCCGCTATAGCCGTAGATTTTTTCGTGGCCTAAGACAATGAAATGAAAGTATCTGTTTCCAAATAAAATATAGAAAGGACAATGATAAGGGATTTCAGCACGTCGGTGGTGGTTATTGTAGCATACTCGACAACTAACCTGTATCAAAATGCACAATACTGAAAGATTTGGGGTAGCATCTTCTCTTACAATCATATTTCTTTCTCTGTGCAGGAGAAATTACTTACAGATCAAAATGGTGCCCTGCAGAAGGTATACATTTCCTTCTAGTTCCTTGCAGAGCGGCAAGATTGGTGTAAAAGTTTAAACTCCTTTTCCATTAATTCTACTTTGGAAACAGCTCATGGAGGCTGAGAGAGATAAAAACACTGCTTTATTGAAGAATATACGGGAGCAGCAGAATGGCGCGACAACAGTCTCACCCTCACCATCACCAGCAACAGTTCCAGATTCCATGCCAACTCTAAATATTGGGTATTGAGCTTTCACTGTATTTATATTAATTTGAGCCTGCAGGTCGCTAAGCATTGTGCATTACTCACCTTAGATTTGTTAAAAGAATAATTTGATGAATTAGTAGAATCTGGAAAGCAACTTTATTGAATGCTAAACATACTTGAAACTGAAACAGCTTACTAATTTAACCTTGCTAATAACTAAACCAGTCACGTTATTGCCCTTGGATGCTGCACTTAATTACATTACCATTCATCCTGCACAATTATCTATTATCACCGTCACCATTGCAGGCCATGTCAATCTAGTGGAGCACGACGGGAGTATGAACCGAAACCATCTCCTGCGCAAGCAAACAGCGGCAAGTTGCCACCGTGGATGCTCCGCACTGTCAGTAAAACATGAGCCTTTAAGGTCGTTTTGCCGCTCAACTCAACACAAACTTGCCGCCGCCGCCAAACTTTGATGACCCTTAAACCACCGCTGTGCATCCGCCTTACCAGCATAATCACTAATAAGGTCAAGCCGCGTCATTGGGTTTACAGAGGGTGAATGTATTCCTGCACCAATATATTGTGTTTACTGGCTCCCCCTTTTTTTTTCTCTGATCAACAAGCTCGAGTCCTACACTTCCTGCTTGTGGTCAATCAGAGATTTCGCCGGTGTATTATGTGTGTTTCCTCTGTGATGTGTATACTTTCACAGAGGTGTGGTATATTACCCGTCGTGACATGTTCTATTTCAGTTGTAAGAAAACAAAAAAGGCACTCTCTTCTCTCCCTAAAGAGGTTATTATAGAGTCCAGTCGTACATTCGGCAAATGTGACTGTGAACTGTACGTCTGAATTTGATGTGTTAATTGCGTCACTTCTCAGGATTATGATGCTCTGAAACTAATGCAGCTAAAAAATGATGCGTAAGAGACTGAATTTGATGTGTTAACTACGTTACTCTTGATGCATGTTTTTCTTCCATTTGCTTTGGACTAGTTGCAGGCTTGCAGCAAGCAGCATTCTTCTTTAGCTTCGGGGTTATTGCCCCAGCATCGGACGAAATATACAGCATACTATAGAGCATGTAAATTGAGCTGCACTGAGTTATCATTGAGGTGTTTAATCAGGAAAATCAGATACTGACAGCTTAATAATGCAAATAAAGATCAAATAATATATTAAGCACTCGATTTATTCGGTAAAATAAAATTAACAGTATATGAAAGAAGGAAACTGACAGTAAAATAAAACTAACAGTTGGGTAGGAGGCGCCAGGATCTGCGCGATGGAGCTGCAGATTGAGAGAGAGCAAGTAGAGTAGCTGCCAATCGAGAAGTGAGTTTCCTACCTGTGACCACCTTGTACTCCCGGGATGACCCCGCCGTAGATCCACTCATGGGAGCTACCAGGGTCCTTGCGCTTCTTGCTGCCACAACGACCAACGCAGAGGTGGGAACGGCCAGCAAGTGTGCGGCGTCAATGCTGGGAGGCCACAAGCACCAGCGGGAGTGGGGCCATGGCGGCTGATCGCTGAGGCAATGACACCTTGTTGTTGCGGGAGTTGGAGCTCGCTTGGGCGCTACCTCTTATTTTCGTCGCTTGGAGCGAAAAGGAGCGAAGGGGATCGGAGTGGCTCGCAGGGAGGCACGTCCGGTGGAGATGCGTCGCAAGGAGGCGCCGCCACCCACCATGGCACCATCATCGGGACGAAGCAGGTTGGGCTTCACGAATTATCGGGAAGAAGCTAGGGACTGGGAGTGGGGAAAGGGGCAATTTCATATATGGTATTGCAAAGTTTATAAATTCTGAATCCACGCTCACAAAATCACTTATGTTATATATATTATTGTGATATAAAATTTATTCCGTTTATATCATCTATATCATTAAACTGCTAACTTTTTTCAAAAATAACTAATCTATCCTTGACTTATTAATTGTAATCATTATACTAATTAAATATGGCAACATTAGTGCGGCCGGGCAGCCATCTGGAGCGAGTGCGTGCAGCGGCTGGACCAGAGCACGGCGAGCGCGAGCAGCTGTGGCCGGTTGGGGCGAGCGTGATTGGCAGCCAAGACAACTACGGGGCGCGACATCCAGGCCCGCACGAGCCGAGCACGAGGCGCGGCGGCCAACAGGGGCGAGCGCGAGTTGCGCGGCCAGCTCTGGGCGCGACGGCCAGCCATTGTGAGCGCGAGGTGCGGCAGCTGGCTGGAGCGAGCGCGTGAGCCGGTTGGGGCGGCGACCTCGAGGCGTGCGCGAAGGCCAGAGCGACGAAGCAAAGCAGCAACAGCCGGCGGGTGTGGTCGCGTGCAGCGAGGTCGCGTTGGAATTCGCCGCGTCAGAAGCCGGAGCTAGAGATAGGCAGCCATTACAGAGAGAACAGAGGAGGAAGAAAGAAGATGGTATGGGCATTTTTGTCTTTTCACATCTTTTACCAATAAATAATAGCATATAAGGAATAAAATTGCATTAGAATGTTATGTATGGGATATACCATTTTACGATGATATATTTGAGATTAGATTAATTTGTAATGGTATTGAAAGAATTATCTCCTAATGAAAGGAAGCGTCACGGAGCGAGCAATCAGGAGATATGACGGCCGTGGTGGAGGCAGGGGCAGGCGGACGGACGGATGGACACGCGCTTGAAGATCGGACAGCGGATGGGAGGTTACTGTTACACTGTAGATGAACAATTGGATTGGAAAATAAAGACTTATATAATTAGCTAAGGTCATTTTTTGTTATTCAGCATTGCCTCTTGTACAATTGGACGATTATAGGATCTAAAAAACCTGCATGTGCTCCACCTTTTGAGTAACCATCACTACTAACATCAACGAGCATATCTAAAAGACACATCAAATTTTCTTCTAAATTAATATATTAGAATTTAGGCTCTGTTTGGATCCCTCAAGTTTTTAAGAAACTGGTTTTTAGAAACTACTCTAAACATGTCAGTTTTTATGTCAGTTTCTATAACCAGATCATGAGTTTCTAAGAAACTCATAATCTTGTTCAACCCAGCTAATGCTAGTTTCTTACATCCACACTCAGTTTTTATTTAAAAACCAGTTTTTGAAAGTAAAAACTAATTTTTCATAAACTATGATGGATCCAAACAGGGTCTTAGAACAAAAATATGTCTTTAACAAGACCCCTAAACCGTCTTCTAATCTTTTGGTTTTTTCTAAATTCTTCTTATTTGTAGCTACAAACAGGAAAATAAATTAGGGATCACAATTCTTCTCTTTTTAATAAAGTTAATATAGTTGTGGGTCCAAATATTGATGTGGTCCAATTAAAACTGATTTTGATCTAGTTTTAGGAAAGATTGTTGGTGGGAAAAAAAAACTTACCCCTCATAGTTATTTGATTAGTTTTATAGGAATCTCTTGAAGATGTTCTAATAGAACGAATGAATTAAATATTATTATGGCTAACTATTGAGGATTCATTTATTTAATCTATCTCACTGACTGTTATTAGATCTATCGCCCTCGCAACTTTACTCTCAATTCTATGTTTGACCGTGTCACACCCTTATATACATGGACCAATCAACCCACATGAAATTCTTAGCTGACGGAGAAAAGTAAAATAAAAAAAACTGAATTATAATTCAACATTCTCTTTCTAACGCGCATACTCTCAAACCACAACTGCCGAAATATGAATCAAGCATAGTTCATTTTAGCACCAACGAAAATCGAACCCAACACCTCTAACTCCCATAAAGAAGATGTACTATGCAAACAAGCCACCTATGCACCTACATATCAATTCACTTATATCGGATTTCACGCAAAAGTTTACGTTGAACACTAAACTCATGCATGAAATAAAAATCCGTTGCAATTTAATGAATAAATCGTGCCCCTTTGAATTCAAACTTGATAGCTTTCGTTCTAATTCATTGAGTTTGCCTGCACCACAAAACTTTAAGTTTGAAAAAGAGTGGATAATTTACCTATCTATACTTAAAAAAATCTTCCTGCACTCAATCATGCTTTTGGATCTGATTGACAGGTTGATGAGGGGAACAAGGAAAATTATTCTATTCCAAATATGTAAATCAAATGACTTCTTTTTTTGGGGAGGAGGGGGGGGGCAGTTTTTTGAGCTACCCGTGCCTTCGGATTTCTGGCCAAGTTAGGGCTTTTTAATTTTTTGTCACCTATTGAAACCGAATTTTGACCGGTCCCAGTGGTCAGTGGCGCGAAAGCAAGAATCGGCTGGAGATTAGCGAAGCTCAGCGGCCGAAAGGAATAAAGTGGGCCTGATAGATTTATTATATTTTTTCTATTTTTTAGTTTAGAATTTGATTATCGAATCAGTTTTGAGAGTCCTGACTGAATCGGGTCAGAACCCCTTGTATAGGGTTATAAATATATAATAGGATCTATACGAAAAAAATAACATCTTTGTTCAATACAATTTGGCGTATCACCAACCTTTCCTACTCGACGAAACCCTCATCTCACGTGGGCTGCATCGGCTCCGATCTCGACGAGAGACTTGGATTAGTCAACCTCGGTAATTCTATCAATCTCAACTAGAACTTTCTCATCTGTTTGATATTCTAGTTGTTATTGTTAGGATTGCTAGTTATCTGATAATTAGATATTTATTGTGCTTATTCTATCAACTTTCGATTGTAATACTGTCTTGGTTGAGCCCAATCTATTATAATTTTTAGGAGGTTTTGTGAGTATAGTTTACATTTTTTACTCGAGTCACTCTGTTGTTTTTATCTATAAATAGCTTAAATCTAACTCTATTTATCTTGTTTGAACACTATCTTAATTAGGTTCGATCGGTTCGAATCAGTAAGGTTGTATCAGTGTCGATCTCTTGCTGGGTTGATAAGGCTAAGTTCGAGTCGTTTATAGGTAGAGTCGATAGAGTTCTATCGGGACGTTTAGCCAATAGATTATCACGGTTCGATCGACTTTTGGTTTATGATTGATTTTTTATATATTTTATTAGTTGATCGTCCTCTTATTGAAATAAGTTAGATCTGTGATTTAAGGCATATTTGCAATACCAGCTATCAGATCTATCGACTTAGCACCGTCGACAGAACGAGTCTTTATATGTTTATTGTAGATTCATCGACTCTGTTCTATCGACTTAGTATCATCAGCAGAGCAGATCTTGACATATTTACTTCTGACTTATCAATTCTATTATATCGATTTATTCCCTTATCGACATTAATTATGTTTAACGTTTAAACTATTTAATTTGCCGATGAGCCTATATAATCAGCCGATTAGTTAATTCATTTAAATTAATTTGTGTTAGCATCGGCTGATTCTCACGAACAATGATTATCGGCTTTCTTCATCGGCCTGTTCTGGGCCGGTGACTCATGGAATTTGACTGTTTGCTCCCTTTGTCGATTTGTAGAAAAAATCGATTGCCACGCCCCGGTTTCTTCGTATTGAGCCTGCACTGGAGTTAAGCAGATCTCTTAGGTCACGCGTAGTGATTTTCGTGTCAACACGCTTTTTGGCATGCTCAGTGAGACCCAAGAACTCCAAGGATTTACAACATGTCTGAACTCAGAATGCCAAAAGACGGCACTCCTCTCCCTAAGCATGACGTTGATGCTGATCTAAAGACGGATAATATGTTGCCGGTCAATAAAGATGATCTGAGTAATGAGGCAAAAACACAAATTAATCAGAGAATGACTGAGTATGAAAACCTTCTATTGGGAACGTTTAGCAAGACAAGACATGGCAAGATCGTTCAGAAAGGAAAGTTACCAGTTGCTGTCTTGATTGAAGATGGAACAAAAGAATCACTCACCAACAAGCCAATAGAAGTTATCGATGAGGTAGCTCTGAACAATATAATTCATACAGCTATACACCACGCATTAATTAACCAGTCACCTGTATTGGTTAACACATTGAGGACCTTGATCATTCAGACTGTGGAGGGGTGCTTATATGAAGATTCACCTCGTGAGCCGGTGTATTTCCGTGTATCTAGGGATACTCATCGGCCTACAATAGAAATATCCAGTTAACAGCAGCCAATGCGAGCACGTCAGATCCCGTTACGGGTTCAAGGACATCTCCTTCTGAGGCTACTCCACCTCCGAAGAGCGTTGATGGTGGTATAGTGGGAAGAACACCTTGAAGAATAATATTACAAAGGACTATTCCATAAACACAGCCATAACATTACAGACAAGAAGTAACAGAGCCAAATGTCACATACAGCACTGCGCCCAATATTGAGCCTAGTATGTTTGGGATGTCATCATCATCTTCTCTGCCAGGAGAATTAGGAGGCCGGCACACAGTTGTTAATTTTCGCTCACAAACACCAGTATCTGGTCCCATATCAACTATTCCAAATGTTAATATGTCGACTGATGACTGGGCTTTGAAGATTGCTGAGATAAAGAGGAACAGTTTGGATTGAAACCGAAATAGCAAACGTACATGTATCGACCCCCGTATCCACCGAGTTATGATTTGATACCTATGCCGAGTCGATACAGGCCACCAGAATTCACCAAGTTTATTGGACAAGATAGTACTACCACTGTTGATCATATCAGCCGATTTTTAATACAATATGGAAAAGTTAGTAATACTGAAGCATTGAAAATCAGATTATTTTCATTATCATTGTCTGGATTGGCATTTTCTTGGTTTGCATTGTTGTCCCCAAATTCAGTTATTACTTGGGCTGATCTTGAACAAAAATTCCATAAGTACTTTTTTGCTGAGACTAGAGAGTTGAGGTTGTTCGACTTGATTGTTGTGAGGCAGAAGGCTGGGGAGTCTGTACATAATTATGTGCAGAGATTTAGAGATGTGCGCAACAAGTGTTTCAGCCTACAATTGACTGATAATCTGATGGCAGAAATAGCATTCAATGATCTAGTTGCACCACTAAGAGAGAAGTTTCCTTCGGCTGAATTTGAGAGTCTATACCAGTTAGTGCAGAAAGTATCGATCTAGGAGAATCTGACTCGGAGGGGCATGATCAAGGCCGATTCAAGTCAACTATACTGATTATGAATCCGAGTCCAATGAAGAAGATGAATAGGTCGATATGGCTGAATGGACTAGAAACAAGAATGTGTTGTCAGGCCCATGGGTGAAGCAGAATGAGCCAGAAGAAAAATACGATTTTGATATCACCAAGGCTGATAAGATATTTGATATATTGCTGTAGGAGAAACATATTCAATTGTCACCTAACCATGTGATCCCGCCTGCCAAAGATTTGAAGAAGAAGAGGTATTGCAAGCGGCATAACTCGTCGTCTCATAATACTAATGATTGCAAAGTTTTTAGGAGGCAGATTCAGATGGCAATCGAGCAGGGTAAAATAAAATTTACCAAAGGTGCAATGAAGATAGATGAACATCCTTTCCCAGCAAATATCAGTATGGCTGGTATCAATAATGTTGAAGCCTTTATTAAGCGATATCAGAAAAAGAGGGACAGAGGAGTAAAGGAATCCTAGTTCGGTCTATATTGGGAGTGCCCTTTCTTTAAATACTGCTGGGATAACAATATGAAACTGCCATCAATCGACAAATGTCCTGGATGTAATAGACGCGCGGATCAGATGTATAGAAAAGCTACAGTAGCTCATTGGCACCAATATCGTGCAAACGATTCTAAAGAGTCGATAGTGGGTTCAGCCGATCGACATCATAGGGTCTCTGCGTGTGATCGACTTGGAACAAAAAAGGTGGGTGAAGAGGCCAAGTTTGACAAAGAAATTGATAAAGAGATGCAGAAGCAAGAATAAAATGATCAATGGTGTCCATTTGGCATTTTTTCTAGAAGCCAAAAGCACAGGGTGCAAAGGATGCGGTGCAGACAAATAAAGGTTATCAAATAGTATTATGATGAAAAAGATAATCAGCCACCAAAGAAAGTCTAGAGGCTAAAGGTGAAATCACAAATACAGGCGTCAAGTGCTATAGTGAGTATGGTGGTGATATTGCCGCAAGAGTTCATGGTCTTGGAAGAAGAAGAAGAAATGTTTGCTGATGAAGGGAGTTCAGCACAACTGATATTTGATGCACAACAAGCAGTGTTTGATAAGCCAGATGAATCTAAGCATCGACATTTAAAAGCTTTATACCTTATGTGATTCGTCAATGGGATGCTGATAGGAAAGATGATGGTCGATGGAGGTGCTGTAGTGAATATCATGCCAATCACTACTGTCAGAAAGTTGGGAAAAACTAAAGATGACTTGATCGACACGAATATGATTCTGAGGGATTATGGTAGTCATACTACAGCAGCCAAGGGAGTTTAAATGTGAAACTCACGATCGGCAGTAAAACTTTGCCGGTTACTTTCTTTGTTATTGATGGTAAGGGAACCTATAGCCTTTTGTTGGGTCGTGATTGGATACCTGCCAACTGCTGTGTTCCATCAATAATGCATCAGTCTCTGGCCTAATAGATTGGCGATCAAGTAGAGGTGATCCCGGCCGATGAAACCGTCAATGTCGCATCGGCCGATTTAGTTCCATGACATGCAGATGATATGGAGTGTTTGTCTGGCAAGATTTGGGATGGAGACTACGTCAAGATTACTACTCAGGGCCTTGAAGTTGTGGATCAGTCAAATTCAAAACGATTTCTCTGACAGGCACCCCAATGGAATTTGTAGAAGACGGAAAGTTGGGAAAGGGATTCATGTCAACCGATGAACTACAAGAAGTCGATATAGGAGATGGTGACAAACCAAGACCGACATTTATCAGTAAGAGGTTAGATGAAGATTTTAAAGTTGAATTGATAAAATTATTAAAAGAATATCGGGATTGTTTCACTTGGGAATATTCTGAAATGCCCGGTTTGAGCAGATCCATCATTGAGTATCAGCTACCCATCAAACCTGGATATCAACCTTATAAGCAACCACCAAGAAGAATTGATCCAAAGATTTGTGATGATGTCAAGGCCGAGATTACCAAATTATATGACGCTAAGTTCATTAGGCCCTACTGATATCCAGAGTGGGTTACGAATATCATGCCTATGTTCAAGAAGTGCGGGAAGTTGAAAGTTTGCATTGACTTTAGACCATTGAACAGGGCTACACCAAAAGATGATTACCCAATGCCGATAGCGGATCTTTTGGTTGATGCAGCAGCAGGGCATAAGATTGTTAGTTTTATGGATGGTAATGCTGGTTATAATCAGATTTTTATGGCAGAAGAAGATATACCGAAAACTGCTTTCAGGTGTCCTGGAGCCCTTGGATTGTATGAATGGGTCGTCATGACATTTGGATTGAAGAATGCTGGAGCCACATATCAGAGAGCCATGGATTATATTTTCCATTTCTAATTGGCAGGTTAGTTGAGATTTACATTGATGACGTGGTAGTTAAATCTAAAAGGATGGAGGATCATATAGTCGATTTGCGAGAGGTACTCGAGAGGACTAGAAAGTATAGTTTGAAGATGAATCCAAAAAAGTGTGCTTTTGGCGTATCGGCTGGTCAGTTTTTAGGTTTCATTGTGCATGAGAGAGAGATTGAGATTGGACCGAAGAGTATGAAGGCTATCAATGACATTGAACCGTCGGTTAACAAGACCGAGCTTCAGTCGTTAATTGGTAAAGTAAATTTCATTAGAAGATTGATTTCAAACTTATCAGGGAGGCTTGATGTGTTTACCCCGTTGTTGAAACTGAAGGCCAATCAGAAGTTCGTATGGGTACCAGAACACTAGAAAGTCTTGGATGATATCAAGAAGTATTTGGTTTCACCTCCTGTATTAGTACCACCAAGAAAAGGATGGTCCTTCAGGCTTTATCTTGCGGCTGACAAGAAGCCGATTGGATCGACTTTAATTCAAGAACAAGATGGCGAAGAAAGGGTTATGTTCTGCTTAAGCCGAAGATTGATTGACGTTGAAACCAGGTACACTAAGATTGAAAGATTATGTTTATGTTTGTATTTCTCATATATGAAGTTAAGGCATTATCTGTTATCGACTGAATGTGTGGTGGTTTGTAAAGCCGATGTCATCAAATATATGCTATCGACTCCTATTTTAAAAGGGAGAATTGGTAAGTGGATGCTTGCTCTAGCCGAATATGATCTTACGTATGAATCTGCCAAGGTAGTCAAAGGTCAAGTTCTGACTGATTTAGTTGTTGAGCATTGTGGATCCGAAGTGTCGATTATAGAGCCGGTGCCATGGTTATTATTTTTTGATGGTTCTGTTTGCAAGAGTGGGTGTGGTATCGGGCTTGTGGTCATATCGCCTCGGAAGGCAAGGTTTGAGTTTGCATTTGCTGTCGAGGTATCGACTAATAATCAGGTTGAGTATAGAGTCGTGCTTAAGGGATTGCAAATATTGAAGAAAGCTGGAGTCGATTATGTTCAAGTCGTGGGAGATTCATTACTGGTGCTTGGGCAGCTGGCAGGAGAGTTTGAATGCAAAGATGATATTTTGAGAATGTTTTATGCCGAGTGTCAAGAGGTGCTGCAACACTTCAAAACAGTAAGATTCAAGCATGTCCCAAAGGAACAAAATATGGAAGCGAATGACCTAGCACAGAAGGCATCGGGCTATCAATTGAACAGTAGTGGAGTTTTTGTTGATATAGCTGATGGCGATGAAGAAGATTGGAGATCCAAGATTGTCCAATACCTCAAGGATCCAGCTTAACGAACTCCTCGAAAGATTTGATATATGGCATTGAGGTATATTTTATTAGAAGAAAAACTTTATTATCAGACAGTTGATGGTGTATTGCTAAGGTGTTTAAATCAAAAAGAAGCCAAAGTTGTAATGTGCGAAGTCCACGAAGGCATTTGTGGTACACATCAATCTGCCCATAAGATGAGATAGTTGTTAAAGAGAACTGGATATTATTGGCCTATCATGCTGGTAGATTGCTTCAAGTATTATAAGGGATGTTAAGATTGTTAGAAGTTTGGAGTGATACAGAGAGCACCGGCATCGGCTATGAATCTAATTATTAAGCCATGGCTTTTTAGAGGTTGGGGTATGGATATGATTGGCCAAATTTATCCAGCCTCTATTAAGGGTCATAAATATATTTTGGCGGCTACAGATTACTTCACAAAGTGGGTTGAGGCAGTTTCTATGAAGAATGTAACCACTAATGATGTAATCAACTTTGTGAAGGAGCATATTATATATAGGTTTGGTGTGTCGTAGACTATTACGACTGATCAAGGTTTTGTCTTTACTTCGAAAGAATTTCAAAACTTTGCCGATAGTATGGGTATCAAGCTGTTGAAGTCGTCGCCTTATTATGCTCAAGCTAATGGACAAGCAGAGGCATTCAACAAGATCTTGATCAAATTGATTAAGAGGAAAATAGATGAACAACCAAAGAAGTGGCATACCACATTGGCAGAATTATTATGGCCTTACAGGATGGCTTGTCATGGATCAATCAAGGTACCACCCTATCAGTTAGTATGTGGGCACGAAGCGGTTTTACCATGGGAAATAAATGTAGGATCAAGAAGAGTAGAGTTGCAAGATCAGCTATCGACCGATGAGTATCGACATGCAATGCATGATGAATTGGAAGATGTCATACAACATCGGATGAAGGCCCTATAAAAGATTCAGAAAAATAAAGCTCGTGTGTCCATGTTTTATAATAAAAAGATGGTTCCCAAGAGTTTTTCAGAAGGGGATCTTGTCTGGAAGTTGATCATGTCCATCGGTTCTAGAGATAATCGATTTGAAAATGGTCGCCAACATAGGAAGGGTCATTCAAAGTGAGTCGATGTGCGCCGGGCAATGTATATTTCTTGCAAGGAATAGAAGGAGAAGAGTTTGGAAGAGCGATTAATGGCAAGTACTTGAAGAAATATCATCCGAGCATTTTGGTTGGCGCATGAACTCGATAGCTGAATCATGGGCGATATGAGAAATTTTATCCGTAAGAAAAGTGTGGACAGTCGATGGATGCTCATCGACTTGAGATGGCTGATATTGAAAATATCGCCCTTAGCAGAAAAAATATTAACGTCATGTGCAAAAAATAAGGATAATACATATTATAGAATATTCATCCAGTAACAATATTGAGAGTATCGATCATAGAAGAAGTTACAGATGACCATTGTTACAAGATGAAGATGGGTTGATGACTTGCAAGAAATCAATGTCTGAGGAAACGTATTCTCCTATTACAGCTAGAGGATAAAGATGTAATTATTATCTTCCAAAATACAAGAAAGGAGGTACATAGGAGGAGGAAGAAACATATTAGCAACTTCCTCTGCTCCCCTAGAAGAGTGGCATCGTCATCAGACATCACCCGCCAGACAAGGGGAAGAGAGTGCTACCCCGCCGATGCCATTCTTGACACTTGTGCCGCCGTCTAAGGGCAACTAGTGAGTTGATTTCTGAGCGGGGGTAACTACAGATTTTGGATTAAAAGGATCACTCTGGTGGCAGAAGAGGCGAAGAATATTTGCCATAACACACTTAGCAGATTTGGAGATAGATGGTACTTTTCCATCAAGGCTTTTGAGAGAAGACCCATGGTTGAAAGTGTTAAACTGAGATGAGAAAAGGAAGCTAGTAGAAGGGTCTATTTATAGGGTCTGAGCTTGGCCTTTGAGGAGTCCAAACGTTGGTTCGTCAGAAGAAGCGATAGGATTTGAGGGGAGAAGATAAACGAAAGGACAGTCAAAAAGTAAAGGCAGTGGTCGGATCGATGCAGAGAAACAACAGACTGCAATTAAAGAGCCACGAGTAGTTGGGAAGTATACTAAAAGACGAAGTCTGACGAATAGGCGACTCCCAGATGACTGCATCATGAAGTGATTGGGTGATAAAAGCGTGCGGTAAACGAGGAGATGAAATTCGGCGTACGAAGGATTTTGTACCTCGGACTCAGGAGGCATGTGTTGACACCGAATTTTGACCGGTCCGAGTGGTCAGCGACGCGAAGGCAAGAATCAGCAGGAGATTAGCGAAGCTCAGCGACCAAAATGAATAAAGTGGGTCTGATAGATCTATTATATCTTTTTTCTATTTTTTAGTTTAGAATTTGATTATCAAATCGGTTTTGAGAGTCCGGACTGAATCGTATCAGAACCCCTTACATGGGGTTATAAATATATAATAGGATCTGTACAAAAAAAACAACACTTTCGTTCAATAGAATTCGGCGCATCGCCAACCTTTCCTACTCGATGAAACTCTCGTCTCGTGCGGGCTGCATTGGCTCCGATCTCGGCGAGAGACTTAGATTCATCAACCTCGGTAATTCTATCAATCTCAACTAGAACTTTCTTATTTGTTTGATATTCTAGTTGTTATCGTTAGGAATGCTAGTTATCCGGTAATTAGATCTTTATCGTGTTTATTCTATCGACTTTCGATTGTAATACTGTCTTGGCTGAGCCCAATCTATTGTAATATTTAGGAGGTTTTGTGAGTATAGTTTAGATCTTTTACTCTAGTCACTCTGTTGATTTATCTATAAATAGGTTAAATCTAGCTCTGTTTACTATGTTTGAACACTGTCTCGATTAGGTTCGATCTGTTCGAATCAGCAAGGCTGTATCAGTGTCGATCTCTTGCTGCGTTGATAAAGCTAGGTTCGAGTTGTTTATAGGTAGAGTTGATAGAGTTCTATCGCGACGTTTAGCCGATAGATTATCACGGTTCGATTGACTTTTGGTTTATGATTGATTTCTTACATATTTTATTAGTCGATCACCCCCTTATTAAAATAAGTTAGATCTGTAATTTAAGGTATATTTAGAATACCAGCTATCAGATCTATCATCTTAGCACCATTAACAGAATGAGTCTTTATATGTTTACTATAGATTCATCGACTCTGTTCTATCGACTTAGTATCATCAGCAGAGCAGATCTCAGCATATTTACTTCTAACTTATTGATTTATTCTCTTATCGGCATTAATTACGTTCAATGTCTAAACTATTTAATTTGCCAATGAGCCTATATAATCAGCGAACTAGTTTATTCGTTTAAATTAATTCGTGTTAGCATCGGTTGATTCTCATGAACAGTGATTATCGGCTTTCTTTATTGGCCTGTCCTGGGTTGGTGACCCATGAAATTTGACTGTTTGCTCCCTTTGTCGATTTGCAGGGAAAATCGACTGGCACGCCTCGGTTTCTTCGTATTGATCCTGCACTGGAGCTAAGCAGATCTCCCAGGTCACGCGTGGTGATTTTCACGTCAACACCACCCTATCGGATGGCACAAGCCCAAAAACCACTATACCAAAAAAACACTCTCAAATGACACTTTTAGCTGTTAAAAGACCTTATTGTCCCTCTGCTTCTTCTACCTTCTGCTTCTTTCTTCTTTCCTCGAACATGGCCAAGATCGAGCGGGGCTACGCCGGTCTTCGCAGGAGGCAGCCACACGAGGGCAGCCGTTTGTGGTCGTCGATGTCCAATCCCTTCCGCCTTCCCCTGAACTGAAATCCCCAAATCCGCTCCCCTTTCCCTATCCACCTGGGATTCCCTTCCTCCCACCAAGAAGGCGGTGGCGGCGGCGCAGCCATGGGCGGAGACAACGACGCGTGGGCGGATCAGGAGTAGGGCAACGGCGGGGGTAGCCGCGTCGGTGGCGGCAAAGCGAAGCGGTCGAAGATCTACACCTACGAGGCGGCATTGCACATCTACACCATGAACTGGAGCGTGCGCTGCAACAAGAAGTACTGCCTCGCCATCGCCAGCCTCCTCGAGCAGGTCCCTAACCGCGTCGAGGTCGTCCAGCTCGATGAGGCCTCCAGCGATATCACCCCCATCATCGCCTTCAACCACCAGTACCGCCCACCATGACCATGTTCATCCCGGACCCACACGCGATCTGCCCCGAGCTTCTCGCCACCTCCGCCGACAGGGAAGAGTGAACTAAAGAAAAGAGGAAGAAGAAAGGTAGTTGAAATAACAAATACACCCCTGACATGTGGAACCAAAAATGATATTTAGGAGTGTTTATTTTTTATGATGGTTTTTGGACATGTACCATCCGATAAGTTGACAAAAAGTTAAATAGCCCGCCAAGTTACCAGACGACTTACTACTGTTCAAAGTCATTTTAGCAAAATGAAACACAGAGCGTATGCATGGTACTAAAAAAAGGTCATCGAGTTAAAAAAAAAAAAGATTCCTTGTACAAAAGCAAGCTCCCTGCCACACGTAGGAAAGCGACGCTTTCTTTTGTCAGACAAATAAAAAAAGACATGCCTTTCAATCACCGTACACCGGCATGCGGGACCGCAGCGGCAGCAGCAGGCAGCATTTCACTCCACGACACTCATCTCCCCTCCCTTCTGCTCCACCTGAACGAGAAGCGCTACATCTGTGGTATCATGGTCATCGCCGACACAGCAGCAAGGAAGCTCCTCCATGGCGGCTCGGGCGAAGCCGCTGTCGCCTGAGGAGGAGTCGCTGCAGATGCAGCAGGTACCTTCACCAGCTTCTCGGGCCTCTTTGCGGCTCTTGCGGGCTTGGCCCACTAGCTGGCCCTTCCGCTCGAGGCGCTCGGGCAGTGGCTCGTCGCCACCGTCAGCTCCGGCCTCGACGGCTTGTCGCAGCTCGTCCCGGTGGACCTCTCCCCGCAGCTCGAGGCGTTCTGGCGGTGGGTCCAATCCGCCGCGCTCCCCTGCGCGCTCGCGCGCTCGGGCGCCGCCGCGGCCCTACTCGCCGTGGCGCTCGCCTGGCTCTGCTCTGCGCGCGGGCGCTGTGGGCCATAACTGTTGCGATCTGCAGGGCGCTCTCCTGCCTCCTGCCTCCCTTGGCGCGGTGCCTGCGCTGCTGCGGCGGCCTCGTCACCATGAGGTCCCGCGCGGCGTTCGAGGCGGCCCCGGGTGCTCTACTTCCCGATGCTGAGCACCGCCGGGCCCGTCGCGGCGGCCGCCGTCTTCTGCACGGGCTCCGTCGCCGCTCTGTTCCGCGTCTCTCATTGCAATCCTGAGGGAAGTTTCAATCAGTAGTTACCTAACCTATCAGTAGTTGGCTAAACTTGCAACTCGAGGTGTTCGTTAAAAATTCAAACGGAAAGCTTATCCGTACAAGACAAGGAATATAAAATACAAATTAGGTTCAACCCGTGTCCAATCAAGACATATGTAATATTTTTTATTCCACATGCTGATATGATTTTGTATTTATAATTATTTTGATAAATTTTAAAACAACATTTATTGTGAGATACAATGTAGATAATTACGTATAAGGTTATTTTTTGTGGAGAGTTTAGTGTGATCATTTTCAAGACCGCCATGTTGGTCAAATTGCAAATACAAGAATCTTGAAAACAATGCATTGTCAGTTTTATCTATACGAACTCTATTTCTTCTCACTGTCAATAATTAACTTCCTATATGACATTTAATAGAAAAATCTCGTAGGAAGTAACCTAATTCACTCGTGAAGCCTGCACAGGGGCGGATTTCCAACCCAGTCCACCTGGACCATGGCCCTCGTCATCGGGTGTGATTTTATGTACTGTACACTACTGTTCGAAGCACTGTAGCAGACGAGGTCGGCCCATTTTCCACTAGACGGCCCTAGTCGACAGCCCAGCCCAGCTCCGCCACTGAGCCTGCAGCTGTAGGTGCTGCTATCACGTCGTGCACCCCTGCATCTTTTTGCACCTAAAAAAGCTTAACTTCCTTGACTCGCTGTGACGCTGTTCAAAGTCATCCTAAAAACCTTATCCATAAAAAAAATCATCCTAAAAAGAAGGCAAGGCTACCACACATAGTAAATGCATAAAACGGGTACTCAAAACGCACAGCAGACCGGAGTGCGAAGAGTGAAGACACCGTGTCAAAAAAAAAAAAAAGGGTAGCGGCATCAACATTTCAGTCCGCTCTACTGCCCTCCCCTGTCTCCTCCACACCACTCGAGAAGCGCGCTACATCTCCGGCATGGCCGTCGCCGAGACAGCGGCAGCAAGGAAGCTCCTGCATGGCGCCCGCGGAGTGGCCGCCTTCAGCTTCGGCCTTGACGGCCTGTGGCAGCTGATCTCGGGCTTCTTCGCCGACATCTTCGCGGGCTTGGCCCACCTGCTGGCCCTTCCGTTCGAGGCCATCTGGCACCTGCTCGTTGCGGCCGCGAACACCGTCGCCTCCGGCCTCGGCAACCTCTGGCACCTCGTCGCGGGCTTCTTCACGAACCTCTTCGCCGGTGCGGCCCACCTGTTGGTCCTTCCGTTTGAGGCCCTCTGGCAGTGGCTCGT
Source organism: Eleusine indica (assembly GCA_030378355.1). Classification (NCBI taxonomy): domain Eukaryota; kingdom Viridiplantae; phylum Streptophyta; class Magnoliopsida; order Poales; family Poaceae; genus Eleusine; species Eleusine indica. The sequence goes on from CM059500.1 coordinate 44,412,350, forward strand.
CACCGTCGTCGCCGGCGCCGCGAGCGCCATCACCTCTGGCCTCACCGATCTGTGGCACCTCGTCGCGGGCTTCTTCCCCCATCTCTTCGCGGCCCTTGCGGGCGCGGCTCACGACCTGCTGGTCCTCCCTCTCGCGGCGCTCTGGCACTGGCTCGCCGCCGCCGCGGGCTCCATCATCTCGGGCCTCGGCGGGCTCTGGCACCTCGTCGCGGGCTTCTTCGCCCACCTCTTCGCGGCCCTCGCCGGCGCGGCCCACCAGCTGCTTGTCCTTCCAGCGGAGGCGCTCTGGCACTGGCTCATCGGCGCCGCGGGCGCCATCGCCTCCGGGCTCCACGGCCTGTGGCACTTCGTTGTAGGCTTCTTCCCCAACCTCTTCGCCGCCCTCGCCGGCGCGGCCCACGACCTGCTGGTCCTCCCGCTCGAGGCGCTCTGGCACTGGCTCCAATCCGTCGCCGCCGTCGCGCTCCACTGCGTGCTCGGCGCCCTCGCTGTGCTCCTCCTCGTGGCGCTCGCCTGCTGCTTCGGCCCGGCCATCTGCAAGGCGTTCGTTCTCTCGGCCCGCTTCCTCGCGGGAGGACCAGGCTTCGTCGCAGCCCGGGCGCGGGCGGTCTCCTTCCGCCCCCTTCCCCGTGGCCAGCAACAGCAGCAGGGTGACGAGGAGGAGGAGAGCCTCCTGGTGGGCGCGGTGGACGCGACGACGGCGTGGGGCCGGGGCCAGGAGGAGGAGGTCCACCACGCGTGGCACATCAGGACCGAGGGTCTCGACGAGCGCGCCGTCGCGGCCATCGGCGCCGTCGTGTACGACGCCAGGGAGCACCAGCTGCCCCCGTGCGCGGTGTGCCTGGCCGAGCTCCGCGACGGCGAGGCGCTGCGCCTGCTGCCCCCGTGCGGCCACGCGTTCCACCGAGCCTGCATCGACCCGTGGCTCCGGGACCACGTCAACTGCCCGAACTGCCGCGCCACCGTCCAGGTCCACACCGCCGGCGCCAAGAATGACAACTGACGATTGCCAGATGCTGAGATGGTTTGCAGAGTTTTGACTGGTTGCCACAAGGGAAGGTGAAACTGCTACTACGATCTTTCCTGGTTTCATGGACGATTAGTGTTGCTAGAATTTAGGACTAGTGTAGTAATCTACTGGTAAAGATGCTTTCCCCGCAATTTCTGGCTATCAGCTGTGACCTGGAATAACTGTGGGGAATGAATTAGAAACGAATCAGTATAGCAGAGATGAAGCTGCTGCTGGAGCTATCAGCTTTTTTTAGGTATCCTGGAGCTACCAGTTGGCTTGACGAAAGTATTCCAATAGCGTGCCTTTCCTCAGTCCAGGTGACAATGACGCATGAAGGTCACTCTTGATGTGTGCTTTCCTCCAATTGCTTTGCATTAGTCGCAGTATTATTATATTCTTGTCTATTTATTTCTACCTACACTTGTAGTACTAGCACTGTTAAACTTTGGGGTCATTGTCCCAGAATGGGACCTCGCACGCTGGAATTTGGTGAGGGTCTACATATGTACTAGGCCCAAGCTACACCTTACCTACCCCCACATTCGTCTCACAATCAATCTAGCTATAGCTGCTAGTATATCAGGTTTATCAGCCAAACTGGTTTACTTCCTCGGTTCACAATATAAACATTCTAAGTATTTAAACTTTAAAATAGTCAAGCTAAGAAAAATTATATATAGCCCTCATTTTACACTACTTCATCAATTTCTCATCAACCCACCAAATTTTGTTTTATCACTAGAAATACTTACACTGTGAATAAATTTTTAAATGTTTAGAATGCTTACATTTTGAACTGAAGGAAGTACTTTTCATGTTACACCTCCTGCTCGTCAATCATCTACTGTAATACTTTAAAAAAAAATAGGAAAAAAAGGGCAAATTCTTAAACTCTAAGAAAAAGAAAAACCATAATACACCATAATTAAAAAAATGACAAACCACCTGCACACCGCGAAGAGTCAAGAGAAGTCAACGAGGCAGCAGCACCAGAGCGCAAAGAGTCCAATAGTCATGACAAGTCAATAATAAGGCGGCGGTAGCATCATTTAACATTTTCACTCCACTGGAGAAGGAGAAGCGCAGCACTGCACATCGGGATCTAGTCCGGCATGGCCATCGCCGAGACAGCAGCATTAAGGAAGCTCCCGCATGGGGCCCGCGGAGTCGCCGCCTTCAGCTTCAGCCTGGACGGTCTGCAGCAGCAGCTGACTTCGGGCTTCTTCGCCGATGTCCTCGCGGGCTTGGTCCACCTCCTGGTCCTCCCTCTCGAGGCGCTCTGGCGCCTGCTCGTCGCCGTCGTCTCAGGCGTCGCGGGCTTCCTCCCCCGCCTCCTCGCCGCCCTCTGGCACCTCCTCATCGCCGCCGCGGGCGCCATCGGCTCCGGTCTCGTTGGCCTATGGCACCTCGCTGCGGAATTCCTCCCCCGCCTCTTCGCCTCCCTCTGGCACCTTCTCGTCGCCGCCGCGGGCCTCACCGGCTCCGGCCTCGGCGGCCTGTGGCGCTTCGTCGCGGGCCTCTTCCCCCACCTCTTCTTCGCCATCGCCCGCCTATGGCACCTCGCCGCGGGGTTCCTCCCCCGCCTCCTCGCCGCCCTCTGGCACCTGCTCGTCGCCGCCGCGGGCACCATCGGATCCGGCCTCGGCGGCCTGTGTCGCCTCGTCGCGGGCCTCCTCCACCTCCTACTGGTCGTCCCGCTCGAGGCGGCCTGGCAGTGGGCCCAACCCGCCGCGACCGCCGCGCTCCGCTACGCGCTCGCCGCCGCCGCTGCGCTCATCCTTGTGGCCCTCGTCCGGCGCCTCGGCCCTCCTGTCTGCGCCGCCGCCGTCGGGGCCGGCAGGGCCGTCGCGCGCGCGGCCCGCTACCTCGGGCACGGCCTCCGCTTCGTCGGCGCCCGGGCGGCCCGCTACCTCGCGCACGGCCTCCGCTTCGTCGGCGCACGGGCGGCCTCCTTCCTTGTGCGTCACTGCGGGCGGCACCGGCAGCAGGACGACGAGGAGGATGATGCTGACGTGGGCACCGGCGACGACGTGTGCGCGGTGTGTCTGGCCGAGCTCCGCGACGGCGTCGGCGAGGCGCGCCGCCAACTGCTGCACCCGTGCGGCCACGCGTTCCACCAAGGCTGTATCGACACGTGGCTCCGGGACCAGGACACCTGCCCGCTCTGCCGCGCGCCCGTCCAGGCCCACGCCACCGGCGACGACGTGTGCGCGGTGTGCCTGGCCGAGCTCCGCGACGGCGTCGGCGAGGCGCGCCGCCTGCTGCAACCGTGCGGCCACGCGTTCCACCAAGGCTGCATCGACACGTGGCTCCGGGACCACGGCACCTGCCCGCTCTGCCGCGCGCGGTGAGGCGAGCGGCGTGGTGACGACAACGAGGCGGTGCTGACGCCGGCGTTGAGCAGCGGGCGCGAGGAGGACGTTGCCAAGATCATGACTCAGGAGCCTACTCGAGTTCTCGGGACATAGCCGGCGTCGATCGGGGCGGGGTGATCGGCCGACCACGTTCGGCAGCGCCGGGAGTTGGATTATTGGAATCGAATCATCACGGCCAACTGGTACAAGGATGCTGGTGAATTGACTATTCAGAGAGATGCTGAAAAGGTCTGCAGAGTTTTCATTGCCACGAGGGAATGTAAAACTGCTGCGACCCGAAACAGATAGCGGATGGTTTAGTACTTTACAGGAAAAAAAATGTTTTTTTTTCCTGCAGTTTCTGTTATCAGCTGTGACCAGAAACAGCTATGGGGAATGAATTAGAAACTAATCTTAACCGCAGATATATGCCAGGTTCCAAACTACTGGCGCAATCTTATACTGTAGTTTATCATTTACTCCGTAGTAGCTAGAGTGCTAGATACAACACAACTACACAAGTTTTCCAATATGTAGCAATATAGCATGCCCTTCTTCAGTCCCGGTGACAGTGACGAATAAACCACGCATGAAGATCCTCTCACTCTCTTTGCTCTCCGATCATATCAACCTGTGGCTCATCCGGGCTAAACCATCGACACAAACGAGCCCAATAGCGGACTGGTGTTCCTTTGTGGTTGATATAATTAGATAGTAGACTGCTGCTTTCTGTTCTATTCCTTTATTCTATTACCCTCGCGCTATGCTGCGCATGTAACCATTTGAGCAATGAATTAAGAAATTCAGGTGGGGTGCTCCCCTACCGTAGTTTCCTATAAAAAAAAAAAGATCCTCTATCTCGCGTCGACACCTCCGAGTCAGTCTTGCTGCATGTGTCATTTCGTCCATTTGCTTTGGATTAGTTGCGGCATTCATGTCTTCTCTTGCCTAGCTATAGTTGTAATACTAGTGTTTAACTTTTGGGGTCATTGTCCCAGCATGGGACCTCGCACGCTGGAATTTGGTGAGGGTCTACAATTTCTGTAATTCATCAACCACCCGGACCCTTGTAACACTGGATGATATGCCTGTAGATGCTCAAAAGTTTGCATGCTCTCCACCTTTTGAGTCAGCTTAAGACTATCTTAAGTGAACTAAAATGCCCCTCGTCTTATCAAATTGATACCTTTTGAGTAACCACTTGCATCTGCAGGCCCAATCTCGCTGGCTGCTATATTAGATTCATCAGAACTGCACTTGTTTTGCCAACACTCTCCTTCACGTTTATACTTTGAAACTATGAAACATGGAATGAGTCAATATATATATACTTAGTGAATTATAGCAGCCAACATTTGAGCTCGAAACCGTAAATTTTTATAGCATATTACTTAGAACGTCCTCAGTGGTGGAGACAGTAAAGAGTCAATTGCTAGCTCTCACGTAGGTAGTGAGAGAAATAAGAAGAAATAAACATTTTTTTTTCTCTCTCATCTTTTCTTTTTTAAAATACAATATCTACTAGCTCTTAGAGCAGCAGTGAGGAATAGAGATGTTTCTATAAGAGCGTTTCCAACGGGTACCTAAGAGCCAACAAAAATACAAATATTTTATAGGAAAAAATGAGGAGAGGGAGGGCTGCTGATGTTTAATCCAGCGCTAGCGCTTGGACTAGGGCTTGGACATGCAGTCTCATTGACGCGCGCTCTACGCATGACAGCACGGTGCGGTAAGAGCTACCAACGGGCGCTGCCTTTGGACACACTCTAAGTCAGTCTCAATTGGAGCACCAGATGCCACCGCGCGCGGTGTGCCTGAGAGCGTCCCCAACGGAGCTGCTAAGAGCCAGCAAAAATAATATTTTAAAGAAAAAAGTGAGGAGAGAGAGCACTGCTAGCGCTTAATCAAGTGCTAACTCTTGGGCGCGTTCTCTCACTAACACAAGCTCTGCACACGACACAACCGTGCGGCAAGAGCCAGCAGCGGGCGCTGCCTTTGGGCACGCTCTGACGGAGCTCCGCGACGGCGAGGCGCTGCACCTGCTACCCCCGTGCGGCCACGCGTTCCACCGAGCCTGCATCGACCTGTGGTTCCCGGACCACGACAACTGCCCGAACTGCCGCGCCACCGTCCAGCTCCACCACAAGGGAAGGTGAAACTGCTACTACGATCTTTCCTGGTTTTGTGGTCGCTTTAGTGTTACTAGAATTTAGGAGTAGTGTAGACTGTAGTAAGAGCAGGCCACCTCAGCTGACAAAATGACAGGACACCTCAGCATTGTTTGATGTGATGGAGAGAGGAAGCAAGAGAGAGAGAAAAACAAGCGACTCACGAGTCGCTAGCAGCAAGCGGGCGAAATGCTATTTATTGGCAGCTAACCACTCCTTCACCAATTCAATTCATCCACGTCACAATTAAATCACACAAGGCATTAAATATTTTTGGAGCCTGTTACCACTGCTCGGCTGTTTTAGCTGAGCTGGAATCGTGAGACGCCGGCAAGCGGGCGTAGCATTAGCCCTGCTCTAATCTACTGGTAAAAGTGTTTTCCCCGCAATTTCTGGTTATCAGCTGTGACCTGAAACAACTGCAGGGAATGAATTAGAAACAAATCTTCCCTTCTTCAGTCCAGGTGACAATGACGCAAAAACCACGCATGAAGATCCTTTTATCTCACGTCATACGGGTTGCATCACCTCCCACTCACTCATTCTTGATGTGTGCTTTCCTCTCCATTTGCTTTGGATTAGTTGCAGCATTATATTCTTGTCTAACTTTAAATTCCGCCTAGCTAGTTGTAGTAGTACTGTTTAACTTTGGGGTCACTGTCCCAGAATGGGACCTCGCACGCTGAAATTTGGTGAGGGTCTACAAGTTTGTAACTCTAAATATCAGTTTCACTGGAAGCTGTGTAGAGAGTTGAAAACAGTATATAACCATTTTTATTTAGATGGATCTTAATAAGTAGGTATCATAAAAATTATTCGCATGAGATATTATTTATTTAAAAATAAAACTTGTATAAAAACAATTAAGCCTGCATGTGTAGTGGTATGGATTGGTGCATAGTCTCGTGCCTTTGTAGTATTTGGGCTCTAGTGCACCAGTTCATCTTGCACCAACTTCTTGACTTGATGTTCAAAGTCATCATAATAAGAGCAAGGCTACCACACGTAGGAATGTATCATAATCGCCATATTTTTTTGGGAGGAAAAAGGCAAACCATGATATAATAACGTGCCTATGTACCGGAATGCGGGGAGTGATGAAGAGTCAAGACAAGTCAAGAAGGCCGCAGCATATTTCAGTTCACTCCACTCTACTCCACTCCACTCCACTCGAGAAGCGCTACATCTCTGCCATGGCCATCGCCGAGGCCGCAGCAAGGAAGCTCCTGCATGGCGCCCGCGGAGTGGCCGCCTTCAGCTTCGGCCTTGACGGCCTGTGGCAGCTGATCGCAGGCTTCTTCGCCAACATCTTCGCGGGCTTGGCCCACCTGCTGGCCCTTCCGTTTGAGGCCATCTGGCACCTGCTCGTTGCCGCCGCGAACGCCGTCGCCTCCGGCCTCGGCAACCTCTGCCACCTCGTCGCGGGCTTCTTCCCCACCCTCTTCGCGGCCCTCGCCGGCGCGGCCCACCAGCTGGTCCTCCCGCTCGAGTCGCTCTGGCACTGGCTCGCCTCCGCCGTCGCCAACGCCGCGGGCTCCATCACCTCCGGCATCGACAGCCTTTGGCGCCTCGTCACGGGCCTCCTCCCCCACCTCATCGCCGCCCTCACAAACGCGGCCCACGACCTCGGCCCAAAGCTCGAGTCGCTCTGGCGGTGGGCCCAGTCCGCCGCCGCCGCCGCGCTCCCCTACGCGCTCGCCGCCGCCGCCGCGCTTCTCCTCGCGGCGCTCGTCTGGTTCTTCGGCGCGGCCATCTGCAGGGCGGTCGTGGCCGCGGCCGCCTCCCTCCTGCCGCCCTGCGCGCAGTGCCTCATGAAGTGCTGCGCCGTGGTCACCATGAAGGCGCCCGGCGCCGCCGGCGCGGTCATCTCGCGCGCGGCGTTCGAGGCCGCGCCCGCGCTCTACTTCGCCATCCTGCGCGCGGGCGGCGCCGTCGTGGCCACCGCCGTCTTCTGCGCGTGGCCCGTCGCGCGGTGCCTCGCCGCGCCGGTGGCCTTCCTTTTCCGCGCGTCTGTCGCCGCGTAGGAATCAAGCCTTGCACGCCGTTGCATTTGCACCACTGTGACTGTGCAACCTACTGTATTTCCTAGTGTGAGTACGCGTCGTGTTCCTTTGATTTCAGCTCGGTAGTTTGAATGTATGTGTTGATCGTTATGTGCACCTGTAATGAACATCAAGTCCGTCTCTGTGGTGGCAAATAAACCCTTTTCTAGTGCTGGAAAAAATGATCCTTGACACTGTCTGATGGAAATGGAAGCAGATGGTCTGGCTTTGGCCATCTAATGTGTATTGAGCTACAGACAGCGCACCATTAATTTGGAACGGGAATGTCATGTCCTTGCTAAACTGTACTACGGGCCTGCACTGTACGGCTGATTGAATCGGTTGTGAAATGCGGACCGATCCACGTAAATGCAGTTTTTTTTTTGACACTCACGTAAATGCAAATAGCCAAACTAGAGGGATCAAACCTGTCCATACACCTGCCATCTGGAAGTTGCATATTCCACCTAGGGTTCACTTCTTTTTGTGGCTGCTTTCAAAGGACAGACTATTAACTAGGGATATTCTTAGTAAGAAGCAGAATCTTGATGATAAAACCTGTGTCTTTTGCTCAGAATTAGAAACTTTCAATCATGTGTTTTTTGAGTGTGTTGTTGCTCAATGCATGTGGTCTGAACTTTCTGATTGCCTGACTATTAGACTAGACAATAACTATGAAAGCATAGATGATAAATGGTTGAGTAATAAGAAGTTTGGTATTATTAATATGATTACAGCTGCTGCTCTTTGGAGCTTGTGGAAATTAAGGAATTATTTTGTGTTCTAGAATGGCTTCTGGGTGGGGATGTCTATGTTCTGGGACAGGCTGATACCAATGATCAGACAATGGAAGATCCTCTGTCCGGCTATCAAATCCGAGAATTTCATGGCAAGAGTGACGGAGCTGGAAGCTAAGGAAAGGAGTTGTGGAAGGATAACCAGTTGAAGGCGAGTATCTTTGACTGGTCGGGACAGCAGCAAGTGAACCAGTGTGACTGGATAAGTGATGTAATAGGTTAGAAGTTTATGAAGGAGTTCTGGGTCACCGCGCCCAGAAAGACGGAACGGCAACACGCCGCGCTTGGGACCACCACGATCCAGATGTCAGGTAAATCACTCAGTCCCTCCTATTTACTCGGGTAGTGGGGGCTAGCAGAGCCAATTTAAGCCCCACGCCACGCCTTGAATTCGGGAGCAGGAAACACGCGCGGACTTCACTAGTCAGGTCTCGCCCCAACAAACACGACCGACCCGGGCGGACTCGGCCGGCGAGCAGCAACGAACAGGACGGAGGCGCGAGGCGAGCCGCTCAACCCCGGCAAGGGAGGAGCGGTGCAGGTAAGACGGAATAAGGGGCTGAAAACTGCCCCGATGACGTCGAGGTTCTAAGGTTGGCCCCGTAAAAGGGTTCGACAGCCGCCTAGAGCGCGAACAGAGCTAGCAGCACGAGCGATTGGCACACTTAGCAGCCAATACCCTGACCCCCGAGGGGTCGAGGGCATCACAGAGTAGCGTTTGAGTCCCGCTCTGACTCGTCCATTGGTATCTCCCCGAAGAGAGACAGCTAGCCATCACAACCTATCGAACTGTTGTGATAACCAGTTGAGCCGGAAAGACGGATTTATAAGGTCGACCACCAGCTGATTCGCTGGGACCCCGTCGATGGAGGACCAGAGACCTCACTCGAACGAAGCCGATAGCAGCTCATCGAGCAACCACGTTTCAGCCACTGAGGCGAAAACATGGCCCGGCTCTATCCTCAGTCTCACGAACGGGGCGCGGAAGGAGGAAACAAAAAAAGTCCAAATGGCCGCTCGACTGATCTGTCTGCATCGAGCGGGGACGCGAGGGCCGGCATCGCCAAACGAGACCCAACGACAGGGTCACATTCATTACTCTTTGCTTGCAAGACCGTTTAGGGCCGACTCTTACAGACTCCCTCTCTTTTTTTTACAAAGCGAGTATCAATGACTCGAGAGAAAAAAAAAGAGAGGAAAAGATCGACATGAGGAGTCTACTATAAAGAAAAAAGTTGTATCCGCATCTCGGTGGGTACATGTGAGGTAAAGCGCCTGTGATGCTTCGTCGTCACGAAAAGACGCCCTAATTTGAGGCCGGCCTTTTCCCCAACGAAGACGGCGAGCAGCCCGGCCGCACCGTACGGCTATTGCTGGAGCTGCCTCTTGAGACTACGGAACCCCATGCTGATGGGGAGTCCGGTTCGGCGCCTCTTCTTGACCTCGCTCCTACCGACGCTGCCAAGAACGAACACGAGGGGACCTAAGAAGCCATGGCGGCCTTCCATGAGAAGGCCCTTTTATCTCCACCTCGCTCCAACAAGGGGAGGATGTAATAGGAGTTGAGCCAACCTTCCCGCAACCGGCAAGACCACCACCCCAGGGCGGCCGGGGACCCACTGCAGGCAGGCTTTCATTCCCGTCTTCATCATGAGAAACATCATCGCACCGGGCAGCCATGAGAACAACGGACCACCAAGCAGGAGTCGGTCACACCCCAGGTATCTCGGGACTCGGTGTGTAAAGTAGGTGTGAGAATGAAGCAGAACATTACCCGGTTGTGCCCTTAAATAGTCAAGTTGGGCCCAAGCCTCGGATTCCTTGCACGGGCACCAAACCCGATGTGAGTTCACGAGGGGCTCTCGCGCGCCATATGGGAACAAAAACCTGGCGCCGCCAACGGTGTCGCGCACACCGCGCCATAATAAAGAGGAAAGAACTTGCCTTAGGGCAGGGCACCGGCCTCGGATTCCCCTGACGTGTAGCATGCCAGATCCGGGCCCTACCGAATGATGCCCCCGCGCGCGGCACGCCGGAAAGAGACAAGGGACCTATCAGACGACTTTGTGCCTTTCGCTCGCACCCGCGTCAAAATCCCACGAACGACTCTCCGACTCGGGGGCTCATGGGCTACTGTCGAGGGTAAAGATCGGGGTGCCACGTGGCACCTCCTAAGGGCTCACACGCGTCGGACTCAAAAGAGCCCGCAGGATCGCCACCAAGGCACCACCAGCGTGGGCCCCCACGGGGAGCATTCCCGCAGCAGTCAGACCTTAGCCGCAAACACCGCGCCACTACCCCGACTCGCTCGACCCCGAGTGGTCGAGGGCCGGTCGCGACTCGCTCGACCCCTCGATGTGGGTCGAGGATTCGCTACGCCCCGCTCGACCCCTCGATGGGGGTCGAGGACAAGTCATCCCGTCTGACAGAACCCGGACACGCCCCCCCCCCCCCCCTTTTTTTTAGAAGATGACTCAGCCACTCGTCCGAGCCTATCTACCCCGGGGCAAGGACGGACGCTCCGCCGTCACTACAGTCATGACGATAGTATGCCCCCCCCCCCCCCATAATTGTCAGATAAACTCTACCTCCGTCAACTCCCATCAGTGGGGCTCGAACCAAGATGGGATGGACGATAGATCCCTGACCAAGCCAGGAGTGGCAGAGTGGAGAAGCTCGATTGTCTTGTCAGGACAGGATGGATTCCAACTCCACGCAGGTCCGGATAGGCGCAACCCGACGTGACGACCCCCGACGGAGGGGGTCGAGCAAGCCAACGGTCAATAACTGCCAACCACCCGACCTAAAATGTCATGCCCATTACGTGTACACAGTATCAAGGAGTCAAATCTCTCTGGATACCTGCCCACCTCATCATCACCCGCGCCCGCTGACGACGACAGGCATGGCAAGGCGTACTGTGCTGCCACGCCTAATGACACACCCAATGGTGATGGAGTAGGACCGCTTGATGAACAACTAGATCGAACCTTGCTTGAATGACGTGATGATGCCCATGCTGCACCTCCCCGCGCATGGAGGGACACGCCGACTATAGAAACAAGGGGGGCCTCGACTCGACGATGAAGAACGGGGGCACGCCCGGATGCAGTACCGCTCCTTTGACATAAGATCAGGACGATGGGGTCTGCGAGGACCGAAGATCACGTCGCCAACTAAGGGCTTCGTCTTCTTCGGCACGCCTCCACCGACTCGTAATGTGTAGAAATCTCTCTCTCTCTCTCTCTGTAACGTGGGTCCTTTCTCTCTCTCTCTTTGTAACATGGGTCCTTTCTCCTTAGAGTATAAAAGGGGATGCGCAAGAGGGGGAGGGCACAGAGCAACAACAGTAATCACACACACACCACTCGCACCCGAGACTTAGAGCACCTTCATCTTTCCCCACCGTTGTACTCCACCACCTGAGCAAGTAACACGAGCTGGCCTGAGAACTGGACGTAGGGGACTTCCCCGAACTAATATAACCCCCGTGTCCCCTTGCTTAGACATCACCGAGTCCGAAACACACGTCCCTGTGAACAAATTCTACTAGCAAGTGATCTAAACACGACAACTGTACTGTGTTGTAAATGATTTGTGGTCTTTTGCAATGCAATTGGGACCAAGGCGATGTCCCTTGAACTCTAAAAAAAAATAGCCAAACTAGAAAAGATTGAAAATGGATAGCTTAGATGCTAAGCTTAACATGTTCACTGATGGTGAGTTGCACCCTTTAGTTATTTCCATTCTTGCTTTTCTAAAAGAGAAAAGCTGATAGTACAATAATGGACCTTTGATCCTTTGTCGCAATGTACATGACCCTTTTCATTCAAAAAAAATGTACATGACCCTTTTACCCCTACCCTTAATATCACAGTAGCTAAGAAAAATCAAAGGGAGCTGCTGCTGCTGTACCGTCACAGTTGAACGCGAGTTGTTGCGCTCTGATATTTCCTTTGATATATATCCAAGAAAATAGATCAAGGGGTGCTAAGGTCGCTGCTTTTCCGGTCTCCAAAGGTCACTCTCGGCGACGGACGCCATGGCATTCCCCGGCACACCGGCTCGGAAGCTCCTATCCGGCGGCGGCGCCATCACGGCGCGAGCCCTCGGCTTCGACGACGCCGGCGACTTCTTCTCCGGCCTGTGGCAGCTGGTGAAGACGAAGACAGCTGAGCTCGCGGCCTACCTCGCCACGCTCCTGGCCGCGGTCGCCAGGAAGGCCGACGAGGTCCTCCCGCCGGAGACCCGGTCGGAGACGCTCCGGAGATGGCTGTACGTCGGCGTGACGGTGGTGCTCCCCGCCGCGCTCGTGCTGTTCTGCCTCGCGCGCTGCTGCTGCCGCTGCTGCTGCGCCGCCCGTGCTGCTCGCAGGCGCGGCATGATGGCGGCGCCCGGCCGCGGCGGCGCGCGCATGCCGCGGGGCGTGTTCGAGGACGATCCCAGGGGATACTTCCGCGACCTCCGCGCCCACAAGCCGCTCGTCTTCTAGTTCTAGCTACTAGTACTGTATGTGTGTGTGTTCGTCGTGTATCTTTACGCATGCATGTATTCGTACACGTTCGACTACGTGTACGAAAGAGTGGTATGTGTGTGTATGCGTCTGTCAGGTCAGACTGTGTCGATTCTGTGTGGCACTGCTCTCTCTGCGTGTTCTGAAGCGATGGCTTGATGTTACGTGAGACTGTGTGCGCTGTGTTGGCCCGTGAATGCAGTGTCGTGAATGCATTTGGAGCTTGTATCCTTTTGCTTTCTTTTTTGCGATTCTTCTCGTTCACCGTGGCGACGAGCTACGAAACTTACCATGTCCCAGACGACGCAGCTCTTGTGCGATTCCTCTGTTTCAAAGCCGCATCATGCTGGGCGCTTATTGCTAAAGCTCCTACTAATGTGTTTTGATCCACCACCGACACGTTGCGCTCATGTTTGACCATGTGTAACTTCTCAATCGTTTTTACAAGTAGTACCACAGCCAAGCCAAAGCCAGGCCAGGACAGACCACTTGACTGGATAAACAAGGCCTCCCCTGACCTCGTTCTCGGCTATGGTTGGCAAGCTCAAGCGGCGAGCGTTTCATCAATTCCCAGGAAAATGGTGGAGCGAGCGCGAGTGGCCACCGCCTCAGGCCCCCAGTAGGCTCCTTCGCCTGCCTGCGTTCCCGGGTCTCGATTCGTTTTCCGTGCGCGCGTTTCACGCTTCGTCTCCGTTCCCAAGAGAGACGGACGTCCTATCAAAAAAAAAAAAAAAATGAAGCCGCCACAACTGCATGCAAAACACTTGTCCACCTCAAGTCCACAACCCTGCCCGGTAGTAGTGTAGTAATATGGTTCGAGGCGAGTTCAGCAGCTCCTGCGGCTCGCTCTATAAATTGGGCGCCCCCCTGAACCACACACCACAAACCCAGCTTCACTTCACCTTTCGTTCCGTTTCATCCTTCCCGCCTTTACGTTAGTTCTCTTCACCAGTTAATCCACGCGAAGCGCTAGGCGAGAACCATGGCCCTGATCCCTGCCGCTGTCCTCCGCACGGCCGCCGGCGTGGCCGTGAGCGCCGCGTGCGCGTACTTCTTCTGGCCAGCGGCAGCTCCGGTGGTCATGATGAAGGCGCCTGGCGCGCCGCCTTCCTCGCCAACCCGCAGCTCTACTTCTCCCTGCTACGCACCGCCGGCGCCGCCACGGCTGCCGCCGCATTCGCGGTTTGATCGATCACGTCGCGCAGATCTTAGGCTCCAGAGTGTTTGGATCGTCTCTTCTCCGTCCACGTAAAACGTAGTGGTCGTCGTATGTTATTTCCGTCTTAGAGCTAGTGTGTTGTCGGATCTTCTTTTGTACGGTAGTCGTCCGTGTACTTTCACTTGATAATACTGTACTATGCTACTGGTGTTAGTACCACTAATATTTCCTCTGTGCAATAATCTGCTGCTTGGGGCTTCTACAGTTCGTATTACTCTTTTGGCATGTCTTTCTGGCCGGGATATGTATAGTAATCGTACTCGAAGCAGCTAATTGTACAAAAGTTATTAATGAAGAAGTGCAGGTACTACAATTAGTAGAAATTGTTGTAATGGATTTCTTACAACAGTGTTGCTCGGTGGGTGCAGAATTCACGTACGGATGGTAAGTATATCCTTTGCTTTGGCCGATATTATTGCTAGTCTACTGTTGGAGGCGCTAAGGTTGCCTTCCTAGCTGTTGCTTGCTTTGCATGGTTGAGATTGCCTCCTTAGTTGATTGCCCTTATTGTGAGGTTGAGGATTGCCAACCTCTGATCCCCCTGCACGTTGCTCGCATGTGGAACCCCCCAAACGTGCTGTTTAGTGATCTGCTCACTGATATGTCCTAGGCTCGGACCTGACAATATTGTTGGGTTAGTTTGTGTAATCTTAGATTGTAATTCTTTCTTCATGAATAACAGTGCTCTTGCCTTGTTTCAAGAAAAAAAATGATAAATCTCCTTTCGATATTTTATTTTTGCCGTTAAAAAATAAATCTGAGGGTGCTACCGTCACTTGAGTAGCTCCTCTCATTTGCTTTAGTTTGAAAGGTCAAACACTTTTAACTTTTCATGTTAGTGTGTGTGTGACGAGGACATCAATGACATACGAATAATGACGACGGAAGATGACACGCCAAACCAAGTTGTCAGGCCTCCATCTCTCATCGTCGTGCCTCCTCGAGTTACAGATCCATCTTCTAACGAGACGACGACGTACAAGGGCCTAATCACTAGAGCTTGAGCCCAGGAATTGAAGACGGTTTTGATGCTAAGGAATGACGGCTCAGGATGATGCCGCCTGAAAGCCCACGTGGGCCAAGTCGCACGACTCCCTCTCCACCGCGCGCCTCTCCACTTCAGCCGGCCCTAGATGCCTCGTCCTCCCCCTATATAGTCAAGGGTTGCGCCCCTTACAATCTTTGAGTTTTGTTTTAAGTTTAACTTAGCTATACATCCGTCTCTCGACGTGAATTTAGAACTCCACCTTCGTGCAATACATCAGATTGCTTGGCTCTAATTCTTGCTCGTTCTTCGATTGCGCGTAAGAATTGATCATCGTGATCAGGTTGATCTTGTTTACCGCAAGGTTAATATCCTCCGGAAGTTGGTTCAGCGATTGCATTGGCGCTTCGGCTTGCTCGTCGTAGTCGGATCGTGAGGGTCAACATCCACTAAATCGAAGTTATCTCCACTCGCCGAAAGATCGGGCACTCTACACCTATCAAGTGGTATCAGATTCCAGTGTTTCTTGATGAGTTTATCCAAGTCCATATAAACTGAAAACTACAAAAAAAAGTTTACCCCAGTACGGTTTTGAGCCTCGCACTTTCGTTCAATAATTTACGTTATTGAGTTTTTGTGCTTTCGCTTTTGATCGTTGCTGGTACACTGTGTTTTATCGTTTTCTTCCTCTAATCGTCGTATCCTTCCGCCGTGCCATGTGTTTTCACCACCACAGTTTGCTTTTTGCCGCATCTGTTTACCCCGTCTCGCTTGCCAAGTTGTGGTCAGCCGATCGCTTGCCAAGTTTTTCCGCTGCACCGTGAGTCCGGGTCAATCACTGCCTCGCCGATCGAGTCCTACTCGGTTACGTCGTGACCCGCTCGTCTCGCCGATCGAGTCTTACTCGGTTACGTCGTGACCCGCTCGCCTCGCCCTGTGTTTGGTTCTGTTCGGTTTCGTGTGTCCCTACTTCAGAGAGAGAGAGAGAGAGAGTATCTTTTAATTACCATTCTACCCCTGCCTAAAAAAAAGCGCTTGTGCTTAATTGCTTATTTGAGGTCTCATTGTTTATATTTTCAGCAAAAAATATCAAAAAAAGAGAAAAAAAAGAGCGGCTGAGCAACACAGGCGACGCGTTCTTGCTGCACTTTGTTTTGATCCTTCTTCCTTCCTCTTTCACTTATACCGGCAGCAATCTTTTCACGTTTAGCACCATTATTCAGCTTTGCAGTTATTGCTCGAATTATGCTAACCCTTGGATTGAGTGCAGCCTCCTAGCCCCATAAATTTTCTACTACGAGCAGGTTTTTATTTTACCACGCAATAGCTCCTCCAATCTTCCACCGGTTTTACCTGTGGTTGCAGTTCACGCTTGCGTGCTTGGTAAGGACGGGTAAGAATTTGATAACAGCTTTTTGATTGAGCTTTTCATCCACCACTCACCTCTCGTTGTAGGATCCCGCTTTTTGTATTGCTTGTGTTTCTATGGTAGAAAACAGCTCGAAGTCGGAGGAGCTCACCCTCCAGGATGTCCACACAGGTTGATAGTCTACAAAACGACATGAAGACGATGCACGAGAGACTTGACTCTACGGTCACTTCATCGAATGAGCGTTTTGATCAACTGGACCTCGCTGATATGGCTGCCCGCACCACGCTCACGACGATCATGACTCGTCTTGAGGCCATGTCGACGCAGCTTGGGACCATGACGACGCAGCTCACGGAGTTGCAACATGCACGTGACTACGGCGCCGACACCGAGCAGGACGACGACAATCGCCGTGGTCGTGCTCGTAGGGTACGTGTTCCTATTAATGATTCTTTTACCAAAATAAAATTTCTATTCCCACTTTTAATGGCAAATATGATCCGGGTGCTTATCTTGATTGGAAATTAGAGGTTGAATAAAAATTTGCATGCCATAATATTTCTGCTAATTTATAAGTTAAGGCTGCTATTAATGAATTTACTGAATTTGCTTTACTTTGGTGGTGTGAGTATAGACAAAGATATCCTGATAATATTCCAGCCACTTGGACGGCATTAAAAGCTGCTATGCGTCATTGTTTTGTGCCGTCATATTATGCTAGAGATTTGCTTAATCAAATGCAGCGTTTTCAACAAGGTTTACTTTTCGTAGAGGATTATTATCAAGCTTTGCAAAAGGGGATGATTCACTGTGGTTTAGTTGAACTGGATGATGCTGCTATGACTCGCTTTAGGGGTGGGTTAAATCGTGAAATTCAGAACATTCTTGATTATAAGCATTATGATGATATGACGACCTTATTTGAATATGCTTGTAAAGCTGAACGTGAAGTGCAGGATCGACAATCTTCGTCAAGACCTAACATTTTTGTAGGGTCCAAGACGCCTTCAGCTCCACGGTCGACACCTCCTTCCACGTCACGCGACCACTCCTCGACCACGTCCAAGTCAAGTGCTCCATCCACGGCCAAATCTGCCTCGTTCGTGCCGTCCTCCTCGTCGTCTGGATGAGCTCGTGATATTCAGTGTCACCGTTGCCGAGGATTTGGTCATGTGATACGCGATTGTCCAAATAAACGAACTATGTTGATTCGTGACGACGGTGGGTATTCTTCTGCTAGTGATTCTGAGGATATTCAGCAGACTATGTTTGCCACTAATTATGCAGATAATACGGAGCTTCATGTCGACTCTAGTGCAGCCGACAGGTATACCACTCTTGTTGTGCAGCGTGTTCTTAGTACACAGGTCGTTCAGGATGAAAAGCATTAGTGCCACAATATTTTTCATATCAAAGGCGTTGTGCAAGAATGAGCGGTCCGTATAATCATTGATGGTGGCAGTTGCAACAATTTGGCTAGTACGACCTTGGTGGAGCAGTTGTCATTGCAAACAAGGAAGCATCCACATCCTTATCACGTTCAATGGTTTAATGATGGCGGTAAAATAAAAGTAACGTGCTCGGTACGTGTTCCTTTCTCTCTTGGCGCCTATTCTGATTTTGTAGATTGTGATGTTCCAATGAAAGCATGCTCTTTGTTGCTTGGCCGTCCTTGGCAATATGATGTTGATAGTATTTATCATGGTCGCTCCAATTATTATTCCTTCATGTTTAAGAGTCAGAAAATTGTTATTCATCCTATGACACCTAAACAACTTCTTAAAGATGATATTGCTCGAGCGACAACAGCTGTAAAATTAGTTACATCGCCTCCTGTTGCACCTGTTCAACATGAGATCAAATTGAATAACCCTATCTTGCTTGCTACACGTGCTGATTTTGATGAATTACATGATGCTAATCTGCTTTGCTATGCGCTAGTTTGCTCTCATATGCTTGTTTTACTAGATGAGGCGCCTATGTTGCATATTCCTCCTGCTGTTGCTAACCTTTTGCAGGACTATAAAGATGTTTTTCCCACTGAATTGCCGCCAGGTCTTCCTCCTATTCATGGCATAGAACATCAGATTGATTTAATTCCAGGCGCGCAGCTTCCTAATCGCGCCTCGTACCGTACAAATCCTGAGGAGACGAAAGAAATTCAGCGTCAAGTGCAGGCATTGCTTGATAAAGGTTACATTCGTGAGTCTCTCAGCCCTTGTTCGGTTCCTGTTTTGCTTGTTCCTAAGAAAGATGGTTCTTGGCGTATGTGTGTAGATTGCCGTGTAATTAACAATATTACAATTCGTTATCGATATCCTATACCACGTCTTGATGATATGCTTGATGAACTTAGTGGTGCCATAATTTTTTCTAAGGTTAATTTGCGTAGTGGTTACCATCAAATAAGAATGAAATTAGGAGATGAATAAAAAACGGCTTTTAAAACTAAATTTGGCTTGTATGAATGGTTGGTTATGCCGTTTGGATTGTCTAATGCTCCTAGCACTTTTATGCGCTTAATGAATGAAGTCCTTCGGTCTTTCATTGGAATATTTATTGTTGTCTATTTTGATGATATCCTTATATACAGCAAATCCATGAATGAGCATTTAGATCATTTGCGTGCTGTTTTTGATGCTTTGCGTGCTGCTCACTTGTTTGGGAACATGGAAAAATGCACTTTTTGCACGCAACGTGTTTCGTTTCTTGGATATGTTGTTACTCCACAGGGCATTGAGGTCGATAGAAGCAAGGTGGACGCCATTCAGAGTTGGCCCCAACCGACGACGGTCACACAGGTTCGCAGTTTTCTTGGTCTTGCAGGCTTTTATCGTCGTTTTGTGCGGGATTTTAGTTTTATTGCTGCACCATTGCATGAGCTGACCAAGAAGGGTGCACCATTTGAGTGGGGCGCACCACAAGACGACGCATTCAACACTTTAAAGGAACGGTTAACTCATGCTCCTCTCTTACAATTGTCTAATTTTGATAAAGTGTTTGAATTAGAATGTGATGCAAGTGGAATTGGTTTGGATGCTGTTTTGTTGCAAGATCATAAACCCATTGCTTATTTTAGTGAGAAGTTAAGTGATGCTGCTCTTAAATATTCCACTTATAATAAAGAACTTTATGCTTTAGTAAGAACTTTGCAAACATGGCAGCATTATTTATGGTCTCACGAATTTATTATTCATTCTGATCATGAGGCTTTGAAACATATTAGAACCCAAACTAATCTGAATCGTCGTCATGCTAAATGGGTTAAATTTATTGAATCTTTTCCATACATCATTAAACATAAAAACGGGAAGAAAAATGTGATTGTCGATGCTTTGTCTCGTCGTTATATGATGTTGTTCTAATTAGACTTTAAAATCTTTAGTTTGTAAGCTTTGAAAGATCAATATGTGAATGATGCTGATTTTCATAATATTATGATGCATTGTAAGGATGGCAAACCTTGGGGCAAATTTTATATGCAGGATGGGTTCCTGTTTCGTGCTAACAAGCTGTGTATTCCAGCTAGCTCGGTTCATCTTTTGTTGTTACACGAGGCGCATGGAGGTGGTCTTATGGGTCACTTCGGCGTTTTCAAGACACATGAGGTGTTGGCCGATCATTTCTTTTGACCACGGATGCGTCGTGATGTTGAGCGCCTTGTTGCACGCTGTATTACATGTCAAAAAGCTAAATCTCGTTTGGGTAATAATGGTTTGTATATGCCCTTGCCTGTTCTCTCTTCTCCTTGGCATGATATTTCGATGGATTTTGTTTTGGGATTGCCTCGCACTAAGAAGGGGAGGGACGGTATTTTTGTGGTTGTTGATCGTTTCTCTAAAATGGCTCACTTTATACCTTGTTATAAAACTGATGATGTCTCAAATGTTGCTGAATTATTCTTTAGAGAGATTGTTAGATTGCATGGAATTTCTAAAACAATTGTCTCTGATTGTGATGCTAAGTTTCTTAGTTATTTTTGGCATTCTCTTTGGAATAAATTAGGAACTAAGCTGCTGTTTAGTACTACTTGTCATCCTCAAACTGATGGGCAAACTGAGGTAGTAAATAGAACTTTGTATGCTATGCTTAGAGCTGTTTTAGATAAAAATTTGAGACGCTGGGAAGATTGTTTACCTCATGTTGAATTTACTTATAATCGTGCTACACATTCTGCCACTAAGATGTGTCCTTTTGAGGTTATTTATGGCTATGTTCCTAAGGCGCCAATTGATTTGTTTGCTATTGATACTGAAGATGAACCACATCTTAATGCTCTTGCTCATATTGATCACATGAAACAATTGCATGAAGAAACACAACACAACATTGCCGTTGCTAATAAAAAGTATCAAGTTGCTGGTAGTAAAGGTAGAAAACATATTTCTTTTAAACCTGGTGATTTGGTTTGGTTGCACTTGCGTAAAGATAGATTTCCTACTTTACGTCGTTCTAAACTGATGCCTCGTGCTGCTGGTCCTTTTAAAGTGCTAATCAAGATTAACGATAATGCTTATGTTCTTGACTTGCCCATGGAGTTTGGTGTTTTCACTAGTTTTAATGTTGCAGATTTGAAACCATACTTGGGTGAGGATGATGAGTTACCGTCGAGGACGATTTCACTTCAAGAAGGGGAGGATGATGAGGACATCAACGACATACGAATAATGACGACGGAAGATGGCGCGTCAAACCAAGTTGTCACGCCTCCACCTCTCGTCGTCGCGCCTCTTCGAGTTACGGATCCATCTTCTAACGAGACGACGACGTACAAGAGCCCAATCACTAGAGCTCGAGCCCAGGAATTAAAGACGGTTTTGATGCTAAGGAGCGACGGCCCAGGATGATGCCGCCTGAAGGCCCACGTGGCCCAAGTCGCACGACTCCCTCTCCACCGCGCGCCTCTCCACTTCAGCCGGTCCTAGATGCCTCGTCCTCCCCCTATATAGTCAAGGGCTGCGCCCCTTGTAATCTTTGAGTTTGTTTTTAAGTTTAGCTTAGTTATACATCCGTCTCTCGACGTGAATTCAGAACTTCACCTTCGTGCAATACATCAGATTGCTCGCCTCTAATTCTTGCTCGTTCTTCGACCGCGCGTAAGAATTGATCCTCGTGATCAGGTTGATCTTGTTTACTGTAAGATTAATATCCTCCGGAAGTTGGTTCAGCGATTGCATTGGCGCTTCGGCTTGCTCGTCGTAGTCGGATCGTGAGGGTCAACATCCACTAAATCGAAGTTATCTCCACTCGCCGAAAGATCGGGCACTCTACACCTATCAGTGTGATTGAAACGCTTCTTATGTTATGGTTTAGTCACAAGATAGTTACTTTCTCCGTTCTTAAATTGTTATTGTCATTAACTTTTTAGTTAACTTTGACTATTTATTTTATTTTAAAAAATTAAGTAATATCATATATGTTATTATATTTTGTTTATTATTAAATGAAATTAAAATATAACTTAAAATTTTACATATTTAAAATGATATTTTCAATAAGACGAATGGTCAAAATTAACTAAAAAAGTCAATGGTGACAACAATTTAAGAATGTTTGATTGTTTGTCTTATTTAAAAATTTAGTGTGAATTTTTAAAAATATATATCATAATTAAAATATTTTTAATGATAAAACTAATCATAAAAAATAAATAGTTTATGTATAAAAAATTTAAATAAGACAAACGGGATATGCTAAGGTCAAAAGCAAGTACGTGAGACTGTGTGAGGTCGTTGGCCCGTGAATGCATCGTCGAGATTCTTCTGCTGGATCTTAGATTCTTAGCAACGAGCCATGGCACAGGACGACACAGCTCTTTATATGGTTTAGCTACGTCCTCTGCTTTCAAATATAAAACGTCCTTCCTAAGGCGTTAGTACTATGCTACCACCGATTTTCTAAAAGCGTTAATACTAGCACAGCAGTGTATTAGCCATCAGCCAGTTCGGAACGGTTGCTTAGGAGGCGCCCACAGGCGGCGGCATTGCCTGCTCTCGGCGCCGAAGGGTAGGAGTCGCCGCACCGACCGTGTGGAAGACATTGTCTTCTTTTTTTTTTTTTTAGTCTTTTCTCACTTGGGTGGTATGATGGTGTGTTATTCGATCAAAAGAGAAAAAAATTTCACGTCAAAAAAAGGAGGAAAAAAATGATTGTGTGGGTTAAAAACTTGGCGCCATTACTTTGTCAAATCTCTCGGTGGGCACAGGATTCGCTGATTGTGAGTTGGGCACATGATTCGGTGACAGTTTCTTTGTTATTTTCTTCCTTGCTTTTCATAGAGGAAGCAGGTTCGGTTTGTGGCATAGTATAAATGGACCATCGGGTGCCCAACGCTACGCACTACACACACACAAACAAGCCAGCTTCGCTTCTCACCTTCGCGCGTCTTCACTTTCCGCACTAGACGAGAACGATGGCTATCATCCCTGCCACTGTCCTCTGCACGGCCGCCGGCGTGGCCGTGAGCGCGGCGTGCGCGTACTTCTTCTGGCCGGCCGCCGCCGTTCCGGTGGTCATGATGAAGGCGCCTGGCGCGGCGGGGCTGCTCATCTCCCGCGCCGCCTTCCTCGCCAACCCGCAACTCTACTTCACCCTGCTCCGCACTGCCGGCGCCGCCGCAGCTGCCGCCGCGTTCGCGGTCTGATCGAGCACGTTTCGTCGTCGCGCAGACCGGAGGCTCCAGTGTGTTTGGATCGTCTTCTTCTCCACCTACTAAAAACCTGTAACGAAGTAACGTTGCAGTTGTATGTTGTTTCTGTCTTATTAGCGCTAGTGCTGTAGTCGCGTCCTCTTTCATAAGGTGTATGGAAGTCATCCGTGTACTTTCACTGGGTTGTAATGGATTTCTTACAATAATTTTGTTGCTGATGGTGAGTCTCCTTTCGTCATTTTTTTTTTGCTGTTAAAGAATTAATCCGAAGGTGCGTGCTATTGTCACGCGAGTATGTAGCTGCTCATTTGCTTCGGTTTGAAAGGTCACAAACTCTTTCACCGTTTTATGGTTATTGCGTGCGTGACTACCATCGTGCTTACCAAAGAATGAAGTATATGCATAGACTGAAGAGACCAGTGCCCTTTTCGATCTGTCGTTTTCTCTGAAGCAACATGTTTTCATTTTTGAATTTCTGAACAATGTGAGATTATATTTTTTGTTTTTTTAGAATATGTGAAACTCTTGAGTCCGTGTTTTCTACGTCGGCAGGGAGTCTTCTCTCGGTCGGACACGTCCGTTTTGCCGTGTTTTTTCCAGTTGCCGATTGTTTTGGCCGTGGTGTGCTACTTGCGGCAGGGAGCAGAACAAGGCAGCGCATGAGCTCGCCCAACTAGCTAAGCGGACAAAACACACTGCCGTGTGGCGTCTGCACGTTCCAGCATGTGTCGAGCAGTTGATTACTCAGTACTGTAATACTTCTCTTGAGTAATGAATCCTCCCTTTTGCATCGAAAAAAAAAAGGTTATTGCGTGCGTGATTGAAACGCTTTTGTTGCCATGGTTTGAGGGAAAGAAATTACTTGCGGACCGTCCGCAAAATGCCGCTGTGCGGCCCTGCCCGGACGCCGATCGCTGCCGCGTGGAGATCGCGGGAGATCATCAAACGGGAGCATAGGTTGTCTTTCGGTTCCAACGGCCAACGGGATCCAATCGACTCTGACGCGGCGCGGCTTGGCTCGATATCAAATCGTCCCTCGTCTCCGTAAAAAGAACAAAAATAAAGAAACTTGTCGACGTCGCCTCCCTCACGGCCTCCCGTCTCAAGAACTCGATCGCCGGTCATCGATGTAGTTGACGAGGAGCGATAGAGGCATGTTAAGTACGCGTAGGCATTGCTGGTCATGGTGGCTCGTCAGGCGGACCCCAGCGAGCTAACCGGCAATCTGCTGTGAGTTCTCGGTAAGTGTGCTCAAGCCCCGGGCGTCAAACGCAGTGGTCGCCATGGCTGTCATGCTCAGCTTTACGCAGTGCCAGACCTTAAGGCCGAGATGTTCTACGCCATCGCGCGCGCCTTTCTCCAGCTCTCCGTCATTGGTTTCGTCCTGCATAAAGTTCATCTTCACGCATTCGATTGTGAAGTCGAGCCACCGAGTCGGATCTAGGAGCCGTGATGAAGCCCGCAAGTCTACATGGGCTCCTGTTCGATCTCCGAGGATATCCATCAATCCATGTGGCAGAGAATAAGGTCTGGACCACACCGCCAGCCTATGCGGACCGTGCGATGGGAATTTTTTTTCCATCAGCCATCAGCCAATTAGGAACGGTTGCTTCGGAGGCGCCACCGCGGGCCCGACTGGTGGCGACTTTGCCTGCTCTGCGCCCAAGGGTAGGGGTCGCTAGCACGGCTGTGGAAGACGTTGTCCTGCTTTTTTAGTCTTTTCTCACTTTGGTGGTATGATTGTACACTGTGTTCTATCAAAAAGAGAGAAAAAAAAAATGGTTGTGTGGGTTGGCAGGGTCATCCACTACGTCTAGACATGTGTTAAAAACTTGGGGACCTGGGCTGGGCACTAGGCCGTTGAACTTGTTTCCCTCTGGAGCCTATTTTGTATTTTGACGGTGGGCGACCGAGACGGAGGACGCCTACGTACGGGAACCATATATCCACGGAACCTATAATGAGCCGTTGGCTTTTTAAACAGGTCGAGTAACAAGCGTTTCCACTCTGAGCAGTACGAGTACAGAGTGTCGAGAAACACGCTCTCCTCTGCGCTCTGCTATACGGTTGGCGGATAAATCTCACGCGCGCCATCATACTTGTCAAATCACTTGGTGGGCAAAGGATTCGCTGATTGTGAGTTGGGCACACGATTCCCTGAGTGGTGATTTTCTTTGTCATTTTTTTCTTGCTTTTCAAAAGAGGAAGCCGATTCTTTTACACACCCCAGCTTCACCATCCTTTTGCACCTGCCGTGCCACCAAAGACAAAGAGCCTTCCAAATTGAAATCCCTCGCGACACAATGCTGTTGATCTCTGCCATGGCCATGCCCGCGGCGGCGGGCGTGGCGGCGGTTGACACTGGCTTGGCGGCCTGCGCCTACATGCTCTGGTGGTGCTGATATATGAAGGCGCCGGGCGCCGCCGGGTTCGTCATCTCCGGCCGGGCGGCCTTCGGGTTTGATGAAAATGGACTAACGCCGCGTGCCAAATCGACGTGTATCGGCAGCACGACGTTTTGCGGCGGTGTATACGTAAATAAATACGTCTGTGTGTTGCGTTAGCAAATAACCGAAGCACGGGTACTGCTGCCCGCTCCACGTTTTTGCTGTTTCTGTTATGCATGAATTCTGAGACGTGTGTGCTTATGGTCTTTGCATGCACATATACAACGAAAAGCCCCATGATCCTTAGGATCACGGACGACCATGACATTGTATTCGTGTACATGCAGTTGGAGCTTGTGCAGCAACATGACACAGCACGATCGAAACAACATCCACACAGCTTCACAAAACTCGTCCTCCGAAACGTACGTTTTTGTTAAGGAAGATAAACAGTTGGGTGATTGGACCATGCAATGTTTCCTAGACACCTACAAGAAGCTTTCGAGTGCCTATAACATTGCAGCAATCAGAAGCCTTATGAACAGAATCAAAAAGCTCACACAAGCCTCTAAAAAGAAAAGAAAGAAAAAGAAGGTAGTACTCAGCAACAAGCTGGCCTGTCTATGACTGTACGAGGATTCGAGTGTCTTGCTCTGCTTTTTAAAGTTAAACGCCGGGCCCTCGGCTCCTAAAGCGCGTTATCACTACGCTGCTAATGGGGTACTCCCTCCACATCTAAAAAACACTTCGTTCTGAGGTTGTTCCCAGTTATCATAAAAGAATACGTTTTGAAAATATTTGGACACCATGGACGGAACTAGGAAGCGGAAAAACTACCTTTAAGGGTATGTGCCATCATACATGCATCCGTTGGATCTTGACCCTCAGATCTGTGGGTCCCATGGATGATGTTGTATTTGCCATCGTATTGTTTTCAAAAACTCTTTTTCTGCATGAGCGTATAACAGGGCAGAGTAGAAGGGACCATAACTGTTGCACTGCAAAGTAGAGGGAAACAGGATGGGGAGTGGGGACTAGATCTAGAGAGAGTTCACGTGTTTCCTCAACTTTTTCCTCCTTTTCATGCCCGGTCTCAATTACTGATCTGTCTTCTCTCTCGTGTTGTTTCATCAGTCCAAAGTGATGTTCAGGATAAAAGAAACATCAATGAGCTATTAGTAAACCTACAAATCTGTTAGCCATTTTCTCACTAATAACATCCAGAAAGCATGAGTTAGCAAACAAGTTGAGATATGTAGTTTTTTTTTTCCTTTCTAAATGTAGTGATTCATTCAGCATATGTACGTAACATGGAACAATAAAAATTCTGCCATGTAATGATATGTAAAATTTTCTAACAATAAGAAAATATATAGGTAAAGAAAAAGTACTTATTTAGCATATAACCCATAACTTAGAGTAAATCTATTTTCAGTTTGTGCTATCCATTGTTTGAGCTACTGAAGCAATACCATTAGGGAAGAGCTTCAAACCAACCACCAGATTTATGCTCCAAAATCAAACCTCTTAGTTGTTATTGTTTTGGACCCCAAACTTCTTAGTTATTGTGTTTGTGAAATTAATTTAGCCATGTTCATGATAACTGAACAACCTTAAGATCCCATCAATCTAGATTTGAGATGTTCTTTACTTTTTTACTACTAGTTCAATGGGGAAATTCAAAAGTAACGTAACCCAGGAGCAGGAATTCAACACTTTCTCTCACCTTCTTACCAGAACCAAATGGCTTTGGCATGAAGGGTAGAGCACAAAAAAGGTTTGTGCCCTGTCCTGTCTGATGTCTCCACACTGTGAATTATTAAACATTAACATGGTTTTGGATTGCAGGAAGCAAGGTAGGGCACAACATATTTAAAAATGTACCAAGTGTTGGTTAGTTAGTCTAACCAAGACCAATTTGATGATGAACATTGATTACTCTTGAATACAATCTTAGAGGTACAATTTTAACGACATAGGAATGACAAAGAATTACAAATTTCCTTGTTTTTTTTCCAAATCTAGAAGCTCTTAAAAATATCTGCTTGCTTACACTTCATTATTTTACTATTGTCCATCACTAACATTTACATATTTGTGGTAGACAAAATAAAAAAAAAATTGTTTGCATCAGAAGACTCAAGTGTTTAGCAAAAGAAACCTATATGTAAGATGCAATTGTCAACATTAGTAAAGTCTTGAAACAACTAAAAGTTGTCAGTGACATGCAGGTGTAGGTATAAGACAATCCCAAGTAAAAATATCTTGACACATTTAACCATTCTAAATGTTTGACAATTGCATGTTACTTGCATGGACAAAAAAAGAACAACAGAGATAATGTTAAATAAATAGTACTCTTTGAATCTATGCAGGACCACAACTTTACTAACCCCTATATTGCAACAACAGAACTAACTTTTAGACCTGTGAGGTTTGAATAGAGTGACCCTTACCCGAAAAGGAATGGGGCTGTGCTCAAGTATACCAACATGTTGCACCAGTACTCCATGAGAAAAGGGAGAAATTCGCATCACAGTGCCTGTACTCCAATGAGTAGCTATTGGTCGCCTGAAATGTATACCTGCCATGCTACTGAATTCCCGAAGCCCTCGATGTATCCTAAATGAGTTTGTCCAAAGTATGAAAGATGCAATCAGTCACAGCTCCTTCAGTAGACATTATTTTCTCATGCAATTAAGTATAGCTATTTGTTGGAAAAATTGCTGGAAGCCAGGTAAACTGGACATTGATTTAGTAATCATGAATTGATTGTGAGCAACATTTTAGTTATTACTATTAATTCAACCATTCAGCAACTTACATTTTAACAAGTTGGTACAAGAAAGAACTCACCAAATATTATTGAATTGCCATGCAAGGAGAATCATTCATTAGCATGGGTTTCCTTCCATAATATAAAAGCAAATGTACAGTCCTTTAATTTCTGGCTGGAGGTTATTACACACAATGGCCCATCTAACTTAGCAAGTTGGTGCATGTTGATATCCACCATTTCATATTGTGCATCATTTGTTTCAAGAAAAAACACAATTATTATGATCAGTGACACATAACAAAACTTTGGTTCATTATCACACTATATGATAAGCACGGTGTATACATACAAATAACATGACAATATCTGACAAATGTATCTATTAGTATCTAAACATGGTCTGAGTTTACAATTATGTTCAAACAAGAGCAGTAAACATTTTCAATACATAAAAAAATTGAATAAAGAATAGCAGAACATCAAACTATAGAAGTTATGTATTTATTGACATGTTGTGGCAAGAAAACATACCATTAAATAAAAGTTATATGCTTACTTAAAAAAGAATTATTGATGCTATACTAGATATTATTTAATGGAAGTACATAATAAGTACATAGCAGTATATAGTGGTTAATATATAAGACCTAAGAGAAGAGTCTGCATATTGTTTGCGAGCATTAGAAGAAACAGTAAAACTGAAAGCAGGAAGACACTTCAGTAATGCATTCATCGCTAAGGAAGACATTTCAGTAATGCATTCATCGCTAAAGAATTTATTTACAGATTACTACCTGAATCACTAATCTGTTACAACCATGTCAAATTATTATGACAAGTTCTATGCATGCAGGACCACACCTTTTATAAGAACTATAAACTATAACAACACAACTTCTTAGGAGTTTCACACTCTAAATTAAGCATGTCACTGCACAACTTCTTAGGTCATAACATGTCCTGTGCGCCTGCTTTTCCTCATTGCCATCCCTCCATGGCACCAGTTCTTCTCTAATTCGTAGAAAAAAAAAGACTTGTATCCTGTCTTCTCGCACCAAACAATCCTGCATTTTGTGAAAAGAATATAGTATAAGACAAAATGTACCTCTTCCCATGCAAAACAGTGAGCAAAATATTATTCACACTACTGTTATAAAATTCATGAAAATCATTATCCTAATATATGTATAAGTTAAAAGTGTAAATCTAAAAAATTTTATTAACAATTTTGTTAAAGTTTGACACCGGTTTCAGATTGAACTTTCTTAAAAGGTAAAATTATTTTGAAAAAAAAGAGGAATAGAAGAAGTATGGAGTGTATTGAAATACTCGCTCACTGTGGCATACAGATACAGTAACTTGTTTTAAAAATGGTACAAGGTAAATGGAAAGAAAGAATGAATGTTCTCACGCTATTTCGAAATGGAAGCTTCAACAATCCTGTTATATGAAATAAAAGTTAAAACCTAGTGAATGACCGAGTAATCATTTTTTTATAGGTTCCGAGTAATCATTGCAAAACCAAGTGAATAAACAAATCACAATCCTCTAGTGAACTTACTCATCAAGATTTTTTTTATAAGATTCCTGCTCTGCACGCATGCTTGGCCTCTCAAATTTGGTGTTTTTTCTGCAAAACACGCCCTCTTGCACAACTAATTGTGGTGGGTGACTCAAAACTTCAACATCCAAAAAACTGAATGCACTGCACATTGGAATAAATGAAACGGAATCTGGATATACAGAACAACATCCACATAACCAACATGCTAAACAACTAAAAAAAATCCGAAGGACATGTTTCACAAGACACCTATAATACCTGGAGTTTATAGCTCTAGCCATTAACGCGGAGCCCCATTAATCTGTTGATTGCAGCCTCTAAGATCCAAATCTAGCAGAAGGGTGGC
Organism: Eleusine indica; assembly: GCA_030378355.1. NCBI lineage: Eukaryota > Viridiplantae > Streptophyta > Magnoliopsida > Poales > Poaceae > Eleusine > Eleusine indica. The sequence goes on from CM059500.1 coordinate 44,442,537, forward strand.
ACTGGAGCTGTAGATCCCCCAACAATCCCTTGTCCTAGATGGGACTGAATCCCTTGCCCCAGTAATCTGTTGATTGCCGCCTTTTAGATTCAACATCAGAGTTGTTGAATCTCTAGCCACAGAGGAAGCTTTCCAATGGCTGTCAGAGGTGAACGGAGGTTGAAGGCAAAGCGAGCTCACGAGTGTCTCGTAGATGAAACTCGCATTCACCGATGAATGGACGTCGGCGGGGGAGGATCATCGGCAGGGACTGTCTCTGCCAAGGGTACTGGCACCTTGAGCACTCATGGTGGTGGCAAGAGAGAGAGAGAGAGAGGTCGATGGCCAAGCTGCTCGTAGACAAAACTTTTTCAGTCTTGTGGACCCGGCGCGTAGACCGTATATGATACAACCCATCGGTATTCACCATAAAACGATTCATATTGTAGTTGGTGAGATCAGAATACGAATCTCATCAAGTTGGATCCAACAGCTGCATGCAGCATGGTACATCCCCTAGGGTAGATTTAACTATCCGGACGGAACTACCCTGAGCCTGCACTAATGGCGTTGGTTTCCAAGACCTCCACGTTACTCACGCCACCTCGCTTTGTGTCTTCCAAGGCCTCCATGACCTATCATTGCATGCAAAAAGTCCATCCGAGTAAAAACGACCCCTTAGGCCATTCTCAGTCCATGATTTCATTTTGTTGTTTCCAAGAGTGCCATGTCATTGTGTAAGTTTTGAAATAACAAATAAAATTAGATCTCTGAATGCAAAGTTTCATTTCATGGTTTCATATGTTAGTATATTATTTAAATATTTCATCCAAATAACCAATGAAAGTTGATAAATATGTAGAGATAAAACTCAAACACTCTCAATGGAGTTTCATTTCAGTTTTAAGATTTTGGTAACCGTGTACATGCAGTTTCATCCCCATAAAACTTATTTCTCTTCTCTCCTCATAAAACTCATGCCACATCATCAGCTTTGCCTATGTGACATATCATTTAATGAGAATAAAACTCAAATGAAACTACCACTGAGATTGGCCTTAGGGATCGAATTCAGGTGCGCATGTCTCATAGAAGTAGGAGCTAGCCACTCGAACGATCTTGGGACTACAAAAAAGTTTAACCCATTATCCTATTTATTAAAGGTAGACATGAAAAAATTCTCCAAATTAACTTCGTCTTGGTATGCGGATTCCTGTTCAAAACGAAGTGTATTTTGAATATGGAGGGAGTACGTGTTCCACTTTCTGTGATATGATTTGTGTGTCGTGGAGATGAAAATATGATTCTGTGGGTTGCCACGGGCTGAGCACTAGGCCGTTGCACTTACAGTAGCTCTTGAGCGAGCCCGGACATCCATTGTTTTAGGGTTTTTGGAATGCGTGGTTTGCACCCTTGCTCACGCTGGGGGCTCGAACCACGACGCTTTTGCTGTGTAGTATAACCATGCCACCATGGACCATGGTCCGGCTAGCTACGTGCTGGTTAGTAGTAGCTCTCCTTGCTAGTGGTAGGAATATGAAGCAAAAGTACGGTACTAGTGCTTGTTAGGTTTGCAGATGTCAGCTGTACGTACCAGGTGCTTTTGTTGTGGATCGTCAAGCTGAACGTATCGGCCCTGTCATGCGCTTATGCTAAGAACGTACGTACCGCTCTTCAACTTCAAGTGTTCCCTGTTTGTTTGCTGTGAATGATGCTGACATAATCGTCAGAAGAGCCCTTTTATACGATGGTATGTGTGTAGCGTACCGTCGTCGCGTCTCCTCTCTGTATCGCTTGACTGGGTCGCAAAATCGGGCTCCCTCGTTCTCGGTTCTCAGTGTCGAGCTCAGGCGCGTCTCTTTCTTTTCTCGTCAATAATGCGCTCGGTTAATTCCAAGGGGAGTGGTGCCGTGGTGGAGGGAGTGGTCGCCTCGGTCGGCACCCAGCAGGCGTTCTTTCGTGTTCCCGGGTCGATTCTTCGTTTCCCAACGGGCGCGCGTTTCACGCTTCGTCTTCGATCGTTCCCAAGAGAGACGGGAGCAAAAACGCGCATGCAACGTCAATGCGGCCACTCATGATCCTCCTCTATAAAACCTGCCCGGCTCCAACTCCAGGCACACCGTTCTTCCACTGCGCCCCTCACACGCTGCTCGATCGCCTTCCCAGCACCGAAACCAACTACCCCCTCGCACGCTCACCCTAGGCCACCACCACCACCATCGCACGATGCCGAACGACAAGGAGAACAACAACTTCAGTGGCGTCGAAGCGATGGTGCTGCTCGCCTTGGGCGCCGTCGCCTCTTACTTCCTGTGGCCGGTGGCGGGCCCCGTGGCGGGCGTAGCGATGATGAAGGCGCCTGGCGCGGCGGGCTTGCTCATCTCCGGCGCCGCCTTCCTCGCTAACCCCAAGCTCTACTTCACCCTGCTTCGCACTGCCGGCGCCGCCGCGTTCGCGGTTGCGCCCTAGTATGCTGCACGTATCCCTGCAGAACTACTGGTAAATAAAATACTGTACAGGGAGGCGTGCATGAGTGATTGTGCTGTTGTATCGCGAATGAATCCAGCAGTCTTCGTTGACCTGCGTCTATGTGGACACTGTCTCGTTTTGTTCTTGTGTGTTTTGTTTTTATTTTGCGTGTTCATCATCTCATCGATCTTGGCCTGTTTGTCGTCGTTGATCCGGCGATCTGGCACCGTGGTGTCGATACAACGTACGTCTGGAGACGGCGCGGCGATCTTGGCCTCTTTGCTCACGGAACGGCTTGGTTGGCCCGACAAGACTAACGGTGCAGATCATGAAAGCTGCTGGTCGTGACACCGCGATTCTCTTTTTCGCCAGCAACATAATATTCGTGCGATTCACCGGACCGAGGAAACTAGCGTTTCACAGCGGGATGACACGAGGAACCAACGTACTATTGTAGAATCGATTTCTGCCGGCGGACACGAGTCGTTCACCTAGCGCGGTGAAATTCCAGACGGGCGTCAGCGTCACATCATCTCCACCACGCCGACACGTCGGCCCCCTTGATGCGTTCGTGTCTCCCATCCTGCTGATCTGTGTGTCCTCGCCACGACCCCTGCTCTCTGTACATATCCAGTATATAGGCTTCTGGCGAACCCGTTCATGGTGCGCCCGTCGCTCGATCTATAAATTGCATCCCAGCCAGGGTCACCTTTTGTATTCATCTTTCGCACCTTCCGTTTCCACAACCTTTTAATCCCTCTGCTCCACTAGACCGACGCACGGGCACTCAGTTAGAATCAATGGCTCTCGCCCGTGCCGTTGCCCTCGGCGTGGCCGTCGTCGCGGCGTGCGCCTGCCTTCTCTGTCCGGCGGCCGCGCTGGTGGAGATGATGACGGCGCCGGGCTCCGGCGGGGCGTTCACCTCCTCGCGCGCCGCGTTCGAGGCCAACCCTAAGCTCTACTTCCACCTGCTCCGCCACTCCGGAATCGAAGCGGCAGTCAAAGCCTTCGGAGACCAGAGCGTGACTTCTAGTATGTGGCCGTGCGTCTCCGTCATGGTGACCATCGCCCGTTTGGCAATACCACTAGTAGCTAGAGTCATATGGGTTTAGTGCAGTACTACTATTTTGTACTACTACTAGTATGTTGTAGATATATAGCCTCTCATGTTCTGTTGTCATGGCTAGCTACGTGCATGTTAGATCTAGTTCCCCTTGCTTGTATTGTACTACTACAAGACTACTAGCTACGAACTTAGGTAGCCTTTGCCGATGACATGTAGATGTAGCTGCTTTTGTTTTTGTTTGTGGGTGAAGCAGCCACATCATGTGCCTATGGTGGCTCGATCTGCTATAAACTTGTGCTAAATATTGTTACAAATCATGACCATTTGGCAATCACCGAAGGGGCAGTTACCATCGTCACCACGTTCATACCAGAACGTGGGAAGGGACGCACCCCTTTGATTCCCTCCTATAAAATATAACCGTGAACAGTAATAAGATAATAGTGACTCTACTATTCTATTGTCTCTTTCATTCTAAACACATTATCAGGCACGCTACAACCGTTGAGTGAACAGGAGAAAAGAAAGAAGAACTTGACGTCGCCAGAGGACTCACCGGAGACTGCCACGGTGAGCACCATGTCCATCCAGGCACTCACCATCACCATTGCTATGATTCTTGCCCTTCTACGCGGCCTTCAACCACGCCAGAGGAACCACCGCGGTCACCGTCTGTTTCGTCGCCGTCCAGTGCTCAACCGCCGGCCTGGAGGAGACCCAGGGGCTGGACCAAGCACCAGAGCAGCATGGCCAACGGCGAATGCCGTAACCGCTCCGAGGAGGCCACCCCAACGCTGGAGTCCCCTGTTTCCCAGGGACGCGCCTCTCTCGGCGCGCCTGCCGACGCTGGCGGCCTTCGACACCACCATACCTTCCTCCTCCTCCGCGCCTCAGAGTGGTGTCGAACCGTTCTCCATCACCATCGCGGTGCCGGCTCCGGGCGCCTCCGTCGCTGATGACGAGCTGAGGGAGATCCACGCCATTGAGCCACCACCGCAGCCTCCCACTCAACCCCCACGCCGTGGCGCACGGATGCGCGTGGGAGGTCGAGGAAGGCCGAGTGGCAGGCTGGCCTCGCGCATGGTGGAGCAGACGCCGTCGACGCCGCCACGATTGCCGGAGTTCACCATCCTTACCGGGGCGGAGACAGTGGGCACCTCAGCACCTGGCTCCTCGGAGGCCGGACCATTGACGTCGACATCGCCACACACGCCGAATGGCGGCCGGCTTCTCCAACGCCACGCCCACCTCGCTGGCACCCTACCACGCCGTCCCGGGAGGGACGCCGGCGCGTGGGCTGCTACGACAAGGGTGGAGCCCCGCTCGAACGGCATCCTCCACGAGGAGGACTCGCCGAGCCGTTGAGGGGCTCACCGAGGGGAGGCAGGCTCGCCGGAGGGGCGGGTTCGCCGGACCGCGCTGACGTCGGATCCGAGGCCGACGGCGCGGCTCGTCGGGCGCGGACGGCTCGACGTGAGCTGGTGGCGTGCCAACTGTGGCTGACGGTGATGACTCCGACGGTCGACGGCGGCTGGATGGCGGGTGGTGGAGACGAGGCTGGCGGCTCGTCGGACGCCACGGTGCGCTGGATCTGGACCGCGCGGGCTCGCGGAAAGGGAGGCCGGCGCATCAGAGGCACCTCCTGATCCGGATGGGGCTCGTCAGCGCCCGAGGCTCACTGAATGCTGCTCGCGAGCGGCGAGTGGCAGTGCAGCGGTTGGTGGCGTCGGTGAGAGATGTCGGCGTCGGCGCCTGACAGCTGCGGCGGCGGGCTGGTGAGACGGTTAGGGTTGGAAACCCTAACCATTCCCCTTTTATAGGGCAACCGCCCTGGGCGGCTTGGCTGGGCCGTGCCACCCCACCTGTCGGTGGCCGGGCTGGGCCGCAGCCGCCCCCTACGCGCGGGCAGGTACGACGCCCTCAGGCCGTAAGGCCAACTGGGCCGCAGCCCAGATTGCCTTGGCCCATACGGCTGAGGCTGGTGTATCTGGCCATTTTTCACAGACCCCTGTAGTTCATGTGAATTATTTAGTTTTAATTGTTTTAGTGTTGTAAATACTCAATTTAGCCCTTGTTCTTTATTGTATTTGTGTGTAATATTATGTTGTGTTGTAATTTAGTTCCCAATCTATCTGTTAGGATTGGAAGTATATTATGTCAAATATGTTTGTTATAATGACATAATATAGTGTTTATCCTAGTTGCAATGGAGATATTCATATTTCTTGCAAGTGTCAATTCAACCTCATTAGCCTTTGTGTGCTTATTTTGAGTAGAATTAAATCGTAAACACAACGTCAACAACACTTTACAATACTTGATTTTGCAATGGAGATGCATATTTCTTGCAAATAACATTTAGTTCACATAGAATTAAATGATACACACTAAATTGAGATTACAACATTATTATTTGCAATTGAGATTCTTATTTTTTTTTTTTGCAAATATTATGTGGTAATGGAGATTGCTATCTCTTGCACACTGAAGTTTGATTCACATCAAACTATATGCAAAGTCTTTGTGAATTTGCATTGTTACAACAACATAACGATGATGGATTTTTAACTAAATCTCTGGTTGCACCTATATAGATCTCATGGCTCCAGAGTTCGATGAACTTGCTATTAATGATCACAATTATCCTACATGGGCGGTGGACCTCAAGATCAGCTTGGCTTTTAGAGGAATTCTGGCAGCTCTCACTCCTCCTGAGGAGAGAGCGGAGGTACTTTCTGATCAATTCAAGTATAATACCTTATACATTATAAGGCACCACATACATCGCGATCTCAAGGCGGAGTATGTGATGGAAGAGGAACCAGGTGCTTTATGGCAATCCCTGAAAAACAGATATGAACAGCCAAAACAGTCATCCTATCTGAGGCTAGTCATGAATGGTCTCAAATACGTCTCCAGGATTTTAAAACCACTGGAGAGTATAACCATGCTGTTCATAAGATCTGTGCCAAGTTGCATTTTTGTGAGAAAGAACCTTTAGAGGAAGAGAAGATAGAGAAGACTATTACCTCTATGCTTCCGTCTGACAGAGTCTTACAATAGCAATACCGTGGTAGGAATTACCAACGTTACTCTGACCTGATTCATGATTTACTTTAGGCAGAAAAGCATGATGAACTCAGTATAAGAACTCATCGCCAATGCCCTGTTGGGTCTGCTCCTCTGCCAGAAGTTCATCATAATGCACAGAGTAGCAACAAGTTTGAAGAACCAAAAGTTCAAGCACCAAACTTTAAAGGTAAATCCAAACAAAAACGCAACAGGAAGAGGGTTAAGTCTCAAGCAAAGGTTCAAGCGGATGGCATTTCAAAGTCTAGGAGTGACAAGAAATGCTACAAGTGTGGATGCTACAAGCACTTGGCTAAGCAATGCCGCACCCCGTCACTTGATTGATCTATACCAGAAGCCCCTAGGTAAAAGCAAGTCTGAAGGATCTGGATATGAAGCTCACTTCAACTCCCAATCTGAGAAGAATGAGGAGGCTGGATGTTCGCAACAAGTTCCAATAAAACCAAGTCGCAACAAGCCCCCCTTAACGACCAATGACTACGCGGACACGGAGAACATGATCATGAAATTTGCTTCAAATGATATGTTTGGAGACCTCAACTAGGATCCATAATCTCCATAGATATTTATATGTCTACGTCCCTAGATAAATGTTGTTGTAATAAGTAGTTGTGTTCCTATATTGTATCAGCACTTTGATACTTATTAATGAATAAAGTTTGTATGTATTTCTATATGATGATTGAGAATTTATGGAAATTCTTATTTATAGATCTTACGGGAGTCAATCTGATGGAGGAAGAATTATGTCTTATGGATTCTTGTACCACAAACTCTATATTTAGGGAAATTAAATATTTCCAGACTCTGACAAAGAGGCCAGGAAATGTTTTGATAATCGCTGGACGCGATGTGATGATAGTAGGCTCTGGACGAGTAACTATCACGCTTCCCATGGGAACACAAATAACAATTGAGGATGCATTATTGTATCCAGATTCAACTCGTTCCCTGCTGAGTTATAAAGATATCCGAAAAAATGGGTTACATGTTGAAAAACCCATGAAGACAACAATGAGGAATTACTCCTCATTACAAAGGATAACGGATATGGCAAAGATATTCTAGAAAGAATTCCTTCCTTATCATCGGGATTGTACTACACATACATTAACCCGTACCGCATGTTGCATACAAGGTAATTTTCCAGAATGTTAACACATTCCAGACTTGGCATGATCGCCTTGGCCATCCCGGAGTTGGAATGATGAGGAAAATTATAGGCAATTGCATTGGTTATGATTTAAATGATGCCAAATTCCCGCAATCTTCGGATTTTTTATGCACCGCATGTGCAACGTAAAAGTTGATCTTAAGACCATCTTATCTTAAGGTTAAAGCGGAGCCATTCAAGTTTCTTGAAAGAATTCAAGGAGACATATGTGGCCCAATACAATCATTGTCTGGACCGTTCAGGTATTTCATGATTTTAATAGACGCGTCTATAAGATGGTCTCATGTGTGTCTTTTATCGACATGTAACCATGCTTTTGCGAAACTCATTGCTCAGATCATTAAGTTGAAAGCAAGTTTTTCTGAATATCGGATTCAATCAATCCGAATGGATAATGCTGCAGAATTTTCCTCGAGAGCTTTCAATGATTATTGTATGGCTCAGGGAATTCAAATTCAGCATTCGGTGCCATATGTCCATACACAAAATGGTTTGACTGAATCTCTGATTAAGAGAATCAAACTTATAGCAAGACCAATGCTACATAATTACAACTTACCAACTTTGTGTTGGGGTCATGCAGTATTATACCAAGTTCGGTTGCGCAGTGTACACATCAATCTCACCGCCGCAGCATACAGCTATGGGCCCACACAGGAAGTTGGGGATATATGTGGAATATCTATCTCCATCGATCATTAAGTACTTAGAACCTCTTACCGGGGATCTATTTACGGTCCGTTATGTTGACTGTATATTTAATAAGGACCATTTCCCGGCTTTAGGGGGAGACTTTAAGTACAAAAAAGAAAGCCAGAAAATTATTTGGGATAATGAAACCATTCTGTCCTCATATCCACGTACAAAAGAGACTGAACTTCAAGTTCAAAAAATCATTGTATTACAATATACTGCAAATAATCTGCCAGATGCATTTACTGACTATAAAGGTGTCACAAAATCCTTGAATCCCGCCAGGAATGCGCCGGAAAGAGTGAAGGTACCAATGAAAACCATTCTACTCCCGCCTCAGAACAAGAGGGGAAGAAGTACAGCCGCCAAGCAGGATAAGGCTTCTAGTAAGCGTCAGAGGAAAGCGCCCGCCAAACAGGATACGACATCCACCAAGGGGCAGAGGAAGAGAGTTTCCAAGTCAGTAAATGTAAGTCAACAAATGGTTGACGGACACCAAGAGGGTGGTATACACCCTGTGGATGTGCAACGTCCACAACACAGCACTCAAGTGCGCACTTCTTTGGAGGCTGGGACATCGGAACACCCTGTTTCTCCCGTATTGGGAAATCATGAGGAGTTACAAGTGGTACATGAAATATCAATCCACTATGCAAGTTCTGGAGAATTATATGATCGTAAGACTACGGTCGTCGACATACAGTTCTTAGCTAAGATTGGAAGTAACCTCCTGATGGATCCAGATCCTAAAACCATGGCAGAGTGTCGACGACGCTCGGACTGGAATCAGTGAAAGGAAGCAATCGAAGCAGAGATAACCTCCCTCAAGAAAAGAGAGCTATTCTCATCAGTGATACCTACTCCTCCCCGAATCTTCCCTGTGGGATTCAAATGGGTTTTCATCCGAAAAAGGAATGAAAATAATGAGGTGGTGAAATACAAAGCGAGGTTAGTCGCACAAGGGTTCACGCAGAGACCAGACATTGATTTCAATGAAACCTATTCTCCAGTAATGAGCAGAATAACGTTCCGATATTTGATATCACTGGCAGTTCAAAAGCGTCTATCTTTGCAGTTGATGGATATAGTGACTGCATATCTTTATGGATCACTGGATTCTGAGATTTACATGAAGGTTCCTGATGGAATTTCTGTACCGAATCCAAACGCAAACTGTAACATGTATTGTGTAAAATTAAACAAGTCTTTGTATAGCTTGAAACAGTCGTGAAGAATGTGGTACAACCGACTTAAGGAGTTCCTTTTGAATAAAGGATACTCAAACAATGATGATTGCCCATACGTGTTCATAAAGCAATCTACTACAGGATTTTATATTATATCAGTGTATGTTGATGATCTTAACATCATTGGCAACACACAAGATATAGAAGAAGCGCGCAATCATCTAAAGACAGAGTTTGAGATGAAGGATTTGGGTAAAACAAAATTTTGTTTGGATTTGCAACTCGAAAACCTTTCTACAGAAATTCTTGTCCACCAGTCTGCCTATATCTAAAAGATATTGGAGAAATTCAATATGGATAAAGCATATCCAGTTAAAACTCCTATGGTCGTTCAGGTTCTTGAAGTGGACCAGGTTGAATTCAGACCAAGAGAAGATGGAGAAGAGGTGCTGGACCCAGAGGTTCCATATCTCAGTGCCATTGGAGCGCTAATGTATCTTGTAAATTGCACCAGGCCTGATATTGCATTTACAGTAAATTTACTAGCTAGACATAGCGCAGCTCTTACCAAATGTCATTGGAATGAAGTCAAGAATATCTTTTGATATCTCCAAGGCACCAAGAATCTAGGTCTTTTCTTCAGGAAAAACCAGAATTCAAGTTTGATTGGATACACTGATGCTGGCTATTTATCTAATCCCCATAATGCCAGGTCGCAGACGGGATTTGTATTTCTACACGGTGGTACGGCTATTTCATGGAAGTTTTCGACGCAGACTCTGGTAGCTACATCCATCAATCATTCTGAAATCATCGCATTATATGAAGCATCACGTGAATGTGTTTGGCTTCGCAGAATGATTAACTACATGCAACATTCATGTGGTGTTGGTTATATTGGATCACCAACCATTATCTATGAAGATAATGCTGCTTGTGTTGCACAGATGCAAACGGGTTATATAAAGAGCAATCGCACTAAGCACATTGCTCCTAAGTTATTTTACCCTCATGAGCTTCAAGAAAGCGAAGAGGTTAATATCCTACAGGTCAAATCCTATGATAATCTCGCGGATTTATTTACTAAATCTCTACCATATTTCATCTTTAGTAAACTTGTTTATGGAATTGGTATGCGAAGACTTAGGGACATGCAAGGTTTAGGGGGAAAGTCTTCTTGAAAAGTAATCTGTTGTCAAACATCATATTGTACTATATTTCTATATGAGTTTTACTGTAAAGGTTTCTAGTTTTTTAATGAGGCAATATTAACACAAGGTCAATGTCTATCTCCTGATTTTTTTCCTGTGAGGGTTTTTTCAAAGGAGGTGTCAAAGACATTTTATATGTTGCAGTATTATCTCCTATTTTACCATTGGATTTTAAGGAGATTTTTACAGCATCTCTGGATATACCTTCTCATATTTTTCCCATAAGATTTTTAGAGAAGGTACTCACGATTTATCAAGACGATGATCAAATGATCAAGATGGAGTGTTACAAATCAAATGAAATGATCATTTGGCAACCACCGAAGGGGCAGTTGCCGTCATCACCACCTTCACACCAGAACGTGGGAAGGGACGCATCCCTTTGATTCCCCCTATAAAATGTAACCGTAAACAGTAATAAAGACAACAGTGATTCCACTATTCCATTATCTTTTTTATTCTAAACAAATATTACTAGAACTCTTCTAATCTACTGCCTTGTTTTGGCCAGATGCCGACTTTCATCAGAAGTCAGAACCTGTGTCTTCCTAGAAACGTTGCACGTATGGACGGAGCTCGTAAAAGTGTCGCGTCTTCGTCGCCCAACTGCTTGACGGCCGGGTCACACAAGCAAGCCGTTACTGACTTGCTGAGATTTCCCTGCTGATTTCCTCCGTTCTCGGTTCGCATTGTCAAGATCAAGCGCGTTTTCTTTTATTTTTGATAAATTCGCTTCATTCCTAGGAGAACGGCCGTGTAGGGACCTCGGCCTCCAAGCAGGCCAGTACTGTACGTTCGTTCGGCGTTCCCGGCCGGCTCGTTTCATGTTCCCGCACGTTTATTTCACGCTTGGATCGTCTTCCCAAAGGGAGACGACGGGCGCAAACGCGCGTGCAAACGTCAATGTAGCCACCACACAACCCCGCCGCTTCTATAAATCCAGCTCGGGTTGCACCGGCTGCTGCAGCATCTACGCCCTAGTACTGATCGATCTTACTAGAAAAATAAATAAATGGGAACCATGCATTCTACGATCGAATTAAGTAAATTTTCATCTGCGTGTGTATGTGCAATCTGTCGTGCTGTCTGCTCGTATTGGCCATGCATGTCACTAGTAGCTCGTCCCTCATCGTCTTATTGATCCATCTTGCCCGGCCTGCGCTTCACTGATCCGTTGGATATATAACACGGTGACCGTTCGTGTCAATTTGTTCGCTTTGAGACGACGACGTGTGTTACTGCATGCCGCTTTGCATTGCTGAATGCTCATCGAACGTGTTGCTGATCGATAGCGTTGCTCATTTTGCTCAATGCAGCGTCTCTCTTTAATTTTTCGCCAAACGAAAATTTGCGTACGAGTAATAGTATATCCTACCGAAATGAATTAAAGGCGTTTTTCGGCAGGGTGACACGAATGACCGTCCTACAGTGGAAGTTTACCCCTGACGGTCGACACGAGTCGTTTACCCGGCACCGTGAAACTTCATATGGGAGTCACATCAGTCCGCCTCCTCATTACACATAGGCCATGATGGACGCGTGGCTTGCGCTCGTTCAATCTACGACTCCAACTCACCCTGCTCCATAGGTAAATCTGGTGCAGGTTGCGGACGAACCCGTCCAGGGCTAGTCCATCCATTCCTTGCCCTATAAATTCGGCGCCCCCAATGCAAAGGCAATCCACATCATCCCAGCTTCACCTTCTGTTTCTTCATCCTTTGCGCCCTCCTCACGTCCTGCGCCGTGCATCCTCCCGTTCCACGAGACACAGACGGAATGGCCATCATCGTCATCCTCCCGTTCCACGAGACAGAGACGGAATGGCCATCATCGTCGCTGCCCTCGTCCTCCGCACGGCCGCCGGCGTGGCCGTGAGCGCCGCGTGCGCGTACTTCTTCTGGCCGGCCGCCGCCGTTCCGGTGGTCATGATGAAGGCGCCTGGCGCGGCGGGGCTGCTCATCTCCCGCGCCGCCTTCCTCGCCAACCCGCAGCTCCTCCGAGCTGCTCCGCAACGCCGGGGTGCAGGCAGCAGTGGCTGCGTTCGCGCGGCTTGATCGAGCACGCTGCAGCGAGGACGATCCAGGCACCGCTGCAGGTTGCAGCGTTCGGATCGTCTTCGTCTCCGGCTCACTAAAAGGCTACTATAACTAAAGCGAAATAGCAGTGCTGTAATACCTAGTACGTAACAGTCGTATATGTTACCTCCGTGGTGGACTACTGGTGGTAGTGTGTCCAAGTAGTAGTACTAGTAGTTTCTCCTGTTAATGTGTGCCGCTAGACAGGGCACAGCGAAGTCCTTGTACTATTTCGACTTGATAATACTAATATAATAGTGTTTAGTATTACTAATCTTTTTACTCTGTAACTCGCCTCTTTGGCTTGTACAGTACTCTGCTTGTTTGGCATGTCTCTACTGCCAGTCGTGGCCGCAAAGCTTGGCAAATGTATCCAGTGATGAATGTCGCATGCACAGTTAACAGTTTGGCGTGTCTTCGTCGAAGAGAAGCGATCATATTCCTAACGACCAACCTAGAAAACGAAACAGGCAACATCCAGCACGCGCACGCTTGTGCAACTGATAAATCTGCTGGTGGAGTCGTGTAGACGCATGAATATATGGGACTGAAAACCTCATGCAGGCACGGTGCCGTCACGAACACGGATCGATCTATTAAGATTAGCCAGAACGAACATTGGGTCCAGTACTCAATACGCAAGCAATTAACTAAAACGGATAAACCAAAAGTGGAGATCGAGATCAAACAGAGATTACATGGAAGACAACGCTAAAAAAAAACCATAGATTATTTTGGAAACCTACTGGTAGCCTGCGGTACGTCGGTACCGCTCTACTCGTCTTCGCCCGGATTGCTGGCGCCGTGAAGATGATGATGGTTGGCTTCAGCGGGACAGTACTCGATAGATCCCTTGTCTTCGGATTCCGCGAGACGCGCAGCGGCGAACTCCTTGTACGACGCGACGCTCCTGCGCAAGGTGGCGTTCAATGCCTTGATCCTGTCGAACCCCCCGGGGAAGTACCTTGGCCGTTCCTCGTTGAAGTACTTGTCCTCGAAATCCGCCGCCACGATGTGTCTGTAGTAGGCAATCTTCTCCTCCGGCACCGGCGGTGACGGCGCCGCCGGACCGCTGCCGGACGGGCCTCGCGTTATCCTCGCCGTCACCCTCCCGTTGACTATTATTTCTTCAGCCATCGCGGTGGCGGCTGATGAGGGTCTCTCGTCGATTGGTCGATCTGATGATTTAGCTAGGCGGCATGAGGATGCAAATTCTTTTGTTCCTGTCCGAGGCTTGTTTCCTGATTTATGTAGCTCCTCATGCACCGCCGTTGGCAATGGCAACCGCCTCTACAAGAACGACCGTCCTTCTCAAACGGCACGAGGACGACGGATTTATATACACCTGCGCTACGGAAACTCGACGATTGCCGTGTGTCAGAGTGAGCCATTTCACGGACACACGGCGATAAGGCCCTTCGTCGTGCGCCTCTTGATAAACGCACGGCGAACAAATAACGTACGGAGAAGAAACTCTTCATATTGTGCCAAGAGTGGTGCACACGACAACCATCATTTTTTACCGTGTGCCAGCCAACACGGCATACGACAAAGTTAGGCCGTTAGGGCTCGGCTGCGAACGAGGCGACGGTCGTTATTCTATGTCGTATGTCGTGGCAAAGCATACGATAAAGCAATGATTCTGTTGTGTGACATCAGGTTCGCCGTGTGTCAAAATGAAGGCATATGACAAAAGAGTCTCTTTGCCGTGTGCCTAGCACTCAGCACACGATAAATCATCCTCTATGTCGTGTGTTGGTTGAAGGCTCCCGGCAAAAAAAAAAAAAAAAAACAACCTTTCACACCTTAAATTTTTTCTCCACTTCACATATATTTCTTGATACCATATGTTTCAATTTAGTGCATTTCTCTTTTAAATTACTATATATAACTAATTCATTTCTTGCAAAAGTTTTATTTAATATAAATGTATTTTGAAATGGATGTGCATGAAATAATAAAATAAACTGAGTCAAAAATGATATTCAAGATATTTAGACCATTGTAAGGCCTTGTCAACGAGGAGTACAGGGCTCGATTATACTCCCGCATTAGTGCGTACACAAAGGTGGGAAAGCAAGTCCATGGGCCAGAGTAGGATCTGGCCGCCCACCCTCTTGATGGCGAGATGATCATGAGAGCGGGAGGAGGCAAGAAGCATGGCCGATTGATCATAGACGATGGGACTGTAGATACGGCCAGTACTACCACTCTCTCCCAAATTCGAGTAAGAGACCCGAGCACTACCCCGGTCATACGCCCACGGCTAACCGTGACACAGCTGAAAGTGCAGCAACTTAAGGTTATTTCTGTTTTATTCATCAATCATTTAATAACTAATCACATATTCGCTTCGCACTATAACATTGGGATGAAAAATTATAGGACCAGCTCGCCGAAGAGAGAAGGCTAAGACAGGAGTTGGAGGCGAGGTAGCAGGCGGATATGGTCAACCTGCTTGCTTATCTTCAAACCATGCATGCTCAGATGGGAGGATCTCTACCACCACCTCCGACTATGTCCCGTTCAACTCCAGCAACTCCTTAGGTGAGCTACTTCATAGCTTAGTTGTTTCATTTCAAATATTATAGACTTAGAGACTTAGTTCAACTTAAAGACCTATAAACTTATAATAATTTAGACATCTAGAAACTTATAACCACTTAGAGACTTATTACTTCAATTTATAAATATTTAGATTATAACTTAGTATTGTTCTTTCAATTCAAGTATCACGGATTTAGATAACCTATATACTTACAATCACTTAGAAATTACAAGTTCTCGATTTGAATCTTTTCTACTTTATGCAGAATCTATCGGCGGCATCAAACATGCCTGACATGTCGAAGGGCATGTCACCGACGTTCCCGGCGCAATAGTTGTTCCCGCCACCACCACCACCGCCACCGGGGCAATGAACTTGTGTCGTGTTTGCCTCACGACAGCGAACTTATGATGTTTGTTGAATTTATGTTGAACTTTATGTCAGACTTGTGATGTTGATGTTGAAGTGATGTTTGTTGTGATATATTGATGATATCTGTAATGTTTGATGAAACTTGTTATATGTCTGATATTTGTAATGTTTGAAAGTAAAAAAAAACAGAAAAATAATGACCATTTTACCGTGTGCCAGAGGACTGGCACATAACAAAGTGCCGATTCCTGGGAACCTAGTACACACCTTTGCCGTGTGTAAAACGCGGGCACACGGCGAAGTGACCATAGCTTTACCGTGTGCAACCCCCAGGCACACGGCGAAGGGGCAAGGTCTTCGCCATGTGTCATGAATGGCACACGGCAAAGGAGGCGCCGTTAGCATCCACGTTCACCAAGAAACTTCATCGTGTGCCTGTCACTTATTAGCCCACGATGAAGAGCATTTCGCCGTCGGTCGTTATCGCCGTCAGAGTGTCACCGTAGGCCACATACGGGAAAACATTTCGCCGTGTATATTTTGTCTTTTCACAACACACGGCGAATTATGAGTTTCCTATAATGTGCATGCACCGACGGATTTATATCGTGCACCACGATCTATATTCTTGTTGCTATATGTATGTTAGACGTAATATAATTCAGGCCCTCAGGCCCCTGACACCACGATCTCATTTCAAAACATTTTTTAATAAAATCATAGAAAAAAGTAAATATAAATATAAATGAGTTTGAATTGTCATTAAACAGTGACATGCCAAATTTGAGTTCAAAATTTTAAAATATTATTTAATTTAAAAATAATCAAAATAATTGAAAAATAATTTTTACCGAGTACTTGAGGAATATATTTGGTAAAGACCTCTTTTTTTCTGTCGAGTGTTACCAAAAAACACTTGAAAACAAAGACTTTATCGAGTGCCAGAAAAAAATACACTTAATAAAGTCTTTACCGAGTGTTTTTTTTTATACTAGACAAAGAATCGATTTGTCGAATGTCTGATACAATGCACTCGATAAATCACCGGACACTCGGAAAACAACCGGTCTCCGATAGTAAAAGGGAGCCATGACCCCCTCCCTCCCTCCTAGCTACCTCAATTTTACACTTATCTAATTATTCACTAGTACTATTTTTCAAGATATTTTTTTAAAAAAAATATGAGGCCCCCTGGGACATCATCTCACCACCCTGTGCGATGTAGGGGGCATGATTTAGCTAGCAGCAACGGATACATTGTCCTGACATCTTGTATACATGCACTATTATTTTGACCCGGTCCGTTTGCAACAACTTTTTAAAAACTTCGAGTATACTCCCTCCAAGGAAAGAATTGTATAGGCGAGAAAGAACAAGGGTCTGTTTAGATATACAAAGTAATTTTGAAGTATTATAAGAATATTATGATATAACAAATATCAAAATTTTATGAGAGTTGAAGGATCTGTTTGGATGCAATGAACAATGTGGCGTTGAAACCATGTATTTTCTCTAATACTACAGTTTATTTTTAGTTTAGAAAACTCCACTAGAAACGTCTTTTTTCTAAACTGAGATGACAATTTTCTCTCTTAATGCATGGCTTCTCTCAACCTGCGCCCCTTTTCTTTTTCTTAATGACGACACAGTAGTTTTTATACAGGGTTCACCTACTTTCTCCCTTGCTCGTATACCATCGTTTTTACGATGCATATCGTCACCTTAGTCCATTGGTCTATTTCATACTGTCCTGCGTCTTCATCGATATTAGCCTGCATGCATGGCTGCATCTCTCATTCGCTATAATCAGGTGCAGAGTCAATTTGCATGCGGCTTCTGTTATGATGCTCCACGAAAATTCACGTACGAAGTTATCCGACCGAAATGAATTACTCGTATCGTTTTTCGGCAGCGTGCCACGAATGCCCGGTGCACAGTGAAAAGTCACCGCTGACAGTCGACACGAGTCGTTTACCCAGCACACGGTGAAACTCCATACCGGCGTCAGCGTCACATCAACCGGCCACCTCATCTACACGTCGGGCCATGCAGGACGCGTGGATCGCGCTCGCTCGATCTGCGGAGTTCCACCTCAACCCTCCTCGGCTGCTCGGTAAATCCGATCCAGGGCGTTCCGGACGACTTCACGACACGAGTTCGTGGCCGGCCTATCAATTGGGCACCCCACGAACGCAGCACTTTCATCCCTCTCGCATCCAGCTTCGCCTTTTCTGCGTTCAGCTTTTGAACCTTCACGTTCCACGCGACGCACTAGACACCGTCACGTTCTGTGCACATCAGTCGCGCTTCCACGCCACAAGAGAGAAATGGCCCTCACCCCTGCCGTGATCTTCCGCCGGCGTGGCCGTGGGCGCCGCGTGCACCTACCTGTTCTGGCCGGCTGCCATGATGAAGGCGCCTGGCACGGCGGGCCTGCTCATCTCTCGTGCCGCCTTCCTCGCCAACCCCCAGTTGTACTTCGAGCTGTTGCGCAACGCCGGGGCTGCGGCAGCGACGGCGGCCTTTGCGGCTTGATCCAACTGTGTGGCGCCGCCGGACGTACTGCAGCGTTTGTATCGCCGTCTACCTCTAGCTGCAAGTTTACTAGTACAAGTAATAATAAGTGGAAGGAATACTAGTGGTGCTGTATGAAATGTAGTTGTGTCTAGTCTGGTTTCTCCTGGTGTTGTGCTCTTTTGTGTGCCGCTAGACACGAGTTGTAGCGCTCATGTACTTTGTCCTTCTCTGTATGTTTGGACTGATAAATATATTACTACTCTGTAGTGTACTCTTTTTTTGTTTGGCTTCTACTCGGTTCGAGACATGTTATCTCCATGGTCTCTACCCTTCGGATCCTGTGTTCATGCCACGAACATATGAATGATCACTACGGAACAGAAATAATCCAAGAGCGATCATATTAACATTACCCAGAACAAGCATGAGTCCAGTACTGACGCGCAAGAAATTAATTGAAACAGATTAGCTAAAAGTGTGGAGATTGATCGGGATCAAACAGCGATTACATCAAAGACAAGCGTGTGCGCGGTAGCAGCGTTCTACTCGTCTTCGCCGGGATTGCTGGCGCCTTCGTGAAGATGAAGGTTGGCTTCAGCGGGGCAGTACTCGATGCAGCCCTTGTCGTCGTATTCCGCGAGACGAGCAGCCGCGAACTCCTTGTACGACGCGACGCTCCTGCGCAAGGTGGCGTTCAAGGCCTTGATCCTGTCGAGACCGCCAGGGTACTACCTCGGCCGCTCCTCGTCGAAGTACTTGTCCTCAAAATCCGCCGCCATGATGTGCCTGTAGTAGGCGATCTTCTCCTCCGGCACCGGAGCCGTCACTGCCGCCACGCCGCCGCCGTAGGGGCCCCACGTTACCTGAGCCGTAAAACTCTTCTTGCCTTTCCCTTCGGCCATCACGATCTGATGATGATGATGATCTGTCGCGGTCGTGCAGTCGATCTGATTCTGATGAGGCGCCGGCACGAAGACAATGGACTTGTGTGTTCCGTTCCTGATTTATATAGATCACATATCCAGCTCCAATAATAATCGTGCACCGACCCGGACCGTAACCGCCATGAGCTTGCACTGACCTGGACGCCCGTTGAAACCGGCTACGAAAAGGAGAAGAAAGTAGAAACACAATCTCTATAATCTACGATCTGATGCTGCTTCTCTTTGGACAAGGCCTACCCCTAGCTTTAGAGCCCTCCCTGAATCTCACCACGGCCTGCGAACGAACTCACGAACCCGTTCACGTCTGCATCTCCTTGCACCAGCAAAATGTGCGTATAGCTGAGCATCCAAGCCATCCGGACCGGCCCGGCACAACCCACTTTGCGGCCTGGCTAGGCACACCTGGCCGACCGGGAGGTGCCTAAGCGTGCTTCGGGCCTGGTGGCCAATCCGTAGCACGGCCAGGAGTCGCTTGAGCTGCCGCCGTGTTGGATCGTTTGATCTGGTGGCTCGGCGAGCACGGTCGCCCGATAGGCACGGTGGCGCGTGACACGAGGAGGAGAGGTGAGCGGCGGCGCCCGGAGAAGTGGCAGACTCCGGCGAGCTGACGAGGGGAAGGGATGAAGACGACGATGAGGGGACTGGAGGCGGACGATGGCGCGGGAGGCACCAGATGTAGGAGCGAGGGTAGGCGGGGGAGTGGTCGAGTGGGGCGACGGGGGAGAGGCGAGCGGTGACGCGCAACGCTGGGAGGAGGGAGCGAATGCGTGGGAAGGAAGCGGACACGGACGCGACTAGGGTTAGACTTAGACGCACGTGGTGGAGAGGGAGCAGATGTTGGTGCCTGGTGGGATAAAATGCTGGTGGGCCACCACCTTTTCTGAGCCGTGCTGCGGGCCATGCTACGGGTTTGGAGGTCGGCCTGATGCACGGCCCGCACCGTGTTCCGGGCTGACATGAGCCCGATTGTTTCTGGGCTGGGCTGTTTTCAGGTCGTGCCTTTCATGCCAGGTCACCGGACCACTCTCTTGGCCCAGCCCGGATGCTCAGCTATACATGTGCACGGCTGCTCTGCTCGTAATCTGTCCACGTCCAATAGAAGGCTAAAGGCACGCGCTAATGACGGAGCATTGTGTATTGACAGACAAGTTTGTCGGCAAATCAACAGGCCACACTACCGCATGGCGCATGCCTAAGGCAGCCGCCATCCTCGCGTCCGCGGTCGCGGCACATAATGCATCGTTTGTTCGCCTTGCATGGCAACAAATCACGCCTCCGTTCTCTGTTGCCTCGGCGATACTTGCAGATCTGAGAGATGCTAACTCAAACAGGCCACAAGATATGGCGAGGGAGAGGGACCATGTGGGTTATATCTTGTGTTGGAGAGAGTTTTTTTTTGGGGGGGGGGGGGGGGTGTTGAATCCTCATCCGTGGACTCAGAGGGCTAGCCATTAGACCGACCTCAACAGACTAAGCATCACAAAAGGCAAATTAAATATGCATCTTTGATCAGTATTGTGCATGTTCAATTTATCTTCAACAGCTTATAACTTTCTTTTTATCTCTAACGAGTACGCAAAGGGGTAGGCAATTTATATTCTCAGGAGAGAGAGAATATAAAAATGCAAGATCTTTCTACTGAAATGCATTTGAGCAATGCCAATGCATCTTCTATTAGAGTATACGTGAGCCACATGCATTTTTTTTGTTACTGTACATATGATGCAATCCTTGATTTGACTCTCCAAACTAGCTCTCCGAACAGAGATACTCGGCCGGGCCGGATCTGCTTGTGTTCACTTAAAGCAAGGGATCTGTTCCCCATGTTGAGTGGCCACCGGCGATGAGGGGCCAGCGGAGGTTGCGGATCGCACCCGTTGGCGAGCTACGCCGGTGGTGTGCGACCAGGCGGGTAGAGGAGCAGGAAATTGCAGTGCTGGCGATGGATTCGGAGCCGGCGGCGGAAGACGATTCTGATGGCAGTGCCGACGAGATTGAGTGGTCTGCACCGGAAACTCTCCATCGACCTCCAAATGATCCAATGTTTGGGTTAAGGCCTGTTGGATCAAGAGCTCGTTTTTGGGAAGAAAGCGGTGATCAATCAACCTCGATCGACAAATCGCCGTCAACTCCGTCAACGGCATCGATGTGCCGTCGTGCTAAAGCAGCGGGCTTTTCGGAGGACCAAATCGATGAAACCAGAAATCTGCTGAATGATTCTGAGGTACGAGACAAACTGCTTGCCAGTTCAACTCCCCATTCGATGGATAGGCCAACATCAATGGCTCGAAAGATTGTTTCAACATTGCTTGCAGGCCGAAAGAGATCGATGGGGGTATGGCAGGGCCCTCTGCCTCAGACCAGGGTCTCACCTCTGTTGACGATCGGTGACTGCGTGGTGCGGAATCGTAGATCGGTTGATTCTTGTCGGCGATCGTCGGCGGCAGGGAGTAGTTTGAATTCGAATTTTAATTCAGATCCGCAATCAAAGGTTCAACGCTCTCCAAATCAGAAGAAGGCCACGAAATCGGTTCAGGTTTGGACGGGTTCAGGTTGGACCCGGTTTAGGCTGAATACTATTGTGGGCCGTTTTTTGGCAAGAAAAGGTAGTCTCGCCCCACAATATCGGTCGATCCCTTCTGAACAAAACCTAACCAACGCCGCCGCCGCTCGACCATAAGTGCTTCGCCAAGGCATGGAGGGCTTCAACGCAGGTGGACGAGGCTATGGTGCTCAAGGTGCTGGGCAGTTCCAGTCTGGTTTGCAGGGAGGGAGCAGTGGTTGTTTTCAGCAAGGATTCTTTCCTGGACAGCAAGCCAACTTTGGTCAGAACAACTTTCAGGGAGGATCGATGCAAGGTGGCCATGGTGCGGGTCACGGTTTCCAGAATCAATTCGCTGGCAATGTTGGAGGAGGTGCTTTTCCCCTGAGTGTCCAACATCAGGGGCAACCGTTTCATGGCTTTCAGGCTGGTGCAGGGAACGGAGGTGCTCTTGGCGTTCATGGACAAGTGGAAGGTACGTTTCAGGGTGTTCATGGTGGTACATGAAGGTTCGTTCCAGGCTATGGAGATGAGGGTCGGGGGTGGCGAAGGGTGCACCGCGGCCGTAATCGTGATCGTGGCCGAGGACGTCAATTCCCTGGGAGAGGGCATCCAGGTACTCAAGGGCAGCAAGCGGCCGACAGGGG
The DNA here is from genome assembly GCA_030378355.1 of Eleusine indica. Taxonomy (NCBI): domain Eukaryota; kingdom Viridiplantae; phylum Streptophyta; class Magnoliopsida; order Poales; family Poaceae; genus Eleusine; species Eleusine indica. The sequence continues at coordinate 44,465,051 of CM059500.1, forward strand.
TTTTGGTAGCTACAATCAACGTCAGGTTGCTTTTCAGAGTGCAGAAGTGATGGATAGGCAGATACTACCAACGCAGAGACAGGGGCTTGGAGTTTCAGGGGCAACACATATTGCTATGTCATCCGGGGGTATGGCTAACGATGGAGGTGGAACTTCACATAACAATGCAGTGGCCAATACTGTAGTGACAGGAGGGATAATATCCATTGGTGGTGATGCACGTATGGCTGTAGCTGAGGCCACTGAAGTGCCGGTTAAGGGTTCCTCTACAGTTGCAGAGCCTAGCAATTCTAAAGGAAAGCAGATTGCTGGTGGTAGTTCTGAGGGGAAGGCAGCCAAGAAATCAAAGTTATATTGTCACCGTTGTTGTGCAAAGGGCCATGTAATGGCAGATTGTGTGGAGGTTTTGTTTTGCCAAATTTGTGAGGGAGATGACCATGTGGCAGCTAAATGTCCTCTTAAGAAAAATAAACTGTTTGCTCATATGGTGGGGTATGGAGTAGATGAGCTTGGCTTCTTCTATATTCCGCACGGCCCAATCCCTACTAGCAAAAGTGACAGCACCATGGCCTTGATCAAGGTTCAGGGTGGGCATCTGACTGAGGAACAGGTTGTGAGTCACCTCAAGAGGCTAGTGTCGGATACATTTCAGTAGGATGTGCAGTTGCATGCACAAGACGTTTGGACTGTCCCCTTCCCGACCAAAGCAGACTTGAAGCGCAGTGTTAATTTTGGATCAGCTGACCTTAAAAATGGTACGTCCTTACTTTTTGAGGAATATGATGAGGAGGAGGACTTTGGTCTTGAGCTACCTATGGTGTGGATGCGGGTGACTAAGAGCAACTCCAGCCCAAAAATCAAATTTGAGCCTCTATATTTTATTTTAAGGGCCATTTAGAGGCCCACAATCATTTTACACTCTAACCCAACTAACTAAAATGGCCTTCCTATCCCTCTGCCACTGGGACCCACCGCCCACGCCAATCTCTCCCTGTGTGCTTCGCCTTCCTCCCCTGCCGCCTCCCTCTCCCCTCTCCGGCTCGGCGCCACCGCCTCCCTCCCTCCCCCCACGCGTGCCGCCCCTGTCTCCCCCTTCGGCTCGGCGCCACTGCCTCCCTCTCCCCCGTCGGAGACATGTTCGTCGAGCTCCCCGATGACCTGGTGGTGTCGATCTTGGCCGGCATCACGTCGACCACGGGCTCCCCCGCCGACCTCACCGCTGGCGCCGCCTCCCTCTTCCCCGCTCGTGCCCCCCCCCCCCCTCTTCCCTGCCTCTTTTCTCCTCGCGTCTTCGCCACCCTCTCTTCTCCTTGTGTGTGTGCGGGCGGAAGCGGGCCGGCAGCAGCGGCGGCGGGCAGGTGTGCGGCAGCGGCGGCATGCGGGGGTTCCACCGGAGGAAAAAGAGATGAAATCAGGCAAAGAAAAGGAAAAAAAAATAGTGGGGCCCACATTTGGGAGAAAATAGTGGGGCACTATTCCTAGGGGATTTGCTCTAAAATTTAGTAGTCCACTAAATTTAGTCACTATGACAGGGAGGGGTTGGAGTTGAATTTTTTGAGTTGGGTGACTAAAGGGAGATTTAGAGTCCCATTTAATCACTCCCCTGGAGTTGCTCTAATCTTCCATGAGTGTTGAGGAAGTATGAGATGTTATGGGCAATTAGGACCATGTTTGGTGCCACTCAGAAGGTAGACATGATCACGATTAGGCGATGCAAGTTTGGTAGGTTTTTGGTTGGTGTTCTGAACCCCGCCGTTATTCCGACTCGGATGGACGTGGTGATTGGTAAGCGGTACTTAGAACTTAAGTTCGTGGTGGAATCCTCGCATTTGGCACAACCATCCACTGGACCGAATGATCCCGATAATAGTGATAGTGTGGACAAAGATTCAAGGAAAGACCAGAATGGAAAAGGAGAGAACAACAAAGATAATGGAAAGGGCACTTCACTTTCTACAGGCGCTCAGCTTGGGGGAGGTAGTGAGGTTAATAAATCTGTTGATGCTATGATGGAAGATGATGGGCTGGTTGAGGATGTGTCATATGAGAATTGGGAAGAGGATGATCTTTTAATTGATGAGGGGTCGGAGAACTCGACGGATTCAGAGTGTGCTGAAGAAAATTTGGTGGTGTCAATTGCTGGACATCGTCCAAGTTTTCGGCGTGGAACGTTGGTTCGCTCCAGGACCAACGCGGAGCAAAAGCAGGGGGCTCAGGTTTCGATGTGCAAATCCTTTGAGCTGGCTGTCAGCGTGGAGGTGGCAGCCCACTCGGAGGAGTGTTTTGATATGGCAGAGTGGCGAGCTGCAAGTGAAGCAGTCGGTTTTGGCTGGTGACCATGGTGGTGAGGGCGTTCCTGTGTTGGGCGCACGGGAGATCCCTACCAAGAATTGTTGCGTGCTGCCCGTGCTGGCCGGCAAGCACTGCAGTGGAGATGCGCCTGAGTCAAACACAGGGGAGGTTCCCGCCTTGGACAATGATATGGCACACACACTGGCGGATTTACAGGGTAGTGGGGGTGTCCCAGCATCTGTATGGGAGGCCCCTGCCCAGGACTTCGACGACGTTGGTTGCGTCGGCTCACCCGCTCCAGCGTTAGGCCCTCTGCTTGACAGAGCGCTTGCTGAAGTGAGGCAGCGAGGAGTGGGCAGCTGGTTAAGGACTTGAAGGATGTTGTAAGGACACCTGATTTTGTGGCCAAGGCAGGGTTGTTTCCAACCCCAGAGAAAAGGAGTTCCAGGAGGGCTTCTTCAGTGGATGAGGACTCTCTGGAGCGTGCTTCGAGATTGGTGGCCAAGAAAAATTTGGAGCTTAATGATGGTATGACCTATAAAAATTCTCTTTTATCTTTATCTAATAAGCATATAACAGAGAACATAAAGAATATTGGCATCTCTATGGGAGTAGAGTGTTCTGCCATTCAGTCATCTGTTATGCTTATTAAGGATGTAGAGAAGGATAGGTTTAAAGTTCCTATTGTTAAAACTGGTCAGGGTAGCCACTCGGACCTAGACTTAGAGGATAATTATGATTTAGATGTAGTAGCTCTTGCTAATATTTGTGGAGAGTTAGCAGATGATTTTATGGAAAATGACAGTGATGATTGTTATAATCACATTAATACTGTCAGTCATAAAAGGGAGAATCCAAATCTTCATAAGAGTAAGCTGACCCGTTCAAGACAAACTGCTAAGGAAAAAATGTTTTCTAATAAGAGGAATATTTTGGAATAGCAGAGGTCTTCGGGACTTGGCTAAGTTTTCTTTTCTTTTTGATTTGTCTAATGATAAGAACCTAGATTTCATTTCCATTCTTGAATCTCATAGAAGGAATTTTTCAGATTAGATCTAGATACTTTCTGTGGGGGGAAGGAATTTTTTCGGTATTGGGTTCCACCTAGGGGGAGATCCGGGGGCATTTTGGTAGGGGTTAATCTTCTTTCTTTTAATGTGAAGAATTATGAGGAGGGGGATTTTTTTTATCAAGCTTCACTTGAAAAACAAAGAGGATGGCTTTCGATGGGTTCTTATGGATGTATATGGGGTTGCACAACCAGAACACAAAGATAGCTTTCTCGCTGAACTTGTAAGGGCTTGCTCTAATGAAATAAAACCTTTAATGATAGGTGGAGACTTTAATATTATTAGAAATCCTTTAGAGAATAATAATGATAGGTTTGATAGTAGATGGCCTCTTTTGTTTAATGCTTGTAGTGAGACTCTAAATCTTAGAGAGTTGGTTCTGTCTGGGCGTAAGTACACTTGGGCTAGCTCGGCTGATAACCCGACTTACGAGAAATTAGATGGAGTTTTGGTAAGCACTGATTGGGTACAAAAATTCCCTCTAACCACAGTGGAGGCCTTATCTAGAGAGATTTCGATCATACACCATTATTTTTAGACACCCATCAAGCATCTCATAGAGGAAACACCCAATCTTTTAAGTTTGAATTGAGTTGGTTCACTACTAAGGGCTTTCATGATGTGGTTGCAAAAGTGTAGAATGAGACGAATAGAGGAAACTCTCCGTTACAGAGGTGGCAAAATAAAATTAGAGTCATTCATAAATACCTTAGAGGGTGGACTAGGAATTTAGTAGGACAAAATAGAAGAAAGAAGAAGTTTTTATTGGACTAGCTAGATTTCTTGGATAGAAAAGCAGAATCTACGATACTATCATGGCAGGACATCGATTATAGGCATTGTTTAACTTCCTAGTTGACATCTTAGTTAAGAGAAGAGGAAATCTATTGGTTCCAAAGATCAAAAGCAAAGAGGTTATTACAAGGGGACAACAATACTAAATATTTCCAATTGTTAGCTAATGGTAGGCATCGAAAAACTCGTATTTTCCAACTAAAACAAGAGGAAGGTATTATCGTAGGCCAGGACAATTTGAACAATTATATTACTGGTTATTATAAAATTCATTTTGGCTCACTAACCTTAAATGATTTCTCTTTAGATGAGAATAATAGGGTAGACATTCCTCGGGTTTCTAGTATTGAAAATGATCTGCTTTCTGATAGTTTTACTAAAGATGAGATTAAGAGTGCAATCTTTCAGATGGAACACAATAAAGCGTCAGGACCGGATGGTTTTCAAGCTGAGTTTTATCAGTTTTTTTGGGAAACAATAAAGCCAAACCTACTGCAACTTTTTAATGAGTTTCATCTTGAAAATTTGCAACTTTATAATCTTAACTTCGGGGTTATTACCCTTTTGCCAAAGAAGGAGGAGGCAGTTAAAATTCAATAATTTAGACCTATTTAACTTCTTAATGTTAGCTTTAAGATTTTTACTAAGGCCCTCACTAATAGAATATCTTTAATAGCTCATAAGATAATTAGACCTTCCCAAACTGCTTTTCTTCCTGGTAGATATATCATGGAAGGTGTTGTCATTTTACATGAGACAATCTATGAAATGCATAGAAAGAAGAAGAGTGGTGTGATTTTAAAACTTGATTTTGAGAAGGCTTATGATAAAGTGAAATGGCCCTTTTTACAACAAGTGTTAAGAATGAAAGGATTTTCACCTAAATGGTATTCTTGGATTAATCAAGTGATGATGAAGGGTAGTGTAGCTATTAAGGTAAATAACGATATAGATCATTTTTTCCAGACTAGAAAAGGGGTTAGACAAGGAGATCCACTATCCCCAATCCTTTTTAACATTATAGTCGACATGTTAGCCATCCTTTATTGCAAGAGCAAAGGATCATGGCCAGTTTGATGGTGTTGTTCCACATCTAGTTGATGATGGTTTATCAATTCTACAATATGTTGATGATACTATCATTTTTTTAGAGGATGATTTAGAACACGCGAAGAATATGAAACTTCTGTTATGTGCGTTTGAACAACTCTCTGGCCTTAAAATTAATTTTCATAAGAGTGAGATATTTTGCTATGGGAATGCAATGAACAAACAGGAAGAATTATCACAAATTTTTGGTTGTGAAATGGTTCATATCCTTTTAGATATCTAGGCATTCCAATACATCATAGAAAACTTAGCAACTCTGACTGTAAAGAGGTTGAAGAGAGGTTTCAAAAGAAACTTAGTTGTTGGAAAGGAAAGATGCTTTCGGTTGGAGGTAGACTGGTGTTAATTAACTCCATCCTTAGTAATTTGGCTATGTTTATGCTCTTATTTTTTGAAGTACCTAGGGAGGTGCTGAAGAAACTAGATTTTTATCGGTCTAGATTTTTCTGGCAAAGTGATGAGCACAAGAAAAATATAGACTTACTAGATGGAGTATTCTATCTACACCAAAACATCAAGGCGGACTAGGAATTTTGAACTTAGACCTTCAGAATAGATGTTTATTGAGCAAATGGCTTTTCAAGCTAATTAATGAGGACGGGGTTTGGCAGTGTCTTCTGAGAAACAAATACTTGAGAAATAAAACGATTAATAAAGTTGAACATACTGCCGGCAATTCTCAATTTTGGTCTGGTCTTATGAAAGTTAAACATGACTTTTTGAGGATGGGTAGGTTCAATATCGGTGATGGAACTCAAGTTAGGTTTTGGGAAGATGTGTGCCTTGGTGATATTGCTTTTAAACATCAATACCCTGATCTTTATAACATAGTTAGGAAGAAAAGTGATATGGTAAGTACTGTTTTGGGTTCTACACCTCTAAATGTTTCTTTCAGACGCTCTTTAATAGGTGACAAACTTTTAGCATGGCAGCAGCTGGTCGCTAGGGTCATGCAAATTGAGTTGTCTGAGTCAAGAGACTCTTTCAGATGGTTGGCAACCCAAATGGTTCTTTCACAGTATGCTCTATGTATAGGGTGTTGGTTGTGTCTAATATTATACCTTATCATCATATTATTTGAAGTCTTTAATTGCCCTTAAAGATTAAAATCTTTTGCTGGTATTTGCTTAAAGGTGTCATCCTAACCAAAGACAACCTAGCTAAGTGTTGATGGAAAGGGAGTGTTAAATGTTGTTTCTGTAGTAATGAAACGATTCAACATCTCCTTTTCGACTGTGTATATGCTAAGCTTATATGGAGAGTGGTTCAAATTTCCTTCAATATACCTTAACCTTTAAATGTGCCTCACATGTTTAACGGGTTGTTACATGGGATAGAGAAGAAAATTAGATATCAAATTTTGGTTGGATGTGCTGCTATTTTTTGGGCAATTTGGTTAAATAGGAATGATGTGGTTTTTAACAATGTACAAGCTTTTTCGCCTTTGCAGGTGCTTTTCAGAGGGACATATTGGATATGTTTTTGGTCTCTGCTGCAAAAGGAGGCGGACAGGGCAAGTTTTTTTGCGGGTTGTCGTGCGCTTGAGACTACGCTAATGGAAATTTTTGCTTCTAATGGCTGGTGTTTTAGTAATAGACTTCCGCTGATTTAGTTTTTGTTTACCGATGGATATGATATCAATATGTGACACCACCTCGGTTCTTTGGTTTCATCTTATAATAAAGAATAGCTACATGTATCTATCAATGCAGAAACTGAAATATTAATAAATATTCCCTTTTCTAAAAAAAACTGGCTCTCCTTGTTGGAGTCAGTCTTAGAGTATGCCAAATTTAGGAGCAAATACATGGTGGTTTCTAAAACCTTTTTGATGCCAGAGGGGCCACGACCAACTTTGACCCCAACAATCTTCCGTCATTGTATATCTTTGATAGATTCTAACGGAGTGTCAATTTTCAAAAAACAAATGTTCATCTTTTTTTCTAGTCGCATTCATTTGGTTGTATTTTCTAGAATGTTAAACTTATGCTAGCAAACAACTTTTTCCAATTTTTTTATTATCTGACTAAGAATATGATAACGGATTTTATCTGTGCATCTAGTCAGATATACATAGGTCTACGCAATACATAAGGAATCAACGATTTTTCAATCTCGCACATAGGCAAAGGGGTTATAAGTTTCAAAACCCACCTTGAAAGCATGATAGTACAATGCATCTGATAGTTAAACTTTTAAAATTAACCACTTATGAATAGGCAAAGGGGTCATAAGTTTCAAAACCCACCTTGAAAGCATGATAGTACAATGCATCTGATAGTTAAACTTTTAAAATTAACCACGGGTCATAAGTTTCTGTTGTAAGAGAGATTCAACAAGGTATATAATATATCCTTATCTTTTATGTCAAACCAATGTCAACAACACACCAAAGTGGGTGCTAGGAGTGGCATATGCCCCTAGCCCCACCCATGCTTGATGTGTTTCCATTATATAAACACAAAAGTATGAATGGTGAAGGGTTTTGGCAGCAATTTGTTGAAGCAAATTATCTAAAAGGAAAATCCATCTTTAAAATTAAACACAGAAATAGAGAATCAACAAGCTAGTCTGAGCTATTGAATATGCAGTTTCAACATTTCAGTTGTTAGATATAAAGAACAAGGTCTACTTGTTATGGGATACAAAAATTCAGTATACTATAAAATCAATTCAATATATAAGAAACTTCATACTAGAGTGAAGATCCTAAATTATATAAAATATGGAAAAGTAAGATATCCGTAAAAATAAAAGTCTTCCTATGACAAATAGCATGGAACTCTATGCTAACAAGAGATAATTTATTCAAAAGAGGGTGGCAGGTGACTCACAAATGTACCATGTTTGGGGGGGGGGGGGAGACTATCAACCACCTTTTCTTTCAATGTCCAGTGACAACAAGTATATATATGGAGCATGATTTTATTTTGTGTGGGATGTGTAATTAAACCAAGATGAATGATTGAGTTATAAGCTGGGCTCTTACGAGAGCACGTATTGTTTTGAGATTCATGTTGGATACAATATGATCCAAAGATCACATGATGAAATACATATGAGAATAAGATTTCACCAATCTTAATATGGAATATGTAATCTAGATAGTACATATTTAACATCTACATATCAAAATTTTACTTTGAGGAAGCAGAGTAAGCGATGAAGGTTGGTCGGCCACTCGCTGTCTGACAATGTGTGTGATTCCCCGGGGTAGCCCGTGTGTATAAATAACGGGACTTGGGAGCGAATCAAATTTGGACTTGGATGCTGACCTTGTAGTCGACCCTTGTTTTTTCTTCTCCTCGTTTTGTTTATAAAAGAGCTGAGCTGATGATTGCTGCATGCTAGTACTACCTTGGCGTGCCCGCCAAGGAGTAGAGAGATTCATGTTGTTCAGGCTTTGAAAAGGGCAGGAACAAACAGGGAGCTGTGTTATTTTTTCTCTGGAGGAACTACTTTCTACACGCAAGCTTACAGATTTGGTGTGTTTATTTTTTAAAGTCTAAATTTTAGTGTTATCATGTCAATCCTTCAAACACTAAATAGGTGATAAAATATAAGTCAAATATAAAACTAACTAAATAGTTGGATGCTAATTTATGAGACCAATTTATTATGCTTAATTAAGTTATTATTAAAAGTACTGTATATCACATTATCTAATCATAACCTAATTAGATTTAATAGATTTATCTCGTCATTTAAGGGGGGCACACCCTTTGTTGCAAACTGCGCACATTCGAACCTGATCATCCATTGATTTTTATTTGTATCATATTTGATGTTTCAACACACTACAAATTATACCAGTCTGAAGTAGGCAGGTTTTCAGAAAAACAATATATATGTCACTCTAAATTAGTGGCAACACTAATTTCTTGCCTAGTGCGCCGGCTTAAAGCACAAAAAAAAATACCCCGAACATGACACACCTATTATTATTTCATGCTCATGCCAGTCCGACATGACACTGTGGGTTGTGTTTAGACAGATTTTGTGATCCGAAAGGTAGCACGATACAACCCATTTAAGAGGAAGCTCACACCAACGCCCGATAGAGGCACAACCCATATAAGGCCCAAGAAAACTCAGTCCTCCTCCCCCTCAATCCCTTCCTAACCCTAGATCAACCTCGCCCACGCCCGTCACCTTTGTTGTCGTCGCATCTTCTGCCCCTCCCCCGAGCCCGCGGCCTCTGTCGTTGCTTCCGATCCCATGCCTGCGACCTCCGCTGAAGCTTACGGTCCCGTGCCCGCGGCCTCCACTGTAGCTCCCGGCACCGACGCTGCTCCTCGTCCACGTCCACTGATACCGCTCTTGTCCCTCATCGCCACTACCTCCGCGGTTCCTCGTGCATGGCCGGTCCTCTCCCCCTCGCCACCTCCGCTTCGGCTCCTCACGCGCCTCGTCGCAGCCGCAGCTCGGCCGAGCCGTCGTGCCAGACGGGTTGGCTGCGCCGTCGTGCTTGACAAGCCTATCGGGCTGGACCGATATGGCTAATCTATTTTGTGTCGTGCCGTGGGCTGCCAAGCCATAGCCCGTTAGGCATGACGTATTGTACGGGCGCAAGTCTAATGTATGTGTCGTTCCTTTTAAGGTCCGTGTCGTGCCGGACCGGGCTGTCGGTTTGGACCGCACTACTGCGGGAGCACACAACCACTGCTTGTCAAACCATGTGAGGCCAATAGACCCGCTAATTTTTCTCCATTCTTGCTTTTAAAAAGAGAAAAGTAGATTGATACTATCGTACTATAATGTTGGAGCCTTTGATTCTTTGTCGCAATGTACATGACCCTTTTACCCTTACCCCTGATATTTTTTTTCCTTTTTTATATACAAGTAGTACTATTAGCTAAGAAAAATCAAACGGTGCTGCCACTTTCACGGTGTCACGCACTCACGCAAGGCCACACACCCCCACTCTCGGCGACGCACGCCATGGCTCTCTCCGGCACACCGACTGCTCTCCTATCAGGCCTGTGGCAGCTCGTCAAGACAAAGGCCGACGAGGCCGCCGCCTACCTCGTCGCGGTGCTCGACAGCAAGGCCGACGAGCTGCTGCCGCCGGAGGCGCTCCGGAGGCAGTTGCTGTACGTCGTCGGCGTCACGGCGGCGCTCATCGTGCTATGCTGCTGCTGCGACCGTGCTGCCCCCAGGAGGCGAACGATGGCGGCGCCCGGCCGCGGCGGTGCGCGCATCCGGCGGGACGTGTTCGAGGGCAACCCCCGGGACTACTTCCGCGACCTCCGCCACCGCGCCCGCTGAGAAGAGAGTACGTGTTCTACTAGCTAGCTACTGTGCGCTCGTGCGTATGCATAGGCCCTGTTTGTTTCCGTTTATAAGCGGCTTATTGGTGAAAATAAATAATAATTTTATTAAACATCATGCTTACTGACCGCCGCTTTACAGTTTGTACTATGATAATAAAAAAGCAAAAAGCAAAAAAATCCTTATTTTTCTGTGAATATAAGCTTGCTCCAGAGAATCGTAAATAAACAAGGCCATACTTGTATGCGTGTAAGCTCGACTACTCTGTGTGTTGTGATGCGATGGTTTGATGTATGTGAGACTGTGTTTGGCCAGTGAATGCTATGTTGTGATCGTACATGTACGTGCATTTGGAGCTTCCGAGCGCGCGCTGTTTTGATATTCTTCTCGTGGAGCTTGCAGCTCTCTGTGGCTGTATACGGATCAGCTAGCTACTTCCTCTGCTTTCAAAGTTAATAAGGTCACTTTGGACCGGTGGTGGTCTGGTGGACAAGGGAGCTCTGAAAGCTCGCACCGGTGGGATTTGTCGAGAATGGAAGATTGCTTCTAGCAGAAGAGCAAAAGGGTCGTTTTACCGTCCGTCAGGCGCAAGGCGCACGAACAGGTGACCCTTTTATCCTCATCCCTGATTTTTTTTTTCCTTTTATGTACAAGTGTTAGCTACTGTCAGTGTCACGCAAAGCCTAGACATCGCAAATTGCAGTATTAAGTTGTGCAATCTACAACTGTACTAGTTATGTAAGAGTATACTCAACGGTTATGTAAAACATACTCCTTAGAAATAAATTTAGAGAGTTTTTAAAAATATATAGAAATTAAAATAGATCTCATCCTCAAATAATTCTCAATACATAACTGCTAAATACTTTTAAAATTTGTATACATCAACGTTCGGTGGACTCAGATTTTAGAACTGAGAGTTCCTAGAAGAGTCAGCCAGCTAGTTCCTCCCAGCGTTCAAATAACCGATTTAACTGGCCGGCTCGGTTCGATAAAAAACCGACCGGTTAATCGGGATAACCGGCCGGTTAACCGTATTGCTACAGTATCAAGTCCAGTTTTCTCTGGCTAACCGGTTAGTTAGCGCGACCGGTCGGGACCGGTTATTCGAACCCTGGTTCCTCCTTTCAGAGCAGGTATAATGAAGGTGAGCCAGCCGGCAAAGAGCATTGCCACATCAGAAAGATCCTACATGGAGGTTTGAAAATGAAGAAAGAGAAAGAAGTGGACGCTTTCCCAGCAACCGATTCTAAATTCATCCTCTAAAAGAAATATTCTATCCTGGTCAGCAATATTCTCTTCTCTATATCCAGTTTTTTCGCACTCGTTCATACTCTATATTCATCCTCTATATCAACTACCATCTTCTTTCATCTCTCCTCCTCTTTCTTTTTTCTTTTCTTTTTTACTTTATTCTCTTTTACAATAGTTTAGCAATCTAATTTTTAATTAAATACTAATATATTTATTTTTCTCCCTTTTCTGTTTTTTCTCTTCCTTTTTTCTTTTCTCTCCCTTTTTCTCTTTTTTCTTTCCCTTTTTCTGTCTTTTTCCCTTTCTTTTCCTTATCTCCTCATTTTCCATCTCTCCGCACCGCGGCCCTCATCCTCCACCACGCTCGTGCCGCCACTGTTGGCCTCGGCTTCCCCCGCGCGCGCCGCCGCCCTTCGCCTCCTCCCCCACGCGCCGCCGACTCCTCCTCCCCTGCGCGTGCCGCCGCCCTCCGCCTCCTCCCCCGTCCTCCCGCCGACGCCACCTTCTCGCCTGCCTCATCGCCGACTCGTCCCTCTCTTCGCCCAGCCGAGCTTCGCCGCCTGCGAGATCTAGCCCCGGTGAGGCTCCCTTTATCTCTTCCCCAAGCTCTCTCTCCAACCTCTCCGACGCCGTGGTGGCCTCGTGGGTGAGGGAGACCCACCTGCTCCACTGCGATGGCCTCGACATCAAGTGGCACCCCGCACGCGTTCCCGGCCCCGTCACCGTGCTGCAGCTCTGCGCCGATCGACCTCTTCTTCCCGGCGGCGCCTGCTCTCCTTCGCGTCTGCTCTCCTCCCTCCCTCTTCTTCCTCGCGTGCGAGAGGTTAGTTGTTGGAAGAAGGGGCCCTCGGCCTGTGCGCATGGAGAGCATAGCGGAGCGCCGTACGTCTCCTAGGAATAGCGGACACGGGCTCGTCCAGGTTCCTAATGGAGAGGATGGCATACCGCGGTGCAAGGAAAAATCCGCTATTCGGGTCCTCCAGTACCGGATACCGGACCCCGGTGCGGTCAGCCTAAACACTCTGTCCAAGAAAATTCATCCGTCTCCACGAATGGCAATAGCCACACACAACTATTAAATATTAAATAAGATCCATCAGCTAATTTTAACAACCAACCCAATAGTATACGAGTGTGGAAGAATGCATTGAGTGAATGACGTGGCAGTGCGATTTAGTCTGCAGCCGGCGATATTATTATCCTTGCTCTCAAAAAAGTTAAATCCCGAATAAAGCGTTATATGATGCTGATTGGTTCCTTCGCTTGGCCCTTTTTGCAAAAGTTTTGATCCACCAACTGAAGAGCGATACTAGTGTTGTGTCAGCAGCCATCAGCCAATTGGGAACGGTTGCTTGCTCTGCGCCGAGATTCGAGTGGCCGGCGTGAAAGACGTCTTCTTTTCCTCATCTTTTCCACTTTGATGGTACAGTATGATTCTGTCCTTGGATTGAAAAGAAAAAAATGTTTGTGTAGCGTCGGCACGGTCGTCCTCTAGTCACAACAATAATTCTTATCATCCTATGAAAAGTCTTTTTGGTGGTTTTGAATTTAGTTGGAAATGCTTTGCTTGATGCGGATGCTGCTCCCTTCACTTTAGCATCATCTTGCTGCACAATTCTTTATTGAGAAAAAATGTTACATATTTGTAAAAGAAAAGGACACTTGTGATGCAAAGATGTCATCGAGCAGAAGGACAAGGTATGTCTGACCGAGGGGAACCATGCTGCCGACCATTAGCCATGATGAAGTGGACCGTCCATGACGGTGGACTTCACAACACCACGAGGTGGTGGTGGATACCGTCAGGGTTTGAGCAGAGGCTTGAGCAGGCCTAAATCGCCACTTGGCGGTACGCCTCCGATAACGAGCTGTCTCTGCTTTGGCCTCTGTAACACCTCACTCTTCGGGGTGTCCTGTGCATCATGTATCAATTTCTAGATCAATAGTTGGTACGCACAATTAGATTGTCTTAAATCCATACAGTACTAAAATATAAGATAATACGAATGACTTACCAAACATGGCTAAGTTACAATCCAGACGAGACAACGAAAATTGGACGCGGAAGACTGGTTCTCTTCAATTCATCATATCACTTCTATCCACAGGTAAACTTGAGCATACGATAAAACCCTACTGTCTTGACTCTTCGGAGTTCATGCACTAAAACCACAATTAACAAACCATGAGTACATAAGGTACTCAGCAAGCACTAACACTACACAAGGGTAAGATCATACATTGAACCTGTAGCAAGGATATAGGCTAGGGGTTTAATATCTGCACTAGCAACTAAGCAGGCCAGGTTCACTAAGAATAGATTTCAAGTAAAGAGGGGACCTGTCAATATTATAGCAGGTTGGCTCTGAAGGGGTATAAACCATTCCCACCAGTTTCTATAGTTTTAAAAGGAATGGACCTCCATATCTAAACCTTGCACTTCCAAAACACGGGTATCACATCACCCACTCACACATCAAGGGTATTGGCTAATCGACAAGAGCCCAATGATTAGTGTGCCATGACCAGTGACAACGGACATCTGAATAATATAGGGTTAACTCTGCAGAGCTTAGTAAGCTGTACCCACAGGTTATGTGCTCTTAGCTATGGATCATATAACGCTCTCACTTCACCTAGACACGCCCACAAGTCCACCATGAAGCTCAAGGATTCCACCATCATGACACTTAGTCATATCACATCAAAGGCACACAACCAACAAATTTACCAAGTACTCGACTTATCATCACATCACCGCTCCAATCCCTGAGTCCGTTTCTACTTCGCCGGGTGATACTTCCTTCTTGCATTACCCAGGATCTGCGTTAGTCCTGCGCATACAGGTTCTGTGGTCGTACTAAAAATATCACCAAGTTGAGGTCTCGCTATCGGTTCCTAAGTAGCCGGGCAAGTACTCATCCACGATAGGTGGATCTACACCAAAAATACCATCGCCAAGTACTCTACACCAGTACTAAGGAGTCTCGCCCTCGACCAAGTACATCCCACCTAGCTTCACCATCACACAGTTGGTTTAACACCCATCCACACCGTATTTATACGCATACCACCAAACACATTTTCACCTATTTTTGAAATAGAAGTATGTGATAAGATGTTGCGATGAACCTCATTGCGGGGTTCCTAAGCGCTTCTAAGCATAGCAGCATCCCGTACATCAGACATCTAATGTCGGTGTATATGAAGCTTATGGGGTGGTAGGGTAAGACATACAAGGAGGGGTTATGGTAATAACAACGGAATTACCGATACTCAAGTAGGTACCATCATGCAAGCAAGTCACATAATAGCACTCAACAGAACATGCAATATAAAGTAGGCTCTAGGTAGGTTTTCTAGATTACTATGATAGGATTAATATGATCAAGGGGATGTTAGAGCTTGCGTGGTAACGTTATTCTTAAATTGTCGTGGTTTATGTCGCTTCATGTAACGGTGTCAGAGTCCGTCTCGAGACTTGAGCCTTTGGGCTTCATCTCCAGTATCGGGCTCCTCAGGTTCTCCGCGTGCTACAGCATGTGACGCTAGCGTGAAGAAAATAAAATAAATAAGAAACAATTAATATTCCAATTAAGACTCCATATAGAATATATGGGAGGTCTGGTGTATACCAGGGGTATTATTTAGGTAGGTCGGGTCTTTAGAAGGCCGACGGCGGAAGAATCGGTTGAAACGGAGTTCGGACGGTGAAGATATGGTGTTTAGGAGGACAAAAAAATTATCATGATAGGAGTGGAGCTATGACAGGTGACAAAAGGTTCCCCGTGTCGAGACGATCGCGTGGGCGCAAGAATCGCACGAAATGGAGCTACGGTTGAAAGGATATAGATAGGTGACGGTTTATGTGGTCTGGAGACAATATTGCAGGTAGTACCACTGGGCACAACTTACAGAGACGAACCCGAGTGCATAAGAATCGCTCGAATCGGAGTTACAGTTCGAAATATATGATTTTTCAAAGGTTCTAGAGGTTTTTCTATAATTTTAGAAAGTTTCAAAGACCTTTCTATAATTATAGAGAAGACTGAGGGCCTGGTTGTAAAAGGTGGAGGCGCTAAAATACATTTATAGAAAGTCTTAGGGTCCTTCTGTAAATTGGCAGGGCTTTAAACAGAATTAAAATAAAGGCCAGGGACTTATTTGCAAAAAGACAAGGCCGGGATTTTTCTGGGATTTCTGGAATTATTTTTGTGAAGGAAATTCCATGGACCAGGTCCACTGCTCCGTGGACCGGGTTCACAGGCTGGCTCACGGTGGACAAGGGGGAGTTTGCAAATGTGCTTAATTAAAACAGGAGGGGGTTTATTTGGAAGAAGAACGGGGGCTATTTTGCAAAAGTGCCTTTTAACTCACGTGGACATGGACGCCTCGATGGGCAAGCTCTGGAGCTCGGCCGCGCGCCCAGGGAGAGGGGGAAGGTGGCCGACGAGATGGGGAAACGAGGGCCAAGGCTCCCGCGAATCTATAGGAGGGGAGAAGAGGGACAATGGGCATGACATGGCGACATATTTTGAGGAGGAGGCAGCCATGGCCGAGAGCTCGGGTGGGGGAAAAAGCTTGAATTGGCGCGGCTCGGAGGGGAGGGAAGAGGAGGCGATTGCTCCGGTGCGGAGAGGCGAGCACCGCGCGTCCGTTTATAGGCGCGGGCGGCCGGGAGGAGGTGGTTGGGCGACGTGGGGGCGAGCTCGTGTTAATCGCGGCACTGTACGTGCAAGCTGTCGCGCGGTCAGGGACGTGAGACGCGTGCGCGCGTTGTCGAGTGGGGAGGCGCGTCTCGGAGCGGGGGAGGCGCGATGCGGGGCTGGAAGAGACGACGGCGGTGCTGTGCGGCGGAGGTGACGGCTCGGTGCTCCCTTAATGGTGGCAGTTGGCACAGGGACGGCGGGTTCGCCTTTGGCGCGAGGCGGAGTAATGGCGTGCGTCGTCGTGTAGGTGCTGAGGCGAGGCCAGAAAGGCGTGGGCGCACTGAGGGGGCATCGAGGCCGGGGCGAGCTGGTGGTGCTTGGTTCGACCGCGACTAGACGGAGGCAACGACAGCGCTCTCCTCTCTGTTCCGAAGAAGGAAGACGATGGGAAAAGGGGCAACGTCCAGGCGGGCCGGGAGGCGTGCGCGGCCCAAGGAGAGAAGAGGCGGGGAGAGTATTGCGCTATCTGGGCCGCGTGGGGGCGAGCTGGGCTGGGGTTTGGCGTACGGCCCAGAAGGGAAAGGCAGGAGATGGCGTGCCAGGCCGGCCCGAGGGAGCGCTGCGCGGAGGTGTGCCGGGAGAGAAAGGCGCGGCCCAGGAGGAGGAGCAGCGGCCGGGTGGGCCAGAAGGCGCGTGCGGCCCAGAAAGGAGGTGGCCTGCGGGGTAATGGGAAATGGGGAGGGGGGGAAGCGGGCTGGGCCGAGAAGGGAGGAAGGGAGAGAGAACGGGGAATTTGGCCAAGAGGAGAGAAGGGAAAGAAAAAGGGTTTATCTTTTCTGGATTTTTGGAGTATTTGGGTATTTGATTTTGGAGTTTCAATTTGGAGAAAGAGCACTCAAAATAAACAAGGGAAAAAGCAAAGTAAACGAGAAACCACTTTTGCAAGGTTGTTTTTAAGTATTTATAAATTTTCCTTTATCCTATTTCTCTAGTTTAATTATTTAGTGAGGATTTTCTTTCGAAAGAAGAATTAAAATTCATGAGATCGTATTACAAACTCTAAAAATTTAAATTCACAGCAATTTTCCCTAATTAATTTAGTTATTAAAATTTGGGGTGTTACAGCCTCTATATATAAGTTTGTCATCTTCGTCGTCGTCGCCTCCGACATATTACTATAACAAAGAGGGCTTATAGAGGCGGTTGAAAAGCACTTGTAGCAGCAGGTATTAGATAGCGTATCACTGTTATTAATATTTTTCTTATATCCCTATGTATTCATGACAAATCTTTGATTATCATGTGCCTGCATCACTAAGAAGAAAGTTCCACGAGAACATGTTAGCATTTGATGTGCAACAAACTTCACTCTTTATATTACAAGAAGAGACGATTCCTTATTTGGCCTCAAAAAAGATGATGCTTCTTTTCTTCGTCCTTTTGAAATCAAAATTTTCTATTAGGATCAAAATAATTTTTTGTTTCCCTTTATGGCCTTTCGTTAAATTTGACACTATTAAGTGTTAAATAGAGGGTAAAAAGACCTTTTTACCCCTAGTATGAAATGAACTTTATTTTTTTAAAAAAAATGTTTTGAAAAATATATAATTCACATGAAATGTATAATTTCTAATTTCTATTTAAAATTTTTAAAGATTGAGATAAATATTTTTTCAATTAAAAACATTTCATATCGAACGTATTATAAATTTCATGTGAATTATTTATTTTCCAAAAAAGTAAAAAAAATTCAAGTTTATTTAATATCAAGGGTAAAAAGTCTTTGTACTCTCCACTTAACGTTGTTTAGTGTTAAAATTGACGGAAGGGCCATGAAGGAAAAAAAAAAATTGGTCGTAATAGGGAACTTTGATTTAAAAAGGGTAAAAAAAAGCATTGTCTTTCTTGAGGCCAAATAGGGAATTGTCTCTTAGAAGAATACTCGTTGTAAATACTGATATTGATCACTTTCAATCGATGTTTGTGAGAAAGCCATGATCAAAGTTCATTTCATGGTAGGTTGTCGGTGTCTTGAGCGAACCAAGAATAAAAAGATTTGAATATGCAAGTTATAATTTGTAACCAAATTATGTGATACAATAGTCTTAATTTTCATATGCATAGGACTTAGTATTGTAGACTAATCACTTCTGTAATGAGTAATATATATGTTAGCTGAACTTCAAATTGGCCAATTTTTCATAGATTTTAATAATAACGAGTATCTTCATTGAAGTACATACGACACACACATGCAAAGTACTAGTGTCAACAAATGATACCGATGCACCATAATGGGTGGTAGGAGGGCATAAGGCCCCTCCCATGCTTGATGTGTTTTTATTATATGAACACAAGTTTTTTGTCAAGAATTATTATTATTTTTGAATATTTTCCTGTCATAAGTTATTGTTCTTTATTATGATTCACAAAATTGAATTTGTTTGCTGTCACAATTTTGTGCCAAACTCATCTTTTGGCTGAAATCGTTCTGTTATTTCTTTAGGACGTTAGAACAAAGGAGCTAGTTCAAAATCATAAAAATAAAATCAAAGATAGTAATTTCTATGCTCATTACCCACGAGCCACTTTTACACATTGATCAAAATCCATTTAATTATTCGACATACAGGCAAGAAGATTTTCTGCATCATTCCACCATGATTCAGAACACGAGTTTCAAAAGAAAAAAAGATTCAGAACATGACAGGACGGCGGAATAATGCCCCAATAGTCTTTTGAACTGTGGCCGTATCAATAGGAGCGGCGACAGTAGCTTATTCAATAGAAAAGTACTCCCTCTGTATCAAAAAGTTCTACCTCATCTTATTTTTCTCACAAAAGATGTCGTTCTCACTGATTTCTAAGATGTACGGAGTAGAGTATCTTAAAGATTCGCTTCCCTAATCTCGAAGCGATCATGAGAAGGCGAGCCCTGTCCCTTGCAGCTTCTCGCGGACGACGCCGTCCAGCCGCGCCGCCATCTCCGGCGACATGTGATTAGCCCAGTCCCCAGCGACCCCCTTCCTGAAGAACGCGTCGCGCGGCATGGCCTTGTACGCCCCCGACGTTCCTGCCTTGTTCACCTCCAACCCCTTCATCTTCTCAAAGCTGCACAGCTCGACGACGTCCTGAACGGCGGCCTCCTCGTCAGCCAAGAACGGCCGGCCCATGAACGCCGCCAGCCGGCGCACGTTGCCGGCCGGGTCGCGCAGCAGGTCCTCGTACTTGAGGAACAGCACCCTGTCCTGGTTGGCTTGGCTCGCGCGCCAGTAGGAGAGGACGTGGTCCCACACCGGGCCCACCGGCACCGTGCCGTCGCAGACGGACTCGAACGTGTCGGCGAAGGGGAGGTCAGGGTGGCGGCGCCGGAGGAAGTGCCACAGCGAGACGGTCATGTCCTTGGGGTCCCTGCACACGTACACGACCCTGCACGTGCCTCCATTGTTGGTGACCGGGTCCGGGAGTAGAGTGAAGGGCAGGTGCGTGTTCATGAGACGCGGGGATGGGAGCAGGTCGAGCTTGGCGTCCTCGCCGCCGGCGAAGATCTCGTCGATGAAGGGGATGCAGTCGTGCGGGTTGAGCCGGCGGAGCGGGTGGTCGGCATGCGCCGGTGGGTGCGCGTCGCGAGCCATGACGGCGAAGGTTAAAGCCTTGAGCCACGTGGTGCCGCACTTGGGGTAGCTCGCGAGGATGACGTCGTCGGGGCGGGGAGCGAAGCGGCGCTGGAAGACGATGGTGCCGGGGACCCAGTGTTCCGGGAGCCAGAAGCCCTGGTACAGGCGCAGCTCCAGGATGGACTGCTGCTTGCGGGGGAGCGCCGCGACGAGCTCGCCGAACTCCTCCTTGGGCGTGTGGTCCGGGACCGAGCCGTCGTCGACTTCCTTGAACGGGACCGGACCGGATTTTGTAACCGGCTTGTTGTTGTTGTTGTTGGTAGTGGCGGGGGCCATGGTGTCAATAGAGCAAGCGATGAGGGGTGGCCACTCGCTGTCTGACAATGTGATTCCCCGGCGTACGCGCGTGTATAAATAACGGGATTGGGAGAAAAAAAATTGGACTTGACTGTTGACCATGTGGTCGATGCCTTTTCTTTTGTGGTTTAGTTTAACAAAGGGCTGATGATTGCTGCGTGCTACTACCTTGGCGTGCCCGCCAAGGAGCAGAGAGCTCCATGTTGGTCATGCTTTGAAAATGACAGCAACAAACTTGGAAATTTGTTCTCTGGAGGAACTAGCTTCCACACACTACAAATTATGACTTTGTTGCAAACTGCGCACACCTGATCCTCCAGTGATTTTTTTCTTTTTGGAACTTTATTTTAAGATTCAACACACTACAAATTATACCACTGAACGCTGAAGTAGGCAGGTTTTGAGGAAAACAAAAATATATGCCACTAATTTCTTACTGCACAGGCGCACACAGCCAAACTAAAGCTGTCTAACAGGACCGTCTGGCATGACACGGTCCAGCCACAAATTAGCCTGACTCAATTAATTTCGGGCTGGCAGAACATATAATTAATTTCAGGTCGTGTCGTGCCAGCCCATGTGTCCAGACATCAGCCCATGGCCTGATACGAATTGGAGTAATCATGCCGAGTCGGCCCGTTAGACTGACGGTCCATTAATCCTTTAGCAGCCCATTACAATTGAAGTGGGAAAAATTAGCAAAAATTAGAGTGAAAGTGGTTTGAACTCAAGACCTCCCTTAATCAAGATTGTTTACTTACCACCAAACTACTATGTTATTTTTGTTTAGTGTTAAAGTACTTTTTTATTTTTAATAACACTAAACGGCCGTATCGTGCTAGCCCGTAGGCTCGGTTGACGGCCCAAGCACAGCACCCGGCCTCATGCCGGGCCGGCCCGGGCCATGCCGGACTCATGCCAGGCTTTTTTACGTGCTTTGGGCCAGCCCACGGGCTACGGGCTTTTTGGACAGCACTAAGCCAAACCATGTGAGCCAAAACATTATTTCCTAAACGGAGCATGTCAACCATGGGCCCAATAGATTTTGTTTCGGCCCACACTCTCATGACTGGACCCAGTATATGGTAGTTAAGCATCCCATCGAGGCGTGCTTGCTTCATTAGTGTTGTCCAAATGGATCGTGCCAAACGGACTTGCCGAAGCATGTATTTTTTTACTTGACCCATTTAAATTCGTGTCGGGCCGAGAGCGCGGCCTAACGAAGGCACGGGCATGACCTGTTTAACTACGCCCAGTCAAGCACAAAAATAGCCCAGTTGGCGTGGCCCGTTAAGCAGTCCACAAGCATGCATAGCCGGTCCATGGTCCACCCTCGCGATGCTTGAACCCTAGGTCATCCTCGTGACTCCCTCGTCCATCGGACCAAGCACGTCGTCGTCATCGCTGGCGCCTCCTCCCCCACGCTACAACCTGTCGCCGCCTCCTCCCTCCTCCCCTGCGCTACAACTGCTGCCGCATTCTCCCTCCTCCCTCGCGTTGCAACTGCCGTCGCTCTCCCACTGTAGCAGCTCGCACGCCGCCACCTCCTTTCCCGCGGCCCCCGCCACAACAGCTTGCACGACGCCACTGCCGCTCCCCCGTAGAAGATTCTCGCCTGCGCCACCACCGCAGTCGCCTGCGTCGCTGCTTCGTTTGCTTCGATGTTGCCGCTGCTCGCCCACAGCGCGTAGCTCCTTGCAGTTGTCGCCACCGTTGCCCCGCGACTCGCAGCAACGCGCCGACTCCAAAGGCCGTCATGCCAGATGGACCGTAGTGCCAGGCGGGTTGCCATGCTTAACAGGCTTGTTGGGCCGGCCCAACAGGACTAGCTAATTTCGTGTCGTGTCATGAGCCGATGCCCAAGCACGTGGGCTAGGGCTAGCTAATTCCGTGTCGTGTCATGAGTCGATGCCCCGTGGGCTGCCTGAAATAAATTTCATGCTATGCTGACCTTAAATTAAACGGGTCAAGTCATTTCATGCTCGGACCGTGTCGTGACGGACGACCCATTTGGACCGCACTAGCTGCATCAACTTAGAATCCATCCAGTTCTCGCGACAGCCATCCGCCGCTGCCATCCTACTCCGTCGCTGGTGGTCTCCGTCCCCTTGGCCTTCCCATTTTCCCACCCCAGGTTTACATTGGCCACTTCTGGACATGCTTCATCTTCATCCTGATATACCGTGAGCCAATTTCTGTTTCCCCCTCTTGTGTTGACATCTCATCCTGGCGAAACCATCGCTGCAGGGTGAACATTCAAGGGCGGGTGCTCCAATCGAATCGACGATGTCACTCCCACGCCGGTTTCTGAATCTAGTCGTGGACAAACGCATCGGAGGCATGAGGACACTGCACCGCATCGACCGAACTAGCATCTTTTACCCATCACATGAATCAGCAACAACACAAGCCTACTCTCAGACGCCGGAGGCTGACACCTGCAACTACGCGTCGAATACCGAAAGAGTTCAGCTTCCTCGCCCGATCAACGGCAATGGTGACGACTGCAGTGGCAGCGGGAGCGGCGAGAACAGTGGCAACGCCAGCGGCGACGTCAGTGACGAAGGTGGCAGAGGCAAAACGAAACTGATGACGCATATGTTGAGATGCCACGTCGTCTCTGCGAACGGCACTATCATTGAGTCAGTGTTCTGAGCAGATTGTCTGAACAAAATTGTACTATATGCTGCACCATTTTTTCTATCTACGCTTAAAAATGTTCCTTCAGAGAGGTAAACAAATTTGATCCAAACGAATATTTGATTAATAAATCTTTTATTTTCTGTGCGGTGTTAACTGAATCCAACACCAAGCATAAGAGCTAGCATGGCAAAGCCAAAAAAAAAAAGAGAGCTAGACTGTTTGCATCCTAGTCCTGAATCATAATCCACAATTCCTTCTGATAACAGTGTAATTTAGTCTTGACTCTTGAGAAGGAGAAAAAAAAAAATCAAAAGTCACTAGGGGCCTCCATTTTAAGCGTTGCACATCTAAATATTTCACTTCCAATAAGGAAACAAATTCAGTAGGGCATCCATCTGGACCCCTCACTGCTGATACTAGAATTAGACAACATAGTCATGTACACAAGCACATGCATGCAACTGATATTGCGATTGCATGTGCTTGTCAAACGTGATGTGTCTTTGAATCAACAAATACTTATTTTAAAAAATATAGTACAAAACATGGTCTGAGCCATCGCATGTTATACGAACGAGGTAGTACATACGAAAAAACAAGAACAAACACATCATACCCTCTGAGAACTATATATATAGCATGGAGCGTTGTGAAACATTCCGTTTGTTACGTTTTGGATGGAACTGTACTTTTTACTCAATTATAAATGTTAGCACGTGTTATCTAATATACACTTTTTTTTTATTGTAGGCACTGATCGAAGTCGTCAGCAGTGACGTTCTACGAGTACAAACATGGATACCTAACCAATAAACTAGGTGAGGTCAAATTGACCATTATATAAACCAGCTGATCAAGTTGAGCTAACTCGGCAATCACCCCTAACGCTATAAGTCATCGTGCTATAAAATTTTACAATTAAGAGAGGGAGGTGCTGCACACTGGGGTTGCATTGGTGCTCGTGTTTCAAGGGTGTAGGACAATATGTCATGATCGCCTAGAGTAAATATAATATAGTAGGAGGTAACAAGTCATCAATCTAGTTAAATCTCCCATGATCATTTTAATATACCATAAAAATCTCCCATCAGTAGAGATATCAGCAGAAGATACACGAAATCGACTCCAAGGGGCCACGGATTGTCAGTATTATTATTAGGTTGAACCGACATTACATACAGTGGAGCACTCAGGGTTAGCTGAACCGGGACGTGTAGTTGGTGGGTTTATTCCGCCTAGTGGTAGGATTGTATTCATTCATTGATAGGAGTGACTAAACACATCACAGAAATGAGAGACCTGATCCAGAAAGCTTTTCTTCGACAATGGCGTCAAGACGTCGTGCCATGTCCGGAGTCATGTGATTCGCCCAGTCTCCCACCTCTCCCTTCCGGAAGTACCAATCGTTGGCAAAGTCAGAACTGGGATCTGCACTGTTAACCTCCAAGTTCTTGAGCTTGTCGAAGCTGCACAGCCTCACAATGTCCATGAGGACCCCTGCCTCCTCCTCGCTCACCGAGAACGGCTGCCCGACGAACCGAGCCAGCTTCCTGACGTTCTCAACAGGGTCAGACAACAGATCTTCGTACCTCAAGAACAACACCTTCTCCGGGCTTGCTTTGCTGGCGTTCCAGTAGCCGAGGACATGGTCCCAGATGGGGCCACACAAACACTTGCCCTCGCAGGCAGGCTCGAAAACATCGAGGAATGAAGACACGTCTGGCAGAGCTCTTCTTGTGTAGTGCCATAGAGATACCAGCATGTCCTTGGGCTCTCTGCCGATCGATTAAATTATTGATTCAAAAAATTGTTACACTATCGCAACAAATTAAATGACATATTGAGGGCGATCGAACGAGCTCACCTGCATATGTAAACAATTTTGCAGTCGAGGTTCTGATCAGTGGTAACGGAGGCAGGTAGAATCGAGTGCTGCATGTGAGTGTTCATGAGCCTCGGCGATGGCAGCGCGTTCATCTTGCTCTCCTTCCCGGTGCCGGTGGCGAACAGTAACTCCATGAAGGGGACGCAGTCGTGCGGGTTGAGGCGGAGGAGCGGGTGGTCGGGATGAGCCGGCGGGTATGCAGCCCGCGCCATGGTGGCGAAGGCCAGGGCCTTGAGCCACGTGGTGCCACACTTGGGCGGGCTCGCGAGGACCACATCGCCGCGGCGAGGCACGAAGCTCCGCTGGATGGCCATGATCCCCGGCACCCAGCTCTCCAGCACCCACGTGCCCTGGTAGCGCTGCAACCATAGCTTGTTGTCAGCCGAGCGCATGGTGACGTCGGACACCGGCCTGACGCCACAGAGGTCTCTGAACGGCACTGGACCGAGAGCGGCAGGCGCGGGGGCGTTTGTGGTCGCCATTCATGGATCAATGGGAGTAAGCCTTCACAGGCCGTGTGTGGCAAGTTAACTTGACAGGTGTCCTATCAAGTCGCAGGTAGGTAGGAAGGTGTTGTCGTCTCTAATACCAGTTCTTAATGGGTTCTTGCATCCTACAGATTTCAACAGTAGCTTCGAGGTCTAGTTTAATAAAATAAAACTACGTCTTTCAGTGCTTAGTTTTATATCTTAATTTTATAGATTTATCAAGATATTAAATTATTGCTACGTAATCATCAGTATTTGTTTAGTATGAAAGAAAATACTCTTAATTCACTTTTATTTGGTTTTCACTTTGTTAGAAATAGTGTGTCAATAGTCTTTCATGAGAACCAAAAACATTTGCAC
The DNA here is from genome assembly GCA_030378355.1 of Eleusine indica. Lineage (NCBI taxonomy): Eukaryota > Viridiplantae > Streptophyta > Magnoliopsida > Poales > Poaceae > Eleusine > Eleusine indica. The sequence continues at coordinate 44,490,842 of CM059500.1, forward strand.
TCTTTCATAATAAATTTCTTATCATGTCATTATTTTTATTGATATAGCAACTAATTAAATGCAAATGAAAAAACCATTAAGACTGGTTTAATAAAATAGTTCAGTATTATATTAACCTAAATACTTTGAAACAGGGTTAACAAAATCACGATTAACCGATTGATTAATCTAGTTGACCAGCAAACTGGTCTGAGCTGATGCCGGATTACTGCCGGTTTTGATTTAAATTTTTTAAAAAAATCCTATCCAATAAACCCAGTAAATTTTTTATTTCAAAATCTATATTAAAAAATATATCAATAAAACCAATAAAACCGACTGGTTAACCCCAAAACCGTCCGATCAACTAGTCCTCGGCTGTTTGCTTCCGAATCAAATTTTGCTTGATTAAATGACCGGTTTTACCAGTTTTCAAGTTAACTGGTGAACCGGTCCCATCCGGTTCGTTGCTGCAGAGCCCAGATAGCGTCGTCGCCACACGCCACTGATTGTCAATCACGGTTTTAAATCTTGTAGAGAATACTATCAACTTGGTTCTTCTTGTTGAGTTATCGACGATCGAACGCACGTAGATCGATGTAAAGAATGAAAACTAAAAGCAACAAGAATAGAGGAGATGAAATTCTTTATTGAATAACTCTATCAAAATTATAAAGGGTGTCTCCTCAACTATTTATAAGGGGGAAACCCTACTTCGTGTTGAGTCCTAATTCGATAACGAGCCCACATGGGCTAGAAAACCTTCTTCTAGAAGGTGGGCCTGGCCCAACAAGCGTTTTACAATACTCTCCCTTGGGCTCTTTATATGATAAATATGCCTCATAAAAACTTCTTAAAAACCCAGTGGGAAAAATGGAGAAAAGAGCACATATTACCGTTACTTGTATTGTACACATTGCCTCATTAAAAACCTTAATGAGAAAACTTCATATGAAAAACTCATAAGGAAAAAAGAGTACAATGCTTTAATCTTCATGATTAATGCTTATCGATCTTTATAAACGACACGAATTATCTTCGAGATGATTCTTTAATTCGGGACGTGATGTACTTAGGGAAGTTCTCTCCCTGTTCCAAGCACTTCTCTAAGTCTCCTCACGCCAATACCATGCCGATACTTTTCAAGAGTGCAAGCTGGTAGTGCCTTTGTGAACATATCTGCAAGATTATCATAAGATGGGACATGAGTTACCAAAATTTCTCCCTTCTCTTGCAATTCATGCGTGTGGAAGAATTTAGGTAACATATGCTTTGTCCTGTTTGACTTTATGTATCCCGATTGTATTTGTGTAATACAAGCGTTATTATCTTCATAGATAACTATAGGGGATGGAGTATACGACACTCCACAACTCTCTATTATATGTCTTGATATTCTTCTAAGCCAAGTGTATTCCTTGGCGGCTTCAAATAATACGATGATCTCTGAGTAATTTGTTGATGTAGCAACAATCGTCTGCTCCGTTTACTTGCATGAAATTGTCGTTCCACCAAATAAAAACACATATCTAGTCTGCGAGATTGACTTGTGTGGATCGGATAAGTAGCCAGCATCAGTATACCCAACCAAAGTTACTTCTGCATTCTTCTTGAAAATTAATCCGAAATCTTCAGTTCCTCTCAGATATCTTAATACTTGTTTAATGCCTTTCCAATATCGCATAGTCGATGCCGAGCTGTATGTAGCAAGTAGATTAACAGTAAAAGCTATATCGGGCCTCGTACCATTTGCAAGGTACATCAATGCTCCAATAGTACTGAGATAGGGATATTGAGGTCCCAATAATTCCTCACCTTCCTCCTTTGGTTTAAAAGGATCTTCCTCTGTATTGAGTGATCTCACAAACATAGGGGATCTAAGTGGGTATGCATCTTTCAAATTAAATCTTTCTAATACCTTCTTGGTATATTTTGATTGATGCAATAATATCCCTTCGTGGGTATGCTCAAGCTGCAAGCCTAAACAATATGCAGTCTTTCCTAAATCTTTCATTTCAAATTCAGACTTTAAGTAAGAACATGCATCTTCGACGTCCTGTGTAGTACCAATGATATTCAAATCATCAACATAAACAGAGATTATACAATAACCTTTCTCTGATTTCTTAATGAATACACAAGAACAATCATCATTCTTCAAGAATCCTTTCTCCAGTAAAAAGTTACTGAGTTTGTTATACCGCATTCTTCTAGATTGCTTTAAACCATATAGTGACTTCTGAAGTTTGACACTATATAATTTGCGTTCTTCTTTATTCGGGACTTTGATTCCTTCTGGAACTTTCATATAGATTTGTGTATCTAATGTTCCATACAAATATGCAGTGACGACATCCATAAGTCGCATTTGCAAATTCATATTCACTGCCAATGATATTAAATACCGGAAAGTAATTCCATCCATTATGGGAGAGTATGTTTCTTCGTAGTCAATTCCTGGTCTCTGCGTGAAACCTTGAGCTACGAGTCTTGCCTTGTATCTAGTCACTTCATTTTGAGCATTTCTCTTCCTGACAAACACCCATTTGTGACCTACTGGAAAGATACCTTTTGGTGTAAGGCTTACATTGCCGAACACTTCTTTTTTCTTTAGAGAGTTCAACTCTATACAAATTGCTTCTTTCCACTTTGACCAGTCAGGACGCTTCTTGCATTCCTTCATTGACTTTGGTTCAGATTCTAAGTCAATCTGTGTTGCAATTGTGTCAGCAAAGTATGAGTCGGCTTTTATTGTTATCTCTCAGAGGTGTGTTTAGATCAGGAATTTCCGGTAACCCGTCGTGAGTTTCAAGTGTGCGCATATTCTCACTTAGGATTTCTTCTTCAATGCTCACCACTTCGTGTGGCTTGCTTTCACCTTCTATATTCTTATTTTGAGTAGTTTGTTTCGGCTTATTCTCCGCAGGATGTCTCCTAGGAGCTTTAGCTTGAGCTTGTACTCTAGGCTTCTTTGATGCCCGTGTAACCGGATCACTCCCCCTCTTCCTAGCATTCGTTGCTTTTGAGGAAGGAGGCTGGAATTCCATATAGTCATCTTCTTTAAATGGGATGTCTATTCTTTCAGGTGCATTTGCAGCCGGTATATGAGACTTTACAATGTCTCTTGTATTGGTAAAAGCTTCTGGCAGTTCATTAGCAACCCTCTGTAGATGGAGGATGTTCTGAACTTCGAGCTCAGTTTCGGTAGTGCGAGGATCCATTCCTTGAATTACTTTAGTTTCCCATTCTATTTCACGGCATTCGTCCCGAGAGAGATACTTTCCTCCCTCTAATGCCGGAAAATGATCTTCATTAAAGATACAATCAGCGAAGCGAGCTGTGTGTAGATCCCCAGTGGATGGCTCTAAATACTTGATTATAGATGCACTTTCATATCCAACGTAAACTCCGAGTTTTTGTTGTACACCCATTGCAGTTCGTTGAGACGGAGGGATAGGGACATACACAGCACATACAAATCTCCGCAAGTGAGAAACATTTGGTATTGTACCACGCACCATTGCTAATGGTGATTCTTCATATGTAGCAGATGGCCTCAATTGAATTAATGCTGCTGCGTGCAACACTGCATGCCCCCAACAAGAGGTAGGCAATAAGCAATTCTGCAATAATGGTCGTGCTATCAACTTGATCCTCTTAATTAATGATTCTGCAAGTCCATTTTGTGTATGCACGTGTGGTACAGAATGTTCCACTTTGATACCCATACTCATACAATAGTCATTAAACACCTTCGAGGTAAATTCTCTGGCATTATCCATCCTGATGGATTGGATTCTGTGATCCGGAAAATTTGTTTTCAATTATATGATCTGAGTTGTCAATCGTGCAAACGCATAGTTTCTAGCAGACAATAAACATACATGACTCCACTTCGAGGAAGCATCAATCAACACCATGAAGTACTAAAAAGGTCCTGACATAGGATTAATTGGTTCATATATGTCTTCTTGAATTCGTTCAAGGAATGTCATCGATTCTGCTTGAATCTTCAGCTTCGAAGGTCGAGTGATGAGCTTCCCTTTTGCATATGCAACGCACAAAAAATCTTCATGATTTGGGAAATCTTTTGTCTTCAAGTTATGACCATTTAAATTCTTCGTAATTCTTTGCATCATATTGAGGTCTAGATGACCAAGTCTATCGTGCCATGTTCGATAGGCTTCTTGATTGCTAAATACGGTCTTGAACGCAGCAAACTCTTTGTGTGGTTTAACATAAGTGTAGTACATGCTTTCTTTAATGGTTGGAAAACTTTCGATGATAGTCTTGTGTTCTTCATCTTTCTTGGTCATAATGAGACATTCTTCGCCTTTATCATCATTGGTTTCTACATGAAATCCATTTGCACGGATATCCTTAAAGCTTAACAATGTCCGAGTAGACTCGGGATAAAGCAATGCTTCAGGGATTACTAGCCGCGTACCATTCGGTAGGATGATTGTGGCCCTGCCTGTGCCATCAATCCTAGTGTCATTGCCAATGACAGTAGTTATATCTCTATCATACTTTCGAAGTGTTTGGAAATAACTAGTGTCTCTTAGAACGGCAGCGGTAGTGCCACTGTCTACGAGACAGAGCTCCTCTTGAATAGCCATGTACTCCATGATTCTGTAATTAATACAATTATGTATAATCAACAGAAATAATAATAGAAATAATTTCCACACCAATATGATATATTATTAAACAAATGTCTTCTCTTCATGAGATAAATAAACCACTGCTAAAACTTAATACACCCTTATTACTATTGTTTAATTCTAATAGAGAACTTTCAATTCTAAATAGTCTACGAGACTAGTGGGAATCTCCATGCAGGTCCTCCTCATCCTCTGCCATGAGGTCGTCATCAAATTCAATATCAGAGGTCTTGCTTGGTTCTCCATGACCTTGAGCTTTGTCTAATGTACCAGAATCCATCTTCGTAATGTCTTTTTTGGTTTGTGGAGCTTCAACATAGTTGGCTTAATGCTCCGCAAGCTTCTTCCTGAGTTCTTGGTACATGTCGACGACGTGCTTAGACGTGCGACAAAGTTTGTACCAATGTCCATTCATGCCACATCTGTAACATTTCTGGTCCTGCTTCCCATATTCTCCCCATGAAGGCGTCTTCTTTGACTTCCCTTTATAGTTCTTCTTGAACTTATTAGGTTGTTTTGCGTCTTCGGTGGTGCCTTCGGTGCTCCTTTACCCTTGTTATTATTCTTCTTGAATGACATGGCATTTGCTTCTTGCGGTGCCATGGAGCCAGTAGGACGAGACAAATGATTCTGCTTGATCAATTCGTCCTCCCCCTGATCTTGCTGCAATGCATTGCTCAGAGTGACATAAGAGTCATATTTGTCCTTCTTGTATTGACGGCTCACATGGGTGAGCTTAGGGTGAAAGGTGGAGAGATTCTTGTGGATGAGGTCGGGATCTTTAAGATCTTTGCCACATAGCTTCATGCGTGACATAATATCATAAAGCTTGGTATTGTATTCCTCAACAGTCTTATAATCTTGGAAGCGTAGGTTTTGCCATTCGCGCTCCACTTTAGGAAGTAAGACTGCTTCAATTTGCTCAAAGCGATTACGCAGTGAGTCCCACAAGACCTTTGGGTTTCTTTCGGTCATGTACTCATTTTTCAATGTAGTATATAAATGATGCCTTAGGAAATGCAGGGCTTGAGCTTGCTCCACTGTTATTGCAGCAGGTTCCCCAGTTTTAGGCATCAAGAGCCCATGACAGGTAGTTACTTTCAGCATCAAGAGCCCATAACAGGTAGCTACTTTCATGGGGGATAAGCACATCAAATTCTCTCTTCAGAAGGTCAGACATCATGATATCATGTTGCAAAAATTACTTCGTGTATATGCAAATAATATCTCCAAATAATATGGGGCATAAGTAAAGTGGTATAACAAAAAATGCATGTTTAAGTTATTTTATTGGTATTTCAATATAAAAATAACCAATAAACCTTCAAACGGAATAATATAAGGACTATAGTTCGTATTGATATAAATCTGGAAAAATCTGAGGTGTTATATACAAAATAACACATTCCCGTGAAATTTCTATTTTTTCTGGTAATTTTCATAATTTCCAGTGGCCTTTTTCAAAAATTAGGTCTGTTTCTGTGAAAAACAGAAAATCCCAAAATTTTAAGGACTTCTTTGCAAAATTTCTAGATTTTTTTTCTGATTCAGGCTTCTAATGGGCCAAAACCCGACCCAAAATTGAGCCCGACCCGTTTTATTGTGTGGGAGTATAAATAGGGTTGAAACCCTAATCTTTTCCCTCACTCCCTCATTTTCTTTCTCCTTCTCCCGGCCGCCACTTTCTTTTCTCCTTCTCTTCTCCCCCGCGCCTGAGCGGTAGATCTCCTGGCGCGCGCTCGGCTGGGGGGGGGGGGGGATCACAGCGGTCGTGCGCGATGAGGCCGTCGTTGGCACCTTGCGGGAGTTTCTTCTCTTTTTTTTTTCTTCTTTCTTTGTTCTTCCTTTGCTTTCTTCTTTCTTCTCTTCCACCGCAGATCCAGATCTGTCTGGGGCTCGGCACCTTTTCGCGCGGGGGTGGAGCTGCTGCCGCTTGGGGTCCAGCACGTGGTTTTGATTTTCTTCAACTTTCTTCGATCTGTATGGAGTGGATTCCAACGTCCAGTGAGGTCGGATCTGAACTCATAGAGTCTAGATTTGAGCCGTCACGAGAAGGATCTCGAAATTTTTTCTTCTTTTTCTTGTAGATCCGGTCACCTTTACCACTAGGGTTAGGTAGATCCGGTCTTTTCTTCGTCGTCTTCTTGGCCCCCTTCTCGTTGGGGTTAGGGTTTGGTGGTCAAGTCGCCGGATCTCGAGATTTTTCTTTTCTTTCTTGTGATGTTGTATTCGGTGACGGTGACATCGAAGCTTGAAATTTTTTCTTGTGGATCCGATCGGAGGAGCCCCTTACGGGTAAGCCAACCGCCGAATCTGGTCTTCGTGCGCGGCCAGATGGCTCTCACGCTTCTTGGGCGCAGGTCGCAGGGTGCGCCGAGCCATGCGGTGCTCGACGATGCCACTGCAGTTTGTTTGGTTGTTTTTCTTTCTTAGATCTAGACAGCAACGTGTCTGGATCTTGATTTGCATGACGAACTTAGACAGATCTTGACTGCAACGAGTCAAGATAAAAAGTCATTCGAAAACATACTTTAAATCGCCGATTAGATTCGCCGGCTCGATTAGAGCGTGTTGATAACGTGTTGAGTTATCGACGATCGAATGCACATAGATCGATGTAGAAAACGAAAACTAAAAGCAACAAGAATAGAGGAGATAAAATTCTTTATTGAATAATTCTGTCGAAATTACAAAGAGTGTCTCCTCAACTATTTATAAGGGGAAAACCCTACTTCGTATTGGGTTCTAATTCGATAACGAGCCCATATGAACCAGGAAACCTTCTTCTAAAAGGTGGGCCTGGCCCACCAAACGTTTTACAATACTTCTGTAGAGAATGCAAATCATACACGTCCTAGTATCGTCAATCAACTCGGAAGTCGGGAGGGCAGTGTTAACGTTAGTTGCGTCGCGTCATCGTGGACTCTTCCGGTCATCCGGTGGGGTGCGCGAGCACGAGCCGGTTTCAGAGGCCCTCTCTGTAATCGTGGACTCTGCATGCGTCGTTGGATAACAGGTCGTGACGTGTTAGGTTTTGGGGCCCAAACATATACCGGATCGTCAGGCTTGCCATTCATCGCCACCAAGGGATCAGACCGCCGTGCCGCTGCTCATAGATGGATCGGTCCAGAAATAGTCACAGCAGGAGCAGCAATGGCTAGGCATCTCGATGTGGCGCGCCGGATCACCTCTCCAACGGGTAAGGTGATCGTGAAGCGGAAGAATCCACGCCAGCGAAACGGCGATGATGGAGAGAAAACAAGGGATCTTGTCAGAAGGTTGACGCAGGATATGGTCGCTTTCTACAAGACGGTTGCGCGAAGCAGGATTACAACGAGTTCCTCTACCCAGGAGATCCCGAAGCGGATGAACGAACTCGGCAAGCTGAAGGAGCACGCGGTTGCGCGTATCAAGGAGTATGAAGAGGATGGTTGCCTCCGTGCTGCCGGAGGAACCTCTCCGGATTCTCTCAGCAACCGCCTTATCAACGGCGAATAGGGGCAATCTAGTAGTACACTGCATTGCAATCTCTATCTGTTATTTGCTTAATTAGTTGCCTGCGTGCAAGCACCAAGTAAGCCCTCCCCCCCCCCTCCCCCCCCCTTGCAAATCTTCTCTACATTTTATTAAAAGAGATGAACATGTCCATACAGTATTGCACAGTATTATCCAAGGTTACATGATTCCGTGTCGTATAAGGTGGTAGCATTAATTTAAAGAAAAAGTATGACACCAGCGAATTCCCTTCATCTAAAATTAATGTCAGTGTTCCATAAAATAAAAACAAATATGACTCATACTCAACCACAATAGGCTCGGTGTTGGCTCAACTGTTCCATAAAGTAAAAAAAAAAATATATGATTCAATTGTATGACAACAGACTTGGTGCAATACTCGGTCCGACTCAACGACAACAGGGGTGTTGACTCACGTGTTTCATAAAGTGAAAAAAAAAACAAATACGACTCAATTGCATAACAACAGTCTCGGTGCAATACTCAGTCCGACTCATAATTGCACTAGGACTTGGTGCTCCAACTCAGTATATATTATATTATACCTTTACATCTTGTTACTATTTTTTGATATCATAAAAAATCATGAAGGAGATATATAATACAGAGTGCAACACTCCTTCTCCAGTCTCTCTTCTTTTAGAATAATATAATAATTATCTCTTGATGTGTAATAAGAATATATATCATATATCATATTAATCAACAACCATTTAGTTTAGTTAATAAGTATAATTTGATTTTTTTAAAGCCCGTAGCAATGCACAGACACTTTGCTAGTATATGACTATATAGGATGTGTTTGTTTCCTGCTAACTAATTTCTAGATCCGTCCCATCAAATATTTGGAATACTAATTAAAAATACTAAATTTATACTATAAAGACTAAACTTTCTAGGATTTTCTAAACACCTTATGATTAATCTACCCATTTAATCTGTACCCTTCATTCTAAGAAGCGCTCAGATTTGACCCTACGATCAGGCGCGGTCCCATACTTCACATATTACACTTACATGTTTACAACACCTTTAAAACATTCGTCTGGCCACCTCCATAATTTTTTTCTCACCCGGCATTGTCTACCCGCCCGTCCGCTCCCGCGGCCGCAAATTTCGCACATCTGCACCCTTCCGCGATTACGCACGCACCACACGTAATCAAATATCGCTTCCCTTCCTGGTGCAGTTCGTCCGCCGCCTGCGTTCTCCTCGATTTCTGTCGTCGGCTGCTGTTGTCCCTAACCTCATTTTCCCGGAACACTACAATCACGTACTTCGTTCTCATCGCATTGTCATCCGCCATTGTGATGATTGAAGGGGATGAGACGGTGATTGAAGGGAGTCGACGCCGGCCGCCGCGAGCGAGGGCGAAGGGCGTCAGCGCTGGCGGACACGCGAGAGGGAGTCGATGCCGGCCGCCTCGAGCAAGAACATCGACACCGGCGGACGCGCGCGACGGAGTCATCGACGCCGGCCGCCAAGATCGAGGGCATCGGCGTCGGCGAACGCCGCGCGACGGAGTCGTCGACGCCGGCCGCCGTAATTGAGGGCGACAGCATCGGTGGACGCGCGAGGGAGGCAGACACCGGCCGCTGCGAGCGGGGACGTCGATGCCTCTGCGTTACTACGGGAAACATGTGCGAGGTAAAGTACAACAAATCACTGTATGCATGCTACAGCTTTCGCGCCGTTGTACAGTTCCACGAATTAGTATTGCTATCCGACCTGCTACAGTCCCAGTAATTCGTATTATTCTTTTCAAACTAGATCACTTTATATTGTACAGTTCCATTAAGTACTGTTGCTACCCGAACTGCTACAGTTTCAACGCAAAGGCTTGTTTATCTCCTCACGTAGTACTGTACACAGGCTACAGTTAACTGAATTTTATTCCCCAAGGCTTTGCTTGTTCATCGGTGTGTTGTTTCACCTGCAGGTACAGTGAATCTGTCAATATACTTTCTTTGATCCTCCAATATTTTTTAGTTGATCACGTACATACCTCTGTCATCTCTGGTGCTGTTGACAATGTTGCCCAGCCCATGAAGTATTTATTTTTACAGCACCCGAAGCCGTTGTTGCTGATGAAATAGAGAAGCAACGAAAAGAAAGCTCGAGAATATATATATGCGCGACTACAGACAATGTAAAAAAATCCAGATAATGAGTGTTGGTAAAGAGAATGGAACACCCTAACAGTCATGGAAACAATGTATGATCGTCTTTGCATTAGTAATACGTAATTAATAATCTCGAGCATTCCTACTTTTTTTTGACATGGTATATATAGCTACCTGAGTTCATTCTCTAATTTAAAAAAAAACACATATGAGAACTTATCCCCTCGACAAATTTTCATACAGTGCGTGTCGCACGTGCCCAACTACTAGTATAGATTAATGATAAAACTTAGTCCATAACCCCTCACTAAATGACAAGACGAATCTATTAAACCTAACTAAGACATAATTAGATAATATAATGTTATAGTAAATATCTCTTAATAATGACTTAATTAAGCCTAATAGATTGGTCTCGCAAATTAGCATCTAACTATGTAATTAGTTTTTATATTTAGTTTATATTTAATCACTGTATTTAGTGTTTGAAGGCTGATAGCACTAAAATTTAGACCTAAGAACACACCCATAGTATCACTCATGTGTTTGATTTAAATATTTTTCATGTGTTCTGCGTTATTTAAATATTCAATGTATGTAACATCTATGTGAGTTCTCCATTTTCTTAAAAACAATTCTGATTTCTCCATGCAGTTATCTGCTTTAATTAATTAATCACCTGTGCGTGCAAGTACTACATATACCTAGTTGTCTGCTTTGATTTAAATAAACCAAGATTTGGAAACGAAGAAATCTGTGTGGCTAATCATTGACTCATTGTGCTGTTGTGCACATGCATGATGCATCATCCTCACCGCCTGAACCCTGAAGGCCCATCCAGATCCACGACGATATACAGAACGAGGTCCAAAGCGACGGCCCAATTGAAACGGAGCAGCAAGTAGGCCGCGGCGAGCCGGCGAGGACATGTTTCCGCGGCCGACGTGGCCACGGGAGCTCCGAATCGGTTGCGAGTTGGGGACTGGGGAGGGTTACCGGCCTCGGCCTATATAGCCAGCCAACCAGGCGTTGCCATCTCGTCGATCAAAGCACAAGTTCGCCGCACGTGCCGCCTCACCAGATCGATCGAATTTTGATCGTCTTCTCACTGCAGCAATGACCAAGGAGAACGACACGGGGAAGCGGAAGCGCTCTCCGGTCATCGAGCAGAAGCACCATGGCATAGAGAAAGTAAGGGACCCCAAGATCCGGAAGACGCCTAAAGGAAGAATTGAGGAAGAGCAAGGTACGTAAGCTGCACACCGAGGAGGAGCAGACGCCGACGGAGTCGGAGACGACGGGGATGGAGGAGCAGACGCCGACGGAGACGACGGCGCAGGAGGAGCAACAGCCGATGGAGACGACGGAGAAGGAGTAGGACGCGAAGGATTGTGCGGCTTCGCCAAGCGGATGACGGAGCGGCAGGTCGCCTTCTACAAGTCGGTTGTGGCGGAGGACTGCGATAACTACATCCTCCCAGAGAGGCTGCTGTCGTACCACCCACGTGGCATCCAAGCTGCCCGGATCTTGAACGAGTTCATGCACGAGTCAGTCAGCGATTTAAAGGCACACGTGGCTCGGCGTCTCAACAAGAAGTGCGAAGAGAAGGGATCCCTCCTCCCGGACACCCTGCGGATGTTATCCGCCGTCTTGTCAGCGGCAAGTAGGAGAGCAAGCTATCTCATCTCGTTTTCCCATATACCCATGTCATATTAATCTACTCTATAATTTCCTGCGTGCCAGTACTCTGAGCCAATGTAATCTTTGTTACTGCATCAGATTCTCTGTTCAGTTTTCTGATTTTTTTTTTCGTTAGTTATTCTCATGATTTAATTCGGGGATGCAGTTTTACTAGATAGCAGACTCCAGGTTCCATGATGCATCCAGCTCTCGGCGTAAAACATTGAGACTGAGTTTAATCAGTACTTGGCTATGCTTATCAAGGAGTACACTACAAACCCAAGGGCAGGATCTCGTAATCAAACATATTTCTCTTATGTCTCTAAATTCTGCTTTAGCTGCCTGTGTGGAATGAATAAGGGAACCTATTTATTGAAAACAATGGTTTAGTGAGTCTTTATTATTTCACTATATTTTGTCTGTACAGGCATTGATAATAACTTCAGTTATCTTATCAGATTTTTTGGATTATGGAGAAAGTCTCCAGTCTTTTGCATTTGGCAATGCATATATAGCTCATGAGTAACATTATTTCAAAGTTTTTGGATTTGAGACCAAGGGAATAAAAGCTAATTAAACACACAATCTAGCTATGATTAAACCACCACCAAATGTTGGCAAACATTTGCATTGCCACCACCTCCACGGCCTAACAAAAATTAAGGAAGCACAAGGCACGCAAGCTGGAGGTCGAGGAGGAGGAGCAGCTGCAGCCGCCGACGGAGGAGACGACGATGGGGAAGGGGGAGAAGAACGCCGCAGCCGCTACTGATAATAATTGGGCGGATTTCGCCAAGCTGATGACGGAGCGGCAGGTCGACTTCTACAAGTCTGTCGTGGAGGAGGACTGCGAGTACCTCTTCTGGCCAGAGGAGCTCATGCCATACCACCCGGGGGGCGTCAAAGCTGCCAGGGCCCTTGACGCCTTCATGCGCAAGCAAGTCAGGAATTTGAAGGCGCACGCAGCTGAGCGTCTCGCTGAGCACGAAGAGAAGGGACACCTCGAGGGCATCCCCCCTGCCGGACGCCCTGAGGATGTTCTCCGCCGTCTTGCCAGCGGCAAGTAGGATTGCGAGCCAGCCCAAGGACGATCGTTTTCTGGTTATCTACCTGCGTGCGAGTATAGTGAAGTAATGTTCCATGTCATATTTATCTGGTCTATATTTTCTTGCGTGCAAGTACTCTGAACCCATGTGATCTTTTAATCTTTGTTACTGCATTAGGTTCTTTGTTCGACATTACTCACTTCAGCTATCTTTTATTATTATTATTATTCTCATGTCAGCAAAATATAGAGCTTTTATTTCAACTATGCACCTGTTGTCACCTACATCTCATCGGCCTGACTAACATTTTCTTTGTCACGCCGTAGATCAATTTTCTTTCTTGTAGGACGAAATCATCGTCCTGTGCCCACCGAGTTTGGCTCTTCTCATTGATCACTGGTAACAGCTTCACCAATGTATTCTGATCATGGCATCATTTACCTGATCTTTATTATCAGTTTTATTTTCGTGAGATATGCAAAATTTTTTATTTAATTGACCAGACTGTCAGTTAGGAACAATCAATATTAAATAATGTAGATCAGGAAAATGATTTGTTCAGATGTTCGCGAGGACATGCACGAGGATGATCAGACATTCATGAATCATGAGCACATGACAGAGAACAGTCCAGGATCAGGTTCAACCTCTAACTATGTAAAAAGGGAATGTCCATATAGCACCTGATTGTTTTAGAGGCGTCCAACGCTTGAATTTTTTAGCCATTAAATTTTGAGGGTGTAGACAAAAATGCAGGCACATGAATTTTTGTTTTCTTATTATACTTCTTAATATGTACCAACAACACAAGTTTTGACATAAATCCGAGCCACTAAAATTCAAGTGTTGTGGAGGCCTTTAAAACAGTCGGGTGTGATATAGGCATATAGCTTCTCCCAAAGGAAAGATAGCCCCCAAAAAGCTCAGCTTCCATCACTACATTAGCTGCAGGCAAATCATCCCCGTTCCCCCTTCCATGTGCACGGATATTGGGAGAGTATGACTTCAAGACTATCTCCCTCCCGCGATTCTACATCGAGACCGGAGGACGATCAGGTTTTTATGGATCGCACCATCTCTATTGGTGGCTATAGCATCCCATTTTTTTAGATACATATAGCACCCCATATGCTTTATTTGTTCTTTTTTTACAACTATGGCAAACATAGGACTATCTATAGTCTATACTATAGTTGTTTGTGCCTATAGCATTTTCTAGGTCAGAGCTATGCTAGCTTTAATTGATATCTAAGTTAAGTCTTTATCAAAAATGTGCCTCTAATTCTAGCATCTTGGAATAGACTGACTTTTTGAGCTGTTTTGTTGACGCAAAGCAATGTTGCGTGGGAAGACAAGGAGACGTGATGGAGGAGCTATACATCAACTAAATAATAATAATGGTTTTCTCAACTATTCTCTAGTTTTGTCAACTACGGTGGGCTTGATGAATTTTTTTTCCTAAGCTTTTTTTCTGGCTTCCAAATCGTTGGCGGTGGGTGGCAGGAAATACATGCATGTCTGCGTTATGTTTTTTATTTTATTTTATTTTCAGCTCGCCCGTATGAATAAACTCCTTCCGTTCTTTTATATTTGATGCCAGATAGTTTATTAATTTTGAACTAACAGATGTCAAATACTCAGGTATATTTTGTTTTGAAATATTATTCTTATCCTAACAACAACAATTTTAAAAATAGAAGGGGTATTAAAGAATGGAAGGAGTATTGGTTCATAGCTAAATAAAAAGTTAGGGTCACCCTCCTTTTTATTCTAAAAGAAAATTCACGTTATTTTAGAAAATGAAAAAAAGTTCCGGCCTTTTTGCATGAGGTGCATACGGCCCAAAGCACAGTAGCATTATTACAAAGGCTTAGAACCTGCATACAAACGGCCAAATAAAAACATGAAGGTAAAAAGACCATGAACAAAGCCTGTGCTGTAATGACCACCCATTTGTGGCAAAACACTCATGGCCACCACCACTTTTAAAGTCCGGCACACTTTGTATCTGAGTTTTCTATCGTTTTCTGCTTATCTGTCTGCGTGCAAGCAATAAACCCGTATTATCTGCTCTCTACTGTGTGCAAGTACTCTGAATCCATGTAAGCTTATATAATACTGCATTTGATTCTCTGTTCAACTTTTACTCACCACAGCTATGGTTTTTCTTTTTGTTATATGTTCATGTCTGAAATTCGAGGATGCGGTTTTATTAGATATATAGCAGACTCCACGTTCCATGAAGCATCCTCACTACGGAAACAGGAAGTTTGCCGTCTGTCCGAGCACACGGCAAAGCCGGAAATACCCACGGCAAAATTTTTGTTGTGGGTTGCACACGGCATATCCCTCACGGCAAAGAATCTGTCGGCACATATGTCTTTGCCATGTGCCCCAACTGATGCATGACAAAAAAAAAGACGTCGTCACCTGTCAGAACGGTGATGGCGTGTTTTGCCGTGTGCCCGACGACTGGCACACGGCAAAACCTCCCCTCTTTGCCGTGTGCCCTGGTCATGGCACATGACAAACCTCCCCTCTTTGTCGTGTGCCCTGGTCATGGCACACGACAAAGAACAATGCCAGAATGCCAGATTCCCTCTCTTTGCCGTGTGCTATGACCAAGGCACACGGCAAAGCCATAATAATCTGTTTACAAATCATTCGAATTAGATGTCCCTGGATAAAAAAAAAACACCAATTTGCATATACATCAGAATTATCATCACATGCATTATTGATATCATCACAAGCATTCAAAATCCAAACATGGACAAAACAAATATTCCACAATAATCATCATAGGAGGTTCACAAACACACTTAGTAGGTCAGAAACATAACTATCATCTATAGTTCATCCCAGGCAGTTTAAAAACACAAGAAAGTTAAATATTACAATAGAAAGTTCACTAACACTAGAATCATCGTTGAGACCAAGAGCATTGCCCACTAGCTGGCGACAAGTCCTGATCTTGATTCCCCTCAGGCCACTGACTCCATGCATTCGATCTCGCTGATTGATTCTGCACAAATAAGAGATGTTGATTACTGATTAGTCTTTCAATACGTGGATGCTCTAATATCCTAAGTAAGTCTCTAGTATTGAGCTTAGTTATTGTAATGAATGCTCTAGTATGGACAAAACAAAAACTAAAATGTTCATACTCACAGGAGTACTAGCCGGAGTAGGTGGCCGAGGAGGTAGAGCAAAGGACGACATCGGCGGCAGGGCTGTACCTAAACTATGGCCAAGTGTTGCCATCCACTGAGTCAGATGCTGCTGGTGGTGCTCGAGCCTCCTGTCCAACTCCTGTTGGATCTTCTGTTACATGTTCTGCTCCAGGTTCTCCCTTGCCATCCTCTCTGCATTGAGGTGGCACTACAACATTTGATCTCATTATTGCAATGCAAAAAAGTCATGTGTAAAACCAATGAACCAATGACGAATATAACTGAAATTACTTGAAGTGTGTCCACCTGGGACTATATAGTGTTCGGTCGAGGGCGTATAGTCGGGCTTGAGCTCGTGCTCCTCGCTCGTATCGTGGAGAGAGTGGGCGTAGTCGTCGTGTCGAGTGTGCCTTCTCCAATCCAGTACTGCTCATGCTTCTTGCCTCCTCCCACCCTCATCACGACATCCCCACAGAGATCATGGGCGGTAGGATCTCACTCAGGCCCATGGATCTCCCTTCCCATCGATGTGTACTCAGTGAGGCGGGTGTGGACGGAGGAATTGCTATACGCTGTGGGCAGGGCCTCTGGGTTGTACTGGACGTCGAGCGTCGTGGCCTTGCCCTGGCAGGCCATAGCAAATGCCTTGAACTAGGTGCAAGGGCGACCATCATGTGACGCCGACTGTGAAACAAAATAGAAGAAAGATTAGAAATTATACAATATTGAGAGTTAGAATAAATAAAAGAATTCGCGTACCCATCTCGCCGCGTATTGCTTGAGGGAAAGATTCCCTTGATGGTGTGCTGGACCTGGCATCAGCAAACGATGCTCCTGACAAGAATTATACGTCTCCTCCCAGCCCTCTGCACACCACTTGTCCATAATAGCTTTCTAGGCAGGCGCATTGCTAGCACACCACCACGCAGGCACCTACACGTCATCAAGTACATGGCATATAATTAAGAAGAGCAAATTAATCATACTTACTTAATGTTAGAAAAATATTAATATTAATGTTCTATATTTACCTGCATGTATTTATCTCTGGTAAGCTTCATGTTTCTCGCTTGAGATTTGGTGACCTTAACTTTAAGGTGTTGGGCGTGGTACACAATCACAGCCTGGATACGTGCCTTGTAAAACATGTCCCTCACGAGCTTAGGATAGGCATGGTGAGCCACGGTCTTTGCTCCGTCCTCATATCCCGTCTCGCATCTGTAGAAATCTTGCAAATAGATTCGATGTGTAACATTATGATTTCAAAAGTGTCCTATGAATGTGATGTATTGAGCAATGCAGTGCGAGGAAAACTTACCATAGCTCACCGAGCACACGTTCCGCATTGTTGTCGAAGATCCTGCCTTCTCAATCATAATCATCCTCAGCGGAAAAGTAGTGCTTCCACCCATAGGCCATCACGCGCTCTCCGACATTACGAACTATGCCCAGAAAGTGTGTCGTTATCAAAAGAGCCAAGATGCCATTGACATGGCAATCGTGATCTCCTGGAGCGAGCACCACCCAACTCCTGCACAAGTGATTAAGAAAAATTAGTAATTTCTATTATGCTTCTCTATGAATCAAATGAACAGGTTGTCATAGTATATAACATACTTACTTAGGCGGATCGGGTCAAATCAACAGCCATCTGGCATAAAGTATTGATCGCTTCGGGAGCTCCAAAGGACCTCTCAACCACACCTTTGACAACATAGAGGAAGTGGAACCCTCTGTCTCCTGCTCCTCCCCCCTCCCCCCCCTCCTCATGCTCCTCCTCCTCTGACGAGGACGAGGACTGCTCAACTATAGGCGACAGCTCCCTCGCTCTCGCTCTCCCTCGGCCTCCTCCTCCACCCTTCCCTTTCCCTTGATCGCCTCCACCTTTATCTCTCCCTCGACTGCTCTTGAAGTCCTCAGCTGCACTGGGCCTCCCTCTTTTCCCTGGTATGACCTTCTTGTACAACAACGCCACTGACTTCACCAAGCCGCCGCCACCCACCATATTTGTCCACTCACCTGTAATAAAAAATAAGAAAAACAATCAGCATACGATAAAAGAGTACATAAAATAGAATTTAAAATATTAAAATATTATAAATGTTTATCTATAAATCATAATGACCAAATAAAATTCATACATATTCATCTAGAAATAATCATCATCATCGGGAACGGTTGGATCATAATCCTCATCATCACTTGTCCCAATATCGATATCAACATCGGGAGTAGCAGGAGTATGGTTGTCATCAATGCCCAAATGTAATCGCTCAAGTTCACGTAAATCATCTGCATTATCAACCTGATCTGCAATGTCCTCATTGTCTACTTCCATTTGGAATATTTTGGTTAAGTCTATCTCAAAAGTTCCTTCTAGCCCATCATCTTGAAAGAACTCATCTTTGTGATGTGTGTTTGGGTTTATGGTGTAATCGACATCGTTTGGGAGAGGTAGTTTAGCGCATGGTCTTACCTTGTACACAACATCTTAACCTTTAAGATTATCCTTCTGACACGGGTACAAGACATAATAAACTTGTGTGGCCTGTTGAGCCACGACATAAACATCATCTTCGAGTAAGACGGAGGATTGTTGAATTTTAATAATCCCAACTTAAGGCATCCATCTCATAACTTACGGGTCAAACCAATGACATTTGAAAATGGCTAGAGTAAGAGGTTTGGAACCATGAAATGAGAGTTGGTATATCTCTTCATGTATTCCATAATACTCGACCCCATCAAGCCCTGGCATAAAAACTCCGGTATTTGTGGTTCATCGATTGGGACGAGACTCCTCATAGCTTCTTGTGTGAAAGCGATATCCGTTAACGTCATAACCGTTAAAGCACTTGACCCTATAGCTAAAGCCAGCAGCAACTTGTCTTAACTCGATACTCATGGACGTATCAATTTGTCCCTGCAAGTCAGAGTAGGAAAGTTAATTAATTACTCGAGGCACATGACATACCCTCTCTTTCTCGTAGTGCCTGCTCTTCACATTGAAGCCTTGCCGTCAACAACTCAACATTGACTTGCTTGTTGCAAGGAGTACTCAACTGGAAGTCCGGATTTATCATCATGGAGCATGGCTATCCCCCAATCCAATGCATTTAATTTCTATCGAAATTCTGCTTTAGTTGTCTGCTACTAAATCGGCCTATTCGTGTACAAAAAAAACTTCAATATTTAGCTCGGAGCTCACAAGCTCACTCCATTGGTTTCTGGCTCAAATCAGCTCGATTCACATTGTGTGTTTGCCGGACAAATGCCGATGTTGTAACGAACAATTGTTTTCTTCTTAATATAAAGATATACAACTAGCGTATTCGAGAAAAAAAAATCGATCACATTTTGAGTTCTTAACGACCCAATATTTAGATTTTTTTTTGCTAATTCCCAATTATTTAATTAGATGAAGGTTTTGGGCCTACTTATTTTGAATATTGTCGGTGTTTAGATCATCGACTAGTAGAATTTGTTCAGAGGGGTGCGCGTTTTGGGCTTGGTGATGGCTAAGCAAGAGGACACGGGGGGTTATACTGGTTCGGGGAAGCCTCCTACGTCCAGTTCTGAGGCCAACTTGTGTTACTTGCTTCGGTAGTGGAGTACAACGATGGTGAGAGAGGAGGGTGCTCTAAGTCTCGGGTGTGAGTGGTGTGTGTGCTGTCGCTGTTGTTGTCGTGGGTGTCATGATTGTTTTCTTTTTTTATTCTCTCCCCTGAAAGAGGCGCGGGCCTCCCCTTTTATACTTCAAGGGGAAAGGACCCACGTTACAGAGATAGATAGAGAGAGAGAGAGAGAGAAAGAGAGAGAGAGAGATTTCTACACGTGATGAGTCGGTGGAGGCGTGCCGAAGAAGGCAAAGTCCTTAGTCGGCGGCGTGGTCTTCGGTCCTAGCAGGCCCCATCGTCCTGGTCTCGCGTCAGAGGGCAGTACTGCGTCCGAGCGTGCCCCCATTCTCCATCGTCGGGTCGAGTCCCCCTTTGTTCCTGTAGTCGATGTGTTCTGCCGTGTGCGGGGAGATGCAGCATGGGCATTGACAGTTCATTCAAGCAAGGTTCAATCTAGCTGTCCATCAAGCCGTCCTGCACCATCACCATTAGGTGTGTCATCGGGCGATGGAAGCACAGTGAGCCTTGCCATACCTGCCATCATCAACGGGCGCTGGTGATGATGAGGGGGTAGGTATCCGGAGAGATTTGACTCCTTGATACTGTGTATGTGTAATAGGCATGGCATTTAAGGCTGGGTGGTTGGCAGTTGTTGACCGTTGGCTTGCTCGACCCCCTCCGTCGGGGGTCGTCATGTCGGGTTGCGCCTGTCCGGACCTGCTTGGAGTTGGAATCCGTCCCGTCCCGATAAGGCAATCGAGCTTCTCCACTCCACCACTCCAGGCTTGATCAGGGGTCTGTCGTCCCTTCCCATGCGGTTTGGGCCCCACTAATGGAAGTTGATGGAGATAGAGTTTATCTGGTGATTACGGGGGGCCCATACTGTCATCATGACTATAGTGGCAGCGGAGCGTCCGTCCTTGCCCCGAAGTCGATAGGCTCGGGCGAGTGGCTGAGTCATCTGCTTGGAAGCACGAGCCGTGCCCGGGTTCCGTCAGGTGGGACGACTTGTCCTCGCCCCCCATTGAGGGGTCGAGCGGGGCGTAGCGAATCCTCGACCCCCATTGAGAGGTCGAGCGGGACACGACCGGACCTCGACCACTCGGGGTCGAGCGAGTCGGGGCAGTGGCACGACCTTTGCGGCTGAGGCTAGACTGTCATGGGGGCGCTCTGTGACATCCTATGTCACAAAAAGTCAATTAACCTAGCCCTAATTCTAAACTGCTGGCTAATTAAAAATTAGATGTAATTAAGTTGCCAAAGAAAAAGGGAATTGAGTTAATTAAATCCAAATTTTGCCAAATGATAGCTTTTCACAAAATTCACAAAACTCAATGGAAGTGTGCCAATGTTTTTGCATGTTCTAGTGGGTCTTGTCAAGAATGAATTTTAGGGAATTTTATAGAATTTTTGGTAAAGGTTTAATACCCCTAAAAATTCCCTAAAAGCAGAAAAAGTTTCTCTATTCTAGGATTTCTCATAATTTTTCCATCGGGAATTTTAACTTGAGCCCAAAAGAAAACTTGGAGGGAATATTTTGCCAACCATGCACAAAAATTGGCATAAGGTTTTGAGCATGGGGACTTTGGAAATTTGGCAATATACAGTGGTACTGTTTTAGTCAAGGGAGAGTCAACAGAGTCTTTTTCCTTTGACCATTTGCGACACCGCACCGCCGTCCTCTCCCTCTGGCCGACGATCGGCGCCACCTGCTCCCTCCCCACTCCATCCACTATTCCACCTAACCACCCCTGTGCCACCGGTGCTGCATTGAAGCCGTTGCACCGCCGAGTCTCTCTCCCCAGTCCTCTCTCCCTCCCTCGGTCTCTCTCTCACCCGCTACAAGTGCAGCAGCGGCGGGAGCCCTCTCCCTCATTCTGTCGGCGCCTGCACACTGCCACACTTTCCCTTTGCCCTCCCTCAACACCCCAAGCTCCCCAGCATCACCTTTTCCTTTCGCTGGTGAGCGCAGCAGCAAAAACCGAGCCGCCCCTCTGTTTCCACCCGCCATGGGCGCCGCCGCGTCGAGCTCCAACTAGGCAACGCCCCCTCCTCTGCTTCATCACCAAATCGGTGCGCAGCGACCTCCTCTAGCAGCCCCCTAACCCTCTCCCCCTATCTCACTGAACCCTCATTGGAATTTGGAGAAGAACGGAGCCCCCCCGCCGCCGGAAGTCCACCCCCACGACGAGAACCCCACTCCAGCCATCTCCGTCGACGTCTTCCTCGATGCCGGCGACCCCTGCACCATGGTGAAGCTCCTCGACCCCCTCCCGAGCCCTCTTGTCCTATGTGCGTGACGCATGACGCCACCGAAGCCACCCCCTGCCTCCGCCGCCGCTGCCGACACCGTCCCGATCGCCGCCATCGGCCGGCGACCCCTTGGGGTTGCTCCCCGTCGCATGCGCGCCCGGATGGAGCCGGTCCCGAGCCACCTCCTCCACCCTCGAGCCATACAGCGAGAGCGCCGGTGAGCCTGGCCGCGCTCCGGCGAGCCCCGGCCAGCGCTCGCCACTATTCAAATTGCCAGTGGCAATTCCGTAAATAAGAGGAAACTTTAAAAAACTTATTCAAAAATCGATAACTTGAAAAATAAAGGTCAGAAAAATATGAAACCAATTTTGTTGGATTCAAAAAATTCCCCTCTATCGAAAAAGTAAGATGAGCTTTAAATTTATGAAGTGTGTTAATTAAAATAATTCACCAAAGTTGGAACCTTCCTAAGAGTAATAAATCCATAAGTAAAAATATATGACTGGTAGAATCATGAAAATGGGTCAGTAAGCATTTCATGCCATTCATAAACTTTTTGCAAAAGCAAATTTTCATTTTTATGCATATTTTTAGAGTTATTGCATAATCATTATATTTGGTAAATGATTTTTTTATAAATTCTCTGATCGGAATTTAGTTATGAGACTTTGCATGTCTGCTAAGTATGCCTTAACACACCCATTTAAAATACCTTGTTAATTCTCTAGCACCATAGGTATGCTTTTAATTGAGATTTAGGCAATATGCTTATTAATTGCCATGTCCTATACTTTCCTAATTAGAAGTTTGTCCCCTAAATTAAATAATGGCCGAGAATGTTATGAAAGCATATCATCTCATGCATGGGCATCATCTTGTCAATTCTATTTATTGGGGAAGTGCCATGAATCATCATACCAATCCTTACCTTGCATTACACTATATTGACTAGGAAGCGAGACCAGAAGCAAGGCCATGGCAAGCAACCCCGAGGAGCCCGAAGTTGAGCTAAACCTCATTGAAGCTACTAACTTCGAACAGTCCCAAGGCAAGCCCCGGTGCATACCTATTATTTAAGAGTCCTTTTTGGTTTACTCACAGTATAGAAATATTGTATTGTGCATTAGGTATAGGGCTTGGATGAAAACCCACTTGCATAACAACAAATGACCTATGGTTAGTCTAGGTTAGTAAGCCTTTTTGTTACCAAATGCTATGCTTAATCTAGTGGAGTCAATGATAGGTGGGGGAATCACTTGATACACTTATGCTTTACATAAAAAGATGAATTTGGTTAAAACTTGAGAACCTATCGTTGCAACTCTGCGAACAAGTATCGAACAGTACCAAGTGCATACCTTTATATGGGAATTGGTAAACCTAGTAACTTGGATGCCATATTGTTGGACAGATACACTCATCGATCCAGAGGTGATGTGAATGGCACGGTGGTTGCACGGGTTGGAGAACCGCTGGAGAGTGCACGGGTTAAGCCTCGCATACGAAGTACTATATCACGGGGAAGGACGTGTACTCTGGATCGATGGCCCCGGACCGATTTTATAGCAACTTTATGAATGGTGGCCGTACGTGTTCTTAAATGATACGTATGTCATGTACTTGGGTTGTCTCCTGCAGGATGTAAATCAATTCGAATTGCCGTCCCTCACGGTTATGAGTACCTCTTGTTTCGAGCAGTTGGCAATGATAATTCAGTAGAGAGGATGAATTATGATTCTGAATTTATTTACTCTATGGCTACATATTACTATGATGTATTATTCTTTATATTTGTACAACCCCAGTAGATAGCCAGGTTCAACTAAAGTTACTTTCCGGCAATAATAATTAAAGATCGGCAAAAGGATCAACTTGCAAGCGTAGAACTAATAGGTGCCTTTTATGCAAAATACAAAATGAGCCCGGTCAGCCCCCTGCATATTAGGAGTCAGTTTTAGAAAACCTTTTGCCGGGTATGTCTTGCGGAGTATATTAGATACTTAGGCTTTGCGATTTACCTTACTTTCAGGTTTCCCCCAGGCTACTTATTGTAACTGTTGTAACAAGATTGTGTGGGAAGGCGAAGAACCACATGAATGGACCATTGAGTGGGTTCCTAGTTCACCTACCCAAGACGAGTGAGCCATTGCCATAGGGCCGGCATGGTTTACTTAGGCTATCTATCATCGAGTGTACCGTGTTTTCATTTCCGCTTATTTATGTACTGAACCCAGAACATATGTATTGTAACGCAACTTAATTTACTTCCGCTATGACTCTTGAACTTGTAATATGTAATATTATCCTCTTAATGATGCATCGTTGTAAATGATGGATGTTCATGTGTGTATGCTATGTATGGTTACCTTGGTAATCATCTCTCGAGGCGATCCTGTACGGCACACTCTATATCTCGGTATAGGGATGTGACAGGTGGTATCAGGGCCAATTCGGGACAAGCAACACACAAATGAACATTTTAAAACTTGAACATCCGGTTTTTATGTCTTGCGGTGAGGTACAAACTAGTAGTGCCCATGTAAGGATTACTATTAGTAGGTGGCAAAGCTAACCCCGGGTTATGTTTGTTTAAATTACTTGCATCTACGGATTCTTCCCCGAAGGTATGTGCCTGTGCGCGGATCGGTTGCGCTATAAACACCGAATGCCTTCCGGGTGGGCAAAGACCTGGACCTTGTTTGATGCGCGGACCGATTGCGCTTAAATGTCGGCTGCCTTCCGGGTGGGCGAATACCTGGCCATACACTATCAATGTTATTTTGGCTTGTTTCTTTTAAATTTGATGTATTGTTTCTGAGATGAATCTTTTGCTGGTACACTAACCACATGTAGTAATTCACTTAGAAACGTGTGAGAGGTGTGTCTGCCACCGAATGGATCGATGTATATATTCGGTCAAGTTTCCTTTCTGTGAGGTCGTAGGAAATCGTCATATTGAGCATTTGGCATTCATGCATGCCACATGCATCATTCTTGCTAATTGTGTAAAAAGGTCACAAACATCACGAACATGTGAAATGATCAAGCCTTGGGCAATTTTTGAATCCCTATGGCACATAAACTACAAGTTTGAACTCAATCGGTAAGAAACCAATTTCTGCCAGAAAAGTCAGTTTTACTAAAATGAGCATAACTCCCTCAGTTTTAATCCAATGAAGGTGAATGAGTACTCAATGGAAATCGGATGAGTTCTCCTACAGGTTTGGTATAGTGGGGTTGTGTTCGAAAAATCTGGAAATGGGTCAAAACTGGCAAAAAGAGTAAGCTCTTTTGGAGTTTCAGAAGTTGCTCCATTTCTGTCCTCTGTCTTTGGATGATCATAACTCCCAAAAATATTATCGGAGGGAGATGTTCGAGTATGCGTTGGAAAGATAATGAGATCCTTCACAACTTTTGTGAAATGCCAAAAATTTAATTCGGCCCAGAAGCTAAGTGTTTCTGCATATCTCTGTTGGTTATGCTGTCAAGAAAGCAGAACTGCACATTGTTTTCATCGAGCTGATCGGGCACTATGTGTCTTTTCAATCAACCCTTATGCTATTTTGAGCATTTTTACTTAGTGGACAATTAAGTTTTGACTCACCCTTGCAAAAATTTATTCCGACAGATGGTTGTTGGCAAGCTCATGAAGGACCCCGAGCACCTTTCCGCACGCGTTCTCGAGTTGGAACGAGAACATGAAGCGCTGCAGTCCGCACTTGCCGCCCATGATGCCCAGCTCGCTGCTCGTGATGCAAAGGTTGCAGTGCTTGAGAACAAGCTGCACGCTAGCGAGTTGGAGCGGGCCGATCTTTTCGAGCAACTCCACGATGCTCAACTCATCATTGAGGGCGATGTTAGTGATCAGCTGCAAGAGCAGCTGAGCCAATGCAAAGCATAGCTCATTGCTGCCCAGGAGGAGAATTACTCTCTTCATGGACAGATTGATGCTCTCTTGGAAAAATGAGGTGAGCTCCAAGCGCAACACGCAGAAGCTGAAGATGAGCGGGACGTTATGGAAGGAAACCTCAACGACGCCATCGCACAGCGAGACCATATCATTGCGCAGCTCCAAGCTACCAATGCCCAGCTACACGCTGTCCTTAATGACCAACCCCCTGTACCACTTGCGGTGATCCCCCAGAGGACGCCGACTTGAGTGACGACGGGGATTTTGGTGTTGACTATGAGGCGCCCCTCGACAGGGATGACACGGACTTGGAGTCCGAGGGTGGTAGCCATGCCGCGTGACTTGTGGTTAGGCATTGGAGGTAGTAGCACGTCATATAGGGTAGGATCTCGTGAGGCATCGTGTTGAATGTTGGTAGTGCCGGTAAATAGTAAGTGTTATGGTGACCTAAGCCCTTCGAGATCATGTTGTTGTCGTGTTTTCTTAGTGATGTAACTTAAGACTTGTCATGTATCAAAAGGTTGCATCACATGTACTTGTGGTCTTATCGCAATTAATGTTGCCTCCTGTGTTTGGAACCGATGGAATTTAAGTGTCCCTCTTATGTCTTGCACCGTTTCATTGTCAACTTTTCAATTTAAGAGCAATATGAAGTTTTATTCGTTTCTATGTCCTAGCCTTATTATCATATTGTCTCATGTGATGATCGGGCTAACATGCATTTTTTTTCGTGTGGCAGATGGTGCAAACTCGCCATGGTGGAGAAAATCCCAGTAATGCTCCCGGTAGCTCGAATATCGGCGGATCCCAGCAGCCACCCCAGTCTCCACCCATGAATCCTATGGAGTAGCTCATCCACAACTAGAACGAGATGTTCCGTATGTTCATGGAAACCATGAATCGCCAAGGAGCTCAAGGGCCCCCACCCAGCAGCCCCAAGCCCCCCGTGAATCCTCCTACAGCGACGTTTGGGCAACTCACCCGCCCACTTTCAGAGAAGCCGGAGATCTACTGGAAACCGATAATTTCATTCGCACCTTGGAGTCGAAGTTTACACTTCTGAACTGCACCGTCCATCAGAAACCCCTCTTCACAGCGCAACAACTCCGGGGTTCCGCAAGTGCTTGGTGCGCAAGCTATACCGCCGCTCTCCCCAATGACCACAAATTACTTGGACGGAGTTTTGCACCGCCTTTCGTGCACACCACATTCCCGCCGGGCTTATGAAGCGCAAGCTGCAGGAGTTTCTCAACCTAAAGAAAGGCTCTAGAACCGTGCAAGAGTATGCACGGAAATTCAACTACTTGGCTCAGTATGCTTCATATCACACTGATATGGATGAAAAGAAGAAGGACTGTTTCCGTTCGGGCCTTACTCCAAAGCTGCAAGACCGCTTGGCGCAAGTTACCGTCGGCACGTTCAATGACTTGATGAGTGCCACCATTGTGCAGGAAGATGCTATCCGTGCTAATCAAGATGACAAGAAGAGGAAGCGTGCTATGGGAAGTTCGTCCGGTTCCGCACCACCCAAGTACAAGTTGGCAATCACCTTCTCGACTAGACAAAAGTTCCGAGCTACCGTACCGTCGGGAGGAGGATTTCGCCTGTCCTATTCGCAGCAGCACTCACGTTCCCATGGGAGCACCCAGCAGCCATCATTCGGTTCCCGTCCTCCGTAACAAACTATTCAAGTTGTGAGGTCCAGCTCCCCGCAGTCCTGCTACAACTATGGCCGTACGGGTCACTTTGCAAAAGAGTGTCATTTCCCGAAGCGCAATCAGGGCAACAACAACTCCAATACTTCCGGGAACAACAACAGCAACAACAACCACAACAGCGGCAATAACAATCGCAACAATGGCAATCGTCCCCAATCTTCTGCTCCTACTCATAAGAATGGCCGAGTCAACTATACCACGGTTGAAGAGATTCAAGTTGGAGAACCCGTTCTCGCGGGTATGTTTTCGATCAACCAACACTCCGCTATGGTTCTTTTTTATTCTGGAGCAACGCATGATTTTATTAGTCAAACATGTGTGAATCGAGTGAAAGTCACCCCCACCGCTATGGGAACACCGTACATCATCACGTCTCCCATCTTGAGTTGGGAGGAGTGCCACTTAAGTTAGGAAGCTGCCTATACTACACTTCGTTAATCATTCTTGAGGGTCAAGGCATTGATATAATCCTTGGTATGAGGTGGATGACTAAACATAAAGCCGTCTTGCACATCGAAGCCTAGGAAGTCCACTTAAACACACCCCTACATGGCCCGTCTGTTCTTCGATTACCATGTCCCAAAATGCCCACTTCTCAAGTGCATCATGTTGAAGGGGAAAAGATAGAGGATATTCTAGTGATACGTGACTTTCCCGACGTATTTCCAGATGATTTGCTGGGAATGCCTCTGGATAGGGATGTCGAATTAAAGATTGAACTCGTACCGGGTACGGCGCCTATTTCTCGTAGGCCATACAAAATGGCTCCTAATGAATTAGCAGAGCTGAAGGGGCAATTACAAGAGCTTATGGACAAGGGTTTCATTCAGTCGAGTTCATCTCTGTGGGGATGTCCCGCCCTCTTTGTGAAGAAGAAAGATAAAACCCTACGTCTGTGTGTCGATTATAGGCCTCTAAATGCCGTTACCATCAAGAACAAGTACCCTCTACCTCGAATTGATATTCTCTTTGATCAACTTGTTGGTGCCAAGGTTTTCTCCAAGATTGATCTCCGCTCCGGCTACCACAAAAAAAAATCCGAGC
Source organism: Eleusine indica (assembly GCA_030378355.1). Taxonomy (NCBI): domain Eukaryota; kingdom Viridiplantae; phylum Streptophyta; class Magnoliopsida; order Poales; family Poaceae; genus Eleusine; species Eleusine indica. The sequence continues at coordinate 44,519,565 of CM059500.1, forward strand.
TAAAGATATTCCAAAAACTGCTTTCTCTACAAGATATGGTCTTTTTGAATATCTTGTCATGTGCTTTGGTCTCACCAATGCTCCAGCTCACTTCATGTATTTGATGAATTCCGTTTTTATGCCAGAGTTGGATAAGTTTGTGATGGTCTTTATTGATGATATCCTCGTCGACTCCAAATCCGAGGAGGAGCACGCCGAACACCTTCGCATTGTTCTGCAATGGCTCCGAGATCATCAACTTTACGCAAAATTTAGCAAGTGCGAATTTTGGCTAAAGCAAGTTCCATTCTTGGGACATATCATTTCAGCGGAAGGTGTAGCTATTGACCCTAGCAAAGTTGAGAATGTGCTGAATTGGAAAGCTCCAAAGTCGGTCAAGCAAATTCGTAGTTTCCTTGGTCTTGGTGGCTACTATCGGAAGTTTATTCCTAATTTCTCGAGAATTGCCAATCCTATGACAAAGCTATTGGAGAAGGATGCTAAGTTCAAATGGAGCAACGAGTATGAGGAAGCATTCCGATTGCTCAGGAAGCACTTGACCACAGCCCCGGTTTTGGCCCAACCCGATGTTACTAAACCGTTCGATGTTTATTGTGATGCATCCGGCACCGGACTGGGCTGTGTACTTATGCAATAAGATCGTGTCATTGCTTATGCCTCTCGACAACTCCGAAGGCATGAGCAAAATTTTCCTACTCATGACTTGGAATTGGCATCCGTGGTCCTAGCATTAAAAACCTGGCGCCATTATCTTCTGGGTAACCTTGTCAATCTCTATACCGATCACAAAAGTCTCAAGTACATATTCACGCAGCAAGAACTGAACATGAGGCAATGTAGGTGGCTAGAATTTATCAAGGATTGTGAATTATAAATTCCCGGGAAGGCCAATGTGGTTGCCGATGCCCTAAGTCGGAGGGAGCAATGCAATCATGCAGTTGTTTGTTCTACAGAAGCTTCTAAAAATTCAGATCCTACTGAACCAAGCCTCTGTATCATCCCCTATGGATCCTTGCATAATCTAGCTCTTGTTCCTACCCTTCGCGAGGAAATCATTGAAGCACAGAAGAAAGACAAGGAATGGAATATATCCGCCAGAAATTAGGAAGGAATGAGGCTATGTGCTTCCGACAAGACGAAGATGGAGTGCTATGGTTCAACCGTCGTCTCGTTGTCCCAAAGAACAAGGACTTAAGAAAGAAAATAATGGATGAAGCTCACTTGTCCAAATATTCCATACACCCTGGTAGCAACAAGATGTACCGTGGGTTAAGGGAAAAGTTTTGGTGGACACGCATGAAGCGGGAAGTTGCTCGGTATGTCGCCAAGTGTGATACTTGTCAACGGGTGAAGGACGATCACTTGAGGAAGGTCGGTCTTTTAAATCCCTTAAAGGTTCCAGCTTGGAAATGGGAGGATATTGCTATGAATTTCATTGTTGGGTTACCCCTCACACCCAAGAAGCGCGATTCGATTTGGGTCATTGTGGACCGGTTGACAAAGTCTACTCATTTCATTCCCATCCATACAACCTACTCTTCCAAAAAGTATGTCGAGCTCTACATCACAAGAATTTTATGTTTGCACGATGTACCCAAGACTATAATCTCCGATTGAGGTCCTCAATTTATAGCTCTTTTTTGGGAGCAATTGCATTCTTGTCTTGGTACCACTCTTATTCGAAGTTCCGCTTATCACCCGCAAACAGGTGGTCAAACCGAAAGACTGAATCAATATTTGGAGGACATGTTGAGAGCCTATGTTATGGACAATCAGGGAAATTGGGAGGACTGTCTTCCATTCGTCGAATTCTCGTACAACAATAGCTACCAAGAGAGTTCGGGATGTCACCGTTTTAGGCATTGTATGGCCACTCCTGCCAAACACCGTTGAATTGGTCGAAATTAGGAGAAAGGATCAATTTTGGTCCAGATCTTGTTACTCAAGCCGAAGAGAAAGTGCGATAAATCCAAGCTAACATGAAAGCCGCACAATCCCGTCAAATAAGCTATTCCAACGAAAGAAGACGTCCACTGGAGTTCAAAAAGGGAGATCATGTCTATCTTCGGGTTTCCCCCAACAAAGGCATCTCTTGCTTTGGAATTAAGGGCAAGTTAGCACCCTGCTACATCGGACCCTTCCCGATCACGGAGAAATGTAGCGCGGTTGCTTATCGGTTGCAATTACTAGAGAATCTGACTCAAGTGCACAATGTCTTCCATGTCTCCCAACTCATGAAGTATTTAAAGCCTCCGGTCGACGTGGTCATTTCCGACACCGAGCAATTGGAAGAAGACCTCTCCTACCCCGAATACCCCGTCCGAATTATTGATCAAAAAGACCGGGTAACACGCAATTGCACCATCACCTTCTACAAAGTGCAATGGAGTCAGAACACTGAAGAGGAAGCAACTTGGGAGCAAGAGGAGTTTCTGAAAACCAACTTCCCCGAGTTCTTGACCTCGCAAATCCGGTAACCGCCCATGCCCCCCTCTCTTTCGTTTATCTTTTTGCAAATCTCAGGGCGAGATTTCTTTTAAGGGGGCAGTGTTGTGACATCCCATGTCACAAAAAGTCAATTAACCTAGCCCTAATGCTAAATTGCTGGCTAATTAAAAATTACAAGTAATTAAGTTGCCAAAGAAAAAGGGAATTGAGTTAATTAAATCCAAATTTTGCCAAATGATAGCTTTTCATAAACTTCACAAAACTCAATGTAAGTGTTCCAATGTTTTTGCATATTCCAGTGGGTCATGTCAAGAATGAATTTTAGGGAATTTTCTAGAATTTTTTGTAAACGTTTAATACCACTGTTCCGCCTAACCACCCCTGTGCCACTGGTGGTGCATTGAAGCTGCCGCACCACCGAGTCTCTCTCCCCGGTCCTCTCTCCCTCCCTCGGTCTCTCTCTCACCCGCTACAAGTGCAGCAGCGGCAGGAGCCCTCTCCCTCATTCTCTCGGCGCCTGCACACTCCCACACTTTCCCTCTGCCCTCCCTCAATGCCCCAAGCTCCCCAGCATCACCCTTCCCTTTTGCCGACGAGCGCAGCAGCTAAAACCGAGCCGCCCTTTTGTTTCCACCCACCATGGGCACCGCCGCGTCAAGCTCCAACTAGGCAACACCCCCTCCTCTGCTTCATCACTAGTGCGCAGCAACCTCCTCTAGCAGCCCCCTAACCCTCTCCCCCTATCTCGCAGAACCCTCATCGGAATTTAGAGAAGAACGGAGCCCCGCCGCCGCCGGAAGTCCACCCACGCGACGAGAACCCCGCTCCAGCCATCTCCGTCGACGTCTTCCTCGACGCAAGCGACCCTCGCACCACGGTGAAGCTTCTCAACCCCCTCCCAACCCCTCTCATCCTCTGTGCGTGACGCGCGACGCCGCCGAAGCCACCCCTGGCTCCGCCACTGCCGCCGACACCGCTCTCGGCCGGCGACCCCCTAGGGTTGCTCCCCGTCACATGCGCGGCCGGATGGTGCCGGTCCCGAGCCACCTCCTCCACCCTAGAGCCCTACGGCGAGAGCGCCGGCGAGCCCCGACCGACGTGCGCGCGTGCGCCACTGTTCAAATTGCCAGTGGCAATTCTGTAAATAAGAGGAAACTTTGAAAAAAAAATTATTCAAAAATCAATAACTTGAAAAATAAAGGTCAAAAAAATATGAAACCAATTTTGTTGGATTCATAAAATTCCCCTCTATCCCAAAAGTAAGATGAGCTTTAAAGTTAGGAAGTGTGTTAATTAAAATAATTCACTAAAGTTGGAACCTTCCTAAGAGTAATAAATCTATAAGTAAAAACATATAAGTGGTAAAATCATGAAAATGGGTCAGTAAGCATTTCATGCCGTTCCTAAACTTTCTGCAAAAGCACACTTTCATTTTTATGCATATTTTTAGAGTTATTGCATAATCATTATGTTTGGTAAATGAATTTTTATAAATTCTCTGATAGGAATTTAATTATGAGACTTTGCATGTCTGCTAAGTATGCCTTAACACACCCATGTAAAATACCTTGTTAATTCTCTAGCATTAGAGGTATGCTTTTAATTGAGATTTAGGTGATCTGCTTATTTATGTACCAAACCCAGAACATATGGATTGCCCCCGAGCGAATCGGAGAGTCGTTCAGGGGATTTTAATGTAGGTGCGAGCGAAAGGCACGAAGTCATCTGTGGGTTGCCTAGTTTACGTGAGAGAGGTGCGCGCGAGCGCACCCGACTAGTGTAGCCCTCAGGCTGGGGCACGAGTTTCAGTGAAACTCGGATCTCATCTTGATATAGCGTGAGATGGTTAGTTTGCCACTCGATAAGGGTGCGCGCGAGCGCACCCGTCGGGTGTAGCTCCTGAACCGGAGGGGGAGTTTGGTTGAAACTCACGCTTCGGCTTAATTCGTCGTGATAATGTTAGGTTGTTCGTCCGTTGGGGTGCACGCGAGCGCACCCGTCGGATGTAGCCCATGAGCCAAAGAAGGAGTCCGTGCGGACTCGTTCTTTGGCTTTATGTATCTGAAACAATCACGGGGGTGCCATGGGACCCGTGTTCCTCGGGCTCCATCCCCTAGGCTGGGCAGACGGCGTAGGGTGTCATGGAGGAGGGTTTGCCTAAAAAGGCGGGTCATGGCGCTATCGACATGACAGATCTCTTCTCTCTTTTTGTCGTGCAGCGCGCGAGGGATCTTTTGATAGGGCCCAGATCTGGCGCGCTATGCGTCAGGGGAATTCGAGGCCAGTGCCCTGCTCTAAGGTGAGCTCCTTTCTCTTTCTTATGGCGCGGTGCACGCGACACCGTCGGTGACGCCAGGTTTTTGTTCCCATGCGCCATGCAAGAGCCCCTCGTGAGGCTTGGGCCTAGCTTAGCTATTTAAGGGCACAACTGAGTAATGTTCTGCTTCATTCCCACACCTAGCTTTACATACCGAGCTCTGGGATACCTAGGGCATGACCGACTCTCGCTTAGTGGTCCGTTATTCTCATGGCTGCCGGATGCGATGATATCCCTGGCGATGAAGACGGGGATAAAAACCCGCTGATAGCTAGTTCCCGGCTGCCCTGATCAGGATCGACTCGCTTGGCAATGCGATCCGGAGCTCATGAAGCATAATCATCAATCTCCTCGGAAGACCCCGTGCCGGCACAACAGGTGCCCGTACAGCCAGATGACTTCTTCGGGCTTGATGTCTCTTTTGGCCCAACGCTACGTGAGGACGTGCTGGTCATGTACGAAGAACGGCCGCGCCAGCCGCTACTCCACCTTGTGCACACGCACGCTGCACCGTCGGCTCCACGCCAGCCGGTCCGCTCCGTCCCCGAGCACCCAGACCTCGATCGTCGCCTTCGATTCAAGGTCGGCGTAGTCGAGGAGGCCCAGCATCCCGCGCACATCGATCAGGTATCGGCTGCCTCACGGTCGAGCGGCCACCGGGAGGGGCCGGGTTGACCAGCGTGATGGCGCCGCCAAGGACTGTGTTGTCACACACGCACAACATCCCGTTGCACGTGCCCACCAACGTCGTGTCGAAGGGGTAGTAGCTACCGGGCTCCCAGGCCCACCACATGTAGTGGCCTTCGTCTATAGGCCGGTGTCTCGCGTAGTTTCTTCACAACCCTCTGCTAGTGTAGTTTCCCTGATGAGGTGCACGAAAGATGTGTACTTGTTGCCGACGAAGACGAGAGGCATGACACGGTCTTTCGTCTTTGGCATCCGCTCGTCGATGACTTTGCGCTAGTGCCAGCTGACGAGGAGGAGCCTCCATCAGGAGATCGGCGGGACGCATAGCAGGATCTCCACCAAGGCGTCGTTCAAGATGCCCCAACACTCGTCCATCATCGGGATTGCAGCTTCTCTGTTAGTCGGCGCTGCAATATGCTTCTCTCTACTCCTCTGCCCCTCGAACACTCATCGAGTCACCGTATGGACGTGTTCACCTCTTTTAATAAAGTATATACTAGCAATGTGCCCGTGCGTCGGGCTTTAAAATCTCAAGAACCAAATTATAGACATGCTTGATAATATTAAAATTTGAAATTATTAAATTATTTATAATATACTTTTTCCTAAAACTCTTTAATATATTTAATATTAAATGTTTAATATTTTTGAATTTACGTCATTGCCAGTTTATTTTATATAAGATTTTTATTGTTTTGGTCTCTTTTAATGTGTTATTTTATCTCTTTTTTCTGCTATCCTTTTTTATGCATGCCAATACTTTTTATATAATATATATTTATAAATATAATGTAATTTTTGTTGTTGTTTGCATCAAATAAAGTGTTATGATAACCAATGTTTGGTTGTAGGTTTTGAGAAAAAAAACCTAAATTAAGGTTACGACTATTAGAATTTGATTTATTTGAAGTCCTCTATTTCATGGGCTGGTCCAAATAACATTTTTTTCTGTTTGTGTTTGATTACTACGATCTACAATTTGGGTGGCTTTCTGTTCGGCGTTCACGTGCTCATGTCGCTTGGTTCCTATTCTCCCATCCACCTGCTTCTAGAGCAGGCGTAGCTTGCTCCCCACCAATCTTCGCCCTGTGCCTGTGTTATCATCGGCGTCGCTGGACCAGGAGCCGAGCACGTGGCCGGCATGGTCAGTGTCAATCGTCTTCGCCCCTCCCATCGGTTCATGATCCTAGATTAGATGGATCAGAGGCAAGATTGCGGTGGCACGGGAGTACCTCCTGCTCTCTGGCATCTCGCGATTTGCTTTTGTCGTCTCGTCCGACGAGCTTCCCTTGTTTTTTGGATGCTGGTCGTTTGATTTCATCAGGAGTTCTTGATCCGGATCAAGGAGTTCAATCGGACAACTCAGATGTTGTACGCAGAGCTTTCTCCTTGCCCGAGAGCTCTGACGGCAGTTTCCAACATGACGTCCGTGGCGGAAGTGTCTGGCCGTGTCAATGTATTTGTCTTCGTATGCTCTGAGTTCGAGCATCGAGTCGTATTTGTTCTCTGAGTTAGAGCCGAGTCCTAGTGCAATTAGAGTATTGCACCGATTCTGAGTCAATGTATTTGTTCTCGTGTGCTGGTATTTGTTTTTACTTTATGGAACACTTGAGTCAATACCGAGTCATCCTGTGCACCGAACCTGAGTATGACTCGTATTTTTTTTATAGAATACCGAGATCAATTCTAAAACCTTATGCAATACGGAGTCATCTGTTGTAACCTTGTATAATACTATGCAACATCGTATAGACGTGTTCACCTCTTTTAATAAAGTATAGAGATAGAGATATGCGGTTGCTAATATGATATATATTTAGTATGCGCTTGCTAATATAATCCATGGTCCGATCTATCATGTTTGATGTCGGAACAGATTTATGTTTCACATGAACGTGACTACCCAAGCTGACCACTAGTAGAAAGGAAATCTAGTAAGATCATCAAAGGGGAAAAGAACGTTTATGTGAAACAAACAATAATGATCCGGAGGGTAGACACATAATTCTATGTTACATGTAAAGCATAATATATGTGCGTGAACATATATATATTAAAAAAGACAATTTTGGGCACCTGAAAATACAAAAAAGAAAAAAATTGTAGGCAAAACTGTATAGCATAAAAGTATATATACGACCCAAATGGAACTAGGGATGAAAACGATGGGAAGAAGCCTCATTTTTTCAGTTTCATTTTTTTAAAAAAGCAGAATTGTAATGAATAAGGTATTGATATTACTTAAGAGCCGATAATAAAATTATTGCAGCTAAAACATGTTGTATCAATCAGGAATATTAATTAACAATCAAAAACTTGAACTGTAGCAATGTCACATCAAGTATGCAAAGATTGAGTAGGTATAGTAGGCTCTATAGTAGCAAATCAACATATGTGATGTGTATGAATAAATTAGGGATCTCTATGAATATAGGATTGTTTATGAAAAAAAAAGAGAAATATCAAATTACATTTAGGGTCGTTTGATATATGCCTTTCAAAAAAAAGAGAAATTTGGCTGTGGACACTCTTCAATCCTGACATTTGCTATAGAACACCAAGATATGTTTTATTTACTGCAGAACACTAAGATACAGCTAGACATCATGTACAACAGCAAATAAAGCATGTTTCAGTATCTTATAACAAATATCATGTTTATATAGTGCCCATCAACAAATTTTACTTATGTAAAATAGCTGGTTGGCTACAATCATGGTAGTCAAAATGGTAAATTCCGATAATTTGTGCGCACTATAACAGAAACATTTCGAAGCGGTGGGAAAAGATGTAAAATTATTTGAGTAAAATACATTGGCAATCAAAGACCTGAATTTGCATTTTAATAGTTCGGGTACCTAGCTAGGTGTCAGGGGTAAGGATCAGGGTGCCACGTGGCACCGCCTAAGAGCTCACACGCATCGGACTCAAAAGGACCCGCTGGATCGCCACTGAGGCACCGCCAGCATGGGCCCCCACAGGGAGCGCCCCCATGACAGTCAAGACAACAGTATGCCCCCCCCCCCCCTTAATCACCAAATAAACTCTATCTCCGTCAACTCTCATCAGTGGGGCCCGAACCACAATAGGACTGGACGAACGACCCCTGACCAAGCCTGGAGTGGCGGAGTGGAGAATCTCGATTGCCTTGTCAGGACGGAACGGATTCCAACTCCAAGCAGGTCCGGACAGGCGCAACCCGACACGACAACCTCCAACGGAGGGTGTTGAGAGAACCAATGGTCAATAACTGCCAACCACCTAGCCTTAAATGCCATGCCCATTACACATACACAGTATAAAGGAGTCAAATCTCTCCGGATACCTGCCCCCTCATCATCACCAGCGCCCGCTAACGATGGCAGGTATGGCAAGGCTCATTGTGCTGCCATCGCCCGATGACACATCTAATGGTGATGGTGTAGGATGACTTGATGGACAGCTAGATTGAACCTTGCTTGAATGACGTGGCAATGCCCATGCTGCACCTCCCCGCGCAAAGCGGAACACGTCGACTACAGGAACAAGGGGAGGCTCGACCCGACGACGGAGAACGGGGGCATGCTCGGACACAGTACTGCCCCTCTGACGTAAGACCAGGACGATAGGGCCCGCAAGGATCAAAGACCAAGCCGTCGACTAAGGACTTCGCCGTCTTCGGCACGCCTCCACCGACTCATCACGTGTAGAAATCTCTCTCTCTCTATCTATCTCTGTAACGTGGGTCCTTTCCCCTTGAAGTATAAAAGGGGAGGCTCGCGCCTCTTTTAGAGAGAGGAAAAAAAAGAAAACAATCACAACACCCACGACAACAATAGCGACCGCACACACACCACTCGCACCTGAGACTTGGAGCACACTCCTCTCTCACCACCGTTGTACTCCATCACCGGAGCAAGTAACACGAGCTGGCCAGAGAACTGGACGTGGGGGGCTTCCCCGAACCAGTATAACCCCCCGTGTCCTCTTGATTAACCATCACCGAGCCCGAAACACGCATCCCTGTGAACAAATTCTACTAGTCAGTGATCTAAATACTGACAGTTGGCACGCTTGGTAGGGGGGCTTTGCGCGTTTTGCTTCACCACTTCCCGGTTCAGATGGCCACTTCCTCCACCTTCTGGGCTCCTGGTAGCAGCATGTTCTTCGGGAGCCTGGAGTTCGTTGCTACCGCAGACCAGAAGCTGCTATACGTCAGCATTCCGGCATCTTCGCCGCCCCTAGTCCAAGCGCTCGGCCCCTTGGCGACGCGTCCATGGTGGCTGGAGGATGCGAACGACACGCTCGACTTCATAGTCGCAGGAGATGGCACCTTGGAGCTTGTCGATGAGTCACTCCCGGATCCTATCACGATGGCCGTTGCAGTTGCCGACGAGGCGATGTGTGTGGTTCAACTCAAGCCGGCCAGGCTGCACGTCACCGACCGCTCCGTGGCATCGTCCGATTACGGCGACCAGCTATGGCTCCATCTGGAGCATTACTTAGGCCCTACACCCGATCCGGAAGACCTCCCGCACTTCATGTTCGCGTTGGCGAATATCCACGGGCAACTTCTCAAAGAGGAGCCCCTCCGCCTGGACGGGCTCACCAAAACCCCTTCGGAGGGCTACCCATGCGGCTTATGGAATGCTGCAATGTGTTTCCAAAGCGCGACCACACAACTCGCGGTTCCCACCTTTGCGGGCTCTGGGTTTGTCGGTGTGATCGAGCGTCCGGATGAGTCTCTCTTCGACGTCCTCGACGTGGGGTCAATGGGAGACTCTAGCTCCGAGTCCGAAAGCTACGCGGAAAGCTGCGACACCCCGCGAGGGTGCAATATTGTGCAGTTTGCACCTGTCTCAGCTGTGAGGGGTGCCGGGACCTCGGCCCTCGGAGCGATGGCGAATTCGGGGACCCCCGCCCAGGCAAACCCGACGATGGTCGGGAACCCACAGGCCGCACCCTGCCCGGATGACCTTCAACAGTGGTTGAGGGCTAGGCGGGCGAAGCTGGAAGAGACACGGCGCCAGCTCGAGCACAAAAATGAGGAGATAGACCACGAGCTAGCCCGTTCTGGCACAGGCGGACGCGCTCACGCCATGGCCCACGACGTCTTTCAGCGCATCATCGCCGATGATCAAGGGCCTCCACAGTTTGCTCGCGTGGGACAAAACATAGCGGCAGTTGTCGCCCTGCTCAATACTCTCCCTGAGCCCACAACGCTAGAGGACCAGCAGGCTCAGCGAGAAGTCACAGCTCTTCTAGCTAAGGCCGCCGAGCTCCAAGCGGCGAGCTCACAACAGTGTGCCGCTCAATCTAGCCAACAAATCTCCACGTCTAGACGTACGGGAGGAGGCAGCGCCACTGGTTCGCAACAGTATTCGGTTGAGCAGCCAGCCTCGGCTGGAGGCGCACCTAAGAAATCCTCGGTCCACGACCGAGTTGGACCCCACCGCGAGGGAGAGCGGCGGAACCAGAAAAAAGGCCGTCAACCACGCCGCGGAGGCCGGTACGACGACACTGATGAGGAGCGGAGCCCGAGCCTGAGCCCCCCTAGGCCATGGGTCTTCAGCTCGCGAATCCTCATCGCCGAGTTCCCTCAGTGCTTCCGGGCGCCTGTGACCATCACCAAATACACGGGTGAGACGGACCCCGACCTTTGGCCTGAGGATTACCGCCTTGCGTGTCAAGCCGGGGGAGTCATCGATGACCTCGCCATCATCCGTAATCTCCCGCTGTACCTCACCGGCTCGGTCCGTGCTTGGCTTGAGCATCTCCCCGAGGGTCAAATCTACGACTGGGGCGACCTAAGGAATATTTTCGTCGGAAACTTCAAGGGGACCTACGTCCGACTGGGCATCTCCTGGGACCTCAAGAACTGCCGGCAGAAAGCTGGCGAGTCCCTTCGAGACTACATTCGGCGCTTCAGCAAGAAGTGCAACGAACTACCTAACGTGGGTGACGCGAACATTGTTGGGGCCTTCATCTCAGGCACAACATCAGAATAGCTCATCCACGAGCTGGGCCGAAGGGGTCGCGCACGAGCTCCTAGACATCGCCACGAGCTTCACCTCCGGCAAGGAATGCGTGGGAGCGGTCCTCCAGCGCACGCCAGAGAGCAAGGGCAAAGGCAAGCGGGAGGAAGGAGTCGGCATTCGACCGCCCGAAGAAGAAGAAAAACAATCCACGGGCAGGGCGCGACCCCATCGTTGCTGCTGCCAAGGCCAGCAGCAGGGGAGACGCTGAACCACTTCGAAAAAAAGTGGAACGGCCCATGCCCGAGCCACGGTTTCCCTATCAAGCACCTCCTTAAGGACTGCTCTATGATGAAGAAATTCATTCGAGAGGAGGCGAAGAAAGGGGATCCAGGGAAAGGGTCGGAACCAGGGGTCCAGGACCCTGCGGACGGTGACGACGAGCCGGGAGGACCAGTATTCCCCAACCCCAAAGCTTGCCATATGATCTTCACAAGACCCGAGTCCTGAGGAAGTCGACGCACCGCCAAAGTCGAGCGTCGCGCGGTTTTTGCAGCCGAACCCGCCATACCGGATTTCCTCAAGTGGTCAGATTTGCGGATCATGTTGGATTGGTCGCATCACCCCCTGCACATACCGCGACCGAGTCGATACCTGCTCGTGGTCGACCCCATCATCACTGAGGTCCGTCTCACCAAGGTGATGATGGACGAGGGCAGCTGCATCAACATTTTGTACGCCGACATGCTCGACCTGCTCGGGGTCGACCGATCGCGCCTTTAGCCGGCTGACGCGCCCTTCCACGGGATCATCCCAGGGCGACAAGCCATGCCCCTCAGGCGGATCAGCCTGCCTGTCACATTCTGGACTCCATCCAACTTCCGGATCGAGACCCTTGTCTTTGAGGCTGTCGACTTCCCAGGGGTGTATCACGCTCTCTTGGGACGTCCGTGTTACGCCAGACTCATGGTCGTACCGAACTACACCTACTTGAAGCTCAAGATGTCGGGCCCTAAAGGGGTCATCACCGTTAGCGCATCCCTTCTGTGTGCCTTCCAATGCTAGACAGAGAGCGGCAACCTCCCGACGGCGACAGTGGCCTCCGCCGGGGAGCTCGAGACTATCCACACCCACCTCGAGGAGGGGGCCCCCAACGCTAGTCACAAGAATGCCTTGTTCAAGCCTGCGGAGGACACCAAAGAAGTGCAGATCGACCCCGAGGGCAACAAGGAGAAGACGATGAAAGTGGGGACACCCCTTACCCCTAAATAGGAAGGCGCGCTCATCGACTTTCCCCGTGCTAACACCGACATTTTCGCGTGGAGGCCCTCGGACATGCCTGGCATACCGAGGGAAGTCGTTGAGCACTCCTTGAACATCAGGTCGGGCTCCAAACAGGTGAAGCAATGTCTGCACCGCTTCGACGAGGAGAAGCGCAAGGCAATCGGAGAGAAGATAATGAAGCAACAGGCGGTCGGGTTCGTCAAGGAGGTGTGCCATCCCGAATGGGTAGCTAATCCTGTTCTTGTATGAAAAAAAGAATGGGAAATGGAAAATGTGTGTTGACTATACAAGCCTGAATAAGGCATGTCCGAAGGATCCTTTTCCTTTGCCGCACATAGACCAGATAATTGACTCAACGGTGGGATGCGAAACCCTCTGTTTCCTGGATGCCTACTCCAGGTACCACCAAATCACGATGAAAGAATCGGACTAACTCGTGACATCTTTGGTCATGTCATTTGGCTCTTACTGCTACGTAACGATGCCCTTCGGGCTCAAGAACGCCGGTGCAATGTTTCAGCATTGCATGCAACGGTGCTTCGATCATCTGATTGGCCACACGGTTGAAGCCTATGTGGACAACATCATTGTCAAGTCCAAAAAGGCCGACACCCTCGTAGCCGACCTCGAGCGCGTCTTTGCCAAACTAAGCGCAAACGACGTCAAACTAAACCCCAAGAAGTGCATTTTTGGCGTCCCAAGGTGCATGCTCCTCGGGTTCGTTGTTTTCCAACGAGGCATCGAGGCCAATCCCGAGAAAATCTCCACGATCAAGAGGATGGGTCCGGTCCAGAATCTCAAGGGGGTGCAGTGGCTCACGGGCTGTCTGGCGGTGTTGAGTCGCTTCGTCTCGCGCCTTGGTGAGAGGGTGCTTCCGCTATATAGGCTCCTGAAGAAGTCCGACCGGTTCGAGTGGGCCCCCGAGGCGTAGTCCGCCCTCGATGACGTCAAGCGTATTTTGAGCGGCGCACCTGTGCTAACACCCCCGGTCCCGGGAGAGGTGCTGCTGCTATACGTAGCTACGACGACTCAAGTCACAAGCTCAGCGCTCATAGTTGAGCAGGAAAGAGAGGGGCACACCCTCAAAGTCCAACATCCCGTCTACTACATTAGCGAAGTCCTATCCAACTCGAAGACTAGGTATCTTCAGATCCTCAAGATCCTCTACGCGGTGATGGTGGCAAGGCGCAAGCTCTGACACTACTTTGACTCCCACCCGATTCATTTCCTCTCCGAGAAGTTATATAGAACAGGGACTCGGCGGGCAAGATCACCAAATGGGTGCTCGAGTTGATGGGACACAATATCACGTACCAGCCTCAGGCGGCCATCGAGTCCAAGGTCCTCATCGACTTCATGGCGGAGTGGACTGAGGCGCAACTCCCGCCCGCTCCAGTCGATCAGGAATACCGGGTCATGTACTTCGACGGATCGCTCATGCAGACAGGGGTAAGCGTTGACCTCGTCTTCATCTCTCCACTCGGGGTATGTATGAAATATCCAATTCGTTCACATTTTCCCGCATCGAACAACGTTGCCGAGTACGAAGCGCTTGTTAACGGGCTCAAGATTGCCATCGAGCTCGGAATCCGACGGCTGGAAATCCGGGGTGACTCCCAACTCGTGGTTGACCAGATCATGAAAGAGTCTAGCTGCCGGACCGATGCCGTGGCACTCTACTGTTAGGAAGTCCGCAAGCTCGAGAATAAATTCGATGGGCTGGAACTCAATCACATCCTGTGATGCCTCAACGAGGCGGCTGAGACGTTAGCCAAAATGGAATCTAGGTCGGGAGCAGATCCCTCTGGGATTCTTCGCAAACGACCAACACCAGCCTTCGACTCGACCCAAGCAACCTACAGGGCCTAAGGAGAGGTCGAGTGATTCCGCTGAACCCGACCCGAGGGCTGAAGAATCGCCCTCGATGGCCCTACAACTCGCGGACGTGATGAAGATCGATCGACCAAGCAACTCGAGCGAGCCGGACGACCAGTCGGACAATCCGGAGGTTGAGCGAATTGACCCCCAGGTCGAGCGAGCCGAGCTCCCACACGACTGGAGAGTTCCGTGCATCAAGTTCTTGGCTCGGGGCACACATTCCACTGACGGGACTGAGGCCAAACGACTCTATCACACGCCAAGTCTTTCATCTTGATCAACTGGGAACTCTACAAGCGCAGCGTCACCAAAGTTATGCAGCGTTGTATCCCCATCAGCGAGGGCATCAAGCTGCTCGTCGATATCCATGGGGGGTCTGTGGCCTTCACGCCGCGCATCGAACCCTCGTCGCCAAGGGTTTTACTGGCCGACTATCATGGGCGATGCAACCTGCATAGTCAAAAACTACAAAGGTTGCCAGTATTATGCCTGCCAGACGCATCTTCCGGCTCAAGCCCTTCAGACGATCCCCCTCACATGGCCCTTCATGGTCTGGGGTTTGGATCTAGTCGGCCCGCTTAAAAAAGCGCCTGGGGGCTACACCCACTTGCTTGTCATGGTCAACAAGTTTACCAAGTGGATCGAAGCACGCCCGCTAGTGAAAATTCGGTCCGAGGAAGCGGTCGACTTCTTCCTCGACATCATCCATCGATTTGGGGTCCCAAACTCCATAATCATGAATAATGGAATGTAATTCACGGGAAAGAAATTCCTAAAGTTTTGCGATGATTATTGCATCCGCGTCGACCGGGCCACCGTCGCTCACCCCAAGGAAAAATGGTTAGGTCGAGCGAGCAAATGGCATGATACTCCAAGGGTTGAAGCCCCAAATCTTTGACCCGACCATCATTTTTAACCGCCTGAAGCAATTCAGCAGTCGATCGGGGGCTGAACTCCACGTCGTACTGTGGAGCCTACGTACGACCCAGAGTCGTGCAACGGGCTTCACGCCCTTCTTCATGACCTACGGGTCCGAGACGATCTTGCCCATCGACCTGGACTATATTGCGTCGTGAGTGCGCGCGTACGATGAGCAAGGCAACGAAGCAGCGCTCCAGGATGCAATGGATCAAATAGACAAGGCATGAGATGTCGTGTTCCTCCATTCGGCCAAGTATCAACAAGCGCTCTGCCGCTATCATGACCGAAACGTAAGAGACAGAGGCCTCCTCATGGACGATCTCGTTCTGTGTAGAGTGCAAGACAACAGGGGTCGACACAAGCTCCCACCATCTTGGGAAGGACCATACATCGTCTCTCGACTCATCCGACCCGGCACGTACAAGTTGAAGACCATGGAGGGCGACAAGTCAAGAACACGTGGAATATCTCACAGCTACGTAAATTCTATCCCTGGCTTTCTGTTTCTTGCGATCCTTACACGCGTTGCTCGCTCCTAAACGACACCCGACCCCTCTCAAGGGATCAAGCGTTGCTCGGGGGCTAGAAGGGCACAGCGGACCCACACGGCACGCCTTTGTTTTGCTTAAAACTTTCCTCATTTTTCTTAATTTTTTTCTTTTTTCTCGGTCTCGAGCTTCTCCATACTGGCAAACAAAGTAGGCCACGGGTGAAGGGATTCACAGTCGAGCCGGTCAGACAGGGCAATGTCGTGCTTGCCCCAGTGGCCACCGGCAAGACTAAACTTCCAAAGCACCCGGGGGCTCAAACTTTGCAAGCCAAAACAGGGGAGGTAGCAGGCTAAGCGCACAAAATAGTTTAATCGACTGAAACTAAGATTGTTTAAGGCCACCATGGGCCATCGAAATTAAACAGACACTAGTTCAAACTTAAACTATTACAAGGGCGTGATGACCCACCAAAACAACTAGAGTAACTAAAGCAAACACTGACTAATTTTCCTCCTCAGCTTTAGGGAGCGCCTCCTCCTTGTACGCGCGAGCCAGGACGTCGACGTGAGAGGCGATACGGACACGGATCGCCTCCATATGCACGGGAGTGTGCCCTTCAATGTGACCCACGCTCAGGGCCTCGAACTCAGCTTCGACCAGGTCAAAGTGGGTGGAGAACACACTTAAGGTGGTACGCACACCCTGATGCACGCCCCGCCTGATCCACTCACGGCCTGCCTCCATCAATCTCCCGACTCGTTCAGCGGGAGCGGCATTGAGAGTGAGGTCCACCTGAAGCTCCGACACCGCTCGACCCATTAGAGCACGAAGCGCGCCCTTCTCCTCGACCTCCTGACGAAGGGAGTCCTCGACCGCCACCAGCTTTGACCCGAGGTATGCGCAACACCCACCAAAGTCAACAAACCGAAAGGAGACGGCATGTAAGGTAAGGGGGTGTGAAAAGTTTACCTTCCTCCCTCTTATGAGAGGCCTGCAGCTCTGACAGGTAGCCAGCGGCGGAGTCCTGAGCCGCCTTGTCCGCCTCCCCGCGATGCAGCTTCTCCTGATGTAATGTGAACTCGGCTTATTAACCTCCGCAACGCTGAACGCAGCCTATGCCACGACCCCATCCCGCTCCTCTTGAGCAAGGGCGAGGTCAAGTTCCGCTTTGATGAGCTGACACCCGACTTGCTCCAAAGAGGCCTCCAGTTCGACCAGCCTCGTGCCGAGATCCTCCCCAAGCCGACGCTCCTCCTCCAGCTCCTGTTGGGTGCCAGCCAAGGCCTGAAGGGATGCCACGGCTGAGGCCGCGCACTCGAGCCTCAACGCCTAGCACGTGACGAGGACCCAAAGCTTGCGAGGTGCATGAATCCTCCATTGACTTGAGCCCGCCCGCCACCGGTGCGCTCGTCCGCCGACAGAGGCGGGACTCCGCGACCACCAGCGCTCGCAATAGCTCCCGCACCAACAACGGCGGGGATCGAGGTCTCGACAAGTGCCAGAACAGCGGCCCCGTTGCCTCCGCCCGCCGCAATGGCCGTCACCATGACGCCCCCTAGAGCGCCACTTCTGACGCCCTCGACCTCCGTCATGGGCATGACCACCCCAGAAGCTGCCTCGACCGCAGCGGCCGTCGCGGCGTCACACGCCCGTGCCTCCTCTGCAGCGGCCATCGCGGCGTCTTGCGTCCGTGCCCCCTCCACGGCGCCCACCTTGAGCTGCTTCATGAGGGACAGCTTAGGTCGGCGAGGATCTTGCCCCAAGGCCCGTCGTTTCTTGACCGGCGCATCACCGCTCACCGGCTTGTCTCGTGGGCGCTTCTCCCCAGCCGCCGCGGGAAACGCGTCCTTAGCCACGACAACGACAGGCGGCATCTCGACACGTGCCGGCTCAACCTCCTGCTCCAGCTCCACCGGCTGGACCACTCCCTCAATGGGGGAGCCCGCCGCTGGAATCCACACGCCGAAAACATTCCCGGTTGGCGCTGGCGAACAGGGCTCCTCCGCCGATCCCGACCGGCTCAGTGCTACCTCTTCTACCAGGTGGTGGCCTGTAAGGGTCCCCAACCCGTCCGGAGGCTGCGAGATCAGAGACGACCCCATCCTGAGAGTCGGGCATGCAAAGGACCCGTAGCCAAGGCTGACCGCCAGCCCAGCGTTGCAGCTGAGGTCGTCATCGTCATCGTCGTCGTCGCCACCACCATCACCATCATCACCGCCTTCACCATCATCATCACTATCATCGTCACCACCGCCATTATCACTGATGGCATCCTCGAACTCGCTCAGGGCCTCTCGGTCATCGGAGGTGTCCCCATCCTCAACCTCCTCCTCCTCCTCTATTGACTCAGTCGACGGAGTGTTCGGGTTCTCACCCCTCTGCTCCTTCTCCTCCCACAGCGCCTGCCACTGCTGCGACCTTTCTTCCTTCTCACGCTTGGCCCAGACGTCGGTGTCCTTCCTCTTCCGTGCCTCCCGCTTGGCGTCTCGTCGTTCCACGACTCTGAAGCGGTTGGCGGTCCTCTCGGCCCCCCTCCGATAGCTGAAGG
Organism: Eleusine indica; assembly: GCA_030378355.1. Taxonomy (NCBI): domain Eukaryota; kingdom Viridiplantae; phylum Streptophyta; class Magnoliopsida; order Poales; family Poaceae; genus Eleusine; species Eleusine indica. The sequence goes on from CM059500.1 coordinate 44,538,093, forward strand.
GAAGGGGTCTAGACGAAGCACACCCACGAGGACTAAAAAAAATGGGGGAGAAAGGAATCCACGGGCCAAACGCGGTCATGATAACAAATGTGGGAGGCGGAGGACAGTATACCAGCAAGGGAACAGAAATTCTCACCACGTCGACCGCTCGAAGGTTGAGACACATCATCGGCCCATTTGAAACAGGCCAGGCCTGCGCACTGGGCCCTAGAGCCGCCCCCACCCGCTTCACCACCTCGTTGTCAGACAGCAACTCCTCTGCCATCACATTGTCTGACACGTCGCGGTTGTTGGTGTCGATGAGGAACATGGGGAGCCAACGATGACACAGTGTCGTCGAGTCCGGATCCCTTGAGATGAGCAATGGCGTTGAGCGCACTCTCGATCCACTTCTTCCTACTCTTCCCATTCCCCCAGTGCCAGTTGTCCCGGGCCTCGACGATGTCGTGGCCGGCGAACTCGAGAAGGGGATGGATTTTGTCGTTGCGCAAGTAGAACCACTTCTTGTGCCACCCCGAGTTGGCGGTTGGGGTGGGCATTGTAAGGTACTCCCCCTCCCCCGTGCGCTTGCCTCGAAGCCGGATGCCCATGCACCCGATGGTGCACGGAAATCTCTCGCCACCCCCCCCCCCCCCGATTCTATGTCGGATGTAGGATGCGAGGAAAAAGTGACACCACAGGTCGAAGTTGGGCATGATCCCAAGAAATCCTTCACCCAAGGCCACGTAGGCCGAGATGTGCTGGATCCTATTGGAATTCAGATGCTGCAACTCCGCCTTGTAGTGGTAAAGCAGCTCACGGAGGAAGTCATGCGCTGGCCGTCCAAGCCCGCGCTAGTGGAAGGGGACGAACGACACCACGTAACCCCTCGGGGGCTCCGACCGCATCTCGTTCCCCGACACCATCCATTCCCTCGCTCTGGTGAGGGGGGCGAGAAGCCTGGCTGGAACGAGTCCCTCCAACTCTCCCTTCGTCACCATGGAGCGGGTGAACACCAACATCGCGGTGGCAAAGCTACAGTAGAAGAGATCGCTGGAGACGAAGAAGAGGAAAGGGCGAGGAAACGAGAAAGGCGAAGGGAAGACAGAGGATTCGGCATCCAAGGCTTATATAGGAGGACAAGCCAAGAGCGCGACCGAAATTGACCGCGAAAAATCCGCCCACAACCCGCCAGGTGATACCCCTCTTCCCACACGGCGCGCGGAAGCGGTATCCCACGCTCCTCCATAACTCCACTTCTCCCACTATCCCAAAAACTCCTCGGCTTCCGTGAATGGTTCCGCACACCACGGGCCCACCTCTACTGCCATCACTATGAAAAATGACCCTTCGGTCGCCGCGCCAAGAAAGATCGAACAACAACGCATCGTGCTTGGGACCACCACGACCCAAATGTCAGGTAAACCACTCAGTCCCTCTTATTTACTCGGGTAGTGGGAGCTGACAGTGCGGAGCCAATTTAAGCTCCACGCCGCGCCTTGAATTCTAGAGCAGGAAACACGCGTGGACCCCACTAGTCAGGCCTCGCCCCAACAAACGCGACCAACCCGGGTGGACCCGGCCGGCGAGTAGCAACGAATAGGACGGAGGCACAAGGCGAGCCGCTCGACCCCGGCAAGGGACGAGCGATGCAGGTAAGACGGGATAAGGGGCTGAAAACTGCCCCGATGGCCCGGCGGCGCTGAGGTTCTAAGGTTGGCCCCACAAGTGGGTTCAACAGTCGTCTAGAGTGCGAACATAGCGAGGGGCATGAGCGATAGGCACACCTAGTGGCCAATACCCTGACCCCCGAGGGGTCAAGGGCATCACAGAGTAGTATTTGAGTCCCACTCCGGCTCGTCCGTTGGTATCTCCCCAAAGAGAGACAGCTAGCCATCACAACCTATCAAATGGTTGTGACAACCAGTCGAGCCGGAAAGACGGATTTATGAGGTCGACCACCAGCTGGTTCGTTGGGACCCCGTCGACGAGGGACCGGAGACGTCACTCGAACGAACCCGATAGCAGCTCATCGAGCAACCATGTTTCAGCCACCGAGGTGAAAACATGGCCTGGCTCTATCTTCCACCTCACAAATGAGACGCGGAAGGAGAAAACGAAAAAGTTGAAACGGCCGCTCGACCGATCCGTCTGCATCGAGCGGGGATGCGAGGGCCGACATCGCCAAACGAGACCCAACGACAGGGTCACATTCATTATTCTTTGCTTACAACACCGTTTAAGGCCGACTCTTACAGATTCCCTCTCTTATTTTTACAAAGCGAGTATTAATGACTTTAGAAAGAAAAAGAAAGAGAGGAAAAGATCGACCTGAGCGGTACCCGCACCTCGGCGAGTACATACGAGGTAAAGCGTTTGTGATGCTTCATCGTTAGGGAAGGATGTCCTCATTTGAGGCCGGCCTTTTCTCCCAACGAAGAACGCGAACAGCTCGGCCGCACCATACGGTTGTTGCTGGAGCTGCCTCTTGGGACTAAGGACCCCCATGCTGGTGGGGAGTCCGGTCCGGCGCCTCTTCTTGACCTTGCTCCTACCGACACTGTCGAGAATGAAGGCGAGGGGACCTAATAAGCCATGGTGACCCTCCATGAGAGGGCCCCTTTATCTCCACCTCACCCCAACAAGGGGAGAACATAATAGAAGTTGAGCCAACCTTCCCACAACCGACAGGACAGTCGCACCACGATAGCCGGGAACTACCTATCAGCGGGTTTTTATCCCCGTCTTCATCGCCGGGGACATCGTCACACCCGGCAGCCATGAGAATAATGGACCACTAAGCGAGAGTCGGTCATGCCCCAGGTATCCCAGAGCTCGATGTGTAAAGCTAGGTGTCGGAATGAAGCGGAACATTACCCGGCTATGCCCTTAAATAGCCAAGCTAGGTCCAAGCCTCGGATTCTTTGCACGGGCACCAAGTCCGATGTAGGTTCATGAGGGGCTCTTGCATGCCGCATGGGAACAAAAATCTGGTGCCACCAATGGTGTCACGCGCACCGCGCCATAAGAAAGAGAAAGGAGCTCGCCTTAGAGCAGGGCACCGGCCTCGAATTCCCCTGATGCATAGTGCGCTAGATCTGGGTCCTACCGAAAGATGCCCTCGTGCGCTGCACGACAAAAAGAGACAAGAGATCTGTCATGCCGACAGCACCATGATCCACCTTTTTAGGCAAACCCTCCTCCATGACACCCTGCGTCGTCTGCCCAGCCCAGGGGACAGAGCTCGAGGAACACGGGCCCCATGGCACCCTCGTGATCATTTTAGATACATAAAGCCAAAGAACGAGTCCGCATGGACTCCACCTTTGGCTCGGGGGCTACACCCGACGGGTGCACTCGTGCGCACCCTGACGGACGAATGACCTAACCTTCTCACGACAAATTAAACCGAAGCATGAGTTTCAACCAAACTCCCCCTCTGGCTCGGGGGCTACACCCGATGGGTGCGCTCACGCGCACCCTTACCGAATGACAAACTAACCATCTCACGCTATATCAAGCCGACATCCGAGTTTCACTGAAACTCGTCCCCCGGCTCGGGGGCTACACCCATCGGGTGCACTCGCACGCACCTCTCTCACGTAAACCAGGCAACCCGCAAACAAGTTTGTGCCTTTCGCGCACACCTATGTCAAAATCCCCCGAAAGAGTCTCCGACTCACTCGGGGGCTCTGGAGCTACTATCGGGGCTAAGGATCGGGGTGCCATGTGGCACCGCCTAAGGGCTCACACGTGTTAGACTCAAAAGAACCTGCTGGATCGCCATTGAGGCACCACCAGTGTGGGCCCCCATAGGGAGCGCCCCCACGGTAGTCAAGCCTCAGCCGCAAAGGTCGCACCACTGTCCTGACTCGCTCAACCCCGAGTGGTCGAGGGTTGGTCGCGTCCCACTCGACCTCTCAATGGGGGTCGAGGATTCGCTATGTCCTACTCGACCCCTCAATAGAGGGCAAGCACAAGTCGTCCCGCCTGACGGAACCCGAGCACGGCTCGCCCTTCCAAGCAGATAACTCTGCCACTCGCCCGAGCCTATCCACTTCGGAGCAAGGACGGACGCTCCACTGCCACTACAGTCACGACAACAGTATGCCCTCCCCCCCCCCTCCTCCCCCGTAATCACCAGATAAACTCTATCTCTGTCAACTCCCATCAGTGGAGCCCGAACCGCGACGGGACGGGACGACAGACCCCTGACCAAGCCTGGAGTGGCGGAGTGAAGAATCTCGATTGCCTTGTCAGGACGGAACGGATTCCAACTCCAAGCAGGTCCGGACAGGCGCAACCCGACACGACGACCTTCGACAGAGGGGGTCGAGCGAGCCAACGATCAATAGCTGCCAACCACCCAGCCTTAAATGCCATGCCCATTACACATACATAGTATCAAGGAGTCAAATCTCTCTGGATACCTGCCCCCTCATCATCACCAGCACTCGCTGACGATGGTAGGTATGACAAGGCTCACTGTGCTGCCATCGCCCGATGACACACCTAATGGTGATGGTGCAGGACGGCTTGATGGACAGCTAGATTGAACCTTGCTTGAATGACATGGCAATGCCCATGCTGCACCTCCCCGCGCACGGCGGAAGACGTCGACTACAGGAACAAGGGGAGACTCGACTCGACGACGGAGAACGGGGGCATGCTCGGACGTAGTACTGCCCCTCTAATGTGAGACCAGGACGATGGGGCCCACAAGGAATGAAGACCACGCCGCCGACTAAGGACTTCGCCTTCTTCGGCACGCCTCCACTGACTCATCACCGGTAGAAATCTCTCTCTCTCTCTCTCTCTCTCTATCTCTATCTCTATAACGTGGGTCCTTTCCTCTTGAAGTATAAAAGGGGAGGCCCGTGCCTCTTTTAGAGAGAGGAAAAAAAAGAAAACAATCACGACACCCACGACAACAACAGTGACCGCACACACACCACTCGCACTCGAGACTTGGAGCACCCTCCTCTCTCACCACTGTTGTACTTCACTACCGGAGCAAGTAACACGAGCTGGCCTGAGAATTGGACGTAGGAGGCTTCTCCGAACCAGTATAACCCCCCGTGTCCTCTTGCTTAGCCATCACCGAGCCCAGAACACGCATCCCTGTGAACAAATTCTACTAGTCGGTGATCTAAACACCGACATTAGGTTAGGTGACACTATGAGACAATAAGTTTAGTAGCTAATAACTGTTGGTGCAGTTCACTCTTTACAAAAAAAAAAAGAATAGAAATGAAAATGGTTGTAATTCGTCATTTTCAACTGTTGCAGTTAGTAAAAATACAAAAGCGATCCTTGGTTGTTATAAAAAAAATCCTTAGTTAACCGTAATTATACCATTTTCATCTCTAAAATACTTACAATATGACCATTATCCTTTTGTAAAAGCAATGTTAATTTAGCAGAGTGCTTAAAAGGTCACATAGTATTCAAGCTCTTATTATTCTAGAGTCTACTAAATAAGTGCAATTACAAATATAGGAGGGAGTCCATCTACTAAAATAAGTGCAATTGCAAATATAGGAGGGAAAAAGTACGTTGTTGGTTTAAAACAGGCAACACTAACAGTCTGAAACGAAATAAATGTAATAATACAACTCGGATACAGTTTAACAATTATATTATCACCTAATAATAAAGAAGAATTAGAATTTGTAAAGTGCAAGTTTTCTCCGCAACGACAACGAGTATGGGCGAGGTTCGGTTCGTGGGGACGTGGTTATTCGGAGCAGGGTTCAAATAACCGGGATAACCGGTCGGCTCGGTTCGGTGAAAAACCGACCAGTTAACAGGGATAACTGGCCGGTTAATCATATTGCTACAGTACCAGGTTGGCAAGCACCGGTGAGTCTTAGGATTTCTGAGCTATATAAGAAAAAGGGCTTTCATGGAGGTAGTAAAATGAACCATATTAGTAAAGTGAAATGTGATTTGGCCATGATAAGTGAATTCAAGTGCGAAAACCATCCTTAAAATCGGTCTGAATGAACCATATTATAAACATGGAGGTATTAAAATAAAACGATTTTATACTTCAGTGGTTATGTGGACTTAGGAGATAGTGTAAGGGAGTAAAGTCGACTTTCTCCAATTTTATTACTCCCCAACCTCTAAAGAGACCGAAACAAGTACTAGCAAAATACAACAAAAAGAACAAAAACGGAAGAAGCAATTATCTCACTATTCCCTCATCCTCATTCTACTAAACGCCTGCAAAAACATAACTTGGGTTTTTTTCTGGCATCTCCAGGCTTCTAGTAGCCACTCCTCTTTTACTGAAATTGTCTTGTTCCTTGACGCCGCATATTCTTCCCTGTACACCACCTCTCTCTTCTCGGTCGCTCGCTCTTCCTGTCTTTTTTTCAAAAATCCGAAAACACAAAATGTGTTTCGGCGTGTATATATAAGAAGAATGGGCCTCATATTAAGAGAAACGAGACCAAACCATACAAATCAATAAACAATAACAACAACAATAACTCCAAGTCTTCAAAGGCCGGTCGAAATACCAACTCAAATCAGAGGAAAACATCCACTCTATCAATGGAGTTCATCACATGCCATCCTTGTCAAGCTTAACGACAGACGATAAGTAGTTTGGACACCAGCACAACAACCTCAATCACCTGACTTTAACATCATCACACCTTGACACATCTCATAATGGTCCAATACGTGTTATCGTCACCAAGCTCAATCGTACATCACGATACAGCAGCACCGACTTCACCGAACAAACTATCATGAAAAGCATCTTGAGATGCAACTCCAACATGACAAGGCATCACCGCTGTGGATACAACATCAAGCATCACCATCATCACCATAGAAAGAGGTCGTATTTGCCATCTTGAATAACATTGATGGGCTCGAACGGAAAGGAAACTCCAAGGCAACACCTCCAATAAGGTAATGACATCTATGACATCGCTGTTGCCCACTCCAGCAAGCTAGAGCTTAGGTTTTCACCCGGAGAAACCTTATGGCTGACTGAAAAATATGGAGATCCTCCGATAACGCCTCCAACAAGGAAAACGACACTGAAGGTGTCGTCGTTGCCAAATCAATAGAAACACCGAGCAGAGCTTTCGCTAGATCCCCACACCCACACGCCACCATGCCGCCATTGCAACACCATGCCACCGTCATGGCTTTGACAACACCTCATCACCATCACTGTCTTGCACCACACCGACCACCACGCCGTCGGTTCCCAGGCGCAACACAAGAGCTGCATCGAGCCTCATTGCATTTAGCCTACTCCTTACCGGATCTGACAATCACCGAACCAAATCTGACCACCGCCAACGCCGTCCTCTTGCTGCCCACTGTGGCCTCGAAGAGGCCCGTCATGGAACGTCGTTGGGCTCATGGTGACTTGTCGCCTCACAACCCAGCCTTGCCACCAGAGGACGTCGTCGTGGCCACCGCGCGAACCGCATTCACACAGGCATGCTTGATGCCTCTGTTGCGAGCTGGCGTCGCACGCTCACCGCGTGACACAACCGTGCCCACCGCGCGATGCTACTTTGCCCGCCACGAGACATCGTCGCGACCATAGCCGCACAGCCACGCTTGCCGCCTCCGCCGTGAACCAGCATTGAAGGCCATCGCCGCCGTGCGACGCAGCCAAGCCCACCGTGCGACGAAGCCAAGCCCGCCATGCGCGCCCCCCGGCAGATCCGGCAAACCATGCCCCGACCATCCGCCTGCGAGGAGCCGACGGCCGCGCGCCGAAGCCTGGTCGCCCTCCTCGATGTTGCCTCTGTCGCGACATCTTCCATCCAGATCGCACCGCGACGCGCTCCAAACACGAGCTAGAAGCCCCGCCGCCGCCATCCCGACGAGTCGCACGGGCTTTCCCGGCGGCTTGCTCCGGCGGCAGCACGGCAGAGAAGGGTGGGGAGGTGGCAGCGGCTAGGGTTTGGCTTGTCGCCTGTGTTGCCCCAGGAGAGAGCGACGCGGGGCCGAACTGGTGTTCTTAGACCAATCTGCAATCTCCCTGCACCGTGCTCGCTCTTCTTGTCATATCTACATAAGACACTCTCTTTGGTAAGCTCCCGTCTACCAATCTCCACAATCTGCATCTTTTTTGACAACACACATCTCCTTGTTTTGTCATTTCATACAATCTCAGGACAACAATCCTGGATTCAGTATAACTACTTTGACAGGAAGGACCAAATTCATTCCTCTTAATAAAATACACCTTAAGACTTCTTCCAAAAGAAAAAAAAAGAATGAATCATCATGTTTGATGCTACTCCCTCCTTGTAATTGACTATGTCCAGACACAGCTCCTAGTTATTTTTTGAGACTTGTTAATTTTTAGTGAAAGTTTGAGCCACTTTTAATCACCGCTTTAAGCCATCAAATCTAAATTCAATGATTTATAATTAGTATACAGATAATCTTATAAAAGAAATATCAAAACATAAAGTGACAAACCATTGATTGAAAACTTTTAATCAATTATTAAAATCTAAAAAATATGTTATTTTCTAGTTACTTTTGTTGTCACACTATTTCGAGAAGGGAGGAGTACCTGCAAATTTTGGTATTTCCGCGAGAAAATAAACTTTGGTGTAATTTGCCTCACTGCATCTGTAGTAAGAAGACCAAATTTACATCCGGCCCGTGTCTTGAAGCAAAAAAGCCCAATCAGGTAGCGAGGCAGCCCAGGCCGGAGAACGCACACAGACGAGCCGACCGCGCAACCGGCCGCCGCCGTCCCCTCCGTCCCTCGCGCGGCGCGCGCCAAAACCCGCCACCAGCCGGGACACCGCCGGCTTCCAAACGGACCTTCTCTGCGCTGTTCCTCTCTCCCGATCTGCACCCGTCTCGGCGGCGGTGTGCTCTGGTGGCTCGTGCGAGGACCCGATGGCGCAGGAGGAGAGGGAGGTCCAGGTCCGGGCCCTCGACGGGCGGTCCACGGCCGTCAGGCTCGCCGCCGGCGCCTCCGTCCGGGACCTCAAGGCCGCGCTCCGGATCTCGTTCGCTCCGGCGCAGGTCTCCCCCAGCTTCCACCTCTTCCTCAAGGTGCCGCGCCGCAGTCCCTCTTCCTCTTTAGAACTTCGGGGTGCTGTGGATTTGCCTCGCTTCACCCCCATTGGGGGCATTTCATCATTTTTAGATTATTGCAACCTCTCTGCTCTCGATTGCATAGCACACGGCTTGTTAATCAGTACGGATTTATAAGATTGCATTTTCTTTTATGTTGATGAAGGGTGCTAAATTGCGCTTGGACGCCCAGATTGGCAGCCTTGACATCCGTGAGGAGGATTTCATTGTTCTCGTTCCCTTTACAAAGGCATCACAACATTGTTCCTCAACGCGCATGCAAAGTCAAGACCAGGGCATCAATACATCAAAAGCACCAGAAGCTTCGGCTGCGGCTGATTCAGCATGGAAGGACATTATGGATGACCTCTCATCTATCCCACCAAGCCCACAGTCTGATGCTGCATACAAAGATTTTTCCTCAAGTGTCTCGTTCCCAGATGATTTGATGACATTCCATGGTTCATATGGCTCGTCAAGGAAAAGGAGAAAAATGTGCAAGGAAGACGGAAATGTTTCCCCGGAAACGCTTTCCTCCACAGTGAATGGTACATCTGAGAAGCGCAACATGAGTAAGAAAAGTGGGGTGTTCAAATCTCCGGCGTCATCATGCCATGTAAATGTTAATCTTTTCTTTATCTATCCATATTTCAATTTAAGTCTCATCATGCAGACAAGAAATGCAACCTGTAGCTTAATGTTCTTATGCCAAGGATAATGCATCAGGCATATGCTACACATTGATTTGCTAGATATTTTTTTCTATGGTATCCTGGCAACTTTTTGATCGAGCAGTTTGAATGCAGTGTATGCAACCTTTAGAACCTGCTGAAATGGTTGAACATTTGAAACAAGGACTTGGAAAGGAGGGACAGGTTTTCACTCTATATAACTTCCTGAAAACTGCGACGCCAACAAACCATAGTCCATTCATGATTGCAATTTGTGTATGCAGATTGTACATGTTGAAGAGATACCATCAAGAGAGGCGTCATTTGTGGAACTTCCTTGTCATCTTTCTGAAGCTATGAGGCAAGCACTAAATAGTATTGGAATATCTAGGTTGTATAGCCACCAGGTATCGCAGAATATTTCATCTTTTGTTCATTTAGTTGGTTGGAGATCATTTATATTGTTGTTTTTTTCTTGTGTTTAGTCTCAATCCATTGAGTCCTCCATTTCTGGGAAGCATGTTGTAATTGCAACTTCAACATCAAGTGGAAAGTCTCTCTGTTACAACATTCCTGTTCTTGAATCTCTTTCTGGAGATTCGATGGCATGTGCTCTGTATATATTTCCAACAAAGGTGCCGACATAACCTATTTCATGTTGGGAATAATTTATCTGTAGGATCAACAGAAATTAATGTGTGTGTTTTTCCTATTTGCAGGCTTTAGCTCAAGATCAGTTGAGGACTTTACTAGAGATGAATAATGCATTTCATATTGATATTGATGTTAAAATATATGATGGTGATACTCCTAAAGAAGATCGTTTGTGGATCAGGAACAATGCCCGACTAGTAAGTGTGTGCATCAGGAGCTAAAAACATTTTTTTTTTAATCTGAGCATGTCTAATCACTTACCTTGACTCTCAGTTCATTACGAACCCAGACATGCTTCATGTGTCAATATTGCCATATCATGGTCAATTTCAGAGGATTTTATCAAATCTTAGGTAAAAGTCATTGTTCCTCAAGTAGTTATTTCAATGATTTATTTCCTCACAAGGATTTTGCTTCTTGCCAAGTTTCAGTTGGAAGAAACTAGCTTCCCTTTTTTTATTTGAGCCCATTTTTATATTTTCTTGAATAAGATATGGTTCTGTGATAATTTTCTCAGGTATATTGTCACTGATGAAGCGCATTCATACAAAGGGGCATTTGGCTGCCATACTGCACTTATAATTAGAAGATTGAAACGTATTTGTTCAAATAGTATGTATTCTCAGTTGAAATAATATTTAGTGTGTTAATTGACTTGAGGCCCATCTATATTCTTATCAGAACAAAGTTATTGAGATTCCTCAATTTTTATTTGACTTGACTTTCCAAAATTTCAATCAATTCTCTAAAATATACTGTGCAATTTCCTTCGAAATTCTGTTTTCTGGGATAACTTTTAAGATCTTTAAAAGTTTAGAAATTCATGACGCGACACATCTAATTCATAAAGCCTTTGGTCTTTGTGTTTGCAGTTTATGGTTGTCATCCTACATTCATATTCTGTACAGCGACCTCTGCAAACCCACGTGAGCATGTTATGGTAGGTTATGCCCTTTTTAGTATAGCATTGAAGAAAATCTGTTTGTACTTAGCAAAAATAAACCTTCTGTTCTTGATAATTTTCTGTAAACATACTGATCTGCTGTACTTTTTTCTTAGAAAATTATGATTCTTTCTCATTTTGGATTTGCAGAGTTTAACTTTACTCCCTGTGCGCTCTCTATTTTGTGTGTTTTTTTTTTTTTTTGGTTAGTGATGAAAACGCGTTCACTCAAGCTTTGTCAGCGCAGGAAAAGATAGTGCTTACTTAAATAAGGCATTTGATGTGGACTGTCAGTATATGAAAGAGTATTTTTTTGCAATACTAATGGCCATATCTAACAGAAGACATTATTCGCTACCTTTCAGTTTTAGCATTCAAATTATCCAGAATCTTTTTACTGGGAAATCACTTGGCCCTCACATTTCAAAGCCTTCCAAGTTCATTTAGAGTCTGGCGGTTCTTTACAGAGTGGCTTACTCTTTCAAAAAACATTTGTTATGAAAAACTTCTGCTAAGTCCAACAAGAGACTGCATTAGATGCAAATATTGTTTGAATTAATCTTTTTAATATTATATTTATAAACTTCTGTGTTCATCCACACTTTTGAACGATGCTGTCTTCACAAATTAATCCTTTCATCCAAGGAACTGGCCAATTTGGATGACGTGGAATTGATTGAGAATGATGGAAGTCCTTGTGGTTCCAAGTACTTTCTCATGTGGAATCCCCCACTACATACAGAGAAGGAAGGAAGTTCAAAAGGTAGTCCAGTAACTAGAAGGTCAAGGTACAGTGGCATACACCCTCCAAGTTTAATATATCCTCCAGATGTCGTTAGAATTTAATATATTGATGATACACACATGGTAAACTTGTAAATAACTTGGTTATCTATGTCCAATTGTTTAATCGTTGATGCCAGATTGCAATTTCCCAGATTCATTTTTCCTTGACTTAAAAGTGTAAGTTATGCTACTGGCTAGTCTATTGATCAATTGAACGGCTCATGGTTCAGAAAGAAGTGTTACTTTAAAGCATCATATTCCCTGAATTTTTTTGGAGCAAAAGCTTGTTACTTGACCCCATTTTTTTGTGCATGTTAGAAGACATACTTGGTTGCCAAATTATGTGTCCAAAAGTAATGCATCTTTTATTTTGTGAGGTATTGTAATTTCTTTAACACCGAAGCATGTGATGCTTGAGCTCCTGATAATGCAAAGACACGTCCCTGTTTTCCCCAATCAAAAAAAGAAAAACAGAAGAATCATGATTCAATGCTTGGAAAAACAATGTTAGTTCTACCTGTATACTATCTACATAGGTCTAAGATCAAAAATTTTAACTGTACAATGACCCTATCATGACAGTAAAAGGTGATAAGTAGTGCTGCATGTACAGTTTACTGCTGCCTGCCGAGTGCAGTGAATGGGTATTTGCTCCTGTATACAGAAGTATCATTTTGGTTATTATTTTATTGAGACACACTAATAGCACCTATTTTCTTTGCTAGCCCAATAGTAGAGGTTTCATATCTATTTTCCGAGATGGTTCGACATGGGCTCCGCTGCATTGCATTCTGCAAAACTAGGAAGCTATGTGAGCTTGTCCTTGCTTACACGTAAGTCCATATCTTTTAATTTATACCATTTTTCATTGCATTAGCCTTTCGCTACATGTACTTTTACTTCAGATGACCTATAAACATTTTGTTGTTGTAGGCGTGAAATTCTTCAGGAGACTGCAAAAGAATTGGTAGATTCGATCTCTGTGTATCGAGCAGGCTACATTGCAGAGGTTGTTATATTTTCTCATAGTTCACTGTGTGTTGTCATTTGACTTGTGGTATATAAGCAAGTAAGGATACAGTTATGTGGGGATGGCAATATAGGTCCATGAATCGCAAGAAGACACAAGCAGCAGGACCAACAGCACTACAGGATAAGGATTTAGTCCACAAAAGAGTTAGGTTTCTTTGTTTGTAAACTATCCCAATTACCACCTTTAGGACTTGGTTAGTATTATATTCTTGCACGTCAAGCCTCTGTACTGGCTAACTGCATTAGCTTAGTGCCAATCTGAAATCAACCAAGAAGTACCGACCTCTTTTTTTTGTGTGTGAAATACAAGTGCCAATCTTTTCTCTCATCCAGTGTTCTCTGCTTTCTCATCCCCTTGCTGAGCTGACACCTCATTGGCGTACACAACCAGCTAATGATTGGTTAAAGACCTCCCATGCATATCCTATTAGATCACTTCCTATGGATGACGTGACAGATACATCCTTGTAATACTGACCAGTGACCATAAGATCCATTTGTAAAAGTTTCTACCTTTCTTTTGCCTATAGCACTCACACAAAAAGGCAAAAAGACCCTGTAAAGACATAGGTGTTGAAGCACTGTTGTTAATCATGGGTTAGTACTAGCCAGTTAGCCATAGTATCTCTAGAGCTCTTGATGTGAATTCTAGCTTTGTATTTTCCTAACATATCTTGACAGAAGTATTTCACATTGAAATTTATTTTATTATGCAATGTACTATTGGTTCAATAAAAGATCGTTTGCAGGACAGAAGAAAAATTGAGGCTGATCTTTTTGGTGGAAAACTTCGTGGTGTTGCTGCTACTAATGCTCTTGAACTAGGGATTGATGTTGGGCATATTGATGCAACATTACATCTTGGATTTCCTGGAAGTATTGCCAGGTTGGTGAGGGGCGATCTGTCCAATGAAATTCTGTATTTATCATCTCACTATGCTAACATAGAATTTTAACTGTAGTTTGTGGCAGCAAGCTGGAAGATCTGGAAGAAGAGCAAAACAATCGTTGGCCATTTATGTTGCTTTTGAGGGTCCTCTAGATCAATATTTCATGAAATTCCCACATAAATTATTTGGAAAGCCAATTGAACATTGCCAAGTTGATTCGCATAATCCAAAGGTTTGTATATCTATGTTTATTTTATTGACTATCTGGTAAATTTAAATACTTGGTGGACATCTGTTGTATGAAATTTGAAAGTTTCTTACAGGTTTTAGAACAGCACCTTCCTTGCGCTGCTTATGAGCATCCCCTGTGTCTGCAATATGATGAGCACTACTTTGGTTCTAGTTTGGACAGCGTAATGACGATCCTAAAAGGCAAAGGTTATCTCATTAACAATCCATCTGGACCTTGTTCTTCAAGCATGTGGAACTATATCGGACCTGAGGTTTGTTCTTTATTTGTTTCCTTATTCCTTCTCATAGCTTGTTTTGCTAATAACAAGAACTGTTTTGGTTTTTTGACAGAAAAGTCCTTCACAGACAGTGAGTATACGAGCAATTGAACATGACAAATACAAGGTGATCGACAGGTTAAGTAACCGACTACTTGAGGAAATTGAGGAAAGTAAGGCCTTTTTTCAGGTAGTACATTTTCTTGGAACATGATCCTTTTTTAATATAGTCCTTTTCAATATTCTTTCTACTGTTGGTAGAACTGACAGGTTGAAAATTTTACCCCACCAATCCATAAAATTTTGAATTGAGCAGTTACTCTTGTAATTATATACTGGAATCATATATTGGTATTGTAGATCTATTGTATGCTTTCTGGCTTCCGGAGATGATTATAATCAAGCGCCATTCTCCACAATTTCAGGTTTATGATGGTGCTGTTTACATGCATCAGGGTGCCAATTACTTAGTTGAGGAACTTGACTTGTCATCGAGAACAGCTTTCTGTAGGAAAGCCGATTTGAAGTATTACACGAAAATGCGAGACTACACTGACATCAACGTCCTTGGAGGAGAATTTGTATGTTTCCAAGGACACTATAAATCTTGCTTAATATCTATATTTATACCAAACGTCCCCTGGTTTTGTGCAGTGCATTATTTTTTTCCGCAAGCCTGTCATTTTTTTATTAAATTCGCCAAATGTTTTTAAACTCTTTCACTTTAACTCCTGTTGAAGGCTTATCTTCCAACAAGTACATGTAAAACTAACCGTGTGAAGACAACTGCTCTAGCAAATGATTGCAAGGTGACTACTAAATGGTTTGGGTTTTACCGCATATGGAAAACAAGCAATAAAATATCTGATAGCATCGAGCTTAACCTGCCTCCATATTCCTTCAATTCTCAGGTCTGTGACTTAAATGTGATTACTTAAATCTTACTGATATGTTTATGGTACTTTTTTGCATGAGTGTTACTTATTTAGTATGATGCTCTACTAGGCTGTTTGGGTACGAATTCCGCATTCAGTAAAGCTAACTGTTGAGGAAACAAAGCTACAGTTCCGAGGTGGCTCACATGCTGCTTCGCATGCACTCCTGAATGTAGTGCCTCTGTAAGTTATTTAGTTCATTTATATATCATTTGTCCCAAAGAAAACTGGTGTGTGGTAGATAAATCCTGAAAGAAATTATTTGCATAAACCGAAATAACTGGACGCTGTAGTGATATTATTTTTCCACTCTACGTCAGACACTTGTAATTCAACTGTTGAGGTTAGTGCTTGTGTTTATTTCTATTTTTTTCTCTTTTAATTGTCTGTGTTGACTGTCAATAGATTTTCACAGGCATATGATGTGTAGTGCTTCAGACATTGGAACAGAATGTGCGAATCCTCATGAAACTCGTGGCATCCCAGACAGGGTTCTGTTATATGATAGACACCCTGGTGGTATTGGCATAGCATCACAGGTACATTATCAACTGATGGATTTAAGTTTTGTTTGGAGTTCATAGTTTATCATCTTTGAACTTGGAAGAAATGGCATGCTCGGGTACTATTTCGTGAACAACATGCTATTTTTATGATTCAGTGCCATAATACCATGTGAAGGATTTAGCTGCAAGTCAGTGAAGAATTGATTCTCTTTCTTAGTAATGTAGGTACAAGGCCTCTTTGGGGAACTCTTAATAGCGGCTTTAGAACTTATTTCCACATGCAGCTGCACGAGTGCTGCCGGCTGTCCAAGTTGTATCCAAGTAAGATTGAACGCCCCATGCTGAACTCAGTTTTGGTGGAAATATAGTATCGACCATTTGACATGTTTGTTATATTTTCCAGTCCCTGACATGTAGCGAATATAATGAAGTTTTGGACAAGGAGGCAGCGATATTGATTCTAAAGGTAAATGCGTCATGCTTGCTGCTGAATTTACGTCCTTAGCTTCAATTCACATTGCAGTATATGTAACGTTGCCTCGCTCTAACACATTTTGCTGCTTGTGTAGGGAGTGATCGATTATGAAAGGTCATATTTTGAGGCGGAAGGTGCTTCTCATCGGAGCTGATGTGGGAGCTCAGTTACTAGCCGGTTTTGACGACGTAGCTGTTGTAGGAATAATATTTTTAGCTGTTGTAGGAATAATGTTTGAGATTATTTTTTTCATTTATTGATAGAAGGTGTAATCACAGTCCCAGTCACATTCATGAAAGCTAATCGGAAAAAGAAACATTCATGAAAGTTGATACTAGCATTCGAAAGCAACCCACCGTGCATATACATATTATCGAAATTAAGAAAAGTTGCAAAAGCATCCCAATAGGCTTGCAGCGCGTGACCAGTAACCGAGAACAAGCAGGCGAGCGAAGCTCGGAGCGCTTCGTTCGAGTGCTGGGCGCACCTGCGATTTCTGACGCAAATTCACTGGGCAGCGATGAGGGTGGCTGCGTCTTGACCTCACCTGATCGGGCCAGCCGGCCGGGGTCAACACCCGTGCTCCAACCAAGTCCAAGTCCACTCTCCGTCCGTGTTCCCCCACGCTCCGTGGACACGAGCGAAGCGCGCCACACAAACGCAATCCTGCGTTGACCTCGCTCCTTTTTTTGGGTCAGGGGCGCAGGGCTCGCGTCGCCTCACCTCGCGCCTGGGCCACTTGATCCACCGCAGCTGTGCTGTGCACCCACAGTAGCAGCCAGTCCACTCCACTCCACTCCGAACGCACCAGGCCAAAGCACGACTTTTCCCAAAATCTTTCACCCGCGAGTCCGCGACAGTGCACACGTCGCTTCTCTCCGATTTTCTCCGCTTTCCGCGATCGCGATCCGCTGCCACTGTGATCGACCCAACAGATCTTTTCTCCCCCATGTGGATTCCGCGGGACTTATTTCCTCAGCGGCACTCATAAACTGCATTATCTTCCCAATACCATTAGTAAAGAGGACATTTCCTCAACATCACTCCTAACTATATTCCTCTCTCCTACATACCAAAACATGTAGCAGCCCTAAAATTTGTTCCCGTTTAACCCCTCTTTCGGGCAGACCCGAAAGCAACGAAGTCCAAATCTCGCGCAAAGCCGACGACAGATCTGGTGCTGCATGCGGTGAGAGCGAGGGGGCGGCGCGGCTCGACAGGTGGCGGGCGGCTGTGCGGCTCGGCGCAGGCGGCGGGCCGTCGTCTCCAGGCGGGCGGCGCAGGGTGCGGCTCGGCGCGTGGGCGGGCGGTACAGCTGCTGCTGTGTGGCGCGGCTGCAAAAATTTTCAGAATTTTTTCAATTTTTTCCATCTGTTTTTGGACTTCTATTCATTTTTTGAATTTCTGGAATTTTTAATAAATTTTCGGATGGTATAAACAGTCTCAGGTGATGTTTTGCCTTCTGGTAACAGCTAGGGGTAAAATGGGAAGGAGAATTACAGCTGAAAGTTTTTTTTGTATTGAAGAGAGATGAACCTATTCATCAGTAGTGTTGAGGAAATGTTCTCTTTACTAATGATATTGGAGAGAATGTGTCTTGTCTTTTACGGATGCTGGTAAGGAAATTGACCCGGATTCCACACCGTCGAACTGTTACGCATGTTAGAGCATCTCTAGCAGTAGCTCGTATACAAGTCTTTATCTTAAAATTTACATATTAAATAAAAAAATCTTCTCTAACAAGACATCTATTTAGACATGTATTTTACATGGGCTCCTAAATTACTCCCTCCCAGCCTAAAGTTTTAGAGCCCCTAATTCCCAACATTGTTCCCTATGGGCCTATATTTTTTCTTTTCTTTTTCGGCTACCTCATCTTCCTGATCTCGCCCGCTCCGCCCGCCAGCCCCCGCCGCCCAGGCCGCCGCCGCACGTCGCCCCGCCCGGCACCCCTCACCCTCGCCTCTTCTCCCCCGCGCGGTCGCGCGTCCCTTCCCCAGCTCCTCTCCTCGCGCCGCCTAGCCGCGCTCGCCCCAGCTCCGCCGCGCAGCGCCACAGCTCCCCCGCGCCGCGGCTTCTCCCTCTCTAGTGTCGGAGCAAACACAGCACCGGGACGGGCGCTGAAGATTTAGGGGTGAGCGGTGGCGTGGGCGCATGTGCGGGTGGGCCGGCGGAGCGGGCGCGAGGGGTGGAGGCGGAGCTTGACGACGATGGAGTTGGTCCAGGTGCCGAGCTCTTTCCTCGTCCACGAACTCGCCCAAGATCTGCTCCTGCCTCGCCGCCTCGCGCCTCGATGGCGGTGGAGTTGGTCCAGGCGCTGCATCGGTGTTCTGAGCCGGCACCTCCGCAGGGCGAGCGTCGGGCGCAGGCGCGCCGCCGCCACAGGACGGGCGAGCCGCGCCGGAGCAGGAGCTCCACGGGGACGAAAAAGACCTCAAAGTGGTTCAGACGCTGACAGATTGGCCCCATCCGTTGGAGAAAAAAAAATAAGAGCTTAGATTCAATTTGCCACTGGAGTTGAAGTCGTTTTTTTTAGACCCGCATTTTCTAGATCAGCCTGCAAATCTAATTTTTTGCAAGCGACCCTGGAGATGCTTTTAGTTCAATTCCTGTCTGCGTCGCAGGGTAGTGGCTAGGCTAACGAAGTTGGAGGATTGGAGGTGGTGGAGACGTTGACCCGGGCGGGTGGCACGCACGGTTCAGTATTGCCACCTGCCAACACAGCAAAGACGAAATCAGATACAGTAGTTGGAAGGAAATCTCCGGCTGTGTGGCTGTTGCCGTCCAAGTTGACTCCTCCCGCGCACGCGTTTCAGCGTTTGGCTCCGGCCTCAAGCGACCGAATGTGGAGACCACCGGCAACTCGATCTATTAGTCTAGTGCAGCCAGCCACCGACCACAGAGTGTGGCGTTGACATTGCTCCAAAACGGCACCGGGTGCACGCAACATTACAACAAGGCACTACCGCCCTGTGCTGGCGCTGACCTCTGTGATTTGGTTGACATTGCGTGTCGTTGTTGTTGCATTCAGTGACGTGCTGAGCCTGGCCGTTACACACAGTGGCGGACCCAGAGCCCAGCGAACCTGGGCGCCTGCCCGGGCTCGAGTGGCGAAGTCATTGGTGTTGGCAGAATCAGTGATGAAGTCATTTGCCACAACGCGGGTGCAGAATAGTATTTTATTTCCTAACTTCATACATATGATGCTAATCAGAATGATTAACATCTTATGAGCTTTAATTAGTGTCAATTTTTTTAGTTGATTAATATTCTTTGACATATTCTTATGATATGTTTGTATGAACTCGTTATGTGTTGTGACGTTCGCTTAAGCTCATCAAAATTTCTAGATCCGACACTGGTTATACATAAGCTAAAAGCTACTGTATTACGGTTACTTCCATTCAAGAACACAACCACCATCAATCGAGGTGGTTGTGGTTCCAGAGTTACAACACTGTTTTTCCTAGCAAACAAGCTGGATTGTCATTCTGAAGAGAGTGACAGTGACAGGAGCCTAACCACCCACGTCAAACCAAACCACACAACTATATGCTCCTCACGCCCTGCATCCTTTTTTTTCTTTCTTGGCAGGATTGAGGTGGTCCTCCATGCATTTCGCTGCACGCTCACAGGACGCCCCCAGATGCTGCCAACACAAGCAAATGAAAAGGCTGCGCGTACCAGCTGATGATGGCCTTAATCCATCTCTCATTGCGCGCCCATGGTCCATGGAGATCTTTTACCCTGGCCAATGGAATCCAGGCTCACTTGCCTCTGCGCCCTCAAAGGCCAGTGGAAACTTCCACCGAACGCCTACTGGCTGCATTGAGCTACTACTAATACCCATGACACATCCTTGTCATGCCTTCTGTTTTTGTTTGTCTCGGGTCGGCCCTTTCTTGCCGCCTGTGTGATTACTGATTATTGCCACTGACTGCTCGCTGATCCATGCCACGGAGGATACCAAAAACATTAGCTTCCTGCTGCTCAGGCCGCATCATCCTAAACCTTTGTGTGCATATAATACGAGGAAGATGGTGACTCATCATAGATCAGCGCCGATTTGCACGTCATTTACTTGTGCGTTAAGGATGTGATGCGGTCTCGGGATATTTTACTTTATGTTTTGCTGTTAAGTGCCGGCGGCAGCGTCCACATGTCAAGCTTTTCTTTTTCTTTTTAGGTGCTTGGTGTGCTCCAATGTTCTGTTAACTGAATGTTCTCCCGTTTAGTGCGCCGTGCTTATAGATATTTTTAACGAACATGCAAAAACAGTGGACGTCAATTTCGATTTTATAGAAGGACGACGGCATGTGGGCCAAGTTCGTGTTTATAGATAATATATTTTAATGCTGTGGTTTTTCTGTCTTTTGTTCGAGTGTGCAAGCTGCCAGCTGGAGGAAAACCATTAGACCAGCACGCCGTAGCTGGAGTAACACATAGCTACACCGATAGGGGACATCAAGTCAGTAATTGTGATGTAACACTTCCCGGCAAGAAGCTGTCATGTGCAAATGCTTCCCCAAGCAGTACTTACTAAAGCGACACCTCATCGGACAAAAAACAAAAATGCTTGCTAGTAGTAGTAGTACTATCTTGTATCCAAACCTGTGACAGCCTGGCAAGTGACCAGGATTTAACCCTGGTGTTGAATCTGAAGAAGCTTTTTGTCCTTGAACAAGTTACAGTCAGAACCTTAATTGAGAAAAAGGCAACTTATCTGCCCTGCGCATGATTGCAGGCGACTAATTTAAGTTTCGCACCGACACTTGGCACCGGTGAACCGACATCCTGGAATCTAAACCATCACAACAGCGAGGGCAGCAAAGCAACCAAGTGGCAGCACTAAGGAAAACGAACATGCATATGTAGTACACTTGTAAAAACGGCGGAGTCAGAACAAATGCTTACTCAGCGAATTAAAGCTCAGTTAATAATTTAGCAGCATGGTAGTACAAATTAAGCAGCTATTTTGGTAATAATAACCATAGGAACGGTTCATTTTCGGCGGATTGTAAATCACGAAAGAGAAAGAAAAAGAAGAAGAATAGTTGGTAATAACAGATGAACCGAGCAAGCAAGGCCAGCAGCAGCACCAATCGCCAACGCCAAGCAGAAAGAGTCCTCGCAGGCTGGAAATCTGGAATGCAGCAGCCATGCAACAAAGGATGGTCGTCATACCCTGTCTTGCCTGCCGAGCCCCGACGGCGACCCGCCGCCGTGGCCGTACGCGCCTTTCGCCCCCATCGCCATCTGATGATGATGCGGCGGCTGCTGGTACCCCGCCGGCGACCCGTACATCGGCTGCCCCATCATCATGATCATCCCGCTCCCACCTCCGCCGGCGCCGGCGCCGGCGCCGCCGTACATGCCACCATATCCAGCGGCGGCGGCATTGTCCTTCATCTGCTGCTGCTGGGCGGAGCCGGAGGAGCCGGACGCGGCGGAGGTGGCGACCTTCTCGCCCTCGAGCTCGCGGAATTTGTGGAGGTATAGCTTGAGCGGCTCGACGTAGTCCTCGAACCCGAGCGTGGTCATGGCCCAGAGCAGGTCGTCGCCGTTGATGGTCTTGCGCTTCTCGCGCTGGCACTTGTCGGAGGCCTCCCCCGTGATGAAGGAGATGAACTCCGACACGCACTCCTGCACCGTCTCCTTGGCGTCCTTGCTGATCTTGGCGTTCGCGGGCAGAGCCTTCTTCATGATCCGGCTCACGTTCGCGATCGGCAGGAACCGGTCCTGCTCCCGCGGGGACGAGAACTCCGCGTTCGAGAGACCGCCGCCGGACTCGTTGTCGGAGTCCGGCATCACACACTCTGCTCTTCCCCTTTCCTTTCCTCTCTTCTTCTCGAACTCGAATCCGGGCCAAAACGGAACTTACTAGTAGTAGTACTGCTCAAGGAACACCCGAGAACGGATGCAGATGGATGGAATTCACCGGAGGGAGGCAGACGAACGCGGAGGTTTTATTTGCTGAATCTGGAAGAGCAGAGAGAGGAGCGACGACGAGAGGGGTTTGAGAAGGGGACTGAGACTAGTCAGTGTATGCGGGGGGAGGAGGCGGCAGCGCCCGTCGGATGAATCGTGGGGATAAGAACGCATCGAGGTGGCGACGTGGCGGGTGGTGGGCCGTTTGTTTGTCGATAAGTCTGGGGCCAGCCGGCGCGCGCAGATGCCGTCCGTTTCCGCCACGCTGGAGCCCTCTGGGCCGTTTGAGTGGGCCAGGGGGCCGTGCGATCGGGTGCGCGATCCGCGGGGGTGGTCCAGGGGGACGCCACGTAGGACGGAGGGCGTGGTGCGGGTGAGTGTGACATGTCCGTGGTTCCGAGCAGTGTCATATTGGAAGGGAGAGGAGCCAGGAAATGTTGTCTTTACACTGACTCCAATAAATATAATGTAAAGACAAAAATAAAACATAAATGCTACTGTGTCTCTTCTTCATGTTCTCCAACAAAAGACAACAGCCGATGCAAAATGCATCATAGAAGAGAGAAAAGCCAAAATTGGCATCTCTCTCTCCTCCGAGGCATTCACATGGCCGCGTGGGAGGCGAAACACGGGAACCAGCGTGCGGGAGGCGAAGCGTGAGAAGCGAACGTGGAGTTAGAGGCGCGAAGCGGCGGCGGCGGTGTGGAGCTAGCGCGCGGGCGGAGCTCAGCGAGGCGTGCAGGGTGAGTGCGGTGCGGAGGAGCGGCTCTGGCAAACGGCGCGGGGCGCAGGGGGGAGCGGCTCCGGCGCGTGCCGCCGACTAGAGACTGCTCCTCTCTCCCGTATGGTCACAGGACGGGTGTGGTGGTCACCGGACGGGATTGAGGCGACGCACCGGAAGCAAAGCGCGGCGGCGGCGTGTGGGAAGCGGAGCTCGACGGCGTGGACGAAGCTCAGCGGCGGCGCTGGAGTTGTGCAGGCAGCGGCGTACGGGGCGGCGGAGTGCGTCGACGACAGCATGCGCAACGGCGCATGGAGGCGGCGGAGCGTGGGGGCGGACGGCAGGTGGCGGGCGGAGGCGGGCAGAGGCAGCGGCCGGTGGAGCTTGGCGGTGACGTTGGAACTACACAGGCAGCAGTGCGCAGGGCGACAGAGTGCGTCAACGGCGGCGTGCGCAGTGGCGCGCGAAGCGTGGGGGCGGGCGGAGGCAGCGGCGGGCGGCGTTGGAGCTGCGCAGGTAGTGGCGCGCGGGGCGGCAGAGCGCGCCGACGGCGGCGTGCGCAACGACGCACGGAGGCGGCGGAGCGTGGGGGCAGGCGGCGGGTGACGGTGACGCACAAGCATTTTGCCTCTCGCTGTTGGAGACATCATTTTTTTACCTTCACAGGTGCGCTACTGTTTACGCCAGACATAGAGGATTTTGTCTCTCGAAAATGCACTCTCTTGTTGGAGTCAGTCTTATTTGGCGCAAGACGAGGAGAATACGAAATTTGATTGTGGCAAGTCACAAGCCCATTCATTTTCGGCTCAACGGGGCGACAGAGAAGGTGTAGTGTCTTGCTGATAGGAGGGAACAGTCTGACAAATTAAGGCTGGGGCTCACCCTTCGGCATTAGGCGAAACCTCACGAGAGTAATGTCAAACTGTGGCAAGCAATTCCTGCAAATTTTAACATGATGCGAGGCTGGCACTAGCTAGTCATCCATGTCTGTGACGGGCAGTAGAGGTATACTCATTTTTTTTCCAGAAAATAGGAACACATAACAATTCAAGTTTGTCCCTGGTAAAAAAAGATGACAGCACGTCACCAGCTCACTAAACAAAAGCATATGTAGATCCAAAACAAAAATCACAGCCTTTCGCCACTAGCCGCCGGCCACTCCGAACCGAAAACATGTCGTGACTTGTGAGTGATGCAAAAAGCCAGAGTCCTCGATGCTAACCAACATGTATGTCCAGGTCAAACCTCAAGCACTGCAGCCAGTTGCCAACCACCAAAGTGCACTGCACCGTCTGCGTATTTCCTAGGTTTCACTTATGTTGCAAACTACCTACTCCATCAGCCAATAATTGTGCCCAGCATAATAATTTGGGGTTTCCTTTGTATACTATATTATCCTAGGTCACTCTTAAAAAAGTATATTATCCTTAGGAGGTTAGTTATATCGGCCGAAAATTGACTCGTCTCTAAACAATGTAGAGGCATAATTAACCATGATGTGCAGCGGTCCTGTGTCTTTTCAAAGTGGCGAGAAGTAATGATCTTACATCCTTTTTTTTGTCATGGATGCTCCACTAGATCTAGATGACATGGCATTTCTATCGACGAAATCTCACCAAAAGCCTTGCAGTATTTTTTTTTTCAACCATGATTGTCCTTACTCCCCTGTGTGAGGATTTCATTGTTTTACTAGTAGTCTGAATACTAATTATTTCGAGTGTAACAGATACTGCTCGCGCCGGGACCATTGCACGCACAAGCTCCTTTCGACATGGAACATGCAAACGACCGCTGGGTAAGTGAGTCTTGTGGCTTGTAATGGCATGTATGAGCGAGCAAAAAGTGAAGGAGATTATATCGACGCTGATGGCCACGATCTCACATACTTAGTGAGGAAAAAGATGTGTCTAGCAGGATGTTTCAGAGTGTGTTGAAGTTTGCAAAGTGAAGCGTGCACATCACTCCAGCATGCTCTGCCTGCCTCCCCGCGCTGTGCCATGACCCATGAGCTATGTACCAGCTGACGGGTAACTGAAACTGACAGTGACAGTGATCTCTAGTTGTATTCGATAATAATTGCCTGTCGGCTACCACTTGGCTTCTTCGACTAAGCCGCGCGCTTGCTGTTAATCTCAGCGTCAGCTCTTTGTCTTTTCTCTGCCGAACGTATTAACCGGTCAAGACTCTCTCCTATGATGAGCAACGATGATAGCTAAATGTGTACGATCGATGCAAATAAGCATTATTCAGCTGTACAGTGGTGGGCTCGCCAGCTTCGCTGCTGGCGGGTCCAAAGTGACGCGCGCGCGTCACGTGTCGGTGCTTGCCTCAGGTCAGTGTGTATCTTCTGTGTGTACCGCATGCCACTCATACAGGATGTACTGATGACCACTGGTGTGAAAGCCCCAGAATCCAAAGCTTAAGCTTGGATGATGACCAGCTCGGAATTGGAGGAAAAATATCCCATCGTCATGTCCTAGTTGATCGAGATGGATATTCATGGGTGTGCACGCTGCTATTACGCCCAAATCTGTGGTTAACCTTTCATCCCTACCCGGTGCTTGAGCCAGTCAGTTCGCCGCGAAATTTTTGACGGATTGTTTGCCTGGCGACTGGTAATGACGTGTTGCGCGTGTGAGGCTGCGCTCAGGCGGGCGGCGCCGGCAGATTAATGAGGAGAGGCCGGCCGGGCCGGGTTCCCCGGGCCAACCGGCAGTGGACATGATCTGACGTAGCTTTCGCTCAGATGAATGTTGGGACGATTTCGAACGTGTGGCCGTGATTTTTTTAGCTGCGTTGACCTGAACGATCTTTTCTGGCTCTTCGTGGCTGAGCTTCCTTTGAGCTGACACTTGACAGTAACTTCAATCAAATCCTTGTACTATTCGCTAATTAATAGAGAGATTATTTAACTAGCACGCGGTATCGTTACCTCGTCACCAGAGAAGAAAAAAAATCTGAACATCATAAGAGCTGTCAACCTTACCGCATTAATTAACCTTAATCAGGAGCCAAAGAAGGCACACAAAATTCAACCATTCCTGTCGGCCGGCTTTCATGTCGTCGATCTTACATCACGTCCAAGCAGTGACCTCTAGCCGGCCAGCTCGATCAACGCCTATGATATAGTGGAGCCCGGCGGGCACCCAACCGACCAAATAGCAACGCGCTCACATGCGGTCACACACACATACTAATATCTTACATGAAAATTCCGTTCCGGTCGCCGTTCCGTTTTGGCCATTGGAATGGATCGTTCCTGTATCGCACGGTACCGGCATACCATTTCAGACTTTGAATATAATGATAAATTATATAAATACATATATATATAATTATAAATATGTATTTTATCAATGATTTCAGGCTAACATAAGACTATATTATATAATATTTTTTACAACACCGTAGTTTAAACATAATAGAATAAAGCTACAACATCAATGACGGTCAAAATCGACCGGTATTGACCGAAACGATCAATACTGATCGGTAACTTGGCCGGTACGGAATCAAGCTGCTAAGATACCGGTCAGGTGGCCGGAACGAGATATAACAGCCGTTCGGGCCGGTATCGGAACGGAATTTTTAAGTAAGACTAATACTATATATCATGACGCTCTAACAGTGACGTCTCTGTTGTACAGCTGCATCCGTCTCGTCCGCTTGCTTTGCAACGACTGTTCTCCATTATATTGCAGCAGACGTGCGTACCTAAGGAGTAGATCATCATTGCATCGTTAAGTACTCCATTGTCCCACGCATATTTGGAGCAGACGTGTGACGTTTCATAGATCGTGCGTGCTCGCATCCATGCATGAGGGGTTTGGTCATCGTAGGATATGGTACGGTGCGAGTGCTCCAGGTGGGTGCCTTGTCGGCCGCATAAACGACGATGGTTGACTTTTGTAGTTGATGGTGTATTTGCATTGGTGTGCTGCCGATCGAGCTGCTGGGTTAGGAGTGAGGACTGTTAGGTGGTTACCCATGCATTATTGGGGAGTGAGAAACCTCCCCAATAATGCTGAAGAAATCATTCCTGGTCAGCTGATGTCAATTCTTTTTTTTTTTTTTTGAAGAGAGCTGATGTCAATTCTCATTACAACTCACCGTTTTACTCTAGTTTCTGAAGGTGGTTAGTTATATTGCACACCAAAACCTAAACCTAAAGTTATCCTTGGTTTGTGATTCCTGTTTTAAAAGGACCAGTCATATAGAAATTGACATGAAGAAAGGACTGGCTCCCCCAATTTGACCCGTCTCAAATTTCAACAAAAATTTGACATGGTACTTTTAGAAGTTCACGCAATACAAACGAATTGTTAAACCGATATGTTTAAAATGTTTAGAAAAATTGACTTATTTGAAAACTAAAAAAATCTCTTCATTGAATTTTATTTTGTTGTTGTTACTAATTCTAAACAACACAATGTTCAAATTAATTCGAAACTCAAATGAACTCAACACAAAACACAATGAAATGTTTTTTTTCCTCCCACCCTTCTACCCGCCCCAATCACACAAATCATACACATTGATTTGTATCGTACGAATCTCAAACAACAATCTACGGGGTCATCACCGGTCTGGCGACCTACTGATACGAATTTCCCCAGCTGTGGTGTTGTTTTGAGATTTTTTTTTTTTCAATGTGACTCGTCAACAACATTTCAACAGAAGCCTCCTCAACATATCTGGTTCCAACAAGATTTGGCCTAACTCATCAAAAGAAGCCCACTGTGATTCTCGGCCCAATTAAAGCGTGACAGCTAGACTCGTTGGCCCCGCGACAAGCGTCCTTCCTTATCGCCAGGACGCCAGCCAGCTGGTCGTACTCGGCACCTCTGAGCCTCCCGAGCGATTGATTAAGCAAGGCAGGTGGTAATGGCGTCGCCGGATCCGCCGCCGCAGGTAGGGGAGAAGCCCCCGCTGCCATGGCGCGCGCGTCTGCTCCTCCGCGGCGTCACCGTCCTCCACGCCGCTGCCCTCCGCCGCGACGGCACCGTCAACCGTCTCCTCCTCTCCCTCTTCGACCGCACCGTCCCGCCCAACGCGAGCCCCGTCGACGGCGTCGCCTCCTCCGACCACGCCGTCTCCGAACACCTCCGCGTCCGCCTCTTCACTCCCAAGGACGGCGAGAAGGAGAAGGAGCTGCCCATGGTGGTGTACTTCCACGGCGGCGGCTTCGCGTTCCACTCCGCATCGTCGTCGCGGTTCGACGCGCTGTGCCGCCGCCTCGCGTCCGCCGTCCCCGCAACCGTCGCCTCCGTTGACTACCGCCTCGCGCCGGAGCACCGCTTCCCGGCGCCCTACGACGACGGCGAGGCGGCGCTCCGGTGGGTCCTCGCCGGCAGCATTCTCCGGTCCCCTCCAACAGCCGTCTTCGTCGCGGGCGACAGCGCCGGCGGCAACGTCGCGCACCACGTGGCCGCGCGCGCGCCGGGCGCAGTCGCCGGCGTGGTGGCCATCCAGCCGTTCTTCGGCGGCGAGGCGCCGACGGACTCCGAGCTGCGCCTCCGCGGCGCGCCGTTCGGGGCGCCGGAGCGGGTCGCCTGGCTGTGGCGCGCGTTCCTTCCGCCCGGCGCCACGCGGGACCGCGACGCCGCCAACGTGCCGGCGGCGATCGCCCGACGCGGCGGCGCAGGAGGCGTGAGAACGTGGCCGCCGACGATGGTGTGTGCCGGCGGGTGGGACCCGCACCAGGACAGGCAGCGGGCGTACGCGGACGCGCTGCGCGGCGCCGGGGCGCGGGTGGAGGTCCGGGAGTACCCCGACGCCGTCCACGCGTTCTACCTGTTCGAGGAGCTCCAGGACAGCAAGCGGCTGCTGGTGGACGTCGCCGAGTTCGTGAACCGCCGAACAGAGGAGCTCAAGAAGGAACGCGCGGAAGATGGTGCTGCCGCTTCCCACCAAATGCCTGTTTAGAGCTGAAAAAACGAAAAATCAAATGAATTCGATTGAAACAGCTTGTCTTTTTCATGCTACGGTGTCGCAACCAGCTTACTGATTGCCGTACTGTGTGTTTTACTATTTTCTGTACTGTGTAGCTTTGAATGACGCTACTGCTTGGTATATCATCTAGCTATACCTCACATGCCGCGCGCACTAGCCGGTTGTGGTGGTGAAGTGGATACCGGCGAACGGTTCCGATGTATACTACTGATATCGACATGGCGAACGCCGCTAGTCCGTGTGGAAAGCGGGCTACTGAGCATGAGCAGAGCGGTGCGTGGGGAGAGGAGGCCGGGTGGCCCAACTACAAAACAGGCATGTTAAAGGTCTGATAAATTCGGCCCAACCCGAAGCCCACTTCAGTAACCGACGTAGCACGCGCGCTGTTCTGCCGCGCCTCCAGTTTAGCTTTAGTCCCACCTCGGGCGTTCTACACAGGCGAGGTGCCAGGACAAGTATAAATTGCGACCCAGGACACTAGATCAACTCATACCTTTCTCGGCCTTTTGGCTAAGATCAAGTGTAGTATCTGTTCTTATCAGTTTAATATCTGATATGTGGGCTATGTGTCCACTTTGATATTAAATTTATTTTTTGTGGGGTAGGGTCCACCACAGTGGCTTGCTACTGGGGCTCTCACGCGTCGCTCGGGCGTTACACTGCTGTCCTTGCTTGGCGCACCCCAACCAAACCGAATTCAAATTTTTCTTCGCTGCGTCTAGCAAGCTTTGCGGGCCCGACTGTTCATCCGGTCCGGATACTCGGACTGAAGGCAACGTCCGGGCGGATCGCTTCACCGGCTGTCGCCGCTTCGGCAGTCTCATCCAGTCTGCCGCAACAATCGTCTCGGCCCAGTCTGGCCAAAATGCTGGATGAAGCGCTGGGCGAACAAAATGGCAGCTGCGGTAGTTATTAGAGCAAGAACAATGTTCCGCGGGCATTTTTTGGTTCGAGGGGCGCAATGTATGTGGGTCTCTTATATCAGTAAAATACTTTCATATCTCTTACTCCGTCCTAATATCGTGCGGCAGACAATAACCCACGAGAGCAAGGCTAACAGTCATGAGCACAAAAAGCACTATTTAATTGAGCTTGGTTCGGCTAAAAACGAACCGAACAGAGTGTTCGCTTTTTGCTCCTGACATGTTTGATTCGAGTGCTGCAATGGGGGTATGGTTCGGTTGCTTCGTTCCTTGGTTCGCTTTTTCCACACATTGTTGGTGCTCTTATGTCGTGGAGGGAAAAGTGATTTTACTGGAGGGAAAAGTGAGGCTATTGAGTCATTTTTGCCACCCAAAACGGAGGTATCGCTCCACTCACCTTTTCACCTGTACGACTCCACTCACCTTTTCACCTGTACGAGAAATCGTTCCCAATTCAAGTACAACTGCAACTAAGTTGGCCATTTCAGTCGATTCAAGCAACAGTACAAGTCATGACTGAAGCGTTTGATTGAAGATTTGAACTTGGTCAATCAGGTTTTGCCTCATCGTAGAGATGGAAGAAAACGATGATGGAGAGCCTCATGGATTGAATAGGTATCTCTCTGTACTTGTATTTGCCAGTAGTGGTTGTAAATTGGTTAAACCATGTTTGATATTTCTGAACATCCTTAATGTTGTACTCATCATGTGTTCATAATTTTTCAGAGAAGAGGAGTGAATGTGCATCTAAACCCCTAATTTTATTTTTGTGATTGGTGTCAATACAATTAAGAACGGACTAATCTTTTAATGAGCATATGTGTAGATTATGGTATAAAGTTTGGTGATTAAATGCATAGGAACAAAAAGGGCGAAAAGAAGATGGCAAAGTGTTTCAAGATGAAATTCAAAATATGCTCAAGAATGAAGTTCATGGAGTTTTATTTTAAATCTTGAGTATAGGAAAAGCCGTACTATTAAAAGGGACACAAAAGTGTGAAGCGGAGGTGAACTAAGTGTAAAATTCCTCTTTCTAGCCCAAATAAAATTTTTCAGGGCAAAATCATCGGACTTGTTCGACCCATCGGACAAGTCTATCGGACTCCAGTAGCTCTGCCACTTTGGGTCGTCGGACATGTCCGACTAGAGGAAAGTCCGATGTATCGGACAATTTCATCGGAGTACAATTCCCTGCCACCCTATTTTCATCGATCGGACAAGTCCATCGGATTCCAGTTCCTCTGCCCCTCCTGTGCCGTCGGACATGTCCGATGGCCATCGGACTTGTCCGATGGTCATCTTATCCGAGGCATCGGGCAAGCTTGTCGGACTCCAGTTTCTGCGCCACCTTGATTCATCAGACATGTCCGATGACCATCGGACTTGTCCGACACAGATCTCAGAAATTGGATCTTCAATGACTCTTTTCCCCATTAGGCTATAAATAGAACTTCTCTTCGCCCTTTGGCCGGTTGGTCACTCATTCCACTCAAAAATACTCTCAATCTCACTTTGCTCTCCCCAACTCTCCTCTCTTAATTCCACTCTTAATTTGTGAAGTGATTGAGAGAAGATTGAAGTGCTCCATCGACTCTAAGCTTTCATCCTCTTGAGCACATGGTTCATCCTCACCGTCGATGACTATTGTTTTTGTTACTCTTGGGAATTCATTCTCTAGACGGTTAGAGGTGCCCGTAGAGCTCTCAACTTGTGTGGTGATGCCTCGAAAAGTTTGTATTGACCCCTCCTTTATGGAGTTTCTAGAGGAAAATCAAGTTTGATCTTTATGATCACTTGGAGAGGTTAGGGTTGAAAGAGACCCAGTCCTTTGTGGATCCCTCAACGGAGACGTAGGCTTCTTTGTGAAGCTGAACTTCGATGAATAAATCTTATGCCTTACTTATGCTTTTAATTACTTGTCTCTCATTTACTTTTTCTTGCTCATAAACTTGCTAGTTAGGGTTTGCTTCGTATTTCTTAAATTAACTTGTGTAGGTTGCTTGCTAGTTGCTCTTTTTATTTTTACAGCTTTCCCTTGCTTATATTCACTTGCTCCTAGCTTGCCTTACACTAGTTTTAATATTTACCCGGTCGATCTACTTTTCTATCTCGTGCCATCGGACAAATCATCGGACTTTCCCCATAATCATCGGACAAGTCCGACACTGCGCATTTAACTTTTATTATTAAGTGAATTTCAGGGATTATTGCCTATTCACCCCCCCCCCCTCTAGGCACTTTCAAGGAGGCAGGAATTCCTATTCAAAAACCTCACCTCGGCATGAAGTTTCAGAGTGACATTGAGGCTTGGAACTTTTGAAATGCTTATGCAGCGAAAACTTGTTTTGAGGTCAAAAAAAGGTATCCAAATAAGAGGAAAGACGGTAAGGTCGGATCATGTAGATTTGCTTGCTCAAAAGAGGGTCATCGAAAACCAGATAAAAGAGATCATCTAACAAAGAATCCTCGAGCCGAAACAAGAACCGGTTGTGATGTACGCAAGGGTCTTAGTCTAGATAAAGAGTCAGATAATTATGTAGTGAATGATCTTGTTCTAGAACACAATCATGATTGCTATTTACCCACATGACCCACCTCATGTCATCACAAAGAAGAATTTCGGAATTGCAAGGTTTTGAAATTGAAATGGCCGATGACTCTGGAATTGGACCAAAAGCTGCACATGAGTTACCTAGTCGTCAAGTTGGTGGATCATCAAATCTTAGCTACACTCTTTGTGATCACCTAAATTATTTACGCACCAAATGTCAACGTGAGATGAGATATGGTCAGGCAGGAAGTATGTTGAAGTATTTTCAAGATAAAATTGTTAAGAACCCTTCATTTTAATATGGTATGCAAATGGATTGTGAGGAGCAAATAACAAATATTTTTTGGGCTAATGCTAAAATGATCATTAATTATGCACATTTTGGCGATGTTGTCACTTTTGACATTACTTTTGAAACAAATAAGGAGTCTAGGCCATTTGGTGTCTTTGTTGAATTTAATCATTTTAGAGAAACAGTGGTCTTTGGTGCAGCTCTTATGTATGATGAAACTTTTGATTCCTTCAAGTGGTTGTTTGAGATATTTCTAAAAACACATAATGGCAAGCAGCCCAAAACAACTTTTACGGATCAAGATAGTGCAATGGGTAAAACAGTTGAGGAAGTGTTTATGGATGCATGGCATGGTTTGTGCATATTTCATATAATGCAGAATGTTGTCAAGCATTTATCTCCATGTGAAGGCTCAAGTATTTTATTTTCTTTTAGTGCTTGTATGTATGAGTATGAAGACAAGGAAAAATTTGAGAAAGAGTTTGACATCATTAGAAGCAAGTTGCAGAAGAAAACTTGGTTAGATAGTATATACAAGGTCAAAGAAAAAATGGGCTGAGTGTTACATGATGGATGTTTACACTCTGGGAATGAGAAGTACACAAGGTCAAAAAAAATCTGGTTTAGATATGCTTCATTTTTTAAAGCATTTTGAGCGGGTGGTGCAAGTAAAGAGAGATAAGAAATTGGATTCACATTTCAATTCAATCAAAAAGCAACCAAGAATATGGCTCAAAACAGCTATGTTGGTGCAAGCAGGCAATCTATACACACCCATTATATTTGAATCTTTCTAAAAGAAATATGAACAATGTGTGGCAGCATGTGCTAGATTGTTGGGTGGAGAAAATGAATATCTTGTTGCAGTTGGGAATGAAGATTTAACATTTGAGAAGGAGTACAAAGTTGTTGGTAATTCTTTGGATCAAACCGTTGTATGTTCTTACAACCAGTTCTCGAGGATTAGAATATTGGTTGCTCATGCTTTAAAAATTCTTGATTTGAAGAACATCAAGGCACTTCCATCAGAATATATATTAAAGCGATGGACACGGCCGTGGATCTATACATGACATACAAGGAAGAAATATAATTGAAAATCCAAAGTTTGATGCTTTGCGTCGTAAAAAACATCTCTCTCATAAATTTCTCAGTTTGGTGGAGCAAGTAGCCAGTTCACATGAATGTTATTTGCTAATAGATAACAAGGTTGACATCCTCAGTAAAGAAGTTTTGGACCAATTCAATACTTTTGAAAGTACTTTAAGGGGCCTTTGTGCATCCCATGTTGATGTGCAGACACCAAACATTGACTTACTGAGGAATGCATGTTTAAAGAAGAAAAAAGTCAAGATAAGAAGTTCATTGAGGAAAAGAACATGGCTAGATAAGAAGCAAAAGGGAAGTAGCAGAAAAAAAAAAGCTACGGTATATTGTCACAGTTTTAGTTGCAATATTAATATATGAGTAGGAGTAATGATTCTTTTAATCTCTTTTCTTTTTAGCTACAGGAGTGTAAGAGTGACGGTCTGGAGGCACAAGTAGCAGAAAATAACACTCCCAGGAGCAACATGACTGACTCTGGACAGTATTGGACTATAAATAGCTTTACTCAGTTACCAATGGTAGTCTTGTCTATGTACTATATATACTAATTCAGTTACTGTTGTGTGACTGATTTTTTTTTCATTGCACTATTTCAGGGATCAAATTCTGATGTTATTGACACTGAAGAACACATAAAGTTCTAGAGATTGCATTGTAGAGCATTTTGTTCTTGTCAATCCTATGATATCATCACAGATTATTTTGTTGCATGGTCTGTCCTAAAACTAGTGATATATTGTATGTAAGTGATAATGAACTGTGAAAGTTTTTTCTTGTTCAAGGTTATTCAACTTACATCTTTGATGTGGTTCAGATTGTGTTTTTTAGATTCAAACGAGGTTCTGTTTTTAGAAAGGTTGAAACAAGTTCAGTTATTTTTTTTCTTTTACAATGTTGTTACGATTTTTGGGTTATATGAACTATTTCTTTTCCTAGATTATTGGGCTGCTTGCCTTTAGAAACTCTGCCAATGAAGTAGAGTCATAGGGTACTCTGCTGCAGCTGTCGTTTTATTCGACCAACGCTTAATCGAGCGTTTGGGCTAGACTGGGCCGAGACGATTGTTGCGGCAGACTGGATGAGAGATATTGGAAGCCGTAGGGCCATAGGATGCGCAGTTGAAGGATCAAACGATAGAGAGACCGACTGCTCTCTCGACTGCCGAAGCGGTGACTACCGGTGATCTCGATCCACGTCCGGGCACCCTCGGTCCCGCTCCTGCCTCTCGCGCGGGTGTCGCGTTGCCCATATTAAGAGTAGAAATTATAGAGATAATTTGGACTTAGAAATAATAAGAATGGTATCTTTTATTGATGATGATTGGTACGATTTATAATCAGGAGAAGAGTAGAGGTCAAGTCATTGATATGTTTATACTATAGATGTGTTCACATTATAATCCATGGTGTATGACACGATTGGTCAATAATCCATTACATGGATTCACAACAGCCCACTCCATCAGTCGCGCGCGTGCACGTTTCTCCTAATTCCCTTTTCTTTTGTTATTTCTTTTTTTTTTCCCTAGAAGGCGCCGCTTTTTTTCTATTTGACCCCGCGTCTTTTTTTTCCTCAGTTTTCATCCCATGTCCGATTGAACTGGAACTTTTACGTGTTTTGGTATTAAATAAATATGAAACTTTTATTCGTTGTACATAAAATTTTTGTAATTGTAGATAAAACTTTATAAAATGTGAACTTTTCTTTGTAACTTATGAATCATTTCTATATTGAACATGGAATGAACTTTTCAATTAGAAATTGAATTTGAATCATTCCGTTATAATAAATTCAATGTTCTAGTTATGAAAATAAAATGTTCCAGTAGTGCAAATCAAATGTTCGAGTAGAGAAAATAAATTGTTTTAGTATGAATATCAAATGTTCTACTAGTGAAAATCAATTGTTTCAATAATGAATATCAAATATTCTAGTAGTGAAAATCAATTGTTCCAATAGTGAAAATCAATTGTTCTTGTAGTGAATATCAATTGTTCTAGTAGTGAAAATCAATTGTTCCAATAACGAATATTAAGTTGTAGAAAATAAAATTAGAAACTAGTCAGAGTCTCAACTTATCGAAAATACTGATTTGATTTTCTTTTTAATAATAAAAAATATCGATTTGCTCTCATTTGTTTTGATACTCTAATAAAATCAGAAATTACTTGCTTGTGCTCAAGCTAGAACGAGCGTC
The DNA here is from genome assembly GCA_030378355.1 of Eleusine indica. Lineage (NCBI taxonomy): Eukaryota > Viridiplantae > Streptophyta > Magnoliopsida > Poales > Poaceae > Eleusine > Eleusine indica. Next base: position 44,574,222 of record CM059500.1, read on the forward strand.
CGCTGGAAGTCTGGCCCCATCGGCCTGGTCATCAAAGGCTTTCCTACCGTGAGTGCGTGCGAGTGTCGTGGACTGGCCTGCTCGCACATGGGCGTGGCGCGCGCGTACGTGGAGGCCTGGGGGGTATCCGGACGTCGCCCGGATTAAATCATGACGGAAACGGGTGGAAGGAAATAATCTCAGTTCAGACGTTGGTAAATCATGAGAGGGAATTTCATACGGACACAATATCTCATGCTCCAATGAAAGAAAAATTAAAAGAACACAGCATGTCCTTACGAGGTCGTCCTGCACGCGCGCTCCTTCCGTTTGCTGGCTCCCTCAGTCCTCACGCGAAAATTCATCCGGTGACTGCACGGTCTCGCCAAAGAAAACCCAAAATCACAGACGAGCACCAGGACAAGCAAAGGGCCGCCACCGCGACGCCGGACGCGGAGCACGCACGCGTTCCACCGACGATCTCTGTGCTCTCTGTTCATGTCTTTGTCGGCCGGCCAGGAACCATGTGAAGATGCGAAGGAAAAAAAAAAAAGGTGATTGGACATGGGTCGCCGGTGGATCTTCGCAGTACGCGGATCGGCAGAACTCGATGTTCGCGCTCGCAATGTGAGGCATGTGAGCGAGCAGCTGCTGTCGAAAGAAGCAACGACAACGCGATGAACTGCGTCCTCCGTCCCGCGAAAGCCTTTGCCCTGGATCGCCCCCTGCCTGACACTTGACACTTCACAGCTACTAGTATAGTACTACGCGCAACACGCCATCCGGTGACGCGAGAATCGTCAGGTCGGACCTGAAGATCAAGAGGAACGGACGGGACCGTCCAGTTGCTGTGCACGGTCGTCGTGTGGGCCGAAGGACCAGTCCCGCGGGCGACACCAGTAGGCTGGAAAAAGGTGATTGGATTGGATTGGACACGACGCTGATCTCGTGTCGCCGGCTCCCCAGACTTGAGTACGGAACGCGTGTCGCTTCCTGCTTGCCTGATCGTTCAAAAACTTTCTGTTCGATGACACCAGTAGGATGGAAAAAAGGTGATTGGACATGGGTTGCTGGTGGATCTTCTCGGTGCGCGGATCGTCAGAATTCGATGTTCGCGCTCGCAATGTGAAGCATGTGAGCGAGAGCAGCTGTCGAAACAACGCCCCCTGCTCGCCGAGAGACGCACAAGAGTACGCGACGCCCACTGCATCATCCCAGTATTACGCTTCACCTTGAGACTCCATGTCTCCATCCGGTGACGCGGGAATGAGATCCAACGGAAGGGAAGATCAAGAACCGTCCAGTTGTGGTGCATCAACTATCAAAGGATCGGACCGGCAGTCCCGCAGGCGGTTGCCAAGCGCGGTGAGCCGCGATTCGCGCGCTGCTCGGCTCCGTCGTCAGTGCGCCACGCCATGCCACTGATCCTATGTCGCCGCCGGTCCCAGACTGAAGAAGAGTACTGAACGCGCGTCGCGTCGCGTCCCGCTTACCTGACCGAACGCACATGTCTACGAAGACGGATCAGTGAGAGGTAAGCACCGCGTTCCATAGCCACGCGCTCTTCTTCAGGTGATAGGCTGATGGCCCCGTGGGATGAAGACTTGTACACCTCAAGGTTAACCAAATTGATGCCACTTGCCTGATATTCCAAGGTGAAAACAAAACTTCTACTACAGCTGGTAATGGCTTATCACCAAACCACGTCCCTGGGCTTTACTGCTGCCGGATTCCCGTTCCTCCTCTGTTCCGGCACCGTGGTCCAACGCAAACTCTCTTCTCTCTCTTCAGTGGCACCAGTAGCCTGCACCTGCAGCGCCAAACACCGGAAAAGAAAGCACAGCATATATTCAACGACCGGAAAGCGTCTCTTCTCCTGAGCGAAACATAGACACTAGCTACAGATACCGGTATGGTCCATGGAGGATGCATCATCAATTTCATATCCTAAAATCTGCAAGACTGCAACAACACCTTCCTTCCCTTTTTCCTTTCCTTTCCATGCAGTATAGCACGCCAAAGCAAAAGCTTTCTTGAAGGTTGAGTAAAAGAGAGAGGGAGAAGTTTCCATGAGTTTTTTTTTCCAAGGGAAGTTTCCATGAGTTTTTTTTTTCAAGGGAAGTTTCCATAGAGTTTTTTTTTTCCCCCAAGGGAAGTTTCCATGAAGTTCTGAACCGGTGTGCTCCAAAGGGACGGACTCGGGACTCCCAAGTTCCGTCTCTGCTTTCCGCTGTGCCAGGCTGTGAGCTGAGCTAATCTATGCACGAACGCACCAACGAACGAGATCCCCATGAGCTCTTGTTCCAGGGAGGCATGCGACACTTGCGATTGCTCCCGCGCTGATTGATTGACTGATTGATTAGCTGGTTGATTAGACAGGCCTGATCCACTTCCACCAGACAAAGAAACCTGACCAACTGATACAGTTTGCGCCGTGCCCTCCCTCCAAAGTACTGAAGCATCTCTCCGCGCAAAGTTACAAAACAAAAGGGTCCAGTCCAGGCCTCCAGTTCCAACCTATCATCAGAGAGTTCATATAAACAAGCGTTCATGATTCATGCATCTTGGTCCCCTGAAAATCAAATGAGATACCGCAAAGAAAGGTGACTACAGACTGACGACAGTAGTTTTCTATGCAGGTGGAAATTATAGGTATCCGTTAGGTGACCATGAATCATGATCATGCCATGTTCAGGCTCGGCTAAAAGCTTCAGAGTACTCGGTTCCATCTAAATATACTGTACTATTATATATAGTCTCATTATAATCCATCGCGAACGCGGAAAAAGAGGAGAGGAAGAACTAGATACGAGAAGCTTCGCAGCTCAACAACTGTTCACATGCACAACTCAACCCCCTAATAATTAACAAGAACGCACAGGCATGAACAAGAACATGGCGACACGGGACAAAAGTTCTTTTTTTTTCTTCCATTCAGTGCTGGCCATGGCGGGGTGACCACACACTGATGGCTGATTGCTCTGTCCACTGGTTGATGATCGCCGGACGTCACATGACGCTGCACCCGGCGTTGGGGTCCTCGCAGCACACCTGCTGCTGCGGCGGGTAGTACGCCGGCTGCTGCCGCCCGCCGCCGCCGTAGTACCAGCCCTGGTGGTCGTACACCGGCACGCCGTAGTAGCCGCCGCCGGCGGGCGCCGCTGGCTTGCCGCACCGGCAGTACCCGCCGCCGTACCCGCAGCCACAAGCACCGTAGCCGCTGCTGTAACCGCCATAGCCGCCGCCGCCGCCGTAGTAGGACGACGGGTCGTAGGAAGGGTTGTAGCTGTACCCGGCGACGGAGCTGGCCGGCGCGGGCCAGATGGACGGCACGGCGACCCCCTGCGCGGCGACCGGCGCCGGCGCGATCGGCTCGCCGCACGGCGGCGCGGGCCCCACGGCCTTGGCCGCCGCGATCTTCGCCAGGAGCGGGCCGATGTCCGCCTTGGGGGGCTTGTCATCGAACGTGACCTTCTTCGCCGGCTTGCCGGCGTCCCCCTTGGGCTTCTCCGCCGCCTTGTTGTCCCCCTTGCCGCCGTCCTTGTCAGCCTTGGCTGCGGCGGCCTCCTTCTTCTCCGCCGCCGGCTTCGCCTCCTTGTTCTCCGCCTTGCCGGCGTCCTTGTTCTCACCCTTGCCTCCTTTGTCTGCCGCCTTCTCCTCCTTGGGCTTCTCCGCCGCCTTGCCGGCGTCCTTGGTCTCCGCCGGTTTCGCGGCCGCCGCCTTCTCCCCGCCGCCCTCCTTGCCCTTGACGTTCATCTCTTTGATGACACGGCCGGCCTGACAGCAGAGCTTCTGGCACACCTTGTCGGCGTCGAACGGCCCGGAAATCGTCACGGAGTTGCTCTTCTCGTCGAACGAGATCGTCTTGATGTTCATCTTGTCTGCGCAACCCAAAATCATTGATCAACAAACGGTATTTTTTTTTCAACTAGATTTTGTAACGCCAGCTGACTGGTGGGCCCCGAAAATAATCATGCCAGATCAGTGGGGCCACATGTCAGCGAGCGTTATCAGGGTAATGGGAGTACGGGAACAGGCCCTGCACAAAAACTGTGGAGGTTCCTTCTTCATTCTGCGTGGTGTGAATGGTGACGAGGGCATGAGGGGTGATACAATACTATACCTTGGATCTTGCAAAGGGTCCTTCTGATCTTCTTGTAGCATCGCTGGCACTCAAGGTCAACCTTGAGGACGATCGTGGAGATCTGCGATGAGATCAGTGGATTAAATGTGGGCTGTAAATACAGTACTATTTGAGGCAGATCCAGTAGCAGTACAACATGTTTGATAAGTACATTCGGGTTCCAATTGTAAAGTTTTTATTTAGGGAGTCATTAGAACCATGCCTCAAATAGAACGTGCTCAAAATGGAAAAAGACGCGTATTGATCATTGCTAGGAACTAATTCTGCAACCTTTAATGTGTGTCCTAACATAAAACATCATGCTGGAACGGTTGCTTAAGGTAACTATATAGTGACACTAGCTGTTCCCATGGAATTTTCAGTATCTTTATAGATGGCAGTGTGAAATATCTTTTCTGGCCGAACATGAACAAAACAAAAAGAACTCAAAACTTCAGATACAGTGAGGCAGTATCTGAGTGAGTCTATGTCCGTTTCCTTTCTGAGGAGGACGCAGTCTTACGTCTGCAAGGATGTGCATAAAAATATGAAAAGGACAGTTGCGGAGGTAGGAAAAAATCGGTGCCTTTGTCCAAAAGATTGTATTGAATAAACGGACAGAAGGGAACGCCTGCCTTCGTCTCCTTCGCATGAAAGTTGTTGGGGGAAAACGAAAGGAGTTATGGCCGGTCACTCGGACTGAGAGGCATTTGCTTGTTCTGTACTTCGCTCGCCATGCTACTGGTTGAGTGCTTCGCACTTGTACACTGCTATCCATGTTTCTGACATGTAAACAGTGCGCATAGAGTGTACCAACCTTTACCACAAAAAAAAAAAGAAAAAAAAATCTTCTATCAAATGTAACATCGGTTTCTAAAGGAATACGTTTCCTCACATATCTCAGGCAGAAAAAACATTTTGTTCCACTCAAACCCGCTCCGAATTTCTGACCTTAAACTCGATGAATTCAGTCCTAAGAAGTAAGAACGCAAACACAAACAGAATAATATACACAGAAGAACCACACAGATCGACGGCAGTAACAAGGCATGAAAAACTGCAGGCAAACTGAAGACGCAGGCAAACACAGAACACTCGTCATGCATAGCATACTGAGACATCAGGATCTACCTTGTTGTCTTTCTCCCCCATGTCAATGGCGCTTGAGGAGCACCGTTACCTCTCTGTGGTCTGGACTCTGCTCCGCCTCCAAATGGCGGCCGCCGGGAGCGAGAGGAAGGAGAAGGGAAGGGTGGACACGGAATGAAAGGAGGAGGTGGGTGGGTTCGGCGTTTTAAACAGGCGTAGCTCACACACGGGAGCCGGCAATTAATCTACTAAGGACACCAACCCCGGCCCACCGACGTGTGGGCCCCCAGTCCTCGCAGCCGTTTGACCCCTTATTAGCTGTGACGCATGTGGAAGGCGTAGCCAGTGGCGGCAGTCGGTGGACCTCTATCCTCTCCTCGCTGCGACCGGCGCCCACTGACTGACACTCCTCGCAGGAAGTCGTACTATCGGAGTACTGGTGCCATTCAGTAGCAGAATCTAGAGCATAATTGAGAGAAAATAATGTTATATTTTTTTTGGAATTGTATTGCAGAATAGTATTTCTTCAAACAATTTGCTACAGAAAAGAAAAGGAAAGCTAAACAGAAAATTTTGTAGTAGCGTACGACTAAAGCGGGCGAGGTCTGCAGTGACGCGCGCCTGTGTCCGAGAGCGGACAGCGGAGGATGCAGCCACGCCGCTGCCGAGCAAGGAAGAGAGGAATTCATTCAGGAAGAGAGCCACCGAAACGGACACGTCACTTGGCGGCGTCTTCAAGGATGAAGTGGAGTTGGGAGCCGTGATGACGTTGATGTCTCGCAATGGCGGGTAGCGACCGGCGCACAGGGAGACGAAGGCACGGCGCGTGCTCCCGTCCCGTCCCATCATGCCATGCCATGCGGGCGTGGCTGGACCGGGCGCGGTGGCGCGTCGAGATGGCGTCCGCCGGAACGACATTTTTATTTTTTGTGGCCAAAATAGAGTTTCCCTTATTTATGCTTGACAGCTTGGACTTGAATTATTTCTTATCACGAAGACCATTCCCCAGAGGAGAAGGCACTGCATGCATTGCAAATCATTCATGCTTACTGTTCTCTGTGGGCTTTCGAGTGTCCAATCTTTTTGCGTACTGGCGTTGGTTGAGCTTGTTTTGTGTTATGCGTGTGGTCGTGTTTGTTTGAGTGACCTTTTGGTTGATCACTGGCGTAGCAATCTGGAACGGGAAAAAAAAGGGGGGCCGGCCGGCCTTTCTTCCAAAGTGCTGCACAACTCACTCGCCATTCGACGCCGTGATCTCCATCCGGTCCAGAAAATATAAAATGCATTGGAACCTTCCTGTATCCTGCGAGCCGCGAGCTTTCTGCATGGTCGTGGTCCGTCTCGGAAGCAGCCGATTCCTCTGCTCTGTATCCCCTGTTCCGGCCTCACATGAAGAATCTTTATATTATCAGAACCCGAACGCGGAAGGCGATCGCGTTGTCTGTCAAAAAACGGGGAAAATGGAGCTAAAAATAGAAGATTCGAAGAGAGTGCCAGACTGCCAGTAGTGAGTGCCATACACATACACGGACCCTGCGCTGTGGCCTGACGAATGACGGCGCGGGCCTTCCCGCCGGCCGTGGAAACGACCAAAAACACGAATGTTGGCGTTGAAAACCCGCGGCGCATGTGTGCGATGGCCAACCACCGGGCCGGCGAGGATGGCGGCGTCGTGCACGTATTTCCCTCAGCCACCCACCACGTTGCCCCCTTGCGGCGTTTACACGACGCCTCCGCATCATCCTCTCTCGTCACCCCGTGGCAGTGAGTGGGGTGTCGGTGCTCGCTCTGCCCGCCCACTCCCAGCTTCGTCAGAGCTCCACTCGCACGCGCGCCACTTCACTGAACCTGCAGCTGATAGCGAAAGTGAAACGTTCATCTGGTCTGGTGGCACGTCCATCTCTGCACACAGAGGGTCACACACATCCCTCCAATCGCACTTTTGTCCCGTGCGTCCAGGGTTACCCGGACCCCTTCGATTCACATACATTTTCAATGCGTGCGATGATGCGATGGATATGTATTAGCAAACGAGTCATGCTGAACCAAACATAGCGCATATTATGGTGTCAAATTCCGGATGTCTGATGTCTACGCTACACCCTTCAAGTATCACAGATTAGTTGTACTTTTACTACGCCAACAAAACAAAAGCATGATAATCCTGCTCGATGATTGGCTCTCTAGTCTCCTACAAGTTAAGACAAGGCGCTAGTGGAAATTCTGATCGGTTACACCGACTCAAATATTCCAAGAGAAGGCGCCATCGCCATGGCAGCTGTGGTGGAGTGACGCACTGTTCGCCCTGTGAGGAAAGAACAGACAACGACTGGTGATGATGATTAATGGCCACACGCGAGAAAATCCCAAAAGTGAGCGAAGGGAGGGCGAAACCTCGCTTTCGGAAGAGCAGTGTGAGGTCATCACCCACTGACACTGTACCTACACAGAATTGCGGTAGTGCTACCGCATTGGCGCAGGGCAGGTGGCTGCGCTGTACCGGCATCTCATGTGGCTGGCTCGAAGCGAGCTAGAATATCATCCTCTAAATTTATCCTCTAAAATAAATTTTTTATACTTATTAGCGAGTTGTCATTGTACTGCACTACTGCATGTACCGTTGTTCAGTCTCAATCTCAATGCATGCGGCAGGCAGTACCGTATCGTAGGTTCCGTGAACCGAGAAGGAAGCAGGATCCCGGAATTTAGGTGCGGGAAGCTTTAGCCGCACGGGAGGAAGGATCTTAATTTGGGTAAACTAATGAGCCCGATCGGGCTTCAAGAGCACGCTCGCGGCAATCGATCTCGCATTGATCGCCTACTGATTGAGCATAAGCTAGCTCAAAAGTTGCAAAGTTTTGAATGAATAATAGTCATGGATCATGAGACGGTGGTCTGTCTCCAGAGTGTGTGGAAGAACGGGCACCGTTAGAAGCATCTCTCGAACTGTGCAGCATATTGCTACGTGCCTAGGAGCATCGTCAACCGACCGGAAAGAAGCAGGATCCCGGAGGAAAGGTAGTAGACGCTTTGGCTGCAAGGGACAGCCTGCGAAGCCGAAGAGGATCTTCAGATAAACTAGTAACGAACTGCAGCAGTTCAAGGTCACGCTAGAATTCGAGCTCTTTTGCCTAGGTGGCAACCTTAATCGCGGTCAGTGTCAGAAAAATTCAGAGAGCAAACTGCATACAGGCTAATGCTTAGTTCAAATTAACGTACCTCTTTTATAATTTTTCCATCGTGCTTTTGAACAAACATGCTTTTGGACTTGGCTCTTTTTCAGTTGGCTATAATTCCTACTTTCTTATAGCTTAATAAAAGACAGTGCTCCTGCCATGCTAGAATTGACCATGAGGTTTTTTTTAGGACTCTCAAACTGGGTACAGCAGGTGGAATAGACCATGAGTTGATTCCCTAATGATGATGGACCGGAGCTGGCTTGAATAATCACAGGTCATAGAACCTGGTTCATAACCTCGTTAGGATCATGAAGAACGCAGGGACGAGTATGCCAACGAGATGGCATGACCAGGACACACGGGCGTGCCCTGGGTCATTGAGATGGAGCCGCAAGACCATTTCAAAGCAATTTGTATGCAATGTAACAAGTGATGGCCTTTTTTGTCAACAAAAGCTGTGAAAGGGCCTAAACAGTCATCAGAAATAATCAATATGTTAATGCAAATGGAAGAAAACCAGTCAGACAACTAAATGGAGAGGTTTTGAGTACAGTTTCTTTTACCCCTGAGTCCAATGGATTTGCACACAATATAACAATCTGTCAGATACTCATATAGAGGTCGAAAGACAAACAAAACAAACGGCAGGTGCCCAAAGAAATGGAAATGTATGATCTGAAATCAAATACATGTCCCAGGTGCCAATTGTTGGATCTATTACCCAGCTACTTCATTCAGTGTCATTACCTCTGCGACCTGTCCTGCTTCTGATGTCTATAGGGACGCATGGTTCATCCCAAAATGTTTATGATTGTTTGCTTCCAATCCTCCAAGTCACACCCAACCTCACGACATGAACTACCGTGATAATACTTCTTATGCATAGAAAATCAACTCTCAGACATAAATATGCTGCATTAAACTATTCTTAAGGAACATTTATATGGAATATGTTCAACATGTCTTCTAACTATTTTATGAACTAAGGACATGTTTGCAGCTGATATCTCGTGAGGACTTTTACCACAGAAAGAACCTGCTGCATACACAGTTACAAACTCCAATGCTGGGGCACTTTCCAAGACGTGTGCAAGAGATTCAAGTTGTCCCTTTGATCCTACGAATCCAGTGACAGTAAAATCCTTTAGATGATTATACGGACGGTTCGGAAACCTCCTGATGGGATCATTCTTGATGTATATGAAAGCAGTAACGCTAAACTGCAAATTCCAAAAATAAAATTTTAAAAATGGTCAGCAAGAGTTTAAAATTCATATGAAGAACCCACAATATCTGATATAACTGGACAACATTTTCTTCAAAGTCACATTTACCACCTGAAAAATTGTATCATTACTAGCTAAGGAAGACATTATTGTTTCAGTAGTTTATGGAACAAGTCCATCTCCATCAATCAAAGTTAAGTGATATAATTTCAGTATAGCTTTGAACTATGTACATATAGAAGTGAACAGCACAATAAGATGGTATGATTTCAGACGAAACATCAAATCGCAAAGAAACAGGTATTCTATTATAATGCTTGAAGTGGTGATGCATAAATGTACAAAAATCTATATCATCCAGCACAATTGTTCGAACAACGGTGATATTACAGAATCAATTGCGACATTGGTACTTAACAAAAAGGTGCAAAAAGATCAGAAAACATTAACATCTTCATTGGTAACAAAACCTGATTCCTTAATCACCTAAAAGAATCACCAAGCCCACTGCAAAAGAATTGTGCTAAGCATATAAAAATAATTTAAATACATAAAATGATTAGTAGAAAATTAGGAGCAGAATGTTACTTGAATCTCTAGCTTTTCAACGAAAGGAGCAGCCCTCAGAAACGATACCAAAGATATGGTGTCAACATCACGATAAAGAAAAGACAGCAAGCGCAAACGCTTCAGCTGAGTAAACTTGCATGGGCTTTCTATGAAGTAGGACATCTGGAACATAAACAGCCACAAGTCAGGACATAAGAAAACACAATACAAACATTAAAGGGAAAATTATATGAGAGAATATGAGCCAGAGCGGTAATTCAAATAGCCAACCTCTGGAGGTTTAAAAGACCCACGCAGGGTCATATTTTGCATGTTGGGAAGAGCATTAGGAAATGTGGTGATGACATGTTCAAGAGTTGTACTAAAAAAATGTACATCCACTTTATCAAGTTTAAAAGCTTTACTGAGGTCAATAGGCACCATAAATCCTTTATATATAAAAGTTGAAAGCTTCACGCAATCTAGTTCTATCTTATATATCCCATTCCCACAGTTTGCAACACTCAAATATTGCAGGCAGGGCAGTGGATGATCCGCCTTTAGTACATCGTCCAGAAGGCATCCTACAAGACTCAACCACTCAAGACTATAGCAATTTGACAGCATAGCTTGAAAATCCTTTCCATTGGCACGGACTGCATGTAGATCAAGCTTCTTTAGGTTTGGAAAACCTCTGAACTGATTAGGTGGTCTCAGACAGACAAAGCCTAACTGGATATGCTGTAGACGGGTCAAACTTTCACTGTCCAAAAGTTCAAATGGAAATATGTACCGGTCATCACATTTTCTGTAACTTGCTGGAACCAAATCAAAAGATAGAAACTTCGTCCATGATAATGCAGCAAAACTAACCCAACTATTGAGATGATTGACCAACATCGAGTCAAAATCAAATTTGATTGCAAGTTCTTCAACCACCCTACCCCGGTACTGTAGCAAAACTGCATTGACATTGGCAACAAACTTTTGAGTACGTTCTTGTCCTCTAAACATGTTACCACACATTGTTACTCCATCGAACCTTAGCTTTGGACAAACTGCCCACAAACATCTCCATTTTGTTGATAGGATGCTAGTATTAACAACCTCATTCTGAGGTAATTTTGATAAAATTGTGCCTAGCACATCCTGCAAGAATGGGATATCATACCACGTTAAGTTCAAGAATAATGCTTACATTCAATACCAACTGAGAATTGTAAGTTCAAACATACCTCTGGAAGGTTTTCAAGTTCATTTCGTCTTCTCCTTTTATAGATTGGTTTCGGATTGGAGCTGTCTTCTGGTGCAATCTGATCAGCCAGTTTTCTCTTCTGACTGATTGGTCTGGGACAGGAGTCATTTGATGATGATATACTCCAAGTCAGACTGTTTCCCATTCCTGCACGCTGCAAGCCTGAAATGGACGATGTCAGCTTCACGTTTAGCCCTACCAGAAGAACATGATACGTTGCCTCTTGATCCTTGATCAACAGGAAAAAGACGTATACTCTAATACTGATTGCAATATTAAGTATATGAAACCAAATAAAGTTACTCCCGGTATCAGAAGGAAGACCATAACAAGCTAATTTGTGATCATGACAAATGTGTGTGAACCAAATACATACTGCTCTCGATGCTCTATCTTTAGGTTTCGAAAAGGATAAATAATCACACAAAACATGTGACTTGATTTATTGTTCTCGAAAATATTGTTCAGATGACCTTATTTATCAGGAATCTGGAGGCCAGCTGGGGAGGGTAGCGCATTTCAGGTGCGTGTTAACAATAATGCTTTTGCATGAAAGATACCAAATACAACAGTTTGCTCTTGAGGCTAGGAAAAAAATGAAAAATGAAATTTGAAAAATAATGAATAGACACAGTGGTGCGTTGCTGTTGGAAAATAATCCAACCTGTAGACCCAACTTCAACCTACATGTAGGTTCAGAAACTTCAAACTCTAAAAAATTTCTCTCATTAAACTCTCGAGATTTGAGAGTACTAACTCAAAATATTACACTTCTACCACATAATTTTGAATTTTATACTGGATATTAGAGCAAAATCTCATTTAACACATTAATTCCAAAATTATTGAAGCTCACTTTAAAGCTGCAGTGAGGCGTGCCGGATGGCTAAGATGAGAATGTCGCCGGTCCCTGCTGTAGCCGTAGATTAGTTAACGTGATCATCACAGATATGGCTGTGTTGATCGTATCTAGACATACACGATCCGAATGGCCAGATGGATATCCAAACAACGAGTCTAAACTACATATTCTCACAGAATTAGACTGGAGCCAGGACAAGGGGGTTGATGGTACCTTGAAAGATTCTAGGCCCGGGTCGAATCGCTCATCGGAAGTGATGCAGAGAGCCAGCTAAGCTTGTGAGCCAACCCGCTGCCGCTAATCTGAAGAAGGAGGTACAAAGGTTTGGAGGGGGGGTTGGATTTTATTCGTATGAAAAAAAAGGGGTGGGAAAAGGGAGAAGATGCTCGTACACATCGACACGGACGCGGATTCGCGGAAGCAGAACGTCGATTCGGAATTGACTTGGATGACTGGGGAATCACGACCAATGAGGTTAGCGGTGGGGCGGGAGGACGGGGGAGTCACACTCCATCGCCGCTGGTGCACGGCGGCGACGCCGCCTCTCCATTCCGCGCACCAACCATTGACCACCGCCGGGCAGGCCTCCTTCCCGAGCTCTCCATGGTCAGGGGGATGATTCCGTCCCAAACCGAACGCTCCCCTAATCCAGGCACCATCCGACGACGTCGCGAGATTGACGAGGAGCTAGAGGGTGGTCAAACTGACAGTTGACTAGCTGTTGTCTTTGGGCTTGTTTGGGCCTATTTGAAGCTGCATCCAGGCGTGTTACATATTTGGCGGCCGGCTCATGATGTCTAAAATGTGAACCTCAGTTCTGACTACAGAACTTGTTATTATGATCACAAGGTGTATTCGTAGTGGTAGTGCTATGTGTAGAGATGCACCGGGTAAATTTGTAACAGAAGGTACAATCGGGGGAAATGAGAGCTAACTGATCCAGCATTCCAAGTTTCAAACCATTCTGGAAGCTTTGCATGTAACGAAGCTCTTTGTTCTTGTTCGCGCATCCGAGTTGCGTTGCCACGCCGTTTGGCCGCGACTCACCCATGCCAACGAAGGTAATCAATTCAATTGCCATGCGTGCGTGACCCGGGCTCGATAAGAACGAAGCCGCACGCGCCTCATGCGAAATCGCAGACAAGGCAAAATACGCTGTGTTGTCAGTGCTCAAATCCTCGAGTAGCATCCAACATACTGATACACCGACAATACGAATCTTAAGAAGACAATTAGCCTTAAATCAGACCACTCTGTTCTATGTCTGAAGGAAAAAGATAAAGTTCTCAGTTACAGGACTTCTTCTCGCCACGTACGTCTCCATCTGCCAGCACGAGCACCATGATGCGGCGGCGGCGGCCAGCTCCTACTCGTACCTGTAGATGAAGTCGGAGTTGCCGACCATGGCGTTGAGCACCTGGGAGACGAGGAATCCGCTGCCGGCGAGGAAGGCGATGATGAGCAGCGCGGTGATGGGGTTCTTGAGCAGCTCCACGATGGGCTGCAGCACCGTGTACGCCACCCCCGTGCTCACCGTCAGCGCGTACAGCGCGTACCGCCGCATGTTGTCCCAGAACTCCTCCACCAGCGGGCCTTCCGGGCCCAGCGCCAGGGCCGGCGGCGGGGCCGCGGCCGCGGACAGAGCCATCGCCGCCGCCACGCCGGCGGTGATGCCGCCGATGAGCGCCCACGTCGGCAGCGCGCACGTCCGGCTGCTGCTCATGTCCTCCTCTTGCCGCAGCAGCTGGTGGGTCTCATCCGCTGCTGCTGCCTCCATGCTTTCTTGAGGTGCTACGGCGACGCGCCCTGCTGCTTGACGCTTTGACTCGGGTTCAGGGGAGGAGAGGCGAACCTGGACGACGACGCCGGCGGTGAAGCCATGGAGGTGTCTGGGAGGCAGACGAGGCAGGTGGAGGCCGCGGTGGAGAAGAGAGAGCTGGTTCATCATCCCGTGGCGCCGCTTGGCCGGAGCTCGGAGGTGGTGTGGTGCTTGGGGACAGGGGAGAAGCGGCGGGGAAGTGTGAGCCTGTGGTGCTGAATCGCTTTGTGCTCGGCCGCTTCATGATAGGCCTAGCTAACCACTTTTGCATCCGTGGCTTTCACAAATAGCACGTCATGATATCTTCCCAAATTCTTTTTTTGAATATACAAATACGAAATTTAGGGAAATAAGGTTTTGAAATACAAATATCTAACCGTAGGTGCGCCCTCTTTTTGTACATAGAGATAATAAAAGGAAAATCTTATTAGAACATTTTGCAAAGGAGTGTAAGCCAAAAACTCAGAAAAAACAATGAGTTGCTTAGATTAGTACTGTCACTTCACAAAGATGAGTACTAAATGACAAATCTGAGTTGCTTCATGTGTCATTCTTTTCTATATAAAGGTAAGGCGTGTAAACTTGGCCATAGCATTTTTGCTATGTTTCGCCAACACTGAAATCTCTTTGCATATCATCCAACCACTGATCATTGACCTTAAGCAGTCCCACCTTAAAGAAAAGGAATGCAATTTCTTTTTGAATTGAAAAAGGAATGCAATTTCTTTTTGAATTGAAAAAGGAATGCAATTCATGCTGAACAAAACTAGAAACCCATGTTTTCAGGTCACCGCTGTTTTTGACCGGATAGCATTGCATCCGTATCCCAAAGCGGAACACGCCCGAGTTTTGCTTACGCTGACCCTAGCCGAAAACCACCACCAAACTCCGCCGCGGCCGCGAGCCCGAAACAGAGGGAGGGAAACACAACGCACAACAGATTCCCTTCCCTTCCGTCTCCCACCAGGGCTTCAACCCCTTCTCTCTCCTGTCTCCTCACCTTCCTCGCCTTCCCACCTGTCCTCCTCTCCAGCTCCGCGCCCGCCGCGCCGCGCCCACCTTCCGCGGCCGGCTCGGCTAGGGAGCCCTGCACGTGACCGCCCCGCCCGGAGAGAAGACTCTTCCGCCTGCCCGCTCGCCGCCGCCGCTGGTTCCGCGCGCGCCGCCGCCGCCGCCCGCCGCCGAGGCTTCTCGAAGCAGCTCCTGAAGAGAAATCTCCGGGTCTCCGTCGAAAGGGACCGGAGGGAGGACACGCTCGCCGCCGCTTCCTGTTCCATGGGGGGATTCTTGCGCAGCCTGAATCCCTTCCGGTTCAAGCCGCGCTGGCCGGCGAGGACCGCCCCCAAATCCCTGTGAAGCCCTAGGGATCCTCCTCCCGCCCGGGGATTCCGAGAAATCCCCGGACGCCTCTTCCCCGACCCTTCCTTTTCCTGGCTAATCTGAAAGTTCCCGTGAAATTCCTCTGTTCGTCGGGGTTCCCTTCCTTCCCGGGGAACCAGCCCTAAAGCCTCTTCTTCATCTTCCTCCTTTCTCACACGGAGATGAACTCGTCAAGGAAGCCCTCTTCGTCCGCGTAGTGTCCCGGGCTGGGCGTCCTCGTTCGCGGCGGCGTTGGAAGACCAGGATGGCGAGGGAGGACGGCCCGGAGTTCGTGAGGTGGAGGGAGGAGTTCGTGTCCCAGGAGAGGGGCAGCCGCGTCGTGCACTACTACCTCGAGGACGCCGCCGGCGGGTCGCACCTCGCCGTCGTCGGCACCGAGAGGAGCCTGCGGCACATGCTCTATGTCGTCTCCGAGGACTTCCGCGCGGCGCAGGGGTGTGACGGTGTTGACGGTGGGCCGGCGCGCAAGTGGCGGTCTCGGCGTGAGGTGGTGGATTGGCTTGCCTCCTTAATTCCCGTGAAGACACTTGGCTCAAGTAAGTCTCGATCCCTATCTGTTCATTTTTTTTACCACTTTAAGTACATGAATTCCTCCCAGCTGATTAGATGATGCACTGTTTTTGGAATTCAATCTATGCTGTAGAAGCCATGAATATAGCCTAGTAATAACAGTTTTGAGTGTTATAAAATTATATCATGGTAGATGGTCTCCTTCATTGTTGTTGTACAATCATTTTATTGCAAGGTCACAATAAGACAGATTCACCATCTGATATTCATACATAAATTCTTCCGAGCTGATTACATAATGCACATCTTTTTGGAACTTAACTGATGCTATGGAAGCCATAAAAGTAGTATAGTAGTAACAGTTTGAGTCCCGTAAAACTCTATCATGGTAGCTGGCGTCCTTCATTGTCTGGCCTAGTAGTAACAGTTTGATTTATTGTAAGAGCACAATGAGACAAACTCACCATCTGATATTCATTTTACAGTGCAGAAGGTTGATATGCTGAGTCTTGTCAATCATATTCTGTGCTATAACCTGTGATTCACATCTGTATTTTTTTATAAAAAAAATAGTTGTAACAGTTCATTTGCTATTTCAGAATATTCGAAGTATGGAGCTTATGTGGATAATGATATTGGGCTAGATGGATATGGTGAAACTGATAGCATTGTCCATCAAAATCTGGTAAATGTATATACTTGTAAATTTGCTTATGCTTCACCTTCATGTTCATGTGTTTACTGATTTTCCATTGTTCTTAGGGAAAAGCCAGTGACTCAGATATTACATGGTCTGGTTCGTTCTGGACTTGTGGCAAGCAACTTCGTCACTATCAAGCATTTTGTCGCAATGGAACTACAATATCCGTAAGTTTTATCATGACATTGGGTAATTTCCGTGGATCATTGCGCGACTGCTTCTAAAATGTCATATGGCATATCGTTTTGCAGACCCACTCTTTTGTGCTTGTCTTGTCAGAGGATGAAAGTCGCTACCTTGCATACTTGGAAGACATGTATGAAGATAAGAAGGGACAGAAAAAGGTTAGAGTGCGATGGTTTCACCAAAACAAGGAGTTTGCTTGTGCTATACCTCCTCCTTCCCCTCATCCCTGTGAAGTTTTCATCACTCCTTTTACGCAAGTAATCAGTGTGGAGTGTGTGGATGACATTGCAACTGTGTTAACTCCTGATCATTACGAAAAGTGCTCCAATGCATTGCCAAGTTCTTCATTGGTTGGGATCCGTTTCTGCTTTCGCCAGTATACTAAAAAAAAGTTCAAGCATTTTGACCTGAGAACATTGCGTGGATATTTTAGCCAAGCTACTGTTCTGTCCTTGAAAATTTCAGCCGAGACAGAGAAGGATGGTGAATACTGCACACCTGGGAAAACTAAGTCTCCAAAGCAGTTTGAGAGGCTTTATTCAAATTGTTTGGGTACTAAAATCTGTCAAGGCCCGCAAGCTGATTCCATACCATCTTATCAGAAATCTCCCAGGAAGCATTTCTCGATCAAGTTTATAGGACCCCAGCAGAATCCGCTAGTGCAAACATACAGTGCTGGTGACAAAATAGAGGTCTTGTCTCAGGATAGCGGCATTATAGGCTGCTGGTTCAGGTGTACTGTTCTGAAGTCGTGCAGTAATCATAACACATTGAAGATTCAATATGATGATCTTCAGAATGCTGATGATTGTGGAAGATTGGAGGTATGACCATTGACCACTGTTTGAAATTTAAACTGGATAAGTATTTAGGAAAGATGAAATGCATTGCAACTCCTTTTGGTACCTTAATGTCATTATCTTTTCTGTTGTTGTTGCTTGAGATGTACCTTTGGTAAAAGAGGATGAGTTATTTTTTCTGTATCAATAAAATAATGTCTTTGTGCAGGAAATGGTACCTGCCTCTACACTGGCTCTTCCTGACAAACTGGAAATGAGATGCCCAGACCGGTTAAGAATCAGGCCACGTCCTCAACAAAATAATTATCTTGATGGTGCTGCTCTTTTACCTGGAACTGCTGTTGATGTCTGGCAATTTAGCGGCTGGTGGGAAGGAGTTGTTGTCAGTTTGGACAGCAATGCCACAGATAGACTGCAAATATATTTTCCAGGTAACAACTTGTTGAAATGGTATTTTCCCTATTTTGTCTTCCCTACGAGGTAGTCTTAACAAAATATTTTCTTAGCACTGAATGGAGTAAACCTTAGATGGTTCGTGTGCCAGGTGCCATTTTCAGCCGTAGTTCAAAGCCCAAAATATAGGACATTCCGAATACTATACTGAATTTGCACTGAAACTTTCTGTTAAATATGTTCAATCATATTGCATCTTACAAAGATATGTTTCCAATAAATTATCATCATTAACATTGCATGCATGAAAATGATCGCATTTTTATTGTTCCATTCCAGGAGAGAACTTTTTCGGGGTATGCCAGCTAAAGAATATACGAATCTCAAAAGATTGGGTCAAGAATCAGTGGATTGATATTGAAGCGAAGACAGATTTGTTATCAAGAATACTTTCAGATGGGATGCGAACAAAGCCTGAAAACATGCCATCCGTTGGGGTGCTAGACTCTAGCAGTTCTGCAATGCCTGATCAAGAGGTTGCAGCTGTCCAAGCAAACTACAGTGGAGATATACAAACAGAAGCTAGTAAGCAAACTGAGGTTAATTTGACTGATAAGAGCGCCACTGTTGTGGATGATGAGAGACAAACAATTCTGGGGAAACATCCCAGGGAGGAGGATGCTGAACAGGACTGTAATGGGGAAGTAGGTTTAGATGCTGGTAAGACGTGAATCTTGGGGCACGCCCAACCTTAGACTTGTGTACATAGCTATAGATATGGTTATCCGACCCCGATGATAGGGTTTTACTAGGTTGCTGTTGATATCAGAGAGTACTTCTCTTTTCGTACACGAACCTTTAGTATCTTGGTGGTAACTGTGTAATTTGTCACCAGATAGACAGATTATGAACTCAATGTTACCCTTGCTAATGTATAGAAGCCTCAGCTATGCCGTTTCAATCAATGGAGTTCCATATTTGAGAACAAAACTATTTCCCTGGTTTACTTGTATTGTGATTGTGTAAATTTATTCTTGCTCAACTAATTGGTCTGCATCTAAGCTCTGAATGATTTTCCTAGTTGATTATCATGATCCCTTTCGACTGCTATGATGAGGATCGGATGGTCTGCAGTTGCCAGTTGCGCATGCTGATCTGTAGTAGTTGCCGAATGAGTGCTATAGTTCAGTCTTCAAGTACTGCACCATCTATTTGTGGCATCCGGGGATCTGAAGTTATCTGTACTTGAGGCCATTCCGCTATCTCATCATTTTGATTTTCTGTTATGTTAGGCCTGAGGTCACTGACAAAGGGCATGCGACATGATGGCCTCCCATTGTTCCTTTACACATGAAAACTCTCTATCTTGCCATCATTTATCTACATAGACATGTACGTATCAGGTTTGTTACATTGTGGTATGGTATGTTACAGGAACATGTCATCTGACTAGCTGCTAGGTACATTATATGCAATGAAGATGGAAGAAGAGTATGTTGCTCGGCGTCGATGAAACTCTTGCCGATGGAGCTAGAGCTTGAGCCACTCCTCGCCGTTGATGAAACTCTTGCCGAGGAACGGCTGCGCCTCCTCGTAGGTGAGCGTCCGGGACCAAGGTACCCGCTGCCTGGTGCTCGCCCCTGGACCCTTGCAGCTGTACTCTCCGAACAGCACCGTCCTGTCCAAAAAATGAATCCAGAAATGTCACTTTCTGATGAATGCTGCACCGTATCGTTTTGGCAGGCAACAGGCTCGTCAGATGTGGTAACTAACTAACTGCATTTCCTTGTAAAGACTGTTTGGTGAACCTACAACTGTCTACCAACTTCCCATGGATTATTAAGAGAAAACCAATGCAGTAACTGTAATTGTGATTCCAGCAATGAAGGAATTGGGAGAGAAAAAAAATTGCTTACTTTGTTCTTGACTGATCTCCCCAGTCGCTCCAGCCCTGGGGAACGACGATACCGCTGAGGTCGCAGTAGGAGTAGACCACCCTGGCATACCTGCCCCACGCCCTGCCCAGGTACAGCATGCCGGAGCCGGTGAGCTTGCACCCCACGAACGAGAAGCCCGAGTCGTCCGCCGGTGAGCTCCGTTGCGACGCCGCGATCGCGCCGTAGGTCGTCGCCACCGCGTGCAGCGTGCACCCCTGCATTTTTTCATATCAAGAAAAGCCTGTTTCAGAACTATTTGTTTAAAAAAAAACTGATGTTTCAGAACGGAATGATTCCAACTGGAATAGAGTAAAAAGGAGAAAAACAATAAGATCCTAAATAGGGCGTCCGGCCGCGCTCATTGCCACTGGGCCATGGAGGTTTGACAGTTGTGCCAAGGGTACGAAGGGAATGTGAGCACTGAAACTGAAAAGGTTTTGAGCACGGATTTGTGCAAGAGCGTTTGTAGCATCGTGCAGGTCTAAGTGCCTAACGACCTGATTCCACTGAGCGGGCTAGGTAAAGCTAAGTGCTAAGCTGTGTGCCCAAGTCCAGCATTAGACAAAGAAAGTGAGAGACTGAAAGTCAGAGATTTCTTGCTGTAAGAAATGGGACGGCAGGGTTGGTGAGTGCCGGAATTGTGATTCTGTGACAGCAAACCAACAACTCTGTTCAGAGGAATGGAAGGAGTGGAGATGGGCAAGCTAATAATACCAACATAAAGCCTCAAGTCTAGGTAGATATAGGATAGTGGAGCGTAGCCATAGCGTCTGATGAATTGTTCGATCAAGTGGCACTTAAAGTCATCAAAATCTGAGTAAATTTCGAGCTGGTGACTGGAACGTTGATCTCCTCCTACCTGGAACAAGGACCTCGCGTTCCCGAATATGAAATCGATGGATCCCTGGATGTCGCAGTTGTAGTAGTAGTGCCGGCCCATGTTGTCGAAGAGCGTGTCCTGCGTGCCCAGGACCCTGCACCTGTACAGCATGGTCTTGTCGCCGGCCAACCTCAGCGCCACCGCCTGCTGCCCGACCGCTCCCGGCGGCGCCGGCGGAGCCGAGTTCTGCGAACGGATCGCAACATAAAACCGCCATCAGTGGAAGCTCAAATAAACCGTTTTAGAAAGGACGTAATATAAATGTGTACCTCGAATGTGATGTGGCTGGCGCAGAAGTAGTCGGCCTCGATGGCGACGGAGGCGGAGTTCAAGGTGCCGACCTGGTGCCCCGACGCGTCGAGGTCCGACGCCCGGGAGTTCCACGTGATGACCGTCCGGGCGGTGCCCATGCCGATGAGCGACACGAAGGGCTTGGTGATCGGCACCCGCACCTTCTCCCTGCACCCATCAAGAGCCCCGTACGTGTTGTTAATTTCCTTGCACTTTGCAGGGAAGGAATTTCCAGCGACGCGGAACGGGACGCGTTGCCCGATCAGAGCTAGCAATGCGCAAATTTGGCGCATGCTAGCTACTTGGTGTGCCTATCTACGGATCGCAGCGCAGAAGCTAAGATGCTACTACTTACTACTGCAAGTTGCTTTCAGGTTTTAATTAAACGCGGGGAGAAATGGAAACCAGCAGCTACTAGTAGAAATAAAACTCGGTTAACTGACTACCAAAAAAAGAGCGCAAGGCTAAACAGAAAAAAGAATAATAACCAGAACAGAAGTTTGAAAAGATTTGAAAGCATGAAGAAAGGCGTAGTTAGATACTCTACACCACAGGGCCATGATCAAAACTCCCAAATCAAGAGTCTCGAGAGAGAGGGAGACGAACAGGAACCCAACCCACGTCGCGATCACTTAACACCCCCATTTTTTCTTTTCTTTTTTTTTTGACAATACTTAACACCCCCATTAAAACGCCGGAAGGCAGTTACTAAAGGTGGAGAGAAGGCAGGCATAGCAAGCGGCGGCGGCGCAGTCACCAGCACCAACCTGTAGATGCCGGGGCGGACGAGGATCTTGACGCGGCGGCGGTTGCCGGCGGGCACCAGGTCGACGGCGCCCTGCACCGTCCGCGAGTGCCCCGTCCCGTCCTGCGACACCACGATCGTCGTCAGGCCGCCGCCGCGCGCCGCCGCCTTGCCGAGTCCAACGCCGCCGCCCGACGCGGTCTCGGCGGCGGACGGTATGCTGACGTCGTCCCACGTTATGAACCCGTCGCCCTCCGCGACGACGGCCGCGACGACGAGAACGGCCGCCACGACGTAGAAGCAGCAGCTCTTGCCGCCGCCCATGGCCAACAGCCCAACACGTCCGGCGGCGCGCGGCTGTCACGTAGAAAGACGACGACCAAGTAGCAGCAGCAGAGAACTAACTAACTCGTGAGGTAATAGCTGAGAGGTGATGAGAACACGTGATGCGGCGTATAACAACTATATATGCTTATCTCTGGGAGACTGGGGGTGGGGGATCATCAGAATATATAGGCTAGGGCGCGCGCTCGTCAGGCGGTGGGCGGCTGGGCTGGTTATCTACTACCTATCTGGTGGTCTGCTGATTCTGATTGTATTGCACCGCACGCTGCGTCGCGTGACATGGGGGAGAGGAGTGTGGTGACGAAGCCGATCGACGAGAGGCGATGATGATGAATTGATGATCTGGCGTCGTTCGGGGACGACAAGAAGAGGAGTGGGTGCGTGCGTTCGTTCGCGACGCCACGGAATGCGAGACGTTGACGATCGAGGGAAGCGGCCGGTGCGTGACGCCATTCAATTCCGGGCCGCGCCGAACCGACCGCGCGCACGCCAAAAACCCACGTCGTTTTGGTGCGATTTTTCGCCCAAGGATCAATGCTGGGATCAGGCTGAAATGCCGTGCCGTGACATATTGTGTGCACGGCTCCGTTTTGCGAAATGGATTTCCCGAGGGGGCCCATTTCGTTCACGACATCGTCGGTAACTGATGCGAAAATTAAATCGCGCGTTGCGAGGGTTCCGTAGCGTGCTGGATCGTCCGCTGCTGCTGCTCCGCACGCATAGCTCCCCCCTGTTCATCTCGTGAGCATGGAATACGTAAAGGGCGAACGATTGATTCCCCCCCCCCCCCCCCCCCCCCCGAGGTTATTGTTATTCATCTGGACGACGTCGACTGACATGGAAAAGGTTTTGTGATGAGCACAATAAATTCCAAAGGTTGGTTGTGCACGACGGAAACGACCACCTTGTTTATCAAACTTCCGGGGATTTTTACGTCGAAGGAAGGAACGGATTGGGTAGTTAGCGAGTTGTTCGCGAAGAACAATGGTTGGGCCCGACACTACGTCCACACCTCGGACTTCACCTGCGGTTCTTGCCGCGGCCAAAAAGGGTTTAACTGCTGTTCTTGACCTTGGGATAGAATACTACGAGAAGAAATGTTCACAACAGTGACGCCGCTTCGGACGAGCAGAGTCGGTCGGTCTAGTCAGGCACGCTGCGAATGAACGAGGCAGCGTCAGGTTTCCTCTAGAACGGAAATGGATTAGGCAGAGAAGCACATTGTGCCGACGGGTTTTGACATTTTCGT
Organism: Eleusine indica; assembly: GCA_030378355.1. Taxonomy (NCBI): domain Eukaryota; kingdom Viridiplantae; phylum Streptophyta; class Magnoliopsida; order Poales; family Poaceae; genus Eleusine; species Eleusine indica. The sequence continues at coordinate 44,597,719 of CM059500.1, forward strand.
TATTTAAATTCGACTGGATGATTTAGTGATTTCAATGACCGATGCCTATTTAGTTCGGCTTATGATTAAAGGAGCAATTAGCCGATTAACAACCACGTTAATGATTGTCATGAGAAACTAAAATGATGCTCGCTGCTGACCTGAGCTACCTGCAGATAGTATTTCCTTGGTCCATTTATACAGGGCGCACATTTTTTCAGGCGCAAAAGACCACTGACCAGCATCTAACAGACAATGTTGCGTTAGTCTTATGTATCGTTTTCCCCCCTTTGTTGATTGATCAATCAAATCATTTCGATGCCCAGTATTGGTCGGAGATGATATGGTGGATGCCGGTGTCATGTTTGCAATGGAGCAGCAGGGCACAGCAGGTCCGAGCTGAGGTCAATCGAAATTCTTGCGGAGGAGGAACGAGTTACGACTTACGAGTGGGAGTTCAAGTCCAACATGTTCACCTCAGACTTCTCCCTTTTCACCTGCTGTTTTTGCCATGGGACATTTGCTGCTGTCTAATGCCTGGACATTGCTTCAGACAGGCAAGGTTGGAAAGGCACCCAGGCAGGCAGGCAGGCAGGCAGGCTATGTGAGTCGAGACTCGAGAGTCAGGTTCCCTCTCGAAATGGATTAGGCGGAGCCGCATTACGTATCGGACCTAACAGCGTTGAACTGTATCAGATGGTCAGTGCGTTAGAGCTCTGTCGACGATTAGGTTGTGTGAACACCTATGCTTGGGTTGGGTTTGCGTAGGTTGTGATCAGTGATCACCTAGGTTCGGGTTGGATTTGCGATGCAAGGCTTCAGTTAATTTCTCACGTCTCAAGACGGCGACATTGTGGCCAGACTATATACTGCCGGCCGATGGTAGCGTCAGTGAAATCATGCTCGATAGTACTCCCTCCATCCCAATTTAATTGATATTTTAAAGCTCGGTATGGAAATTAAAGAGAAGTGTAAAAGATAGGTGCATAGAAAAACAAGGAAGAAAGAGATAAAGATAGAGATGTATTAGAAAGAGAAAAAGGTGTATCAAAAAGTGAGAATATCAATTATTTTAGAAAAACTGAAGAGGGCTAGAATGACAATTATTTTAGGACGGAGGAAGTAACCCGCAAAAGTTCGGCGATCTGGTCGTACCAGAAAGACACCGAATAGTCCTGCTTTGCTATAGAACAGGACTGAATCGAATAAGTTTGCTCCCATGGAGCTTTCAGGCTCAGGCTTTCTGATAGCTGAAGTTATCTAGAGCCAATGCCCAATGGAACGGTTGGAGGTTCCTTTGCAAAATCCATGGGGTGGGGTACTCATCATATGCATTACATGGTTGAATAAAAAGGAAAAAGAAACACCGCATCATATGCATTGACCATATGAAATGATCCTTCTCAATATGTTCATATATGATACAGATAAGAGTTGTGGCCAGTTGAGTTGCTACTAACATCAGAACGTATGACATGGAAGAAGGGCAGTTACAGAAAAAAACGCAACTCTCGCATCAGCTAACAAGTGCAGTGCCGCTTGAAAATTGAATTGTAGCAGGGACGTTCAATAGCAATGCCTATATATATTCACATGAACTAGGCAGTTCTTCAACTTTGGTCCATCATGTCCTGCAAATGTCCCCTGCTTTAATCCTGCAAGAGATGGCCAGAAATAGAAATTAAAAAATGTTTCCCCAACTCCAACCAGTAGCTTGTACTGATGTGTAAACGTGACAATATTGACTTGTGGAGCCATGACACAAACACATTGCATCCTCATATTGCTTGCATAAATGAACCGAATATTTGACATTTGCACTAGGAAATGGCATCTAGCAAAACATACCATGCATATGCATGATCACTGGCACAACTGGTTGTGACTTCCCCTTTTCTCAGACTACAACCTATAGTTAACTGATTGTCACACTTTGTTTTTCAGGTATACAAAGGAGTAAAGTACTATCCTTCATGATATGAAATTCGAAAATCCATTGATAAATTTCGAAACATACACTAAAATGAACAAATAGGTGGCAAAGCTGCCACAATACCTATATAGGTTACAAATGCCTGGTACATTCCCTCTATCCTACTGTTACAACCAGACCTCCGAATTGAACAATTTCAGGTTGGAATAAAGAGTCCTACCAATGAGGTCTATGCACAATGAAAGGTGTCAAACTCGAAACTGAAATTAAATCTGCATTCAGCTGGGATGATATTGATAGATAATTTAAGCCCTGATTGGACTACCTGCGGTACTAATGTCCCAACAATAAGAAGTTAACAGTGGCTGCTGAAAATATTGCTACTTTTCTGCATCACCAATTCACCATACTAATCTATAGCACAACACCTCATAATAGTTGAAAACCAGAATAAATAACAAAATGCTCACGCACAAAAAGAGACAATATTCCTAGGTAGCTATGGAATTAGCAAAAGGATCAACTAGTTCATACCTAATTCTTATTCCATTAGTTCTCAACCTCTGGCCTGTGAACCGACATGCGTGCAATCTCGGATACAGCAGCATCAATTTGCTGCGTATCATCACCAGCAAGCTCCTCATATGCAGCCTCAAATGCTTCCTGCCAGAACTGCGGAAGCCGTATATGGTCACCTGTGCGCGTGTATACATCCCACATCCGGCGCACTAGCTTCTCCCTCTCCTCCATCTCCTGCTCAATTCATAATTGGGCAAAGTTCAGCCTTCCCTTCACAATCCAAACCCATGATAAACGTTGTTCCAACCGTGTGGAACAACAATGTAACCAGCTTCCAAACAAAAGGGACTTTAGGCTCATCAAAATTTATAGCACTGTACTAGCGCAGAACTAATCCTTTCAGACATTGATAAGAGACAATTTTATGGCATGATAAATTCCGGACCTAGACAATTACGTCCTAGTACTTTTTTGCAAGATGATTTAGCTCAATTCACGATGAGCAAGCATCCATTTCATCCAAATCTACACCTAGTAGATGTAGAAAGCCGCATCACATTTCCTGATTCTCTTTCGCAATATCCGACGGCTCATGGCACATTAGGAACAGATCAAGGACAAAGGTAACGACAAGATCCGAGAGCTAGAGCGGGAGAGGATTGATAAACCGTACGAGGGGGTCAAGGTCGTCGATAAGCGGATGATCAGTCACGTCGCTGAACGTGGCAGCGAGGTCCCCGGAGGACCAGCGGAGCGTGACGGAGGCGGCGAACATGGACCAGAGCGCGAGGAGCGCGACGGCGGCGAGCGCCCACGTCCTGTGCCTCCCCTTTCCGAACAGCGCCGCATCACCGGAAGAGAAGGGGATGGAGATCTTGGTCGCCGGCGTGGGGGAGTGGAGGCCGTGGTGGTGGTCGCCGACGGGCTTCATGGCTCCGAAGACGCGGTCGGTGCGGGACTACGGGTGGCAGCTGGGACGGACGGGGAGTAGTGACAGTGGAGTCTGGAGTGGAGGCGGAGTGAAGCGTGTTGTCTGGTTCGGGTTCGGGTTCGGTTACGGCCGGCCTGTGACTGATATAAGTTGGAAGTGGGCCCAATTTCGGGTTTCAGTAGAGTGGCTTGTGAGATTTGGGCTCCGAAATTTGAGCCTGTAAGTCCGTACGGTTCACTTTGCACGTGTTGGACTCAGCTAGGCCCAGATTGAATGGCTCATGATTTTGAGCCCAAAGTTCTTTTGCAGAAGACACAAACCGCAGAGAAAATCATAACAAGAAGATTTGTCCTCCGAAAAAAAAGGAAAAAAATATAATTAATATGTACAATTCAAGCTTAAACAATGCGTGCGACGTGTGTTTCATGTCTTTTGCTGAGATTCCTCATTATTGCGGTGATATTGTAGTGTGTATACCACGAGGATGAAAATCATACCATTGTTCAGTGGCGGATGACCTAATATGGCAAGGTAAGGTCCTTGCCATGCCTTGAATTTTGTTCAAGCATTTTCTACTCTTCAGTCTCGGTGTTGTATAGGAAGAATTAGTAAGGTTAAGTACTTGAATTAGAATATTTGTTGGATTTTTTTTCTACAAGTACAAATCATATGTTCTATTTCATGAATTTACCAACATTATGGCCGTTAATATCTTATCTGCAATTGACTATGTGTTATACCTCAATTTCTTTGTCCTCCACCACTAGGGATGTAAGTGGGTATTCAATGAGTAGTTATGAGTTAAAGCTCTAATTTATTTGTTGTACTAGCTTGATAAGAATGAGAGAATTCTAAATTCATCTTAGAGAGTTTTAAACCGATCCACCAACCCATAAAATACAAAACTTGCATCCTTATCCACCACTGTCATTGTTGATGATTACTCCCCCGGCCTAACAATTGTCCTCTTTATGTACTTCTTCTCATGATCCCACCCCATTTATAGTTCTTGATCACACTCTTTTTAACACATATATAGCCTAGCAGCCCCTCAAAACTGATAGTACCACGAGAAGACGAGAGGAAAATTGGGACCCCCTTCTATCGTCCTTGTTTAGGAATCTCGTTACATGTGGCGGAAGTGGAACATCCCAGAACAAGAACTCATGTTCGGGAAAAGATGAAAATGCTTTGAAACAAACAAAAAGAAAACCGGTGCTCTGACTGACATCAACGCCCGCTATGTCAATTGTGAGGTGTGTCGGGTAGCTTGACGGGAGATGACAAGGATACGGCAACACGTGCAAACAAGAGTAACAAAAACTGCGTTGTTATACTTGGATTTGCTACTTGCACGAGCCACGAGTAGCATATTATCAGGACATATTTCTCCATATATTTTTATAAGATGAGATGCTGGATTGTTGCAAGTACTACGTGCTTAATGATGTGGCATTTTTCAAGAGCTGATAAAGTTGTGAGCAACGTAACAATTGCCCTTCCTTCTATGAATAGTGGTTTGCTCACACTACAACAAAAACACTTTATTACGGCGGTTGTAGATGCATTGTAGTGGTGGACTAACCAGCCCGTCGCTACGCAAACGTAGCTAAAAAAAATAGTTGTAGCGGCGGATTTTCTTAGAAGGAAACAAACCGTCGTTACCTCACGAATAGTAGCGGCGGATGATATTATCACCCGCCGCTACATCCAACCATAGAAAACAAAAAAAAGCCCGCATCCGAGCCCATCTAGGCCCGTCCACGCCGCCGCGCCCACGGGCCCTGGCCGCGCCGTCTCGAAGAGGAGCAGGCCGGATCCGGAGCAACCCCGCCACGCGCCGTCGCCTCTGAGTGCCGGATCCGAAGCAGCCCCGCCCTGCCCCGCTGCCCACCGCCGTGCTTGGGGGCCCGGATCCGGAGGGGCCATAGGAGAGGCGCCAGATCTGGAGTAGAGCTTGCCGCCGCGCTCGAAGGTGAGGGGGAGGATCGGCGTCGCCGAGCCGTCGGGGAGGGGGAGGGGCGCCAGATCCGGACGAGAGGAGCCTGCCCCTGTCGTCGAGCTCGGAAGGTGAGGGGGAGGGGCCGCCGCTGCGCAGCCCGCGTGCACGAGGTTGCCGCCACCGCGCAGCCCTCGCGCGTGGTTGCCGCCGCCGCCGCGCAGCCCGCGTGTGCGTGGTCGCCCGCACCGCTGCCCGCGAGGGTGAGGCCGCACCGGGGAGATGGGTCGAGCTCCAGGGGGGAGGGGAAGGAGAGAAGGGAGGAGAGGTGGCGGCTAGGAAGGGAGGGAAAGGAGAGAAGGGAGGAGAGGCGGCGTCTGGGAAGGGAGGAAAAGGAGAGAAGGGAGGAGAGGCGGCGGATGGGAAGAGAGGGGAATGAAGAATGAGTTTAGGGTTTGGGGATTGAATGAGTTTTTATATGTGTTACATCAGCTGGGTCAAATGGACTGAAAAGAAAATGAACCGGGCCTGAGGCCATTTTTAGCGTCGGGCCACAATGTGATCCGCCTCTAAAAATTGATTTTTAGGGGTGGCTCATATTTTGAGCCGCCGCTAAAAATGAACGTTATTTTTAACGGCCGCCTAAAATATAAGTCACCTCTAAAAATTAATTTTTAAAAGCGAACCACATTGTGACCCACCGCTAAAACTTGGAGAGCCTTTATAGCGGCGGATTTCTTGCAAATCACCGTTATAAGATTTTTTAAAATGACACTTCAGACCCGTTTTATGGTAGTGTCAATCTTGAAAAAAAACCCAACTTTTACACCAATACAACCTTTTAGAACGAGGTTAGTAGAACACTGAAACACCAACGAAGTTTTGGCACAACCAAAACACACCTCAAAATTGGTAGTCTGGCACAAATTGTACGCGTAGATCCTCCAAAGTCCGGAGGAGGCCGTGCCGGTGCCGTGTTCCCCAAACCGTCTCGGTTGCAAGCTGGGTCCAGCGCGTATCCCGGTCCAAATCAACCAGTGCCAGTTGCCAATTGCTACACGCCCACACCCCAGCCGCGTTTGCGGACCCCACTGCCAGTCTGCAGTGCCCTACTCCAACGGGTAAAGGGTAGCAAGAAGAAAACTGGACGCCAACTCCCACAGATCCGACGGTCCAAGTCGCCTCACAGAATCGAACGGTATCTATTCTCCAGCCTCCACCGCCAAAACACGAACGCCCCGTACTTCCAGCTCGGACCTACAGGAGTGCCCCATGAATCAGTGAGGCGCTCCTGGAATCCCAAGTAAGAACGGACCCACGAGTTATTAACAATACTAATATCTCCCGCTTAAACAGAAAAATCAGAAAAAAAATAGAAAGAGAAACAGAGCCGGAGAAAAAGATGCTTTTGGCATCATCCGGCCCACCACGTCTCTCCACCCGCCTCCCCCAACCCCCTCCTCTCAGAAGAAACACACGCCCCTTGGATGCTGCCACGTCAGCGATCCGCGCCTCCTCATCCGAGCGCTCCCATTGGCTGTGCACACAATCCCTCGACGCAACCTCCATGCACCCGGTGCACCGTGCGCCTCGTGAACCGCCCCCATCTTCCCCCAATGGCGTGGTGAACGCCCTTCCCGTATAAATCACTCTGTATTTCAAATCCCCTCGCAACCAAACAACCCTGACGGAAAAAAAAAGTAATACTAATTTATTGGAGAGGGGAAGAGATGGTGGACGAGGCGTGGGAGCGGGCGGTGGAGGCGGCGCTGCACGCCGGCGGCGAGGGGAGCTCGTCGCCGGCGCGGAGCCTGACGCTCGACGGCGCCGTGAAGTGCATGCACGGCCGGCTGCCGGCGGCGGAGATACTGGAGCGGCACCAGAGCCTGGAGCACCTATCGATCGCCGGCGTCGGGGTCACGTCGCTCGAGGGGTTCCCGCGGCTGCGGAACCTCACGCGGCTCACGCTCTCCGACAATCGCATCGCCGGCGGCCTCGACCACCTCGTCGTCGCGGGGCTCTCCTCGCTGCGGGACCTCGACCTCAGCAATAACCGTATCCAGGACGTCGACGACCTCGCGCCGCTCGCGGACCTCCGCCTCGTCTCGCTCGACCTCTACGAGTGCCCGGTCACCCGGGTCAAGGACTACAGATCCAGGGTGTTCGGCTTGATCCGGACGCTCAAGTATCTCGACAAGATGGACGCCGACGAGAACGAGCGCCCCGAGTCCGACGACGACGACGACGATGGGGACGGCGATGGCGACGGCGACGGCGAGGAAGACGATGATGACGACGACGACGAGGATGAGGACCCTGGGAGCGGCGAGGTGGCGAACGGCGGCGTCTCTCATTCGCGCGGCGGCGTGCCGGCGCACCCGGTGGAGGTGAATGGGGTGATTGATGTTGACGAGGATGAGAGCGACGCCGACGAGGTCCTCCCCAACGGTGGAGTCGAGCACCACCATGGGGTGAACGGCTTTCGGGTAGCGGCGGTTGGAGGAGCCCCAGATGAGGAGGATGAGGACGTAGATGAGGAGGATGAGGAGGACGACGACGACTATGAGGTAGAGGATGATCTCGGGGAGGAGATCGATGAGGATGTTAATGGGGAAGATGCTGTGATTGAAGTGCATGATGTACAGAGTAGTGATGAGGAGGAAGATGGAGTTGAAGAGGACGATGAAGATGATGAGGATGATGAAGAGGAGGTTGAGGATGATGAGGACGTGGAGCCACAGAGCAGCGGGAGGGTTGCCATGATGACAGGGGAGGCTGGGGGAGAGGAGATCGATGGTCATGATCACGGAGAAGAGGATGATGAGGATGAGGATGGTGAAATTGGGGAAGAGGATGACGAGAGATTGGAGGATGATAGGGTTTATGATGAGGGCCACAACGACGATGATGATGCAGATGATGAGGTATAACACATCAATCTTCTTGCAACTGTTCAATTTGCTGATTATTGTTCTTTAACTTATCGCTGGCCGGGTTATATTACTTGCTATTAGTTTCTCTTCAGTAGATCCTGCATTGGTTGAATAGTGTATGGTTAGTGTGCTAGTTATTCACTGATGCATGTGTGTGTGTGTGGAAACTATGTTGTTAGGTGCCCCTTCTGTGTCTGTTTTAGCTAGTGAATTGTCAAGAGACATGTGAATCACTGTGGTTGCTAGTCAAGACTTTCCATAATATGTTTTCATGTGGTTCACATTTCAGAGCTAAGTAGTCTTGTATATCCTGGCATGGTTGGAAAATGATAATGGAAGGTCCTAGTGTGCCAGTTCCTAGAAGACATTTTTTTTAAAGTTTCTCTAGGATCTGTTGGATGATGAATACTTAACAGGGCAACATGCTTGTTCTGTTGAAGTATCATCCTTCCATCACTTGGCAGTCATAGATTACAATGATTTTCTGTCTTAGGATCAGTCCTGGTTGTATCTTCATTGTGTTTTGATTCTTGTACGCCTTGTATCTGTTTCATGTGTTTTTAATTCCCCCTTTGCATGCTTTTTTAAGCGTTTTGCCCTTAGGTTGATAGGTTTAATGGTGTCAGTCTAATTCTCCATGAGTTTGTGCACTTTGTATTGTGCCTCTCCCATATCCAGTCTCTAGATGATCCATGATGTTTGTTGGGATAAAAAATCTCTGGAAAAAAATGTTAGGATGCATGATGACAAATGATCCCTATTAGTATTCACGTGAATAAATTGTGTCATGCCATGTGCCTTATAGCCCTCTATATTTGTTAGGGTTAGCACTCTGTTAATCCATGTAATATAAAGCTGCTTTATATCCATGACAAAAGATGCTTGAGTTGGTTCGGCTGACTGCCATGTTATCATCTTAAAAGATTCAGATCTGCATATTATCAAGTTCTTATAGAATATTGGCTCTGTTTTTCATGTTATGTGTTGATATTTAGTTTCTGGTCAATCTTGAAATGCTTGTGATGCTTGCTATGTTGGTTCTCTTATAATTGGTTGTTTTGCAAAAAATTCTGTACCCTATACTATAGACACTTAAATGTCCGATGTTTCTGTAGCATCCAGAGTTTTACCGGTTAGAATTGATAATTTACTCCCTCTGGTTTTAATATTTTGATTGCTAAATCATGATTTGTTTCTAGTCTGAATTAAGTGATCTCTTTTTCTTTTTTTTTTCTTTTTTTATCCAATCCAATCAATTCTGTGATGCACATATTAATTCTGTATTGAATTTTCTCCATTGCTTTTTGAGTACTCATCAAGATAAAATTCCAGTTCTGAGGTAAAATTTTGTGTATTCAGGATGAAGATACAGAATATCTTGTTCAGCCGATTGCCAGGCCTTCACCTGGCATGGCCATTGGAAGTGACGAGCCTCAGGCCATGGCCATCAGGAGCGACTTTGATGCTGCTGATCCTGATGATGCCGATGAGGACAGGGATGAGGTTGATGATGATGACGAAGTGGCCACAGATCAGCCTTCATCCTCACATGGTGCCAAGCGGAAGAGAGGTGATGATCCATCAGGCAGTGGTGATGACAGTGAGGATGATGGTGTTGAAGACTTGAGGCCCTTCAAGCACCACTGACGAAGCAGTGAATGTATATGCATCACCTCCTCTCCCCTTCCTTTCAGCCTAAAGCTAGAAGTAAGCCGCAGGAGCAGCAGCAGAAACAGAAATGGTGGGTTTCCCAGTCTTCTTTTATCCTTTTTCCGTGTAAAGACTTTGAATTGAGAGAGCTTCAACCTCCTCTTCGAGTAGCAGATTTTAGGAGGTAATGGAGAAGAAACACCTTATCTAGTGTAGTAATCTAGTAGCTAGTTCAGTTAGTTCCACCTTGCCTGCTGCAGAGTCCCTTGTTCTGTTCGATTTTTCCCACCAGATTTTCAAATGGTAGTTAGAACCCAGAGGTTTCCCTCCACCCTTTCAAATTTCTGTTACATTGGCAGTATAGGCACTGCTCAAACTGTAGTTCCCTCCAAAGGAAAGCCCGGGAAATGCCCCCCTTTGAAATGCCCAAGTAGCCGTTGCCTCTGTTTTGAAATCTTGAAGTAGTGGTACTTGCCATCAGCTGTACTGTTTTTTGTTCTGGGAATTGCTTTGAGATAGGTGAAATGGCTGTGGTTGCAGCGATGGAGGCGCCGCCTTGGCCCTGTAGAGAGGGTAGCCGGGCTCTCCCAGTGCTTCGTGTTTTTAAGCGATTTCTTTTGGGCCGGAGAGGCACCAGCACCGGTGTGTGGTTGTCTCTGGTTCACGGTGGTCAAGCAGAGTTTTGCTCTGGTCCATGGCGAGGCTGGGGTCTGTCTCACTGTCTAGGGGGCCCTCACGCAGGACGTTACTTGCCCAGTCTTGCTGTGAACTGTGTGGCTTGGCGAGTAAATAAAAAGGATTTCCAAGGGAGGAGCGGTTGGTTGCGTGGAGCTGGAGTAGCCAAGCGGGTTTGTTTGGGTGCGGAGGCGACGGTGGAGTACAGCTGCTGCCTTTCTCTTTTGCTTTTGGCAAGTTGCGCTTGCGCCGCTGGATGGGCAGGCGGGCTGGCGGCCAGTGGTAGTGGGGAGACGGGTAACGTCACCGGGTGGTGGTGGACCGCATGGTGGGTCCGTCTCTGTCGGTGAACGCGGCTCGAGGTGGGCAGGGTGAGGACGCAGATTCGCCTGGATGCGGCCTGGATGCTTCTCGCGCCTCGTCGTCTATGCTCTAGGGCAGCCGTTTCTTTGCTTTATTTGGCCGTGGCTTAATTACGGTGCGGCCGCTGCGGGTCCTACCTCGTTGAATAATCGGCTCCCCAAGTTTGACACGTCTAGGAGCCGAGAATAAAAATAGCACCACGCCATCACTACGCACCCGGAGGCCGGAAGCCTGGGGTTGTGGAATCACGATGCGTTATGGGCCCGCAGGTCAGGGTTTGCGGCGAGCCCTCCTGTTGGTATACGTGTGGTCTGCGGCGTCTGCCCGTCTGTGCAGAGGATTTAGGGGTTTAATTTGGGAAGTTACTGCGCGCTGCGCGGTTGATTCGCCAGCAGAGTATCCGACTAGCCTGCACAGCGCAGTCCATCGCATTAACACGGACCGGGTTCATGCCGTTCCGTGGATATGGTCGCTTGAGCGTGTGGTCCGGGTCTACAGATCGGTATATGAAATGGCGTGACTGGGACGCGAGTGGGACAGCGGGCGTGACTAGCAGGCACCGGCCGCTCAGCACGCTGTACTCGTGAAGGTGATAGGCAGGCGTCATCACTAGCCACCGCCGGATCGGACGGTCGAGAAGGGCTATGACCTGACGGCTCCGCCGCTCCGGCGAGACACCAGTGACGTCTGATGCCTACTCTACCAAGTGGAACTTTTCTTCATCACGATTCCCGAATCACGAGTGACGACGGGAGCCGGGCGGTGTACAGACCCACCGAGCCGTGGCGTGTCGTGGCCCAGGTGCTGTGCGATGCGGTGCGGTGCCGGCGGGCCGCTGCTGATCCTTTTCCCGTTTGCAGATAGCCAATTTCATTTCCTAACAATCTGCAATAATCGGTGATCTGATATTTCTATGAGAATGCTACTTTTCAGTTGATTGAAAAGTAACATTCTTTTAATTGATGGTTTTTTAGTGTTATTTTTTATTATTTTTTATTTATAGGATTATTTGTATTAATTAATATTATGTATAGACTATAAAAAAGTTATCTTTTTTATCTTTTGGATCTAAATTTAAGAGTAAAAAACGTTGATTGAAAAGAAATTTTATTTTCAATTGACTGAAAATTAGACACACTCATATTTCTATTATACAAATTGGTACATAGTAATGATAAATCGGAGTAAGCATGTGTTTATGTTTATAATTTACATTTATTTTTTCATCTTGAATTAAAACTTCATTAGTAGAAACCAAACTATTTTTTCTTTTATTTATTTGTTTTTACTCCTTTTTTTTTGACGAGGGGGCGGAGCGGAGGTATTGAGGGGGAGGGGCATACATGTACCGTGACGGAGGAAATAAGTAGTCCATAGGCATGGGATACAGATAACGGATGATATTGTATGTGTTAAGTTCTTGTAGCGACATCTTAAAAGTACCATAAATATTATGACCTTTTTTATCATAAAAAATCATGCATAGTAACCTTATCAATGGCTTCTTGTTTGGAGCATAAATTAGATAGTATGATTGCATCAAATTTATTTTAAAATCTGGATTTTCATAAAATAATAAATTATTAATAAGCAATAAATTGATAAACGATAGTGATTTCTAAAGTACAACCACAGATGGCGCTAGTGTTTATACAAGAGGTGTTTGTTGAAGCCTACTATCTCACACTCATATTGGTAGTGTTTATATACACCGCTACCGTTATAGCGGTTGTAGCAGAGTGCAACAAACGCTATTTAATACATTGACCGTGACCGAAATGGCTGGTTCGGAGGCAACTGTGCGGCGCCAAAATGCCGTAGCCGAAAGAGTAGATATCGTGGCGCCAAATACGCGCCATACAACTGAACCAGTGGACAGGAACCACCTCTGGCTCGGGAACCCAGCTTCGAGCTAACCGGCCTCCTCATCCTTTTTCCTTGAATCTTCCACTTCGAGCTTACGGCTCCAAGACCTCTGATCTCACGCGCAACTTTAATCAGCTCGCCGGATCCGCATGCCCTGCGGATTCGTTGGATCGTGAACCGCGGCGAGCGCCATTTTTGGCGGCAAAAGACCGTTGGTCCAGCAGTTGCGCGCCAATTTCAGCGGGTTCCTATGGCACCTCACCCTTTACACTCGCTGCGGCTGAGTCCCCACACCACTGGCCACGCAGCGTGCAGATGCTCCGCCGCCCCGCTCTTCGGGAAGCGGCTGCCGTCCGTCGTTGCCTTTCCCCGCGCCGGCAGCGCCTACTGTTCGGCCGTGAAGAAGTCGCCCACCTCCACCACTGGTACCCATACACTAGTTGCCGCCAATTTTTTTTTTTCCTGAAAAAGCTTAGTCACGGCAACGTTTGCTGTTGTAAACAAATTCCTCCAAGTCGTTGGCACACATTGAAAAGTCGGATCCCTGCTTCTGAAATGCCCGATGCTTGCTTCTGAATTTGAAGTGTTAGCTTTGCTATTATTTGGATGCAGTTAGCGAGAAAAAGGATGCAGCCGGTGACGAGAAGGCAACAACCACGGCAGCAGCCAAGCCGGCTGCAAAGCCGGCCGCCGCGAAGCCCAAGAAGGCTCCCGCGAAGCCGTTGCCGGAGATGATGGAGGAGGATATCATCCCTCCGCTGAAGGCTGCCCTGGAGGCGGAGGATAACGTGTCTGAAGTCAAGCTTTCCTTCCAAAACAACACGGTGAGTGCGAATTAGTATAGCCTTCATGATGTTAGTAGCTGATGAATGGTTACAATTTTAGCATTATGAAAAGGGAGCTAGGATGTGGCATTTCACTAGCATGTAAGATAGGAATATGTTATTCACTGGACGAGTTCTAGATCTTAATGGGCTCCTTGAATATACATGAATACTCCCTCTGTTTTTAATTGTTGTAATTAGGACAAGAGTTCTTGCACTATGAACTAGAGTTGGTATCCTAATAACAACATTTTGAGAATGGATGGAGTATAACACAGGCAGTGGTCGATATGATTATATAGGGCCTCTTTGAATAGGCTTCCAATTGCGGCTTAATCTTTCTTTCACCTAGCAGATCAATATGTCTATAAAAAAGAACACACAAATTTCAGCCTTGAGCAGGAAACTGTCTTGGTTCAATGGCAATCACCTCTGCAAAGATTGGCACAGTTTATGAATTTCTAGGGCTTGGCAATGAAAAAGAAACATAGTGTCCCCATTGTTATGTAGTCAGGCCCATGATTTATCAGTAATTGATGGTTGGGGATAAACAGTTTTATGGCTCCTAGTTTTCATCCTGTGTGGGTTATGTGCCTATGTAGGTGCAAGCATACTCTTTTTGCTAAAAAATTGTTCGCTGCCTGAATAGTTGTCTGGGCTTGTAACATGCAAAAACTTGAGATAACTACGAGAACATTCTCAGCAGATATTTAACCCTTCTGGTGCTGGTTGATTATTGCAGCTGGAGGGTTCCTTCATAAAGGAGGATGTTCCTTATTATTTCTGGGCCTTTTTCACAACAGGAGACCTCACAGGTACATTTTCTCTCATTGTTTCCTTCAACATTAATGATTCTGTTTTCCTTAATGAAAACCCCTGATGCTCCTCCTCTATGGATCATCATGTGTGCATGACCTGTATGTATGGAGATTTTTGCTATTCTACCATTGGAATCAGAGGGCTTCTCTCTTATACAATTCAAACAATGGGTTTCTCTCTTTTACCATTAAACTGTCATCCTTTCCTTTCCTTTACCACTGATTAATACATAATTACAATTTACCTATGGTAACAGTTAAAAGACACGTGAAAAGACGAGAGTACCCTCCAATTTTTTCCATGTTACATCCGGACCCGACAGGATCGGGAATCACCTGCTCTTCGCGTTTTCCTCCTAGCCGATCAGGAATCGATCCGTTGCAGGTCTCCTGTTTTTTTTCTCCTCGTGTGAAACATAGCCCCCGGTGTGTGTGAGAGAGTTGTGAGGGGTATTTTTTGTCTTTTCATGTCTCTTGATAGAGGTTAAAATGCTCAAACACTAACCAATGGTAAAAGAAAGGAGAGAATAACTGTTTGATGATAAAAGAGAGAATTGTATAAGAGAGAAGCCCTCTGGTTCCAATGGTAGAATAGCAAAAATCTCGTATGTCAGGCCCTCTTGAGTCAAGAATGAGCTTCTGATTTTCTCATTAAACATTACCATGATTGCTCTAAATATGACATTTGATATGCTTTGCAGCACAGCAGGATAGAACATTTCTTTAACCAGCATAAGATCGGGGCACTTAGTTATGTTTCTGATTTTTGATTGGGAAGAGTTAGTTATGTTTCCATGTACTTTGTTGTAGTATAGCGCATAACCAGCTTTGGCTTTGTGGCCAAAGATAAAAACCAGTATACTGAATTAATACGAGGCACATTGTAATCTCAATATCTAATGATGAGAAATGTAGGACCCAAGGGCTTTGCACTCTCGTCTTACAGCAATGAAGTCAGCACCATCGAGCCGTTCCTTGTCGATGAGAAGAGGGTAACCGACAAAATGGTGGTCTTCTGGGTTTACAAGAGGCTAGCTGGTCAAGGTATCCTCCCGGTCTGGAAGGACGGGGAGGAGGAGGAAGAGGCTGCAAAGGAGTGATCTCTCACACAGCTGTAGACAGACAAGCAGCGTTCTGTGAACGAACATATATATGCAGTCAATTGAATGTGTAAAGCTGTAAAGTTCATCCTCTAATTACACCGATAATTTGATGGTCCTATTTGAGCTTTTGAGTTCTATATCTTTTTTTTGTGGTGAATTGTCATGTAAATATCGATGCGATCAACGTGCTCCATGTTTCGTGGCTTCGTGCATTCTTGAGCTTATCATGTCATGTTGGGCCGAGCATCCTTGTGTCGGGCCGGCTAGGTTTGGCTTGATCTTATGTCTCATCTTTCATGATCAGTGAGTACGAACGAAAACATTACTGCCTGTCACAAGGCAGTGGATGCACGGTAGGTGTCATCTGAAAGCTACGGTACCTGAAGATTATTATCACTTCCTGCCTGTCGCATTCTCTTTCAATCTCTCGCCATTATCCGTGGCATCCTCGTGTATGCTCTATTTTCAGGAGAACTGGAAAGACAATAATGCAAAATATTTTTTTCTTGTATTATACGAAGGAATGTAGAGATGCGAAGGGAGAATCACCTGTCACCAGATTCATGTTTCAGGATCATGTTGTTATAAAGAATTTAGAAATTTTCTATGAAAGATCTAAAGTTTTTGCCACAATTGCAGTCACAATTTTACTGAAAAAAAAAGAGTTGAATTCACGATAGGTTAGAAACATCGCAGGTGGCATTTTGCGTAAGTATCTACTCAGATTTCTACCACAAAAATCCTTGAACAAACCAAGATCTTTTCTCGTCTCTTTGTTGTTTCGTGTTTGTTTTTCTCCCTTCAACACCATCAGTGACTGACATGGTGACACTTGACACCGTCTTTCTTCCACTCTAAAAACTGAAGCACTGAACCCGCACGCGCACACAGACACTGCAATTAGCCCACATCGCCAATCGCCATGCTCGCCTACCTCCTCCACGGCCCCGCGGCCGCCCCCTACCCCCTCTCCTTCCGCTCGCCGCCGGCAGTCGTCAAGACGCCGTTCTTCCCCTCCCCGGTCCGCACTCCGCCTCCGAGGCGCGCCGCTGCGTTCTCCTTCTCCGCCGCCGCCGTGGCCCCCATCACGGCGTCACTGCTTCAGGGCCCCGTGCTGGTCTGGGCCGGCCGGCTCTGCCTCTACTACGCGCTGCTCCACGTCGGGCTCGCCGGCTCCCCGCGCAACCCCTTCCTCTCCCACGGTCGGTAACGGGTTCCACTCGTGCTGTTTGGTCCGGGAATGAGAATGGCTTTTGAGGTTTTTGCTCTCGTGCGGTACGCAGAGATCGGCGGCGAGGACGGCGCCGGGGACAGCGACCTAGGGTTCTCCAAGTGGGCGGAGAAGCTCCGTGGCACCGCCTCAGGTCTCGTGCGGTTTCAATTCTTTTTTGTTTAATCCATTGTTTGTTTATGCATTTCTGATTTGCTCCCTCGTGCTCTATTTAGTTTTTGTTCTGGGGGACAATGCTCTGTTTCCATGTAGTAAAAGCGTGGGCAGTCTGTGAAGGCTTTACATAGCTCTGCACCTATATGTGTTAGGATGATCTGGATTTGGATAAGAAATAAAGATAGCATTCTCTTTGGAATCTAATTGATACTGTATCTCCTGCTGGCTAGAAAGAGGCAACGTTCATGACGACAGGATTTGTCAATTCTGGGACCCATAGGGTATTACCACACTTATGAGGAGGGGTTATGTTGAACATTAGAGGAAACTTTACTGCCATAGGGTTGCACGTTGGATTGGTACTGTTAAGGAACTGCATCATTTCCAGGAGAATTTGTTATTCTACCTTTCTGTTCTTGATTGATATATGAAATGTACCATTTGATGTAGATGCTTTACATGGATCCGCATATTGGTTTTGTAGGGTTAAATACTATAAACAAAAAGACAACAGCTTATCAACTTGGGAATGCTTGCATAAACATAATAAATCTTTTATTGGCTTTCTCTTTAGTACCAGTAATAGTTGTGTATTTGCCAGTAGATTGGTAGGACAGGCTGACCAAATTTGTTTTCAAGTAATGAACAGTCCATTTAGCCTATTCCAAAGTTAGTGGTAGTATTCTCGTAGAAGTTATGTGCTACTGATATCCAGTCTCTCTTCTATTTCCAGCCCCTGGGATTTGTATGTGTTGAAATTGGATACCCTTGTCTTTAAAAAAAGGTTAAATAATTATTTTCAGTGTTCCTACATGGAAACATTAGAACCAAACATTTACATTGCTTGCTATATCAAACTATTAGCCAATCGATCTACATTTGTAATATGTATTGGATTTATATAGGTTTAACATATAGGAGAAAGGAGCCCAAACATAACCCAGGCAAGAAATGATGAAGCAAGTCACATATAGGCCATCATAATTTACTTGAAACTGTAGACATGTTGTTATGAACAAAAAATATACTTGCATATTCAAGGATGTAAATAATCTACTGCCTATCATTGGTAATCAGGTGACAAAGAAGCTCAGGATAAGAGGAAGTTAACCAGCAAATGGAAGGCAACTACCAAAGGCACACTGAAGAGAACTTACCGAGTTCGATCAACTGAAGAAGGCAGGCGGATTCTTAAAGAGATTGCTTCAGTTCTGTCCCAAGATGACCACTTTGTGGATGCGTCCTCTCACAAGGTAACATTTTCTGGGCCAGAGCAAGTGCACCTGCCCAACCTTACAAATTTTGGTACTCAAAAGGTTTAATTTTCCAATCATGGTGTTAAAACATGTTTTTGTTGTGCTTGTTGGATTGGTCCTAAATTGGTTATCTGAATGTTTTTATCTACCAATCAGGGTTGCCAAATAAGGAGAGAAAGTGCTCACGGAGAGAGTGTGTGCTGCTACAATGTTAGAGCTTTATTTGACGAGCTTCCTACTCCTCACTTGGTCCTGGAGATTACACCCTTTCCTGCTGGACATCTTACTGATAACGATTACCGCAAGGCTGAGAGGCTTGAAATGGTGCTGAGGCTGAGTGCTTCCATTTGAAAGTAGACACTGATTTTCCATTTCCCTTATACTTTTTGCCCAAGTTGTAAATTGTCTACCCATGGGCCTGTAAATTGATGCAGTTGGCTAAGAACTACTTGTAAACCCAGTTCTGATGATCTTTTCTATCAATTTGAGCTCAATAACGCATTTCAATATGTAGGTATTTTCCTGACCTATACTGAGAGCATCTCATACTTTGCTAAATAACAATTTGCAAGTGATTAATTGTTGAATTTCATCGCCTGGCTCATCCTTTTTGCTCAGTCCTACCCACCAGCTGCAATTTCCGTTAACTGTTGGCACTTTTTTCTGGCACCAAAAGGCCGTATTGTAACAATGGATGTAGGATCTGGGAACAAGTAGAGAGAGTCGAAATTGCTTACTATACTTCTTCCATTTCCGTTAACTGTTGGAACTGTTTTCTTGAACCAATACAACTCTCAAGTCCTATGGTACAAAAACTCATTCAGTCATGCGGAAGTCCTTCTGACAAAGCCCAAAGTGGTGTATGGTAGGCTGTCACATCAAATGAAAATGCTGATAAAAAACAAGGGCCAAGACACAAAAGCAGCGACAATCAAAGATTGCAAATTGCAAAACCAGCCTAGCAGAGTACAGAGTAGCAGACACAAATGCAACAGGTACTGAAGCACAGGAGTAGGTCTGCGGTCTTCATCTCAGAACTCAGGACAATGTAGCACATCAAGTACGGATATTTCAGGAGTATTCAGACACAAATTCACAACCATCAGTTCGAAGTATAGAAAACCAAAAGGACGCACATGTATTGGACTCTTATGATACTGAAACTACATGTCCCTTACATGTTCATACTTCCAAAAGCCAAGGATGAGTTGCCACAGGCAGTGCACCAGTTGCGGTGCAGCGCCCCACTTCACTTTTTTCACCTCATGATGGAGACACGCTGCTGCATGCCATTTGCAACAAGCTTTGTGTCTCGCTCACCTTGCGTGCTGAAGTTAATGGGACGGAAGCCAACCGAGGAAAAGCAGCTGCGGTCCTGGTTGGCCCTTGAAACACTTGTGATGTTGGGAGGAGCGGGCATTAGAGCCGTGCGAGTGGAGCCACCTTGGGAGCAAATGTTCTGATCAGTTGTCTGTGTGGAGCTTGAACTACCTGACGCCTGATGCTGCTGGTTCTGCTCCTGGAGCTGCTTTGTATTGAGGAACCGCCCTCCTGATCCACGAGCTCTCTTCATGGCGTGTTGGTGTCGAGATTCATGGAGGTATGGCTGAGAAAGGGAATAAAAATGCAGAGAAAATAAATCACCAACTATCATGTTAGAAAGGAACAGAAGATCAACAAAGTGACAAAAGTGTAATCAATACTTAAGCAATCATGGTTACTGTGCACCCATGCAACTTCTTTTTTAAAGGGTTCGGGGGGGGGGGGGGGGGGGGGGTATTTTAAATAAATCCCCTTGAATGTTCCACTAAACAAATGGCATTAGGGTTACTACTCATATACCCCTTTGATTCCGAAAATGATCAAGTAAAGCCTAATGAATTAGTAGACAAAGCTATGTATGAAGCAATATCAAATAAATATCATAAGGATCTCTTACCAAAATGTACTACCAATGAATGAATTCCTATAAATTACCTTCCGATCTTTCACCAGCTTATTTTGGGCCTCCAGTTTAGCACGTATCTGTCTCCTCCTAAGGATTGCATGGTATTGCTTTGCATTAACAAATATTGGCTCTACTGCTGCAGGTTCAGCAGGCAATGGAACCGGGGAGTTTGATACATTATTTTGCTGTAGGTGGACCTGGGGGCAAAAATAGATGCGTTATATTGTTAATGCAGGACCGTTAGTTTCACAAAGATATTCCAGCTATGCAGGAGCCTAGAATGACAGCTAGCAGGCACATAAAGAAACATATGGCAGGATGCAAGTATGGTACTGTATTCCTTCAGTCTTTTTCTTTATCAGAAAAGCACAAGTAGTTTCCAAAGTTCCATGTTGATTAATAAAATTGCAATTTGCTTAAAAGATGCTGCAGAAACTTAGTACATTCTCCATCTTCATTTAAGATCACTCTTTTAACATTTCTGTAGCTTCAGAATACTAATCAAACTCAACAATAAGGAAACTAAATATAAGTTGAAAGTCAAGTGAGCTTACAATGGCATGCGGAGAATATCCAGTAAAGGCTTCACCATAATAACCCTCAGCAGCATAAGGAATATAAGTCTGGAACAACATATACAAACTCAGCTCGAAAGTTCACAGAATATACGAGCAACACTTCTTTTGATGTTTTTTTTTTGAAAGATCTTACGATGGTATTGAACTTACAAATGATGAGCTGTAATCCATTTTTTGCAGTGAAAAGGCAGCTTCTTGCTTTCCCAGGGACACGACCGACTCCCTCGTGTCCTGACCATGCTTCCCACGGTGATCATTACTATCTGAAGAAATAAGAACAACCTACTTTCATGACTTGGGCATCAAGAAAAATGTTCGAGACAGATCATAAAAAAGTGGAAGAATCATATGATTTTTAAGATTAGTTATTACAAGATGAGTTAAGGCATTGGCAAAGCCAGTGGTAAGACCAAAGGGAAATGAGAAAAAAACACAGGCATCATCCACAACACAAATGGTGTTTACGTATATGAAATATCATCTATTCCTACTCTGAGTCACTGAGAATATTATCTGTGGAGGCATTGACACTTTGACAGTGAGCACATAAAGGACAGACCCAGTGCTGTACAGTGAGCACATAAAAAGAAAAAATTGCTATGTAATACCATATGAGCTCATGGCAGAACTTGCAACTATGGTATAGTACCATGTCCTGACAGACACTATAACTATCATCAATTCATTACATCGACTATGAAATGACTGCAAATCAAGAAGCTATATCCCCAAGGAGTTGAAAAAATGACAAAAGAGACTGGGAAAAAAGGACATGCTGCAACCAAAGTAGTCAGAGGGCCTACAGCAGATAAAATTACTAGTGTGCTAATTGATAGTGTGCCTAAATAGAATGGATTACCAGATTGTGCTGTAGTGTGTTCATTTAAACTGCTATCGCTCATTGCAGATGCGCCTGGGTGAGACCAACCAGACTCTGATGAGGAATCCGTATTGTGAACTCTGGGATCTGATTGCTTCATCTGATAGGCATTTCCTGACACGAAGCCCTGCACATATGGAACCGCTGATATTATTTTTGGTGTGGCGAACCAGCAACACCCCCAGGTCCCAGCATAAACAGCAAGTACTTACAGAGTTGGACTTGGACACGGGATGGACAGGATGATCCTCCATTTTCTGCAGAAAACGAGAGCACTATGGGATGGTGTCCCTAGCCCCCAAGCAACATGGCTTCTGGTACCTGTGAGGTATCAGATGAATTGACACCTAAAACAATCTTCACGGCAAGTTGCAAGCGCTCAATCAGCCGAACTGGCAATGACAAGAAAAATATGTAATTATTAGCGAATTCTGTTAATTTGATGCTTATACGGTAACGAATAGCCAGTCTACGCCCAACTGAAAACGGAATAGCAGCCCATTTCATTGTTTCGGGCGCACATATATTCCTCAAATTTTAGGGTTCACCATCAAATCCCACAAAAATAAGGGATACAAGCAAAGCGGGTTGCTTACCTACTGCTTTGCGACGGTTCAGATTCGAGGATTGAAGCTTGAAAGAGGCGAGGTGGGCGCAGCCAGCTGAAAAAGCTTGGTCCCGGCCGCGGGTCAGCGCGGACAAGGACTGAGCGACCCGTTCGACGCGCGAGGAGCAGGCTTCAGAAGACGCGGCGGAGAGAGCCGGGATCCGGGGCTCGCCGGCTCGCCCGCTCGCTGACGCTCAGTCCGGTCGGTGCCTCGGTGATGGTCTGGAGCATGACAAGGAAGATGCACACGCAGCCTTGCTTTGAGATGATAGGGACAGGGGTACTTCTGGTATTTCGTATTCTGTTTTTTTTATTACTATATTCTGGTTTGGCTGAGGATAAAAACGGGGAGAAGACCAACGGTACTTTAGAGATTGAGACTTTGAGAGGGCGCTAACTGTAAAGTTGGGACCATTAGAGTGTCTTTAATGGACACTTCTTAGCTGTCTTTTATAATTATTTATTAAAAAAATAAATAAAGAAAAGATAATTAACTCTTTTTCAAGAGGTAGTCTTTAATAAAAATAAAAGACTTAAACATGGATCCTACTTCTCCTCAATTTTCTATAAAAGCTATTAGTTGTTACCTCTTAACCAATTCTATTATTGGAGAATCTCTTAAGGTGTAACGTTAACAGTTGAACAAAATTTGATATGCCACAATGTATGTCAAATCAAAGATAAATCATCATATGAAAAAGTAACAAACATGTCTTATCATAAATATTGAACTCATATTTTTCTTGTCTTTTTCGTTTTACTTGCACAAGCATTCGTTGCATATGAAATTTCACATGACACTACAAGACAACAACGCTCACTCTACATCCATATTTCTATTAGATTTTCTCATACACTTTTTATCGTGCATATTCTGGCCGTCGAGAACACCCCAGCACCTACACTTTTTTTTTTTTGAAAGAACCTGAACAAAGAGCACCTACACTTATTTTTACGGAAAGAGCACCTACACTTTGGGAGCACATGGCATCGAAAAGGAGAAAAAATCTTGCGAAAGCTCATCAGCCGTTGCTAATTGCGACGGCCGCGTCATCAGTAGTACCATGAATGGAGCCGTCCAGCGGTCAGCCGTGGAGGCGACCCCACGCAAAGTCGGGCTCGAACCAGGCGCGGCTCGCTTCCATCCATGATTCCTTCTGTCCAGACCCAAACCCGAGCCCGGAGCCCAGTAGCCGGAAGACACCACATCTCGCTCGGCCCACTTCGCCCTCCTCGCCGCGCCGTCGCTCTCCGCACGAGAGAGGAAGGCGTCTTCCCTCCCCGCGGCGAGCGTCACGGCGGCGACGGCGGCGGGAGGGGATATGTCGGGGTGGCTGAAGGCGCTGGCGTACGGCGCGGGGGGCGTGGCGGTGGCCGGCCTCGCGGCGCTCGTGGCGCTGCAGGAGCGGCTCGTCTACGTGCCCGTGCTCCCTGGCGTGGCGCGAGCGTATCCCTTCACGCCGGCCCGCCTTGGCCTCACCTACGAGGACGTCTGGCTCCGTGCCGCCGACGGCGTGCGGCTCCACTCCTGGTTCATCCGCCACTCCCCTACCTGCCGAGGCAAGCGCGAGCTCCCTCTCTTCGACCTAATCCTGCCCCTGTTTGGTGACACTTCCTCTCGTTCCCCTTCCCTCTCGTGGCTGCTGCGCTGTAGTAGATGGTGCTTAGTTTTGTGAGGGGTGTAGGCTGGTGGATCTCTTAGCTCCTCGGTTGGAGGAGCCCATTTTGATCCCAAGTGCATAATACCTAGCTAGATGTAGTGGCGTCGCTTCGTCAGGTTCCTTGATCGGGATTTAGGCTTATTGTGGTGTTCCATTTGGATTTGTTGTCGATCGACTTGCAGGGTTTCTAGGTTATGATGCACAGTTCTCTGTACTCCAGATTGTGGGTTGTTCATCCCAGTTGATTATTTGATTGGGAATTCTAGTATCAGCTTTAGGGTGATTTTTGTCGCTATTACTCATCAAATGTATGTAGTGCATCAGCCTGAGCTTTAGTGACATTTCTTTGATGTCCTGTTAGTTGTATGCCTTGCAAATAATGCTGGTGTTGATAATTTCTCTAGTGGTAAGTTCCGTGCTTACATTTGGCTGATATAGTTTTCGGTTGAGTTTGCAATGCATGATTCAAAAGACCTGAAGCCTGAGACTACCAGAATACTTCATGTGAACATATAGTTGGTTCAAAGTAGAAAGAGGCAGAATGTATTTGGAGTGTAGTAGTGCCTTGTGGACAGGACAAATTGCAAACATAACGTCTATTTCCTTGACTCTCACGAGGAGTGACCTACCACTGAACATAGCTTCTCATGATCAACTCGTTTGTTCACTCCTTATCCCCTCACTAGCAAGAGACCAGTCTGGCCAGCTACCTGTAGAATAAAGCATACATGCATGCCTGTATAATACACAATGATTCTGGTGATCTTGGTCAACGTTATGCATGCACAAAGAACAAGAGAAGATAAGCTATTTAGTTGCATGATTGCTTTTTTTCTAGTCATATCTGCTACTGTTTGTACACCATGAATTAACTCATCTTGTCTATGCATTGAATTGGTTGCATGACCCATTTACTTCTCTATTTTGATTGAATGCATCCTGTGCTAATATGTTTTGATATTACTACATGTTTGCTAGCATGAGCTGAAGGTTATGCTCTTAACTGTACTTTGTAACAAGGTATTCGGGGTGCTTAATAACTCATACAGGAAGTTTTTTTAGCATGAAATTTAACAGTGGCCTCTTCTGGTGTGTGGTTTTCCCGAAACACTGATTTGCTTACGCACCATTTTCTTTTCTGATGCAGGTCCAACCATTCTGTTCTTCCAAGAAAATGCTGGCAGTATCCTCAATTTCTTCTTTTGTACTCTCTTCATTTGTTTTTGCATCGTTAAGGAACAAAAAGAGGGAATACATTGACATTATACTTCACTTGCTATCTCCAGTTTCTACTGGTTTGTATTCTATAAAAATCCTTTACCATTTATAGACATTGCTCATCGCTTGGAATTTGTTCGGCTAATGATGGAGCGGCTGCAGTGCAATGTCTTTATGCTTTCTTATCGAGGGTATGATGTTCTAACATGAATCAGTTCTACTGTGTTTGCAGTATTCTTCGTGCTTGAAGTTTCAATATTTTGTGGGTTAAAAAACTTTCATTTTCTTCATTTACAAGCCATCTGAACTTGTTTATAGGTATGGTGAGAGTGAAGGTTATCCATCTCAGAATGGGATCACGTATGATGCACAGGTTTTTTTTGTTACTTTCACATCCTTTTACTTCTCTGTTTCTGCCTGCTCTCATCCTTACAGATATCTTGTTTACTAGGCTGCACTTGATCATCTTGTTCAGAGGAAGGACATTGATACATCAAGGATAGTTGTCTTTGGGAGATCTTTAGGAGGTGCTGTTGGAGCAGTTCTTGCGAAAAATAATCGTGATAAGGTACTCCTTGTACATCATTGTGTTATTCAATACACAGAAGCACACACGCAAAAAAAAAATCCTCCTAACAGTAGGGGTTACAATGCTGAAAATCAATCATGGCATGCTATCACGGGACATAAATCTCACTTATGGAAGGAAAAAAATTGGTCTTGAATTTTTGCCTGCTTACCATGCAAATTGGCTTGTACCTGGTAACTAGAGTGGCCCAATGCTGGTCTTGGGTCTTCCATTCACCCATCGCTTGACTTTATGGTTTCAGACTCAGTCATGATTACTTCATCGGAATTAAGCCATATTATTATCAAGATGTACAGAAGTGTGCTCAATAATATATTGAAACTAAGTACAAACTTGTTATGTGTTGCTCCATGCTGCAGGTGTCTGCTCTTATACTGGAAAATACATTCACATCGATACTGGATATGGCTGGACTCATGCTTCCCTTTTTAAGGTGGTTCATAGGTGGGAGCTCTTCTAAAGGCCCAAAACTTCTGAACTGTGTTGTTCGTTCTCCATGGAGTACTCTCGATATAGTTGGACAGGTGAACTTTGGATGGTTTCAATCTTTCTGATCTATGGTCATATGCTTTGATTTCTACATTCTTATATTTTAATCTGTTTTGGAAAATCGGATCCCATTTTCAAAAGAATGCTGCATATCATGTATTGATGCATTTATACTAAGCTACAACCTAGATTCTTTGTGCACATAATTTCAGCACTCTTAACATCTCATCTCCAGAAACAGTCAAAAACTCCTAGATCTATTTTGTTCTTGAATCCTTGCATATGTTCATCTCCAGTAATTTTGATTCCTGCTCGTGTGTGCTTTTCGTTGCCTGAGTTCATATGGGACAGTCTCATGATTGCTCGACCATTTTCTTTTCAGCTCAAACAACCCATTCTCTTCCTTTCTGGATTGCAAGATGAACTGGTTCCCCCTTCACACATGAAGATGCTATATGATAGAGCTATTGAACATAACAAAAACTGTAGATTTGTTGATTTTCCTAATGGCATGCATATGGATACCTGGGTTTCTGGAGGCAGTCGTTACTGGAGGACAATCCAATTGTTTTTGGATCACTATGCTCCTGAAGTAGCGAGTGATGATGCCAGTTGCAAGAGTGAAATTGCTGAGGATGGTAAGTCCATCTTATCGTTGGCAGGATTTACTATTGTCATGCTTTCCTTTGCTTTTGCAATAGGGATTAGTTAATTTTATTATAATACTTTTCTACTGCAGTGAATTTTCTTGGATAGATTAGGTGCTTATGCTGTAGATGTCAGGATGTATTTTCCGTATATGTCAGTGCAACGTTTGTTTCATCTCAGCTTACTTCTGGAAGCACAGATTATTCTTGACAGTCTGCAGAAGTTTGTTTCTTTTGCTCTTGTGCTTGGCATCTTCGGGGCTTCATCTCTAAGCCTACCCGAACTATACTGTCTGCAGAAGTTGTTATGTGGGCTTGTTTCTGATGATTATCTCTGTTACCAGATGAAGCTGCTGAGTGATTGGAGCATCTGGAGCCTACTTTTCCAAGTTCCATCTTTTCCCATGTTGATGCAATTTAAATCACTAAAAACTCACAGCAAAAAATTAATTCAGGCAATTGTTATGGTCCATTCCATCAGAAGATGCCGAAGTTGTGAATACTTGTTGAGGAAGTTACCTCCACCATGCCGTGTCTCTACATTTGTCCCTGGAACTTGAAACATTTCTGAGTGGGTTTGTCCCTTAACTGAATCTTGGTTCTACGAATTGGCTTCTCCACAAGTACTTATATTAGATTCCGGCCGTGATGTATGACAGATCTATACATAGGTTGTAAACTCGTGGCTCAACCATTTGGTTTTGTGATTTTGATTGTTGCTAGTTGCAATAAATCTGATATCTTGTTTCGTTTTATTTTGCCTTGCATACGATGATGGTACCGTGATTTGTGCTCAGTGGTGAATTTGCGATTTGTTTTTGTCTCCATCGTGTTCTCGGTGCATCAGAGGAAAGATGAATTCATTTGCAAGCTGTGCCTTATTTGGAACATAGGAATGATAGATGCAGTACGAGGGCAAAACACATTGAAAACACGTAATTAGACGAGATAAAATCACATGTTTTTGTAATAGAGGAAACTAAACTGAGTATGATATGAGAAGAATTTCATAGTTATATTCAAATTCATTCCTCTGGGTTACCATGGACATTGGAAATTCTCTCTTGTGGTGGTACAACATTTTTGCGCCCGATTCTACAGTAAAAGACCCCAGCCCAACAGAAAATTACGAGCCAATGTAAAAAACGTAGAACCTGCTGGTGAAAAGACAACTAGACAAGCGAGAACGTGTATATGGATGCAGACGAATAAACAAGCCTCCATCCGAATGACAAATTTCCTTTCTGGGCCGTGGGGCCCACCAGCACGGACACGTTCCATTCTTTCCAATCCAACTCGCGTTCCCTCGCGTCCGCGTCCTCTATTCCGCTCGCTTCCGTTCCCTTTCTCTCGAGTCTCGCTTCTGTTTTAAACCCTCCATCGAAAGGAACACGCGGCAGCAAAATCTTCTTCCGGCGGCGTTTGAATCCCTCCTCGCATCCAAATGGACCAGCACTACAACCCCCGAACGGTGGAGGAGGTGTTCCGGGACTACAAGGGCCGCCGCGCGGGCATAATCCGCGCGCTCACCACCGGTAGGCGATTGATTCGTTCGAAAGTTATTTTTTCGGGGCAGGGATGCAGAGTTTTGAATTTTCCGCTATCCACTGGATCTTCCTCGGGCCTGTGGACTGTCCAGTGACTGGTTTTAGTTGTTTGTTGCTGCAGATGCGGAGGATTTCTTCCAGCAATGCGACCCGGGTGAGTGAATTCTCGCTCCCAACTGGTTTTCGGTTCCTTCGTTTATGATAAGCTGTGCAGTTCTATGCTTCGAATTTCTTTCCATGCAATGCATTTTTCAGCTGGGGATTAGTGTTTGTTACAGTCTCTGATCTAGTTTTTGGTTTTACATCTCGGTACACGCTTAACCGAGTGTTACTACTTACTGTACGAAGTATGAACTGTATGGAGTCCCACTGTATGCATAGTTGCATACTAGCTTTATTTATCTACTTAATTTTCAATACATGAATTGTACGACAACTGCAGTGTGGAATCATGTAGGAGCAGTAGTTAAATATGAATAGTATGGTAAGCTCTCTGAATCTGGACCTCTGAGGTGTGGTACCTTATTAGTAGTTGAATTTAGTAAGAAATATCCTGCTGACTTCAGAGGGAGTATAGGGAAGCCTTGACCAATAATGGACGGTTCAGATTAATCAAAAGTCCACTCGCTGCTGAATCAGTGAACCTCTAAGTTCAAAAAAAAAAAAACAGTGAACCTTTGCACCTTTTTATAGTATATGGTGACATGAATGCCCTTCTAGCTGCCTGGTCCGGAAAATTCTAGTACATATTTAGGGGGTGTCAATTTGAGTTTAGGTTGTTGAGTTCAGCTCATTTCATCATCGCTGGGTGCCTGGGTCTTTCTTGGTAGGTGAGCTGTGGTTCTTCTGGCCCAACATTCCAACAATGATTCATGTGGTTCGTTTGACTTGGAAGGATTGGATGCCATGCAAGCTCTATCGTTCCTGCTCGGTGTGTCGAACAGAGGCTGGTGGCATTTGAGTTCTTTTTTTTTTTTTTTTTTTTTTTGGAAAAATAGTGGCAGTTCAGTTCTGACCCCATGATGGTTAGTGGTTGCTGAACTTGGCAGTCCATGGGTATAGTTCTACTTTGCCCAGCCATAGAGGAAAGAGCATTGCTGTTGGGAACTACTAGATGATGGTGTAGTTTAATCAGAAGATGATTTACTGCATGGGGCTCTTGTCAGTCTTTCGTTTCTTTTTATTCCATGACATTTGATGCTTGATGCCTGCTAGCCTCTCAAAATGTGCTGAACGCTTTTCTGTTTCACTATTGAATGTGAATACCAGGGAGAGAATTGCCTTTAAGATCGTTAATCATTCATCAGTTCTAAAGCTGCGGTTGTAGATTACATTTTATTTGGTGAACTTGATTGAATCACTAGCCTTTTCCCGAATATGTGCTAGTGGAACAACAGTGAACACTGGACCCTTTGGTTACAGATTCAATCCTGTGAACAAGTTTCTTTTTCCCCTAGAAAATTGGGTGTTGAAATAACAGCCTGTCAGTAAGGTTGGAGTGCCAGGACCAATGAAAACGTAAACGGTAAACACTACAGGGGCGGTGAAGTCTTGATTAGCGTTTAGACTGTTTAGATGGTGTTTAAACGTCATCTAAACAGACTAAACAGTTTGTACCATCAAATTCTTTTCCAGAAAGATCAAATGCTTTTTCACAAATCTTTCTTGAAGTGAATTTTAATCCTTTGATGTCCTCCCAATTAGAACTATGTATGGACAAAGTTAATGACAAATTGTTAGTACTAAAACAGTCAAATAGCACAGCTCTTCTCTCTCCCATCGCCAAAATAGGGTTATAGACAGCCTGAACGGTGTCTAAAGCTGTGTCAAACCCGTTCTGTTTACAGCATTTATGGCGTTTATTAGACGGTTGCCTCCCTTATACTGTCTAAACACGTCTAGGTGGCCGTTTAAAACCGTTTAGGAAAACACTGGCCTGGACGTGTATTTTGTTCCTAGACAGGAGAAATCTCATTGGCAATGTCAAGCAAAATGATAGAAATGAAAGGGCCTTTCGCTAGTTCCTCACTGGTGGATTGGTGCATTAACATCAAATATTATCAGGCATACTTTGTGGTTTAATACAAGGCAAATCCCACAGTATGTTGATACATAGATGGGTATACCAAAATACGAACGAAAGAGTTCAGTAGTTCACCATTTCCACTCCACACTTGTGGTGCTACCATTTCTTCCAAAGCCATAACCATTTTTCCATGGTAAATTTATATATTGATTATTTACATACTGAATATTAAGTTAGTTCAGTAGTACCTTTTCCAGCTTGCAAGTTTTTATATAGCTCATTGTTGAATCTTTATATGAAAGCTTTTGCTCTTATGAAGATGATGATCTTGAACTCGATGCTTATTTGCATATGCTTGAAAGGTTGCCCATGGTATTTCTCTTATTCTAAAATAGCAGTGGAGCGGTCAAATATCATTGTACTGAGTTAATTCATCTTCAAATTCTCTGCATTGTTCATCCCTTTTTTTTTCTTGATAATTACAACAACTGTATTCTCTGACCGTGTTTTCCCTTCTTTCCAGAAAAGGAAAACTTGTGCCTCTATGGGTTTCCCAATGAGAGTTGGGAAGTAAATCTGCCTGCAGAAGAGGTGCCACCTGAGCTCCCAGAGCCAGCCCTGGGCATCAACTTTGCACGAGATGGAATGCAGGAAAAAGATTGGTTATCCATGGTTGCTGTACATAGTGATGCATGGTTACTATCTGTTGCATTTTACTTTGGTGCTCGCTTTGGTTTCGATAAAAATGACAGGTCACTTACTATTTAAATCTTTTGAAGTTTCTTAATCTTGTTTTCGTGCTTACCTTTCTCTTCAGTTTTAGTTTTATATATGGAGTTCCTACATACATAATACAATCTTCAAATTGTTAGACTGAGTTTTGCCACTTGGTAGCTCTGGCAAACAGAGTTTACATGATAACTACTACTTATGCATGGTGAAACAAAAGAGCTTGGATAGTGCGGAAATCTGCTTGGACTTATTTATTTGACTCACTAAAAAATTGACATGATCAATATGCATGCAACAAAAGTTATTAAAAAATGGAATGAATTTTTTTATGGAGCAAATGGTTTGACACATGCAAAACTGCCATAGTGTTATTTTTCTTATTTTGCAATTTTAAGTCAGTTTTCTGCAATAGGGCTGGTTACTAGGGCATGTTTTTGGGGAAGTTAATATTGGCATAGGTTCATGAGAACTGTCAAATATGGCATTTTTTCTGTCCTTAACACTATATGGCACGATATGTGTCATTGACACTCACTATTGCTATTATGCAGGAAACGCCTATTTGGTATGATTAATGAGCTTCCCACAACCTTTGAAGTTTTTAGCGGGAAGAGTAAAACCAAGACACCAAGCAGTACTAACCATAGCAGTAACAAATCCAAGTCCAGCAGCAAAACGGTACTGCTCATGCTCTCATATACCCATACCTTGATTGTCTTATATTCAACCGAAGTCCAATCCCAAATTTACCCTAGTGTTTCTTTTTTCTCTCTATTTCATTTTGTTCATATTTCTTTGGTCTAACAGATCCAGTATTTATGTTTGATCTTGTATACAAACGTCTTGTACAGTACCAAACTAGAAATCAAACTATTTTTGCCACCATATAAGTAGATTCAGTTTCAGACATGGGCTGTGAAAGCATGTTTTCAATGTTGAATCTGTCAGTACTGTTCATGCAATCAGTTTGTTTGCTCAAATTAGCAATCAAACTTTTTTGTTCGTTATAAGAGACCACATTTGTTTAAAGACGCATCTATAATACATTTATACATGACAAGCATGCAAGACAAATTTCAAAGCTCCATACAATATGTTTTGCCGTCTGGCACAAGTTAGTAGCTCACTTTGCACCGCCCCCATTGTGAACGCAGAAATCATCCGAGCCTAAGGTGAAGCAGCCAAAGCCGCCTCCCCAGGTGAAGGAAGAAAACCCCGTCCCTGCAGAGGAAGGCCCGGCTGAGGAAGAAGGCGGCGGTGGCGCCAGCGAGGGGGAGCTTGGTGAAACCCTCTGCGGCTCGTGTGGGGAAAGCTACGGCCCCGACGAGTTCTGGATATGCTGCGACATCTGCGAGAAGTGGTTCCACGGCAAGTGCGTCAAAATCACGGCTGCAAAGGCGGAGCACATGAAGCAGTACAAGTGTCCGTCCTGTGCCGGCGGCGGTGGTGGCGGCGGCGGTGGCAACAGCAGCAGCAAGCGAGCCCGCCTATCCTAGCGGAAAGAAGCCGGTTGTTAGCAAAGCTGAAAGTTGTAACTGCAAACTTGTAGCTGTGCCCTTTTTGGTTATGCTGTTTGTACCAATGTAGCTTGGCTTGAAGTAGCTGTGGATTTTACAGTGACAAAGTAGCGTTTGCTCTGTTTATCTGTTGTTCGTTTGGTGTGTGAACATCCATTTTATTTAATGATGCTCACATGATTTAGATGCAAAGTTCCCACACTGAGTCCAAATGAAGTTTGATGGTTTGTTGGATAAACCAGCGCTTTGTTGCAATGTTGCTAAAGTATTTAGATGGTTCTTGCCAACCACTTGAATACAAATGAAGTTTGCTTCTGTTTGATATTTATTGGATGAAGATCACGTGTTCAAAACCGTGGTCAACCAGCGCATATTCACATGGGTAAACATCAAAGGTGTTTGTAACTCACTATTGTCAATCCATGTCGAACTATTGGCAATACGAACATAGTATACGCTGTCGTAATGCGCTTGGATGGAACAAAATTGTCAATCCATGTAAACAGCATATACAGAGCATGAACATTCATACACAGTCGTAATGAAACATATTTAATTCTGTTCCATTTTTTTTTTCAATTTCAATACACAGTGAAGTTTTTTATTGAAACCCAATACAGTGATGTTCATGACTGTTTACCACCATCAACCTCCAGCTTGCCGCAAAACTTCATATAATTGACTAATCTATTTTCCTTCAGGAATCAACCACAGAGAAGGCAATCACTTAAAACACAATCCAGCAAGGGTCACCAACTCCCCTAACCTAAGCAACAGATGCATGCTCAAGTAATTTAATCTACAGCATACACGCTGGCCAGTTATGCATTATAGCCTTTCCATTATAACATTATTACAATTTTTCTCAAGTAACATAGAAAATTCTCTGAAATAACAAATACAACATATCACGCAAAAAATTCCTTCTTTCATATTTTCAAATATGATAAGTAAGCTTAGTGAGTATATACATGAAAGACAGCTTACTGCATTCCATGTTAACAGTTGAATGCAAAAGAAATGCCATCTTCCATGTGATAAATTTTGCAGGATCGCTCGGAAACAATGCACAGATAACAGCATGCTGCCGATACAAAACTCCTGCACTAACGAGATGCCCAAACAAGCAAACCAGCAATCTACGACCAAAAAAGTTCCATTATGCCCGATAAGTTTGATACAAAAGAGACAAATAAAATAAAATATAAGAAAAATGATTGTTGAGAAAACCACAAGTAAAATAGAATAACTCAGCTGCCCATTTTTCCCAAATTGTTATAGCAGTAAACAAGTTTCAGTGGCATGTAACACTGATTATTTTTATACCCTTAACACTGGTCCTGCAGATGGCCCTCATCAATGGTGAGAGAAAACTAAACAATCAATCTAGCAAATAATTAGCATACCACATGCCAAAGCTTTACAAGTTTAGCAAGCAGAGATTAACAAGGTTGGTCTCACATAATGTATTTCAGGTGACATGAAAGGAAAATGATTGTTGGAGAAAACAGAACGTAAGCTTAACCCAACTGCCCACTTTCCTTCGATCTATATAGCAGGAAACACTTTCAGCAAAAGTGCATTGAAGGAGCACAAAGCGATACACACTATCCTGCAGAGCAAATAAAAAGGTAGCTCAAAACTAAAATGCTGTGGTTCAAAACTAAAAGGTAGCTCAAAACTTAATACTTAGCATACCACATGCCAAATTTTTACAAGCCTAGCAAGAACCAAGGTTGGTCTTACATAATGGGTGACATGAGAGGAAAATGATTGTTGGAGAAAACAGAATGTAAGCTTAACCCAACTGCCCACTTTCCTTCGATCTATATAGCAGGAAACACTTTCAGCAAAAGTGCATCGAAGGAGCACAAAGCTGATACACACTATCCTGCAGAGCAAATAAAAAAGTAGCTCAAAACTAAAATGCTGTGGTTCAAAACTAAAAGGTAGCTCAAAACTTAATACATAGCATACCACATGCCAAATTTTTACAAAGCCTAGCAAGAACCAAGGTTGGTCTTACATAATGGGTGACATGGGAGGAAAATGATTGTTGGAGAAAACAGAATGTAAGCTTAACCCAACTGCCCACTTTCCTTCGATCTATATAGCAGGAAACACTTTCGGCAAAAGTGCATTTAAGGAGCATAAAGCCGATACACACAATCCTGCAGAGAAGAAAAAAAAAGGGGTAGCTCAAAACTAAAATGCTGTGGTTCAACATGGAAAAATATGCATGTGGAGACCGTTCCAATAGCAAAGACTATTTCCACAAAATCAGAGAAACAGATGATGCAGGCACAAAATGCAGAAATTTTCTTTATAGATGAGAGGAAAATGATTGTTGGAGAAAGCAGATAAGCTTAACCCAACTGCCCACTTTCCTCAAGTTAATATAGCAGGAAACACTTTCGGCCAAAAAACACATAGAAAAGCATCAGGTCGATACACACTATCCTGCTAAATACAGCCAACAATGATGGCATCAGGTAAGCATGGGAAAAGAATATGTTGACCAGTCCAGCAAGAGCATATTTGGGCCTTGGAAACAAAAAAAACTATTCTAGCAAATATGTTATTCTTTGTTCAGTGTCACCTAAGAATATTGACAACTTGCCATGTTAAGTGAATCACCATAAATAAGACAGCACCAATAAAGAAACTAACAGAAGACTGAAATTCTATTGATTGCCAGTGCTTACAATATTAAAAGTAAAACACTTTTTACTTGCAACAATGTTAACAATAAACATAACACAAAGCAAAAACTGATTCCCAAGCATCTGTTCACTAAACTTGGTTAAGCAACTGGGATTTCTGGTATAACTGGCCTAAGTAACTCATCCTCTTCCTTTGGGGGATGGATGGTAACAAGATCAGGTAAAGGCGTAGTTGGCCCTTGTTTGCCCTTTGGATCCCAGTCAAGCATAATCTTAACCTTGATACCCAGTACACCCTGAAGGAAAAAAATCAGAGATGAAACAAGGAAACAATATTGAGACAGCAGTTAACAAGATAGGAAACAATTTCATTAAGAACACACCTGTCTCAGAAGAACATGCCTCACAGCCGAGTCAATATAAAGGTTAACAGGATGACCAGACGAAATCATGTACCCATCCTTGAACTTCATAGATTTTGCACGTTGGGCCCTAAGCTTCCCACTTACAATAACCTGGAATATAATAAATAAAAAAATCATCAATACTACTTACACAGCAAATGTGTGATCTAATCGAAATCATTACAGCTTTAAATACGGAGCAGTAACACACCTCACAGCCCTTGGCACCACTCTCCATTACAAATCTGAGAACACCATAGCATGCCCTGGAAAACAAAAGAGAAATTAACAAATTTAGTCAGATTACTTAGACACAAAAGGTGCATATATGACAAAGAGAGCATAAAAAAACGAAACTCATGATCAATTACCTACTCCACGGTCCGGCCCAATGAAAACAAATCCAAACCGAATATAACAATAATACAGGTAATGTAGCCAACCAGAAACGCATTAGAAGCCTATAATCAGACTTATCAGAGAAGAAGATCTAGTTGGCATGGTTGATGTAGTCATCTTCCGACACAAAGTTGGCAGAGAGTGACCTATTTGCTTTATAGATGACAGACACAAAGCACGACTTTCTAAGCTGAAAGTATTCATATCCCCCCCCACAAATGCTACAGCAACGAAAGAGTAATAAACCTTCCACTGCTTTTAAGATGCAATGGAGGGTAGTGATCACTTTTGTCACCTTTGAACACAGGTCTGGCAACGCAAGCCCAGCCTGCTGTGATAGTGACTGCAATCATATATTCACCACGTAGAGAGAATCACCAAACGGTATTATGTCAAGGTAAGAGCATAACCTTCTGACAGCAAGACCACCCAGGAGCTTGTACCGTAGGGACTCGGCCTGTGCAATGGCACAGAGGCCGCGGTTGTTCACCTTCTCGGCGTAAAGCTCCACACCGCCCTCAGGGAACTTGAATCGCTTCTGCACCACCGAAGTCAGCTCCCGGATCCTCCGTCCCTTCTCGCCTGAAAATCGAAACATCAGACTCAGCATACAGACATCAACTCAAACTGTCACAGTTCTGCGGAATGAGAGCGCGTACCTAGGACGTTCTGGGTGCGTGTGGCGCGGATGATGATCTCGGTGCGCATGGGGGTGACGCGAACCTCCACGCCGGAGTAGCCGTCCTCCGCGAGCTCGCGGGTCAGCATCTCGTTCAGCTCCGCGAAGAACACCCCATCTGCCACGAACTGAGATCGACCGAGCAAACAACAGGTCGGACATCAAAATCACCGAGGCAGGCATGCCAAGCTCGGGATCTGGTGAAGGAGGGCTCAGGGATGTACCTTCCGCTTCTTGCTCATTTGCGTGGGAGTCGCCATTGGATTGAAGCCGGCGGCGCGGGCGCGGCGGCGGCGGGAACAACAGAAGATAGAACCCTAGATTTGGATGGGAAATGAGCGGAGGGAGTGCTAATATATAGAGGACAGCACGATCGGACGGTTAGGGTTAGTTTTAGCTCTTTTTGTACATCAGCGCCTGGCTTTCTTCTAATTTCGTTTTGGAGGGGGTTACAAGCCTAGCAAATTCTATTAATAAGACGGAAATAAAAAATATATTTTCTGCCTGCAAAATATAAATAAAATTTTAATATAAGCAATATGCTCTTTCTGAAGGGAATTTAGCGAGATGACGCATTCAAGCAGGTTATAATAGTAGAGTAATTATGATAATTAGAGCTTTTGTTTCATATTTTGAAAATTTTAAAAAAACAGCAGCTTTGTTTCACATTGAGATCTGCAATTTCAGCTATGAGCAGTACAAGAATATGAGGTGTATTGCAGAGCAGAGACCCTCCCAACTCTGTTTGGGACAATTTATATCCAATACGCTTCTACTGGAAGCCAACTTCCTACTGAAATTCAGCATCTAGAGAAATTAGCGTCGTGCTCCGTTCGCCTCGCGTCCCATGTCTTAGCCGCGCTGCCCTCGCCTCGTGCGTCCCTGCTACTCCTGCTCACGCGCCTGCCAACCAGGATTCACATAACCGGTGAACCGACCGGTTGCAAGTCACCAAAAAACCGGCTGGTTGATCAAAAAACCAATTAATTAACTGTTTTGTTATAGCAATAACTTCAGTTTTACTGAATAACTAGCCGGTCGGTGCAACTGGTCCAGACCGGTTAATTAAGATAACCGGTCGGTTAACCGTGATTATTGAAACCCTACTGGCAACAGACCTTGGTCAGGGTTCATTATCACCTTATTGGAACATCCTAAATTCCGTACAAGTGACTTTGCTTGTATGAGATACGGCGGTTATAAAACAACTTTCATTTCTCAAAATGGACGGCTGAGCGAGGTTATGTTGGTGTTTCAGAGATCAGATGGTCCGTCAACAACCAATGCTTCAAAATAAAGATTGATACTATACTAATAGAGATAAAACTGTTGAAAAAGATTTCCACGAAAGAAGCATATTCCACAACAGGATTATAATCGAACACATGAACTCTGTTCGGATACCAACATCAAGTGTTCTCCACCGTTATACCACAAACCTCAGTGCACGAAAGGCAGGGCTAAACTATACAAAGTGCTTAAGCTTTCACATGAGTACGGTAAGAAATTTGGGATACAACATGCCTGATGGCATATGCGTCAGTTTTGCATTAACATAGCCAGCTTAACTACTAAATCCGGACTGGATAAACTGAAGGTTCACTGAGCCTTGGCAACTGGTTCAAGGGCTTCAATCATGACAACACTGTTTCCCCTGATTACCTGCACAAGAAGTTATTTATCAGTAAGAAATTGTATCATCATAAGAATTTCATGCAAGTATTTTCATTCCAAGAATACTGGTGATGAATATTTTGATAGAAAAGTTTAGCCTTACTGGTAACAAGAGTTACTCACCACCATCCCTATGTCATTCTTTTCGTTTCCATTGACCTCCACTGTGTTGTCCACAACCAAATTCATGAACTGATCAAATCCCCGAAGCGTGCCAATCACAACACGGTTTGCATTCAGTTTGACTTGCAACAGAGAAGAGAGAGGTAGCAAGGGATTAGCTCATTAAGGCAGAACAGTAAAGTACAGATTATATTCACATTGCATCATTTAAGATAATTATATTATGAACAAAACAGTTAATCCACAACCAGCTAAAGGTGGATCAAAGTTCCTCAGTTTTGCATTATACATGGAACTTCAAACAAAAGAATGAATACAACCCCCCTTCAAGTAAGTGTGGCTTATGCCATTGTCAAAGACAGCGCCACATGAGATAGGTTAGAGATGAAACCCCAAGCAACAAGAGCAAAACAAACAAATCATCAAGCACTACATGCATATTAATTCATATAAGATTACAAGGTGACAATATAGCTATCATAGACATTCCTAGGACCAAAATTTTCACTATCTTAGGAAGACAAAAGAGTACAATTATATAGCAGGAAAAGACTAAATTAACAAGTCAAGAAGGAACATCGCTTTGTGCATGGCCACATCAGAAAACTTAAATTTCAAGGGGGTAAAAGGAAGCTCAATATCAATGAAATCAAATGAGAACGCTCTGCCCCCTGTCGACCTTAAAATAAACATCATTTTTCTCAAGCATGTTATGTCTTAAAACAAACAAAGCCATATGCACATACAAGGAAAAATTAGGCGCTAGGCGGGCGGTGACCCTCTGCCTAGCGCCTAAACGTGCCTAGGCGCGCCTAGGCGATTTGCTAGGCGCTAGGAAATTTTCAAAATTCGTACCACATATGAGGCTGAAAACAAAAAAGAAAAAGAAAAAAAAGAAAGAACCATGAGATGGGCTGCTACATGTTGGCCCATTAAGCCTATCTGGTGGCCCATCATCGCTCCACTAGGGTAGTACTCAGCTGAGCACCTCACATTCTCTCCCGAGTCCCAATCCTATCCTCTCGAGCAGAGGCGGCGGCGGTGAACGGTGGAGACGACCGAAGAAGAAGGGAAGACAACGACCGGAGGAGAGACCTTCCTCTCTCGAACCCATTTTGCTCCTCTCCCGCGATCCTCCACTCTTCCTCCTCTCCCGCATCTCGTCGTCGCCATCTTCCTTCTCTTTGAGATCTAGCCACCGGTCGCCTAGACGCCGTCGACCGCCTAGGGAACACCTACCCCCCTAGGCGAGGCGCCTTGGAACGCCTTTTTTTTCAAGGTGCGTATATGCAACATAATACTAGCTTGTATAAATAAGATGTCCATACAAAGAGAACGAGCCTCTGGCTCGCTGGTAGGACTCCAGGATGGGAACCTACTGGTCGGGAGTTCGACTCCCGGTTCTCACAAAAAAAAAAACCCCTCGCTGTGCCTCACTTTGAGACCCGACCCGGGCTGTGGCAACGGAGTGGCCCAATCCTGGGGGATGGGGGGCAGTGGTCTCCGGCCCAGTTTACGCGGCGGTGTATCGGTGAGGCCAGGGTTCGGTGGATATTCTCAGCCTGGCGTCGAGAGATTTCTCTATTTGACAACACCGTTGGGGCGGTCTTACCCCAGTCGACCAAGTTTTTTTTAAAGATGTCCATACAAAATAGTGGTCATAATCGCACACTCCCGATTGGATTTTGACTAGGGGTTGGAAGCATTGTTATCTAATCATGGATCTTTTGTGACAACCCTGGTTTTTTTATCAAGGAGAAATTAATCAATCAGTAAATAAAATAGTATGATAATAAGGTCTGAAATTTGAACTTTGGTCAATAACGAAAAAGTTTCAAAATGTTTTTATCTCTCCCTGAATATTTTAGTAATTTTCTGCATATGAGAAATGTCATTTTCACTAATTTCTTGAAAGAGGGGCTTTTCTGCTAAACTCCGCACATGGGACCCGCCTCTCACTCTCTTTCTCTCTGCGCCGCCCGTGCCAGGGTCAGCGCTGCCGCGCGCTCCGGGATGCCACGCAGCTGCTCGGCCGCCAGCGCAGCCTGTCGCCGCCGCCCAAGCCCGAGGATAAGCTCCCAGCGTTGCCTATTTTCTTCCTCCTTCTTTCTCCAGTTTCTCTGGTTTCTCTGAAGTTTTTCCCCAGACCACCATTGTTGCACCCTGAGCTTCGAGCTCGATTTCCGGTCACTCCTACGCCTCCCCGGCCAAACCGAGCCCGCGAATCGTCGCGTGATACACCATTGCTGCTCCCCATAGCCTCCAATCGAGTTTTCCACCCTAAGCTCAGAGATCGACGCCGTTTTTTGTTCGTTGCCACCCTGAACAGAGATACGCCTCACCATCCAAATTCCTCTTTTAGGGTGAGCGGTGTTGCAATTCCTTGTGTATGCATGTAAATAGCATCATGGCACCTCTAATAGTGTAGTCCTGCACTTAATTTGGTCATCCTTCATGCCAATTTTTTTGTAATTTTTGTTGCTACCTGGTTCACCCGTAGCCATGGCTGAAGCTTCAGCCCCAGCACGAATCCTGATTGGCCAGCTCTATTGTTCCATCTTTTTGCATAGGAAAATAATTCCAGGAATTGGTTATGGCTCTAGTAATTCATAGATAATGTTCTAGACCTCATAAAATCGTGAAACCAGTTTAGTTAAACTCCAAATAGTGAAATAAAAATAAATAAATATTTTCCAAAATTTTAGGCATTTAATTAAGTATAAGAAATACCCTTTTAATTGTTAATTAATTAATTTCCTAAATTAATGTTTTACCTTAATAGGTTTATATTAATTTATAATGGGGTAATTAAGGGTAATTAAGCATCTTAATCCCTTTTCATTAGTAGACTTAATCATTTTTAATTAGAAGTAAATACTTCAAACAAGATAATTAATTCATAATTATTATTTTGCCACACCATTATTTCTAGCATATGCATTTCGTATTCGCATTACTAACACCGATCGTACGACGCATTGACGCTCGTATAGGACCTGAGAACGTCGAGCCATCCGTTGAGATCGAACCTGAGGTGGTGATCGTCGAGCCCAACACCGCGACTGAGGCGTCGTATCCAGACAAACCCCAAGGCAAGCCCCGGTGCATGCCACCTATGTTTTAAATTCTTTCTTTTATCACAGTCCGTCGAGTCATGATTGTGCATCAGGTTTCAGGAATTGAATGATACCCCATCTACATCACTACCA
Organism: Eleusine indica; assembly: GCA_030378355.1. NCBI lineage: Eukaryota > Viridiplantae > Streptophyta > Magnoliopsida > Poales > Poaceae > Eleusine > Eleusine indica. Next base: position 44,639,485 of record CM059500.1, read on the forward strand.
TTTCCTATGATGTCTTTATACTATATAGGTACTGGTAGCACGATAGTCGCTATGCTTATGTCGTAGGAATATCGGTAGCACTGTATAGGATGATCTTAAAGCATGGAGGCTTTAAGTTGATTGAATTTGTTGAGAATTCAAATGAAAATTGATGATGATGATGAGACCGAACGGGCCCGTAGTGGAAAGGGCAAAGACTGGGTCTTGCAAGGTGGTAGCCCCGTCCGTGTCGAATTAGGACCACGTTGTGGCCTAGAGAGCAAGTATTGAACAGTACTGATCTACATACTGGTATATGGGACCCAGTAAGCTGATGTACCCTAACTACCTTAGTGGTAGGACGCAGCCAACTTTTTTTTTCTGGTTGTTAGTGAGATTGAAGTCTCACGGGAGGGAAATGGTGGTTGCCCATAGATAACGTCTGGGACGGGTATCAAGTGGGGTCTCCATATTCCCGAGAGAGTTGAAAACGGATCGACCTCTAGTTGAGGTTAGTGGGAAAAGTTGTCATATATGACCAATGCGGTGCATATGTGTCGTGTAGTTGGGTTTTACCCAGCTGGTGAAATTGATTCGAATCGCTGTCGTCAGCAGCAATGAGTATCGCTTGTTCGCTCGTCGCAATATAGACAATTGAGAGTAATGAGAAGAGGAGTTGTTTCAGCTAAATAATTCTTTCTTGCAAAACTTGAGTGCAATAGTTGCAGGATGCAAACCTTATTATTATTAAACATAATCTTGAGCTAAAATTTGAAAATAGATATCCACTAATAGTGCTGTTTTCGCAAGTCTGAGTCAACCCACCAGCCAAAAGCCTATGCATTCTAGGTGTCGGTCTTAACGAGCCATGTTGACGGGTCAGTCTTGCGGAGTATATCAGATACTCAGGGCTTTGTCCATAATGTTTCCAGGTGGTGAGCCATATCCATATGGCTGGTCCGAGAGCATGGCAGGAGGACAACTTCCGGAGGAAGGTTCCATCCAGTGGAAATGCATTCCGTCTCCTAAAGAGTAGATGGCCAGTCGTGCTTCAGAGAGCGTAGTAGTCGAGTAGTTTGGAATAAAGCTCCCTGTTGCTAAACAATTTCCGTTCAAGTTTTAAACTCTTTTGTTGTAATAAGTACTTTCCGCTGCAAAACTCTAGTTTGTTTTCAAAAACCTGGTTGTATTATACCATGATATAATACATTCTGGACTTGTGCGAATGTACGTGTTGTTGTAACTCGCTTCGCCGAGTGTTCTCCTATACTCGACCCTGGTTATCCCGGAGGGGATGTCATATCTTTCCTAGCAGAGTAACTAGGGACAAAAATTTTACTTGGAACTGAATTCATATATCTTAAAGGATCATAATTTAGAGCAGTACATCAATTAGCCTACTTGTACAGAGAAACCAAACAATGCAATTATGTAAAATAAAAGAGACTCTGAACACTAAAAGACTCGACATGACACGATACACACAAATATATGAACGTGTAATCTAGAAGATGCTATACATACAGGTCACAGAACAAAAGAGCAAATGCGCTATCAGAGTAACTATGACAAAGAAGCATCATTTGGATAAGGAATCCATAGCTTCGCTAAGATATCATCATACAGGGCATTACTATCATCAATGGTCAAAAGCTACAACGCTGATTACTGAATATAAATATCTCAAGACAACTATAATAAGAAATCAGCATGAGCTGGTGTATGTTAGCAAACAAAAGGGCAATCTTCAGCAGTTCAGCTAGAATACTATGGGAATATAACTGATAACACTAGTACAGCTTGTTTGGGCCAATTGTTTTAAACATAGTAATCACATTGCAAATCCATACCATTACTTATCTCTTTGAATGACCCAATACAATGCCCCATACCAGTTATCAACGTACATGCTGAGTTGCAAACCAACATAAACCTGGTATCATCTCCAAAAAAAAAAAAACTGCAATGCTTACAACCTTGCACATTGCCTAGACTTCTACGTCTGCGCATATGTATCCTCAGAAACTAAACTATCGACTTGCACAATTTAACACTGGACGAAAAGAATTCTAGGAACGGATCAAGAGTACTTACTTTGCAGCTTCTTGTCCATGTACCTGTCATTCAACAAAGCAAAACGCTGGTTAATATCGCAATAAAACAAAGAAAAACCAGCCAAACAAATCGAGCTTGAGACGGAAAGAGAAGAAATTACTTCTTTAGATCCGGAGGCTGCCCCGATCGGCTCATGGCGACTTCCAAACAGAGGATCTAAAGCCTCTCCGCGCAGCCAAACCCTTAGCCCTCGAAAGACGATAGCCGCCGCCGCCGCCGCACGCTGCAAGAACCCCGAACCCTAAATTATGCTCCGGAGATTAGGAGCTGGGACCAATAGACTCGCCTATCCGTTAACCCTCTGACATGCGGGGCACACTTTTGTGAGGTATTATATGGAAATAATATTAAGTACAGGGGTTCCTCCGCAATCTTTCGCGATGGAGCGGCCCGGCCCGGCCCACTACGGCGTACCATTGCGAAAGTAACAGGCTCCTTCCGACTTTCCGAGAGGAAGCTCTATCGCGTGCGGACCGCGGAGTCCACAGGGGAAGCAGAGATGCGAGCAGACACCTCTGCCGGCGATGCGGGCCCCAGCTCCCCGGCCGGCGCCGGGGGCGGTGTGCCCACGCGCCCGCGCAGATTTCCTGGGGCGGCTCAGCCGGAGATCATGCGGGCAGCGGAGAAGGACGACAGCTACGCTGCACACGTCACCGAGGCCTGCCGCGACGCCTTCCGCCACCTCTTCGGTACTGGAAGAATCTCTAATTTCTGTTGAACTTAGCTTTGTGTTGCATAATTGATGATGAGCTGCACTGGCTTAGCTTATGGTGGCGATGATGATGCAGGTACCAGGGTTGCTGTTGCTTACCAGAGCGAGGTGAGAGCTACTGCCTCTGTTCTTCTACTCAAACACTTGACTAGTGGCAATTAATACTTCAAAAGGTTTCGTGAAGACACATTTTTATGATAAACACGTAGTGGGCGTTGGTTGCAATGGAATTTTGTGGGTGGCTGAATTGTTTATAGCATCTGTAGTTTGTACGGTACAAAATGCTACTCCCTCGGTTCCAAAACTGTTGTTGTCATTGACTTTTTTAGTTATGACCATTTGTCTTATTCAAAATATTTGTTCAAATATGAAATATTATAAGTTATATTTAAATTTTATCTAGTGATAAATCAAATCATGAGAAAATATATTATATTTTTTAAATTTTTTTAAATAAGACGAATGGTCAAAGGTAGCGAAAAAAGTCAATGGCGATAACAATTTTGGAACGGAGGGAGTAATTCTTGGAGCCTGTCATTGGTGTTAGGATTGTAAACCGTTTATCCTTTGAATGAGATCTGTGCTTTTTATATAATGCGATATAGCTAATACACGTTAGGTTGCAAATAGTCAATTTATGTGAGGTAGCATGGTTGATACTTAGTGTTATACGAAATACTTCATGATTAATGTTGTGTACTAATTGTTGATTGAGTAATGAAATACTTAATGCTGCGTACTGATTGTTGATAAAACAATAAAGATTCTATCTCAGTATGATAGGTGGTTCTGCATATGATAAAACAGCCGGAGGCCTTTTTCTGTTTATTTGAACACTATGAACTTGTTTGATAGAACTGCCAACAAGTTTTATTTGGCTGCATATGATAAAATAGCCGGAAGGCCTTTTTCTGTTTATTTGAACACTATGAACTTCTTTGATAGAACTGCCAACAAGTTTTATTTGGGTGTTAATTTTCTGCCTTGTATTTGTTATACTTGTGCAGTGGTTAGTGTTTTTTTTTGAGGGAAATACAGTAGGGGAAGCCCCTACCGTGGTATTTTATAGTGGTTAGTGTATTGTTCTGTGTAAGTTAAAAAGTGCTGCAGTAACTTATGTTGATTTTATCTTCCATAGATAAAATTGCTGGGACAGTCCCTCTATTACCTGCTAACAACTGGTTCAGGCCAGCAAACTCTCGGAGAAGAATATTGTGATATATCTCAGGTCATAGTTCCTTTTCTTTTTGGCATCGTTTTTGTCGTATATTTTATCGTTGTTGCTTCTCGCTTTACTAGCAATCTAGCACACATCCACTGGGGAAAATAGGTGCCAAGGTACCACCTTGTTCATAGAATGAACTAATTCACAGTATATATTTATGCAAAAAGTAAATGTAACCTCTTATTGAGAGTTTACTTTGGAACCCAAATGCAGCTTATGACAATCACACAAATCTAATGATAAAGAAAGACAAAATGTCTAGTGAAATGATCTAATTTGTTTGTTCTATCTTGTGTAAATTTTAGGCCTATAAAAGGAATATGAACAATATCTTGTATAAATGTCTAGTATGCTGACATTGTCCATGATATTATTGAACTTTCCAGGTTGCAACTTTGCATGGACTTCCTCCTACACCTGCTAGGCGGATCCTTTTCATTTTGTACCAAACTACTGTGCCCTATCTTGCTGAACGGATCAGGTTTGAAAGTATAGTTTATCAGATTCCTTCAACTATTATTCTCATGCAGTAAAGGGCTGATTGGATATTTTTTTTTGGTTATATCCTTTATTATTTCCACAGCTCCAGAATTGTTGCCCGTAGTATTGCCTTCAATGAATCTCAGTTCGATGATCATCCTGAAAGTGAAAATTCTAGTAGCGCTGTTGCACAATCCACCGCAGATAGTGGCAATCATTCAAGAAGCTTGAGTGTTTCTTCTTTGTCAAGATTAAGAGGTCGAGTTCATGCCTTGTGGGTATGGGTTCTTCAGAAATGGCCTTCGGTATGAAATTGTTCTAGTTGTTCTATTTGATATTGTCCTTCTTTGTCAGTGGATCTTTCTCAATATTTACTCATTGAGGATTTTTTTTGAAGGCTTATGGTTGTATTACCAATACTAAGATATTTTTCTTGTATAATTCCTCTAAGCTATTTACTATTTGAACTTAGATGCTGCCGTTTGCTCAAGATTTTATACAGTTGGCCATCCGTACAAACCTAATGTTCTTCTATTTTGAAGGTACGTCATGTGCAATAGACCATGTAAAATTCTGGTTTCGTTTATGATTTGATGGGCAGTGGATAGTAAATTCCTGATGGATTTGGGACTTAGGGTAACAACTGAAGTGTTTTCTATTCTGCATCCTGCTAGGTGATCATCTTATAAATTTGTGAAAGCTGAATTAATTGTGAGCTAGTAGGCAGATGAAAAATGTCAGACCAGGGCTTAGCAACAATGTACATACATGCCAAACGAATTGTCTGATGCACTGTCAAGATCTGCAGCTTATCAGAGTGCTTCATATGGTTGTAGTATATTACAAAAAGTTTCTCGTGCACCAAAAATCCATTCCCTTAACGCATCTGCAGTAGGCTGCAAAATACTTTTATTAGGGTATCTTAATGCTTAACCGGTATCATCACAGGCTTAACCGGTATCATCGCAGTGACGCTACTTCACTAGGAATGTTTTCGCTCTTGTCACCTGATTGGCATCCATATTATACGTGTGATATTTAATCTTACTTATATGGTCCCTTTGCTATAGGATTGTATTATCATTTGCCAAAGCGTGCAGCTGGTATTCGTTATGTATTCATTGGTAAGCCAATGAATCAGAGGCCTAGGTATTTTTTATTACCTCTTTGCTTATCTACTTTATGTAAATTCTAATATAACATGAACTTGCATGCATACACATAAATCAGATGGCTATTAAGGTAATGAAGTTACATGTCAACAACTGAATCTGAGAGACTTGTCAAAAAAAAAGAAACCCTGAATCTGAGAATGCAAGTCTCAAATATTTTTTTTATGACTTCTCATAAACCCCTTTTGTCCTTTAAAGTCCCCAGTAGATCAAAATAAACTAAAAAATGTTTTTCAGGTATCAGATATTGGGCATTTTTCTGTTGATCCAGCTATGTATTCTTGGCGCCGAAAGACTCCGAAGAAGTAATCTATCTTCAATAGCTAGCTCCATTAACCAAATATCATCGGGAAGCTATCCATCATCAACAGGTGTGCTCTCTTGTGTTGAATTATCGGTCAATTTCCTTGTGTCTTACGCTCAACCATAGAGTATACTTGTTCACAAGGATACACATATTTGAGTGTTGATTATTGTTTTTGCCTTTGACAATGGTGAACCAGGTCGAGGCATCCCTGTTCTAAATGAAGATGGAAATATAATCAGTGACCGGAGTGGTAAAACTGCAGATGTGGCTACTCATTCAGAGGTATTTGCTTTTTCAGCTTTGTTTAGTATAGAACATTTAGAAAAATGAACTTTGTTAATTATGCTTATGTGTGCTTTCAACCACTGTTCTTCAATTATATATATATGTATCATGCGATTTAATGTATGTATGAATTTGTGTAATTCATATATCCTATTATTGGTATAAAATTCAGATTTCCAGTGGCATAAGCAAGTGCACCCTCTGTCTCAGCACTCGCCAGAATCCTACTGCCACAACCTGTGGGCATGTCTTCTGCTGGTAAAAGCTTATTTTTCAATTCTCATGTTTTGGCAGCTGCAAACTGATCTTCATCCTTGCATCCTCCCTTGAATGGTTTGATAACTCATCATATACCTTGTAGGAACTGTATAATGGAGTGGTGCAATGAGAAGCCCGAGTGCCCGCTATGCAGAACTCCGATTACTCATTCGAGTTTGATTTGTATATATCATTCAGACTTCTAGCAAGTCTTTCTCAAAGCAGGAAGGGGTATTCTCTGCTGGCAGACGATGAATCAGTTAGGAATCTGCATGCTGGCATGGTGTAGTAGACCAAAAGAGGAAGAGGAGCACAAGGCCATTTCAAGATGTTGGGAGTCAGACAAAATTGGTTTGGTATTCTGCTCTAGAGTAGAATTTTCAAAGAGTGCTAGAGACCACAGAAAAGTGAGATTATTTATTTGTAGTGCGAACTGCTGACAGATATCTTTTGTATATGTATGTTTGGGCAACAATTTGAATTATGTAGATTACAACAGTGACAGACATAAAGCACAGAAATCCTTAACAATTTGGTAGTATCTTGATTCTTTTAACATCAGTACGTATATTGAGACCTTAAGCAATCTGAAATATCAACGATGGTGTTTTGAAAATCACATCAGCTTGTTCTGCTTAGATTGCAGATACTGTAGACATTCCAATTTGTGCCTGTCAATATTCCAGTTTCAACGCACTTTGGGAAAAAAGGCCATAAAGTTTTCTTCATGGTCTGCGTATTGTATCTTCAGTTGTTTTCAACTCGTCAGAAAATCCACAGATTGTGTTGCTGGTTACGTGTCTGATATAAAAAGTCCAAATCAGATCAGACGGCTCCCGGACTAATTCGGGATGCTTTCATGCACCTCTGAACATGATCGACTCTGAATTTCCTTTCTTAACGCAATGGATGATGCGAGCACGCTCGTGTTCACAGCACTGAGCACACACCAAACCAGCTGCCGGCTGCCGCAGCAGGCGTGCCAAGTGATTCCACCATTATAAATCCAACTTGCCGCGAGCATCTTCAAGTCACTGTCCTCCGGTACTCTCAGTTTAACTTAACCTCCCATTCGTCACAGCCATGATTTGCCTCAAAGCGCTCTCATCCCCTCTCCACCTACCGACGCTCCGCCGCCTCAACCTCAACCCCTCCTCCGCCTCCACTCTCCGCGTCGCCGCCGCAGCCGCCATGTCCTCCTCCGCTGCCGTCGCGACCCCGATCGAACACATCGTGCTCATCAAGGTCCGCCCGGAATCCGCGGCCTCGGGCGCCGCCACGGCGATGGTCTCCGCGCTGCAGGCGCTGGCCACCCAGGTCCCGGGCCTGGCCTACATCCACGCGGGCCCCGTGCTGCGCCTCCGCTCCCCGGCCGCGGAGGCGCTGGGCCCGACCCACCTCCTCCACTCCCGCTACGCCGCCAAGCCGGACCTAGCGGCCTACGCGACGCACCCGGCCCACGTCGCCGCTGTGCAGGGCCACGTGCTCCCCAACGCGCTCGACACCACTGCCGTTGACTGGGTCAACGTGGCGCCGTCCGCGTCCCCAGTGGCACCAGGCAACGCCGTGCGGCTCACGCTTGCCAAGGCCAAGGAGGGTGTGGAGCCGGCCCAGGTCGTGGAGGCGGTGGCCGCTGCGACCAAGAGCGCCGCGGAGGCTAGAGGTACCAAGGTGAGCTTCGGGGAGAACTTCTCTCCCGCCCGGGCCAAGGGGTACCAGTTCGGGATGGTGGCAGTGTTCGACAGCGTGGAGGAGCTGGACGCGGTGGAAGGGGACGGGAAGGTCGAGGAGGCCAAGGCCGCGGTCAGGCCGCTGCTTGATGAGGTGTTGGTGCTGGACTTCGTCGTGGGGCCTTCTGGAGGGGCTTCATCGCCCGCGAACCTGTGAGAGGTTCCAGGTTTGAGTTTGTGGATTTGGGAACAATAAACTCGTGGTTGTCATTTTGTGAAATCGGGAATTACAGTGTGATGAATAAGAGTTACTTCCCTTGATTAAGTATCAAACTAGAATGTGTTGCCACTTGCCAGTATACTGCTTATATGCTTTCATTCCCATGTGTCCTGTGATTAATACTGAACTCCCTCTGCCTTCAAATATAAGCATTTCTGGGTTTTGTCAAATTCGAACTTTTACGATTGTAGTTATTTATAGTAAAAATTCATAGCATTTGATCATGTACAAAGAATGTCATTAGATTCCTCATGAAATAAGTTATCATATATGAGACTATCTATATTTCAAATAAATTATTTTGATGGATATTGCTAATCAAAGTTAGAAATATTTGACCAAACTCAGAAATGCTTATATTTTGGGATAGAGGTAGTACTGCTTAGTGCTTAATGCAATTGAGCAACCAGTAATACACATTGCACTTCATCCTCCTCCTTGTAGGAAGTACTTATATAAGTATGCTGCTCAATCAGTTATCAATATCTACTATGTCATATCATTTATCTCTCTATATGATTGAATGGCACCATTTTGAACCCCGACACGTTTACAATCATGCTACTAGAAGACTCAATAACGGGATAATAATATCTCAGATTCCTTATTTGAGGGAAACTATGGACCAAGTATGTAGTAATAGTATTATGTTTGAGTGTACTGTTGTTTCGACAATAATGGATACCCATGTGGTTGTCAACCTGTGATACAAGGAATGACTGTGATGAGTAAGGATCACTTCCGTAACCTAGGATAAGGGATCAAATTAGGATGTTACTATCCTGGCTATGTGGTACCAGTGTTAGCACTCTCATAATTGGGTGATTACGCCCTAAGACAACAGATAAAGCAATCATTTATGACTTATAAGATTGCACATCCATCCCTCTCTACTAAGTATGTGATAATACACATTCACTGTACTCATTACATTATAAATGAGTCTACCAGTTTTTTTTTTTCATTTGAGTGTTTAAAAAATTGTTGTTGTGCATCTCGTGCTAAGAAACAACAGGTATTGGGATAGCTCATATGACAATTTGCCTACTTATTGGGAGAGAAACTCAGTATGTCTATTATGTAAAACAAAGTAATGGAGTCAATGAAAAAATGTGGTTAAGTGATGTTACTAATACATATTGTTCCTAACTTCACATGAGTTCTTGGTTTTGGTAGTGAGATATTTGTACTACAGAGATATGGTATGGAAAATCAATTATCCTACTGGATATAGAACTAAAAATATCTTAATATCGGCTCTTGTGAATTTACTGTATCAGTTTTTGTGCGATTTTGAAAATATATATTGCATTTGCAAGGACTAGAACTTTATATAGAATATTATTTTACTTATGAGATAAGTGTTGATGATATGCTGTACACCTGTAAAGGCAAAACGAATTTTGAAATATTTATAACGCATGGCATACTAACTTGACGTTTGCATTAACCACTGCCACGACATGTTACTCTAAGCAGCCACTGTCCTCTTCCAGTGGCATGAGCAAATGCACTCGCTATCTTAGTACCCACCAGAATCCTACCGCCACAACCCGTGGGCATGTCTTCTGCTGGTAAAATGCTTGTTTTTCAATTCTCATCTTCATCCCTGCACCTTCCCATGAATGGTTTGATAACTCGTCACAATCCATGTTGGAACTGCATAGTGGAGTGGTACAACGAGAAGGCTGAGTTTCCACTATGCAGAACTCCAATTACTCACTGGAGTTTGATTTGTATATCATTCAGATTTCAGTCATTTCTCAAGGCAGGAAGGGATCATATTATTTCTGCTGGCAGTCCATTAATCAGGAAGAGATCTATATATTGGCATGGGTTAGTATACCAAAAGAGGAAGAGTAGCACACAAGCGTTTCAAAATGTAAGTTCAGACAAATTGGTTTGGTATTCTGTTCTAGAGTACAAACTTCGAAGAGCTCTAGAGGCCATAGGAAGGAGATGATATTTATTTGTAGCGTGAACTGCTGATAGATATGTTGTACTGAAAAATAATTCGTTTAGACTAGTCTTAATGGAGCCTTTCATAAACATTAAATGTTATGCTACATAAGCATTTTTTGCTAACATGACAAGATAGTATGAAGAGAGAGAAGACTTTCTTTCATCCCATGTAAGAGTTCTTTCATCAGGATGAAAGGATGTTGAAATATTTACCTAAAAACCTATTTTGAAAAGAGTGCAATAAAAGGGTGCATTGAGACTAGCCTTAGGACAGTATTTAGGATACCAAAGAAAGGGTAATTAGTCAATAATTTTTCTCCTTTGCCCTTATTAAATAGCAATGGGTCCAATACATTCAAAACTGTACGGGTGTGTGACTGGCTAGCAACGCTACCCTTGACGTATGAGTTCTTGAGTTCGATTCCCCAATGAGACCATTTATTTTTTACGTGAGCTGGTAGCGTGATTGCACATCGGGAACCAACAGCCTCACCTTGGTAGCCAGCGAAAAGTTTAATCACAGCAGGGGTAAATCAGTCCATTTGTGTGGAAAAAATGTAAAACGAATAGATTTGTGAACAATCAGGTACAAGACAAACGAATTGAATTTTTGATATGGAGGGAGTATATGTATATCTGGGCACCAATGTGAATTTTTGTAGACTAGAATAGTGACAGACTTAATCTTTTAGCCCTTTGGTATCTTAATTTTTCTAGTTTTTAACATCAGCATTCAGCAGTTTACGCCTTTTTGCCAAACTGTTGGTCCAGGTGCTGGCATATTCAGACCTTAGACTATCTGCTGTCAACAGAATGGCGTTCTGAAGAAAACGTCAGCTTGTACCAGTGGCTGACATCGTGAATCAATGTCACGGTGTGACTTTCTTCCATTTTAAACCACCCATCTCCAAATCTATGGCAGCATAGTAGCACAGCAATTTAGCTGTTAAGTGGTCTCTGTTTTTTTTTTTTTTTTTTTGGTTTCGGCATGAGTTTCTTGGCGACAACGTATATTTTCTTGCCGGCAACAATACAATGTCACTGTGATGTCTAAGACAATTGAATGGCTCTTCGAGTTAACAAAATGATTAAGAGTGGTTGGAGCGGCGTGAAGTCGGTCAAAGCAACAAAACACAATCAACTTTTTCTTCTGCTCTGGTGTAAAAAGAAGTGCTGACAAAGATTTTTTCTGCCCATGACTGCTAGGAATTCTTACCAAAATAGAGGAAAAATTAATTAAATTGCTAAGTTATTAGGCTATATACTAATTAGGTCAGTCTTAGTGGAGGTTTTATCAGCACTAAAGAGGTGTCACATAAGCAAAACAGATGATGTGGCATAACAATTAATATGAAATTGGTCAAATAGGTTTCATAGGGATGAAACTTATTTAGCACTGTTCCATAGGTATGAAACTCCATTGAAACTCTCATTGAGAACATAGAGTTTTATTCCAACACATTTTGACCAATCTCAATGTAACAAATAGATGTTAATTTAATGGTATAAAACTTATATATGAAATCGTGAGATAAAACTATATATTGAGAGAGACTATTTCATGCATCAAACTAAATCTTCAAATCTGATATGACACTCTTGAAAAGTGTAGGATGAAACTATGCATTAAGACTGGTCTTAGAAGCCGTAGATTTGGAGATCGATGATCTGAAATATAGAAATGTCTGTAGAATGTTAGACGATCTGAACCCCATTTCAGCCATGGAATGGAAGGGGAGATAGGAGAGCAGATGTTGAACACGATCAGAATTTTTTTTTGTCCCTCCACGTTTTGGGCTAAAATTTCAGCAATTGGGATGTTGACGACTCCATTGCAGTTGCAGCCAACACTCATCAGCCTTTCAGTTTTAGCCCACTGTAAAGGCAGTAGTCCGTCAAGCCCTGTCCCTTCTTCTTGGATCCCTCAAGTTTTTTTTTTTGACACCAAACAAACTCGGATTTCATTAGGCACCAGCTTCAGGCCCGATTTTTTTTTCTGTAATAAAAATATATTCTATAATTTTAAAAGAAGTAAATAAGCTCAAGAATTCTGAAAATAGGAAGGACTCTGATTTCGTTAGCGTCCAGTATCGGACGTTGATACTGATAGCGTCCAGTATCGGACGCCTGAGGACGTCGTCCTCCTCAGCGTCCAGCACTTGTTGACCTCAAACCTCAACTCAATATGTGATGAGTAGGCATCGCTCGTCCTTGGCATGCGGCGGGTGGTTGCCGCTATCTCGCCTCCTATCATATGGGCATGGCCGGCTTTGCCTGCCCATCAGCTCGGATTTCCCATTACACGATTACAGGCTGCTCCGGGCACCCAAAGTTCGGAACGTGGACCTCGACAGCTGCTCGTCGCGCCATCGAATCGTCAACTGCCCTGCATGTATGATGCCGTGGAGCAGGTCACTACCTGGCCATTGTCCATTGTCATGAACGTGTTGGCGTTGCTCGCATCTAGGAGGACAGTATTGGTCAAATTCTGTCAAAACAAAGTGTACTTTTTTCGCACAGTGGAAGTGCATCACCGTGCTGATGCTTGCCTGTCTAACAATATCATTTGAGTGTGCTTCGAGAAACCTAAAACTCTCTCTCGAGATGAATCTAGGTAATATGGTATCTCGCGATGAAACAAATCTTGGTAATATGGTGTTTTAATTAATCAAGGATACTAGTTTTTTGCAGCAATAAATATGAAGGTGAGAACTGACACAAAAAATTGATGACATCAAAACAGACACCAAACACTACCCCTTCAATCCAATGGATAAAGAATCCTCGTGTCTGGTCCAGGTAAAGAGAATACGGTAGAATAACGATCTCCTTCATCCGAGAGTTGCGTGAACTGCAATTAGGTTTAGCTATATTAAACGGCAGCTTGCTGATTAGGTGGCCTGAAGACGAACCAGAGGCAGGGAGCCATGGCGCTACCGTGATTAGCGTCCTGTGATGGATGCTAAAGCGGAAAGAGTCCTAATGTGAACGCTCGTTTAGATAGCGTCCTTCCTATAATCCTAAATTCCAACCCGAATTATTATTTTTAAAATTCTAATATTTCTAGTTACTATAAATAAAAAAATCGGGCTTCGGTCATATCGTCGGAGATTAGTTCAGATACAAATATGGGGGCTTGATCCATGAATTCGCATGAACCCGAGCTAACCATGTGTGCCTTGTAGACAATCAACCACTTTGTTACAATGGCGCGAGTCAGTGGCGAGTCTAGCATTGAGATTGAGAGTGGGCCAGAATTTCTTTTTCCTAACACAATAAATTTGACATGACATACGACCGTAGAAATTAAAAACGCTTAGAAAATATCATTAAAATATAATAAAATCAACAATAATGGTCTAGTACAACTTACAATGAACAAAAGAAGAAAACTATTTCTTCTTACTTTTATCCAGCTTACGCTTTCAAATAGACATAGAACTCTCAATAATATTATTTTCTTTCACGGTTAAGAAAACATCCCGCACAATATAAGTGATTAAACAATCATCCAAAAGACTATCACTTATTCTATTTCTCAACTTGTTCTTGACAAAGGTCATTGCTGAAAAATAAAGTCAAATAATTCCATTACCAAAAGCAGAAATGTTTAGTGCTAGGAGACACCTAATGAATACTGATGCATGCAAATGGAGAAATTAACCTTCTCTGTTCCTGCCTTGGCTAGCGCCTAGCGCACAGGCGCAATGGCGCCCTGGCCTGCTCTAGTGCTCACCCGGCACCAGCCCGCCGCTGCTCGTCGCACCCGCCTGGCGCCAGCTTCCGTGCCCTGGTCGCCCGCTGCCGCGCCCGCCCGCGCCAGGCGCCAGCTGCAGCGCCTGGCCGCCCATCGCGCGAGCCGGCCACCGCGCCTAGTCGCCTGCCGCATGAGCCCCTCGCCTGTCTTCGCCTGTCGCCGCCTCGCCCTATCCCTAACCCTAGCCGAAGTAGTCGAGCCGCCCAAGCGTCAGAGTCGGGGATTAGAAAAAATAATTTGATAGGGGGAGGTGAGCTGCGCGGCCAAACCCCTTAGACTCGCCCCTGGCGCGGGCAATGCCGCACCACACACGACTCAAATGCCCTCTGGATGAGGTGTTTTATCTGTTGGAACAGACCGCCATCCACACTGCAATCAAGCTCTTCAGAGGTCAGCTTGTTTCAACACAGCTGCATCGGTCTCGAGGATAATGTTTTGCATGCCCAAATGTATCACCCGCTCTAAACTATACAACACAACAAGAGCCTCCGCTTGGAGTGGGCTTGAATACTGTTGCTTGCCACGAAGCCCCATCCGCCCTTACCCGTTCTCTCTAAGAAGGATGCATCAGTGTTGATCTTGTAGGTGTCCCTTAGTGGAGGCTGCCATTTTTTAGCGCCCGAAACAGGCTGGTTGTTCTACATCTTCCCTAAGCACTTAAAGTCCTCCACATGGTAGAGCACTTGAGAAACAACCTTATGACTCAGCATCCAGCCCTCTCCAACATTGGTTTTGTTTCTGTTTGCCAACCATCTCCAAAGCAAAACAACAATTGGGATTTGAACAACCATAGGGCATAACCAAATTTTATTCATCATATCCTGGCCCGTTTCCGACACAGCAAGCAAAACTCAGTACTCCTCCATATTCAGCTCTCTCCAACATTCTTTGACCCATTTGCACTTGAAAAACAGGTGACCACAATCCTCATCCAGCCTGTTGCACATAGGACAGATAGTTTCTTCCTTCATCCTCCTCCTTCTTAGATTCCTCCTCACTGCAAGACTATTATGTACCAGCCTCCACACAAACATCCTCACCTTGTTCGGGACAGCCATACACCAGATTCTATTCCATATGAAATCATCGGAGGTCTGACTTCCATCCACAACGCCTGATCTATTTCTTCCTTGCTCCTGTTCTCTTTGTTGCACAACCACCTTATATGCCGATTTCACTGAGAATAGCCCCTTCTTGTCATAGAGCCATGCTGGTCGATTCTCCATCTCCTAATTCACTGTCAACTTGAGAATGGCCTGAGCATCATGCTCCCAGAAATTTTCCAGGATAAGCGTTTCATCCTAGCTACTTGTACTCGGGTCTATGAGTTCTGACGCCCGAGTTAGCAAAATGCCTTCTCTCCTTGTGATTGGCCTTCTTGTGGTACCTTGCGGGATCCATGGGTCCTCCCAGATCCGGATCGATTCACCATTGCCCACTCCCCATATGATTCCATCCCGTAGTAGCTCCACCCCTTTCAGAATGTTGCGCCACATATATGATATTCCATCTCCGGGACACACTCCAAAACATTGCCATTAGGGAAGTATTTTGCCTTTAGAACTTGTCCTCACAAGGACTTCGAATGAATGAGCAACTGCCAAGCTTGTCTTGCTAGCATGACTATGTTGAATAAGTGGAGGTCCCGGAATCCTAGACCCCCCCTTCTTATTTGGTAATGTCAGCTTCTCCTCTTTTTTGTTTTGACTCCACCACCATCGCCTGATCATTGAGTTGATCTTGTTACACAGGTCTTTTGTTAAATCAAAACAAGGCATGGCATACGTGGGAATGGCTTGGGCCACCGTCTTAACTAGAATCTCCTTCCCTGCTTCTGATAACAATTTCTCCTGCCATTCTCAAGGTTGGTTGTTTGGTCTGGCCTCAGTTCAATCCAAATCCAGTACCAGATCAGATATTTGTGAACATGACTACCTCTGGATATGGAAATGAGGCGAGCCTTGCTCTAGTTCAGGGTAGGTATAATGCTACACGTAGTTAGTTTCATAAGCTGTCTCATGTATTGGTATGTTAAATTTTTTATGATGTGAAAGAGATAGAGTGACTAGAGAAAGATATTGTTATTTCATATAGCAATCACCTCATGCGCTATAATTTAGGAGTATAAGACATCTTTCACGTTATTATACGAGTTTTAGTGATCTTTTAAACTATATCTTTTTTTACAATCTAAAAATTTAAAAAATTATTTAAATAATAAAAAATAACTAATAAAATTATCTATTATATAAGTCATCTCATAACTCATTTTAAAACAGATATTACGCATGCGACAACGCATGAGCCGGCAATATTATACTTGCGCTCACAGCACTGAACACACAACAAACCAGCTGCGTCAGCACAGCAGGCGCGCCAAACTGCCGAGTGATTGCACCATTCAACTTGCTGCGAGCATCTTCAGGTCCCTGTCCTACTAATCTTAGATTTAAGTTAAGCTAACCGTCCCTTCGTCAACACTAAACCAACCATGATTTGCCTCAAAGCGCTCTCATCCCCTCTCCACCTACCGACGCTCCGCCGCCTCAACCTCAACCCCTCCTCCTCCACTCTCCGCGTCGCCGCCGCAGCCGCAGCCGCCATGTCCTCCTCCGCTGCCGTCGCCACCCCGATCGAGCACATCGTGCTCATCAAGGTCCGCCCGGAAGCCGCGGCCTCGGGCGCCGCCACGGCGATGGTCTCCGCGCTGCAGGCACTGTCCACCCAGGTCCCGGGCCTGGCCTACATCCACGCGGGTCCCGTGCTGCGCCTCAGCTCGCCGGTCGCGGAGGCGCTGGGCCCCACCCACCTCCTCCACTCCCGCTACGCCGCCAAGCCGGACCTCGCGGCCTACGCGACGCATCCGGCCCACGTCGCCGCCGTGCAGGGCCACGTGCTCCCCAACGCGCTCGACACCACTGCCGTTGACTGGGTCAACGTGGCGCCGTCCGCGTCCCCAGTGGCACCAGGCAACGCCGTGCGGCTCACGCTTGCCAAGGCCAAGGAAGGGGTGGAGCCGGCCCAGATCGTGGAGGCGGTGGCCGCTGCGACCAAGGTCGCCGCGGAAGCCATGGGCATCAAGGTGAGCTTCGGGGAGAGCTTCTCCCCCGCGCGGGCCAAGGGGTACCAGTTCGGGATGGTGGCGGTGTTTCACAGCATGGAGGAGCTGGATGCGGTGGAGGGAACGCCAAGGTCCTGGAGGCCAGGGCTGGTATCAGGTCGCTGCTCGCTGAGCAGTTGGTGCTAGACTTCGTCGTGGGGCCTGCTGGAGATGCTTCAGCGCCGGCGAACCTGTGAGAGGTTCCAGGTTTGAGTTTGTGGATTTGGGAACAATAAACTCGTTGTGGTTGTCAGTTTGTGAAATCGAGAATTGCAGTGTGATGAATAAGAGTTACTTCCCTTGATTAAGTATCAAACTAGAATGTGTTGCCACTTGCCAGTATACTTCCCATGCGTCCTGTGATTATTACTGAACTCTCTCTGCGTCCAAATATAAGCATTTCTGGGTTTCGTCAAATTCAAACTTTTTTGACTTTAGTTATTGATAGTAACAATAACAATTCATAGCATTTGATCATGTACAAAGAATGTCATTAGATTTGTCAGAAAATAAGTTCTCATAATACGAAACTATTTATATTTCAAATAATTTGTTTGATGGATATCGCTAATCAAAGCTAGAAATATTTGACCAAACTTAGTGATGCTTATATTTTGGGATAGAGGTAGTACTGCCTAATGCAGCCAACTGAGCAAGCAGTATACGCATTGCACTTTCATCCTCCTCCTTGTGAAGCAGTACTTACTTAATACTTATACAAGTACGCTGCTCAATCAGTTATCAATATCTACTATGTCATATCATTTATCCCTTTGTGTGATTGAATGACACCATTTTGAACCCCGGTACATTTACAGTCATGCTACTAGAAGACTCAATAACGGGATAATAATTTCTCAGATTCCTTATTTGAAGGAAACTATGGACCAAGTATGTAGTAATAGTATTCTGTTTCGAATGTACTGTTGTTTTGACAATAATGGATACCCTTGTGGTTGTCAACCTGTGATACTAGGAATGACAGTGTGATGAGTAAGGATTACTTCCGTGACCGAGTATAGGGGATCGAGTTAGGATGTTACTGTCCTGGCTATGTGCTTCCAGTCTTAGCACTCATAATTGGGTGATTATGCCCTAAGACAACAGATAAAGCAATCAGTTATGACTTATAATATTGCACATCCATCCCTCTTTACTAAGTACGTGATAATACACCTTCACTTTACTCATTACATTATAAATGAATCTATATATCTATATACATATATATATATATATATATATATATATATATATATATATATATGTTCATTTGAGTGTTTAAAAAATTGTGGCTGTGCATCTCATGCTAAGAAACCATAGGTATTTGGATAAATCATATGACAATTTGCCTACTTATTCAGAGAGAAACTCAATATATATCCTTGCACCTTCCCGTGAATGGTTTGATAACTCTCATCACAGACCATGTCGGAACTGCTTAGTGGAGTGATGCTACGAGAACTCGAGAAGCCTGTGTTCCTGCTATGCAGAACTCCAATTACTCACTGGAGTTTGATTTAATGATTTGTATATGCCACTCAGATTTTGAGTCATTTCTCAAAGCAGGAAGCAGTCATATTATTTCTGCTGGCAGTCCATCAATCAGGTAGAAATCCTCTGTCTCCGCTTCTCTTTAACTTGGTAGCTGATATGTTAGCTATTATCATAGAACGTGCAAAAAATAATGGAGATTTTTAGGGGGGGGGGGTCATTCCGCACCCAGTGGACGGTAGCCTCTCAATTCTCCAATACGCCGATGACACAATACTTTTCATGGAACATGATTTAGCCCATGCCAAAAACCTTAAACTAGTGTTAAGTACTTTTGAGCAATTATCGGGGCTAAAAATCAACTTTCATAGAAGTGAGTTATATTGCTACGGACAAGCTAAAGAGTTTGAATTTGAATATGCATGTCTTTTTGGTTGCAACATAGGAGCCACCCCATTCAAATATCTCGGTATTCCTATGCATCATAGAAAACTTTCCAACAGTGATTGGATCATAATTGAGAAAAAATTCAGAAAAAGATTAGTAATTAGAAAGGAAAGTTACTTTCAGTAGTGGAAGCAGACTTGTACTGATTAACTCAGTTCTCACGAGTCTTGCAATGTATATGCTATCTTTTTTTGAGGTTCTCAAAGGGATACTTAAGAAATTAGATTATTATCGTTCAAGGTTCTATTGGTAATGTGATGAACACAAGAAGAAATATCGACTCGCTAAGTGGAGTATCTTGTGTCGTCCCAAGGATTATGGGGGCTTGGGAATTCAAAACTTGGAAATACAAAATACATGCCTTTTGAGCAAATGGCTCTTTAAACTGATCAACGAGGATGATGTTTGGCAAAATCTCCTAAGGAGAAAATATTTATCAAATAAAATACTAACCCAAGCAACAAAACAACCGGGAGACTCACACTTTTGGTCAGGTTTCATGAAAGTTAAAGACAAGTTTCTGAATTTTGAACATTTTCGGGTTCAAAGTGGCACCGAAATTAGATTTTGAGAACACGCTTGGATATGGGATCGACCTTTTAAATTACAGTATCCCGGTCTTTATTATATAGTGAGAAAATGACCTGCAACGGTGGCCAAAGTACTAAATACTACCCCATTGAATGTTTCTTTCCGTAGGGCGTTAGTAGAGGACAACCTTAAAGCTTGCTATGAACTAGTAGCAAAAGTTTTAACAACTAATCTTACTACCAACAGAGATGTGTTTATATGGAACTTGCATAAGAGTGGGGTTTTCTCCACACGTTCAATACATATGTCCATAATTAAGAAAGGAATTGTCCCATATACTTGTCCTATTTGGAAACTGAAGATACCGCTGAAAATTAAAAGTTTCCTATGGTATCTAAAAAATGGAGTAATTCTCACTAAGGATAATCTTGCAACACGCAAGTGGAAAGGAAATTTAAGTTGTTGTTCATGTAGCTCTTTGGAGACTATACAACACATTTTTGTTGATTGCCACTTCGCTCATTTCATTTGAAATATCATATATATTACCTTTGGAATTTAACCACCGTCTAGCATTTCACATATGTTCGGTACTTGGCTCAACAATATCCAACCCGAACTTAAGAGTCAAATTTGAGTTGGTTTGATAGCTGTTTGTTGGGCACTATGATTGAATAGAAATGATATGGTTTTCAATCGATGTAAAACTAACACTTTCATGTAGGTAATCTTTAGGATGACACATTGGACACACACATGATCCTTGTTGCATAAAAACAAGGATGCAAGAGCAAATTTGAAGAATGCATGCCGCTTTATGGAGGTGTTTGCGAAGTCTAGATGGAAGTTCTCGAATAAGATTACAGATTAGTTGTTTTTTCTTTCAATGAGTCTTCCTTTGTATCTCTAGCTAAAATTGTTTAGCTTGTTATTTGTGAGCCTAAATGCTCTCCCATGTATTAGACCGCTGCGTACACTCTTCTGAAGAGCGTAGAGGCTAGGACTCTTATTCCATTATCTAAAAAAAGAAATCTGTATATTGACATGGGTTAGTATACCAAAAGAGGAAGAGGAGCACACTACCATTTCAAAATGTAAGTTCAGACAAATTGGTTTGGTATTCTGTTCTAGAGTAGAAATTTCAAAGAGCTCTAGAGGCCGCAGGAAGGGGAAGATATTTATTTGTAGTGTGAACTACTGACAGATATGTTGTAAATGTATATCTGAGCGTCAATGTGATTTTTTGTAGACTAAAATAGTGACAGACTTACATCTTTTAGGTCTTTGGTATCTTAATATTCTTTTTGTTTTTTTAACATCAGCTTGTACCAGTGGTTGATCCAACGGGGCAGAAAGAAATCTTCTCTCTCCGTGTTTTGGGCTCAAATTTCAGCGACTGGGCTGCTCACGACTTCATTGCATAGCTCATCAGCCTTTCAAATTTTAGCCCACCATGAAAGCAGTAGCCCATCAAAACAAGCTCTGAACTGCCAGTTTCAACGCACTTTGGAAACAGGGCATAATTCATACTACTCTGTTTTTATAATGCTATCTTTTCGACAAGCAGGTGTAGTTCATTTTTAGCTCTTCCTTCCTGTCTAAACGACAATATTTTCAGACCGAAGGGAGTACAGTATATCGTCTGAACTGCCAGTAGCCCATCAAAATTTTCTTCACGGTCTGCATATTAGAATTTGTTATTAATAACTAAATTTTAAAATTATTTAATATTATTAACAGCCTGATATAAAATTTTGTAAAAATAACACTCCAATCGCCCCAGGTCCTGTCGCCCACTGGTAGAGCGACTGGCCCCACCTCACACAAACATCGCTCAAGCACCAGGCAACAAGGCATGACCTTTTGTTTTTTTCAATTTTTTCTACCTTAACATTTAAGCCTCCTAAAGTGTCAATTAAAAATACTTTTAACTTTTAAAATTTTTTATGCATATAGAGTAAACATTTATGCACCCATTTGAACTTAGAAAAGACCCAAAAATTTTAGAAATTATAAAATATAAAATCATAAATAGGCTAATTGTTAAGATATAATTGATTTTTTTTGCCAACATAACCTTCTTTAAAAATTAAATAAAGTCATCTAAATTCATTGTGTCATGAGAACTATTAAAATAATTTTTGTTTAAGTTAGTTTCTTTACAAAAGTTTTTGACTTCCTTGACTTCAATTCAAATTTGAATTTGAATTCGACGTATAAATCGTCATATTTTAAACTATAATTCTTCCTAAGACACAATTTGTATAACACATTTTCTGAACCCTTAAACAAATGATGTTATAAGAAGTAATTATTAAGAATAGAGTTATTTGTGCTTTAAATTCAAATCAAATTTGAATTAATTTGAAAGCACTCAAAACTTTTGAACACAACATAACCATAATAAAAACATATTTTGATAGTGCCCATGAAACAATGAATTTAGATGATTTTTTTTTAATTTTTAGGGAAGATTAAGATGGCAAAAAAATTCAATTAGTTCTTAACAAGTAGCCTAATTTATGAATTTCTATTTTAAAATTCTTGAAACTTTTGGGACTTTTCTAAGTTCAAACGGATGCATATATGTTTACTCTATACAAATAAAAAGTTTTAGAAGTTTTTAGAAGTTAAAAGTATTTTTAATTGACACTTTAAAAGGCTTAAGTGTTGAGACAGAAAAAATAAAATAAAAAAAGGGCGATGCTCCTATCGCTGGCGATATTTCTGTCAGGTGGGCCCAGTCGTCCGATCAGTGGGTGATATTTCCTTGTCGCCTGACCATCGGTCGATTAGACTGCTATTTTTGTAAATATTTTAATCCGACTGTTAGTAATATTAAATAATTTTAAAAACCGGTTATTGATAAAAAAAATTCCTGCATATTATATCTTCAGCAGTTGCTTTAACGCATCAGCAAATTCATATATGGTGTTGCTGGGTACGTATCTTGCAGGGACAATGGGACAACTTTGAACTTTCTGATAAAATCCAAATCCGGGATCAGATCAGACATCTCTGAACATGGAAATGATGCGAGCCCGTTGCTCCTGTTCACAGCACTGAACACACACCAAACTAGCTGCTGTTTGGTGGTGGAGTACTAGAGTGTGTGAAACTACAGGAAGCGGGGGGAGCACAGAACAAGCAATTCCGGTATGAGAACATGTGGAGACGGGATAACTCGTATAATTTTGTGGTGGAACGAGCATGGAGGGAAGGTGAGGAGGCCGTGAATCTGGAGCAACTCCAAGGATCACTGGGGCACCTGCAAGGCGTGCTCAAGAGCTGGGACAATGTGAGCTTCGGACATGTGCGGAAGAGGCTAAGCGGGAACGACACCTATCCATTGGCTCTGACCCGACCAGGAAGGAGAAGCGCATAATGTCACAGATGGCAGAATTGCTTGCTAGGGAGGAAGTAATGGAAAAGCAAAGATCAAGGGTCCAATGATTCTCTGAAGGTGACAGCACTATTAGAATATAGCTCTACAATGGCGGGTCAAAAGGGGTCTTAGTGGCGGAACACTAAAACACCACTGAGATCCTGTCACTACTTAATTACATACTTAGTAGCAGACTAATACTCGTTACTGACACATGTGTCACTACCCTAAAAAAAGGCGTCAGTGGCGGTCTAAGGACTGACGCCGATGCCATTACCTAAACGTTACTATGTACCAAAATGAGCTAGGGTCCCTAAACGCTACTACTTCCCTAGCCGCGCCTCTGCTTCACTTCATCACCCGCCGCCTGCTTCGTGTCCGCGCCGTCCGCCTCGTCCGCGTCCACGCCCGCCTGGCGCTAGGTCACCACCGGAGCCGGCGGTGGAGGAGGGGCTGCCGCGAGCTCCACAGGAGCCGGCGGTGCAGGAGGGGTCGTCGCGAGCTCTACCGGAGCCGGCGGTGGAGGAGGGGCCACCGCCGCTGCCTAACAGCAGAGCGCTGAGGACGACGGAGCCCGGAGGAGGAGAAGGGAGGTGAAGGCCGGTATTGGCATGGACGACGGCCATCCGACCCCATGAGCGCCATCCGCGGCGCGAGCGGCCCCAACAGCGCTTGACCCCATTGGCGGAGGAGGCGGCGGTGCGGCGGCCGGAGGAGGAGGAGACAGAGTGGCGGCCGGAGGAGGAGGAGGAGGCGGTGAGGTGGTCGGAGGAGGAGGAGGAGGCGGTGTGACGGCCGGAGGAGGACGAGAAGGCGGTGCGGCGGCCGGAGAGGAGGACTAGGAGGCGCGGCGGCCGGAGGAGGACAAGGAGGCGATGCAGCGGAGAGGGATCGAGGAGGAGGCGGCATGGCGGCGCGGCTTAACCCTAACCCTAGAGGAGGTGGTGCGGCGCGCGCGGAATGCGCCCCGAGGCCGCACCGCCTCCTTTTTTATATACACGGCGCGTCCTCAGTAGCGGGCTGCACTGTCAGGACTATAGCTATTGGGCCTTTAGGCCTTAGCTGCGGGCCTGGCAAAGCCCACTACTGCGGTGTAAACCGTAGTAGTGGGTCTTGTGCTCTCAGTAGCGATCATACAGTGCCTGCTACTATGGTTTGCTTTGCAGTAGCGGTCCCGGATACCTCCCCAATCTCAGTTGTGGGCTCTTATGAGGCCTGCTGCTGAGCCTTTTACCCCGTCCGCCACTGCAGAGCTTTTTTGTAGTAGTGCAGAAACACTGAGTTTTTTCCAAGGCCGGTCCGGAATCGGGCAAGAACTATTTCCTCCGGATTTAAATTATTGACGTAATTAACTTTTTAGTTATATTTGATCATTTGTTTTATTAAAAAAATGAAAAATTATCAAATATGTTGTTATGATTTGTTTTATCATTAAAGAAAGTTTTAACCTATTTTATAATTTTTTATATTTAAATAAATATTTTGAATAAAACGAATGATCAAACGTTGCTAAAAAATTCAATGACATCAACAATTAAAATCCGAAGGGAGTAATAAAATCACGGCTCTAAGGATTGACTTATAGCATCTCCAACCATTATTTAAATAAAGTTGCTAAACCAAAATTTAGGAAGTAATTAAAAAAACAAACCTCCAACCGTTCTCTAAATGAGGTCCCTAAACATAGCAACTTTCAAAACAATGTCCATAACTCTCTATATTTAGCAACTCAATTGAAACTCTCTAAAGGCGAATTCTTATGTTTTTTTTTATTTCCAATAGATTATTGCGTCACATGTGATATGATTTTAATTTTTAGTATTGGGAGTTGTTGGAGGATGTGACTTTTTTTTACTCTCAATAAATTTAGAAACTTCATAAATCTTATGTTTAAGGAGTAATTTTTTATATAATGATTGAAGATGCTCTTAGGGGTTATAATCACTACTAAGGAGGACCTGGAGGCACATGCGCCTGATTTCTACGCCAAGCTGTTCCGTGCACAGGACGTACTTGATCCGGGAGGAATACTGGAGCACGTACCGATGAAGGTAACTGGTTCAACGAATGACTTTTTGTGTAGACTATTTGAACGGGGGAGATGATGGCCCCAAAAAAGTCTCCCAGAAAGGACGATTTCATGGCTGGTTTTTTCCAGGTTCACTGGGTACTGGTTGGCCCAAGCGTCATTAGGGCTTGCCTAGATTTTCTAAATGGGCGAATGATGCCGGATAATTTAAATCGCATCATTCTGGTGCTGATTCCGAAGGTGAAGAAACCTTCAGTTCCAACCTATTTCATTGTGCAATGTTCTATATAAGATCTGCTCTAAGGTGATTGCAAACAGGTTGAAGCTCTTCCTGGATGAAATTATTTGGAAGGAACAAAGTGTTTTTGTGCCTCTGAGGTTAATTACAGATAATGTGCTCACCGCCTATGAGTGTACACATTACATGAAGAGGAAAAAGTGCAAAATTGGTGCTTGTGCAGTGAAGCTGGACATGGCAAAAGCTTATGACAGAGTGGAATGGTACTACCTACAAGGCATTTTGCTTAAATTGGGGTTTGCAGACCAGTTTGTGGACTTGATCATGAAATGTGTCACTTTGGCGTCCTTTGCGGTGAGGGTTAATGGACAACTATCTTCAATGTTCAAACCAACGCACGGTATCCGGGGTGTATGCCATGGTAACTCAGGGGTATCCAGGGTATACGCCAAGGTGACTCGAGCTCACCCTATTTATTTCTCTTATGTGCCGAGGACTTCTGGGCCTTCTTAAGTTTGTTGGTCCAGTGCATTTGTCTAGGGGAATCCGCATGAGTATTCATACCCCCTGGATCTCGCATCTTGTCTTTGCGGATGATTGTATTATTTTGTCACAAGCATCGTAAGTGGTGGGGGGGGGGGGGGAATAGCCCTATGGAGATTTTGAAAGTGTACAACAAGGGCTGGGGACAACTGGTTAATTATGACCAGTCAACAGTCTTTTCATAGCTCCAACTATGATGATTACATGAAACAAGTGTTCTCGGAGACAATGAATATCATTCAAGAAGCACTGGCAGAAAAATATTTGAGCTTGCCGATGACATAAATGAAGTGTCTGAGTATATGCCGAGCAAATTGAAAGGTTTGATTGGGGGTTGGAGCGAGAAGAACATGAGTAGTGCAGCCAAGGAAGTGCTGCTGAAATCAGTGTCTCAGTCCATCCCTACCTATGCGATGAGTTGCTTCAAATTACCAATTGAAACCTGCAAGAAGATGAGGACAACAATCTCAAACTATTGGTGGGGGAGTTCGGTGTTCAATCACCACACTCACTGGTTTTCGTAATCTGATCCTATTCAACATGGCGATGCTGGGTAAGCAGGGTTGGAAACTGATGACAAATCCTCATTCATTATGTGCAAGAGTGCTCAACGGCAGATACTTCCCAAATTGTGATTTTCTAGAGGCGACGAAGAAAAAACACGCGAGTCATACTTGGTGAACAATCATGGCTGTAAGGGAAGCCCTTGGTAAAAGGCTTAGTGAAACGAGTGGGCAATGATCAATCAACTCACATTTGGAGAGACATATGGCTGCCCAATCATTTAGGGGGGGGGGGGGGGGGACAGATTATACCACTCGATGGATAACAACCACAAAAGGTTGAAGACCTACTCACAGCAAGTGGTCAATGGAATGAAGATCTAATTCGAGAAATCTTTATCTCGATAGATGGCAAGGCTATTTTACAGCTTCCACGGGGGCATGGGAAGAGCAAAGACATGGCTGTTACTCGGTGAAGTTTGCGTACAAACTCCTATTCTCGCAACGCCAAGTTCAAGAGGATGTAACGCTTCCAATGTCCTCTACTACGTCCCACAACGAGAGTTAAGCTACCCATCCTGCACTCGCTCACCTGGGCGCATGATCTTATCCGGGCAAGTTCTACCCACAGATGGAGGTCGTGTGTAACGCCCCATGGTCCACACCTAGTTGTGTCTGACTTGCATTTTGAATCAACCCCACACACACACCAATCTATTTATGCTTTCATTCTCGCTTTGCGTAAAAGACCTAACCCAAAGTTGATGATGGTGAACAAACTATGCTTATATGTTGGTTTTCCTCTCACTAGACTAGCAAGGTGATACTAACTTCTCATGTCCTCATGCACACAAATGTCCATAGGACACTATGGACTAACGATCATCCTATGTGTAATGTGGACCCTCTATAAAGCGAGGAATAAGAGGAGGCATGGAAAGAATTGCATGTCCCTCTGACAAACAGTATTCTAGGCGCGTGATACTACAACCGGTCTGTGGCACATTCTACATAAGGAGAAGGTGCAGGTAGCTATAGGAACCATGGTACCTTAAATTTTTTATTTAAAATAATTATTTTTAATCTATTTTTTTAAAAGTCTATCCAAAACTAAAATTTTAGGAGCTAGTTATTTTTAACACGTCAATCACTTTGGCATGTTTCGTGCATGAAACACGTCTGAAAGGATCGAGTGACTGAGGGAGGGGGGGGGGATGAATCGGGAACTCAAACTATGTACCTATTTTGCCAATTCCTAAAACCGACCACTCAAACTACTCTTACACAATTCTAGTGGTGATCACACTAACAAGATAATCCTATGAAAGGAAAGACAACCTAAGCATACTAGTGGATCATACACGAGACATACAACTCCTATGTAAGCTTGTAATCAAAGAACACGTGGAAGCACACAACAAGCTAGCAAAGGAGCCTACTCATACAAAGCTACTAGATCATCAAGAACATGGAAGACACACAAACATAAGTAGCACAATACATACTAGGGTGATCAAACAAGCCAAAGCACCTCCTATACATGCTAGTGATCAAGTGTAAGCTAAGCACAACTAGCAAGTAGAGAAGCCTATTCATGTAAGTCTACAAGCAATCAATTAGAGCATGGTAAACATATAAGCATGAATCGCACGGTATGTAAATATGAAAAGTAACGCATCAAAGTAAGGAGTAGAGTAAGAGATGGCTCATGATTTTTTCCCGAGGTCTTCGAAGGATGACGCCTTCTCCTACTCCTCGGTGGACCACTCCCGCCGGAGTCCAGGTCCCTCCCGCCACCAATGTGGAGTTTTCACCCACGAGCCCGCAATCACTCCCGGAGTGAAGACACGGTGCGCGTCACCGCTACCACCAAGGCACAATATCGCTGCCCTCGAGAACTTGCCGGACTCCCCGAGCCGACACGGGCGCTCACTAGCGATGCCCCTTTCACCGGCGGGCTCAAACCGTGTACAAACGTATGATGGCCTTCACAACCAATCATGATAGACTCGATCACCGACACCTAACCGGTCTAGGTCTCACCATAAACCAAGAGTAACAACCTAGATCACACCCTTAAGTACACCTAGCCTTAGATGTGCAAGATCACTCCATATTACTCTCACTAGCACTCTCAAGATATGCAATATCTCCTCCTAGTGCTCTCCTCTTTTCCTCTTGGCTCTCACCAAATGCTCCAAACAATTCCACTGGCCGAGAGAGGTCTGCAAGACTCCAGCAACAAAGTTATATAGGCTTCCAATCTCCAACTAGCTGTTGCTCCACGAAATCAACTTTCTGGGCTTACTGACCGGACTGTCCGATCACTGCAAACCCGAGTACCAACGGTTCTGCCCCTCTGCTGGCCCCCACTGACCGGACTGTCCGGTCAGTTGACCAGACCGTCTGGTCTGTTTCTCTCTCCAGTCCAGAAACATTTCCAGCGCTCGCTTCCTCGCTGCCCAGAGTTACTTGTACAGATCGAACCATCCGGTCTATAGACCGGACCGTCCAGTCTCTACAGTCTTCAACTCTGGTAGTTTCCTCGCTGCTCTGCTGTAAGTCCTAGAGTAGAAGATGTTTCCTACACGAACAACACTCGTGTAGACATTAGTCATATTTTATGTTTGTCATTCATCACCAAAACATTCATATCTTGGAGTGACCTCAATGGTCATGATCCTTACAATCTTCCTCTTTTTGGTGATGGATGACAACCACTGCTTATGATGATCCAAAATGGACAAACAACAAGGAACCAAAGGGGAGATTGTACTAGGTGTTGAGGGAGAACTACCCAATCACGTAGGGCACTTGATATCTATCTTGAGTTGAATTTTGTGCCCGTCTTGGTGTCATGGTTGATGATCTTGTCAAAGTAGACATGCACCAAGGACGTAGGTGTTCATTGTTGTTGTATATATGCACCATTGTTGTTCTTCTCCATGTTGGTGTAGATGTTTATCTTGTCATGATCTTCATATGTACTCCAAGTGAACATGCACAATTGTCTTGATCATCTTCATTTGATCTTCTTGTTCTTCTCCATCTTTTCTTCTCCTCTTGACTTGACTTTTGGATCTTTATGTTCTTCTCCCCCTTTGTGTTATCGATCTAGACTTGGCTTTTGGATCTTTATGTCCTTCTCCCCTTTTGTCACCTATCACCAAAAATCAAAGGCAAAAACACAAGATGACCAATGAGCAAATAATAAATGGCAAGAGTTAGAAAAACTCCCCCTTCTATGGTGCTCCTTCTTGGTCACGATAGTGTTTCACCATAGCTCCCCCTACACACAACACTCAACAAAATATTTCCTTAAAGATGCAATGGTTAGTCATTAGTGTGTTGGGAATGTATGAGTCATTTGTCTTTGATCCGCGCGAGTAGATTTAATCTCGGAGCTCGTTTGAACATGACTCAATGGGCATGAAGCACAAAGATCACTATGTGATCATCTAGAGGGTCATATTCTTACATTGTAAATAAGCAACTCCCCCTAGAAACATGCTTGGAAGCATGTAGGGTATCACAATGCAAAATGCATGAATGCAAAGAATGCAAATACAACAAGTATACAAATGCATGATGCGATGCTAAAGGAAAGAGAGAGAAAGGCTACAAACCAAAGTGCCAACGACGAGTTGTTTCCTTCTTGAGCTTACTCATAATGGACCGTTCTTAAAAGCCTTGAGCACACCATGAACCACCTTTCCAAGCTTAACCCATGCCCATTGCTATCTCAAGGAGGTTCGAAGTTGACCTATAAGCAAAGAGAAACAAGCACAAAACAAAGACACAAACAACAAACAAAACAAACAAGGCTATACATATTTACAAGAGACAAGCTTTAGGGTTACTCATGTGAAGTTTAAAAGGCCGAGAACATTGAGTTCTCCCTTTAGCTTGTTGAAGGTCTTCTCATCGAGGGGCTTGGTGAAGATATTCGCCAATTGTTCGTGAGTCCGCACACTCACCAACTCTGAAGGTGCATCTAGGCCCCTAATTTTATTTTGATGATTGACGTCAATACAATTAAGAACGGACTAATCTTTTAATGAGCATATGTGTAGATTATGAAACAAAGTTTGGTGATTAAATGTATAGAAACAAAAAGGGAGAAAAAAAGATGGCAAAGTGTTTCAAGATAAAATTCAAAATATGCTCAAGAATGAAGTTCATAGTATTTTATTTTTAATCTTGAGTATAGGAAAAGCCATACTATCAAGAGGGACACAAAAGTGTGAAGCGGAGGTGAACTAAGTGCAACATTCCCATTTCTATGCCAAATAAAATTTTCCAGGGCTAAATCATCGGACTTGTCCGACCCATCGGACAAAGCTTGCTTATAACCCCATTGAGCATTCACACACAAAGCATATAGATATCCGCCACCACTTTTTGAGAGATCATTCCATCAAAGGGGATATCGAAGTTAGCCATATGAGAACCTGTTGGCACTTCTCAAGTGCCCCTTTTATATGTGAATATTGCCCTAATTAGAGCATAATTGATACTAATTTAGGCCATTTACCTGTGATATTGCCTGTATATTTGTATATGTGTTGTTTTAGAGCTTTATTGCAGAGACAGGTAAAATTGGTGATTAATGCGATCATGAAGAGGACAGGAGTCCAGAACCGACGAAAAGCACTGAAGAAGCCCAGTGCGCCGATCGGCGCAACCCATGAGTCGATCGGTGCAAGGGTGTTTTGACCCACAGAAGTGACCGAGACCCATTCCACATGTTTATGGAAGTTTATCTGCACAAGACACTTGAAGATATTTGTCTATGAAGAATTATCAAACTTCAAGAATATTTATGAAACTCCAAGATCTTAACGTGCAGTACAAGACTTTATCTCGAAGGAAAAGGCCGACATGGCAGCTGTGGAAGACAGAGGAACCGACTCGGGGAAGAAATCAGAGAAGACACGGCTTGCGTCGATCGGCGCAACCGCCTTATTTGCTAGAAACCGAGTCCTTTATGAGTAAAACCCCTATAAATACTTGTAAGCCCTCGCCGCAGAAGAGGAGGCGACAGAGGGACACCAGATCCGTGAGTTAGAGCCACCGGGGCTTGCCCCGTTAGATTAGATCTCTAGTTGAGTTTCAAGATCCATTGGAGTCAAGAGTTGATCCATCAAGATAGGCCATCTCGACGGGGATGAATCTTACTCTATGTATCTCAAGGATGATTGAATATGTGGATGATGGTTTTGGTGATTTGTCTATCTTGATTCTATAATCATGCATGTGCTTATTCCAATTGCTTAGTTCCAGGCTAAGTAAGTAGATATTATCTTAATCGTGGTGATTAGGATAGTATTCGAACATTATATTGATTATGGTTTCTTGATGATGCCAGTAGTGTGGTTTAGCTGTGACAGCACTATTGGATAGTTGAGTAGGGTAAGATACTCGCGCGATTAAGGGTTTCCTCCTGGCAGCGATAAATCGGGAGCCGCTCAGAAAGCAGGGTGGTCTTACTCATTATAGGTTTTCATTGATCTATGTAATTACCCATTATGATGCTATTCAATTAGACTATCTGGTTACAATCTCACTAGTAGATATCTAGCTACTCACTTATCAGCATAGGTTTACAAGATCTGGTGTACTTTGGCTTAGACTCACTGTGTGCCGATCGGCTCAACCCCTACGTCGATCGACGCAACAACTTTGACTTAGATCCACCAGTGTGCCGATCGGCTCAACTCCTGTGCCGATCGGCGCAACCACAGATTCACTAGATCTCGCGCACTTTGTCTTAGTTTCACCAGTGTGCCGATCGGTTCGACTCCTGCACCGATCGGCGCAACGACAGATTTACTGTCTGGCGCACCTTTACGCTGGCCAGTGTCCCTCTCATGCAACCTGACCTTGACAGTAGCCTTGACTAGATCTTTTACTGTTAACTTTGTTTAATAAATCCCTAAGGTCCCAGTGAATTCGATAAATCTTGGAATACTCAATTCAAGGGAAAAAGTGCTACAATCGTACACCGTCCTCTTGCGATATATAAGTGGGTGCGTAGATACGACCAACAAGCTTCCTTTTCCTGGTACCATTGTCGGGGACCATAGCAGGTTTTTAAACATTGTTTGATGTATTAATGTTTAGTCATTGTGCTTTACTTGTCTCTTTAGTACATATATTCTGTTAAGTGAAACTAACAGGTATGGACGGTCCTAAGTCAAACAAACCCTCTAATTAGGCCGATGATCCAGAAAGACTCTTTCACAAGAAGAGAACAGCGGAGAAGAGAAGCAAGTCACCTGAAGATTTAGAAGCAGTCCGTGCAACACCTCGAGTATTATTCACAATAGAAGACTCAGTTCAAGAGCAAGAAAAAGGAGAGATGGCAGAGGTACCTATGGTTAATCGTCTCAAGCCATAATTGACTAGTATTGTCAAGACAGATTTGCAAGAAGCTCAAGATCAACTTCCGTATCAATTGGAGAGATATGTTAGAATAGTGGCGCAACAACCGTTCACAGGTTCAGAAGATCCCAATCATCACTTGCAACACTTCCTTGAAGTTTGCAGCACATTCAAGATAGCGGGATTGACAGGAGATCAAGCGCGTGTGCGGCTGTTCCCCTTCTCTCTAATTGGACACCCTAAGAAATGGTACAATGGATTGGAAAACACAGTAAAAACGGTGTGGAACACATTAGCAGCCAAATTCTTGGCCAAATACTCCCCCCCCCCATCGGTAATACTCAAGCTTTGAAAAATAAGATTCTTGGATTTAAGAAGAATATTGATGAGAGCATTAGAGAAGCATGGGAAAGATACAATGAGCATATGGAACTGTTGGCACTTCCCAAGTGCCCCTTTTTTATGTGAATATTGCCCCAATTAGAGCATAATTGATACTAATTTAGGTCATTTACCTGTGATATTGCCTATATATTTGTATATGGTTGTTTTGGAGCTTTATTGCAGAAATAGGTAAAATTGGTGATTAATGCGATGATGGAGAGGACAGGAGTCCAGAACCAATGAAAAGCACTGAAGAAGCCCAGTGTGCCGATCGGCGCAACCCATGAGCCGATCGGTGCAAGGGTGTTTTGACCCACAGAAGTGACCGAGGCCCATTCCACATGTTTATGGAAGTTTATCTGCGCAAGACACTTGAAGATATTTGTCTAAGAAGAATTATGGAACTTCAAGAAGATTTAAGTAACTTCAAGATCTTAACATGCAGTACAAGACTTTATCTCGAAGGAAAAGGCCGACATGGCAGCTATGGAAGATAGAGGAACCGACTCGAGGAAGAAATCAGAGAAGACACGGCTTGCGCCGATCGGCGCAACAGCCTTATTTGCTAGAAACCGAGTTCTTTACGAGTAGAACCCCTATAAATACTTGTAAACCCTCGCCACAGAAGAGGAGGCGACAGAGGGACACCAGATCCGTGAGTTAGAGCCACCGGGGCTTGCCCCGTTAGATTAGATCTCTAGTTGAGTTTCAAGAACTATTGGAGTCAAGAGTTGATCCGTCAAGGTAGGTCATCTCGACGGGGATGAATCTTACTCTATGTATCTCAAGGATGATTGAATATGTTGATGATGGTTTTGATGATTTGTCTATCTTGATTCTATAATCATGCATGTGCTTATTCCAATTGCTTAGTTCTAGGATAAGTAAGTAGATATTATCTTAATCGTGGTGATTAGGATAGTATTCGAACATTGTATTGATTATGGTTGCTTGATGATGCCAGTAGTGTGGTTTCGCGGTGACAGCACTAAGCCTACGCAGCACTATTGGATAATTGAGTAGGGTAAGATACTCGCGTGATGAAGGGTTTCCTCCCGATAGTGATAAATCGGGAGCCGCTCGGAAAGCAGGGTGGTCTTACTCATTATTGATTTTCATTGATCTATGTAATTATCCATTATGATGCAATTCAATTAGACTATCTGGTTACAATCTCACTAGTAGATATCTGGCTACTCACTTATCAGCATAGGTTTACAAGATCTGGTGTACTTTAGCTTAGACTCACTGTGTGCCGATCGTCTCAACCCCTGTGTCGATCGGCGCAACAACTTCAACTTAGATCCACCAGTGTGCCGATCGGCTCAACTCCTGCGCCGATCGGCGCAACCACAGATTCACTAGATCTCGCGCACTTTGGCTTAGTTTCACCAGTGTGCCGATCGGCTCGACTCTTGCGCCGATCGACGCAACAACAGATTTACTGTCTGGCGCACCTTTGCGCTGGCCAGTCTCCCCCTCATACAACCTGACCTTGACAGTAGCCTTGACTAGATCTTTTACTGTTAACTTTGTTTAATAAATCCCTAAGGTCCCAGTGGATTCGATAAACCTTGGAATACTGAATTTAAGAGAAAAAGTGCTACAATCGTACACCGTCCTCTTGTGGTATATATGTGGGTGCGTAGATACGACCAATAGAACCGAAGATCAACTAGCCGATATATTCACCAAGCCCCTAGATGAGAAAAGATTTTGCTACCTTAGGAGTGAATTAAATATTCTTGACTCTAGCAATGTGATGTGGAGAATGTGCACATTTGAATGGTGATTGTTTTGTTATTACAAAAAAAATTATTGTTTCATGTGAAAAACCTATTATTTGTGCTATTGAAGCTGGTTTTTGATCACTAGATCGAATCTTGACAAAATATGGCCATTCTTATGTTTTGTTGATTGTTGGCTGACCATAAGATGTCAAGACTTTCCATCAAACTATTTTAAAGAAAATAAAAATCCTCTATTTTTGTTAGCTGGACTCTAATCTCTCTGGTCATTCTGGCGTCGGCCAAGTCCGACAGTCATCGGACCAGTCTAACGGTCCATGTTTCGACCCTTTTAACCTAGCCCGACTTACCCCTTCGGTCAACCCATCCTCATTCATCTCCCTCACATTCTCTCTCCTCAAGAACACCCTCATTGGCGGCACCAAGGCGATCTCCCTCTCCCACCATCCATTAGAGCAAGTTTGGAGGTCAAGAGGTACTCCTCCATCGGAGAAGTCCGATCCCACATAGTTTTTGCAAGGTTTAACCCTAATCCCCTCTCTCTCTCTCTTAGGGTTAGAGTTATCGATCTATACTAGTGTCAAATCTTGTTCCCTTACATATTTGATCCATGGAAGTAGGCTCTAGTTAGTTGTTAGTGGAGTAGAAGAAGTTTGTGTACTTGTCGTAGGTGAATTCGTGAAGGATCTAGGTTTTTGGAAAAACTGCGTGTCATCGGACAAGTCTGACGCATCGGACTTGCCCGATGATTATCGGACATGTCCGACGACCTGCAGTTTCTTCAAAAACCTAAACTCTTCATTGATTCTGCTCATCCCTATTCCTCTTTTTGACTCCCTCCAAACTTGTTGCTCGCCATATTTTCTCAACATGTCTGACGTGGAAGCATCCCCCTTGAGGGAGAAGAGGACCAAGACTAGTGAGACCAAGGTCAAAGCCATCCCCCAAAGAGGAGGAAGGCCACTGCTGGGCGCATCCGCCGCACCAAACTGAAAACTCCAGCTGAAAGAGAGGAGCTGGAAGAGAGAAATGAGCTTGATAGTGTCATGCATCCTCCAGCAGAAATGGAGAACTCTGACCGTGACATTGTGAACTACTTTCATGCCTCCATTGAGACCTGCTCGGGAGCAAGGTTAACCAACTTCTATGCTGATGAGAAAGAAGCTTCTGATTACCGCTTTCATGCACATTTTCATGCGGATTGGTACCGTTCCACCTATCTACGCATGAAGAATGCAGTGGTTGAGATGAAGTGGCTTGATTGGGATCACATGAAGACAAGAAAGCATGCATTACTTGATCAAGTGCTGGCTGCCTGTGAGCATCATGGTCTCAAGACTTTCCTGACTTTCCAGTACTCCTGGAATAGGGAAATCATAGCTCAGTTTTACTCAACTGTCTATTTTGATGAAGATGCCAAAACGATATCTTGGATGACGAATGGCACCAAGTATACCTGCTCACAGAACTAGTTTGCTGGTATGATTGGACTTAAGCACACACACAAGGAAAGGCACAAGGTTTACAAGGGAAATCATATGGATGCTGAGGACCTGAGGTACATGTATGTGGACCCGGATAACTGCTCTCCTCCCAACTCTAGTGGACTGAAACCATTCTTCTCAGTCTTGTTTTGGATCTGCAGGAGTATCTTAGCTCCAAGGGGAGGCAATTCTAACCGTATTCCTGCCTTTCAGAGGGATATTCTGCATTGGGTTCATGGGAACAGAAAGTTTGATGTATTTGACTATGTCTATCAGAAGATGTGGGACAACTCCATCTCTCCCAAGCGTGGCTGTGGATACGCTCCTCACATCATGTTCATGATTGGGAAGGTGTCGGGTTTAACCTTCAACAAGGATATGAAGCATCTGAGCCTCAAACCTCAGATTCCTTCTAACTGGACTCCCGACACCACCTTTGGACAGTTCTTTGAAGCAGCTCAACCTCCATCTTCAGCTGCACCACCTCAACCACCTTGGGCTGCCTCTCGGGGCACTGGATCCTCTCATGTGCCTCCGCCTCCTCGCGGCAAGAGAAGCGGGATTATGAAGATGTTCAAATCCCTTATGAGCATGTGCAGGAGCATTAATCAGAGGCTCGACATCATTTAGAGGAATCAAAAGGGTCTCTATGACCATTTTGGTATTGAGACTCCTCCTCCACCGTCCCCAGCTGAAGGCTCACCTCCTCCTACTCATGATGACCCCACCTTCACCGTCGAGGAGACGAACTATTTTGGGTACTACCCGACTCCTCCACCTTTCTCCTCTGGCGCACGTTCGAGTGCTCAACACATTCGCTTTGAGGATGACGACAACGAAGGTGGTGAAGATCAAGCTGCCCATGCTCTTCGCCAGCGTAAAGGGAATCAGCTATTGATGAGGAAGAAGAGGAAAAAGGCGATGATGATGATGAAGACTATGAGTTCTCCAACGACTAGAGCTCTCATCACCTTCTACCCACACTTTTCTCCTTTTTGGGTGTTTTGATGCCAAAGGGGGAGAAATATAGTTATCTTAGTTTTTTTTTATCATCTTAGTTTGTGAGTTGTGAGCGAGTTTGGAGTTGAACTATTTATGGCACTATTTGGTTTGTAAAACCCTATTTTGCTACCTATGTGGTTGGTTTGTGCACTTTATTTGCTTATTATATTGGTACTTCGTTGATTATCTTGTTATTTGCATTTCGTCTATCTTATGTGATCAATTGGTGCAAATTAGCATGTAAGCATAGTTTTAGGGGGAGCTCTCACATTTTTTTAAAATATGTGTACTTGTTATTATCTCTTATCCTCTTACTCATGCACACATTTAGGGGGAGCTCCTCATCACAAACTGAGCCTTTATTACATATTTTTATGAAATTTAGTTGTATTGTCATCAATCACCAAAAAGGGGGAGATTGAAGGTGCATCTAGGCCCCTAATTTTATTTTCATGATTGGCGTCAATACAATTAAGAAAATAC
This sequence comes from Eleusine indica, assembly GCA_030378355.1. NCBI lineage: Eukaryota > Viridiplantae > Streptophyta > Magnoliopsida > Poales > Poaceae > Eleusine > Eleusine indica. The sequence continues at coordinate 44,677,442 of CM059500.1, forward strand.
TAATCTTATAATGAGCATATGTGTAGATTATAGTACAAAGTTTGGTGATTAAATGCATATAAACAAAAAGGGAGAAAAGAAGATGGCAAAGTGCTTCAACATGAAATTCAAAATATGCTCAAGAATGAAGTTCATAGTATTTTATTTTTAATCTTGAGTATAGGAAAAGCCGTACTATCAAGATGGACATAAAAGTGTGAAGCGGAGGTGAACTAAGTGCAAAATTCCCATTTCTAGATCAAATAAAATTTTCCAGGGCAAAATCATCGGACTTATCCGACCCATCGGACTCCAGTAGCTCTGCCTCTCTGGGTCGTCGGACATGTCCGACGGTCATCGGACTTGTCCGATGACTAGTGAAAAGTCCGACGCATTGGACACTTTCATCGGAGTACAGTTCTCCTGCCACCCTGTTTTCATCGGACTTGTCTGATGGACAAGACTTGTCCGAGACATCAGACAAGTCCATCGGATTACAGTTCCCCTGCCACCCTATTTTCATCAGACTTGTCCGACGGCCATCGGACTTGTCCGAGCCATCGGACAAGTCCATCAGATTCCAGTTCCTCTGCCCCTCCTGTGCCATCGGACAAGTCCGATGGCCATCTTATCCGAGGCATCGGGCAAGCTTATTGTACTCCAGTTTCTGCGCCACCTTGATTCATCGGACATGTCCGATAACCATCGGACTTGTCCGACACAGATCTTAGAAATTGGGTCTCCAACGACTCTTTTCCCCATTGGGCTATAAATAGAACCCCTCTTCACCCTTTGGCCGGTTGGTCACTCATTCCACTCAAAAACACTCTCAAGCTCACTTTGCTCTCCCCAACTCTCCTCCCTTGCTTTCACTCGATTTGTGAAGGGATTGAGAGAAGATTGAAGTGCTCCATTGAATCCAAGCTTCCATCCTCTTGAGCACTTGGTTCATCCTCACCGCTGATGACTATTGTGTTAGTTACTCTTGGGGATTCATCCCCTAGACGGTTAGAGGTGCCCGTAGAGCTCCCAACTTGTGTGGTGACGCCTCGGGAAGTTTGTATTGACCCCTCCTTTATGGAGTTTCTAGTGGAAAACCAAGTTTGATCTTTATGGTCACTTGGAGAGGTTAGGATTGAAAGAGACCCGATCCTTTGTGGATCCCTCAACGGAGATGTAGGCTTCTTTGTGGAGCTGAACTTCGGTGAACAAATCTTGTGCCTTGATTGTGCTTTCAATTACTCGTCTCTTATTTACTTGTTCTTGCTCATAAACTTGCTAGTTAGGGTTTGCTTCGTATTTTTTAAATTAACTTTTGTAGGTTGCTTGCTAGTTGCTCTCCTTATTTTTACAGCTTCCCCTTGCTTATATTCACTTGCTCCTAGCTTTTCTTACACTAGTTTTAATATTTACCCAGTCGATCTACTTTTCTATCTTGTGTCATCGGACAAGTCATCGGACTTTCCCCACAATCATCGGACAAGTCCGATACTGCGCATTTAACTTTTATTATTAAGTGAATTTTAGGGATAATTGCCTATTCACCCCCCCCCCCCCCCCTCTAAGCACTTTCAAACTCAATATCCTTTTTCTTAACATGGTCTCTTATGAAATGATGCTTGACTTGAATATGCTTTGCATGATCATAATCTCCAGTTTTGAGGACCATTTTGATTGTCGTTTCACTATCACAATATAATGGCATTTGAGTGAAGTTGAGGCCATAATCCGAGAGAGTTTGCCTCATATAGAGAAGTTGTGCACAACAAGCTCCCGTTGCCATATACTCAGCTTCGGCTGTAGATAGAGCCACCGAGTTTTGCTTCTTTCAGCTCCAAGATACTAGAGATCTTTCAAGAAATTGGCAATCTTATGATGTACTCTTCCTATTTACTTTGCATCCCACGAAGTCCGGGTCCGAATACCCAAGTAACTCAAAGCTTGTTCCTCAAGGATACCATAATCCCATGGTAGGTGTGTACTTGAGGTATCTCAATATTATCTTTACGGCCTTCAAGTGGGACTCCTTTGGATTTGCTTGATAGCATGCACACAAGCACAAACTAAACATGATGTCCGGTCTTGAGGCGGTGAGATAGAGCAAGGACCCAATCATTGATATATAGAGCTTGGGGTTCACCGGTTTACCCTTTGCATCATCATCCAAGAGTTTGCTAGTTGTCATAGGTGTATGCAAGGGCTTGCAATTTTCCATGTTGAATCTCTTGAGAAGATCTTTGGTATACTTCTCTTGATAGATGAAGTTCCCTTATCTTAATTGTTTGACTCTAAAACCAAGGAACACATGCAACTCTCTAATCATTCCCTAGCCATCATTTCCCAAAACTCTTCATTGAACTTCTCATGGTTGACCCATAGATGATATCATCCACATAGATTTAGCACACAAAGAGGTCCTTCCCAATATGTCTTGTGAACAAGGTGTTGTCAATGCTTCCAATGGTGAATCCATTCTTGAGTAGGAAGTTCTTCAAATGTTCATACCATGTCCTTGATGCTTGCTTGAGGTCATAGAGAGATTTCTTCAATTTGTACACATGTCTTTGATGTTTAGGGTCCTTAAACCCTGGAGGTTGTTCCACATAGACTTTCTCATTGATCTCTCTATTCAAGAAGGCACTTTTCACATCCATTTGATAGAGCTTGAAGCCATTATGTGATGCATAAGCAAGCAAGATCCAGATTGCCTCAAGATGAGCCACGGGAGCAAATGTTTCTTCAAAGTTGATGCCCGCCACTTGAGAATATCCCTTAGCCACTAGACGAGCCTTGTTCTTGATAATTGCCCCTTTCTCATATTGCTTGTTCTTGAAGACCCACTTGGTGCCAACCACATTATGATTCTTGGACCTTTCCACTAACTTACATACTATGCATCTCTGAAAGTTGTTCAATTCTTCTTCCATGGCAATAACCCTCTTGTGATCATTCATTGCCTCTTCTATTGTTGTGGGCTCAATCATAGAGATAAAGGAGAAGTTCTCAATTGCAATCTTCATCATCATTTTCTTCACTCACGTAGTTGGGCTTGTATTGATTCCTCCTTGTCTTAACTCCTTGAGATGGACTCCCAATGATCAAATCTCGTGAGTGATCCTTGTTGATGGACTTGGGTCTAGGGTGGTGTTCTTCTTAAGTGGGAGGAGTTCTAGACGAAATATCTTGTGCATCATGGATTGCTTGCTCTCTTGAGATATGAGTGTCTTGGATTCTTAGAGAGGTGGGAGAGTCACTCTTATGCTTTTTTGTTTTGGACTTTGGGCTTGAAGTGGATGGGAGGGTATCTTGTGAAGAGTTTGGAGAAGTAGCTTGTGGTGAAGTATGTAGGGAGGCTTCTGGCTCACTTCTCACTTGGGTTTCCTCATCACTTGGTGGGTGAACTCTCACTGAATTTTGGGAGGATCTAGAAGGTGTACTTGTGGCATTTTGGGTTGGTTCTTGCACCTCGGAGGAAGAGGTTGGTTGAGGTGGTGGAGTAGAGGGCTCATCAATATCACCATCATTGCCCTCGTGGGGTAAAACCTCGCCCACGGGCATGTTCCTCAAATCTTCCCTTATAGGCTCATCTGCAATGTTTACTTCATGAAATTTATCTCCCTTTTGAGAACCATTTGACTCATCAAATTGCACATCATAGGATTCTTTCACACAACCTGTGGCTGAGTTATAGACCCTATATGCCTTAGAAGTCCCTAAGTACCCAACAAGAATGCCTTCATCAGTTCTGCTCTCAAATTTCTCTAGCTTTCTCCTCTTCTTAAGAATGTAGCACTTGCAGCCAAAGACTCAGAAATAGGAAACATTGGGTTTCCGTCCCACCAATAGCTCATATGGTGTCTTCTTCAACAACCGGTGGAGATAGACACGGTCCCAAAGCCTCTCATTATTCCCATACTCATCTAGCATTGTATGGGCTAGAGTGATGAGTGTCTTGTTCTTCCTCTCCACTACTCCATTCTCTTCTGGAGTATATGTAGCGGAGAATTCATGCTTGATCCCTTTCTTGTCATAATACTCCTCCACTGTTGTGTTCTTGAACTCAGTCCCATTGTCACTCTTTATCTTCACAATGCTAGCCTTGAACTCATTCTTTGCTCTTCTTGCAAACTTTCTGAAGATATCACTCGCTTGAGACTTATCCACAAGAAAGAAGGTCCAAGTGTATCTCGTGAAGTCATCAACAATCACCGAGCAATATAGGTTCCCTCCCAGACTCTTATAATGTGTTGGCCTAAACAAGTCCATGTGCAAGAGCACTAGAGGACGAGATGTAGACATGAAAGACTTGGTGGGATGTGAAGATGCAACTTGCTTTCCAGTCTGACAAGCACTGCACAGCTTGTGCTTCTCAAAGGTCACATCCTTGATTCCTTCAACTAGATTCCTCTTGACCACTTTTCTGAGCTGATTCATTCCAACATGTGTCAGTCTTCTATGCCACAACCATCCCTTAGTTGCCTTAGTGAAGAGGCAAGTACTTGGTGGGATGTTACTTGATTTGAAGTCAGTGATATACAAGTTCTCATGCCTCACTCCATGAAATACTATCCCTTTCTTTGAATTTTCAATCATTGCACCATCCTCATCAAATATGCACTTGAAACCCATGTCACAGAGTTGACCAATAGACAATAGGTTGAAGTTGAGGGTTTCCACAAGAAAGAACTTGGAGAGATGGAGTTCCTCAGTAATAGCCACCTTGCCTGATCCTCTGACTCTCCCTTTTGAGTTATCCCTAAAAGTCACCTTCGTCTTCATCAATATTGGTGAACATGGTCGGCTTCCCGGTCATATGTTGGGTGCACCCACCGTCAAGAATCCAATGAGTACCTCTACTCTTGTAGTTGACCCTGGTGGTAGCCATAAGACAAGCACTAGAGGAAGAAGTGTTAGTATCCAAAGCATTACTTGATTGACCAACACTAACCTCATCACGTCGAGCGATAAGCCCATCCTCATAGATAGGGATTCTTGTAATCCCTTCCTGAAGTCTCCTTCTGATGGGATAGTGAGGAGCACGATATCTCTAATGTCCTTGACCATCCCCCATGTGCATATTGTCGAGGTCGATATAATAATGGGGAGGATCATAGAGGCCAGTGACGTGCTCAAGCACATGTCCCACTTGTGAGTGGAGCACGAGTATCATCTCCATTTCTCTCTCAATTTAGAGCTCATGCCTTCTGTCGACTACCTCCTCAAGTAAAAAACCCCTCTCAGGAGTTGTGATTAGTTGGAGGACCTTGTCAATCACTTCAATTGATGCTATCCTTCAAAGGCCTTTGAAGGAGTTTATCCTGCACACAAGATCATAAATCCTCAAGAAAGTCTCACAAAGATCCTCATTCGGATTTCTCACAACTTCATCAAATTGAAAGAAGAACTCCTATTGCTGAGCTCGACGCATGTGCCAGAGTCGATCTTGTTGAGGAGGTGGTGGTGGAGGCGCCAGATTGATCATCTCAAATGACCGTGCTAGCAATGTTGTTGGCGCTCCCTTACACCAATGTGTGGTCCACCCGTAGTGCTTGGAGTAGAACTTGGAATGACACTTGGGGTAGAGCTTGATGAAACACCTGATAAAGAGCTTGGTGTAGGTCTTGATCCGAAGGGGTTGTAGAAGCTGCTGCAAGACAATCTTGTGGAAGGATCAAAGAAGTTTGAACTCGAAGCTACTTCTTTCCTTTTTTTTGAGGATGCTCCATTGTTCGTCTTGGAAGTCTTCTCCCCAGTCCATCTTGTGGTGATCTGCTCATCATCAAAGAGCAACCCAATCACATCCTCGACAGAGAGACCCTTCTCCATGATGAGATCAAGGGTGATGTAGAGCAGCTTGCTGCTAGGGAGCAAGGTGAGGATCTTCTCGACTATCATAATCTTGGGAAGCTCAAAAGTAGTTATTCCAATCCTGTCCACAATACCTCGTAAGCGAATAAGAGAGTCAAGCAAGTCCTCAATCTCATTAGCACGAAAAGCAAAGAACTTCTCAACAAGTGTATCACTAGCATGACCAATAAAAGACTCACAAACATCATCATCACTAGTCATACTAGAAGAGCAAGTAAGATCAAGAGAGCCAACATCATCAATCATCACATTAGGCACACTAGTAGAGCAACCTATCAAATTATCATTAGTAGAATCTAGGCACTCACTAGAACTAGGCATATACACACAATCAGCATCATATACATGATCATCGGTAAAGGTATTGGCAAAGTACACAAGTATGTCCATCAACTCATCCGGAATCATGGCATTTAGGTAGCTTTTCAAGCGATCATTCCACGAGCCATGACCCGGCCCCGAATGGGATGACATCCTAACTCAATACGATCACTACTCAAGGCGGTTAAGCCCTATGATGAGCACTTGGCCTGATACCACTTGAAAGGATCGAGTGACCGAGAGGGCGAGGGGGGGGGGATGAATCGGGAACTCAAACTATGTACCTATTCTGTCAATTCCTAAAACCGACCACTCAAACTACTCCTACACAATTCTAGTGGTGATCACACTAACAAGATAATCCTATGAAAGGAAAGATAACCTAAGCATACTAGTGGACCACATACGAGGCATATAACTTCTATGCAAGCTAGTAATCAAAGAACATGCAGAAGCACACAACAAGCTAGCAAAGCCTACTCATGCAAAGCTACTAGATCATCAAGAACATGGAAGACACACAAGCATGAGTAGCACAATACATACTAGGGTGATCAAACAAGCCAAAGAAACTCCTATACATGCTAGTGATCAAGTGTAAGCTAAGCACAACTAGCAAGTAGAGAAGCCTATTCATGCAAGTCTACAAGCAATCAATTAGAGCATGGTAAGCATACAAGCATGAACAATACGGTATGTAAATATGGAAAATAATGCATTAAAGTAAGGAGTAGAGTAAGAGATGGCATGATTTTTTTCGAGGTCTCAGAAGGATGGCACCTTCCCATACTCCTCGTTGGACCACTCCCGCCGGAGTCCCGGTCCTTCCCGCCATCAATGTGGAGTTATCGCTCACGAGCCTGCAATCACTCCCGGAGTAAAGACGTGGTGCGCGTCACCGCTGCCACCAAGGCATAAGCTCACCTCCCTCGAGAACTTGCCGGACTCCCCGAGCTGACACGGGCGCTCACTAGCGATGCCCCTTTCACTGGCGGGCTCAAACCGTGTACAAACATGTGATGGCCTTTACAACCAATCACGATAGGCTCGATCACCGACACCTAACCGGTCTAGATCTCACCATAAACCAAGAGTAACAACCTAGATCACACCCTTAAGGACACCTAGCCTTAGATGTGCAAGATCACTCCATGTTACTCTCACTAGCACTCTTAAGATATGCAATATCTCCTTCTAGTGCTCTCCTCTTTTCCTCTTGGCTCTCACCAAATGCTCCAAGAAATTTCACTGGCCAAGAGAGATCTCCAATACCCCAGCAATGAAGTTATATAGACTTCCAATCTCTAACTAGCCGTTGCTCCATGAAATCAACTTTCTGGGCCTACTAACCGGACTGTCCGGTCACTGCTTGTCCGGACCGTCCGGTCATTGCAAACCTGAGCACCAACGGCTCTTCCCCTCTGCTGACCTCCACTGACCGGACTGTCCGGTCCGTTGACCGGACCGTCCGGTCCGTTTCTCTCTCCAGTTCAGAAACATTTTCAGCGCTCGCTTCCTCGCTGCCCAGAGCTACTTGTACAGACCAGACCGTCCGATTTCTACAGTCTTCAACTCTGGCAGTTTTCTTGCTGCTCTATTGTAAGTCCTAGATAACTTCATATAGTGACCGTACAGTCCGGTCACCATTGACCCCTCTGTCCGGTCACTATGTCCAGAAGCTGAAACTCCTCGTACTCGCTTGACTTCGTTTCCCGGCTTCTCCGAACAGCTCCTTGGCTTCTCCCTTGTCATCTAGTTCCTATGATTTTATCGAGCAACCTTGCACATCACCGACTAGACATGACCTAAGAGAAATGAGCTAGACCCCCTTGATAGTCCGGTTTTTCCTATGGACTCAAAATCCTAACAACTAGACAAATGTTCCAAACGCTTGCTCCATAGCTTGTCCTTCGTCTTGATCCATCTCCATCAACCCTTAAACTCCATCAAGCTCACAAGCCTCCATGTTTGCGATCATTATCATCAATCGCCAAGGCCGCCGTCAATAATCATTATAGAGTAGAAGAGGTTTCCTACACGAACAACACTCGTGTAGATATTAGTCATATTTCATATTTGTTATTAATCACCAAAACATTCGTACCTTGGAGTGACCTCAATGGTCATGATCCTTACAACATCATACTGATTGACTTGTTTGGATCCACGTCAGTGTCAACCATCATGTCAGATCCGAGCGGAGACTAAGATTGACCACAAACACGCCAATCTGTTTGGTGTGTCTTATGCATGAAACACGTCATACTAATTGGCTTGGGACTTATTCCTTTTCGGATGACATAGAAATGGGCTGAGGTTAATCAGACCACGCCGATACATTTAGGATGATTGATAAAGAAGACATGTCAGAAGGTTTGACGTGTCTCAATGAAATTAAAAGATGAGCATGTTTCTTTCAGTATAGCATGTTTCATACATAAAACATGCCAAAGTGATTGGAGTGGTAAAACTGATGAGATCCTGAAATTTTAGTTTCGGAGAAACTTTTTTAAAATAATTATTTTAAAAAAAAGAGACGGTACATCATTGGCAGACACCACCTACTGACCTACTCGACTTCGTGCTTCGAAAGGCACCGACTCCCAATAGTGAAATTCTTGCTGAAAGGATGGACCAAATGTAACTCAGACGCTACATTTGATGTTGATACGGGATCAGGAGCAATAGGGGTGGTTCTGAGAGATGAAACTGGAGCATTTGTAGCAGGCAGAGGAAACTGGTGTCCATAGCTTGCAAAGACGGGATGGAACTGGCAATCAACAGAGGGGTGCAGCTTCTCCTTCTGGAAAGAGACTGCAAAACCTTGGTTGATCTGTGGAACAAGGAAGGTGATTAGCGTTCAGAGATAGCGGGTATTCTGAATCAGATGAAAGAGCTTAGTTCAGGCTTCTTTTTTTAGCCTTTCTTTCATGAACGACTCTTATAATACAGTTGCTTTTAGCTCTGGACTCTTGGAGGAGTGGCAGATACCTCCGGAATCGATTGTAAGAGCACCAGCAGCATTCCGCCGAATCGTGACGTCATGGTTCGATTACATATTTTATGATTCGAGTGCTCTATTGTAAGTGGACCCTATAGAAGAGTAGAAAATTTTTAGTTTTTCTGAGACTTTTTGCACAGTGGATAGGAAAATTCTTGCTGCTCTCCGCTATTACTCATCTTTCTCCTACCGAATAATATTTTAAACCAAGTATATGATTCACTTTTTAACTCTGACAACCACGGTTCGCTACACACAACGGATATGCTTCGATATTTTTACTTTATGGTTCGCTTTTATACAACGATTGTGGGTGCTCTAAGAGCTATAGAGCTTGATTGTGATCCCCCGTGATGAGTAATACAAGCTCTGATTCTTAAAAAGAAAAAAAAATTAGCTGCGTCAGCAGACTCAGCACAGCAGGCGCGCCAAACTGCTGATTCCACCATTCAACTTGCTGCGAGCATCTTCAGGTCACTGTCCTACTAATCTCATCAGGTTTATAAGTAAAGCTAACCGCCCCTTCGTCAACACTAAACCAGCCATGATTAGCCTCAAAGCACTCTCATCCCCTCTCCACCTGCCGACGTTCCGCCGCCTAAACCCCTCCTCCGCCTCCGTCGCCGCGTCAGCCGCCATGTCCTCCTCCGCCGTGGCGACCCCGATCGAGCACATCGTGCTCATCCAGGTCCGCCCGGAGTCCGTGGCCTCGGGCGCCGCCACCGCGATGGTCTCCGCGCTGGAGGCGCTGGCCACCCAGGTCCCGGGCCTGGCCTACATCCACGCGGGCCCCGTGCTGCGCCTCAGCTCGCCGGCCGCGGAGGCGCTGGGCCCCACCCACCTCCTCCACTCCCGCTACGCCGCCAAGTCGGATCTCGCCGCCTACGCGATGCACCCGGCCCACGTCGCCGTCGTGCAGGGCCACGTTCTCCCCAACGCGCTCGACACCACCGCCGTCGACTGGGTCAACGCGGCGCCGTGCGCGTGCCCCGTGGCGCCCGGCAACGTCGTGCGGCTCACGCTCGCCAAGGCCAAGGAGGGTGTGGAGACAGTCCAGATCCTGGAGGCGGTGACCGCGGCGACCAAGGTCGCCGCGGAAATCATGGGCATCAGGGTGAGCTTCGGGGAGAGCTTCTCCCCCACGCGGGCCAAGGGGTACCAGTTCGGGATGGTGGCGGTGTTCAACAGCGTGCAGGAGCTGGACGCAGTGGAGGGGAACGCCAAGGTCCTGCAGGCCAGGGCTGGTATCAGGTCGCGGCTCGCTGAGCAGTTGGTGCTGGACTTCGTCGCGGGGCCTGCTGGAGATGCTTCAGCGCCGGCGAGCCTGTGAGGGGTTTCAGGTTTCAGTATGACGATTTGGGAATAATGGATCGTTATGGTTGCCATTATATGTGCAATTGGGATTGACAGTGCGATGAATAAGGATTGCGTCCGTTGATTAAAGATCGAATTAGAATGTTCTTGCCGCTTTGCCAGTACACTACATGTATGCTTTGTTGCTTTCATTCCAATGCGTCCTGTGATTACTACTGCCTAATGCAACCAATTGAGCCATCAGTAATATACATCGCACTTTCATCCTCTTTCTTGTGAAATACCAACTAATACAAGTACACTGCTCATTCAATTATGAATATCTACCACGCCATATCATTTGTGTCTACGTGTGATTGAATGGCACCATTTGGAACCTCAAAGTATTTATAGTTATTCTCTGCCTCTTCATCCTCACATCTTTGTCCATCATCGATTTCATTAATATATCATGGTGTCCCAGACTCCCTTGGACATCCAAATTCCAGACCTCCTCTTTATAATAATTGATCTCCTCCTGACAATGCACAAAATTATTATATGGATGCTGAAGTCGTAGGAATTGCAACAGTAGCCAAGTGAAAGTGCCAGGCAGCCACATATCATATTACAGGTAACGAGAAGTCTGAGCAGGTTCTTCTCGGATGCAGAAAAATGGAAGTTTCAAAAGGGTCTTCCTTAATACACACCAAATTAAAAGGAGACTAGAGAAAAAAAAAATGATGTATTCAGATTTATGGGGCCGTTTATATATGAGATTTTTGGATCACTTTGAAAGCATTTCTGCACCCAGCTTCGAGTGCACAGTTTTGACCTACCAAATTTACAAATTTGTAAGGTATTTATGCTGTTTAGTTAACTACCACAAAATGGTTTTTTCCTGTGTGTGAGCTATTTTCATGAGAGGCACCAAAAAACCTCCACGATTATTGTCTTTTTTCGTGAGGCTGTAATAAAACCGTCATCAAAACTGATTTCCGTGGCTAGTGTTTTATACCGTCATGAAAATTATACTTATCGTGAGAGTATATAGAAACCTCCATAAAAATTTAATATCCGTGACGGTACTCGACCTCCACGAAATTGCTTTTTTTCATTTGGGCGCCAATTTCCTCGTTGTTTGACGCGCTTGTTGATCTTTTTCTATGTCCCGCGCACTTTGCTGCACATCCCGCGTATCAAAGTAAAGACATGCAACAATACTTTTATATTTGGTGGTTGTAACCTCATCCCGCGTATCAAAGTAAAGACATGCAACAATACTTTTATATTTGGTGGTTGTAACTATTGAATGCTAATCTTGTAGTGTTGTGCACTGAATCATGGAGATGTGACTACCTTATTTTGCTAGCTACTTCAGTACTTACGTATCAATGACATGGCTAAGACTTGTTGATGTCATACATGCTATGAATGAATGAGATGATTTCGTTTATAAATATGTGAATCGACAATTGGCAAGATATAAATTTTTTCGTGGCATTTTCGTAGTGCCTTTTATGGCTCAGGATAATTGTTTTTGTGTGGATCTAGTAATTTTCGTGAGAGTGCTCCTAGCATTGCAAATTTGTTTTCGTGGAGGCTTCAAACACGCACGAAAAATTGTTTTCCTGGAGGCTTAACCCACTCACGAAATAATTGTTTTTCTAGATGCTTAACACACTTACGAAAACTTTGTTTTCCTGGAGGCTTCACACACACACGAAAAAATTGTTTTCCTGGAGGCTTCACACACTTACGAAATATTTTCCTGACGTGTTTTCGTGATACAAAACCGTCACAACAAATCCTTTCAAAATCTGGCGACAACCTATATTTCGTGAGAGTCACCATCACGGTCTCCCGTCATGAAATGTTTTCACGAGTGCCAGCCCCCAGGAAATTACAATTTTCGTGGTGCCTTGACCGTGTGTGCTAATGCGTGACGGCTTGACGACAGGAATTATTTTCATGGCGGGTTTCCATATTTTCATGACGGTTATTTAGTGTGTGAAGTGATTGATCATCCTGTAATATTTACTGCTGCTCTAGCAGTATAATGGTTTTGTAAGCCGCCATTTTATCACTTACTCCTGATTATATATTTATTGCTGCTCTAGCAGTATAATCAGTAATCTGAACAATAATAATCTGGTTAAATAAATACCCACTCTATATTATATAATTTTAATTATATAATCTAATACTAATAATCTATATTTGAGAAACAAACAGCCCCTTAAGGCAGCGGAAAATATAGGGAGAGAACCCGAAGTACAGATCCCTGCAGGCATCTTTTTGATGAGTCATGCGACCAAGGACGGTGTGAGGGGTATTACTCTATTTGTTGTACTCCTTTATCTCAAAATAATTGATATATTAGCTAACTTCAGTACTGCAAAATGATTATTATTTTGATTTCCAGATGTAACTTTATCTCTTTTAATACTTCCTATCTCTCTCTTTGTTTTTTATGCATACATTTTTTTATCTTTTCTTAATTCTCGTGCATATAGCTAAACACATCAGTTATTTTGAGAGAGGTGTGTGGTCACAATCTATACACATCAGTTATTTTGAGAGAGGTGTGTGATCACAATTTATACGTAGGTATTAGTCACATCTCATTTATTGCAAAGAAGAACATCTCTAATCATAGTACTATTGGTGCATGCATGTGGGGCGACCATGGGCATCTCACGATGAGTTGTCGTTGCTTATACTACATTATTAAGTAGTTTCATGATCTGTTTGAATTCACTGAGGATTTAAGAATCTAGATTTTAGAATTTGTAAGACCTTTAAATAGGATAATTTTTTTTAAGTTATCAAATCTAATATACAAATTTTAAGAATCTCATAATTTGGATATATCCAGCTAGAGGCAGATTTCATAATTTAATCGGTATCCAAACACCACCACCTAGATTTTATTTAGGATTCAGATTCTAAAATCTTAAGATAATAATCAGATTTTAAGAATCTAAACTGGATCTAAACAGGACCTAAATAACTGTACTAACACCATCAGTTAAAGTTTGGAGGGAATATATGATTGAAGACTATCATAGCTAATCAATGTACAGTTTTTTTTCCTTCTGTTGTTGTATGGAAGAATCATTTTAAAAAAATAGTTATGCATGTTAAGTAGCCTGCATTTTACAGACCTGACATTGTGTCTAAAATGTACTAGTAATCTGCCAATTCATTTTCTGTGGCAGTTCACGTGAGAAAGATAAACCAAACGGAATGCGCTAGTCTTAGATTTCATTGTTCCTTTTATTGGAAATCTGACCTGCTTGAAAATGATTTTGAATTGTGTTACAGAATCAAAATTGTACCTTTTGTTATCGTCTTACAATTTGTCATGGATACTGCTCTTATCTGGCACTCTTCCCAAATTTATTGACTAGTATCATTGTAGCTTTCAAATTTTGATTGCAAGAAACTTAACTTTAATTTATACATTGTTGTGCACCCTTTTCTTGTTTATATCCTCTACTTTTAGCTGTTCCTATAGATGTCCAAACGTGTCGTGCTAGCCCATGTGTCTGGGCACTGGCCCGCGGCACGACACGTCAAAGCGCTAATGGGTCGTGCCCGCCCGATAGCTCGGTAACAGAGGTGGCTCAGTTGGCTCAAGTAACTAATTTTAACGTAAAATGAAGCAAAATAAAAGGATGCAAGAAGGAGAATTGAACCCAAAACTCAAGAAAGCAAGAGAACAACCTTACAACCAAGCTACACACCCACATATGTATGATTATTAAATACCAAGCCGTCTATCGGGCCGCACCTTCGGCCCAGGCCCGACACACAGATATAGGCTGGGCCAGCACAGCCCGGAATTGGTTCGGGCCATGTCGTGCTTGGACCGGGCTAAAAAATTATGCTTCGTGCCCGCCTGTTTGACCCGACCCGTTTAGACATGTATAGCTATTCCATTTTTATTTCAGAGTCATTTTTACACATGTTACGCTCGTCTTATGATTTCTTACGCACCGCAGTTGTAATTCGCCTGGCTGTGGCGTTTTTTTCTCACCGAACATCCACCCAGCCCCCGCGCGTACCCACTCGCCTCCCCTAATCGAGCCCGCAGTCACTCATCATCGAGCAACCCTAGCGCCCTTCCTCGCTGCCGCCGCATGCCCGCTACCTGTTTTGGATCTCGCGCGGGCGCAGGAGGAGCGGCGCAAGATGGTGGAGGCACTTATCGCAGGCGCGCCCATGGTCATCTCCTCCGTTACCTTTGACACCGACCTCTATGGCGGCAGCGGGTCCGACCCCAACCGCTTCGCTGGCTACGACTCCTCCATCCGGCGTCCGAGGATGACGCGGCGGATGACGACGCGGACACGCCCATCCTCGCGCATCGCCGCCTCGCGTCCTACACAGACCACTCCATCGCCCCCGCCGATATCCCCGTGCGCCCGACGACGACAGGCTGGCCAAGAGGTCCCAGCGCATCATCGACCGTGAGGACGACTACCGCCGCCGCCTCAACTAGATCATCTCGCCGGAGCGCCATGACCCGTTTGTAGCAGGTGAGGCCACCCCTGACTCCTCTGTTCGGACTGCAGCTAGGGTTAGGTTTTTCCAGCGTGGCGGCGATGGCGGCGAGCAAGTGACGGAGAACTGGACGCTGCGCAAGGGAGCCCCCTCCTCCGTCTAGCAAGTGACTCGAGAAGGACGCTGCATCAGTGCATTCCTGAACTGCCTCACCGACCTGCATCATGTTACTAGAACTCCCATCAATCGTGTGCTTCTCCAGCTGAACAGGTCGTGTAGCTATTCACGGTGAGATTCACAATTCGCAAGCTGGGATCTCTATAGTGGTGTTGGTTGGTATTATGATTAACGGCAACAAGTGTTAGCAATTGATGTGACTAGCTGAATCGACTTGTTCTCTGCCATGAGATTGCTGCTCGCAAGGGACCAGCTGTTCGATGAAATGCGCCTGTGACCATGACGACATGGACAGAGGCTTCCAGCGAGTGGCATATGGCAGTGAAACATAGCTAAGGTACCCGTTTGTTTTTTCAATTCTACTGCATTCTCATGCTGGTTGTGGACAACTCAAAATTGGGTGTCTACGTTTATCCATTCGTATCTTAAATTAGAACAATTAGGAGTATGCCTTGCTTGGTACTAATGCGCCCGTTTGTTTTTTCAATTCTGTTGCATTCTCATGCTGGCTGTGGACAACTCAAAATTGGGTGTCTACGTTCTCTCGTATCTTAAATTAGAACAATTAGGAGCTTGTCTTGCTTTGTACTAATTGAAAATTAGTTCAATTATCTATGTATGAGAATACAAATGCTTTGATCCAGTGTTCTTGTGACATTTTCATGCTTCTGGATTTGATGACCAAATCTTGTATTGTTCTGATCTTGTAAATAGATTTTAGTTTTCCCTATTTGTTAAAATCAGAGGGAATAGTGCATTGGTGGATTGGCCAGACGCCCGTCATATGGTTCAGAAAAAAACAATGAACCCCATCCAATGTTCTCACTTCTTCTTCACCATTTTTTAATGAGAGCATTTGGATTGCACAAAGCATTGTTTCTTATTGGTGACGAGGTTAAATTGCCACTAATGTTTTGAGTAACTTCAGCATCTGGATTGCCTATGCATGGCAGTGGGGTTTATCAGCTGATTAGATATGCCTTTTCATAATGTAGGAGAGGAACATGGACGCAAAATTTATCAATCTTTTGATTCAGGATATATATTATTCTTCATCATGCAGCCAAATATTATTCCTCACCCGGCAAAATGTATCAATAGCTGTTGAAGCACCATCCAAACTCCATATAAATTTTAGACTGCTGATGGGGAGAGAACATGCTTCTCTTGAAATGTTTGGAGAATGGCGCTTAATGATCAAGGATGTCATGGAAATCCTGTGTGGATGGTTTTCAGTTTCTATTTTTCAAAGAAGCGATAAATGATGCATGGCCACTTCTTGAGAAGTGTAGCTTGCAGAGGAGGTGCTTTCAGTTCAGGAAATGACAGGTTAGACAGGGAAATCTCAACATTAAATAATGCCTCTTGATCAAATTAATTCTTCACTATTTTATTTATTCTATAATATTTGTTGTACTACTTAGAGTTTCTGTTTTTATTGATGTTACTGATCACACTTATTGATTTTATTGATGGTGTTCCTGCAGCCTAATCAAATTTTATTAGGAAAATATAAACAAACATGATTTGTGTACATCAATCCAATTAAAACAATAGAATTAAAGGTTTAATTCATAACTACATTTGCTGCTTCAGTTACTGACAAGTTAAATAGGAGGATGCGATGACCAATCCATTTTGGGGAAAGCTTGTGCTATCTTTTGCAGGTGTTTAAGAAACTTTTGTCAGCTATCATGTATGACAAAAGTAACAGGTACATAGTTATTACTACTTTTGCATTATTTATGATTTCAGATTTTGCACTCTGTATCATGGTAATTATCTTAGATTCAGTTTACAACCTTGAAATAATATGTGTTAGGACCCAGGAGTAAGACATGAGAGAGCTTGGCAGATGGGAAGGGGTCCAAATGTATTGGTTACTTTGTTAAGGTGAAAATGTGAACACTGTGAAAATGATCACATGTTTGAAAGCTAGGAGTTTAGAGATGATGATTCAAATGACAGCATATATGTATGAAATGGTGCACACTTGAATCTAGAATGGGTCTAGAGATGGTAATAATTGAAATGGCAGCATATATGTAGGATAATCCATGTATAGTAAGTTATTTATCTGTTCCTCCTCGATTTGTGTTCTTCGGTTTGGTGATTTCCCAGTGTCAAGCACACTGCTGTTTTGTGATCTGTTCTGAACAGAGCAAGCCCGTGATTGGTTATTCTTTCAGCAGCTTGTTTTGTGCCCATATTATTGTTTTATGCTCTATTCTAAACAGAACTTGAAGTGACCATCAAATTCTAATGACATGGCAACTTGAAACACATAACTTGATGGTCACTAAATCAAAATGAGAATCTGGGATGCTTCAGACCTGTGCATAAAGCAGTGAAGACATGTGATTCTCATTTTGATTTAGTGACCATCAAGTTCTGTGTTTTAGGTTGCCTTGTCATTAGTGCTTTATGCACAGGTCTGAAGAAATTGAGACTCCAGCAGAGAGAAGCTAACATCTCATTGGGCGGTAACGATGATCACATGGTGAAACAGCTGAAGAAAAGCGACGGGCAACAGCAACGGCATGACATCCAGATGGCCTTCATCATTCTTTGGTGGGATGAACAACAGTGGATTAATCAGTTAGTTTAAAATGAATTGTTCCTGCATAGTGTCAATCTCAATGACGTGTTGCTTCTTTGACCAGACTATTTATAGTTATAGGGATCATTGTGAAACCAGAAATAAGATGAGCTAGAAGAGACATAACCTCCTGTGATGTAACAAGGGTGCTAATTGCTGTTAGGGTATCATTGTGAACCTCCTTTGATTTAACTATAGCATTATTGCAAAAATTAAAAACTTTCTTGCTGCCTTGCTGTCAAGATGAGGTTACCAAATTGTTGTGGCAGCACTACAAGCTGAAAAGCGAAAAGAAGCTATTGACTCACTAAAATTTATAATTATAGTCTTTTGAAGAGATTAATTTATCATATTCTCGGTTTTGTCTCCTGTTAGAATTTTTAAGTGTCCAACCCTAGATGGTCACGTGTGGTGATCTTTCAACAATGGACAGACATTTAGTATAATGTCTTCTTTATGAGAAATTTACTAATATTCATAGTGCGAGTATATAGAAATCATGATTAATAACATGTAACTTTACTAAATGTTCATAATGCGAATATATAGCACGTGAGTGCCGCATGTGCACAATACTAGTCTACCTATAAAGACTAAACATCTCTTGTATATTCTTATTTAGAGTTAATCAATCACCTCTGAATCCATAGTCTATCTCAAAGAATTAAATTCACCAAAACCGTCCGATTTACTCGGGACCATCCATGCAACGTCAGGAGCGTTACAATATTACCTTGTCTTACGTTCTCTTACATTTTTCAGTACTAATTCGTCTGGCCGCGGCATTTTTTTTCACCGAGAAATATACCAGACCTCCCAGATTTTTCTCCACGAATCCAATCAACGCTACTCAATCGGCTTGCCAAAAATGACGAGCGAGGCGGTGAGGATCTGGCGTCGGCGGCGGCGGCTGTTGCTGCTGTGCGGGGCGGGCGCTGCGGCAGATGCGTGAGGGCTAGCCCGGCTGAGGAGAGGCGGCAGCAGCGACTGCCGCGTGGGGCGAGATGGGGCGACCCGGGTTGGGCGCGTCGAGAAGGACCTGGACGAGGTGCTCCAGTCCCACACCGTCTGCTCCAACGTCTCCAAGGGCGTCCTCGCCAAGTCCAAGGAACTCATCAAGGCGTTCGACACTGACGACCAGACCGAGATATGCATTGAGGTGCCGTGTTGTTAATCGATTCCTTCCCCCTCTCCCTCTAATCGATATCACCTGGTCCTAATTGGTTTGCGCTGTTTGATGTCGTGCCAGATTCTGGAGAAAGGGGAGCTCCATGTCTCTAGCAAGGAGAGGGAGATGCAGCTGTCCAGCCAGTTCAGCGATGCCCTCTCACCTCTGTCGTCCAGCTCGTCGGATGGCTTCCACTCCGACGACGATGACACGGGAAGAGGGCGCAATATCGGGGAGGAGGAGGAGCACGACGGGACGGGCGGCTGGAGGCGTTTTGCAGGTATGTTGTGTTCAGCTGGTCCCCTCAACGAGGACTCCAATCCCCAATCTGATTCGGATTTCTTCAGTGAGATTTAGGATAGATTATATACCCCATTAATGGCAAAGAGGTCTGGTCTTTCACATAATTCTTCTTCATCTGATCTCTCACCAGGTTACAGGCTTGCAGCTTTTGAGGATCCAGTTCAAGGATCAAAAATTAAAACAACATTTTTTCTATGCATCAACACGGTTCAAGCTTGCTGGCACGTGATGGTGACTTGGTGAGTAGTCCTCCTGTTTTTCAACTTGCAAGGCAATTGTGTTGTGCATGCCGCCATTGAAAATAACTCTTTATTATGAGGTGACCATTGATAATTCCCCTTCATAACCTGACATATTAAAGCATGAATGTAGGCTATAAAAAGAAGATCCACCATCGGAGACTTAGAAACTGTGAATGGCGAGATGTGATTGAGAGGTTTAAAAAAAAACTGAACAAGTAGAAGGGTAAACTCATGTCTGCTGCAGGACGTCTGATACTTATAAACTCAGTCCTCAACAATTTACCTGTGTTTATGATGTCCTTCTTTGAAATTCCAGAAGGTGTTCTTAAAAAATGAATACCATTCGATCCAAATTCTGTTGGGAAGGAGAAGGCCACAAGAAAAAGTACCACCTTGCAAAATGGGAAATTATGTGTCAACCCAAAGACCAAGGTGGACTAAGAATCACAGACCTTCGTGTCAAAAACATTTGTCTCCTGAGTAAGTGGCTTTTTAGGTTACTTAATGAGGAGGGCTTATGGCAAAGAGTTCTGAAAAATAAATACTACAAGGATAAACCTCGGACTCAAATCCAAACGAAATCTGATGACTCACATTTCTGGACCGGCCTTCTAAAGGTTAGAGATGAGTTCTTTAAGTGGGGTTCATTCCAGGTAAAGGATGGGAGTCAAGTTAGATTTTGGAGAAACACTTGGCTGGATAATACACCACAAAGTGAGCAATTTCCTAACCTCTATAATGTGGCTCGGTGGAAAAATACTCCGGTGCAAGAAGTTTTCCGAACCATTCCACTAAATCTTACTTTTCGAAGGCCAATTATAGATGTAAAACTGGTTGAATGGAATATCATGGTGAAGAAACTCCAAAATGTCGCACTTTTTGATGACATGGATGTTTTCAAATGGAACCTACACGAGAAAGGCACTTTCTCAGTCCAATCGAATGACAATGCCATGATTCTTGAACCAAAATCTAAACTTTGAAACCTTTGGAAGATTAAAATCCCCGTGAAAATCAAAATATTCTTATGGTATATTGGTAAAGGTGTCATCCTGACCAAGGACAATTTGGCAAAGAAGAACTGGAAAGGAAGTCAAAAATTTAGTTTTTGTAATGCTACAGAAACTATTCAACACTTATTTTTCCAATGCCACTTAGCCCAGAATGTGTGGCGCATTTTTTTGCCTAGCCACAGGCTTTCCTAAGCCTGTAACTATTAATCATATTGCTGGAGGGTGGATGGTGTCAAAGGGGGCTAGAGTGAAAAGACTGATCATGGTTGGAGTGGCAGCTTTACTATGGGCAATTTGGCTAAGCCGCAATGATATTGTTTTTAATAACAAAATAATGATCTCTTTGATACAGGTTATTTTCAGGGCTACACATTGGCTTCGCTATTGGAGGCTATTGCACAAGAACAATCACAGAGAGATCATGGTCCAAGCATGTCAGCAGATCGAGATGGTGGCCATGTCCATATTTGCGAGACATGGATGGCCGCTGCAGCATAGAATTAGTCTTTAGATTTGGTTTTATTCTGAGCGATATTCAGACTTTTGTTGCTTCATAATTCTGTAATAATTTTTACACTCTGGCTGTATGCATTTTTGCAAAAAGCCGGATTCTTATCCATTATCTAAAAAATTAAAAGATTCCCCTTCATCACCAGATCTCACCTACGGCTGGTCATCTAACTCCTGCTAGAAGCTCGATGTTGACGGCTTCTTCCGCAAATGGTTCATGTCAGTTCATCATCAAATTAACACGTGCCAAAAGGTAACATCCCTACTTGATCTATTACACTTTGCTTTCCTTGCAATGATACTAATTAAGATGTGGGTGCATACCTGTTGCGACAAATGTATTTGATTAACAGTTATTTTGAGTGCTTGACCTATACTACTTCTTGACCAGCGTAATGGAAGAAAAAGAGGAGATGGCAATGCCATGAGAGGAAGTTTTGATACTGGAACTAGATGAACCAGATGCTGGAACTGAAGGCAATACCGACTCCTTCTGGACCCACTCCAGCCACCTGAAAGCTTCCTCTTCTGGAGGGTGAGCAGGATCCCCACCCACTGGTATTGTTACTTATTAGATTGTCCATAAATGTTTTAAAAGAGGCCGAGACCAAGCATAAAGTATGTAATTATAAACTACATGCATGGACATATACAACCTTTAATTTTACATACGGTCAGATTTTACTTCAAAGTAGAGATTGTGAAATAATTTTGAATGGTACATATACAACCTTTATGTGCATTTGTTTAGCTTTCTTTTAGTCTGTAAGCCTGTTTATATCACTGGAGGTAAGTCATTTTTACTGCAGATTTTACTTTAAAGTAAGATTGTGAAGTAATTTTGAATGGAACATATACAACCTTTATGTGCATGTGTTTAGCTTTCTTTTAGTCAGTAAGCAGATTTTACGTTAAAGTAAGATTGTTAAAATAATTGAGTACAGAAACTTTTTCCTGCAGCATCGCAACATGATAGATTAGCTAATGGATTTTTAGGTCAAGCTCTAACTGATATGAGGCTCTTGTTTTACCAAATCATTCTGTTTCTAAGAATTGCTTTGAATTTGGATAAAACGATCAAATTATATTACATTGACATAATCTCCGGATGAGTCACATGCATTATTTTATCCATTCTTGCATGAATGATATGAGTTGTGTCTTGTGTATACGAATCAATACACATCGTGGGAGATTTGTAGTTGTGGGTTGATTTTATTGCTCATAAGATGAGTAATCATGTAACACACATAAAAATATTTCTATGATTTGAAAGGGTTTGCACGTTGTTTCGCATTCTCATTCTGTATGTTTTTTAATTACACTCATCATATTTTTCATTCTGCAAAGGTTGAGGCTAAAAATGATTCATCTGATAGCACGCCCAAGAAAGAATATAAATAAGCAAAAGATGAAGTTACTACTTGTCCTCTCAAGGAAGGTTAGTTTAATCCATATTCTGTTTTTTTTTTGCTTCTTCAAATGTTTTTTATTTTATTTTACATGACAACTGTTTCCAGATACAATAAAGGGATATGGGAAAATATAGTGGTTATTCATCAATAGATCTGTATCTGTTTATCTGTGTTTCTAAATCAGTTTCAGTAAATCATTAGGACTGGTATCCAATGTGCTTAAAACATGCATTTGATAGTTTAGACTACTATTATGAATATGGTATTTGATAACTTTACTTTTACCACTGAAGCTTAAAACAATTGTGTAAAAATGGTAATAAATGCCAAGTATATCATAAAGTTGTACCAGCATGGTTGGATGAACCTTATCTCAGCAGGTGAGCAATTTGCTGTGTGTATTCGATGAGTTGTTATCTTTTTTCTTGCTAGCTAGACTATTTTGCATGGGTATTTTGATGTCTCTTTATTATTACTAATGACACCTCGCAAAAGTACTTTGAATGATATGTGCACCAACTACTAAAAGCTGATGCAAAGAATTTGGTTGGTTATATGTCTTCAACTGGAAATACAACTCAATCATTTTTTTTTAAGCTGATCACCATTGACTCAGAATATTCTATTCGAAATTTTAAAAAAGTTATTAAAGTGATAGTGTGCTATAGCTACTCTACCGTTATTATTACCTATAGGTAAGTTCATGCTTTGCTGGTTGCTGGTTGACCATGAAATATTTTTGTTTATGTTTTTTGTTCAGGAATTGAGAAGTGGAGCAGGTGTGAGTGTGTGGATGATGACTCGATTTTGATTGACCAAAACTGTAAATGGTAGTGTTTTTCTATTGTTTTCAAGGGACTGTGGATGGTAGTTTGAGTAGGGGAACTTGGATTATGCTCAAATTATACTTGATTTATCGGCTATTTTCAAGAAGAGAGTCCTCTCTGTATAGGTTATTATAAAAGCAGTCATTGTTGATTAGCTAACGAATTGTTTGTGGGGACGAGCAATTTCAGTTGAAGCAAAGTAAATGACTAATATATTTCGATGTTGTTATTCCTCAATTTCTTCATTGCCAATTTTTATGGAATCATGCATGAACAGTCATTTACTTTGTATGAATTGTTGAAAGTTCTGCTGTAATTTTAATTTGCACATTGCTAAATACTTAAATGGATTTCCATGATGGAGTCCTCATCAATGTATCAAGCTGTGTTCACTGGTATTGTTGCCTTTCATCATTATCAATATTGTTTGTGAGATGAAATTTTGAGAAGATCAGACTTTGTAAAGTTATGCTAAAGCACTTATCTGGTTATATACACAATTTATATCCAAATTGTCCATTTTATGTGTACCAAGTTAGTTATTTTATTTGTTGGAAAATACAAAATTGTCTTTAAATATTTCATATTAATAAATTTTGAAGCGTGCTTGCGCACGTGCATGGTAACTTCATATGCATAAATATTTCAAATTCTTACAATTCAGTTGGTAGATTTTATTATTTTGGTTATGCAGTTGTATTAGTTAGTTTTAGGTATTGTGGTACCCCCCTATTCTAAATTATATGATATTTTGGTCTTCTTAAGTTTTCTTAAATTATATAACATCCTTGTATCCTAGTGCACTTTTACCTCTTCCAATACATCTTTATCGTTATCTTCCCTTCTGGTTTTCTGTGTACATATCATTTTCACATCTCCTTAATTCTTGTGCCCGAAAGTAAAATGTTATAAAATTTGGAATAGATGGAGTAGTACAATCACACGTGCATAATACTAGTTTTCTAAAGATATAGACCTACCTTTCCGAGTGCCTTTTGAAGAAAATTAATCAGGGATCAATGGTTCGATGTGCGTTGGAAGCCGGCTATCGTATTGCATAGGGATTTGAAAAAAATAAAAAGGTTTTGGAAGGTAGTACCTCGCATGTACTCCGTAGAACACATTTCACGGGATAGTACATGTGAAGTCATTATGTTTCGGGGGGGGGGGGGGGGGGGGGGGGGGGGGGGGGGGCAGCATCCAGCTCTAGTTTACTGTTTTGTTAGAGAATCTCATCAGCTCTTTGGATCTTCGCACTCGATCACTCTTTGATGGGATATCCTCAACACATGGACTTAATGCGTTGAAAAAAATGCCAATTGCCCTATGGCGTGTTAAGTAACACAAGGTTTGAAGGGGTTATAATTTGGGAAATGTGAACCAACTGAACAAAATCATCAACAAATTCCAGCTACCCAATCAATACAAAGTCAGCTCCAGCTCTAGTTTACTGTTTTGTTAGAGAATCTCATCAGCTCTTTGGATCTTCGCACTCGATCACTCTTTGATGGGATATCCTCAACACATGGACTTAATGCGTTGAAAAAAATGCCAATTGCCCTATGGCGTGTTAAGTAACACAAGGTTTGAAGGGGTTATAATTTGGGAAATGTGAACCAACTGAACAAAATCATCAACAAATTCCAGCTACCCAATCAATACAAAGTCAGCTGCGACATAGTTGGGTATATTAATTCAACAAATATTTTGCTGACGGAGTCTATTCTTTGATGTGCATCGCGTCGTGCAATTATCCTAGCCATGACTGAGTGCATAGTTCGACAAGACGACAAGCACTATACAAATGTTCCAAATGAGAGGTCTTCAACTTATATTATCTCTGTTCTCGGTTTTGTAATGAAATAATTACTTTACTCTTTTTTTAAGCACTGTGATATTATACTTTTAAAAGAACTGAACAGGTGCGGTAGACATGCAGTTCATAGGTGCGGTAGACTCAAATCTCCCGACCCTGATATGACAGATTTGGGCACCTCCGCGTATAAAATTCTTCATGTGACTCACGCTCCAAAATCGTATCTGGACGGCTGACAGACTACAAAGGCGACAATGTCCAAATAACTACTTTTGCCCACTATGCATGCACAACCTAGAAACACCCCATCATCTATTCATTGAGTGCCAATACACACAGCGCATCTGGAACCTGGTTGCTAAATGGATCAAAGCGCCACACCTGAAGCCTTCTCATTAGAGGAGCAAAGGGAACATAGCAGACTGGCTCATGGGATTGACTATAAGCACCCAAAGCGGCAATAATACAAAGGGTCAAAAATCAATAGTGCTACTAGTCAATTGGATGATATGGAAGGAACGAAACATGAGAATATTCCAGCACACTGAAAAGAATATGGATTGCCTCCTTACGTAAATACAAGATGAAGCAAAACTCTGGGTCTTGGCGGGTGCCAAAAACATAGAAAATTTAGGTGTTGTAAAATACCGTGAGTAGTCCATATGTTTTTTTCCTCAGCCTTGCCATCCAGTCTGGATGTGCTAGGAAAGTTGTAATTGCACAGCTTGCGCAAAAAACTCTATTTCTTCTTATTAATATATGCCGGACAATGTTTCGGGTCCTTCGAAAAAAGAACTGAACAACATCTATGTAAGACCATTTTTCTTTGAGACAGGTATCTATATATATTATGATGTAGCAATAGGCGGGTGCAATTTTGTCAACCGTCTAATTAATAAGACCTTTTCCAGCACGACATATACTTCGGTACGCATGAGTGCATGCACGACATATATATTATGATGTAGCCATAGGCGGGTGCATGCACATGACTTTCATGGGGATCTCGAAAGATCTATTGCACTAGTAGTAGTGCACATAAAAATAAGTCCAGTAGGATTATACTCTGAAAGGTTGATGTTATACTCTTTTTTTTTCAAAAACGAAATGGTTTTATATTACCATATTTTTGGTGAAGTTATTTATTTCATTTATTTTTATTAAGTCCTTATTTCTTTTCTTCACTTGAAAACAAGCTAGCTAACACCATCAAATTATCAGTTCGACTGGATTTCATCTTAATTTAGTTACGAGTATTAACAAGTACTATAAAGTTTTCCCCTGGAACTCACAATTATGTATTTATTATCCTAAATTTTAGAAATCATGGCTTGTCAAGTCTACAATCCAATATTTTTCTTAAATGTATGACTATGTACAACAAAAGACAATTTGAATCGTGACTAACAACTTAAAGCTGTATAAAGAGACTTGTGTAGTCATGATACAACAGTGAGAAAATATTGAGCAAGTCTATTGTAAATGGCCTCATATAATTTTCCTAGAAATTTCTATACCCCCAAACTTGCGATGGTCGATGGAAATATGAAACTATCACATATTGCTATACAATGTCTATCACAATAAATATTGCATATTTACTATTATTAATATTTGGCCAACGAAAATACTCGACGTTCACTCTTAAGGCAACTAAAATCATCACATTCATCAAAAAAATTTCAAACTATAATTTTAGCCGCTGTTGTTATTAAGGATGGTCTGTTTGGTGTGGAGAATATGGAACTACTTTTAACTTTAATTTGGTGAATCATGATATAATCTCTACCAAACACCTCAGATTCAAAATAGCTTAAGTACGTCCAAAAGCACTCATAAGTTGTTTCCACTTTTGTACTACAAGCCATAAGCTGAAAATTGGCACTGAGAACTGTTTTGCTAAATGGTTTGGCAGATATGTAAGCTGGGATAAGTCAAAATAAGGCAGAAAAAAATGTTTCCGTGTATAAGCCAAAGCTAAAATTGGTTTTTGCATAATTCAAAGCACTACCAAAGTAGACCCTAGAATTGACAATATTTTTACAAGTCAAGAAGCCAACGATAGGCTGTTCGGTGGCTCTAGGAACTATAATTAAGTACCTCCGAGCAATGCATGGCCTGTCAGACTCTCAGTCTCAGGTCCCCTTTCTCCAAAGCAGATACAGCCACAAGCAACCTCCCCACTCCACTCATGGCGTACCATCACCGAAAACACTTCGTCGACCCCAATCATCTCCTCACCGAGACCGAATACAACGAGGAGTCCACCCACACATGCGACATCTGCCTCCTCGAGCTCGCCGGCCACGCCGGCTACAGCTGCACCGACTGCGGCATCCACATCCACAAGGCGTGCGCCGATCAGTTCGAGAAGTTCATCACCTTCTTCGCGGATCGGCACCGCATGAAGCTCGTCCGCACCCCTCCGGGTAGCTTCATGACGCACGTTTGCGACCTGTGCAAGGAGAAGTGCCCTCCGGCAAGCTTCGTGTACCGCTGCGACGAGTGCAACTTCGACCTGCACCCTCTTTGCTCGCTGCTCCCGGAGACGGTCGAGAGCCCTATCCACCCGGGGCATCGCCTCCACATGATCACTTCCCCGTCTGTGAGCTGCTCGGCCTGCCACGAACCTTTACCCTTGTGGCACTACGTCTGCTCTTGCTCCGTCAACTTCAAGCTGCACATCGCGTGCGCCATGGATATGGACGAGCCCACCGCCGGCGCCGAGGACCACCACGGCGGAAACTACGGAGCTGCCGACCAGCAGCGCGGCTTCGGCCCTGCCCAACACCAAGGCAGAGCTGTCGACCAGCATGGGCGTGGCTTCGGCCTTGCTGGTCAGGGCGGCTACTACGGCAACCCCGTTATGTTCCAAGGCTATAGCCCTTTCGTCCAGCAGGGCTGCTTCATCCCAAACCTCAACTTCCCGGGAGGGCACGGTCCTGCTCCTGGTTTTCCGGGTTTCGTTCCGTACATCCCGGGCATGTATACTCCTCATCCCGTCCCGGGTATGTATGCTCCGCCCGTCCCGGCGGGCATCTATGGCCATCCCATCCAGGGATACGGTCACGGTCCTGCTGGCATCCCCGGTCAGAACGCTGCTGCTGTCGCCAAACCGAGTCGCTGTTCTGCCATAGTCAAGTTCCTTCTCAAGCAAAGCTTCAATGTCGCCCTCACCGTAGCAACCGGCGGCTTAGTGGGATCGCCGATGGTCGACCTTCTATCTACGGCCTTGAACAACTGATGATCCCACCATGCATGGACTGCTCGAATGTGCGTCCAGCAGATGCTCAGTAACAATGGATGCACATCGCGTGTTCCATTGGACGAGCCGTTGCTTGGATCCATGCGTTAGCCACTAGCCTATGCTGCGCGGTGCGTGGAGCGTCTCTGTAACTACTTCTTGTGTTTTGTCATTCCTGTTGGTTTTCTCATGTATGGAATATGGATACGTGTGGCCGTCGGTGTCATGTCGCGAGGATACACAGTAGTGCTGGATATCGGGCCAGTCTATGATTGTTGTGTGCAAACACACACCTCTTTTCTTTTTTGGCCCCTAATTTGTATCTTTGGTGTTAACGCTCATATGTTCGAAACTCTGATCGTACTGTGGCTTGTGCGTTTTTGTGCATTGTAATTTTCCCATCCATTCTGCCCCGCTCCTTGTGTTGCACTTTCGTGTCTAAGACAAGTTGCTGAGATTGGCAGGCCTGCTAAATTAGGGATTTTGTCTCATTTAAATCTTCGACAAGTGTGTTGCACCACTGCGTTAAACCTATATTGAACTGCTTTTTTAGATAATGTTAGGAAGTGCTAGGAACCTCATTTATACTTCAACATCCGAATCATACAAAGACCGAAGGTGAAATCACTTTTTAGATGAACCGAGAAAAAGTGTGTCCAGTGTGTCCGGAGATCCCCAAATCTCACAACACGCTTACACTACTACAAAAACAATTTTTAGCAACAAAGAAGATATTGGAATTTGTGGCGGATATTTTATCGCCGGTTGAAAAACTAAGCCCGAGGGGAGGGGGCGGGGGGGGGGGGGGTGTTCCATCACTTAGTGGCGGACACCTCATCTCCCGCCACTAAGTGGGGCAGTGCAGATTAGTGGCGGACCACAAACATGGCCCGCCACTAACATCTACCACCACCTATAAAAGGACGGGTGCTTGGGAACACAAACTCTATCCGCTCCTCTTCTTCTGCCCCTCCTCGTCCACTGTCACTTT
Source organism: Eleusine indica (assembly GCA_030378355.1). Lineage (NCBI taxonomy): Eukaryota > Viridiplantae > Streptophyta > Magnoliopsida > Poales > Poaceae > Eleusine > Eleusine indica. The sequence goes on from CM059500.1 coordinate 44,706,718, forward strand.
CGCCTTCCACCTTTTGCTCCTCCTTCCACCGCTACCATGACCCGCCCGCGTCACCTCGTCGGCCAGTTGCGCCATTTTTGGGCGCAACACCGCCGCTGCCTCCACCGAGTCGTGCCCTAGCACATGCTATCGACTGAAGAGGCCCGCACGAAGAAGCGGAAGGACAAACATTTTCCCTTTGTCGGGTGCCGACCATCGAGGCGCCACGACGGCCACCACGGCTCCAACGACCGTGGAGGCGCCGATGTTTTGCCGCCTCTACCTGCTCAGATCCGCCGCCCCACTCTGCAGCATATCTGAGGGAGGGGATGGTGGCCGTCGTAGGGTCACAATGATCGGGGTCGCCAAGCCCACCGCTGACATCGCTGAGATGGTGGCCGCCATGATAACAATGGACCTCAACGTTGTTCGCATCGTGTCGCATGCGCTCGACGACATCTAGGACGACTCTGAGTAGGTGGGGGCCACACTCCTCCTCACAGGCATGCCGGCATAGAGGTGTATGTGGTGACTACAGAGGCATGGGAGGTGACGGCGATGACGACCATCGCTGGGATGGTGGTAGCGACTTATGCCATGGTGGCCTAGGATTAGGGTTTGGAAGTGGGGCCCAACACTTTGGTGTGGACCCCATGTTTTTTTTTTGGGATCGGCTGATGGTGCTTGTCAGTTAGGGGCAGAGATGTAGCCCGTCATGACAAATGTTAAAATCAGTAACGATTATTTGTGGCTGATTCCGTGTCAACAACAAAGGCCTCTTATGGCCCGTTACTGAAAATGATTATTATAACAGTGTTATTCCTGGACTCAAAGGGTATAACTCTAGAGCCGAATTAAGTTTATGAGATCTTTTACCGTGTTTGCGAGGTACCTCCAGGTATCAAAGGGCACTATGATGTAGACAGTTGATTAAGGGAGGGATAAGCTACAAAATAAAAATTATCATGACCGGTAGCATGTGGGTAATAATATGTTAATTAAGAATTTTTTTATTAATATCATGATTTAGCTATCACCGTGATTCTCTTCTTTTATCCTCTCTCTCTCTCTCTATCTTCGTGATGACTTAAGCGTCATGAAGGATTGAGTAGCAATCCATTTATGATGGATGTTTAATCGTGAAGACTTGTTTTTTTTTTATGAAAGACCAATTGCGAAGACTTGTGATCTAGTAACAATGCCAGAAAGGCATAGAAAAGCCCCGATGACACAATTGAAAATAGTCACTCGCACATCTTGTTTACAATTTCTTGATTTACTCAATTTCTTCTAAGATTACTTAGTTAATAAACTACTCTTAGGCCTGAATTGATATACTGTCCTTCATGATTACATAGTGTGGAGAGGTCACAGAGGGGTCCTGGTGCATGGATGATTCTATCATGCTATATATTTGAAAGCTACCATATAAATTTCTCATTTATCATCTAAGTAATTGAAATGATAAATGAGTGAGGTTCACTCTTTTTAATAATTATCATATAAGTTTTCAATGTAAATTCCAACAGTCCTGATGATTTTTTTTTGTTGGATATATAGTCATGAATCACAAGGTGTGACAAAATCTAATAATTTTTTGAAAAACATGTAAATTATGGTCAGTGCCTTGAGTACAAATCGGAATAAATCCATGTACATTCTCACGTACAACAACCAACAACCATGCTAACATGCATCACCGCATCTCATTCGGCTCAAGGAAAATAATCTTAATCAAGTAAACATTAGCAAAACTATGTAAAAGGGAATCACTGATTCAAAACTTTTCTAGTAAATCATTCAAAATTATTTCTGAAGAACAATCTCGCGCTGCGCCCCGTGGCCTTGAGCGAATATTCTTGGCTCAGGAAAAAAAAGTTCATAACTGAGTAAATCTTAACAAATAGTTAGGCGATAATCATACACCGTAGTAGACAACCTTTCAAATTAATTCAGTGGACAAAATTACTTTCTTATCCTTGATACTTAAGTACCTCCACCAATATTGAAGTACCTTTTGGTCGGTACCTTTAATCATAAACCATTAGATCGAGGCCACGGACAGTCCATATTTATTGCAAATACCATAAAAGATCTCTAAGTTTATATGTATCAGCCAAAAGACAAAATGTCCCATAAAAACTAGGTGAATTTGATAACTGTGCTCAGAAGAATTTGAACTCGAGATCCCTTGTTTTGATACCATATAGGGGTACTCAAGCATGCATTTGTCCACTGCTCATCCACCTCTGACCACCGTTCCAACACCTCTGGCTCTCACCAGTCACTCCCGATGTTAGCCTACGCCTTGGGCTGCTGCATGCCTGCATGTCACCAAATACTCTTTTGTTTCAAATTCAGAAATGCATACACATTTTCATTTCCATCTAGCTTAGGAGGTGATTAGCTTCAGCTCTAGTTGTTGGCTATCTAAGAATATTGCATCAGTTGCCGCCGGTACCACTTTGAGCCTCATCATCACCTTCCGTTTCTACCTAAGATAAGTACTACTTAATATTATACTCCAATTAATCGAACATTGGGCGTTGACAAAAATGCCACTTGCACTATAGTATGCCTTAAAAGAAGTAACAATGTTAGTTTCAGTTTGAGGAATCTGAGTCAGTTGAACAAAATTAATCCTCAACACAACTCAGCTAGCTGCTCAATAATAATGCAGTCAGTTGCACGGCTATTGATTGTACAAAATCCACCAATTAATGTTTGGGTGGACATGGCCATCCATATTCTGATTCATAACTATTCATCAAACACTTTAATTAGAAATAGCGTAGCCCATTGACAAAGTAGTGTTTGCTAGCTTATTGACTTCTGGATGGCTCACCTCAAGAGACATGGCATTGCACTATTCAAATGATCAACTGATAATGAACTACTAGTTGAAGAATTATAATATTTGAAGCATTAGAGTAACTTCTAAATCATAAACTATCACATTAGAGTAAATCATATGGATAAGTACGATGAAAATAAGGGAGAAGAAAACAACTTTAAAGCAAAATAGAAGTCACCATAGATTAACATGCATACTAACTAATAAACCATCCTGATTAGTACTCATCCATATGGTTAAATCTTCCTAAAAAGTTGTTTTATTTTAATGTTCTTTGATTAGAATTTTTTTCCTTCAGTATTTAAGAGTGGAATTCCACGGACAAGCAAGAATGGTAAAGAGCACACAATACAACAATGCATGTTCAACAGTAATTTACGTACGTAGCAAAGGCAGGGTGGTACGCAGTAGATATTATTTTGTAGCATGTATATTGTCTAGTTTCATATGTGTGGATACAGATGGTACCAGTTTCAAATGTGTATAGTTGGCACCTAAATATAGTAATCATTGGGGCGACGACCAAGTCTATATATAGTCTAAGGTTTACTGAGACAATAAAGTTCTATAGATCAAAATAACATTCAATAATATGCAATGTCAAAACAAATATATATATGTCTTACTGGTACAACAACCAATACATATATTTCACTCGATAAGTATTTCTGACAAGAAGAGATATCAATGCACGAGTTTACATTTTTTTAGGGAACTACGGTGGGGGAGCTCCCCACCTGAATTAACTCAATTGCAAAATTGTTTTACAATTTGCCGCGCGCGGCATCGATCGAGAGAAGCGAGAAAGGAGTAACAGAGCCCCCACTACTATCTGATTACACACATATTGGGTGCACCAATCCTCTAGTTGGTGGGCCTGAATCATTGGGGGAGCACGGACTGTCCAGAGGCGGAGATGTTCCTGGAGAAGTGCCGCTGTGGTCTGCAGGGACATGATTATGCCATCGAAAACCTGATTGTTCCGCCGTTTTCAGACCACCCGAAGCAAGGTTAGCAAAATGGTATTTCTCAGGTACGGGTGCCACGTCGAGAACATAACCCTCACTGAATTGCACACATCATCCACCACGACGAAGGTGCCCGTGGTATGTAGCAATGCCGACCAAGAAGCCGTGTTCGAGGGGCAAGCCGCGAACAGATGGACGATCGTCTCGGCCACGCAAGGGCAGAAGGGGCAGTGTGGCGTGGACACCGCCTCACGAGCATGGAGGAAAGCTCGCGTCCTCGTGTTTCCGACTCTGAGGATCCAGAAGAAGATTTGCACCTTGTGTGAGACGAAGTTGGACCAATTGTACTCTTGCCCAGTGGCGGAGGACAAGAATAAGTTAAGGTGTGGCGAATGCTGGATACTGGCTCAGAAATTAGAGCCTGGTAGTAGAAAAATGAGAAGTGTCATTGAGGAACATAATGGTTGAACCAAAATCAAGGTATGGCGCCTGCCCTCCCTTGCCATATTGGTCCTCCGCCACTGCTCTTGCCACTGCATATCCTGCCCCGGGTGCAGATCATAGTTTACAAAAATGGGAGAGGTACTAAAGCCTTTTATATCTGTATAGTTTGAAGGGTACTCAACAAAGTCTTTGTCGAGTGCCCGAAAGAAAACACTCGATAAAAATATCTTTGCCGAGACTGCCGCGTGCGCGTTGCCGAGTGTTAAGTTTTACCGAGTCGGCAAAGAACTGGCTTTTGGTAGTGAGGGTTCATAATCATATTATAATTTGGACTTAGGAACGAATGGGATCCAGTAGTTGTGAGAATGTGTAAATGCTAAATGGTCGCAGTCGCATTCCTATATACGCTAGCTCCTCCTGCTTCCTCCAACTAGAAAAAAAAGGAATACAACCAAAACTAAAGGCCCCAAACCAGCAAACATTCGGAAGAAGAGACAGGAGACATACATGGCGTCTACTCGGATGCACTGCGCCGACCCACACCCGCTCGTGAGGTCGCAGTACAGCAGCACGGCCAGCCACGTCTGCGACCTCTGCAGATCCAGGCTCGCCGGCCTCATCGGCTACCGGTGCGACGCCTGCAACTTCGACGCGCACGAGGCCTGCGCCGACTACTTCAAGAAGAGCATCACCTTCTTCGCGCACCCGTGGCACGCCCTCGGGCTGAGCCGCATCCCCATCAGCAGCACCGGGTTGAGCTGGACGTGCGACCTGTGCCGGGAGGACTGCGGCCCGGGGAGCTTTGTCTACTGCTGCGCCCAGTGCGGCTTCGTCGTGCACCCTCTCTGCACCTTGCTCCCTCAGGTGATCCACAGCTCTCTCCACATACAGCATTACCTTCACATGGTTCCTGCCACGGGGAACTGCAGCGGCTGCCGTGAAGCGCTACCTGTCTGGCACTACCGATGCGGCCTGTGTGCGTTCAATCTACACATCGCATGCGTCAGCGGCAGCGGTGGAGGTGGCGGCGGCGGCGGCAGCGGAGGAGGAGGAGGTGGTGGCAGCGGCGTAGTAGGCGGATCAAACCTCGGCAATCGCGTTGCCAAGTATCTTCTCAAGCAGAGCTTCAAACTGGCGATCGATGCAGCGACCGGCGGCATGGCATCAGCAGTTATGGGCGTCCTCCCAGCTGACTCTGATGATTACTCATGAGTCATGACCATGTCCAGGGTCCAGGGAACGTCGTCGTAGCCGAATTTTGCTGTCCGGCACCATGCTATACCTATACACTACACTATGATGTGCATATGCGTATTCCACTATCCTTGATTTTCAGAATAATAAGCACATTCTTGGATCGACGGTGCCAAAATGCTTGCTTCATAGACCATCTATCAGTAAGATCTCGTGTTTCAGTTTTCATGTTGGATTTTTATCATGGATTAATGTTATGAGTTTTGGGTTATTATGTCACCCCTATCGAGGCTTCAACTAGATCAACGATGCCGAATTGAGATTACTATCCTCTTCGAGTGGATGTTGCGTCCTAGTAATACATAAATATGATGCAACTTGCTTCGAAAATGATTCTATTTTCTTCGATTGTCATGCACGAAACAATTATCACAATTGACAACTTTACAAAGAAGAGGTCAGAACAGGAAGTCAACAACCCATTTTGTCAGCTCTGCCAAAGCAAATCATGAGGCAGTGGTCGACCCACTCTGTTTATTTGCACCCCTGAGGCCCACGAAGCTCCAGCACATATGAATCGTGGCCCAGCCCACTGCCCATTCACATAACGAGATTCAGTACTACTAGTCCTGGCCAAACGGGCCGCATGGCACGGCCCGGCCCAAATTCGAAAAGGCCCGACACATTATATTTTGGGCCGGCACGACACGACATTGGTTTTGGGCCGGACCGTGCCGCCCGTCGTGCCGCACGGTCGGCCCACAGCACAGCACGAATTACATGGGCCGTGCCGAGCCAGCCTGTTATGCCCGATAAGCCCAGTAGCCCGATAACACTAAAATGGGAAAAAAGAGATGAAAATAGAGGTGGGGTGGGAGTCAAACCCCGGTCTCTATACTGAGAGTGAAGTGGCTTAACACCAGACCACTTTAATTTTATTGAATGCATATAAAATATCTGTTCTTTTTAATATTAAACCGTGCCTAACTGGGCTGAATCCGTGTTTTACTGGATCGCCTCTAAACGGGCCGTGCCCGTGCCGTCCGCCGGGGCGAGGCCACGGCCTTAGCACGGCACGAAGGCGCGTGCCAGGCCGGCCCGGGCATGAATTGAGGCGTGCCGTGCCGGACCTGTACCGGGCCAAATTTTACGGGCCTCGGGCCGGCATGGCAAGCACGGCCCAGTTGGCCAGTACTAAGTACTACTGTGCGGAGAAAAAGAAACACGGGCGTGGAGAGATCACAGTGCTACTTGTGACGCACAGCCAGGCAGGAGATGAAAAAACTGTGTTTCTTTACAAAATTGCGTTAATAATTGTCCGCTTGGTGTGCCACTTGTTAAGACTTGAGATCAGCCGGTGTTGGTTTGTTCAGTGCCGTGGTGAGGCATATTGAGTTTTCGATCGAGCCTGTTCGCGGTTTTTAACTGTTTTGTGAACCATAATCAGGATAGCAGTAGAGGGCTACCGGAGATTTCAATGCTCCCACCGAGGCTCCCTCCAAACTAAAGTTCACTATGACGACTCTGATTAGCTGAAGGCTCCGAACTGGGACTTGGGAGTATGTAAAAGATGATAAATAGGAAAAGTCTTTTCTCTAAATAGAGTACAAATATTTTACATAAATTATATTTGAGTTAAGTTACAATCCGGTGTCTTAAAATAAAAGTGTGAAAGTGATACTTAAAAAACATGATGTAGTTCACGAATACAGAATATAAAAGATACATTTGTCACTCTCAATGATGAGCATGGAAGTCCCGACATGTGTCATACCCCTGACACCGTACCGGCAAGCAGCACACTACTTCTCCCACAGGTTGCAAAGCTTCCACTCAATGTCTATATGTTCCTCCACTACTACAAAAAGACCTATTGTGGCGGGCTAAAAGGCACTGTAGCAGCGGGTTGGCTGAACCGCTGTTAGGCCCGTGCAGCTAAAAGTCACGCATTGTGGTGGTGGTGACCAGTCGACATCATAAACCACCGCTAGAACAAGATTAGTAGCGGCGGGTGAAGATGTCACCTGTCGCTACCACTAAATCCGAAAAACAAAAAAAAAAACCCAGCATCCGAGCCTGCCAGATCCAGTTCCATCTACCTTGGCCTAAGGCCCGTGTCACTAGATCTGGAGGGAGGACGCCGGCGAAGATGACGAAACCCGCACGCCCGTGGAAGAGGGAGGAGGGTGGCTCGACGTTCTCGCACGAGGGAGGCGTCCGGTGGCCGGAGCTGGCAGATCTCGAGGGAGGCGGCGACTCGGCGTCCTCACACGCGAGGAGGAGGCCACTCGCATGGCCGGCGTTGCTCGTGGTCCTTGCACCGCCGCCGCTCGCGCGCGAGGTAGACGGATCCGCCATTGCCCGCCCTCGAGGTGGGCGGATTCACCGCAGCCCGCCCTCGAGGTGGACAGATTCGTTGTAGCCCGCGTGCTGCCAGCCCGACTACGGGACGAGGAGGAGTGGGTGGCGCAGGGAAAAAGGAGAGAGAGGAGGGGGCAGCACAAGGAGAGACGAGGGGGAGGGGTGGTGGGGCGGCACGGGAGTCAGGGAGAGGGGAGGATGAGGCGGCGAGTTAGGGTTACAACCAGATTTTATAGGTCTTATTTCGGCCAAAGTGGCCAAAGAAAATAAGAATTGGGTCTCATATTTTTAACGGTGATCCATATTATCAACTGCCACAATGTGATCTGCCGCTAAAAATAGAGATGATTTTTAGAGGCGGTTGACAATATGACTCGCCTCAGTTGGCTATGTGAGCCGTCGTTAAAAATTGTTTAACCACTATAACGGCGGGTTTTTTATATCCACATCTAGAACATTTAGGTGCCGCCGCTAAAGGGTGTTTTTATGGTAGTGCTCGATGCCCCATCAGAAGCCCTAGGTACTCACCATTCCATCCAGCCCCACTGCCCATTCACATGACGAGATTCAGTACTACTGTGCGGATAGAAACAGATAGGAGTGCAAAGATCAAAATGCTGATGAACTAAAGACTGGATGACCTCGTTATTGGTTTTCGTTTGACCGTCCTCCCCACTCCCGAGTCCTCTTGAGTTGAGATTGGCAAAGGACAAGTCAACATGTCGACGTGCATGTTTGAAAGAAATGAAATGCAAGAAATGAGTACTACAAACAAATGGAGTAATACCGCTCATCACACAGGTCACGATTTTGCGTACTGTATGTTTCATTAGTTCATTCGGTGGTGAAGGTTTGTGCCATACAATACAAAGAACAAGGTAACAAGGTTTCCACTTGCATGCCTTCACTCAAGATAGGAAAGTACGTACCACTTGCCTATGGCAAATTAAGTGCGTGTGCTTGGTTTGTTGACCGTCAGCTTTCTTCATAACTTCGGTGACAAGAACATGCCTGTCAGCGGTCAGCTATGAGGCTTAATCGCATCACTGTTCTGTGTGTTTCGCGTAGTGTTCGTTGGGTCCTGGCTCGATGTAGAAATGGATGTATCATCGTCGTGTTGAGCTTATCCTAGCCGCTCCGGGCCGTGGCGCACGAGACTAGGTGAATAATCACAACGCCGCGGAACGCTACAACCATGAGCGTGCAGAGCGACGACCAGCATATGGTTGCGCGCTCTAAGCACGCGGCAGTAGGCATCACCAATCACATGCCATATTAATCCGATTGTGATTGCGCTAGTGCCGCCGTGCCAAGTCGTTCCGGTGTGGCGACTTAAACTACAGACTTGCTGGAACCTGGAATGCAATAAGATGAGAAGGGGTCTCTACATCGGCGTGGCTTCGTTGACTAGACGCCATGTCTTACTGGGTCAAACAAGTTTGTGTTGCTGTGGCATATTTTTTTTTTCTGCTAAATGAACCCAGGATGAAGCATATATTATTCTAATATAGTACAAAATAACGGGCAAACTTGCACCAGGTGGGCAACAAAATTTACCAACGCCAAACATTTATTTATTTATTTATTAGAGTGATGGAGGGATTACATGTGGGAAGATATGACATGATATTCGATATGAGATTAATATAAGAAGTAGCTAAAACCATTACGAACTATCGGTACCCATTAGCACTTTTAAGTGTCAACAGATAGTGATTAGAGCAAACTAGCGATGTCTACAAAGCCACAAGGGGAAGTGCGACTCAGTCATAAAGGAGGGTATTTTCATCAAACGAAAAAGCAAAGGGGCCATAGTGCCAATTTATATGATAGCACTACTATATATAGCTCCTCTATCATCCAGACTTCAATTACACTCAAAAGCTACCATTTTAGATATGTCTTTAGACATGCACATAGCATCTGATCAGAGAAGGCATTTTGCTGACAGACATGTGCTTCTCAAGACGTCGTACAACAACACGTCTACCCACACATGTGACATCTGTAGATCCAGACTCGCTGGCCTTGTGAGCTACCACTGCAACGCCTGCGACTTCAACATTCACGAGGCTTGTGCCAACTACTTCAAGCAAACAATTGACTTCTTCGCCCACCCCAGGCATGCCCTCACGCTAAGCCGCATGCCCGATTCCTGTGTTGGATTGGTGTGTAGTCTTTGTCAGGAGCAGTGTCACATAGGAAGTTTCATGTACCGCTGCATAGAGTGTGAGTTCAATGCCCACCCTCTTTGCACATTGCTTCCACATAAGATACGCAGCCCTCTCCATCAAGACCATGATCTTCACATGGTCCCCAAATCAGCAGGGAAGCATTGCTCGGCCTGCCATGAAAGTTTACCACTGTGGAACTATTGTTGTGACTTTTGTCAATTTACACTACATATTGCATGTGTCTCTGGCACTGCAAGCAGCAATGAGGGCCAGCAGAGGCAGATCCAATGTGGGGCAAGGGACACTAAAGGGTCGTATAGTTCAGTGGGAACATCTGCCCGACCAAATCGCAGGTCATCTACTTGTTGGGATGCCCACTCTCCCACACCCACACAATGCTCACAACAGTTGATTTCTATGTCAATACGCAGAAACAATGCACCCACACTAGAGAGGGTTAGTAGAAGAGCAGATGACACATGCCCCCAAACTTTAGGAAAGAGCTGCCAATCCCTTTTATTCCCGTCATCATTTTTTTCAAGAGAAGAAAAAGAAGATGGAGGGGGAGGAGAAGGATATAAGGAAGAAGAAGATTATGGAGAAGGAGAAGAAGATGATGGAGGAGGAGAAGATTATGCAGAATGCGGAGGAGGACAAGATGGTGAACAAGGAGTAGCAACAAAAGAAGAAGAAGGGGGCACAGAAGGTGAGCAAGGAGGAAGAGGGGGAGAGGAAGAAACTGACAGGGGAGAAGGAGGAGAAGAAGAAAATGAAGAATGCCGAGAGTGGGGTGGAAGAGAAAATGGTGAACTAGTTGGAGGAAGAGAAGAAGGAGAAGAAAATGTAGGAGGATGTGGAAAATGGGAAGGAAAAATCAAAGAACAAGAGGGAGATGGAGTTGATGAGGAGGAATCCCTACACACTTGTTCTAATTTGGATCCTGACAACAAGGACAACAACAATGACATGGCCAATAGTAATCAAAGCCGAGGTAAAATGGTTGCCAAGTTTCTTCTTAAGACAACCTGTCGATTCGCAATTGATGCAGCAACTTGTGGCTTGGCATCACCGGTGCTTGATATCTTGGAAGCGGCAGAAGAACCCTTACGAATTGCTTTTGATCAATGCACTGGCACTAAGGTCAACAAAAATTGCATAGAAAAAAAAAATGAGAATAATAATAAGAACCAAGGTACAACCGTCATCAAGCTTATAGTCAAGACAACTGCTCGTGTTGCAATTAATGTAGCAACAGGTGGCTTGGCAGCACCAGTGATTGATATCTTGGAAAATGCCGTCTTTTGATTAATTATGTACCATGCATGTTGTTTAATTTTATTTTGGAGCCAGAGTAATCTTTTTTTAGTAAGTACATGAGTTCTGCTCATATCTTGTTGCCAACCTTGTGTGTGCCTTGCAATGTTTGTACCATCTAATACAATTTAGTGTTCGGGTTGTTATGGTATATTTTTTGCAACCATCGAATAGGCTTCTCCAGTCAGTTATAACTTATGACATTCAATTTTTCTTGGGTTAAATAATTTTTTAAAGAACTAAAAACATAATATAAACAATGTAAAATGAAACCTAATTTACCAAAGATATTTTGGTTTTGTATTTTTTAGTTTTTGGTTATTAACCTAAATTCTTAAAATGACCCTGTTTCAAGGAAAATTGTAGGATATAAATGATACATAAAACAGAGATGATATTATTATATTATAGTAAGTTTAAAATCTTGCATTACCAAAATTGAATGATAAAAAGTTGATTATGACAATCACCTTTTTTTTGAATCTATAACAATCTCTCTTGAGTACAATATAAAATCTAGTATTTAATAACCATACAACAAAGGCAGAATTTTTTTTGAGTAAAAAGGCACAGAAAATTATATATGACATTTTAGTTTAATTGGTTATTGTCTTTTTTGAATACTGAAAAATGATCCATCGATTTACCTGACCTATTTTTAAAAATAAAAATAATTAGGTTAACCAAGTAAGGTATAAGTCTCTACTCCTTAATCATTTAGGTGAATCCGGCTACCCTATAGTTTGGTGTTGACTTTTTAGCATTGACTTTCACTAGAATACAGTTTTGGTTCCACATCTGAATAGAAATGAAAAAAAAAATGATAGAGTTCGCTTCTCCTCTATCCGAATTCAATTACTATACGACTCAACCCTTCCACGTTAGACAATGGAACACAAAGACAAATATAGGTAGCCCTGGACGCCAAGCCAGCATGGCTCAGCTCGTCTCTGCTCGGTCCAGCTTGATAGAGAACTGGCCCGGCTCGGCTTGACATTTAGACGAGCTGAAATACTGGTTCTCTATCCCTGAACTGAGTTGAGGGGAAGGACACAGGAACAAGAAAGGCATCAGTTCGATATGCTAGAAATTTCTTTCTAAGAGTAAGTATAACAGTATAGTTTTATAGGCCGTCTCATGCATGACACATCATCTTGAGTCTTTTTGAGACTATATATTAGATTACCTATATAAGAGCAAGTATAATGTTGCTGTCTCATAGGCCATCTCATGCATGACACATAATCTTAAAACAGGTTATGAGATGACTTATACAACGAGTGATCTTATTAGTTGTCTCCTATTAATTATATGACTCCTTAATTTGTAGATGTAAAAAGGAATATTTATATATTAAAAGACTACTAGAACTCGTGCAATAATGTGACAACAGTCTCATACTCCTAAATTTTAGCGCATGAGGTGGTTGCTACGTGAAACAACCACCTTTTTCTCTCACCGTCATCTCTCTCTTTCTCATCATCAAAAATCTTATGTGGTAATGCATGAGACAGGCTATGAGACTGCTTACATGTAGCATTATACCTGCCCTAATGGATCATTGTTTTAGTTATCTCATAGTTATTTCATTATCTCTTAATCTATTATCTTGTTATACCTGCTGAGGGAACGTGTCCCGCTTGCTTCAAACTTCAAAGGCTGCCCATCTGACACTACCAAGGTTAACATAACCGGCTGGGCCGGTATCACTGGCCGAGCCCGGTTCACCGTTTCGGTTGGCGCAGGGTCGGCGGTTGGTTAACCGATTGGTTACATCGGTTAACCGGCCGGTTATTCCGGTTAACCGGTCGGTTTGATCGGTTTAGTGATATATTTTACATATATATTTTTAAATTCAAAAATATTAGTTTTTGAGCGGTTTTACCGGTTAACCGGTCGGTTATTCCGGTTAATTGATCGGTTACATCGGTTTTGACTAATTTAATTTTTTTGAATTTTGAAAATTTTTGAACTATAACCGAGGGTTAACCGACCGACCAGGGTACCCGGCCCGGACTGGTTTTCCGATTAACCAGGTTAACCGGACGATTAACCATGGTTATTTCAACCCTGGACACTACTACTGCGGGCTCAAACTACATATATTGTGTGCCTCCAGCACGCCCAGCTGAGACAATTGTTCCAGCGGCCCGAGTAACTTCACCGGCTATTAGGTCCGTGTCAGTCATGATGACCGGTAACGCTGCAAGCGGGGAGGGATGCGGCTGCCCGTAGCCCCGCTTCCCCACAGGACACTACCAGAAACGTCAAGTTTGCCGTGTGTCCACTGCACACGGCAAAAGCCTAAATATCCACGGTAAAGTTTTTACTGTAGGTTACATACGACAAAGCGCCCACGACAAAATATCTGTCAGCAAGGCGGCTTTGTCGTGTGCCTTCTATCGGGCACACCGCAAAGGCATTGCCGGAGGTTAAAAATACACACGGCAAAGCCGATAAAATATAAATCGTATAAAACCTAAAAAAATAACAAAAAAATGTTTTTGGTGTCCAAGAACCCCTGCCCGTCCCCGTCCCTGTTTCAAGGAAAATTGTAGGATATAAATGATACATAATACAAAGACGATATTATTATATTATAGTAAGTTTAAAATCTTGCATTAACAAAATTGAATGATAAAAATTTTATTATGACTATCACCTTTTTTTTGAATCTATAATAATCTCTCTTGAGTATAATATAAAATCTTGTATTTAATAACCATAAAACAAAGGCAGAATTCTTTTTGAGTAAAAAGGCACAGAAAATTATATGACATTTTAGTTTAATTGGTTATTGTCTTTTTTGAATACTGAAAACTGATCCATCGATTTACCTGACCTATTTTTAAAAATAAAAATAATTAGGTTAACCAAGTAAGATATAAATCTCTACTCCTTAATAATTTAGGTGAATCCGTCTACCCTATAGTTTGGTGTTGACTTTTTAGCATTGACTTTTGCTAGAATACAGTTTGGTTCCACATCTGAATAGAAATGAAAAAAAATGATAGAGTTCGCTTCTCCTCTATCCAAATTCAATTACTATACGACTCAACCCTTCCACGTTAAACAATGGAACACAAAGACAAATACAGGTAGCCCTCAACGTTAAGCCAGCTCGGCTCAGCTCGTCTCGGCTCAGTCCAGCTTGATAGAGAACTGGCTCGGCTCGGCTTGACATTTAGACGAGCTGAAATACTAGCTCTCCATCCCTGAACTGAGTTGAGGACAAGGACTAAGGAACAAGAAAGGCATTAGTTCGATATGCAAGAAATTTCTTTCTAAGAGCAAGTCGTGGTGTTTTTTCACGCGCTACGCGTAAAGTGCGCCTGCCAAGAATCGAACTCGCAACCTCACCTTCGCGCGTAACCTCTCCTACCACTGCACCACACACTCAGTTGTGACTATAAACCGCATTCACTTTTTTTATAGTTTACCTCTTTGCCGAGTGCCTTCTATCGGGCACTCAGCAAAAAGCGTGTTTGCCGAGTGCAAAATATAATGCACTCGACAAACATTTACTTTGCCGTGTGCATTATATTTTGCACTCGATAAATATTTTTTTTCATAATTCAAATATGTTTTTCATTGAAAAAATTAATTCAAATAAAAAAGTATTAAACTATAAAGTTGTATAACTTATGAAGATCTACAACTTTTGTTTTGGTGATTTATTCATTCGATAAAGTGGTAGTAACATTATTTATAAATCTTGTATGTCTCACTAAATGTTTCATGAAACTATATGAGACTATTAGATTTTGTAAATAATATTATAGATTAAATTAAGTAATGAAAAAATGATTAAAATGAAAGTTGTAGGTATTTAAAAGTTATACAACTTTGTAGTTCAAAATTTTTTGATTTAAATTAATTTACGGTTTTAAAATATAATTTAAATTTATCTTTACCGTGTGTCAAGAAAAAAATACACGGTAAATAGCATGTTTGCCGTATGCCAAGAAAAACACATGGCAAACAGCCACCTTTGCCGTGTGTCAACTTTTTTTACACATGATAAAGATTTTACCGTGTGTTTTAATTTAGCACACGACAAACATCCACCTTTACCGTGTGTTTGAAACAAAACACACGGTAAAGTTTCAGACACATGACAAACATTGATTTTCCCGTAGTGGGAGCCGCTACTGGTTCGCGGGACTAATTATAAGCGGCTACCTATACAATGTCGCAAACTTGTTCGTAGGACTGTGTGCCCATCTGCAAAGTGCTCTCGCATGCGCGACACGTCCGAGACAATGCACAGCTGAACGTGCTCGTCATTGCATCTTACGCGGGTTGCAGCGTGGTCAGCCCAGCGGCGTTGGCCATGCACCCTAGATGTAGGGGTGCAGCGGCGCGGGTCTGGCCGCAATGCCGCGCGCCAGGCTGATCCACGCCACAATCCGCTATACGCCCGCTTATGAGCCCGCTTCGACGAAATGGGATGACGTGGTCGTCCCGTGGCTGCGCGTGGCGTCACAACGTACGCCTGTTAGAGTATATTAGGATATCTCCAGATATGATAGATTAGGATCATATAATCTCATCTTGTCTTATCTCTAAGTGAGATCTCTTGCCCCCTAAATAATGTATCCCTATATAATCTGTCTATGAGGTTCAGCAATACAATCACTTCATTCAACCTATTCTATTCTCCTACATAGTATAGAGCCTAAACTTGATCCGTTTTTTCTTCCGCTGCCCACCCACCGAACACCCTAGCACCACCGGCGCTCTTTTCTCGCGTCGTTGCTGCCCGTGTTCCTCACGGCGCTGCTCGAGCGCGCCCCCTCCACGACGCTCTAGTGCGCCGCCGGGGAGATCACCATGTCGATCTCTGCCGGGGGCCGCACCCTCAAACATCACACGGCGGATCGATCCAATCTGCCGTAGTCGTTCGTCAAGCAGCATCGACTCATGATGGACTCGCCCGGGTGTCGCCGTTCACCGGCTCAATTCCTCCTCTGCCCCGACCTCCTGCCGCCTCAGCTACCCTCCGTCGCGTCGTCGTGCCTTGCGCGACAACTCCCTCCAGAGGTCCCACCTCCCCCGCCACCGTCGGGGCGCCGTGCTCCATCGCTGGCATCGCTAAACGTTGCCCGCGATGGCTCAGGCTGACTCGCAGGCCCCCTTCTTCCTCTACCCCGACATCATGCTGCCCCACCAGATCGCGATCCTCCTCATTGCTGCTAGGCCTGCTCGGCTGCTCCTTCGTTGCTCTTCCCAGAGTCGCCTCGCGACGCTCGCCCAGGAGGCCTTCTATCGTCGTCACCACCTCCCTTCTCTCTACGTGTCTTGCTCTCCGTCCCTCAGATCTCTCCCTGGTTTGACCACGTGGGGGAGGAAAGAGGATACGTGAGTTGAGATGTGGAGGGCCAGTGCAACGCGTACCCAAGATTCAACATGAGAAGCTGCTGCTGCTGTTTTGGTTTGTTTTTTAAATTTCTCTGCTTTTTTACTTGATCACTGATCGAGATTGCGTCACCCACCGCCCGTCACCTCTACGCGCCTCTACATCGATATCGTCACCGGCTTCTCCTCATTGACAACCATGTGGCTCGTCCTGGTGTGTGGTGCACGTAGGGGCGCCTCTCTCGCGGCGCCGCCAGGCACCTCCACCACAAGGTCTTTACCCCGGTCGTCCCCGACACCTTCGTTCGCCTCGCACCTGCACCCTCGGATTGATCACCCGACTTGTGCTATGGCATGATGCATGTGCTTTTAGGACGGTTGTCGTGAGAGCGTGTATCACCGCCGACTCTGATGGCTGCGGTTGTGTCATCTTGTTGCATCACAACGTCGCTGCCCGTTATTTTCATCGCTGCATCTTCATCGCCGTTGACTACGTCACTGCGCCCTTCACGCGCAAGGTCTTCACCATGCTGTTCGAGCTCTTCGCCGACTTCTACAACCACTATTGCCGTGACCACTACGCCAAGCTACATGACCTTTAGGCTATGGCTCGGCTGCCCTCTTCGCTTCGTCCAGTACAACCTCGTCGCCAGCATCGTCGACTCTTCTTCGACCACTTCGTCTACTCCGACAATCTCGGCTGCATCGACATCTTCCTCGTCGTTCTACGCGCCGTCATCGTCGTCGAGACCTTCTCAGCTGATCTCAAATATGCTGACACATGGTTGGATCTCCTACCTCCGCACGCTCGGTATTAGCAACACCGTAGCGTGCCTTCGTCCACGACGTGTTCTCGGGTCTGGCAAACCTGAGGGACACCTCGTCCATGGCGGTTCGACTACATTGACTTTGGCGTTGACCTTCTACCTCATGATGCCTCGACTGTGTCGCCGTCTTCACCTGTGGCGCCTTCTCCTATGCGCTCCTCTTCATGGCACCTTCTTGTGCCCTCGGCATTGGTGTGGTTCTTCATCGGCTACCTCGACAACCTCAACGACCACGGCTACTTCAAGCACGACATCATCGATCACGGCTACAGGTTTTCATCTCGACTATCTTGACATTAGCACAAAGGGCTACCGCCTTGCTTGAGCACTCTAGCCACAACGTCTGCTTCGCTCCCGTTGTGACTGTGGGGGATGTTAGAGTATATTAGGATATCTCCAGATATGGTAGATTAGGATCATGTAATCCCATCTTGCCTTATCTCTAAGGGAGACTTCTTACCCCCTAAATAATGTATCCCTATATAATCTGCCCATGAGGCTTAGCAATACAATCACTCCATTCAACCTATTCTATTCTCCTACAACGCCCACGACGGGGTTAGAGACCTCGCCAACTGTAATCGTCGTCGCTGCCTTCTGCCTTGTCCGTCGAGGCCTTTGATGCCGCCTCCACCAGCTAGCATGCAGCAGAAGCAGGCAAGCAAATGTATCTGCAACGCAGCAGCAGACAGTATCTTCTTTGCACAACTAATGGCTTAGCTTTGTCAAACGATGAATACACCAGTCATAAGCTCGAGCCACTGCGGCCAGCCGCGTATTCTCACGTTTGCGTCGTGCGGGCAGCCGCTTTCGTCCCGCGAACTGTTTGCGGCGACATGCGGACAGCCACGTCGTCCCACACCCTCATTGCGGCAAGCGCACTAGGAAACGTCTTGCGCATGAATGTCCCTCTTGACTGAGAGGGCCAACCATCGCCACACTCCAGCCAGATTCCGGCAAGATCCACGCAGACCCCGCACCAAATCCAGCCATGTAAGAGTTAAGCGTGACGACTCTGATAAACTGCAGGCTCCGGATTGGCAGCATGTAAGAGGTAACGAATAGGAAACGTCTTCTCTCCCGGTAGGACATCTCACCATCTATGCAGGCACTGATCAATTGTTGAGATGTGTTCCCGGATCCCCACACTCCGAAAGAATACAATGAGAACTTGACTACTGAAGCCTAGATGATCTCGTCATTGGTGTTCCTCTGTCCTCCCCGCTGATCCTCCGGGCTAGAGATTGGTGATGGACCAAGTCAACACTACACAACGAACATAAGGGTACATCATGATTCTGGTGAGATAATGTGCCACATTGTCATCAGTGACATAACTTCAGAGACCAGAACACGCCCGTCAGTTATGAGGCTTAATAACGTGGATTAGATTAGATGTATAAATGGGCAAGCTTCCCTCCTCCCCTATCCCGGCGGCGGCTGCGCATGGGACTCGGTTGATGATCGCAACATCGCAGAACACAAGAACCATGCGTGCATGATTAATCTTACTATCACTACTATGGAAAAGGTCTTTAGTGACGATGTTAAAGACCCTCTGATAACAGGTATCCAACCCACCACTGAAAGTGTTGGAGTCCACTGGCGGCCTCAGACATCACCAATTTAATGCCATCTCAATCCAATTGTGACAGCGGCCCAGTGCTCGTGCCCTTGTGCGTCGACTTAAACTGAAACTGCTTAATAATGTAGTATAAGCAACGACGACTCATCGTGAGATGCCCGTGGTCATCGCCCCATATGCATGCACCGATAGTACTATGATTAGATATGTTCTTCTTTGCGATAAATGAGATGTGACTAATACCTACATATAGATTATGACCACACACATCTCTCTCAAAATAACTGATATTTTAGCTATATGCACAAGAATTAAGGAAAGATGAAAAAATGGATATATAAAAAACAAGAAGGAGAGAGAGATAGGAATGTATTAAAAGAGATAAAGTTAGCTAATACATTGTCAATTATTTTGAGATAAAGGAGTACAACAAATAGAGTAATACCGCTCACACCGTCCGTGGTTGCATGACCATCAAAAAGATGCCTGAAGGGATCTCTACTTCCCGCTGCCTTAGGGGTTGTTTGTTTCCCAAAAGAATTATATAATATAGATTATTAGTATTAGATTATATAATCCAAATTATGTAATATGGAGTGGGTATTTGTATAACCAGATTATTATTGTTCAGATTACTGATTATAGATGGGAGAAGACAACAATGCACTTGGCAGGTGGGGTCAACTGATGCAATGCAGGTAATTTCTTTCAAATAGATAAGGGTAGTGGGTCTATTGCCAAATAAGTTAAAAATAAGCCATCTTAAGGTGTAGATTATAATAATCCAACCCCTACATAATATAATCTCATCAAAGAATTTGTCATGTTCATTTAATCTACTAGATTATTTACTCTAGAATATATAATCTGAACTCAAATAAGGTGAAGCAAACAATTCCTTACTGCAACTGTGTAAGTGTGGCACACACATCCGTTTATTTATCAATTTCAACATACATAGATTATACAGAAACATAAATAATAACATAATACTTGTAATTATTTTTTCAACTTGTTTTGATAGTTTCATATTTGTTGTTTGTATCGACTGATCCAATCTATTTATCTTAACAACTAAAAATACTCGTACTTATTCTTTTACCTATTCACAAAAGTTCCCTAGTTTATAATTATTCTTGATCATCAGAAGAAGCCAACCAGCTGAATCAATGGGAAACAAACCAATATATTGATACACTGACAAGCAAAAATAATTAGTTGAATCTATATTGATTTACACTGTCAAGTCGGATTGGTAAATGGAACACTGTAGTTTCTCATCTGTTCTAAGTTCTAACAGGCACAAAATCAATAGCTGGTACGGCAGGCATGGTCTTACTTACCACATAACCTACGTCTCATGCAGGCCGCTTGAAACCTTCCTCATCGATACAATTAACTTATAATTCTGGTCTCCATACATATAATAACATTTGAAATAGGACCGAGGCTGAAGATAAAACAGATAAGATTATATTACTCCTGCCTATCGTACTTCTGTTCATGGCGTCAAAATAGGACTGACAATCTACTTCT
Source organism: Eleusine indica (assembly GCA_030378355.1). Lineage (NCBI taxonomy): Eukaryota > Viridiplantae > Streptophyta > Magnoliopsida > Poales > Poaceae > Eleusine > Eleusine indica. Next base: position 44,727,312 of record CM059500.1, read on the forward strand.
TCGGAGCCTTGCTACTGGTGAAAAAAAGATTCAGGCACATATGCATGATTAATCTTGCAATCACTAGTATAAAAAATGTCCTTAGTGATTGTACTAAAGGCCATCTTGTAGCATGTATCCAGCTCGTCACTAGGAGCAGTGGAGCCCAGTTGGCAGGTTCGGGCACCGCCTCTGGATACCCACGCCCAGTGGTGGGCAGGATGACTTCATCTCCATACATCACTCAAAATCCAATAAAAAAAGTAAAAAAAAGTGATGTAAGACCTAGACAGGTCGAGCCCATCAATTGAGCCCTAGCAGCGGCCGAGGAGCGAGAGGATGCATCTGTTGTCGAGAAAGCTAAATTTGGGCCTACTCCGATAGGTTGAGGGAGGGGCGCCTGCCGCATTGCCATCGAAGAGGAGGGGAGGGGAGGGGGGCTCAGCTCTATCGTAGAGAGGTGCTTAGGGAAGGGGCAGCCAGATCCGGGCAGCAGGGGAGGGATGCCCGAATCTGGTGGTGGAGATTTTTTGTTGGGGGAGGAGCCTTACCTTATTGGCCCTGAGAGAGAGAGAGATGCATCAGTCAGCGGTTGAAGCAGTCAGTGAGAGAAAGTACTAGGCTATCACTGGTTACCGATGGCTGAATTATTAGGGCTGTTTTACGGTAGTCCCACATTCAATGTCTTGCACCCCAGGGTGCAAGATAAAAAATAAATCACAACCGTTCATTTTTCAAAAAAATATAATCATTAAAAAATTGAAATTGTTATATTATCATCTCTTCCGCCATTTCCTCGGCTCCCGCCACGAAGGGCGCGATCTTCGCTCTTCATTTACGATCTTTTCCGATCTCTACACCATGCAGGGCAGCAGATCCCATCACCTCGTCACGAGTCGGTCGTGTCGATTGTTATGCACGATCTCCTCTCTTCCCGAACAACATGGAATTAGTTGGATCAAACCCTAGCCAACCCAATTGAAGCACCACGGACCAACAATCAGGTGCAAAGTTTTACAAGTTGGGGAACGTTGTCTTCTTTTTTTTTCTTATCTCTGGAGAAACATTGTTTAACAGGACTCACACGTACACAAACTCACACTGTACATTTTATTTTTGATTGAACATGGCGTTGATCATTTTTCATCCATGTACGTACATACTCCTAAGTCCTAATTGCAACATACATAAACGTCTACTCCTAATTGCTACAAATGCATGCGTCAAGATATATAGACGTTCCTTTATTAGTTGTTGCAAATAATGCCACGTACAGATTTTTTTTTGATCTGTCACGTTCTTTATGAATATTTTTTTCTACCAGTACGTGTAACTAATGTATCCATAAAATCTGGTCTTATTTTCAAATAAATAATAATAATAATGGATAATCTATTACACCTTAGGGTGCAAGAGATCATTGAGATCTACTCAAAGAACTAAAATGAACGGTTAGTATTTATTTAGGCCTACCATAAAAACTCCCGAATTATTATTGCCTAACTATCATTCTGAATTTAAATATTCAAAAGAGTAGCCGATTGAACACTCAACCTATATTATATAATTATTCTCTCTGTCCTAAATTATTTGTCATCAATATTCTCTAAACCTGAATATTTTATGAATTTAGACAATAAAACACACACCAAGGATAACAAGTAAATTGAAAACGAGGAAGTATATTTATTGATGACAACGGCAATCAAGTGACTTTGCCCGTGTTCGCAAAAAAAAAAAAAAAGCAACTTGGCCTGAGCATACAGCCATGCTGGTTTATTATTCCTGCTTTAAGACATTGACAGGCCGGGGGCTTGAAACATCTTCTATTTATTCAGATCAGATGTGCGAGGGACACAATCTACACAAACGGGAACCAAACATACACAAGGGCTAGTAGCCAGCCCACGGAAAGCTCAGAGGGATATGGAAGCTACTAATAATGCTACTGTCAAGAGCACCTTCTACCACCCACAGCATTTGCTAAGCAGTTTCCAGTACTCTGGGACCGGGAGTTCGATCTACGCCTGTGCCGTGTGCGAGCTGAGAGTCACCGGCACAGGCTACCGTTGCGAGTCCTGTGACTTCAACATCCATGAGTCGTGCTTCAGGCTCCCACAGTCCCACTCCGCCGCCGACCGACACCCGCACGAGCTCACTCTCACCCGCCTGGACGCAAGCCAAAGGTGCGACCTCTGCAAGGAGACCTCACACGTGGGGCGCTACCTTTATTGCTGTGCGCCTTGCAACTATGCCATCCACCCCCGGTGTACGACGCTGCTGGCGAATGCCCAGCCGCAGGGTGAAAGGCGACGTGTCAATAACGGAACCCTATGTTTCATGCTGAACTGTGCTAGCGGAGTTCTCACCGTCTGTCACGCGGTGGATATTCTCTTTGGCAACATGCTGGCACCGGTAATCGAACCCTTGAAAGCAGCGGTGGATGAGATGCTGCATAACCGGGATTAGAAACGGTGCATGGCCGCGTCAAACATCATCAAGTATTACTACCTTTGATACTACATGCTGTAATAACTAGTACGAGAGGCCAAAAAAAGTATTACTACCTTTGATTTTTAATTTATAATGATGTTAGGAGAACACTCATATCCTAATAACATCAATTAAAAACCGAAAAAAGTACCATATGTTTTTCCTGTTTCAGCCGTGCATGCAGGCCAACTATATATGTCGGCTCATGGTGTAGGCTTGTGTGGCTGCTGTTTCTCTTAATAAATCTATGAACTGTGGATGTTTTTGCTTTTTGTTTTTAAAGGAAAAGGAAGTGGAAGGTGGTGATTTAATCTGGCGGCTACCGTGAAAAGTACAATATATTCTATCTGTTCCATCGCTTAAATTTAAAAGTTCCATCGTCGGCAGCACCCACAATATATGCAACAAACATATACTACACACACACAGAGACTGAAAAAAAAAACACGAGTGAACACGTACATTTTAACCAGCTCTCGTACAGTGGAGGGCAGAGAAGCAATTAAGCAAAACGTTTGGTTCGAGGAGAATGTAAATCATGGCTACTGCGAGAAGTACCCCTTCTACATATTGTCGATTGCCAGGTCTACGACGTCGAGCACCGGCGAAAAGATCCCACCGGTAACAACATTCGCCACTTTGAACCCAAACATACCGATCTTGAGACCAACCTTGACAGTGCGTCGGGTTCGGCCATGCCGCCGAGGACGGGCGCCGTCGTCAGCCAGCAGGCTCGTGCACCGCGGATGCACGTCGAAGTTGCACTCCACGCAGCGGTACATGTGGCTCCCAGCGTGTGAGGTTTCCTTGCAGAGGTCGCACCAACGGCTGGCGCCCAAGCGGGTGAGGGTGAGCTCGTGCTTCTTGTGTTCGTCGAAGGAGATGGACCCTGGGAGGGTGAGCAGGCACGCTTCGTGGATGTCGAAGTTGCACTCGTCGCAGCTGTAGCCGGGGCCGATGACTATACGTTCGCACGCGTCGCAGGAATAGGTCGACGCCTCGCTATAGTGGTACCATGTTAGCAGGTGCTGTGGGTGAAAAAAGCTGCTCTTGATAGTAGCGCTAGCAGTAGCAGGGGCCATTCCTCTCGACTCTGCCTGGTTAGCTGGATGCTAGCTTCGTATGTGTTGGCTTGTCTTCCGCAGATTTCCCGTGAATATATAGAAGAATATCCAGCCATATATATCAACGAATCTGTTATGAAACTTGAAGCTTCTGGCCGTTGACATTGAAGCAGTTGACATTCTAAGTGTGGATGAAATACCACCATGATGGTTCAAAGATGGAGGCTGTGAAAATGATCACCAACGCCTGTTGACCTTCTCATCATCTCCAGCTACAAATTAAGAAGTGCTGAAAGGGATAGGTGGAACAGCGAGCTCTCCTCTGCTCACTGTAATTGAAAAGCAATAATAAAGCCTCCACAAGTTCTCCCCAGTTTTCTTGTGTCATCTGTGTGTGCTGGTGTGATCAACAGAGGTCAGTTTCTTATCACGTTATCAACACGAGCGAGATTCTACAAATTTGAATTTCACATAACCTATTCAAATGTATGAAATTCAAATTCCAATTCAAATCCAAATACAAATAAATTTGAACTCTAATCCAAATTCGAATTCAAATTTTGTTTCAGATTTTCAAATTGGTTTCAAATTTCACATATGGAAATAAAAAATCAAACACGAATCCAAATTCAAATTTAAAAAATTCAACTTAAAATTTGAATTAAAATTTAAAAAAAATCGGAAAATTGAATCTGAATACAAAATTCGAAATACGAACTCAAATTTCAAATTCAAATTTGTAATTTTTTAATTTGAAATCGAATTTTGAAATTCCAATTTGGATAAATTTGAGTTTGAATTGGAGTTAAAAATTCTAATTCTGAAATTTGAATTCGAATTTCGACTTCAAATTTTTTAAATTCGAATTTGAATGAATTCGAGTTTGTTTTTTATTTCGAATTTCTAATTTTTGAATTTGAATTTGATTTTTTTAAAATTCGAATTTGGATAAATTCGAGTTTGAATTCAATTTCGAATTCCTAAATTTTGAATTTGAAGTCGGATTTCGAGTTTGAATTTTTAAAATTTGAATTTGGATTCATGTTTGAATTTGGATTGATGTTTGAATTTGAAGATTTGATTTTGGATTAGAGTTCAAATTTGTGAATATTGAATCTAGATTTGTATTTGAGAAATTCGAATTTCATAAATTTGAGTAGATTATGTGAAATTCATAATAGGATTTGAATTTGTCATTTATTTAAATTCTATTCGAATATGGTGGGAGGGGTAAAAGTATCTTTTTAATTCTATCTTGCCGCATCATAATAGGAAAAAAAGATGATTTGACACCTTAAAGTGATGATTTGGCACTTTTAAGACATTTTATAAACATTTTGTAGAGACTTAGACATTTTATTAAGAAAGTTGTGAAGGGGAATATTTGAAGAACTTGAGTTGGTAAGACGGAGAAATTATCAATTGCCCCGTGCCCATTTGTCTGTTCCAGTGATCCCATGATCTGCCTAACACATACTACGTGGTATGTGGTGTGTTTATGTGCACTGGGGGAGCTAGGTTCAGACCAGAAGCCCCCCCCCCCCTATCTAGTAAATTTTGAAGGCCCGAAATGGCTCAGCCTGTCTAATTGGTCTAGATAAAGTGTTAGATAACACTGTCATTTGTTGAGTTGCTAGTATCAGGTGAGCGTTCAGCTGATTAGAAGACTAGAAATTTTAGCTACCTGGGACTGGATGCCTGTTATTGAGGTTTGTTACTGTAGTGGCCCCTTCTATAGTCTGTAACTGGCTCCGCCATTGTTTATGTGTGACTGTGTGTTATGTTCATTGACCGTTATGTATCAGTCATTCCTTTTGCTTCCCTCTTAATGAAATACGCACCCAGGTGCGTTCGCGAAAAAAAAAGTCATTCCTTTTGCTTTCTTGTAACTTTCTTCTTACAGCGTGTACTTGTCTACTAGTCACCAGTCGTCTTCTTAAGCGCACAGACGGCACAGCATGCGCAGTCTTTTGCACTGTAATATCGTGGTATGAGTTTATGACTTATGAATATGAACCCGTCCGCTTTCCAAGCGACCGGCGCCAGCAGTGAGCTTTTAAGTTCTTCTCATTTCCCAAGCGAAGCTTCCAAGCGGCGATTGACGTAGCGACAGCCGATATGGCATCGGCGGTCATCGGTGTCCTCACTGATAATGAGTGATGACCATGTCCATCGTAAGTCGAAGCCGATCAAATTCCGCTTTTATGGAGATCTGTAACCATCGATGGGCCCTATCGAGGCTTCAACTATATCCACGACGCACAACGGTACGAGCGCAGTCACAATCGGATTGAGATGGCATTAAATTGGTGATGTCGGAGGCCGGCAGTTGGATACCCGTTATCAGAGGGTCTTTAACATCGCCACTAAAGACCTTTTCCATGACAGTGATAGCAAGATTAATCATGCGCACTCATGCATGCATGGTTCTTGCGTTCTGCAACGTTGCGATCATCGACCGAGTCTCATGCGCAGCCGTCGTGATAGGTGAGGAGAGAAGCTCGCCACCACGTACGAGGTCATCCATTTCACATCTAATCTAACCCGACGAAACACGGAGAACAGTTAAGTTATTATCATTGATCACAATGACGCACATATTTATGTCACCAAAATCACGATGTAGCGTTATGTCCGTTGTGCTGACTTGGTCCATCGCCAATCTCTAGCCCGGAGGATCAGCTGGGAGGACAAAGGAAAACCATGGCAAAACTGAAGTTAGCTAAACTATCAATTATTTTTGGATGAAAGGAGTACAACAAATAAAGTAATACCGCTCAGACGGTCCCGTGCACGACTCATCTAAAGATGCTCGAAGGGATCTCTATCCCGTAATTATTTTTCATAATACTCGTAATTATTTTTCAACCTGTTTTGTTATATTCATATTTGTTGTTTGCATGGACTGATCCAATCTATGTATCTTAACAACTAAAAATATTCGTATTTATTCTTTTACCTATTCAGAAAAGTTCCGTAGTTAATTCTTGATCATCAGAAGAAGCCAACCTGAATCAATGGGAGACAAACCAATATATTGGTACACTGACAAGCAAAAAAAAGTTGAATCTATATCGATTTACACTGTCAAATCGGATTAGAAAATGGAACACTGTAGTTTCTCATCTGTTCTAAGTTCTAACAGGCACAAAATCAATGGCTGGTACGGCAGGCATGCTCTTACTTGCCACATAACCTACGTCTCATGCAGACCGCTTGAAACCTTCTGTCCTTCTCATCGACACAACTATATGAAAACGATGCTGCCAGAAATGCCAAATGTACATGTCAGTAGAATTAACTTATAATTCTGATCTCCATACATATAATAACATTTGAAATAGGACCGAGGCTGAAGATAAAACAGATAAGATATCGACTCTTGTCATTGTACTTCTGGTCATGGCGGCAAAATAGGGCTGACAATATACTTCTTCGGAGCCTTGTTACTGGTGGAAAAAGATTCAGGGCACATATGCATATGATTAATCTTGCTATCACTACTGTAAAAAAGATCTTTAGTGGTTGTGCTATAGAGAGTAACAAGGAGAGGGGAGGCTGCGGGGCGCCATGGTTGAGCTTGTCCAAGATCAGGGCTAGAGTTGTTTTGCTTTGTGGAGAGAGTACACACAATTGATTTTGTACCATTTCAGAATGGAGAGAGTACACGCAACTGAAATAGAGAGAGTACACACAACTGAAATGGAGAGAGTACACGCAACTGAAACTGTTTATAGTAGTATCCACTTTATGTGTCAACAATAATATTAATCTCATGATGATTATGTGTTATTATCTCTAACTTGACGTTTACACACATAATTGTGTATAATGCTTTGTTGCACAATCATATAAAAATACGACATAAAGTGTCAATCTAGAGATACACCTATATGAAGCCCGTTTTCCATATAAGAGAAGATATCCATAGGCCTGAGCCACTTAGAAGACTCCCTAAGGGTTCATGAAGCACATGATACTTAAAAGATTCCCATGCAATGTTAGGGTGGTGAAGACACATCAAATAATATTTTTATACCATGTAAATTGTCTAATTTTATTTGTGGATACAAACATTACCAATTTCAGTTGCGTGTACTCTCTCTATTCTGAAATTGTTGTCATTAGGACAACAATTCTAGTTCATTTTTGAACTAAAATTATTGTCTCAATGACAACAATTTTAGAAGGGAGGGAGTAGCTGGCACCTAGTAACCATTGGGACAACGTAGTCTACATATATTCTAATGTTTACTCAAACAATAAAGTTTTGCAGATCAAAATAACATTCAATAATATTGAATGTCAAAACAACATTATATATGCCTTAATGGTACAATGACCAATATATATTCCACTCAATAATAAGTATTCAATACATCAAGAAGATGTCAATCCATGACTTAACAATAATATGAATTACATACTAAAGCATTTTACCTTGTATAGATTGAAGGGTTCACAATCATATTATAATTGGAAGATTTTATGATTGTCCCAAGTAACTATGAACCATCTATTTGAGTAGACCTCGATTACCTCTTACATCCTAGGATGTGTAATATTACTTTAAATCTAATTTTGGAAATAAAATTGAATTTTGTGATGAAATGGTTGGTACTTGTTGGTAGAAAAGATTTGTTCATAATGATTATCTATGTGCCACACGTTTTAATTCACTACAAGTTATTAGTGGGGTTAATTGCATAAATCACTCCATATATTACTTCTTAGTGCACCCGTGGCACGCCCTCGGGCTGAGCCGGATTAACAGCACCGGGTTGAGCTGGACATGCAACCTGTACCGGGAGGATTGCAACCCGGGGAGCTTCGTCTACTGCTGCGCCCAGTGTGGTTTTATTGTCGTGCACCCTCTTTGGCTCTCTGCACGATGTTATACCCCAGTTGATCCACAGCTCTCTCTCCACACTGAGCATTACCTCCACATGGTTCCCGCGACGGGGAATTGCATCGTCTGCCGTGAAGGGCTGCCCGTCTGGCACTACCGCTGCGGCTTATGTGCGTACAATCTACACATCGCGTGCGTCAGCGGCCGAGGGGGGGGGGGGGGGGGGAGGAGCAGAGTTGTAGGCAGAGCCGGTGCATCGAACCTCGGCAATGGCATTGCCAAGTATGTTCTCAAGCAGAGCTTCAAAGTGGCGTTCAACGTAGCGAGCTCCGGCATGGCATCAGCGGTTATGGGTGGCCTCTCGCTGATAATGACTGATGACCATGTCCATCGCACGTCGTAGCCGAATTCTGCTTTCCGGCACTATGCCGCTACTATAGTTGACTTTTTAGGAATAAGCACATAGACTGTTCTTAGATCGATGGAGCCAAATGCTTGCTTCATAGACCCGTCTATCAGTAATTAATATCTTGTGTTTCAGTTATCATGTTGGATTTATCACGGATTAGTGTTATGAGTTTTGGGTTTTCTATATGCCCCCCCCCCCCTACCGAGGCTGCAACGATTAGATCAACGAGGCCTAACTGAGATTGCTATCCCCTCTATCCAGTGGATGTTGCGCCATAATATAATACATAAATAGTTTGATGCAACTGTGCTCCAAAAGTGATTTCTATTCGCTTGGATTGCCATGCACGAAACAGTTGTCACAGTTGACAACTTACAAACAAGAGGTTAGAACAACAACCCATTTTGCCAACTCTGCCAAAGCAAACCAGGAACCAGTGACCTAGCCCACTGCCCATTAATAGGGATGAAAGCGGTCGGAAACGATCGGAAGAAGGCTCAATTATTTTTGCTTTTATATTTTTTCTCGGAAGTGAAATCAATAATGGTATTGACGGAAACGAATACGGCATCGATATTTCGGTAAAATCGAAAATAATATTATTGCAACTAAAATAGATGGTATCGATCGGAAATCGATATTAACAATCGAAAACATGAATCATGAAGTATGACACTGATAAAACAGGGATACTGGAGGTGTCATGCTTACGTCTCGATGACGGCACATGGACTTGATTAATTGGCTATAGCATATTAATTATTGAATAATTATATATACATGTATGAAAAAAATTTTATTTCCAGAAATAGAAAGTAGACGAAATTTATGTTGAGAAATTTCTGATTTGTTTTAGGCTAGAAGAATCACTTGACTTTTAGAGAGATTTGCTATAATCAAAATACTGAATACGGTAATTACCTACATTACTCTACGGTAATTTTCATATTAAAATGGAAATTTACGGAAACGATCAAAAGACTTTAAAATTGTTTTCATTACCACTTACACGGATTACTACCATTTTTGTTTTCACTTCTTCGGAATATCATTTTCACGTATTGCGGTCGATAAAATACGAAAACGAGCATTGATAAACCGATAATTACCACTTTTGCTTTCATCCCTAGCCATTAACATAACGAGGTTCAGCACTACTGGAGAAAAACAAACAGGCGTTCAGACTGGACGGAGAGGTTCTGTTTCTTTGCAAATTTCTCGCATGCTTACTTAATTAAGCGTTAATAATTGTGCGCTTGGCGTGCCATTTGTTAAGACTTGAGATCATCCGGGTGTTGGTTTCTTCATGGCCGTGGCGAGTGCAGATTGAGTTTTCGAGCGAGACTAGGAGTAGGTCGCGTATATGTTCGTTGGGTCTGGCTCAATGTGGAAATGGATGTGTCCTCGTCGAGGCGAGCGCCGCTCCCGGCGGCGGCACACGTACGAGACTTGGAGGTCAATGATCGCGCTGCGGAACGCCACAATAATTATATGAACACGCAGCGACGATCACCATGTGGTCGCGCCTGCTGCGTGCACCCGGCTGTAGGCATCACCAATCGCATGCCATCTCAATCCGATTGTGATTGCGCTCGTATATCGCCGTGAGTCGTCGTCGTGGTGCGGCGACTTAAGCTGAAGACTTGCTGCAATGTAGTATAATAAAGTAGAGATGCTCGTGGTCGTCGCCCCAGCGGAAGATGATATCTGCATCGCTAGTCGCTATTCTTCCTTCAGTGGCATTGAACGAGGTATCTAAAATTCCAACTGACGTTCATACCCCAATAATTTAATTTGCCGCTTGATTTTCTTTATTATTTCCTGAGGTGGACGTGGCCCTAACTAATGCTTACTATTCCTGTCCTGTACGCGTCGGGCGTGACTGAATCTTTGATAGCTTTCTTTTTCAGGTTTCTTGGTCAAGGTCTCATTGTTTTTGGGAGCGTCTAATTTTCAATCGATTGAAAATAAGGGTTTCTTTCAATCAATGCTTTTAGCCTTTAAATCTAGATTTAATGGATACAAAAAGACAAAACTTTTTTATAGTCTATATATAATACTAATTAATATATATAATCCTACAATTAAAAAATAACAAATAAAATAACATTTCTCTCTCTCTCTTAAAATACTATTGATTAAAAGGGTGCTCTCTTCCCGTTGTTTTAATGCCAACTGGGGGAGAGGATCCCCGCTTGATAATTTCCATTAAAATAGCAAGGCTTCTCAATTGTTTTACATCAACATGGTTTGGCAGGAGGCACTAGTTTGTCAAGGTCTCATTGTTAGGGTATGTGTGTGCGCTTCGCGGCTATATAAATTCGGCTCCTTCAGCTCCAGTGCCAGACCCGAGCTTCGAAATCTCCTTGCATCTCATGGCGTCTAGTCAACAAAGCCACTTCGCCGACCCACATAAGCTTTCGAAGGTGGATTACAGCGGGCGGGTCGGCCACACATGTAACATCTGCGGATTGGAGCTCACCGGTATCGCTGGTTACCGCTGCCAAGCTTGCGATTTTGACGTCCACGAGGTGTGTGCTGATCACTTCACGGAAACTGTATCATTCTTCGCGCACCCGTGGCACCACCTCAAGCTAAGCCGCATACCCCCCACATCCAGCGACTCTGCTACTAGATGGTGTTGCGACATGTGCATGGAGCCCTTTCCCCCGGGGAGCTTTGCATACCGCTGCGTTGGGTGCATGTTCGACGTGCACCCTCTCTGCACGATGGTCCCGCAGACGATCCGTAGCCCTCTGCACCCAGAGCATGACCTCAACATGGTCCCTTCAGCGGGACGGTGCAGGGTCTGCCGTGAAAACTTGCCTATTTGGCAGTATGTCTGCGGCGGATCTTGTCTGTTCAGAGTGCACATCTCGTGTGTTACAGGCGAGGAGCCCAGCGGAGCTGAGCAGGGCAGCGCTGGCCAAGGTAATAGCAGCAGTCCCCAGCCCGAGCCCCAGACCCAGCAGGGTACCACTACTGCGGATCAAACCACCAGTGGTAGTCAGAGCATCGTCGTCAAACGGAGCCGCACTACTCGAGTTGCCAAGTTTCTTCTCAAGCGAGCCTTCTTTATGGCCATCGACGCAACAACCGGCGGACTGGGATCGCCGCTGATTGAAATTCTGGCACAGGCCCTGGGTTAACAATTACCACGACGTCAATCATCATTGACCGCTTCTGCAGTTGTGCTGCGATCCCATGCTCACCAGTGGCGCGTCCTGTCCATGACGGATATATGATCGGCTATATATATGTTGCTTTCTTCTTGTAGTGTGTATATACTTGTCTGTTGTCTCCATAATACGCGCACATCTTGCGCACAGTCGTGTAATATCTTACGCATGTGTTTTTTTTTTTTCCTGCCGAATTTATCCTGGTGTCTGTTATGCATATGAACCGTCGGCCTCCGGCCGGTCCACTCCCGGTTATATAGCGTCTGCGACCTTCTGAATTCGGGGTTCTCTCAGCTTGAGTTCTATTTCTCATCTCACAGCATCTTTTGTGACATGTTCTTGCTTCTTGTAACAGTAAAGGGCTTGTTGTGAGTTGTGATGATTTTTTGTTGGTTTCTTATGGGACTTGCAAATTTTTGATCTACTGAAAATTATGGTTGCTTTCAATTACCATTCATAGCCCTTAGATGATCGAACAACTAACAAATTATATATATATATATATAAGGAAAAATCAGTTTTACTCCCCCGAACAATTCACTTTGTTCAATTTACTCTTAAACAAAATCTTGACTCAATTTACTCATTTCAAACAATTCAAGTCGGTACAATCTACCTCCTTATGACATTTGTCTTTTTTTATTTCTCTTTGTACAATTGAATTTGAACCTCAAATTTAGCACGATGAATATAACCATCATAACGTAAAAAAATATTTTATATTATAGAAATGTTGTATATAATTTTAGAACTCTATAGTTAAGATAATATCATATATTATTAAACTTTAAAAATATGTATAAAATATACTTTATATTTCTTAACATAAGGTTCTATGAAAACTATCTTTGTGAAAAATTTCAAAACCAAATTAAAAATATACAAAGAGAAACAAAACAAACAAATTACAATAGAGAGTAAAATGCACCAACTTGAATTGTTTGAAAGAGTAAATTGAACCAATATTTTGTTTGGGGAGTAAAATAGACAAAGTGAATTGTTTGGGAGTAAAATAGAAACAATTTTATTAGTTAATATATTAGTATTTTTATGTAATCAATACATAATCATATAAAAATAAGAATCATCAAATTGAATGATCAAGAGAGGTGTTAATTGAAATATTCAGTTGCTTTCAGTCAATTGAACACAAGGAAACATGGTTCAGATTCACATCGATCGACACAAAGCAGCGTTTTCTTCTAATGATAACGGCGTAAGGTCCTCACGTGAGCCTAGAAAGTTTTCTACGGCGTTGATTCACATTGTTTGGTTTAAAAAACAAATATTTTTTGCAATGAAAAGTTATGTAATAATAAAGAAGAAATCTAAAAAAGCTCATGAATATAAAAGGCAACAATCTATCTTCCTTTGAAGTTTTAAGTTGTCATGTATCTGATATAGTCTAAAATATTATTTCCCTATTTTACTATGTTGTAGCTAATAAACCCAAATTTCTCGTATGCAATGACTAAAATCACAAATATCATGTTGGTTGATTGTGTGTAGCAGTGGTATATATAACTTCTATGTATCACCATCTCAGCTCTTTTCAATGAATACAAATAGGATAATGGTGGGCTACTGTCATGCAATCTTTGCACTCTCACTATCCATATTACTTGTCATCTTACATTCATTCAATTTTTTCAATTTACTTATCACTCTCACGTTCTAATGCACTTTCTCTTCTTAATGCACCTTTATCTCTCTCTCTCTCTCTCTCTCTCTCTCTCTCTTTCCTTTTCGTTTTCTATATACCTATCTTTTTTCACTTATCTTTAATCTTCATTCCAAAACTAAAATGATAAGTAATATGGTACAGAGAGATAATAACATTTTCTTCTGAACAAAGGGATAATATTGCCTCTCGGCTTGGGAAGAACCTTATTCTTAGAGTTTGAGTATCTGCCACAACATTTGACGAAACAACCAGCAAAGATCAAGAAACACTACAAAAAAAGTAACCTGTAGCGACGGGACTAAATGTACTGTAGCAGCAGGCCGATCAACGTGCCGCTACGAAAGCGTAGCTAAAAAAAGATGTTTCTTGTGGCGGGTGATCCATGAGACAAACACCCTGCCGGCGAAAATCTTATTGTAGCGGCGTCCCCCGCCCCCCCCCCCCCCCCCCAAAAAAAATAAACATGCACCCCCCACCCTTGCCCGTCTGCTAGGCCCGCCCGCTTTGACCAGATCCAGCCACGGCCCAGTCGGATCCGTGTCGGCAGGTGTGATACCCCTGCCACCGAATTAGGGTTAGAATCAACAGGAAATAAACTCATGGCAAGGTTAAACTGAAATTTGTCCGATTCAAACTAAATTCAAACCAATTTGAATAACACTTATACTACAAGTCCCAACTTTTCAACATAAGTCACTACTACCAAAAATATATGTTGCTGGTGATGATCAAGTATAATTTTAAGGATTATCTCAGATTTTTATTCCATTAATAGATGCCCCAAATAAATGGTAAAATTGTCAAAAACCAGCTCTATTCACAAAATTCCTAATTAAATCTTATCGAGAATTGATGGTAGTTAGTATTTTTATCAAATCCAGCACATTATGGGGAGCAGGCCTTATTTTTGGTTTAATTTTATCAACTCTGAATTAATTCACATGAAAAGATCAAATGTAGCCGGCTGTCGGGGTTGGAAAAATAAAAGAAAAAAAAACTCCCTGTGAGACCCACCTGTCAGCGACTTCAAACAAACACACCCGGCGCCGTCCCGCGCTCCCGGCTGCCCGTACGCCGCATGGTCGTCGACGTGCGATGGGACACCGACGCCACGGATCGACGACCCCACGCGCGTTTGGACATCCACCTTGTCGCCCGTTTCCCTGTCCGAATGGGTCCCCCCCCCCACTCACTCTCTCTCCGTTCCACCCTCTCCCTCTCTTCCGTCGAGGAGCTCGCCATCGCCGCCGCGCAAACCCCGGATGCCCGGCCGCTGCACCGCCTCCCCGCCCCTGCCGTGAGCACCACAAGCTTCGTGCCAGCGCCCTGGTGCTCCCCGCGGAGCTACCGTCCTCTTTCCCCTCCGAGTCACCGATAATCGACTTCTTCTTCCCTGCCTCAGACCGCCGCTCCGTCGCGTCGCTCGAACTCACTGGTGAGCCTCGACCCAATTCCTTTAACATGAAGTGAGCTCTTGGCTTCGTGTACCTCTCTGGCCTCACTCGGCTCGCCCAAGCGCAGGTCCACCGCCGAACGCCACCGCCGGCCGCCGTCGCTCCGCCTCGCCGTCGCAGCACTAGCCCCGGTGAGCCACCTTGCTCCCTCTCACGCGCCGCGTGCTTGCTCTTCCCCACCCGTCGCTGTCGCGCCAATGCAGCTCCTGCCGTTCCCCCGGCTAGCCGCCGTGCTCGCGCCATCGCGCGCGCTCGGCTCGGCCGAGCTCGCCAGTGGGCCAGCTGGCCACTGGGTCGTGCCCGCCTAGGCAAGATCTGGCCCAGGAGCGCCTCCCCCGCGTGGGTTTAGCCCACTTGGCTGCCTGGATGCGGTCCGCGAAAACAAAAATCGGTTTTTCTCATTTTAATCATTTCCAAAAAACTATAAAACTTGTAAAATGCATAGTAAAGTGATTAATAGGAACTTTGAAGCAAGATAAATTTTGTTAGCTTTGCCTGGACTAGTACTAGTAGGGAAAAATGCTAAATCACATTGCATGTTAATGTTATGTTTAGGAGTTAAATATGTAATAAAAACCGTTATAAATCCATAACTAATTATAGGGAGCTGATAAAATCTTGAAACTCGGCCACCAAATAGGTTTTTCAGTTTCTAGTCTCCCTGGAACATTTCATAGGGTGAGTCTCTGTATATTAGCTATAAATAATTTAATACCGTTTTCCTTAGGTTAATTAATTAAAATTATAGGCTCGGTGCATGTGAGTGAAACTAGGCCAATAAATCACTCCTGGTATCCTCTAACTATATTAAATCACCCCTGCTCATTTGATAATCAGAACCATATCAACTTAATAAATTGTGTCTCGGGTGTAATATTGCCCTTTAATATATATAGTTCCACATTGGGGCTGCTTCATGGGTATTTAGTGCTTTATGAGGGTTGTGCTCGATATACTAAAATATTAATTGAATAGCACCTACTGGTCATGGACATCACATATGTAGCTTAACCCCGGCCGACACACACTCACCGTACTTTGGTACAACGTCATCGCGATTAAGTACTGGAGTCCATGAAGGAAATACACGAAACGTCCTCATCCTATGCTTCCACTAAATACGTTACATTGCTGAACTAATCAACACATCCCGCTCGCTTCCACGATAAATAGTGTACATTAACATATTTATTGAGGAAGTGCCATGAATCTTCTCTCATAAACATCATCTTTGCATCATATAGATCACGCAGTGAACCATGTGGAGACGGGACCGGAGCAGGATCCAGAAGGAGCCGGAGGTGCCGTAGCTGAGCAAGAGCAGAACCCAGGCAAGCCCCGATGCATTATCCCCGTTTAAATTTTTACTCTATCACTAGCTAGGGATGTAGGCTTGACTGTGCATTAAGTAATAGGAGTTGGTTGAAACCCTAGCCATGCAGTAGGTCCCTCCTTCCCGATATTTAGCCTTAGGTCGGTAGTCGCCCTGCTTAATTTAGGACGACTACTCATCGAGTGGTATGGAGACCGCTCGTAGATAGGAAATATTATCACTGGGGAATGAGGTCAGATGAAGGACCGTGCGGATGGAATCACAATGAAGACCAGACGGACAACTAGGTGGAAAGGGAAGGACAGCTTGTCTTCAAGGAGGTAGCCCTGTCCGAGTCAATTAAGGCTACGCCTCGTGTCTGGTCCTATGAGGTCAAGTTTGAACGTACTGTTTGCATGCTGGAGTTATGGGCCCAGTAAACCGACGTAGCTACGACTACTGCTTGGTCGAAAGATAGCCTTCTCCCTTCCTACGATAATAATAAGGGATTATTTTCGGCTCGTTTCTTTTGATTTGATGTATTATTTCTGGAATAAGTTTTCTGCAGGTACGCTAACCACGATTCTCGTAAGAAACGGGTAGTATACGACTGACTTGAGAGATCGACTGCCACTGACTATACGTATGGTCCTATTCGTGATCAAATTTTATTTTGTGAGGACGGGTAGGCCGAAATCATATGCATACATGAAAAATATTAAAGCATCAAGACATTAAGTAACTGAAGTTTTAGCAAACATGTTGTCCACACAGAAATCGATATCTTCTCACTCGAGAGTCAAAAACATGCAAATAAATACTTATTGAAATCATGAACAAACTCTCTGTACGACCAGCAGAAAAAATTTGGTTTAAAGATTACCAGACGATATCATTTTTGGCAGTCTGATTCAGCACGTCGAACTCGGGTTAACCTACAATCCAGATTTTTAACCTATCGTGAAAAATCCATAATTTCTTGCTCCGATCACCCCTAGGGCTGTATGAGCACTTCCTGAAAAGGTTACAAAAAGTAGTCCAACTTTGGTAGTTAAATATTTTGGGTTTGAGACCTTAATGACAGAGCTAGGAGCAAATTTTTAGAGTAACTCAGTTCTGTCCAGAAACCGGTTCAGAAATTTGACCAGTAGGGTAAATTTTTAATATCTCGAGTTTCAGGTGTTGGATGGAGGCGTATAAATATGCGTTAGAAAGTTGTTAAAATTCTATGTATGATGGGTAAATTGCTCCAGAAATTTTGGTCTAGGACTTCAGATTTGAGAACATTTCCGGAGTGAACCCCGTGATGCTCGGAACAAGATTTTCAGATTCTGACATACCTCTTAGAAAATTCCTAACTCCTGATTCCTAGATCAGATGGGGATGAGTAAGTACTCGTTGGAAAGATGGTGAAAGATTCTACTACTTTAGTATTCAGTTGCTGTCCAGAATCTGTAAGTAGTATTGCCTAAAAGCTCGATGAAGTGGCTGCTGTACTCTAGGTTAGAACGTACCATTTTAGCGGAATAACCGAATCCACCCTAGTATATGTGACCACTCGCGGTGGTTAACTTCCATGTGTCACTCATCGCATCGTATTGTTTTATTTTGACTTGCACTCTCTGCGTTTGGAACGAGTACTCACTATTTGGGTTTGTGTTCCGGATGGACGAGCACGGGTTTGAGGTGTTCCAGCACGACGGGTGGCGTTATACCACCGGTCTACACCACCGTGGCTTTCCCACCCTCCTGTGAGAGATGCTACGCGCCTTGCGCTATGAGGAGCAGCCTTTGTACCGTGGGCTTGACACCCGCCGCCACGGTGTGCCGTTTGCAGAGGTGCATATCAGCGTCGCTCCACACCCGTGAAACCCCGACTTGGCAGGGATGGAGAGCACAGTCATGGCTGGGAGCCTCAGGAAGGGCCTGGAGAGAGTCACCCACCGTGCTCTCACTCACTTGTATGGGCGCAACGTAGCAGCGCTCTCGGGGACTCCGTTCGAGATGATCCCCATTTGGCACCAGGCTGACCCGGTATGGCAGAGGCACGTGAGACGCGTCTCTCGCGACGACTACCTAGAGTACCACGCGGGATACCACCGCGTATCTCACTACTCCGAGTACCTCCTCAACTTGGATGAGGAGTCTAGCAGCCGCAGCAGGATCTTGCTAGCAGACGCTGACCAGGTGGGGGTGCAGAGGAACGACCTACAGGCACAGGTCGATGCACAGCAGAGAGAGATTCAACGGTTGACCGCTGCTCTTGAGGCGAGTGAGACTCGCGTGTCGGAGGTCACTGGGCAGCACGACACTCTCCCGTAGGAGGTGGACAGACAGGGTTTGATTATGCAGTAGTGGGCCAACCACAACGAGCACCACCAGCAGCAGCTGGCGAGTGCCCAGCAGGAGATGGACCTTATGGCGGAGGACCTGGAGACCCTGGCTCACGAGAACCAGAACCTCCAGGCTCACTTGCACGCGATCGCTGCGCCGCCGGCAGCACCCGTGGAGGAGAAGCCCGAGGAGGACGTGGGCGAGGCGTCCGACGTGGACTACGAGCCACGCGCGTCGATAGGCGTAGACCGTCCAGGACCCTCTAGCACCACCAGAGACAGGGCGTAGTAGTCGTAGTAGACACGACTAGGTCGTACATGTAGGGCAGGGTAGATGGGTAGCTTTTGGGACGCTCCACGTGTGGTTGTTGTATTTTGGGGATCACGCGCGTGAATAACTTTGGAAACTCGATGGTCACATATTCCGAGTTTATGTAGAATGGAACTGTTGACTTGTACTAGAACCATGTTAACTTGGAAAATTTTAGCTTTTATCAGTATTATGTTGTTACTAAATTTCTGCCCGTGATGCTGTGTTATATGATTTAGTAACCTGTAATGATCATGTTGGATAAGAGTCTAATTGGAATCCTTATTCTTGCATTTTAGAATGGTGCGTATCCGCAATACCAACGAGCTATATGGCGAGCATCCTGAAGGTTCCAGGGCTAGGAGAAATGACTCTCCACGTGGGACTCCACCACCGCCACCACCCAACCCCATGCAGATGATGGCGCAGTTCTTCGCCACTATGATGGAGAGCCAGCAGCAGCAGGCGGAATTCATGCGGGAGATGGCACAACAGAACCTAGCAGCCCTGAATGCTAGGGGCCACAACGACGGCGCACCGCAGAGCAGCTCCTACGCTGACTTCCTCGCCACCAGGCCACCCACATTCAGCTCAACCACCGAGCCCATGGAAGCGGAGAATTTTCTTTGCATGCTCGAGTCCAAATTTGTGCTTCTTAACTGCACGCCTGTGCAGAAGATGTTGTTTGCAGCACAGCAGCTGCATGGTGCAGCTGGGGCATGGTGGGCCAACCATGTCACCTCTGTCGGTGCGGACCAATAGATTACTTGGGACGACTTCAAAGAGGCCTTCCATGCTCACTACATTCCTGCGGGGCTCGTCCGCAGAAAGGCACGTGAATTCGCCATACTAAAGCAAGGCAACCGCAGCGTCGAAGAGTACTGCAAAGAGTTCAACCGGTTGGCGTTATACGCCCTGGAACAAGTTGACACCCCCGCCAAGCGCAAGGATCGCTTCTTGGAGGGGCTAATCGCAGAACTACAGGACCGCTTCAACCTTAACATGGGCGGTACATTCGTTGAGTTTGTCAACAACGCCATCGTCCCAGAAGACGGATATCGCAAGGTGATGGCAGAGCGGAAGCGGTCCGCAAGTTCTTTGGGGCCATCCAGTGGACCCCCGCAGAAGTTTCGAATGGTGTACACCACCCCGTCTATACAGAGGTACTGTTCCGCCCCCGTACCAGCACCCTTTGTGCAGCCGCCTCAGCCAGCATAGCAGCGACCCCAAGCACCACGTCAGCAGCAGGACCAAGGTGGGTTTCGCCTGCCACAGCAGCCGAACGCTCAGACCGGACCCTTCCCCTATTACAACTACGGTCGTCTGGCGCACTTCTCGAGGGAGTGCCCACACCCCAAGAAGAGCACTGGCCAGAACCCGCCAAGGAACAACAACAGCAGCAACACCAACCACAACAACCGAGGACCAGTCCGTGCTGGGCATGTGAACAACACCACCCTGGAGGAGATTCTGGAGAACAGCCCCATCCTCGCTGGTATGTTCTCTATTCGAGACCACCCCGCACTAGTTCTGTTTGATTCGGGAGCATCACATAGCTTTGTTAGTGGGTTCTTTGTTGATAAGTACCAGCTGCCTCGCACCCTTATGAAAGCACGATACACCATTAGATCAGCTGGTGGACAAACCCCCACTCTATATGAAATTGAGAAACTCCCAATAACCCTAGGAGCAAAAGTCTACCCTACCAAGTGCATGGTCTTAGAGGGGTGCAACATTGACATCATTCTGGGTATGCCTTGGATGAGGCAACATAAAGCTATATTGGACATAGACGCCTACACTGTACACCTAAACTCTCCCACCCATGGTAGCGTAAGCTTCCGGGTATGACCTCCCCAACTGGCCGTCCCAAGCATTCACCACACCACCACTGGGCAGATACAGGATATTCCAGTGGTTAGGGAATTTCCCGACGTATTCCTTGATGATCTCCATGGACTTCCACCGGATCGAGACGTTGAGTTCAAGATTGAGCTGCAGCCAGAGACGGCACCTATATCCAAAAGGCCGTATAAAATGGCGCCTAAGGAACTAGCTAAGTTGAAGGAGCAGCTGAAGGAGCTGCTGGATAAGAGATTCATTCGACCAAGTTCCTCACCTTGGGGTTGTCCGACACTATTCATGAAGAAGAAAGATGAGACCTTGAGGCTGTGTAGATTACCGACCTCTCAATGCGGTGACTAACAAGAACAAATACCCACTGCCCCGCATTGACATTCTCTTTGACCAGTTGATAGGAGCTAAGGTTTTCTCCAAGATTGATCTCCGGTCTGGATACCATCAAATTAAAATCCGTGCCAAGGATATTCCCAAGAAAGCATTTTCTACCCGATACGGACTATATGAGTATTTAGTGATGTCGTTTGGGTTGACAAACGTACCGGCGCACTTCATGTATCTCATGAACTCGGTATTCATGCCAGAGTTGGACAAGTTTGTAGTGGTGTTCATTGACGACATCCTAGTCTACTCAAAATCAGAAGAAGAACATGCAGAGCATCTTCGTGTTGTACTATAGAGGTTAAGGGAGCACCAGCGATATGCTAAGTTTAGCAAGTGCGAGTTTTGGTTGAAGCAAGTACCATTTTTGGGCCATATTATCTCGGAAGACGGCATAGCGATAGATCCTAGCAAAGTAAGGGATGCACTGAATTGGAAGACACCGAAGACCGTATTTCATATACGTAGTTTTCTAGGATTAGCTGGTTACTACCGCCATTTCATTCCCAATTTCTCCAAAATTGCAAAGCCCATGACCGAGTTGCTTAAGAAGGACAAGAAGTTCATATGGGATGAGGGCTATGAAAGTGCTTTCCAAACCTTGAAGAAACACCTAACCACGACCCCAGTATTAGCTCAACTGGACCTGGGGAAACCGTTCGATGTCTATTGTGACGCTTTGGGTATTGGATTAGGATGTGTGCTCATGCAATAGGGGAGAGTCATTGCTTATGGATCAAGGCAATTAAGGAAGCACGAGCAGAATTACCCCGCACACGATCTGAAATTAGCAGCAGTGGTGCTAGCCTTAAAGATGTGGAGACATTACCTCCTTGGGAATTTAGTTTGTATATACATCGACCACAAAAGCTTGAAGTACATTTTCACTCAAGACCACGTGAACATGAGACAGCGCCGTTGGTTGGAATTGATTAAGGACTACGAGTTGGAAGTGCACTACCACCCAGGAAAGGCTAATGTCGTGGCTGACGCATTAAGCCGCAAGGCTCAATGCCACCACATCCTGGTCAGCCCGCAAGTCCAAGATGATCATTATGTTCAAATAACACCTCATGGAGCCCTCTATAACCTAGCATTAATTCCTTCCATACGGGAAGAAATAGTAGCAGCCTAGAAAAATGATAGAGGCATAGCGCATCTCAGAAGGAGACTAAAAGAGGGCGATGCTAAGGTACAATGCTTCCGAGAAGATGCAGAAGGTGTTTTATGGTTCAAGGATCGACTGGTGGTGCCTAAGGATATGGAACTCCGCAAGGAAATTCTGGACGAGGCTCATATTACAAAGTACTCCATGCACCCGGGCAGCAACAAGATGTACCATGATTTGAGATCCAGATATTAGTGGACTCGTATGAAAAGGGAAATAGCACGATATGTCGTAGGGTGTGATACCTGCCGCCGAGTCAAGGCCGATCATCTGAAGAAGGCGGGTCGACTACAACCATTGAGTGTTCCAGCCTAGAAATGGGAGGATATCAGCATGGATTTCATTCTGGATCTTCCCCGCACTTCCCGCAAGTATGATTCTATATGGGTGATCGTCGATCGGCTGACTAAGGTTCCGCACTTCATCCCTGTATCGACATGGTACACCATTGAAAGGTACACACAATTGTACATGGATCGCATCCTATGCTTACACGGAGTGCCAAAGACAATAGTATCGGACAAAGGACCTCAGTTCGTGGGACGCTTTTGGGAAAAGCTACACGAATCACTTGGCACCAGATTAATTCGAGGTTCCGCATATCACCCTCAGACGGATGGACAGATCGAAAGGGTTAACCAAATATTAGAAGACATGTTGAGGGCGTACGTGTTGAATCACAACACAAAGTGGGATGAATGCCTACCCTTAGCAGAATTTGCATACAACAATAGTTACCAGGAAAGCATCAAGATGGCACCGTTCGAGGCTCTCTACGGTCGCCGTTGTCGCACACCACTGAGTTGGTCGGAATCAGGGGAAAGGGTAATTTTTGGCCCGGAACTAGTGCAGCAAGCTGAGGAGAAAGTACTCCAAATCCCATCAAACTTACGAGCGGCAAAATCCAGGCAAAAAAGTTACGCGGATAAAAGATGTCGCCCATTGGAATTCAGGGTCGGCGATCTGGTCTACCTCCGAGTCTCACCAACCAAGGGGGTACAACGGTTTGGGATTCGCGGAAAGCTAGCACCTCGTTATATCGGCCCCTACCCAGTCATTGCGAGATGTGAACCTGTGGCCTACCAGCTCCAACTGCCAGTGGAACTCGCTAGAGTGCACGACACATTCCACGTGTCCCAACTAAAGAAGTGTCTAAAAACACCAGTAGACGTTCCCCTAGAGACCACTGGCAACTATAACCCGACCTGACGTATTCAGAGCGTCCGGTGAGGGTGCTAGATGAGAAGGAACCAATTACAGGTAAGAAGATGCTCAAGTTATACAAGGTTCAATGGAGCAACCACACCGCCAGGGAGGCCACCTGGGAGACTGAAGCATTCCTGCAAAGCCACTACCCCGAGTTCCTGCGCCACCACTTAGGTAAATCGTAGAAACTTTTCTTAATCTCGGGACGAGATTTCTTTAAGGGGGGAGGGCTGTGATACCCCTGCCACCGAATTAGGGTTAGAATCACCGGGAAATAAACTCATGGCAAGGTTAAACTGAAATTTGTCCGATTCAAACCAAATTCAAACCAATTTGAATGACACTTATACTACAAGTCCCAACTTTTCAACATAAGTCACTATTGCCAAAAATATATGTTGTTGGTCATGGCCAAGTATAATTTTAAGGATTTTCTTAGATTTTTATTCCATTAATAGATGCCCCAAATAAATGGTAAAATTGTCAAAACCCAGCTCTATTCACAAAATTCCTAATTAAATCTTATCACGAACTGATGGTAGTTAGTATTTTTATAAAATCCAGCACATTATGGGGAGCCAGCCTTATTTTTGGTTTAATTTTATCAACAATGAAATAATTCACACGAAAAGATTAAATGTAGTCGGCTGTCGGGGTTGAAAAAATAAAAGAAAAAGAAAACTCCCTGTGGGACCCACCTCTCAGCGACTTCAAACCAACACACCCGGTGCCGTCCCGCGCTCCCGCCTGCCTGTACGCCGCGTGGTCATGGACGTGCGGTCGGACGCCGACGCCGCGGATCAACGACCCCACGCGCGTTTGGACATCCACCTTGTCGCCCGTTGCCATGTCCGAACGGTCCCCCCCCCCCCACTCACTCTCTCTCCGTTCCACTCTCGCCCTCTCTTCTGCCGAGGAGCTCGCCATCGCCGCCGCGCAAGCCCCGGACGCCCAGCCGCTGCACCGCCTCCCCGCCCCTGCCGTGAGCACCACAAGCTTCGTGCCAGCGCCCTGGTGCTCCCCGCGGAGCTGCCGTCCTCTTTCCCCTTCGACTCACCGGCAATCGACTTCTTCTTCCCCGCCTCCGACCGCCGCTCCACCGCGTCACCCAAACTCACTGGTGAGCCTCGACCCAATTCCTTTAATGTGAGCTCTTGGCTTCGTGTACCTCTCCGGCCTCACTCGGCTCGCCCAAACGCAGGTCCACCGCCGGAGCGCCACCGGCGGCCGCCATCGCTCCGCCTCGCCGTCGCAGCACTAGCCCCGGTAAGCCACCTTGCTCCCTCTCGCGCGCCGTGTGCTTGCTCTTCCCCACCCGTCGCTGTCGCGCCAATGCAGCTCCTGCCGCTCCCTCGGCTGGCTGCTGTTCTCGTGCCACCGCGCGCGGCCGAGCTCCGCCGTCGCGCACGCGCACTCGGCTCGGCTGAGCTGGCCACTGGGCCAGCTGGCCACTGGGCCATGCCTGCCTGGGCTAGATCTGGCCCAGGAGCGCCTTCCCCGCGTGGGTTCAGCCCACTAGGCTACCTGGATGCGGCCCGCGAAAACAAAAATCGGTTTTTCTCATTTTAATCATTTCCAGAAAACTGTAAAACTTGTAAAATACAAAGTAAAGTGATTAATAGGAACTTTGAAGTAAGATAAATTTTGTTAGCTTTGTCCGCACTAGTACTAGTAGGAAAAAAATGCTAAATCACATTGCATGTTAATGTTATTTTTAGGAGTTAAATATGTAATAAAAACCCTTATAAATTCATAACTAATTATAGGGAGCTGATAAAATCTTGAAACTTGGCCACCAAATAGGTTTTTCAGTTTCTAGTCTCCCTGGAAAATGTCATAGGGTGAGTCTTTGTATATTAGCTATAAATAATTTAATACCATTTTCCTTAGGTTAATTCATTAAAATTATAGGCTCGGTGCATGTGAGTGAAACTTGGCCAACAAATCACTCCTGGTATCCTCTAACTATATTAACTCACCCCTGCTCAATTGATAATCAGAACCATGTCAACTTAATAAATTGTGTCTCGGATGTAATATTGCCCTTTAATATATATAGTTCTACATTAGGGCTGCTTCATGGGTACTTAGTGCTTTACGAGGGCTGTGCTCGATACACTAAAACATTAATTGAATAGCACCTTCTGGTCATGGACATCACATATGTAGCTTAACCCCGGCCGACACACACTCACCGTACTTTGGTACAACGTCGTCACGATTAGGTACTGGAGTCCATGAAGGAAATACACGAAACACCCTCACCCTATGCCTCCACTAAATACGTTACATTGCTGAACTAATCAACACACCCCGCTCGCTTCCATGAGAAATAGTGTACATTAACGTATTTATTGAGGAAGTGCCATGAATCTTCTCTCATAAGCATCATCTTTGCATCATATAGATCACGCAGTGAACCACGTGGAGACGGGACCGGAGCAGGACCAGAAGGAGCCGGAGGTGCCGTAGCTGAGCAAGAGCAGAACCCAGGCAAGCCCCGGTGCATTATCCCCGTTTAAATTTTTACACTATCACTAGCTTGGGATGTAGGCTTGACTGTGCATTAAGTAATAGGAGTTGGTTGAAACCCTAGCCATGCAGTAGGTCCCTCCTTCCCGATATTTAGCCTTAGGTCGGTAGTCGCCCTGCTTAATTTAGGACGACTACTCATCGAGTGGTATGGAGACCGCTCGTAGACATGAGATATTAATACTGGGGAATGAGGTCGGATAAAGGACCGTGCGGATGGAATCACAATGAAGACCGGACGGGCAACTAGGTGGAAAGGAAAGGACAACTTGTCTTCAAGGAGGTAGCCCCGTCCGAGTCACTTAAGGCTATGCCTCGTGTCCGGTCCTATGAGGTCAAGTTTGAACGTACTGTTTGCATGCTGGAGTTATGGGCCCAGTAAAACGACGTAGCTACGACTACTTCCTGGTCGAAAGATAGCCTTCTCCCTTCTTTGGTGGAACTGGTGCTGAGAGGAGGGAGTAATCCACCCACGGATGGCGGCACGGGGCGCATCGCTTTGGGGGACCCTTCTCGAGGGAGTTTGGACCCAGAAGACCCTACGGTACCGTAAGCGAAAGGTTGCTCCATGCGGCTTCCAAGAAGCGCGTATGGGTCATACAAGCAGGTTTCTCCTGCAGGATGTAAATCGATTCGAATCACTGCTCCTCACAGTAACGAGTACCACTTGATCGCTGCTCCGAAACAGTGTCGAAAGCCATTAAAATGATAAGTGGGTTTAATACTGCTGTTTGGAATTTTTAAGATTGTATTGCAACCATGAATGTTATAGCTTTAGTGCAAACTAAATTTATGATTATTCTGCATGACAACTTAACTTGATGCTAAAACTTGAAACATAAGGATCCACTCTTAGGCTGGCTTTCTGGCAATATAAACCCTACCCATAGCCTTTGCATGTCTAGGCGTCGGCTGTAGATGGCCATTTTGACGGGTCAGTCTTGCTGAGTAAATTAGTTACTCGGGGCGTAGCTCTCTGTGGTTTTCAGATGATCAGGACGGAGACTGTCACTGCGGTGGAAGATTCCACTGGGAGGGCTAGCGCCCTGACTGCTGAAACATTGTGGGGGCTATGCACGAATGAAGACGAGGAGTAGTTCCTTGCTTGCCGGTACGGTGCTTGGGCAAGGCACTTATTATGGCCGGGTTGTTCCCTGTGTGTCGCCGTGAGAGGGCGATTGTATCTATCTATTTCATCGAATTAGTTGAATCAATGTTGGACAATTCGCTTCCACAATTTATTTTGATAAAACTCTGGTTTATAATATAACTTTGGATTTATGTAAAACTCTGTTCTCCACCTATGCTCTTGTTGCAATTATATTCTTCTATCATGTGTTGTACTATTGGGCGTCACAACGCGTGTCGCCACCCGAGAAAGATCCTGAAACGGGGCCGTCTCCGAGGTAAGGCGGTTCTATGACAGCAGGGAAGGGGAGATGAGGAGGGCGCCGACGGGGAAGGAGAGGAGGGCCTGTCTCCGCGCCAGATCCGCCCATCGTCCGGCCAGATGCACCCGCTGATCGATCGGATCTGGCCGTCGCTCGCCATCATCACCGGGGAGGGCGGCAACTATGGGGAGGTGGCAGCGCTCGGGGAGGTGGCGGCACTCGGGGAGGGTCAAGTGCTCGGGGAGGTGGCGGCGACCTCGGGGAGGGGGCGACGGCCTCAAGGAGAGAGAGAGAGAGAGAGAGAGAGAGAGAGAGAGAGGTGGGGGGAGGGGGTGCTAGTGGAGTGAATGAGAGAGAGGTGAGGAGTTGAGTTGAGGTATTTATTTCACAGAGTTAGGGTTTGGAGCAAAATGGGCTAGAAAAATAAAATGGGTGTTATTTGGGCCAGATAACACAGTAGCGGCGGTTGACTATGTTGATCATCGCTAAAAAGTGGTTTTTTAGCGACGATTGACTTTGTTGATCGCTGCTAAAAGTAAAATTTATCTGTAGCGGTGGTTGACTTTTTTGACCACCGCTAAAAAATGATTTTTTAGCAAATATTGACCGCCGCTAACAATAAAATTCATCTGTAGCGGTGGTTGCTAATGAAAAACACAACTACGTGATTTTTTTCCAACGCCGCTATAGTACCGTTTTGTGGTAGTGAAACTCCTTTTAGGCCTGTTGTTAACGTTCCGGTGGCAAATGTGAAAGGTATGAAACACAAGTATATTTGAGAACAAGGAAACTTTCTTTATCATTCAGCATAACTTTGAGGTGCATGAATTCATGTTGTGATACAACTTTAGCTCCAGAAAATTCATAAAGTTCTTAGAGCTGCTCATTTGCGGCTCTAGAATCTGTGGAGCTGGAGCTTTGAATAGTTTAAGGGGTCTTTTGTTATTTTAAAAAAAAATAAAATAAATAAATACCTAAGATACTTTATTTGATCTTATAAACTCCAACTCTAGCATGAATCTCAGAATTGGAGCTGTAACAGACATGACCTCAAACTCTTCAATCCCCTTCAGCAGCCTTTTGTAGTCCTCCTCTGTAATCTTAACTCACTTCGTTTCCAGGAGATTAAAGTGCTCCACAGTTATCTTCTGTCGGTGTATCATCTATGTCTCTAAAATTTCAAAATATATATTGGGATCTCTCTGAACTTGCTAAATTATGTCTTTTTAGAATGAACATTGCCCTTGAAAATGAGGCTCTATTTCCCTATCCCAACCCACCTCATTTCCCCAACCCTTAAAACAAACATGTCAAATGATTTTCACAGGCTTCTTCATTTCTCTAAGGGATTTTTGTCTACAAAACTCTCAGAAAACATGTATTTGTCTCTAGAACATCGTAATGACTGACTTTGTTTCCTGGACATTGCAAAAAAAAGATTTTATCTGAAGGACACTGTCTTCATTATTTTAATATTTTTTTAATAAGGAGAGAGAATATGTTTTAAATGACACAAATGTCCCTAGCTCATCCTTTGAAGTTGGTAGCTCATCTCCTCCGTTGGCTCTCGCGACCCTGTCGCCTTCACCTGCCTCCTCATCGTGTTTTGCAACTCGGACGCCGCCATCGGGTGCTCCCACGTTCGCACCAAGCTTGCAGCTAGCGGACCCCGGAGCGAACGTTACGGTGGAGGCGGCCATCTCCAGCGGCGTGGCACGTGGAGTGGTGCTAGGAGCTTCTAGCAGCGGCGCGGCACATAGGGGTGCTCGAGGTGAGCTTCATCTTGAGCAAGTCCACCGCCCACAAGGAGGAAGATAAATGCGAGGATGAAGAAGATAAGGCAGGTGCAATTTAGTCTTCTTGTTATTAAAATGATTTCTTTATTTGGCATGGTATATTAGAGACAAATATAGTTTTTGCAGGTTTAGAAGACAAAGTCAGCCGCTGTGATGTTCTAGAGACAAATACAAATTTTTTGAGTGTCCTGTAAACAAAAATCTCACTCCCTGACCCAGTCCTCATTTCCATGTAGCCAAACAGCACCCTAGTGAATGGCACTGTCAGCTGTCCTGCCTTTATTTCAAAAACCAAAAAATGGAGTTTAGAGAGCGGCGACAGGGGCGAGCGGATTCAGTTATGACTTGGCTGCTGGTTACGAGTTTCAGTGTCGCTTCATTGCGCTCGTCCGTTGGCTTGATCATCAGTCGGTCGGCCCGCCGCCTACAACAAGTTGTTTGGATGTCCTGTAGGCCGGTTGATCCATTCATAAAAAAAGAAGTCCACGCGCATGCAGCGCCTTCGGTTCTTCTAGTTGGTGGTCGATTTGATCAGAAAATGGCATCAGTTTGATATCAGTAATTTTCTGTTCTCTGTCCTAATACTATGTCTTAGTATGTGTTGCCACTTGCCAGGCAACTAAATACATCATGCTCTACCACTTGCCAGGCAACTAATTACATCATGTTCCGTCACTTGCCAGACAACTAATTACATCATGCTCCACCACTTGCCAGGCAACTAAATACCTCATGCTCCAATGCTCTCAACAAACGGCAAGTGGATTTGAACATATAATGCCACTTTCCCTATGGCGTATTAAGGAGTATGTACTTGCTTAGTCATTGGTACGACGAAGTCGATCGAGGATGTTTCAGCCGACAGAGTCCAAATTAACTTTGTCAACCATAACGCATACTAATAATGATTGTATCTCATTGAATACTCAACCGCATCAATGATATTATCATCATCATCATCATATTTTCTTCAATCTACTGAAAGCTTTTAGTAATGGTTTGTTACTTTATATTTTAAATTTTATTTATATATATAATAAATATAAACCCGTTAGATTTAGATCTGATAGCTCAAAGCGGTGATTGAAAGTTGACTAAACTTTCAGTCAGCTAAAAATTAGCAAATCCCTAAAACTTTGCATAATGATAGTTTTTATAGAACTTTACGTTAAAGAAATATAAAGTATATTCTACGCATATATTATATAGTTTAATAATATCTAATACTATCTTAACAATAGAGCTCTAAAATTATATATAAAATATTTATAAAAAATAGAAAAATATATTTTATGTAGTGATTGCTATAATCTTTCATAGTGCAAAATTTAAGCATCAAATTCAATATGTACAAAGAGAAACAAAAAGGACAAATTATATCAGGGAATAAATTGCACCAACTCGAATTGTTTGAGGAAGTAAATTAAGCCAAGATTTTGTTCAGGGAGTAAATTGGATAAAGTAAATTGTTCGGAGGAGTAAAATAGACTTTTCCTAAATTTGTTTTGTGCTCGACTGTTTAACTTTTATTACCATGAATAATTAACCAGAAAGGAATAGAGATGTTTGGGCCCATAAAAATGTCTGCAACTTTATTAAAATTGTTACGTTTGGTAGTACACGCGACATTGAGCAGAACACACTGCATCAAACAATGAATCATTGCTAAATTGGGAAACAGAATTTTAGATTAATAGCTTATGTAGACACAATATACACTAAATTAAAATATGATTGCAACATATTACTTTATTTGTTTATATGTTGTCCAAATCTGTCTAGATCGTGTTTAGAGATTACGCTACATGGTCAAAGACTGTCCCTATATATAGCTGAAGTATTGCATGTAGACGTCGTCTGGATGTATTAGATGCACGTATATTTAATCACTGAATGAAATATTTTATTCTAATAGAAAATGATGGTCAAACTGTAACGTCCCGCCCCTCCGAGGCCAGGCCCGCTTACACCTGGCAACTCTCTAGGACCTCAAGACTGTCCTCACAGACCAACACTAATCTTTTCTGCATACTTTGTCCTCACTCGTGCGCACCCGAGAATGACTTCCCGGTCGGTCACCCATCCATAAATTGCTCTAGACCAAGCACGCTTAACTTTGGAGTTCTTTAGGGATGAGCTTTCGGAAAAAAAATTGTAACTTGTTGGTATGAGTATTCTATCAATAAAGCCTTGGGTCAGGATGTTACACTCTCACCCTCTTAGAAGATCGACGTCCTCGTCAATCAACCCCAAGCCAGGAACGTCCTCTCTTGGCCATGTCCGTGTGTCCAGTGTCAGCGCATGTGCCATGCTGTGTGACTACTCTGGGTCCACACCAGCCATGCACACCATGCCTGCGCAACTGCGACCCCACGCGCCCGTGAAACTGTGAGAGTCGGCTCTGATACCAACTGTAACGTCCCGCCCCTCCGAGGCCAGGCCCGCTTACACCTGGCAACTCTCTAGAACCTCAAGACTGTCCTCACAGACCAACACTAGTCTTTTCTGCATACTTTATCCTCACTCGTGCGCACCCGAGAATGACTTTCCGGTCGGTCACCCATCCATAAATTGCTCTAGGCCAAGCACGCTTAACTTTGGAGTTCTTTAGGGATGAGCTTCCGGAAAAGAAGTTGCAACTTATTGGTATGAGTATTCTATCAATACTATTAAGCCTTGGGTCAGGATGTTACACAAACTTGCACTAGATGCCATAAAATTTACCAACCATGCATTCTTTTTATTAGATGTATAGAGGGATTACATGGGAAGATATAACATGAAACACTCTTGAGCACAACCGATATGAGATTAAATAT
Organism: Eleusine indica; assembly: GCA_030378355.1. Lineage (NCBI taxonomy): Eukaryota > Viridiplantae > Streptophyta > Magnoliopsida > Poales > Poaceae > Eleusine > Eleusine indica. The sequence continues at coordinate 44,759,531 of CM059500.1, forward strand.
ATTAAGTAGCCAAAACCATGCATTCGGAACTCAATATCCATTGTTTAAGTAAAGATGGTGACTAGAGCAGGCCTAGCAAAGTCTACTTCAACTGTACAGGAGGATATTTTCATCAAAACAAATAGCAAAGGGGGCATAGTGCCAATTTACATGATCGCACTGCTATATATAGCTCCTCTAACATCTAGACTTAACTTCAAATGCTACAATCAACCCAAATCAGAAGCATTGAAAGGATACCTTTTTAGATATGCCTTTAGCTAATCACGTAGCATCTAATAAACAAAAGAAAACCCAAAGGATAGGATCCACTGAAGGGTTGCATGGATTAGCACCAACATCTGTTAAATCAAATCATGGATCGTCTAGTCGTTTGCATGCCCATCGTCCCAAAACCAGCAAAAAAGATGCATCTAGGCCAGGCACTAATAAGAGTGCAATTCATACGCGTCCCCAAGTTTCAGGTAATACCAATATATCCTTTACAGTTGTAACATCAGAAGAAAAAGAAGACGGAGAAGAAAAAATAAGTGTAGAAGAAAAAAGAGAGACCACAGAAGTGAAGGATGTAGGAGGAGAAAAAGGTGATGATGATGATGAAGAAGAAGGAGGAGGAGGAGGAGATGATGATGATGATGATGATGAAGAAGAAGAAGAAGAAGAAGAAGAAGAAGAAGAAGAAGAAGAAGAAGAAGAAGATGATGATGATGATGATGATGATGATGAAGAAGAAGAAGAAGAAGAGTAAAAGAAGGTATGGTAAAACTATCATCAAATTTCTTCTTGAAAAACAGTCTGATTTTCAATTGTTGCAGCAACTGGTGGCTTGTCATCTCCAATGCTTGATAGCTTGGAAGCAACCTTTCGATTAATTTTATATGTTGTTCAATAAGTACATGGCTTGTGCTCCTATCAGCTCTTTGTAACCAACCTTCTGTATATATCTTGCATATGTTATATATGATTTTGTGTTGGGTTGTTGTGGTTTATTGTTTTTGCCACTATCGAATAGGTTGTGCAATCAGTTATGATGTTTAATTTGTTTTATTAAAAAAATGCCTTTCAAAAAAACTAGTCTCGGACGTTGACTATAGACTAGTCTCGGATGAGTCGACAGGCCCGTGGTGGCCTTCCCTGTTTCCATTATCACATCAGTGCATCCGTCCAAGTGCAGTTGCAGCTCACACACCCGCCGTTTGTGGACGCTGACTGGCCATCTCCCTTCCACTTCTTCTGCTCTCTGTGCATTCGTCTCTGGCACCGCTTCGACGTGTCCTCGTGATGGCGTTCCCGTGGACACGAAACAGGAGGGCAGAGGCCGGGGAAGGGGAGGAGGGTTCGACAAGCACCCTACTTGCCAGAGCCAACTAAATATGTCATGCTCCAATTCTCTGAACAAACAGCAAGTGGTTTTGAACATGTAACGCCACTTGCCATATGACGTACTAGCAAAGTGACGGTACGTTGCTACAGGCTTAAGAAAAACAAAAAACTCTATATAATATAAATAAAAAATTAGTTATATAATATAATTGTTAGATATATATAGTATTATTGACATTTTTTTATATAAGATCATATTTATATTATTATTGATGCTTCTTAGTGTATCATTTTATATGTCAAAAGTAATCATTTTCTCACTATTTTCTAGCACTCTCATTATAAATATGTTTTTACCTCTAATGTTAATGATTTGCATATGTAGTATTGTTTAAGTGCTATCTTGTAGAATTAGGTAAAATGACACTAAAAAGCTCAAAGATAAGAAATAGCGATATGAAGCCCGACTCGTCATGTAAGAAGGACTTTACACAAGCTCATGACACCTACAATACTCCTCTGAACGTCCATAAAGTCCAACATGTAATTCCAAGGTTGTGGTCTGATGCCTAAGGATTTCTAAAAGGTTTATCCGGAAGGAAATATCAATTTACACAGTTTAGAAACAACACTGCATTGCAGCACGGTTTTGAACTTCAAGTCGTGCTCTAATAGGAAAAGTTTGACTATGAAAGTTGTAGATCTCATCAAGAGCTTTCTGAAACATATATGCATCATGTTATTTAGACTACGGAGCTATGAGATATGGACCCCACAAGGAGACCTATGTAGATTAGTCCGAATCAGAATAGATATTTTTGTATCGTATATTTAAATATAAAGACAGCCGAATCTATAGATCCGTTGAATACCAAAGTTGTAGAATATTTCAAGGGCTATGAGATAGAGTCCGTGTTTGTCTAATTTGAACTCCGGAAGCCACTTGCCCTATGGCGTATTAAGGTACGTACTTGCTTTTCGTCTGATGACAAAGTCGATCGAGGAACGGAGAGGAAGTTATATTCAATTGAATGTCAATACAGGCCAGCTGCTCAAATCAATACAGCGTCAACTGTAACACGATTCGATTTGCTGTCCAAAAAACTATTTGAGCCGACAGAGCCCAAATCAACTTCTTGGACCATAATGCATGCTAATAACGATTGTATCTTGCTGAATACTCAACATATGGCGTCTGATCATCGAAGACACTACGCCCATCCACAACATTTGCTTATGAGGACGTACTACAACGGCGCGTCCACCCACATATGCCACATATGCGGATCCAAGGTCCAAGCTCGCTGGCCTCGCCGGCTATCGCTGCAACGCCCGGGGCTGCGAGTTCAACATCCACGAGGCATGCGCCAACTTACTTCGAGGAATCGGCCTCCTTCGCGCACCCGTGGCACCCCCTCACGCTGAGCCGCATGCCCAATTCCTGTGTTGGATGGCAATGCAACCTGTGCAATGCAAGGAGCCTGTCTAATGGAGCTGTACATCGCGTGCGCCTCCGGCGTGCCCAGCGGCGGTGACGACAGGGACCAGCAGGTCATCAGCGATACCCAGCACCAGGAAGACACCACACTCTTCAAGCCAAACCAGAAACCACCGGTGATAGTCAGAAGTCAGAGCGCTCTCGTAAAAATAAAAAAAAAAAAAAAAAAAAAAAAAAAAAACGGAGCCGCAGCTAGTTCTCGCATTGCCAAGTTTTCTTCTAAAGCAAGCCTTCTTCATGGCGATAAACGCAGTAACCGGCGGATTGGCGACGCGGGTCCTCCAAGTTCTGGCAGGTGCCATGGCTTAATTACCACTTCTTCGTCGATTGTTATCCCTTGTCCTGCGATCCGATGCTCGGCATATCGCGTGAATGGTGTGTATAACTGTATATATGCGCGTCGTGTATCAGCTAACTCCTTGGCCTTCTCCCTTCTGTGAATTTCTTCTTCCAGATCCTGTACTTGTCTGCAAAAGCACGCTTGTGTAATATCTTGTGTTCTTGTACAGTTTTATCTTCTATTGAGTGTTATCTTCAAGCAGGGTACCAGGCCACCGCCCACCGGCAGCAGCGCGTAAGGGTGAGTGTTAGGTTCGTTCTTGAGTTCCGCCTCTCTTTTGTTGACTTCAGTCCCTCATCTTAGGGAATGCATGTCCGGCAAAGAGTATGACTTGGCTGCACTACCAAAAACGAATGATTTGCCGAGTGGCTGAAGCACTCGGTAAAACTTAAGAAACACTCGACACACTCAGCAAAAGGTGCACAGCAGAAATTTGCTCGGCAAAGAGAATTTTTACTGAGTGTTTTTCTCGGACACTCGGCAAAGACTTTGCCGAGTGTCATAGAGGCTCTCGGCAAACAAAAACAGACCAACGGAGACTTTGACGGTGACAGACTTGGCAAAGTTTCATATTTTTACCGAGCATTTTGACGGGGTGCTCAGCAAAGTTTCACATTTTTACCGAGCATTTTGACAGGGCACTTGGCAAAGGTTGACACCTTTGCCGAGTGTCTTGGTCATGACACTCGGTAAAACATGAAATTTTTGCCGAGTGTCTTGGTCATGACACTCGGCAAAGGTGTCAATGTTTGCCAAGTGCCTTGGTGAAACCAACACACCTGAGTTTAAGTTCTATTATCCATTTGGTACCATTATCCCAAGTTATATCTTTGATCTGATGCACTGTTAATATTTTGTTGGCCATGGTGATAATCACTATTGTTGTATGCAAGTTTCTAACTATGGCGACTTTTTATTATACTCAATAAAATCTGTAGGGGTGTTCCCCTCCAGTTCATTCAAACAAAAAAAAAATCTAACAGAAGTGCTTGCAAAAAGTTTGTGCACTGGCACTATCAGCAAATAATTATGCTCACATATGAAAGCTAATAGCTTTTTCATTAATGAGTATGATTCACTTTTTTTTTTTGGAACGAATGACTTTCGTTCAGTCTTATTTATATTCATTTTTGTTGCGTCAGGTCCCTGAAGTGCCATCTTTTATGCACATGTTAGCTGCATCAGTTCCTTTTTTGGTCTCTTAAGGTGATTATTGAGATGTTTTATGAAGGGACAATTGTATCACTAGTTTCGTTGTGTCTCTATGCATATTGACTGCGCATTGATCATTTTGCAAGACAAGCATTTTTTATTAATTTCATAATTGTGAACTGTATACTAGTCCTCTCTTCACTTATGTTCCAAGTAATTATTTGTTTCATAATTCAAAGACATGTAGCGACTATCAAGCAAAGAGAAATAGGTGTAAATTCTTTGAACCTTGAGGTCTACTTGGGCAGTATTTCCTCCCTGTCACATATGAACAAATTCTGGCGTACTTTCCACTTTAGTCTTTTTTAAATTATTGTCATCATTGATTTTTATAGTTATGTTTGATCATTCATCTTATTTAAATTTTTTTAAAAAATATTATATATCTTGTTATGTTTATTTTATCAATAAAAGAAATTAAAACATAATTTATAAATTTATATATTTAAACTAATATTTTAGATAAAACACATGATCAAACATAAATTAAAAAGTCAATAACGATATGGTAACAACTTAAAAATAGAGGGATGATATAATAATAATTTAAAAATAGAGGGAGTATAAGACAATGGGAATCAGTTGTGATCCGGCATGTAAGATTGTCTAGATTAAAAATTTCAGTCTGATTAAGAGTTGCCACAGGTTGGACTGGAATATTATATTTATTCGCTTTTCCAAAGAAAGAAGGTTAACATAGCTAATCAATGTGCTCAATATACACGTACACCTTACTCCATAAATACATGGGTAATTATCTCGTTGCTGAATTGATTCTACTTCGTAAAATGTACCGAAGCTATATTGCACACCTTATTTGGAAATGTTGGGCAATCGAAAGGAAATGCTAAGTTTCGGAGGCACATGAACATACAAATGAAAGATGTTGATGTTCTTCCTTGGTCACTTATTTTCAATTGTTAAACCTCGGCTGGCTGGTGGCGCCGCTCATACTTGCTAACAAGGTCCATAGAAGCGCGGTTTGAGCTTGCCGGAGTTCGGGGTCTGCAGGGATGTTGGCATGCGGTGTCACAGGCGAAGCCATACCCAGTCGCCCACTGCAAACCTAAGGTCCCTATGGTTCTTGTCGTAGTACTCCTTGTACACGGCTTGAGCGGTACTCCTTGTAGACGGCTTGAGCTTGCTCCAGGCGATAACGTACGTCCGCTAGCAGCTCATCGCACTCAGCCATGCTCTTGGCCACTGCCACCACGCGTGATTCACCGGGCTCATAGGAGCGAATGGATGGCGGCTCCCACCCGTAGATAATCTTGAAGGGCGTGTCCTTGAGGGCGGTCTGGAATGCTGTGTTGTAGATATACTCGGCCCATGGCAGCCACCTGATCCATTGCCGTGGTCGATCACCCGTGAGGCAGCGCAGGTACATCACAATAACCTTGTTGGCTGCCTCGGTCTGTCCGTTGGACTGAGGATGAAATGCTGACGCATGTGTAGCTTAGTACCTGTCAGGCGCATGAGCTCTTTCCAGAATATGGAGGTAAAGACAGGGTCCCGATCGGATACCACGGACTGAGGAATGCCGTGCAGCTTGACGATCTCGTCGAAGAAGACTTGAGCCACTGATTCCGTCGAGTAGGGGTGGGAGAGGGGAATGAAGTGGCAATACTTGCTGAAGTGATCCACCACCGTGAGGATGACTGATTTGCCACCTACCTTGGGCAGCGCCTCAATGAAGTCCATGCCGATGTCGGTCCATACTGAAGTGGGAACAGGCAGTGGGAGCAGAAGACCTGCCGGATGAAGATGCTCTGACTTATTGCGCTGGCAGGTGGTGCAGGCCCGCACATAGTCTCGAACGGCGGTGCAGAGGTTCGGCGAGTGGAAGTCACGCCGGAGGTGCTGTAGCGTGCGCTGCACCCCTTCGTGGCCATCGTCGTGGATGGCTGCCAAGATGACCGCCAGGAGTGGGGAAGCCGGCGGGATGTAGAGACGGCCCTAGAACGCCACCATGTCATCGATGACGAACCACAGCGCAGAGCGCTGAGCCGCGATGATTTACCCCTTGAGGTCCACCAGCGCTGGATCGGTGTCGTTGGCTTGGCGTAGTCGCTCGATAAAGTCAAAACAGGGGCCGGAGATGGCCAGCAGGGTGGCCTCCTCCATGTCGCGGTGTGACAACGCGGCAGCCATCACGTTCGCCGGTCCTGGCTTGTACTCGACGGAGAAATCAAAACCCAGGAGCTTTCCCACCCAATAGTGCTGGGGAATTGTCGTGAGCCGCTGATCCAACAGGTATTTGAGGCTGTAGTGATCGGTCTTGACGAGGAAACGACGGCCTCAGAGGTATGGTCGCCAGTACCGGACGCGTGGACGAGGCCGATGAGCTCCCGCTCATAGGCAGCGAGGGTGCAATGCCGGGGCGCGACCGGCCGGCTGAAGAAAGCGATCGGGTGGCCTTCCTGGACCAGCACTGCCCCAAACCCGTGGGACGAGGCGTCACACTCGACGACGAACATCTTGGTGAAGTCCGGCATTGCGAGCATCGGGGCGGATGTGACCGCGGCCTTGAGGGCTCCAAATGTTGCGGCCGCCTCCTTAGTCTAGGAGAAGCCATCCTTCTTGAGGAGCACAGTGTGTGGCACGGCGATGGTGCCGTAGTTGTGGACGAACTTGCGGTAATACTCGGCCAGGTCGAGAAAGTCGTGCACCGCGCGCGCTGAGCGAGGTACCGTCCAGTCATGGACTGCTTGCACCTTGGCCAGATCCATGGCGACGCCCTCCTCGGATATGATGTGGCCGAGGTACGCGACGGATGCCGTGCCGAAGGCGCACTTGGCGCGCTTGATGAGGTGTTGGTGTCGCTGCAGCTCGCAGAAGACAACTCGGACATGGCGTAGGTGGTCCGCCCAAGACTTGCTGTAGATCAAAATATCATAAAAAAAGACAAGTACAAAGCGACGCAGGAACGGCCGGAGAACATCGTTCATGAGAGCTTGGAAGATTGTCGGGGCATTGCACAGCCCGAACGGCATGACCAAACTCGTAAAGGCCGTCGTGGGTGCGAAAAGCAGTCTTGTGGACATCTTTGTGGGCCGTCGGGTATTGGTACGGCCGGACAGTCACCTGCGGCGCCCCCGACTTGAGGACGATGCTGTGGTCACGGGCGCGCTTGGGGGGCAGCCCGGTGGGTTCTGCGAAGACGCCCTCAAAAGAGGCCAACAGCTCGTCAAGGAGGGAGTAGCTGGCGGCTATTGCCGAGAGGACCGGCGCTCGGACCGCGACCACATGTGACCAGCAGACGTCGCGGCCCTGCCGACGGAACGTCATGGTGCGTGCCGCGAAGTCCCAGACGATCGGCCCGAGGTTGACCATCCATTGCGTCCCTAGGTCCAAGTCGTACCTTGCAAGGGGCATGACGAAGAGGTGAACTGGAACCCCTCACCGTTGATGGAGATTGGAGCCTGACGGAGAACTCCTGGGCACGTGATCCGCTCCCCGTTGGCCACGATCGCCGTGAGACACGGCCGGGTTTGGATTGGCAGCCCTGTGCAACGCGCCACTTATCGCGGATGAAGTTGTCGGTCGATCCGATGTCAAGGAGCGCGACCAGAGAAGTAGTGCCCAGGGCGACGGGAACCTGCATCGTGTCGCAGATTGGTACGCCCGCCACGGCCCGTAGGGAAAAAACAAGCACCTCACCGTTGTGGTTCGCGTCGTCCCCGGTGTAACCCGTGATCTCCACGCCATTGATGTAGAAGAGGCGACGGCAGACCCAATTATGGCCACGGGAGTATTTCTCGTTGCAGTTGTAACAGAGCCCGAGGCGTCGACGCTCCGCCTGTTCCACATGAGAGAGGCGCTTCATTGGGTTGCCATCCACCTTAATCCGGGGGGGGCGCAGGGAGCACCGGGCCCGGCAGCAGACCATGAGGCGCTGGCCGGGCGGGGGCCGGGGCCGGCTTGTTGAGCTCCATCGGCTCAACCTGCCGCGCCAAGCTCATGGCAGTCGCGAGCGACTGCGGGTTGTGAATGCGCACGACGTGGCTAAGCGGTGGAAGGAGGCCGCCCGTGAACAGCTGGACTCGCTGGATCTCCTCCAACGGACCGGCGCAGGGCAAAAGCACCTAGAAGCGATCTTGGTACACCTCGATGGTGCCCATGCGCCGGCAGTCGGCGAGCTCAAACAGCGGCGCCGACCGCAGGGGCGGCCTGCAGGGGCGGCCTGAAACGCAGGTTGATGAGATCCTTGAAGCGGCGCCATGTGGAAATGCCCTCATCCTCCTGGACTTGGATATACCACATTTGGGCGCCCTCCTCGAGGTTGTAGGAGGCCATCCACACCTTCTCCTCCTCCATAATCCGTTGTTGGAGGAAGTACCACTCGCATATGTTGATGAAGATCAGCGAGTCGGACTTGCCATCATAGCGCGGAAAGTCCCAACTTCTGGAACCTAGGCGGCCTATCGTTGTGGTGCTCGCCGGACAGCGGTTTGCTACCCGAGGTGGACGATCGATCGACGGACAGGGTCTAGATCATCTTGGCGTTGGCCTCGACGGTGGCTTGGAGGGTCTGCACGGCCTTGGCGAGCGCCTCGATGGTGGTCTTGAGGTCGTCCCCCATGGCAGGCGCAGCGCAGAAAGTTGCTGATCCCGGTGAAGGATCGGTGGTTGGTGGTGATGGCGGCGACGAGATGGAGCGAGTAGGCGAGGATCACCGGGATCATGATACCAAGTTGTCAAGGGTGTCGAGTCCCCGAGTAGCTGGACCACGGCTACGGAGTTCGTAGCCGAGATCCATCGTCTCCAACGAGATTTTACCCCTCTGCCGTAGGCTTAGGTTTAGAAAGGAAGAGATTAGATAATTGTTGTTGCTTTTTTTCCTTTGAGAATATCTCGTTACAATTATATAGGCCGAATACCTTGATAACGAGGAAAGAAAAACCCACTTCCTAAAAAAAAAGGAAAATATCTAAACTGCTGATTTGATCCCTAAACCTCGGCTGGCTAGTGGCGTCGCTCATACTTGCGGCCGCACATGACATGATGTCCTTAGAGCATCTCCAAAAGCTCTCTATAAAACTCTCCAACAGTTAATAGGATTTAGTCTAAAAAACCATCTCTAACAGTTTTCTTAAACAACTCATAGATTTATTTACTCTCTAAATTCTCCTTATTTATAACTAGAAATAAGGAAAAAATTAGGAACCCCAATACTTATATTTAGAAGAGAATTAATGATGTTATGGTCCCAGATGCTTACGTGACCCAATCAAAAGTTTTCTTGATTTATTTTTAGAAAGAACTATTGGAGAAGATAAGAAAAATTCTCCCTAATAATTTTTAGACTGCTCATAAAAACACTCTTTTGGGATCAATTTTTGGGGGAGCTTTTGGAGATGCACTTAGCATCACAATCTTTTCCCCAACACGCAAATCTTTGTTTTCAAACAGATAAATATCTATGTTGATAAGGTTGATTTAGGGGATTTGAACCCAGAATTTAGAGTATTCAGTATTTCAGCTCAAATCTTAAGTCACATGCAAACACCCGAGAGATCAATAGCTACGCCCCCAACACGACCACTTCTTCGCAAGCTTTCCACAAGCAGAGCACAAGGTGCCTGAATATTGGCAGGTAATTAACTCATGTCAGCATGGCATGCCCGGAAACATTGCAAGACCAGGGTAGTCCCACTGTTCTTAAATTGATGTCGGTAGAATATAGTTCACACTTAGCATACCTTCTGGAAGATCTAGCAGGTAAAAAAGAGTACACAATGTTTTGGCAGCTCCAAGATCCCCTTTAGTCCGAGCCTTCACATCTTTCTTTACTTCCTGCATCCAAGACAAGAAATTTTGTTATGAACACATCTAGAGGAGACTGTATAGTATAATTATTAGTACGTATAGGCAAATGGGGCAAGAATAATTTCATAGTCACTATCAAGTCAGGCACGTGGGTTAATGTGATCCTTTAGCAGTGGAAGAAAAGTTACGCATGTCTTCAATCAATCCTGTCCAGGCCCAATCCCTTAAATGTCTTGAATATTTGGGTGACCAATTGATATTCTGGGATCTTAAGTCCTAGGATCTTTGCTTTATCTGTAACCCTTTACAAATGCTTACATTTCTGACGAAGTCAATTACTTAAGATGTTGACTTGAACTTTTTCGAGAGTTTTTTCACCTTTGTTCTCACATCACCACTAGCACTTTTACAGTTTGCAGTATATGGTAGGAAAAGTTTACACTAAATGTTTGACTCAAAATGTAACACTTAATCCTGTTTATTAATTTTGTTAAGGCTTTAAAGAAAGAATACAGGGTAGGTGGGAAAACTGAAAAATAGTTTAAATAAAGAACAGGCCTTCAAGTACCTCTTCATCACACCATGGAGCCAAGATCAATTTTGTGTTATTCAAAACAGCCATGAATTCATCCCAAGTCTTGATAACTTCAGTGTGTTGAATAGGTTTTCTTGAATTCCATCTAGTATCAATCTAACCTCCTCAACCAAATTAGTCACAGGAACATCAATCTTTGCACCGTTGTCTCGCCTGACCATGCGCACCTGAAAATTACATTATATTTTTCTCTCAACATAATGAAAATTTGTGAAATATAATAAACCATCACTATGCAAATATCCAAGATAGAGAACAGCCCAGAGTGTGGTTCACCTGGGAGCAATCATTGTGCTTAATGAGACAATACTGATCAATAAGGACCTGTGACCTGTCTACTAACATGGAAAAATTAAGTCCTTGCATCATTGGTAGCTATAGTCTGCATTCTGCAGTTATTATCCATTTACATAATTCCTTTTATAAAATTAGCATATATTCGATTATGTTGGAATCCAATTGAAATCCATGAATGCAGATTCCAGCATCATAGACTTATGCACTAATTAATTAGGTAAAAATGAAGTCAGAAAACAAGAGCACGGGATTACTCTAAGAATAATTTTGGCCTTCAAATTTTTCTTTTCACATTTACATTCCATCACAGGATTTCCACATTGTAACCTAGTAACATCGCCAAAGGCAGAACACGTTGATCATCCACTGATAAAATTGTTTGTCCCTATCGAATATATGAAACACACTACTGTTAATATTCCTAAAGAATGAGTAAGGGAGTTGGCACAACTGTTTGTGAGATCACGAGCCTAAAAATTGTGAGCACACGTAGGCAGTAATTTTAAAATAAATGGAGACAAATGGGTAATCAGTACCTGTTTGTTTGCCAGATCTTTCGGGCCTATTTTGATTCTCAAAGGAACACCTTTCATTTCCCAGTGAGAATACTTCCAACCTGGGGAGTAATTTTCACGGATGTCCAAGTGACCAAGTCGGCTTGAATTCCAGATTGATTCAGAGTGTAGACAGTTGATTCACATGCTCCCTTGATGGCAGTTGTGTCAGCATCTTTGTATGGCACAGGAATAACAATTACCTGGACTGGTGCCACCCTTGGAGGTAGCACTAAGCCCTTGTCATCACCATGTGTCATCACAATCACCTCAACCTGCAAAAAGTGACCAAGCGCTACTATTAAAAATGCAAAACAGACAGACAGAAACAGAATACCCTGGACACAAGATCAATTTTCAATGCTATACGTTCTGAAAATTCCATATGCTATAACTGTTGGAAATAATCTTGTCATATCAATAAGTATGCACATTGTTGCTTGGAGAATAATGAAGAACATTTTAGAAGATGTTGGATGGTTCATGCATAATCTTAAGTAGCTGGATATGCATGGTGTTAGAGCAATTAGAAGTAAAATTGGTTTTGTTCATGAGCTGTAAAATGCAGTGAACTAGCTGTGATGGACACTGTAGCTACGGTGGTTACTGTAGCAACCGCCCTAGCAGTCCTATAAATGGGGCATCACCCCTCATACCTAAAAACAACTAAGAAGAGGAGTAGAGATGTAGATTAGATGGAGAGCTTGTAAGCTCATAGTGTGAAGCTATGAGATCTTGTAGTTTTATAAGCTTTTGTATCCTGATGTGAGATCAATACAGTTGAGTTACTAGTGTTTTCTCTTGTGTGATTCAAGAGGAGAGGGTATAGACAGCCTGCAGTTAGAAAGGATTGGGTGATTCAATTCCTACAATTGGTATCAGAGCCTAAAGATCCTAGGAAGTTGTTGCTGCTGCCCGGTGTGACGTCGGAGCTTGGCAACATCTTAGTTGCGACATTGATGCTAGCAGCAAGAATCTGCAGTACTCGGTGCTTGAGAAAACCATGAACGGTGGTGTGATGCCACATTACATGGAGATAGTGGCGTGATGCTGCTGTGAGGTCATGGTGAGGCCATATCCGTAAAGAGATGGTGCGAGGCCATGGGAGGTCATGGTGTGAGGCCGTGTCCGTGAAGATAACGGTGTGATGCCGTTGTCAAATGTGGCGGTGTGAGATCGCCATGTTGGTGTGAGGCCAACAAAGGGTGGTGTGATGCCACTAGAAGATAATGGTGTGATGCTGTTGTCAAGATATGGATGTAGTGAGATGCTACATCCTTTCCATGCACATGGTTAAATGCTATGTCATGGTGGGTAGTGCGATGCTACCAAGAAAATCCATGAGTGATGGTGTGCAAGCCATGCTCATGATTGCAGAGGTGAAAAGCTGCAATGAGGAAGAGTTGCTGCAAAGCCAAAGAAGGTGATATGTGAAGCTACAAGATGACAGTGGTGCGAGGCTGCTTGTATGGAAGATGTAGGTGATCTGCATCAGCTAGTTGATATGACAAGATTAGGGGGTGATTGTTGGAAATAATCTTTTCATATAAGTATGCACATTGTTGCTTGGAGAATAATGAAGAACATTTTAGAAGATGTTGGATGGTTCATGCATAATCTTAAGTAGCTGGATATGCATGGTGTTAGAGCAATTAGAAGTAAAATTGGTTTTGTTCATGAGCTGTAAAATGCAGTGAACTAGCTGTGATGGACACTGTAGCTACGGTGGTTACTTTTAGCAACCGCCCTAGCAGTCCTATAAATGGGGCATCACCCCTCATACGTAAAAACAATTAAGAAGAGGAGTAGAGATGTAGATTAGATGGAGAGCTTGTAAGCTCATAGTGTGAAGCTATGAGATCTTGTAGTTTTATAAGCTTTTGTATCCTGATGTGAGATCAATACAGTTGAGTTACTAGTGTTTTCTCTTGTGTGATTCAAGAGGAGAGGGTATAGACAGCCTGCAGTTAGAAAGGATTGGGTGATTCAATTCCTACAATAACTAGCAAGACATAGCAGTTTAATGTGAATCACATGATTCCATTTATAATAAAGAAATTTAAGACTTACCGAGCAGGTTGTGTAGGCCTAAGAGTTCTGCCATACCATCTCCTTTGAACCCTTCTTGTTCTCGAACATTATGAAACATCTTGGCAAAGTTTTAACCAAGACAATGCGACGTTGCACCTTGTATGCCACAACCAGTGTTTGGAAAGAAGGCTTGACAAAATGATATATAGCAAGAATCAAATGAAAATAGAGAACCAATTGTCTTCTCATCAGGATAATTTAGGTAAAGCTTGAGCAGGTATGCAACCAATGTTTTCATATCAAAGTTATCAAAAAAGATAATTCATATCAATACCTCAACACTAGTGGTATAGAGTCCAACAAAATTTTCCATCTCAGTTTTCATCCCTTTGGACACTGGAACTGCTAAAAATTCTTCATATATCTTTCTGTAGAGTTCCAACACATGGAGAACCTGTGAACTAATATATCATACAATCATATTGGATTATGACACTGTTAAATTGTCCTATGCACTTCAAATTGTTTCAATGCAGAATTACCAAGAAAGATACCTAAAGTTTCTTATTTCTCAAATCTCAAATACAAAACAAGGATACAAGTTTTTTGATAACAAAAAAAATCTTGTTCTCAAGCTAACTGTTCAAGTTTGAGATGAATTTGGATATTGCTACTAAGAACAAGTTATTTAGGTCAAGAAGAGAGAGTTGTGATATCATTAGAAGGCATTAAGTATCCTATGAGTTACCTATTAGGTGTACTCATTATGTGAGGTCTCATGAGTTAGCTGTGAATTAGTTTGCTAGTCGACTAGTAGTTGTCATATAAGTTGTATGTGAGTTGTGTAAGGCCCTGGAGCCTATAAATAGAGGTCATGATGTCAAGTAATGTACACACTCAAACCATCCAATTGCCCTATAGAAATTGATGTCCCAATTACAGATCTTGGATTAGAGCTCCCGAGCTTTGGACTGAGCTATTTTTGTCCGTGATTCAGACTGCCCTTTAGGGCATATCTAGTAGCATGTTGAAGAGGTTCCTTCAACACTTTGAGCTTGCAGTTGTTCCTCCATATTGTGATGCATCGCTTTCAATGATATATATTGGAATTACAAAAGTGATACGAAAACATGTATCCAAACATCTCATATCGTCTAATCTCAAATGCTAAGTTAGGCTTGTTTGATGCTTCAGACCAATGTTTTTCTGGTGTTGTGGCGTTCTAACCTCCCCCCCCCCCCCCCCCCCCTTCACAGTGCCTAGGCGTTTATGGCAGACGCCATAAACACATCATGGGCGCCGTAAGGAGCCGAGTGAGGGATGAGCTACAGAGGAAGAAAAGAGATGGGGTGCAGGGAAGATGTTGAGCTGGATTGCTGGGAATGAGGAAGATGAAAAGCTAGGCATGCTGGGCTTGGAGCAGAAACAGGGGAGGCGGAGGTTGAGGTGCTGCTGGTAAGTTGCCGCTGTTCTGAAGGTGAAGAGGCAGAGGCTGCGGCACAGGACTGCTGCTGGTTCGGCCTCTCCCTCCCTCTCTCTCTCTCTCAAATGGTGGTACGGCGTACTGCACCGCTAGCCCGCGCTAGTCATGTGGGCACCTCGTATACGCGTTTGTTTCCCGCCCCTGCCTGAAACTCCCGTGCCAATAGGGTTGATTTCCCGCCGCTCCTGCCTGAAACTCCCACTGTCCTTTCCCTGCTACGGCGTCCGCCTCAAGCCGCCGCAGCTTCCTGGGCGTCTGCCTGATGCCAAAATGGCGCCTAATCGACGCCACAGTGGATATGGCGGACGCCATACCGGCATCGATGTGGCAACCCCAATGCCACGCCCCCACTGAGCGCCACGACGCCTAGGCGACACCACAAAAACATTGCTTCAGACTAACCAGATCTATGAAACAATTTATATTGGGCAAAACCAGCTCAATACACTTTACAACAGCATCACCTAATTTAACCGAATACTAGTTAAAAACGAACTATATCAAAAAAACATGGTAATAACTAGTTTGCACCTCTTCATCTGCCTCTTCTTGCCAAAGAAATTCACGACTCCTGAAGAGAAAAATTGCAGATGTTTAGCCCTGAGAATTAGTAAATATATCTGTCGGGAAATTATCCTAGAGGAGAAACAAAATCATGCACCTTCACAAGGGAGTGTAGAAATTTACGTTGCTCCATTATTGAGGAAAAAAAAGAACGCTTCAATTTAATGAAACATCATGTAATGGAGGGATAATTAGGCCTTATGCTTTGCCTAGAGCTTGGGAGACATTGGGGGATTGGGAGAATTGTTCTTCATTGATTGATTGCCCCTAAATGACTGTTATGTACTAGAGGATACAGACAGTCCAGAGAAAGATAAGTGGCTAACACATTGGATGTTTAAAGGAGTCAATGAAATTTGGGTGTTAAGTGCAACTTCTAAATTTGGAAGTAACTTAATCTTTCGGAACTCACTTAAATTTGGAAGTCAGTTAATTGTAACCCAAGCTACCTGCTTGAATAAAATAGAATAAATCGTTTTTTTTTTGTGAATTATGCATAACTGGCCATTTGTCAATTTGAAAGACAGAAACAAGTATAAACATAATTCTTGAGGTGAAATGGCACATATTATTAAGAACTAACATAGCAGATAGCAGTGAATAAATTTACTAACAAATAGATTTCTCTATCTGACAAAAAAAAATAACAGGCAAAAATCTATATAAGATGACAAACAGTGCCAGCAGACAACAATCATGCCCAGTGCTCTCAAGGCTGTAGGGCAAAGCTCAGCGGTCCTTCACCATGTCTAGAGACATATATGAAGCGAGGTACGGCAACACCATACATAACAACAAGCATGCAAAAAAAGAAATTAAAAAGAGGAGAAGAAAGGATAAGGGAGAGGCTGCCCAGATACATTAGCCAGCCCATACCCTTCCCCTCCTGAATGTAGCTTTATTCATGAGGGCAATTGATTTTTTAAAAAATTTTAAACCACAGGATCAGGGACTTCATTCAGTTAAATTTTCACACAAAAGAAATGGGATTTAGGTACAGTTATACCAAAACTTGATGGCGTGAATGCATAAAACAGAGGCCGTGATGGAAACTAAACAGCAGGACACTTAAAATACTGAAAGATCTGAATTTTTAGTTTTCCTCAGAGACTCATTGAAATATCAAAACAAGATATGACTATGATATGTGACAATTAGTAAAGATCAAAACAAAGAAAAACTAGCTATTTCAGACTCAGCACTTCTCTTAGTTCACTTATTTGCCGAGTTGCTATCTCCCGAACGAAGTAATTCCAGCTGTTGGGCAGGCTTAAGGAACTAAACAAAAAGTTGGACGAAAGTAATTGAGATGTAAAGAACAAGAGTGAAAGGCACCTCGGGTGCAAAACCCTCAATATGGTCCTTCTCCTTCTGTAGAACAATATGGTCCTTCTCCTTCTGTAGAACATTCTCAGTAACAGAAATAATATGGTTTCACCTTCATCTTTTTTAATTCTGCATCAAAGAATTCCTGCACCAAATCATATAAAAAAGGAATAAGATTACTATAATGTGTTCATGAACTACTGAAACTCAGGGACAGAAGTTTTGTTCTAGAGAAAGTATCAACCAAAAACCGGATGCAAAAGGAAGTTTCCAAATGAGATAGAAACACATCTATGAAGAAAATTAATACATGTATAATGATGAAATAAAATGAAAACAACTTGTCTAAGCATGAAAGAGGATTGTGACTTCAACAAAATTATGAATGCTGCAAGTTTTTTTAGAGAAAAGGCTTTGTGGCCCTGCTTTATTACGAAAGCACCAGAGCGTAGCTAACTGCATGTTTCAAATATGCCAGAAGAAGTCCATTGTCCTACAGCCATAATTCAATTTTCAACGTGCACAACTCTAGAATGTAATTTCGCAATACTAGTAAAACATGGAGGCAGTTTTCACTGACATGGAATTCTATTAGGTAGCATATGCTGATTTAGCATCCTAGTCATCTGATAATGGATACATATAACTAAAAAAGAAGGTAAACAATGAAAATAAGTGGGTCCACACATCATAACGCGTATGAAAGATAGGTGAAAAATAGTCTGACCAGAGGTACTCATGTAATTAATTAATCTACTTTCGCATTCATAATAATGATGCACGTAGCACGCCATGCCATGTCCAATGAATACTTTCAGTCTTTCACATTCACTAGAACAATGGGACCATTTGACCTGATTTCATAGTTACGGATTGTGTTGCAGACAGTTCACCATTGCAGGTTGAGAGCTACTCAGCTACACTCAGACTGTTTAAGGTTCTACGATGGACTAGATCAAAGAAAAATGAGAAATTTATTAGAAAGGGAAACGCTAATGATCCGTCAATTAGATCTTCAGTAGTTGAATTTATCTGGTATAGAGAAGCACTTACTTTCAGGCTTCAGCAGTTCATAAATTTCCATAGCCCATGGTCTCAAGATATGACAACCAGAGATGTCATAGTACTCAATCTCAATCATTTCCTTGTTCACAATAACCTGAAGAAACGAACAAACAAACAACAGAGCATCCAGTTAGCATGTTAACTAGAACGAAGTGAATCATCTTCTTCTACAAAAAAAATAAATAAATCATCAAGTAGCAATTAATCATGCAATAGCAAGCATTACACCCTACAAGTACGTTTTTTCTCAAACAATGAACATTTTGCATATGGCAACTAATAGCATCGCTGCACCTGGAACACTGCAAATTTCCGCTTGTACTAAGCTTCAACCTGGAAACCAGTAAGCTAGGGAATCTTTACTAGTTATCAAGTATTACTTTGTGCATATTCTTTTAGCTTAGCTTATATATCCAAGATATATATATATAAGAAATAAGCGATTATATCCAAGATATATAAGAAATAAGTGGTTATTGTAATCATCCAAGCACAAAACTAAGCATCAGCCCTCAAAGATAGAAATAAGTTAGAGCTAACAAAATACATGGCTAAATCTTTGAAGTTGTCTCATTCTGTTTTCATCAACTACATATGCACACACTGAACAACTGACCGGAGTTTTTAAACACCGACAGCAGCAGTAATCGCAAGCATTGCAAACAAAAGCAGCACTACATGTTCCCTAACGAGCAAATTCGGAAGCAACTGCAACACCGAAATTCATACACACTTCACTAACCATACCCAATCTTACCAATCAACAACCTAGCATGCACAAGCAGCTCCGAATTACCAAACCCAACATAGCAGAACACCCCGGTGCAACAACATACAACCTAAAATTCACCCGAATCTACTTAAAGCCTAGCTAAACCTCGCCAGAACACCTCATACGACGACACGCACCTCAGAGAACCACTCCCCGAAGTTTTCATCCTTCTTCTACGCCATCACCAGCTTGGTCTCCTTCTTCCCTGCGACCTATATAGTAAGTCAACTCAAATCCAAACCACGCCAATGCCCACAGCGCATGAAGAACGAAAATCGAAATCGAAACTACTCCTCATTTCCCACAGGCTTGTCGTGCTGCTCGCGGCGAGTGCGGCTCGCAGGGAGGCGGCGCGACGGCGGACGCGAGCGGCGCGGCGGCGGACGGAGCCGCTCGCACGGAGGCGGCGCGGCGACGGACTGGGGCGGGAGAGGTCGGGCGCGGCACGCGTCGCAACGGAAAAGGGCGAGGCGCGGCGACGGTGCAACGCCGCGACGGCTGTGCGAGCTCTTGTATCAGCGAAGAGAGAGGGAAGAGAGGAGGGAGGAAGAAGAAGAAGACGCAGGGGCATTTTCGTCCAAAAAACAGGTCATGTTATTTTAGCGGAAAACCGCTGGTTTTGTGGTCGTTTTACCAAGCCCACCGTTTCTTTAGTCATTTTAGCGAAGTGCATACTTTTCGTGGTAAAATAGCAAAGATCTCGTCGAATGTGGAGTCATCCGTGTTGGGCCGGGATTTCAGCAGGCCCGCGCACCCGCTATGGGCTGTGGGCTGCAGAAGCCGAAGCAAGTTTCTGGCTTTCTGCTAATCTGCTGTTAGATGCATAGGCAGTCTGCGCCGCCGCCGCCGCCGTCGACTGCTCCGCGCCTCCCACCGTCACCACCGCCGCATCAGCACGCGCGGCGCCCGCGCCAACCACCAGCCTCCCTCTCCCAATTGCTGCCCCCCGGCTGACGCTGCTCTCTCCCTTCCATTACACGCCTCCGTTTGCTCTTCTTGCATCCGCGTGCCACCGCTTCGACGCGTCCTCGCGATGGCGTTCCGTGGGCGCGGAAGAGGAGGCCGGGGGAGGGGAGGAGGCTTCGGGTTCATGCATCCCGCCAAGCACGAGGAGTACAAGAACTTCCCGGTCAGTCTCTCCCCCCTCTCTCCGCTCACCCATGCCTTCCATACCGCTCCTCGCCGCGGTAGAATGGGTATGCCTCCGGTGTCGTTTCTTCGGGCTCATCCGTTGGCTTGATCGATCCGGTTCGGTCACCTGTGCAGGATATCAACGTGCCGGAGATGACGTGCGCAAAGGCGAGCAATGACGAGAAGTTGCTGCTGCATTCCACCTTGAAATTTGAGGAGTTCTGGAAGACGTCTTGTTACCACCTCGAGGAGGATGCTCCCAAGAAAAGTACTATAACTGAGCTTAATAGTTACAATTCATATTGTTTCCTGATCCATTGCAATGATTGTCCCTGTGTTCTTAATTTCCTCTTGGTGCTCCTTATGAGATTTTGCTGCTTGCTTTGCTCAAAATTGCAATTTCCTTTTTCTAAAACGGAAGTGTAAGAAACCAGTGATTTAGCATTCATGAACTAGTCAGAGAGAGTAACTTATGAGGAGTTGCTTGATTTGTCCCCAATAGTTCGTTATGGAATTGGTTACGGCTGCAATGTATCATGTGAATTTTCATAGCTTGTTACCGAACATCCTTTTGTTATGGTTTCTTATCTCTAATGTTCTGATTTCATTAATTGAAAAAGATGTTTTCTCTAGCATAATTTCATTTGTAAGGAAACCCTGTGACACAGACTCCCTATAAACTTAACACTTGTTGATTTCTTTTTCTGTATTCAGTCTGGTATGCTATTCTGCATTGCCTTTCTGTTTCATTTCCTATTTGATAGCACTCTATAGTAGTTGTCTTTAGATCAGGAGTTCAGGACATACCTGAGACTCATAGAAACAACTTGGCAGAATCACTGAAACAATACAGCACATGGAAGCATTCTTCAGTTTTCTTTTCATGTTAAAAATTGGTGCTGTTAATATACATTATTTTGCATCTAATTAATCTTGGAATCGATATCTTGTCAGAAAATGAGGATAAAGAGATTGAGAGATTTTCTGATAGGAGACGCAAGACACATGCAAAGCGTGAATCACTTGCATTGTATCTTAAGCTTACTTCATCCAATTTTCCTGCAGAACTACTACAAGGTAGGCTTCAATATATTGATGTGCACTTAAGATAATACTCTATTACTACCTCCATAATTTTATTGATGTCGCTTGGTAGTGCAAATTTGTGCTGCCCGGCGGCATCAATTGAAATATGGAGGTAGTATATGGTTACAGGTTGAAGCGCAATAGATACTTAACATTATGCTCCTCTCAGGTTCTAGACGAGGGCAAGCAAGCAATAAGAAACTTCGATGGGATAAAGACTCAGGTTTGGTGGATTTTATAAGCCAGTGGATCATTTCATTTCTGCTTTAGTTGCTGTGACTCATAGTTCATGATCTCACACTAATTTGTAGGAATAAAAAATATATCGGCTTTACAGATTTCTCATGTTGTGTGCAGATGAGCAAGCATTTGAAATATTTGAGAAGCTTGAACAGACCCACAAGGCAAGAGCTTCATTCTTATATTTAAGCTTTAAAATTCTTATCCGCCTTCTATCAAGATTCAAGTTCATTGTAGTCATATCTTTACTATTTTTTCCCTATTCTAAGCAGAACTCTTGACTTATTTCATAGATCCAAAGGGACAGTATGTAGACATGATCTATCCCGTAGGGCCAAGAGGCCAATTTATAGACATGTTGAAGATAGAATAGACCTATAGAAAGAATCAATATGAATCACTGCCCATCTACTACAGTTTACAGTAGTATACGAAGATAGAAAAGACCTGTAAAACTTTTACACACCTATACTCTGTTTCACATTATGAAACTATTGAGCTTCTAGGCCCATGTTGGTATGAGAAGGATACATCTCCTTTCACTGTTAACTTTGTTCCCATCTTTTGGCCATGCTAATTACGTGTTGGTACTTGTAGGACGGAGACAAGAAAGCAGAAAAGGAAGACGATGATGAGGATGAGCCGGAGGAGGAAGAAGCAGAGGAGGAAGAAAATTCAGACGATGATTACAATCAGGTACGTACCATGGAATTTGTTTGCTGGGTTTTGATGAGGTAAAAGAAAGCGTGTTTTTAGCTTTAGAAATGTGTAAATATACCACTTTGATATCTTCGCTTCACTACCATGTAGAATATCGAGTTTGATGACGACGATGATGACTGGAACCAAGAGGAAGAAGCACGTAAGTATCCTGTTGGAACTTGTTTTCCTTTTCATTTGTCTGCTATGTTTTCTTCTCTTAATCAAACTCCTGTAATCTTATGCATTTCTAAAGCTTTCTGGAAAACCAATTCTTTCATGTTACAGAGGAAGATTACTATGATTAAGTATCTGAGGTCCCATGTAAAAAGATTACTCCATCAGATTCGAGCTTCCTTTTATTCCCCTTTTGTAACTCTTCATCTTTGGTAGTATTACTTATTTAGATTAGATCGATCCTTGTTCTGGTCAAAAACTTGGTACTATCAGTATTATGAAACAGTAACTGCAAATTTTCTGGTCAGAAACTCACTACTCAGTATTATGATACAGTGTTTGCAATTTGTTCACTTGTACTGTTACAAAATTAGAGTGGAATGTACTTCACTACAATGGCACTCCAGGAATAGATCCGGTGCACTTTTGATGTTGTGACTGCATATGGGATTGTGTTATATCATATTTAAAGTTGAACAATTATCAAGCAACAACAACCATAGAGGAATCACTGCTTATGAAATGGCATTTGCAATTTGTGAAATACAAATTAGGAAAATGGAAACAAACACCCATGTGAAGTTGTTAAATACACTTGTGCAATTTGTGAGATACGAACTGGAAAAATAAAAGGAATCACGCATGTGAAGTTGCGGATTAAACACATTGGACTTGGTACACGCTATTTCGTGACGAGATGCTGAAGCACTTCACATTCATGTGGGCTAGCCATGCAGTCGAGATTTTCAGGTCTAGAAGTAGTCTCTCCGTACCGTATAATCTGTACAGTCAATGAAAAAAGTTAGGAACATCGTAAGCATGCTCCCAGAACACAAAAAATATACATGCTGAAATCTATGGGGAAACCCCCAAGTCTACGCATGCAAATTAAAGGGAACTTACAGAGTTACAGTTACAGGAAGGGCTTAGCAAGTCCAACGCGGCGTTTGTACCCTGTTCTTGGATTTTTGCTCGAACAAGCGCAGCCTGAATCTGCTCATCACGGCCTGAGCTTGATGAGCGCTGCTGTTGTCGCCGGCGGTGGTCGCGCACGAGACGTGGAAGTCGACGTTGCACGCCGTGCAGCGGTAGTAGGACGCGCGCTCCGCGCCGAGGTGGCACGCAGAGCAGCGGCCGTCCGCGACGACCAGCGTGAGGTCGTGCGCTCGGTGCCGCGCGCTGCGTACCACCTGCGGCAGCCGCGCGCAGCTCGCGTGCATGTCAAAACCCGCACGGCGGGCATCGATAGAGAAAGGAGCCCGGGGCGCGTCGACCCACGAAAACTGTGAAATACACTTTTGGGTTTTACTATTCCACATTACAAATTAACACAGCGATTAATTTGCAACGTATAATGCACTTCAACAATCCAATTTTTCTCGGCAGCCAACAATAGAATATGGTTCATATATATACTTGTTCTCATTTTGATTCAGTAATATACAGAAATGATAGAATTTGTGTCCATAATGAAGATGCATGCATACTCTATACAATATTCAGACCATATAATGACGAATTGGCAAAATGAAAACAAACACGCATGTGAACGAAGTTGCGAAAAGAAGCACACTCAATTTGGTACAAGCTATTTTGTGATGAAATGTTGAAGCACTTTATTCATGTGGGCTTGCCAAAGCAGATGCGTCGAGAGTTTCAGATCTAGAAGAAGTGGTGCTTCTGTACTACCGTAGACCCAGGATCTGTACAATTCATATATGAAAAGTAAACAATTCATATATGAAAAGTAAAAAAAAAACATTAGAAACATGCTCTCAGTCACAATATATATGCCGATATCTGTTAGGGAATGTTAGTCAAAACAAATTTGGGCGCGGCAGCTATACCCGGGTCTACCGTCTACGCATGCAAGGGGAACTTACAGAAAAGGCTCGCTATGCCGACCCCGGCGTTGTTCATGGTAGCCGCAAAGTTCATGTCACACTGTGCTTTGATCCTTGCTAGCTGAAGCTCAGCCTCTGAAGGTTGCGCGCGACGGCTTGCATCTGTGCAGCCTCCGCCGCCTGTAACGAGAGCCTGTCTCCTTCCCCAGCGTCACCGGGCTCTGCTGTGCTGCCCAGATCTTTAGAGCAACTCCAATTCTTCTTCTTTCCTATTGCCTAAATACAAAAGTCTGTCATATAGGGAATGAAGATAAAAAAAAATTTATTAGTTTCCCTTTTCGATCCCCTTGGTTAGGTGATCACCTAAATCTAGTCCATCATCTCCTTTATAGAGGGGATCACTCATCTATCACCTAAATAGTGGATCTTACTCTTTTAAGTGATAGAATAAGTGAACTGCTATAACACTATTATTTATAATTCAAAAAATAAGTTAAAAAAATTCTCTTTAACCTTTTTTAGGTGATGAGATTATAGGAAATAGATTGGAGTTGCTCTTAGCCCTCATACTGTAACAGGTTCGAAAGAGAAAGACGTAGGAATGCTCAATAATAAAGCATGCTTCTTTCATCCGTGTTGGAGCACGCACGATGAATCGGCACGTGCAAGTCTTGCGCGGGACCTGAACTCGATCGACGTCTGTAGTGAGCTCACCGGCAAGCAGCGGCAGAGCAGCCAGCGAGCGCGCGATAGGGACACAATTGTGTGAGGCTTTTGGTCAAGCTGGGTTTGTAACGGCCTGCAGTCGATGCTTTGGACCCAAAGGACCTCCGCTCGTTCTAATCTGGACCGCAGAATAAGAATCCGACGTCGCTCAGCTACCGAGGGGGCGGTCGGTATTTCATTTACCGACCAACCGGTCGGGAAACGAAACACCGACCGCCCGCCCCTCTGGGCGAGGAGCGCGTCCTTCCGCGAGGACATGACCATGGCAGACCTAGCGTTCCCGCACATTCCGCAGCCAATCTTCCACCGCACTCTCGTGATGAGCTCGAGCGGCGAGGCTACTCGTTCCGCTGGGACGGGACGGGACGGAGGAGCCGCGGAGGGAGAAATCGACGGCCGTGGGGGTGGACACCGGCGGGCGGCGGCATGGATCGAGCTCTCGCAATCGACCACAAGGGATGCCTCCTCTCCACTCGTCCCACGCAAACGGAAGCGAGGTCAAATCAGACCGATCGAGGTTTCTCTAATGGAATCGACGACGAAGAGCTCCGCTTCGGCCTCTGCCTCTGCTGTGGTGACCATCCGCTCGACCTGGGTCCGCCATAGACAACAGCTTGGAAGCAGTCAATCCATCTGATCTAACCGTACACGGCTGATTGCAGGACTACCAGGGGGCCTGCGGCCTGGGGTGCATTTTTGTCGCCTTCTTCTAGACGCTTCGCCTCGTCCGTCGCGCGCGTTATCAGAATCCCGTCGCTGCGAGCTTGGCGAGCGTTGTTGCTGCTGTTGTCGCCGCCCCGCACGCGACGTGGAAGTCGACGTTGCACGCCGCGCAACGGTAGAACGTCGCGCCGCCGCCGCGGCCCTCGGCGACGACCACCAGCGTGAGGTCGTGTTCCATGTTGAACCCGCACGGCGGGCAGCGGTAGAGGAAGGAACCCGGGGCGCAGCAACCCGTGTGCGACGTCGTCGTCGGGTCGGGTCTGGAGGAGCACGAGCGAGTGCGGCGGGTGGGCCGGGGTGTAGTGCGTGTGCGGGTGGGCGGCGCAGGACTCGTGGCTGCAGAAGTCGCAGCCGTAGGCGGGGCCGGTCAGGGTCAGGTCCTCCAGGCACATGTCGCAGCGGAACGGCCCGGCGTAGTGCCGCTTTACTAGCTCGTGCCCCGGGTGGGAGAAGTGGGTAATGGTGTCCTCCTGTTGTTGGGCCATCTATCCCTCTGTTGTTGTCTCTGGCTAGCTCTTATGCTCTGTATGTTTATGTGTTTGCTTTGGACATTGGAACTCCATTGTCGGTTGTGCCAAAATAATGAGTTCCAACCGTTTACTTAATTTAGGTGCAATGTACACAACAAATGAGGTACCTAATCATTAGTTTTGTATAGCACTTCTATTTTTTTAGAATGATGAGGACGAGACAAACAACTTATTAGTGAGCTCAGAATCTCTTATATATAGATGGCACATATATATACAACTATTGATATCACAAATATATACATTATTGTATGGCAGGGATTATAAGATTACAACAATCTATAGTCGTGATAGACATTCTTGCCCGATGTAGTTGTCAAGCATCATTTGAATCAGTCTACCATACGTTTAAGTACATGATTTAATGAAATTGCAAGTCAACTGGATGAAAGCTCAATCGTGCATAGGGCACCGCTCTAAATCAAGTAACCAATCCCTCAACAGCGGTTCACAACAACAAAAAAAAAAAGCTAGCAAATGCATACAATTCATGTAGCTATACAATAAAAGCCCAATAATCATTCACTATCGGAAACCGGGCGTTTGATACACTCGGTAAAAAGTTTGCTGAATGTAGCACTCGACAAACACGACTCGACAAAAAAAAATTGGCAAAGAGTCTGCCGAGTGTCAAAAATAAAAACACTCAGCAAAGTGTTTGCTGAATATTTTCGATAGAATACATTCAGTAAACCATCAGACACTTAGCAAATAGCAAGTTTTTGGTAGTATTTGTACTAAGTATACGGTCCATTCGTCTAATTTTTTGCCTCGATATTAGTTGGAGCATTTGTTTATCCATAGACTATATACAACCTTCTCTATTTTCTTATGAACACGTAAAAGCTTTGCATTGTACACCATTTTTTTATAGAAAGGACAAACAAATCTTTTTCATACACTCCTTGCAAAAAAAAGGAACATTCTTCATATTCATGTATCACTACCATAAAAATGCCCAATAAAAGCACAACATGAATCACCATAGCGGCAGCCCAACGTGAAACCGCCACTAGAACAAGTAATCTAATTGTAGTGGCGGTCCACTTAATCGTCTGCCACTATTATCCATTTTAGCGGTGGGCCACTTAACCGTCTGTTGCTACTCTTCATTTTAGCGATGACCCACTTTATAGCCCGCCGCTACGGAGATAGCCCAAGACCCAATTATCCCCTTCCATATATAAAATGAAACCATAACACTTTATTCCCCCCCACGCCCCCTCTCTTCCCACACTGCGTGCCGCCTTTGCCTTCCTCTCTCCTCCCCGTTGCACCTGCATGCCTCCCTCTATCCTCCTTCTATCCTCCCCGCCCCTACCTCCCTCTCCACACAGCGTGTCGCCCTGCCCTTCTCTCTCCTTGTCGTCATCCCCTGTCCCCTTCTCGTCGTAGAGGCCCGCGTCGGTGCGCCCTAGATCCAAGCCCATCATAATCCTGGCTCATAGCAGCGCGGTCTGAATCCTGGCCCGCGCCTGGCGCCCCTCCTCCTCTGGCGGCCATGCATGGCCCTCTCCTCTGGTGGTCCCGCACCGGACGGATCTGGTGCGACGGTGCCCTCCTCTGGCCGGCCCCCGCCTAGTGCCCCTCCTCCTCAGGTTGTCTCGTGCTCGGCGCCCCTCTTCTTATGGTGACCATGCACGTCCCCCTCCTCCGGTTGTCCCGTGCCCTACACCCCTCCTCCTTCAAGGGGGGGGGGGTCTGGTACGGTGGCACCCTCCTCTGGTTGTCCAGTGCCCCTCCTCCTCCGACGGCCCGGTGCGGGGTGGATCTAGCGCGGCATCCCTTTGTCTATGCCCTGCCTCGCGGCGACGCATAGCGGATTTGGTCATCTTGCTAACATCGCGGGCGTTGGATCTGGCCGGATCTTTTTTTTTTGTCACGATTTTGGTAGCGATGGGTGACATCACTAGTCATCGTTATTGTACTTTTACTTGTGGCAATTAATCTGTAGTTCTGTATTCGTGGTCACCCACCGCCTTTTGATTTATTTTTAGCTATGATTGTGTAGTGGCGGGTGGCTATGCCCATTGCTACAATGTTTTTTCAACCGCCTCTAAGAGCATCTCCACCAGCATAGGTAAAAGTAAATCTGAATTAACCTTTTTTTAGCTAGTCTGTAAAATAGAAACCACCTAAAAATAATCATGGAAACCAACAGACTAATGGTGTCCGCTGTGCCTTGTCCAGTGACATGGTGCATCAGATGGTGGGGAGCAGGAGGAGAAAGACCAACACAAGCAGATGTCGATCTATGGGATAGCAATGGCATCGGAGCAGGGATCTGGTTTGGGTTCTTTGTTCGTTTTGCAAAGATCGACATGGCGGCAGAGGTTGCAACGGAGCCGCCGGCTAGCCAATTCTCCACTGGATCTTGCAGGTGATGGTAGGGGACGAGTTGCAAAAACGTGGGCATCGAGGATTAAAAAGGCAGGAGCGCGTATGGGAGGAGGAACTCTCCGCGTAGCCCGGCGCGGGAAGGAGGAAATCTACACGGGAACCAGCGGTTGCTGCGGCGATGGCTAGCGAGGCCGCCTCGCCAAGGATGGCTATCGAGAAGTCCGGGATAGAGGAGAATCAATTTTTCCTTTGTGTTTAGCTAATCTGTTGGAACAGTGATTTAGGGAAAAAAGTTATATTTGAAAAAAAAAATAACCCTTTGGCTATCCTGGTGGAGATGCTCTAAAGACTGTTTTTGTGGTACTGTATGTAATTGACCTGCCGACTGTTCTGAACATAATGGAAGTTTCCTTGCAGCCCCGCGTCATGGTTTCAAAAACAGTTTTACCGTTTTATCAATCAGTTTTTGGTGATAAGACAATAAGATTTCTACTGTAGTAAAACCAGCAACTGAAATAAATAAAAAGTTAAAAGAAAATGCACTGTGCATAGAAATTTGAACTGGTGCACAACTTTTCGTTATACCTAGAATTTCTATTTATGCGATGCAAATATTCTGATCACTTTGGATACAATGTCGGTAATTTTTTATTTTCTGCTGCGCTGTACAAAAGCTATTCCAATAATTTGGAATAAAGATGATTTCTACATTGCTGCAATGAAATGTTCTTCAATCACCGGGCCTTTTCATCCTCCAGGAATAAAATTCACCTCACTTTTTAATGTGTTGGCCCACGTAGGGGCATGATATCTCGTCGTGCTCATATGAATACTTGCACTCATTTGGATTTTACACAAAAAGGAAATTGAGTTTATTTCCACATAGAATATACATACGACATCATATAGCATACCAAATACATAGGAACTAAGAAAATAAAATAGAAACCCAATTTGAGGGTTTGTTTAGTTGAACATTAATTTTGAGGTTCAGAACATAATTAAACATAACCAATTTACACAAATTAGAACAATGCACTTTGATTTATTCTTTAGCTGTCCCAAGCAAATTAATCGTTCATCGTTGAAAACTTGATCTTTGGAAGTACTTTCTCCGGCCTGTAGATATAGGCAGATACTTTTGCGGGGCTTCACATATTTCATTGTCAGATGGTCCCTGGAAGAAATTAGAAAGATTATTATAGGCGTGTCACCCCACAAAATGCGATAGTCATTGACGCAGTAATAGAAATATTTAGATCAGCAACTCTAGACTCCTTTAACTTACAGGTCATCAAGTTTAAGGAGGCTTTGGCACTCGCATAAGCCATGTCAGTGGCTCTGATCCTGGCTCGACGAAGTTCATCCGCAATGTCGTCGTCACGTGCTTGCCTGGCACAACGGACATGCCCGTTCCCGCCGGCGTGACCAGGTCCAGCGATGTCGTCCTCGTCGCGGACAGATGCGCAAGAGACATGGAAGTCGACGTTGTTGCACGTCGCGCAGCGGTAGAACCACCCATTCCCCGCGGCGACGTGGCAGGCGGCGCATTGGCCCTCTCCAACGACCAGCGTGAGGTCGTGCTCGGGGTGCCGTGAGCTGCGCACGACCCGTGGCAGCTGCACGCAGGTCGGGTGCATGTCGAACCCGCACGGAGGGCAGCGGTAGAGGAAGCAGCTCGGGGCGCAGCTGCCAATGCAGACGTCGCACAAGAGGGCGGCGTCGCGGCGGGTCTGGACGAGCACGAGCGGGTGCGCGTGGTGCTCCGGGGAGGAGAGCTTCTGCGGGTGCCCGGCGCAGGAGTCGTGGATGGCAAAGTCGCAGCCGGCGTGGCAGCCATATGCAGTGCCATTCAGGTGCTCCCAGCACATGTCGCACCGGAATGATCCAGTGTAGTAACGCTTCACGAGATCGTGCCCGAGATGGGAGAAGTGGCTAATAATAGAGTCCTGTTGGACCATCTCTCTCTCTCTCTCTCTCTCTCTCATGTGTGTGTGGTCTAAACAGTAGTAGAGAACTACATTTGCAAGGGTATTAATAGACATCCACCAGCAAAATGTAGTTATGGAGGACCTCAACCGGTCATGCCAAGATTAACATCACTTTTTTGAAGACATGCCAACTTTGTCTATTCCATTCTTAATTTGTTGCAGTGTGGTGACCAGTCCTTTTCTTCTACAAGCACTGGTTGTCTGTAATGTACCTCTATCTTTGTCTATAAATATAAACATATTTAAGAAAAATAAATAAATTATAATGCATTAATTGTCTGCAGTAATTGATCAGAACGGCCTCATGCACTCGTACATATACCGTATCATACAATAAGCTGTGTCTCCTATCTTTACCCCTCATATAAGTTCAGTGACGTCCGTCCAATTATTCTGCCGCTTAACCCCGTTTGTGTCCACTGCGCTTTCTTATCCCTTCGTGATGCCGCACACGGACTCAAGAGGCCAAGTCCGATTTTTTGTTTGTCTGTGTTTAGCATAGCTCTCTACACGTCATGTAATCCCTATTTCTTTCTTTCCGTTTTCTCTCTCTATATATAATATCGTCAATTGCTAAGGGTCTCTTTGGTATTGGTTCTCGAGCCGATTATCCATCTGCTTATGGTACTGTAGCCATAGTAAAAGTGCCATACGTGCCTTGCACTACCATTACAGTATTTGTCAATTGGTCCACTAGACCACTACACATTTAAGTAGATGTTTGTAAGAATCAGTGCTTACACGATTGATTTGATCAATTAGAAAATGCAAATCAAATACTACATGACGGCGTTTTTGGAGCTATAAATAGTTTTATTTACTCCGGTCTCACCCCAACAAGTAATGGACCAATTGAATTACATATGACTGTTCAGTGAAAAACATATGTCGCAAAGAAAATATATAGTTCAATGTATATTGTCTATTTAATTGGAAAATCTAACAATGACAAAGAAACGCCAACAATGAAATGAACCCATTGCTTTTCTTTTGTTTCCACTTCATTAGCTTATAATATTTTTACATCTTAATTTTAGTGTAAATTCTATTCTTACATCATTGCTCTAGTAACAATAAACTAGTTAGGAGTTAACTTCTTTTTTTATATGTCTCATTTTTGGGGAAATTATGATAGAACACGTCGTGTTTTATCCATATTTTATCAGACTTGCTTTAGATCCGCTCAACAGTATAGTTTTAACAAAATTAAAGTGTCATACAACAGAAAATATGGAAGGCGAGTTTATTGAACTTATTTCAGCGACAAGCTGCAAAGCTTAAGCTATAATAAAACCTTATTTTAGGGATCATAATCGCAGCAACAATCTAGAAAGTTTATGGAATCCATCCAGCGCTTTGTATCCCATAATTTCTCCGCATCGTTCTCAATACAATGCTAGCGCGGCTGTTGTCAGGAGTACACCCAGGCATTTTGTAACCAGTCGCTGTGAAATGAGGGGGGAAAAACAATAGCCAAATTAAAGTTAGTTATACCGATGTACTACAATGTATGGAGGTTAATAAAAAGGAGATACCAATCAATATTAAAAGTACTAGGCGTACTTCTAATAATGCGGTCTCGTTGCACATGGCAGGGTGACATGACCAATGCCATGACCGTGATGGCAACCGCAAAACAGAACCCTAACATCCTTAATTTTTAGTCTAGTCTAGTTATAAACTTGTTTAAGAAAAAAAATGAATATGCATACTGCATGCATATATTGACAATCGATCTTCCTTTTATGAAAAGGGATAGGAAGGAGAAGCAGTCTTGGGAGCCACCGCCCAGCAGGTTGGATCAAAATCAATGTAGATGGTGCCTTTGATGCAGGGTCTGGTAATGCAGGCATTGGAGTCATTATCATAGGGGAACATGGAAGAATGATCCTCAGCTCGTGGAGAACCCTCTTCAATACCACTGTTGCGCAGGAAACAGAAGCACCAGCGGCACGGGAAGGTATCAGGCTGGCGGCCGAGTGGTGCCGGGAGAAAGCTATTCTGGAGATGGACTGCATTACGGTGATGGCTATGCTGCGAAGGCCACACCTGCAGAAATCCTTGCTAAGCTTTATCATTTGTGAGTCGATAGACATTAGCCGGCAGTTGCCTGAACTTGTCGTAGATTGTGTGAAAAGAGAGCGGAACAGTGTGGCACATGAGCTAGCGCAACTTGCCAA
Source organism: Eleusine indica (assembly GCA_030378355.1). Taxonomy (NCBI): domain Eukaryota; kingdom Viridiplantae; phylum Streptophyta; class Magnoliopsida; order Poales; family Poaceae; genus Eleusine; species Eleusine indica. The sequence goes on from CM059500.1 coordinate 44,792,027, forward strand.
ACGGACGAAGCATTCGGCTGGTTGGCGGTTGCGCGCACCGATGTGCGTCGAGCAGATGATAGCTCGGGAATGTAATTCGATTTCTGAATAATGATAGCTTCCTTTTCATCGCAAAAAAAATATTGACAATCGATCTCATTTGGAGTTCATACACGAAAGAAAATAAATGCATGGTTACAAAGGATGATACATACTGCATGCGCGCAGCAGCAAACTGAATCATATGACCAGACCAGAGAAGAAAGAGGAGAAAATTAAAACATGTCGATTTGTGAACACAAACAAATGTGCTGTATTAATGTGTCATGAAGGCGATATATGTTTAGAAGTATAGGGTGTGGAAGCACTTTGTCCATGCCATAGCACCAGGCAGCACAAAGCAGCGAGCCTCCCTCGTAGTTTGTCGCCGTTCCATGTCATCAGATTCCTGCACAATTAACGAAAAAGAAAGGATTGAAACTGTGTTCCAATATACAGTATATGTTATTACGAACAAAGAATAGAATGTGGTCATGGAAGTCGAACACTGTCCACACACCACAGCAACTGGCAGAAGAAGAACACACTTACTCGTTAAGCTGTAGCCCATGTTTGCCATGGAAAGCGCAGTAGCCATGTGACTCTGAACGAGGATCCTGTTGCGAAGAAGTTCACCTTCAAGATCAAGAGCAGCACCATCGTCCCCGTACTGTCTGTTCTCCTCTTCGCGTGCTCCGCCGGCCTCCTGCCCGGGCCAGGCCGCCGCGCACGAGATGTGGAAGTCGAGGTCACGGCACACCGTGCAACGGTAGAACCATGCGCCGCGGCGGTGGCACGCAGCGCATTGACCCTCGGACTGGACCAGCGTGAGGTCATGCCCCATGTGCTGCGCGCTGCGCACGACGGGGGACGGCTGCACGCAGCCCGGGTGCATGTCGAAGCCGCACGGCCGGCAGCGGTAGAGGAAGCAGCCGGGGGCGCAGCTGCCGGCGCAGACGTCGCACTTGTAACTCAGGTGTTGGCGGGTCTGGATGAGCGTGAGCGGGTGAGCATGGTGGGCAGGGGAGGAGAGCGTCTGCTGGTGGGCGGCGCAGGAGTCGTGGATGGCGAAGTCGCAGCCGGCGAGGCAGCCGTAGGCGGGGCCGGTTAGGCCGTCCCAGCACATGTCGCAGCGGAACGGCCCGGTATAGTGCCGCTTCATGAGCTCGTGTTCTGGGTGGGAGAAGTGGCTAATGGTGTCGTGTTGATGGGCCATGTCTCTGTCGAGTGTATGCGTGTTAGTTGTTTTGTGGCTTGTACACTAATGGGTCTTAATGAGGAGGAGTGCATCCTTATTTATAGTTGTGAATTCAAGGGCGCAAAAGAAGATGACAAGGTACGACTTAGCCAACCGACGCCACATTTGCAAGTTGCAATAACGGTTTTAGCGGTTCGTGCCTGATTATCTGTTTTTCGGTATGTTTGTTCCGGGGTCAGCTGGATCGACCCCTCAAAACTGGCGCAAAACTGCAGTATAGAGTACTCAAGCTTCTTTTAGTATGTACATACACGTTGTAAGAATCTCTGACATTTCTAGGGTTCTTATTTAGTTTTCAGATCTTAACATGCAAGTCAACTCTGCAAAGACAGCTCGATCTTGCAGAGAACATCATGCCTAATAATCAAGTAATGGATCAATCAGCAGTGGTTCTCAACAGAAAAGCAGATATGAGCTCAAACAATAATTCCTGCAACACAACAGATGCACAACATTTCCTGTATCAACACTATTCATGTAGCTACCACATGTTCTTCCTTAATACCAATGGGTCGCATTCGTAGCAAGAAAAATGTAATAATTCCAACTGCAGACCACATGTATTCATCCTTCAACTCCAAGACTGCAAACACATGGTGGCTAGAGGTGAGCACGGCCATTTGTCTCTTTTTAGCTAGATGGGTTTGTTGGAATTTAGACCACAAAGTCAGCCCATGCGGCAGCACTTGGAGAGGCCCAAATTAAATAGAAAAGTCATGGTGGTGTGTAAGAGGTGGCTGGATGAATTCTTTTATACCACCTTGCCCATCTAGATAAATGTATCCCAAGATATAAGATGGGATGTTTGATGCTTTCAAATATGAGTGAAGTATAATAGAACACAAGCTGCTATAGAACACACATGCGTGCACGCATTGCATGTTTCGCATGACTTGTGACTGTAATTTCACCAGCGTTGAGGGATTTCAGAGGGCGGTTCCTGATATCATGGCAGATCAATGCAGCTTAATTTTGTGTTTCCCTCTTGTGCATATAAGGAGACGTCCTAGAGACGAGAGGGATACACACATAGAAACAAATCTCTCTTCTCTCATATTTTGCGTCGCCGCCGTCGTCGATCCTTGCCGTCCCTCATCCACCGTGCAACGGATCGGGGAGAGCGGTCTCTCTAAACCAACGCCGGTGATTTGAAGACCTACACGAGTGCTAGCAATCAGGTTTCTGGGAAGTGCTTCTGCACGACCGCTTGCTGCACTTCGACGACTACTTCGACTATGTCTTGGTTGCAGCCTCTTCTACTAAGCGGGATCCATTCGACACTTGATAGGTCTTGTTGTAGGTCTTTTGCCTATGCAATTCAGTGGTGTCGATCTCTTTTCCTCAATCATGAATTGTGTAGTACTAGCATGGTTTTTGTTGACTGCTAGAGATTCATAGAACTCCTTTCCTGCTGGATCAAATTAATCTTATACCATGTTAATTTTGTAACAGGGTTCAACTTCAGGACTGTAAAACATCATCATGATGTTTTGCAGTGTCTAGGCTGACCCAACTTACGACATCAATCTTCTCCAGCCCATCGACATTTGCAGATCAAGATGGTGGGCTGGAGAATATTAACGTCAAAACCCGTTGAGAGGAGCATTGTTGGAGATCTTGATAGTGAAAAAAAGCAATTTGACCAAAATTCATAGACTTGATTCTATGTAAGGATTTTTTTTTTGTTCATAGTTGATACTTGGCTCTGTGAAATGAAAGATAAGCACCATGAACCTTTATATTGGCATCATATCAGAACTCACCAACAAATACTTCATAAAAAGAACTGATTGACATGATGACATATCATACTTTTAGTCTTACAAAATCCAATAAAATTCTTTAAATATTCTGGTCTGATCAAGAAATATGAAACTCTGCAAAGTAAAAAAGAAAGGATGCAGTTAAAAATATCCAATGAATTTTGTCCCTTTACACAGTGGTGTTGGTGCTTCATGAAACAGGGACAAGATTTAACTGCTCTCACTCTGATTTACAAAGAATTACTCATTGTGAGCATCTGGTCAATATGGGAACACAGGAATGGCATCATAGTTGATAATAAGGCTCCTTCGATCTCCAGTGAATTGGAGAGAATGAGTGGTTAGCTAGCTTCGGATAGAATCCTTTTTCTTTTGTTGGGCATTGTGATGTCCTTGTAACATCTTGTTTTGTTTTGTTCCCATGTACATAAAATTTGTATATACCAAACAAATAAAAAATGAGATATACCTGTAGGGGATTTCCCTCCTCATTTGCTCAAAAATAAATTTCAACATAAACCCTGCTGCTGCGTCAGCTAATATTATCAGGAGCAAAGTTATGGGGGGGCTTAATAACCCATGCATTTCACATAAAACTTAAGGGAAAAACTTAACATGTAAATTACACCAGAAAAAAAAATGTGTCAAAAAAGTTACCAAAAGAAGTACTATAACTTTTAATGTGTTTCTCATTAAAAGTTGCGCTCGTTTGGACTTAACACCTAATGCGTTTCTGCATCTCGCTTGGAGAACCCTTGTTCGTTTTAATGTGTTTCTCATCGTAGCGGCATTATCATATGAATAGTTGCGCTCATTTGGACTTCACATCGCACAAAAAGGAAATCGAATTTATGTCTTCTCTTCTCTACTACTATTAATTCTAGTGCAGTCGTCTCTTTCACAAAATTTCTGCCTCCTGCCCGCATAAGTTCCCATCGTATACATGTTCCCCTATAAAAACTTTGTCCTCTGCCCCCTCCCCCGATTGTTTCCATCATGTAACCTTATTGCATCGTGTGTCATCCGGACTTCATGATGGAAACGAACATATACAACAAAAGGAAAAGTAGAGTGGAGCGGCGGCGATCAGGCATCTGCCTCCTCGACGAGAGCGCGCGGCCACCGGCCTCCTTGACACGATGGAGCATTGTCGTTGCCGTCAGACGCAAGCTACATATGTCGAGCGACGATCAGGCACGGCGTTGCCATTGGCTAACAAGCCTCCCTAGCTGTCGGTGCGACGAAGGCAAGGTGAACAATGTCCGGTGAGTTGTCCGAGTTTCCATATTACTATCGATGTCTGCTTCGATCCTAGAGAGCTTCATCATCATATGGTCCACTTTTCATCTCGTCGTCACATGTCGTTGCAGTTTAAAAAGTCTTCCACGTTTTAAACCTGCCACCTCTAATCAAATTGTCATCCGTTCACTTCTTCTAATAGTGTTTTTGTATGAGGCCAGTTCCCATATATAGTAAGTCCAGCTTGCCCCCTCACGCCGTCACGCGTTTTGGTGTTGCCTTGATCCAGTTGTCCGTGTTGAGCGCCCCATCATCGCTATGCATGGATAAACCTTAATTCAGCGGTGAAACCACAGCACACAAACACATGCATGATTTGTTGTCCGCGCTGCCGCCGCCGGGCGTTGTTGCCGTTGATGTAGCGTGCTGCAACTGCGATCTCAGCTTTGGTTGCCGCTGCTTGCAAACTTGGTTTAAGGGTTTCTACGTACGTATGCTGCCATTTTATCACATCAGATCGTGTACAGGTGCTTTGTCCAGCATCTCGGCCTTATTAGCTAAATGTTTCGTTTCCATGCTAATAATGTATAGCAATTTTAATCTATTTTTGGAGTAATAATCAACAAAAGCTTTTTAGGCATGGATTTTCTCTGGTTGAGTACATAGGGGCTATTGCATTACTTTGTATTCTCTTTGCAGGGAGTACTTCTACAGCTGTTTTGGTTTAGCAGTTTGGGAGATATTGATTTCCAAAGTTGACAATGTGATTGCTGCCTGGAGCCTTCACTTATGAATATTTTGAATGCCAAAAGAGGTAGGTTGTTCAATGTAGATGTTTGTACACTATCTCTTTACTACCATTGCAGTTTTGGTCTTAAAGAAGCATGTACTGTTCTTGTTTACCGTTGTTAATTCTGCAGTGCAATATTTATTAATGTATGTTCTTATACTCAGGTGACCACCTTTTTTTGTTCCAAGTTGCAATATTTAGGACGGCATCCAGTGGTTTCAATGGCGTGTTCGTCTGTTACTGAGAAACAGGTGATCCCTTGATGTGATCTATCTCAAGTTATTCGAACACTAATGATTTTTCTTGGATATCAGTAGCTCTGTATTGTTAATCCTTCAATGAATGAGGTCACTTATCTGATGTTGATGGTTTGTATTTCTTGAGATGTTTTATGTTATGGATCAGACCATAATCGCTGTATATTTTCATGTAGGGTCAAGGCTCAGTAATCTGAAATTTAAATAAACGATCAAGAGTATTTTTATAGGTGGTAGCTGTAGGTCGAGTACTCCTGTAGAAAAATGGGATAAAATAAAAGTAAATTTTGATCTGACTGTTGTGCTTAGAATTGTACCGGTCTTTTTTCTATGTGTTCTCTTTTCATTGCATAGGCATCAAACTAAACAATAGAAACCGTAGGATATATGATTACCTGATATAAGGATTAAACGGCATGTTCATTCAGCACATTGACTGGTTATAGTGGCATACTAGATTTGTAATATTTCCTATTAATGGTGGAATAGTCACTGATTTTTTTTGGAAGGAGGGGGGGGGGGGGGGGGAGGGAGGTATCAATAGTCACTGATCTTTGAATTTGCCCAGCACCACATAGCGACAATACAATGGCCCCTCCTGTTCGGCATGACTGATCCTAGGGTCGTGAAAAGTTTCACCGCTGATATCATGCTCATAGATTATGTATATTGAAAATATATTCTACACTACATTATATGTAACTACTTCTTATGTTTATATAAATAATATATATTATAAGTTGCACCCGTAGCAACGCACGGACATTTTGCTAGTCTATAATAAAGATACACATACTTCATATAAAATATCAAGCACTTACAAACTGAGAACATAAAAACAAAACACACGTTCAAAGTTTGGACCATAATTAAGCACACTCAATCGGTACACAATATTTTGTGGTAAAACGACGCTGCAGTCCGTTCTTTTGATTACCAAGCAGTTTGGCTGAGAACTTCAGGTGTATTTGGTAGTAGTTTCTCCGGTCCGTAGAAGGAGGAGGTGCCTCTCTGCTTTATATCGGGGCTTCCATGTTGTCAGCCGATCCCTGGAAGAAATTAGACATAGGCATGTCATCAAAGTAATGGATGAAGTAATAAAAAATTAGATCATCAACAACCCCTGACTAGTTTAGAGGGAAGAACTCACGGCCCAGCATGTCAATGGAATCGCTAGCCCGCGCAATAGCGATGTGAGCTGATCTGATCCTAGCTCGACGAAGTCGTTCTTCCATATATGTTTGCGTGGCATCAGGGACAAAGACAGGGACAGGCACAGGCACAGGCACAGGCACATTCCCGCCGTGCGTGGCACCGGGGACATTCCCTCCGTTCCCAGTGAGGCCGTCGTGGCGAGCTTTATCCTCGCCTCCACCACCGGCGGCACACGAGACATGGTAGTCGACGTTGCACGCCACGCAACGGTAGAACCACCCCTGGCCCGCGCCGCCGCGGTGGCACGCGGCGCAGCGGCCGTCGGCGGCGGCGACCAGCGTGAGGTCGTGCTCCGGGTGGCGCGCACTGCGCACGGCGGCGTGTGGCAGCCACGCGCAGCGCGTGTGCATGTCGAACCCGCACGGCGGGCAGCGGTAGAGAAAGGAGCCCGCGGCGCAGCTGCCCGCGCAGACGTCGCACGTGTGGGCGTCGCTGGGTCGGGTCTGGAGGAGCACGAGCGAGTGCGTTGGGTGGGCCGGGGTGTAGTGCGTCTGCGGGCGGGCGGCGCAGGACTCGTGGATGGCGAAGTCGCAGCCGGTGCGGCAGCCGTAGGCGGGGACGGTCAGGGTCAGGTCCTCCCGGCAAATGTCGCAGCGGAACGGACCCGTGTAGTGCCGCTTCACGAGCTCGTGGCCTGGGTGGGAGAAATGGGTGATGGAGTCCTGGGCCATCTCTGACTCTGATATCTTTCTCTTTGCTCACTATAATGCACTCTGGCTTCAGCTTGTGTGTGGATTGAACAGCTTAACTGCATTTGCAAGGAAATTTATAGATCTCTCGGAGCAAAATTGTAGTTATGGAGGACCTCAACCAAGCGAGATACCAACGTTGACATCAATTGTTTTAAGTCGTGCCAACTTTGTCCGTTCCATTCTTAGCTGCATTGTGCTGGTCAGTCCTTTTCTAATAATAATGAGCACGTACTGGTCGTCCGTAATGCACTTCTTTCTTGTATAATAAAAACATATATATAAGCAAAATGAGTTATATAATGCACTGTCTGTAGTAATTGATCATGATCCATAACAGCTAGCTTCATATACTGGTAATCGTACTAATATAATATTATACAACCAGCTCGCGTCTCATATAATACTGTCAACTGCTGTACATGCCTTACACTACCATTATTTGTCTATTGGTCCACTAGACCACAACGCATGTAGCTAAGTAAATGCTTGTACGCGTCCAGAGTTTTATATAATCGGTTTGATCAGTCAGAAAAGGGAAGTTCATTACATGAAAGCATTTTTGGAGTGGAGCTAGCTCAAGAACTTTTAAAATTCTGGTTGCAACCAAAAAAGAAATGGACCAATTCTATTACATAACTGTTATGCAGAGAGTGTGATGATCGTTTGGCGGGCTTCACGGGACGATGTTGCACGCCGGCGAGGTGTGTGAGGCGGACAGTGGTCGCAGGCCGGCGACACAGTAGGGCGATTAAGGGCAGACCTATCATTTTACTGCTACATTAATCTCTCTGAAGTTGTCGGAAGCATCAAGAAAAAAAAACAGAGTGAGTAATATTCCATTACGCGCGCCGTGCAAATGGTCGTTAGGACAGTCTTAGTGTTGTCTTTCATTTCACAGTTGTCAACATTGCCATGTCAGATTTTTGTTCTTTAAAAGGAGAATGAAACTGTCTCTTTCCATACCTACTTTTATTTCACAATTTTATGAAAAACACTAATTGTTGCAAGGGGTGATGATCAAATGTATCATACAAAATGTGAAAGATGAAAGGGAAAAGTCTCAATCTACTTTCATTTACCTTTCATACTCTAGGAAAGAGTTTAAATAGTCTTTCATCTAGATGAAAGGCATCTTCTCTCTCTCTCTCTTCTTAAATTTTATGTCATGTGATCTAAAAATCTGATGTGACAGCTAATTAATTGCCAATAAAAGATCCATTAAGACTAGCCTAAGTATGCAACAAAATGTTTTTAAATCGTCAGGTTTTTTCCTCGACCTTCTGTAGTAAATTTGGTTCACTTTTTTTTAATGTGTCTCCCACTGTAGAGGCATAGTCATATGAACACTTGTGCTCATTCGGATTGTGCAGAAAAAAGAAGTCAAATTTTGTGTTCATATATATAATAAAGATGCATACTCCATACAGAATATATATCAAGCACTTATGAAGTGAGAAAATAAAAAAACAAATATTTGAAGTTTGGAACATAATTAAACACATTTATCCAGTACACACATTATTTCATGACAAAATGATGCACTTTATTCTCTTGAAAACTTCAGGTCTTTGAAAGTACTTTCTTGGGTCCGTAGAAGGAGCTGCCTCCGCTTCAGGGCCTTCCATGTTCGTCACATCTCTGAAAGAAATTAAAAAAAAGTTATAGGTGCAATATCTAAATTTTTAATAAAGTAATAAAAGATTACACCAACAACTTTAAACTCCTCGTTCAAAGGGAACTCACGGCTCAGTATGTCCATGACTTCTTCATGGGACCGCATAGAAGTGGCAAGTGATGCTCTGATACTAACTCGATCAAGTTCTTCCCTAAGCTCCATAAGCTTCATAAGCTCCATGAGCTCACGTGCTTTCTCAATATAATTATGGACCGAGCTTATCGCACACTGTCGTCGATGACCATGCCCGTAGGGCTCCGACAAGGATTGAGGATTCGTCGGGGATGAGGACGGTACAGGTTCTTGTCCCGCTAAGTTAACTGAGACAGGATGGGAATGAGGATGAACGTAACGAGGCGGAGATGGTAGTCGTTCATCTAGCCCTGTCTCGCCCCGTTGTTGGACCGAGTTCTGGCTATCTTCAGTGTGGTTGTCCTCACCGCTACCAGCAGCGCAAGAGACATGGTAGTCAATATCGCACACCGTGCAACGGTAGAACCACTCCTGAATCGCACATCGCCAGTTGCACGCAGCGCAGCGACCCTCGGATCGGACCAGCTTGAGATGATGCTCCATGTGTCGCGCGCTGCACACAACCTCAGGCAGCCGCGCGCAGCTGGGGTGCATGTCGAACCCGCACGGCGGGCATCGATAGAGGAAGGAGCTCGGGGCGCAGCTGCCCACGCAGAGGTAGCACACGAGCGTGGCGTCATGGCGGGTCTGGACGAGCACGAGCTGGTGCGCGTGGTGCATCGGGGAGGAGAGCGTCTGCGGGTGGCTGGCGCAGGATTCGTGGATGCAAAAGTTGCAGCCGGCGCGGCAGCCGTAGGCGGGGCCGGAGAGGTCCTCCCAGCACATGTCGCAGAGGAATGACCCAGTGTAGTGCTGCTTCACCAGCTCGTGGTCTGAATGGGAGAAGTGGCTAATGGAATTCTGGGCCATCTCTCTCTCTCTCTCTCTCTCTCTCTCTCTCTCTCTCTCTCTCTTATATAGCTCTGCACCAACTAGTCATGGAGGACCTCAACCAAGCAACGCCAGCTTTGACATCTGTTTTTAAGTCATCGTGACAACTTTGTGTACTCCATATTTCCATTATTCTTAGTTGCATTGTGCCAAGCATTGCTGTGCAAGCCTGACACGATCATTATTTGTCAATTGATCCACTAGACCACTAACATTTGAATAGATATTTGATCAGTCAGAAAAAGGGAAGTCAATTACATGACAGCATTTTTGGAGCTCATGATACAGCTTTATCACTTCGGTTTCACCCCAATAAGGAATGGATCGATTCAGTTACATATATAACGGTTAGTTGTCCAGAAAACACCATATATCTAAACAAGAGACCAACAGCAGTGGCTCATCGTGCGGTATATGAGGGCAATCTTGAAATCAAATAATATATATATTTCCTAAAAAGTTTTTGAAAAAACTCACCATCCATAGTGTGGTTGCAGTGCTTTATATAATTGCACATAAAAATTGAAAGAACAAATAAACTTGATATCGCTTAGATGCAGTAAAGTACTGTAAAAAAAATAAAGTATCTTTGGTCTAACATTTGTTATTCTTGTTATTTACAGTTTTGTGGGATTAACTCAAATTGATACTTGTGGGAGATGGATACAATGATAAGGAAGATAGACACGCACTAATAATTTAGAGAAAAGAGGACAAAACAAATCCGGATGATGATTACAATCAGTACAGTTATGTGCTCTTAGTTTGTTTGCTGGGTTTCTAGGAGGTACAAGACAGGGCGTTACATGGTTTATTTGCTTGTTTTCTAGGAGGTAGAAGCCGGCGCCGTTCTTCGAGTCGCCTCCGCGATACGACAGCGCGCCGCAGCTCCTCCGTTACGCCAGGTCCGTCAGCCTCGACCTCGCCATCGACCACGCGCCGTGCTTAGACACTCTGCAGGACGTCGCAACCCCCAACGAGCTGCGCGTCGTCTGTGTCCAATTCCGGCTCGGTTACCTCACTGCCGACGAGCAAGCAGCCGTGCTCCAAAAGGTCAGGAACTTGAACCCGGAGCTGATAGTCCTCTCTGAGCTGGACCACGCGGGCCGAAGCGATGGCAGCATAACCAGCGAGTTCGCCGCTAGGTTAGAACATCTCTGCGGCGGCGTTCAACAACTACCACAATAGTTGTGGTGTTTAGTGGCGGCAGCCCAAAGTGGGCCGTCGCTACAGAGCCGTAGGGACCTGTCCTGAAAGAAACCACCGCTAAAGACCTCCCTATAGCGGCGGTTAACATTGTTAATCGCCGTTATATATGACCGATGTTTATAGCGGCGGTTGACAATGCCAACCGCCGCTATAAAGGACACTGTGGAGGCGGTTTGTAATGTCAATCGCCGCTATAAAGTGGCCAGGCTATAAAAACCGCGTTCGGACAACTCCCTTCCTCACTCGGACAGTGGAGGTCCAAAAATTTAGGTACATCACGAAAATTAAGGGGAGAAGGTTTTGAATTTGTTCTTTTTTTTGGCAGGAATTTGCTCTCTAGGTAAGCGGAACTCATCTCATATATTTTTTTGTGCTCTTATTTTGAAATCAAGTTGAATTTTGTATTTTAAGTTTGTTAGCTTTTCATCAAATTTTAGATAAATTCGTTTGATTTGTATGGTTCTATTGGATTGTAGTTGAAGTTTGTGAAGACATACATTATCTATTTTCATCACTACACAAAATAAATACTATATCTAGCCTCTTTTATGTCAATGGGAATCTAGATGTAGTTTGATTACTAGAAGAGAGAGAAAGTGTTAGGACAAGAGAGATATTCATTTTTATTAATTTTAGATAAAAATTAAATAATATATAGAATAATTTGATGTTTATTATATTTTACCTTGCATAATATTTCTCACTTCATATAATTTATTTTTTAATATATATATATATATATATATATATATATATATATAGTGAATGTTTAATTTTTATATATACTAGCAATATGCCCGTGCGTTACTACGGACTTATAAAATAAAATTATTTTTATAGAGGAAACAGTTGTAAGCTTTCAAATTCTTCGGTCTCACTGACTATTAGAAGCTCCTTAATTTTGTTTCACCTTCCCCAAGTTTATTGTTTTTGTGGGAGTTAAGTTCTCTTCTTCTATGGCATTGCCATATGGGTCATAGTGAACAAATCATACTAACAAAAAAGGTTACATCTTGAGAGTCAGATAAGCATAAAAATCATCGAAATCAATGTTTATATGAAAAGATACAAGATTTGTAAGACATAATAAGGTTGTTTTTGGAATTTTGTTTGCTGAAGCCTGAAACAACAACAATCTATAAGTTAATGGAATGCCCAAACATATGTAACTGCGATAACTGGCCTGCCTATTTGCGAAGAGTATGTGGGTGTACTAATTAACTTGACTATTGATAGAGATGGATGGCCTAAACGACTATGCCAAACCGAAGTAGAAGACTTGGTCATACTACTACACACTTGCTAGTTGAAGGAACTGGACGAGATTGGATAAAGACCGCCCTTGGATCTATGTTGAAGGATCATTCTCCTCGTGCCCTGATCCTTAATAAGAAAGAAATCGGGATGGAGTTTAAAATAAAAGAGCGTGTAGCTGTTAGTGCTTTCGAAGCATTTGCGAGTGTCTGATTCGTCGTTAGAGTTCCCGTCACCATGCCATCTCTTCCTCTCTTCTTTCTATTGCAAGGAGTAACACTTTCTCCCTGTTTCCTTTCCATGGGCAATGAACATAGACAGATTTATTAGTGTCCATAATATCTTTTATATTATTATATATGCAGAGTTTCTTTAAACATGTACTTAAACAACAAATGCTAAAATAAACAATAAATGATATGATAGAGTTAAACATCTAGATCTAGCCATAGAGGATGATTATTCTTTAACTGGCATGTTTGTGCTACCCCTCATATCTGAACTTGAATTATTATTACTGCACAGAAACAGAAGTAGAAATTACACTCTTTTAGCTACTAAGGTCAATGAAAAGGAAACCATAAACATATGATTATATATCATGATTAGCGATTCTGCCAAACAGAAAAGGGATGAACTTAATAAATAACTGTAGAAGTTTTTTCTAGTATTACATGAACACACCTTTCTTGCACATAGAAAATTGATCAGGTTGCTTGGTTGGGTCATGTGTGGAGTTACCCAGTTCTTCTGAATAGGCAATGCCACATTTGACTTTGTGATCCCTTCTGCATTTCTTTAGGAGCATGCAAGTTTGGATTGGGCATACCATCGTTATTTGAGTAGCTCCATCTTGCCTCATAAGTCCCATCTGAACTGCATTTGCAGATCTAGCACCACAGATTGAGCTTACTATGTTATGATTTATTTCACACTGGCTAGCACATGCAGATGAGACCATCAACATAAAATCTATAAATGATGAGTGTTTCTACCGTAGTGAGGTAAGCAACAGTTGTTGATCTCTTTGCAAGGTTTTGACATGATTATAAAAGGCAAAATTTCATGCTAACATTTGAACGATATGTTGAGCTATGCTTTTTGAGTCACTCATTGGCTTCCTTCCTCCATAATATTAGCTTTGCGGACACATCATAGACAATTTAAAGCTCATAGAGCTTAAAACAGCAAGAGTTTATTTGATCGACTCAGTCGGCATCTGCATTGGCACATCACAAGCAACAAGGTTTTTGTAGCCACTCGACATCAAGCATTCAACGGGGTTTCTACTTGGCCATCGGCACCATGCAAGGCATGGATGCAGGTCTATCATGTTTGCCTATGATTACTCATAACCGGTGTTTCATCAGTAAGTCCTACTGCTATCTCGCTAATGGAAAACATACGTTGGGGGCAGGGCATCTGTCTGCTTGGTTGTTGTCCTCGTTCGGCCTTCGGCGTGACACGTCAGATATAGGTCTAATTATGGGTCATATTTACTGTTGAGGATCTGGTATCTTTGATATCCTTTTTTTTTTGACCATGTTCTATTATGGAGATGCTTATATGGAAACCGAACTCTCTTTTTTTCATAAAATAAAAGATAAAAAAATATATAGGTCATGTTTGTTATGACCTTTTTTATGTAATTTGGACCATCGACAAACAAAATTGTGTCAAAAAAAATGGTGGCCGAGAAGCCAATATGCGTGGACGGAGATCGAGGTGGGTGGGGGACCTGATTTTCTTTTCTTTTTTATTAATCCAAATTTGTCTATTTATTAATTAATTTTATCTATTTGTCAATTGGATCCCGGAGTTGGATATGGACTCATTTTTGGATTGATCTGGACCATTCAATCTTCATAAAATCCAATTGGATATGGACTCCTTTTTGGATTGATCTGGACCATTCAATCTTCATAAAATCCAATGGTGTAGAACTTTTCTTTTTTTTAGATTAACGTGGTAATTTCGTGGCCTTGAGAGTGAACGTGGTTGCTTCTTTTGATGTTTCTATGCACGTAGTCTCCGGATAAACATCGTTGAACCGGCAGCATGCATGATAGCCCAGTGACGTAGTTGCGTTGTGGCCTTGGGCCTTCAGCACTGAGCGTTGATGAACATGAACTCGCTGGAACGCACAATGTTGTGGGCTTCGGTAGTCGGCGCTGTTGTCGGGTGACAGAAGCGCACATACGTTGGACAGAAAGGAGGAGTCCGTGACAGTTTGAGCACTTTGTATGTACGTTGTGCAGACGGAAGGAGATTGTAACAGAAGCGTATGGTTTTAGGACTTTGTATGTATGTTGTTCTGGGACATACAACATCTAAAATCAACACCAAAATATTATTAATTATTAGAGGGGCAGGCCGACTCACCTAAATTAATAAGATGTAATAGACTTAAACCTCTTTGCTCACGTTTATCAGTGAGTATCTTAGCTAGATTGATATCATTCCAGCCTTCAGTTTCATTGCATAATATTTTCCCATCAAGAACTTATGCTAGGAATGGGCAGTGGCATGAACACTTATGTCTTCATCTACTCACATGAGATTGCATAATATTTTCCCACCAAGAAGACGCTCATTACAAATAGAAAAGACAATTACTCACATGAGATTGCATAATATTTTCCCACCAAGAAGACGCTCATTACAAATAGAAAAGACAATTACTCACATGAGATTGCATGTTGCTTCCGGTTCAACACCTGATTGCACGTGGATGCTTACGTTTCTATGCACGCTGTCTCCGGATGAACATGGTTGAACCGGCAGCATGCATGATAGCCCAGCGGCATAGTAACGTTGTGGCCTTAGGCCTTCAGCACTGGGCGTTGATGAACATGTACTCACTAAAACGCACGATGTTGTGGGCTTCGGTAGTCGGCGCTGTTGTCAGATGATAGAAGCGTACGTACGTTGGACATAAAGGAGGAGTCTGTGATGGAAGCATTTAGTTTGAGCACTTTGTATGTCCGTTGTGCAGATGGAAGGTTGTAGCAGAAGCATTTGGTTTTAGGACTTTGTATGTATGTTGTTGTGGGACATACAACATCTAAAACCAACATTAAAGCATTATTAATTATTAGAGGGGCAGGCGGATTCATCTAAATTAATAAGATGTATAGATATATTTAGTGAATTGTTGAGACTTATTCTCGGCAATAGACATAGGGTAGTTCACCTATGAAGATTTATATATATGACAGGGATATGCGCGAGATCGAGAGACGATGGTAACACAAGACACCGATTTATACAGGTTTAGGCCTCCCGGAGTAAAATAAACTTACGTCCTGTGTTTTATGGTATTGTATTGATATATTTAGATCATAGATCTAGACGAGAAGGGTAGACCTAGACGATAATATCTAGTTGTGTCTAATTATGCGATGCCCCTTGAGGAAGGCCCCTGCCCCGCCTTATGTATCCGGGAGGGTTAGATGGCGGAGTCCTAATCGGTCTACTATACATATCCTAGTAAGAGTCTACTTTGCTTTCCTTATTTGTGAGGTACCCCGATAGTATGTATCATCGACATGAATGTTCAAATTTTTTTGTTACAGGTAATTAATTAATTAATTTAAAATATTTTTTTGGTTCTCGTTCAAGGTCGTTCGTGATGGATAGATCTTGGATGTACGAGGCACTAAGACCAGGTCCAATATTTTCTCTATTTGTCAATTGGATCCTGGAGTTGGATATGGACTCATTTTTGGATTGATCTGGACCATTCAATCTTCATAAAATCCAATTGGATTTGGACTCCTTTTTGGATTGATCTGGACCATTCACTACGGGAGAGCTCGACTTTGCCGTGTGCTCGACCTTGTGCCGTGGCCCTTTAGTCGGGCACACGGCAAAGAGCATTTGTGCCATGTGCCACTCAGAAAACCCACGACACAGAGAGAACACACGGCAAATCTATTCTTTGCTGTGAGCCTATATGAATAAACACGGTAAAGATTGAGTTTATCGTGTGCCAAGGTGTAGGCACACGGTAAATAGGCCTCTAACGGTTGGTAGCCGAGGCGGGCTGGACGGCCCTCACGGCTGTTAGGCCTTTGCCGTGAGCCAGGTTAAGAGGCACACGACAAACAAGCCATGTGAGCATATTTGTCGTGTGTTATTTGTTGACACACGGCAAAACTTTTTCTTTCCTTCATCTTTTGCCCCTCAATTTTTTTTGGTTCATATCATTTACATGGTACTTGCAAATTGATATTTGCTTAAATTTTCAACTTTGTTTGATATTTTAATCTATTGTTTTAATTATTTTGTGAAAATTCAAATTTGAACTATAAGAGGTTCGAATAATGAAATATGTGGATAAAATATTGATATTTCGTGCTAATGATTCTCATTTGATTCGTATACATGAAATAACAAGAAAAATCATGCACGTTGTACATAAAATATAGTAATCACCCTATGGTTGAATAGAAATAAAATTTTATAAAAAACATACAGAGTTTTAAAATTTTGAAATTTGTCTTGGCGTTCTTATATGATACATAGAGGCTATGATAAAAAGTAGAAAATATTTCGTGCAAGTTATGTTGTATGTTGCTCACAAATCGAAGAATCTCCGTAAAAGAATCCAAGTGTTGAATTGGAACCTCTCAGTTTTTACATACAAACAACAGTCAAGTGAAGTTTTCACTTCAACCAAATTTCTATAAGCAACATTGCATATAAAATAGTACATGAGAGAAATTTGATTTTTTTATTAAATTTGTAAGTAATTATAATCTTTTTTAGAAAATGCTGTAAAATGTTTGCCGTTTGCCTGCGGACGAGGCACACGGCAAAGGGGACATTTGCCGTGTGGGATTTCAGGGCACACGACAAAGGTGGTGGGTCAACGCTCTTTGCCGTGTGCCGTCTTTGCCGTGTCTTTGCTGACATGGCGCACGACAAAGTTTTCGAGTATATCCTGATCTGGATCGGGACTTTGGCCAATTTTGAACTTCGTCTTCTTCCCCACAGCCGCGCCTCTGCCCTTCCTCGCCGTCATGCCTCCGCCCACCCCCGCCGTGTCGTCGTCCTCGTGCCTCCGCCCGCCCCCGCCGTGCCTCTGCCCTTCCTCGCCGCCGCGCCTACCCTCCTCTACCGCGCCGTCATCCTCGCACCTCCGCTCGCCCCCGCCGCGCCTCCGCCCTTCCTCGCCGCCGCGCCTCCGCCTGCCCCTGCCGCGCCGTCGTCCTCACGCCTCCGCAGGCCCCCGCCACGCCTCTGCCCTTCCCCTCCGCCGCACCTCGGCCCTCCCCTCCGTCACGCCGTCATCGTCGTGCCGGAGTGCCACGCCAGGCCTCGGCCTCGGCCCTCCCCTCCCGCCAGGCCTCGGCCCTCCCCTCCGCCGCCCTGACCCGACAGTGCCACACCGTCGTCGTCCCTACGCCGCAGTGCTGCCTCCTCACTGTCCACGGCCACCTCCCCCTTGCGGGAGCACGACCTCCCCCTTGCTAGAGCCCGGCAGCCTCCTGAACTGAGGTAAGTTTTTTTTCTTTTTTTTAACAATAGATTAGTGTAAAATAGTAATTACAGTTAGTTTAATTATAGTGTTAGGGTTAGCTTAGTGTTAGTGTTATCTTAGTGTTAGTGTTATCTTAGGGTTAGGGTTAGCTTAGTAATAATTTTAGTCTTAGGGTTAATTTTAGTGTTAGCTTAGTGTTAGTGTTAGTAATAATTCTAGTGTTAGGGTTAGCTTAGTAATAATTTTAGTGTTAATTAATTGTAGTAATAATTTTAGTGCATGCTAGTAATCCCAAGCACCTCCCACCTCATCTTTTTTTGTTTAATTTATTGAATTCAAGGCTCTGGGTCGATTACTAAACTAGCTCAAAAATATCATCATTTTGGATTGTTGGCAGACAAATACTTACTTGTCATGGGACTAGACTAGTCAACTGAATTTGATGAATCTGTAGTTGTCCGTGTGAATTACCTATGTAACCTTTGTTTGTTTCAAATTCAAAGAGGATATATGCTTCATGTAATCTAGAACTAAAAGATCTTTTCTTTTTTTATGCAGGAAGACACTTTTGCACTTTCCTCGACCCGTCACTTTGCTGCACAACTAGGTATGTGAGGCATAAAAGACCCCTCTTTTCGCTTATGTTTGTAGGTCACATAACCTAGTTAGGCGTCTCCTGTTCGAAAGAAATACGGTTGGAGATATGCAGATATGATTGCATATCTTTGACTATATTTGTTTTGAATTGTCCATGTTTTTTGGACAGCCCGAGGATCCGTAGATGAAGTTTATTTCCACGGTCTACTCTGATCTGAGATAGAGTTTCGGCAGCACTTCCCTATTGTTCTCCGGCTACACAATCTCCTTTGCAGGACGTGTATTTGGAGAACAACGGAGAAATGCTGTCAAAATTCTGTCTCGTAGAGGAGTTGACCTTGGAAATGAACTTCAACTACGGATCCTCGGGTGGGATTACGACCTACCTAAGCATCGTGTAGATGAAAATATTTTTAACTGTACTCGCTGATATGTTAGAGGATGACGAACCGTGAGTGGATGTATACGGGTTGGGCAAAGAATGGAAAGTATACCAGTGAATGGATTCGGAAGACCAACAAGTTCTTGGAAGGAACAAGTGTCACTTGGTGTCCCTGCGACAATTGTAGAAACACGCGTCAACACAATAAAGAGGTCATAGGCAAGCACCTTTGCAAGAATGGATTTATGCCAGACTATACCCGGTGGACCCTTTATGGTGAAGGCGAGCGTCCAAGGCACGAGGTAGTGAGACAACGCATGGAGGATTATGATGCAGATGCCGATGTAGGAGACCTGTTAAATGACTATCATGAGCACACGGGAATGAAGTACGTAGGGAGGAGGAGGAGCCGGAGCCAAGTGCAAAGGCATATTACCAAATGATGGAGGCGGCACAACAACCCCTCCACGGGCATACCAAGGTGTGTCAACTGGATGCCATTGCGCGCCTAATGGCCTTGAAGTCCCAGTTTAGCCTGAGTCGAGGCGCCTTCGATGCTATGTTGACAGTCATTGGCAGCCTACTTCCGGAAGGTCACATTCAGCCAAAGAGCATGTATGAGTCACGGAAACTGCTTAGTGCGCTTAAGATGCCATATGAGCAGATACATGCTTGTCCTAACGGATGCGTCTTATTTAGAAAACAACATGCAGAAGCAACGCACTATCCAAAGTCTAAGTCCTCTAGGTCCCTGGCGGTAGATACACGAGATGGTGGTAAGAAGCAGCTCACGATTCCGGTGAAAATCATACGGTACCTTCCGTTCATACCGAGGCTTCAATGTCTTTACTTGACCGAGGAGACCGCAAAATAGATGACATGGCACAAACACGGGCATAGAAACAATCCTGAGAAGCTTGTACATCCAGCTGATAGTGAATCCTAGAAATATTTTGATAGCATTCATGAGCGTGAAGCCGGAGAGGCTCGTAATATACGAGTGGCACTGGCAGCAGATGGGTTCAATCCTTATGACATGGGGGCTGCCCCATACACTTATTTGCCCGTGTTTGTTATACCCCTCAATCTCCCTCCAGGTGTACTATTTCAATGACAATACATATTCTTGTCGTTGATAATTCTTGAGCACCCAGGGAATAATATGAGTGTATACATGGAGCCTCTGTGGGATGATTTCATCGTCAGTGAACTTTCTATCTAATTATTTTTCTTGTTTGAGTTTGTGAACTGTCTGGGATGTCATGTGAATGATTGTTATATTTCTGAACCTCCTATATGATGGTTATTATGAAACATTTGTGCTGAGAATCTCCGAGATGATATTTGGATGCCAGTGATGATATTTGAATGCTTGTGATGATATTTTAATTATTGTGATCATATACGTGGATTATTGATTGTTTTTTTGGTCCGAGGATAGCTAATTTTAATGGATTGCTGACAGATTATTGAGCCTTTGCCGAGTGCAAGGGTCATGACACGGTATAAAGGAGGGAGTTTCTGCCAACCTAGAAACAACCTTTGCCGTGTGCCATTTCCTTGGCACACGGCAAAGTCTTGCTCTTTGCCGTGGGTCTGGTCCTTGGCCCAGCACAAAGAATTTGGCCTTTGCCTTGTGCCGAAAGTCAGGCACACGACAAATCTGCCGTCACCGTGGGGAGCCATCACAGGCTTTTTTCTGCCATGTGTCGGGTGCGGCACACGGCAAATCTTTTATCGTGTGTCCGAGGGAAAGAACACGGCAAAGGCACCTTTGTCGATGGTATTTTTTCCATGCGCGCTTTGCCATGTGCAACGGACGGCAAAAGCTTTGTCGTGGGGATTTTGGCTTTTGCCGTGTGCCTGTGGCACATGGCAAATATGTTGTTTCTTGTAGTGATTCAATCTTCATAAAATCCAATGGTGTAGAATTTTATTTTTTTTCAGATTAACGTGGTAATTTCGTGGCCTTGAGAGTGAACGTGGTTGCTTCTTTTGACGTTTCTATGCACGTTGTCTCCGGATGAACATCATTGAACCAGCAGCATGCATGATAGCCCAGCGATGTAGTCGCGTTGTGGCCTTGGGCCCTCAGCACTAAGCGTTGATGAACATGAACTCATTGGAACGCACAATGTTGTGGGCTTCGGTAGTCGGCGCTGTTGTCGGGTGACAGAAACGCACCTACGTTGGACAGAAAGGAGGAGTCCGTGACGGCAGCATTTAGTTTGAGCACTTTGTATGTATGTTGTGCAGACAGAAGGAGATTGTAACAGAAGCATATGGTTTTAGGACTTTGTATGTATGTTGTTGTGGGACATACAACATCTAAAACCAACACCAAAACATTATTAATTATTAGAGGGGCAGGCAGACTCACCTAAATTAATAAGGTGTAACAGACTTAGACCTGTTTGCTCATGTTTATTAGTGAGTAGCTTAGCTAGATTCATATCCTTCCAGCCTTCAGTTTCATTGCATAATATTTTCCCACCAAAAACTTATGCTAGGAATGGGCAGTAGCATCAACACTTATGTCTTCATCTACTATAAGTTTATTCCATCGATAACTTGATTAAGCCACATTCAGGATTGACGAATCCTTGTGCCTACGATCAATGAGCGAGGGGTGCGCAAGTTTTCAGAAGCACTGTGTCTCAATTTTTCAAAATTACATGATGCATGTGCTCCTTATATAGCTTCAAAAGATTTCTTTTATATAGCCTTACAAACCAGTGTCAAAACATGCAGACATGCATATGCTGATCATATTCATGGCAGAAGACGCTCATTGCAAATAGAAAAGATTTCTTTTATATAGCCTTATTACTAACCAGCGTCAAAACATGCAGACATGCATATGCTGATCATATTCATGGCAGAAGACGCTCATTGCAAAAAGAAAAGACAATTACTCACATGAGATTGCACGTTGCTTCCGATTCAACACCTGATTGCACATGGATGCTGACGTTTCTATGCACGTTGTCTCCGGATGAACATGGTTGAACCGGCAGCATGCATGATAGCCCAGCGGCATAGTCATGTTGTGGCCTTAGGCCTTTAGCACTGGGCGTTGATGAACATGTACTCACTGGAACGCACGATGTTGTGGGCTTCGGTAGTCGGCGCTGTTGTCGGGTGATAGAAGCGTACGTACGTTGGACATAAAGGAGGAGTCTGTGACGGAAGCATTTAGTTTGAGCACTTTGTATGTACGTTGTGTAGACGGAAGGTTGTAGCAGAAGCGTATGGTTTTAGAACTTTGTATGTATGTTGTTGTGGGACATACAACATCTAAAACCAACACCAAAACATTATTAATTATTAGAGGGGCAGGTAGACTCGCCTAAATTAATAAGGTGTATAGATATATTTAGTGAATTGTTGAGACTTATTCTCGGTAATAGACATAGGGTAGTTCACCTATGAAGATTTATATGTATGATAGGTGTATGCGCGAGATCGAGAGATGATAGTAACACAAGACACCGATTTATACAGGTTCAGGCCTCCCGGAGGATAATAAACTTATGTCCTGTGTTCTGTGGTATTGTATTGATATGTCTAGATTATAGATCTAGACGAGGAGGGTAGACCTAGACGATGATGTCTAGTTGTGTCTAATTATGCGATGCCCCTTGAGGGAGGCCCCTGTCCCACCTTATATATCCGGAGGATAGAGTTAAATGGCGGAGTCCTAGTCGGTCTACTATACATATCTTAGTAGGAGTCTACTTTGCTTTCCTTATTTGTGAGGTACACTGATAGTATGTATCATCGACATGAATGTTTAAATTTTTGTTACATATAATTAATTAATTAATTTAAAATATTTTTTTGGTTCTCGTTCAAGGTCGTTCGTGATGGATAGATCTTGGATGTACGAGGCACTAAGACCAGGTTCAATTTTTTACGAGAAGTCTCTAAATTTATCGAAGAGGCTGCACAACATGCTCGACGTGAAGGAACGACTGATATACATTATCCGTGCTATGGTTGCAAGAATGAGAAGCTGTGGAAGGATATAGAAGTAATCAAATCACACTTGGTGCGGAGGGGTTTTGTTACGGGTTATACGAGATGGACAGAACATGATGAAAACAGTATGGTTGATATGGAATTTGATGAGCCTATTGAAGTTGAAGTTGAGGCTGTCAATTCGCCTGGTGCAGTTATGATGGAGTCGTGTACTAAAGCTGATTTTAATGTTGAGGAGTTGTTATGCCACATTGAGCCGTAAGTATTGATCAATACCGGTACAACTAAACGGCTTGATAATTTTCATACAATAGAGGAGGCATCAAAGGACCCACTATATGAAGAATCTAAAGGATATGAGAAAGAGTTCACTTTGTTGCGTACTATACTTGAGCTAATGAAGCTGAAGGTCATGCATGGTTGGTCAGATGCTAGTTTCATGAATTTGTTGGAACTTATTTCCGATGCACTGTCAAATCTCAACTTGTTGCCAAGAACCATATCTCTTGCTAAGAAGCTAATTTCCCTACTTTCGTTGGGCGTGCAAAAAATCCACGTATGTCCAAATCATTTCATATTGTATCGAAAGGAGCATTTGGACGCTTTGAGATGCCCAAGGTGCAAACGCAATCGTTACAAGAGAAACAACGATTATGATGCTGTTGGTGGCGTGAAGAATACCAAAAAGGGGAGAACGAAGAAAAGAAGTTCTATCGCCTTCGTGAAGTGGCAGGATAGAGAAGCGATTATGGCCCTTACAACTTCAAGTAAGTTGGACAACTACTGTCTTTATCATCTATCCTATATTCAAGTTAAATGTAATCATAATTAACTTTTTATCAATATTGTTGTAGCGATCATTGGATCTATCTCATGATATTTCTCAAAAAAGGGTACCTTCTAGCGTTTGATAGTCTGGACTACAACAAAAAGTTATACAGTGATATTAGAACTCATAGATCAGTAAGAAATTAGTCTATGTATGTATGGTTTAATAATGTTATATTATCTAATGGTACACTTTTCTTAATTGTTCAGTGCGTACGAGAAATATGTCAAAGCGGGAGGGTCATGTCATACTAGAAGGAAAAAGAACATGTACTTCCGTCATAAGTTTTGGGCAAGATTTATATGCATCTCATATATGTCCTTATCGTACTATCCATTCATATAATTATCATAAGTGTAATCAACTTGTTTTCTCTAATTTATAGTGCCATAGGCAAATACGAAGAAGTGTGCATTGTGGCTACTATACATGTGTGTTCTCATCTAGCAGTTTAACTTACCTGACCCATATCATTGAGGAGTCCCGCGAAGAGGTAAGTTGATTTTGCTTATGTCCATTTTACTTTATTTTTTATTTTGAATATATTATATATTAACAAACTCTACTCATGTGACATAGAATGCTGCAAGGACAAAGGCAGAATGAGCTGCAAAGATGAAAAGGAATGACAAGATCAGAAAGGATATGATTCCTAAAGAACATGTTCACTTGAGTATAAATGCCATGTATCTAGTTGTAGCTTTTTTTGTCATTTTCTTTTGAGAGAGATAATTAGTACAGAAGGGATTTTGATTCAAACGGTTTACTAGCAACAAAGTATAGGGCGTTTTGTGAGTGGGCTGGTTCGAAAGCACCATATGATCCCAATAAGCCGAAGCAAGATGATGACTATGTCTTAGGGTTCATATAAGACATTTTATAATATGCATTGAACACTAAGTGTGTACATATATTGTGAATTTGATGAGATGTTGTATATAAGTCTATATATCATATTTTTTATTTTTATTTTTGAAAAAAAAAGAAGTGGCAGTTAAAGATGTCAACCGTTGCTACTACTCGAGCAATATAGCGGCGGTTCAAGATGTCAACCGCTGCTAATGCTCTAAAGAAATAGCAGCGGTTGATATCTTCAACCATCACTACAAAGGTATCTATAGCGGCGGTTGGTTTTGGCGACTAGAAGAGCTATACAAACGTGTATTTGTAGCTGCGATTGCGCAGAGGCTATGTGGCATGCCCACCACTATAGTGGATTTTCAACCACCGCTACATAGTTTTTTGTGGTAGTGAAGGGGAGGGACGCGGATGAGTGTCGCGTGATGGAGGCGGAGACCGAGACGTACGACACTACCGATGCCCACATCGGTGGTTGACGGGAGGGAGGTGTGGGGCGCGAATGGCAGCCGCAGGGTTTGTGGAGGCGGCGTTTGGCGGCGGGGCGGTGGAGATGGCGAGGGCGCTGATGAGGAGATACGACAGCGGGTGGGAGATGGTGCCACCGTCATCGATGACCGGCTTGGCGGTGAGACTCCAACAAAAACGCCAGCCCGTATCCAGGGCCGGTCCTAGGATATTGGGGGCCCAGGGTGAGTCTAAAATCCAAGTCCCAGAGGGCATTTGTCGCATGGCACTAGATCTCCATCACTCCCTCGATTAGCTGCTTCGCCAACAGCCGACGATCCCGTCGCTACTTCGCCAATCACAAGTGTTCCTGTGTAGCTGCATAATTTGCGCTACGGCGAGCATTGGACCAGGCAACTTCTTGATTGGTGATTGTTGCCAAAATGCCTCGTCCTGGTTGATGTCATCCTGACTTCCAGCTGGAGCTGGACCATGTAGAGGCTCTAGACTGCAGATCCATTACAGAACGGAAGAAAAGGCTTGGTGGTGTTGGTAGCTAGACTGTGTGGAGTGTGCTAAAGCTTGACAAATGAGCCTTTATATATGCTCTACATTTACACGTGCTAAAGGGAGAGGCCCTCCAGATCCAGGGGCCCTGGGCATCTGCCCTGCCAGCCCTCCCCTCAGGGTCAGCCCTGCCCGTATCGTTCTGCTCGCTTTGGCGCCCGACATAGCCCGCTTTGGCAGTGCTACGGATCCACCGAGTGCGCGGTGGCTTCACCCGCCCGACGTGACGTGCTACGCAAGTACGCACCGAACGCAGCCAAGGAGGTGGACCGGGCAGGTCCATCGGTGCACTTGGGCGGCATCATCGCCGGCCCATGGTTACGTCTCATGCATGATTTGTCCCGCATGGTGAAGTTCCAAGCACCGCAACCCATTTGACCATTTTTTGTCAGCAAAGTGCTAGCTGTTCATACGCTCCTATGTCCGGGTTTGTAGGCACACTAGTGTTGAATGTGACCAGAATAGCTTGACGTCAGTTAGGAACCACGACACAATGCTATAGACATACATCACAACTTATATAATCATGATGACAATAACAACAATACCCTCTCTCCCCTCTCAAGTTGAGTTTGGGTTGGGGTTACCGTCCTTCTGGACTTCTAGGGTGCGTTTGGTTCACGGTCAAACTTGGATGGAATATGGCCGCCCAAATTTTTATGGACATGGACGCCAAAGTCGATGTTTGGTTGAGGATGGACATGGCCACCAAAGTAGATGTTAGGTCAAAGGATGAGTTGAATAAGATCACCACTTCTTGACTGTGGTGAGATTAACTTCACTTGGACATTTCGTCAAACGACTGGCATGCTCCTCCACTGTGCATTGCCTTCCTCTTTCTTTCCCCTCTATTCCTTCAAGAACTTCGATTACTCCATGGCTCATGAGTGAGATATAAAATTTTCTCGAGGAACAAGAAGACCTCTGAGCAAGCACCGTGTGTATGTTAGAAAACAGAGTTTCTTAAACAAGGAAATTGAAGAAAGAAAAACGAAAAAACAAAGATTTGATAACATGTACACCAGGAGACGGAGGAGCTTCATCGGTGAGCTGCGAGCAGGGAGCAACCCACGGGTGGGGGCCATGGCAAAGCATCACCACTTGCACCGTCTTCGCCTCCGGCCTCCGTCGTCCTCGAGCAGCACCTCGATGGCCCATGGCGATGCGCGACAGAGGTTGACCGGCCATGGCGGCGCATGTGCTTGTGAGGCAGATCTTGGCGTGGAGTTCAAGACACTGGGTGAAAGACAGTCAGGGCGACCATCAAGCAGAGGAGGTGAGCGGGGAGGACGGGTGAGCTCACGCTAAAATGAAAGTTGGCTGCCCTCATCCGGCTCTTTTGCCCAGATGGGCTAATCCAGCATCTGTAGAGTATATTCCTGTTGTTGGCCGCCCTTAGCCAACACGCCCACCAAGCAAACATGCGTAAAAACATGGCCGCCATCTTCCATCCAACATCAGTCAAGTAACCAAACACACCCCTAGTACCTCTCTATTGCTGGTGTCACTACAATCAGTGTGATCATTGCATTACATCTTGTCAAGTGCTGGAACTTGAGGTGGAGGGGGCATGGGTCCCCTCACCCTTAAGAGATTCCGGGGCTTTGAGCATCCGTCGTGCCAATTTTGCCTCTGAGTAATCGGGTCAGATGCATGTCTTTGAATTCCATTCTATAGTAGTGTGTAAACATAAATAAAATAAAATGTTTGATAAGAAAGCATACATTTGTCTATCAATATTTTGCTTATTTAATGACGGCAACACTGTTGATGCTATTAGTAACGGTTTTTGGTGATGTCAGCATTGTCCGTTGCTAAAACTAGATCATTCATAATCATTGGATCTAAAATTTATGGTATAGATAAACTTTCTATATAAATAAATATCTCTATAACCCTAACTCCACATCCACCCAGCCCACTCCCCTAGCTCTCTCTCTCTCTCTCCCTCCCGTTTGTGGTTTCAGATATATATGCATATCTTTTAGTTAGCCTCATAACACCTATATGTCCCGTTGATACCTTGAACATGATGTAGAATATTGAGTTTTGATGAGGACGACTAGAACCAAGAAGAAGGAAAGGTCGAAAGGAACACGTAAGTTACATTTGAACTTGTATCTAGCCATATATAAGAAACAACACACTCAATTTTATACTTTCGTAACAAAACGATGCATTTTATTCATGTGGCTTTTGCCAACCTTCCCTAGCAGCAGGTGCGCGCCTCGACAATGCTTTCCACATCAGCCGTTTCCTGTTGAATTCATGGTAAAAAAAAAGACAAATTATGACTCTGATGTATATATATGTATGTTATATACAAGTAATTTCGCAGTATGTTATACGCAAATGCAGCAGTCGATCGACAAGGAACAAACGGAACTCACAGATATAATCCGCTATAGCATCCAAAGTAGCCGACTGGATCCTTTCGCGAAGCTCACTTCCAATAGCATGCACGAGGCCCTGCCGGAGGTTGCTGCCGTGGTGAGCTCCGGAATCCAAAGTCGCCGTGTGGATCCTTCCGCCAAGTTCACTGCTTCCAATAGCATGCACGAGGCCTTGCTGGTTGCTGATGATGCCGCGGTGAGCTCCGGCGGCGGCGACGGCGCCGCCCCCTGCAGCGCAAGACACGTGGAGGTCGACGCCGCACGGCGCGCAGCGGTAGAACCACGCGCTCCCCGCCGCTCCGACGTGGCACGCGGCGCAGCGGCCGCCGGCGACGACCATCAGCGTGAGGTCGTGCTCCGAGTGCCGCGCGCTGCGCACCACCGGGGGCAGCCGCGCGCAGCTCGGGTGCATGTCGAACCCGCACGGCGGGCAGCGGTAGAGGAAGCAGCCCGAGACGCAGCTGCCGACGCAGACGTCGCACGTGTAGGCGACGTCGTCGTCGCGGCGCGTCTGGAGGAGCACGAGCGAGTGCAGCGGGTGGGCCGGGGTGTAGTGCGTATGCGGATGGGCGGCGCAGGACTCGTGGATGCAGAAGTCGCAGCCGGCAAGGCAGCCGTAGGCCGGGCCGGAGAGGTCCTCCCAGCACATGTCGCAGAGGAACGGTCCGGTGTAGTGCCGCTTCACCAGCTCGTGCCCCGGATGGGAGAAGTGGCTAATGGTGTCTTGCAGGGCCATCGATCTCTCTCTCTCTCTCTCTCTCTCTCAATGTATGCAATTGTTTTGAGCAGCACAAGTTGGACTGCACGAGTGCATCCATGTTTATATAGTTGTGATTTCTGAAGGATGCAAGAGCAAGCTACCAAAGTACTTAGCCAACCGACGCCACATGGTCACCAATTATGCAAGCGTTTGAATTGGTCCGCAACATCTTATACTAAATATACATGTTGTAGGAATCTCTGCTCTTTATAGTGCTAGTTCTAGGTTACAATATGCAAGTCAACTCATCAAAGACGGCGGCTCAATCTTGGGGACAGCACCATGCTCAATGAAGTAATTGACAGATCAGTAGTCGTCCCTGACATGACAGAAAAGTAGACATGCACGCTGGCACAATAATTCGTTGATTTTCACCACTGATGCGTAATGCACAGAAAAAGTACAGCCAACCCGCCGGCCTTGTTTGGTCCAAAGGGTCTCTGATTGAGTCCATCGTGGCAGTGACCGCGGTGCAGGCTTCTTCAAACGACTTGTGTGTAGCACTCCCATCGTAAGAATCTGATAGAAACTACCACAAATAGGGTCTTTAGCGGTGGTAGCCTAAATGCCATAGCGGCATGACCCAAAATGAGCCGCCGCTACAAAGTTCAGAGGGTTGATAATCAGTTCATAACTCTCAACTACAGCTCACAATGAACAAATGGTTGTACCATCGTAGTTCCATGAGTCCTCTATAGGCGAACCAAAATTCAGTTCAATCCGACATGTTCTGACTACATGCCCAAATAATTCATTTACCACACAACAGCTCTATTCTTAACTGCAGCAACCCAAACTAACAAAACACCTCTCAAATCTGATGCTCCACTGAACCAATACCCAAACCAATTTCCGATAGATTTGTTTGTTGAAAGCTCTTGAGGATTTTGTGAGAGTGCTGGCAATGTAGGTGGACATTACTCAGTGCTAACTGCGAAATATACTCTTGAAAATGTTACTATTTCCCAACACAAACATAGCATGCGACGAAACATATATCAATTGCCAAATCTTTCTCGGTCGCCAAGACTAATTTGATTCATGTAAAGACTTGCTTACATTTTGATTACAATATCATCCATAAATGAAACAACTGATGTCCATAATGAAGATGCATAAAGTGCACACAGTATCCAAACCATATGATGAATTGTGAAAATGGAAAAACACGCATGTGAAATTGTGAACATAAACACACTCAATTTGGTACGTTGAGAATTTCAGATCTAGAAGAAGTACTCCCTCCGTACTACCGTAGAGTCAGGATCTGTACAATCAGTGAAAACAAAAAAGTTAGAAACATCACAACAAACATGCTCCAAAAACAAAATACATACGTGCAGAAATCTACGAGAGAAAATGTTGGTCAATATTTTGGACGACGTGGCAGCAACGCGTGCAAATAAAGGGGAAACTTACAAGAAGCAGGGCTCAGCAGGTCCAACGCGGCGTTCATACCCTTCTGTCGGAACCTTGCTCCTAGAAGCTCAGCTTGAAGCGCGAGGGATTGCAAATGCGCAGCACGCGCCTGCTGTACCTGGGAGTTCACGTCCTGACCAGCTTGATGATGAGCGCCGGCACTGCTGTTGTCGCCTAGGGTCGCTGCACACGAGACGTGGAAGTCGACCCTGCACGTCGTGCAGCGGTAGTAAAACGGGCGGCCCGCGCTATGGTTGCACGCGGCGCAGCTTCCATCGCCGACGACCAGCGTGAGGTCGTGCTCGGGGTGCCGGGAGCTGCGCACGACCCGTGGCAGCCGCACGCAGGCCGGGTGCATGTCGAACCCGCACGGAGGGCAGCGGTAGAGGAAGCAGCCCGGGGCGCAGCTGCCAATGCAGATGTCGCACAGGAGGGTGGCGTCGTGGCGGGTCTGGACGAGCACGAGCGGGTGCGCGTGGTGCTCCGGGGAAGAGAGCTTCTGCGGGTGCCCGGCGCAGGAGTCGTGGATGCAGAAGTTGCAGCCGGCAAGGCAGCCGTAGCCGGGGCCGGACGACAGGTGCTCCAAGCACATGTCGCAGCGGAACGTCGGTCCCGTGTAGTGCCGCTTCACAAGCTCGTGTCCTGGATGGGAGAAATGGCTAATGATGTCCTGCTGCTGCTGCTGGGCCATCTCTCTGTTCTCTGGCTCGCTCTTGTGCTCATGGTCTGGGTGGGAGAAGCTGTGAATGGAGTCCTGCTGGGCCATTTCTACTGTCGAGTGTGTGCGTGTTGTCTTGAGCAGTACAGATACTGGGACTGGAAAGAGTGCATCCATATGTATAGTTCTCAGGGTGCCAAAAAAGCTCACAAGGTACCTACACTAGCTTGCGCCGGGTCAGTTGGATCAGCCCCGAAAATGAACGCAAAGTGTAGAGACAGCAGTGTCAAAAGTTTGAATTCGCCATCTACTTCTTTTAGTAAATTGTACATGCATGTTGTAAGAATCTCTGACATTATAAGGTTATTGTCAAGTCTGAATTAGAAGTCAACTCTGCAAAAACAGCTCAATCTTGCAGAGATCAGCACCGTGCTCAGTCAAGTAAATGACCAATTAGCAGTGGTTCCTAACTAAAATGTAGATACGACCTGACACAATAACGATGGTTCGTAGATTTTCACAACAGATGCATCATCCGTGGTATTTCTTGTACAGTGGGGAGCCGATCGTTTCAAGAAACATGATTCTCCTTCAACTCGAGGACTTATCTGCGAAAAACGAGGTCTTCATGGAAGGGCCTCTAGCTACTGAATGTTTTGCTCGAAACCGAACCTAAGAACTGTGAGGAGGTTTTGGGGACTCGGGGGAGTTGGAGCCAAGTCTCTTGTTCTCCCTCTCTCTCTCTCTCTCTCTCACACACACATATTTTTTATTGCTCTTTGCCTCTCCATCAAGTTGACATTGACGGAGAGATTTATTTATTTGTCACTCAATTCGTATGTCTTGTTTAGTTGCCATTATTTTTACAAGACTTTCTTTTCATGCCATTGGGCTTGCGAATTGTTTATTTTCATACCACTATGGACAATTTTACCCTTCTTCCTTAACTCACCGTGCTTGCCGTAAGCGCCTCCCGTCATCACGGTGAGCCTTCCACGACGCCGGTAGGCCTCCTCCATGCAGGCAGCGAGCAAGCAAGCAGCCCGAGCGCAGACGCCGAGCAGCCAAGCGGCAGCACAGGCACGGGGCTCCGAGCAGTGGCGTC
This sequence comes from Eleusine indica, assembly GCA_030378355.1. NCBI lineage: Eukaryota > Viridiplantae > Streptophyta > Magnoliopsida > Poales > Poaceae > Eleusine > Eleusine indica. The sequence continues at coordinate 44,823,841 of CM059500.1, forward strand.
TGTGTTGGGGCCTGAGCAATGGCGTGGGCACGAGGGGGGGAGGGGTTTGAGCAGCGGTGCAAACGTGGGCGGTGAGCAGGCAAGCGGCGTCGGACGACATGCTCCTCGATGTGCGAAGCCGTGGCGCTGGCGCCTGTGACGACCTAATTTTACCAAAAGGCAAAACCATGTCGTTTGTACCTCACAGCCACTCCCAGGAGGGTGGCTTGTATAACTATTCACAAGTAATACCATAAAACCATAACAGAACAAGAAACAAAGGTAAGATAGATCAATATGACATCAACTCTATAAATTAAGCATCAACATCTGAGTATAAGATCATGGCACGCAGGCCAAGAAAGATGAACATGGCATCTAGCAGAAGCAAAATCTACAGCGGAAGTCTTCATGGTCGATCCAACTCCACAGACAACTCAAGTGTAGACGAGAGACTGATCTAATCCTCATCCACGTCGTCAAAGTTGTAGTCCAGTTCGCTGACTTCTCCATCTCTTGAAAGCGAGAAGGGGGCAGCCCTGAGTACATGTCGTACTCAACAAGTCGATCAACCCCGAGTACGTGCCGTACTCAACAAGTCGTTCTAACCTCGCAAAGTATACTATGCATGCAGGTATTTCAAGAAGGGGTTAAGGCTAAGTGCGAAAAGCTAGGTTGGTAAACATTTTCTTTTAAAACATTTCAAATCATCAAGTTTTATTATCTTGCCTCATTGAGATTAATACGTCCCAACAAGGTTCAAATTTTAATCCCAACTAATAACCTTCAACTGGGCCACAGCTCTAGGCCGGATGCAAAACAAGAGAGGGGGAAAGGAAGAGGAAAACAAATCTAATCACTATGAAAGCTCTCAGGCGATGTCCATTACCGAGGACACGGCTATATATATAGATCATAACTCTGCAGAGTGATACACCTGTACCCACATGATGTGGCCCCATACATAGACTATGGTCGTAGCCTAAGCACAGAAAGCACACACGAAATCCTTACTCAAGCATCAACTGGTGTCTCCTGCGCCTCCAGAACTGAGCTCCCAGAGCCTCGCAAGACTAAGGGTGCTGAAGCTGTGACAGGCCTACCACTGATCAGGTGGGGTATCCCACTCGTGGAGCCGGGTCGCAACCAACGGGAACCACTAACACTACCTCGCACTCCTACGGCTAGAACACCAATCCTCCGCAAGTATCAAGATTCCACCACTGCCCACACAGGATCGATGTGATGTGTAAGTAATAACCTGGAGACATGTGTCACATGAATGTACCTAAAAGGGCAGCCGGGGCAGGCATCTCCATCTGCCTCCTCCTCCTGTCCAAATCTCAACTGCCAAAACCATAACAGAGACCCATAGCCCAAGTCTCTACTCAACTGTGTCCGCCACAGACACTCTCCCAATGGGGGTTGCCCAATCTACCCCCTGGCACCTAGTATCACCTACGCCCGCCCCCGCTAAATCAAATTTTGTGGAGTTATTTGCAAACACGCACTCAGAGCACATTTTAAATCATTTACACAAATTCATTTTATAGTGTCCAGGTGACCAGCTCTGACGCCGCCATCGAGGCAGCGCCTACCATGGAGCCGGACGACATGGGCCCGGGGGTTTTCCACGATCCCTGGCCGCTCAACTGTCATTGTGAGCGGATGTGGCACTACCTCGACGAGTTCTTGGGTCCCGTTCTGACCAAGGACGACCTCCAGTGCATCATGTTGATCTTCGTGAACATCCATCATGTTGATCTTCGCGAACATCCAGGGACACCTCGCCGGAGGCAACCCACTTCCTGCAAGCCTCCTCGAGTCGGACCCTCGAACGAGTTACGCGTACGGCCTGCACAACGCCACACGTCGCGCGGGATCTCATGGTCCGCCACGACACCATGATCATCACGGACGATGAGTTCATGGGGATGATTGAGCACACGTCGGAGTTTTTCTTCGATCACCTTGATCAAGGATCAGAGATTGACTCTGACTCGGGGTGCGGCAACTCTAGGTACCACCCCTCTCGCGAGTGCCTCATGGTGCAGCTCGAGCCCGTTCCTAACCAAGGAGGTGCCGAGCCCGTGAACCCCGCGTAGCCCAGGAATCCAGTGGCCAATGCGCCTGGGAACCCGCCGGTAGAGGCACAAGCTACCGCCCGACGTGGCCTAGGAGCGGCTACAGGCGCGGCGTCAAGAGCTCGAAGAAGCACGACGTCATCTGGCCATCGAGGAAGCCGCTATCAATTGCGAGCTCACATAGCGAGCGACTGGGGGCACGCGTGAGAGATGGCCCGTGACGTAAATCGATGCATCATCAACGATGACTCTGGGCTGCAGCGGTTTGTTTGGGCAAGTTAGAACATCGTCGTTGCGGTGACGTTGCTTCGGACGCTGTCGAGTCCTGCTACGCTCGAGGCACAGCAAGCCCAGCGGGAGGCCACGGTCGAGCAATACATAGAAAGCTCCCAACGATGAGCAATGCAATCTGAGAAGTAAACCTCGTCAGCGCGACGAGGAGGAAAGAGTGGAACTGAAGGTATGCAAGATGCCTCAGTCCACCAGGGCCCGCACGCCAATTACGAGGGTCCGAAATCCTCGGTCCACACTCGGGTCGGGGACTTGCGTGACGCGTGCTCCACCATCGAGGTGCGCCACGCCAAAAGGCTTGCTAGGTGCGCACACGCCTCGTGGTGAGGTGGGGAAACGGTGATGGCACACAAGGGCGGCGCAGCGGCGAAGGCTACGGCGGAGGTGGGGGAGCAGGTGACGCCGTTGGCGGCCGAGGCAGGTGAGGAGAGAGAAGAGAGAGAGGGGAGGGAGGGAGCAAGAAAAGGGGCGAGGGCATTTTCGTCTAAAAAATTAGTCAAGATCATTTTACCGAATAGACATTGGTTTCGTGATCATTTTAATAAAACCCATGATTTTGTGTTTATTTGATCGAAATCCGTTATCAAAATAGAAAAAATCTCCTAGAAATCAGCGCAAACAAAACTGTCAGCTACCCACATGCAACAACCTCGGACTTTACAGGTTAGTTTCAGGATCAGGTCAGAACACGCAAGTCAACTCTTCAATGGCGGCTCAATTTTGCTGAGAGAATCAGGATCGGTCAGGTAATTGATCAATCAGCACTGGTTCCTAACAGCAAAGGCAGATTACGAGTGTAGTAGTACACAATAGTTCGTGTACTTACTACGCAACAGGCGCAAACATTGTTTAGGCAGCTAGCACATGCTCTTAATACCGATGGGGCGCATTCGTTTCACGAAACGCAATTCCAACTGCAGATCACAAAAGTTCATCCTTCAGCTCAAGAACTTATCTTGGTCAACGAGCTCTTCTGAATCAAAAAGTTATCTGAAAACAAACGCGAAAATCAGCTTGCTGTTTTGCCTCCTGATGATAATCGCCATGGCATTGGCAGTGTCGTGTCCTGACAAAAAGCAGCCTAGGTTGACAGTGTTATAGTGTTGCAGCTACTGAACATGTGTGGTTGAAACTGAACCTAAGAACTGTGAGAAAGTTTCAAGGACTCGGGGGTAGAAGAGCACGTGTTTGGAGCAAGTTCGCACAGCTGCATCAGCTTCAGTAGCAGGTGTACCAGATTTGACTGAACCAGGCAGCCAAGTTTGTTCTGCAAGAATAATCTGATCAATTCCAGCGAATGGAAATGCAATTTGAATTCAGGGACACGGTTACTGGTTACCAAAATCCATCTCATCTTCGATCGTTAGGGCAATGTAAAACAACGGTGTTTCAGAATCAACTGTCAGATGAGATTAGAACTGAAGCTGAAATGTTGGCATGAAGCCACCAGCGCTGAAATGTTGACAAGCATGCTAGCAGCGATAACTGAATAGCGTGAAGACGTAGATCTTGCTACTATATTCTGAAATCTGTCGCGCAAGGAAAAGCAGGGAGTTTTCTTTAGGCAAAAAAAATTGTGACTGAAGTCTGAAACAGAGGAAGTGAACTGAAGGACAAACATGTTCCTCAGCATGCTGCGGCTGCAAAAAATCGCAGGTCACCAACAAATCCCGGCTGCCAGCTTGAGCGTCATTTCTATCCCTGCCTAGGTTCCCGGAGGCCGGAGGCCGGAGGCGAGGCACGGACAAGCTGCCATGGTCCAGTACTCCAGTGAGCTTCGCCTCACGGCATGCTCGCTCGGCTCAGATGCAGCGACTGGCGCGCACCTCGAGCGTCGGGCCATTGATGCGGGCCAGCGGGAGCAGATGGTGGAACAGGGCTTTGCCCTTCCGGCGGCGGCGGACAGGCGGGAGAAGAAACCTATCCGGACCAGGGATCTCTTTCAAACATTCCGGATAAAATAGGGATCTATGTGAAAATATTTAGATCGCGACTATTAATCAAGATTAGGAGTCTTTTTATAAATAACTGGATCGCGATTCTTAATCGTGATCCAAACCAGGGGTTATTATGTAAAATATTAGATCGCGGTTATTAATTGCGATCCAATCTGGGGGGGCATAATGAAAATATTCAGATCGAGTACAGGGCCCATGTGCAAATATTCCAGGCGTCCACACCGCTGCCGGCGAGAACGAGCTGCCGCCGGCTACCTCCGCATCTCAGCCGCCAGGCATATCTGGAGCCTCCGCCGCCCGTCCACTCCCAGGGCCAGCCGCGACGGAGGTCCCCGTTCACGGCCCTAACCCCTACCCCATCCAGAGGCCCAGAAGAGCTGCTCCCGTGGCGGCACGAGCGCCGGGAAGCGGAAGCGCGGTGCCCGGAGTCCGGGAAGGAGAGTGATAGCCACCCGCGTACATCTGGGAGAGGTGGCGCAGGCGTACGGCTGTCATTCTCTGCTCCAGTTCCTCGGCCCCCGTTCGGCTATGGTGCCGATCAAGAGTCAAGACGCCATGACCGTCGTACTCGTACCCTCCCTCTCGGCCTCTCCCCAATTGACTGCATGCTCGTCTTCCCACAAGGACCAGGCAAGGAATCTACCAGGCATTCATCCCACCTCTCACTCTCCCTCTCTTCGGCTTGCATTGTTCTTTTCTTTTCTATTGAATTGATTAAGCACCTGCATTTGGTAGTTTGATTTGGATGAAAATTGGACGAATTGACCCACTTATTTTATCAATTTCAATGACACTCTTATTGTTGTGGTAACTTCTGAAGTTGTGTCCTTTCATTTGTGAACCGGTTAAGCGAAGAAGGAATGAAGGATAGGCAGAACAGCATTGCAGTAGCTGTTCCCATACAGCTATCTGACAATCACAACAATATTTGGTAGAATCTGGCGCTAGCAAAAAGAGTGAACTGGAGAAGCATGACCATTAGCCTGCATACAAAGAGCTGCACCTGCTGCATCTGAGGCCTGTAATAATTCGGCAAAGTTCAGTTTGCAAACCCAAGAGTCATAGTTTGGTGGTAAATATCTCAAGTTTGCTATCATAGTAGTATGCATTAAGTTGAAGGAGATGATTATGCATGCTTACTTAATTTCCAAGTTCAGCAAAGATTGTGCGGTGTTGTTTAACAAGTGACAACTAATGACACGTTACTGCATTAATATTTTATCATAGAATGAAAATGTATACCCATCACCAATATCCCAAAAACAAGTGGGCTCAGAATAGGTGGTTTGAAACAAGTATGTGCACCTATACCCCAATATCCCAACAAAATAAAGAATAGTATCAAAGATGATAGATCGTTCTCGAACGTAAACACAACAAATTTGCAGAAGGTATATCCTAATATTCCTACTCTGCTAGGTCACGAGTCATGTCTCTACTTAATAATTTAATGCCTTGATTAATTTTTGTAATGATGGAAGGTTAGGCTGCATTACGTGTTAGTTGACGCATAACACTGGCGCACATGGACATATAGCCCAAACTGTTCTGTATGGCCCATCATTATCTGGAGCAGGCTTGGCATATTTAGAGCAAGTAAACTTCGGCAGTTCAGCATTTTTATGAGGAAAATGCTCAATTGCTATAGGAGTGAGGAATCTGCAATAAGTCCGCATTTGCACCATCCTGTGAAGTTCTTGTTAGCAATGTATTTCCCTTCAACTGAATCAGAAGAGGGAAATGGTTATGAGGTGATTCCAACACCAAACAAAAGAAAGCTCCATATGTTCTCTGCAAGTACCCACTGGCCAAGTAAAATGCAACGAGCTAAGGTTTCAGGCTTTCAGTAGGGCAACACCTCGTCAAGTTGAAATAAGCTACGGCCTCTAGAAGACCAAAGCTGCGTGCAGCTTCTTCATACAAGTTCTCGTCAGAATATTGTATTTGACACTGAAGCATAGATGGTTCTCGATGACAACAGCTCAATACAAATAAATAGGCCAATGCGTCGATTATTACAAAGAAAATGCATTTGAGTAACAGGTGTGTCACTGAAACTTGTCTCGAGTAGTATCTTCTAGTATTTGACAGTGTAGTAAGCTCTTGGATTGCAGCGAGATATTTCTAGTAACTGTCAATATATACAAATGACCATTGCCTTCCTTAACGGGATGTTTGCACTCTTACACTATCTTGGATAAGCATTTTACTGTCACTGTCTGCTCAGTACAAGTTGAATAAACAGTGGAACTGTGGTTTGAAAACAACTTCTGTATAGCCAGGCCGTCGTTACAGTGCTGCAATTGCAATCACCGATATTTGCTTTTTCTAAACTTGAAACTTTTGTAGTTATTGATCCAGGCTCGAGCTGCATTATTCTCTTGTGATGTACATGGTTTTGGACTTTCGGTTGTATATATACATGGATCTGACAACTAAAGTACGCAACATGGTTTTTCTGACCTGAGCATTTGTCGAATCGTGACTGGTTCGGATTTTAAGGAATTCTTCGGAAAAAATTGCTGATTGGTGAATACAGAACGCAAGTTTGCAACAAACCGAGGTGAGCGTCCCCGCAGTGCACGGTGTGAATTGGATGGATGGACAACCACCCGTCTGAGCTTTCACAGTAGCGTGGCTCCAAGGAACTGGTGAGATCGACACATAAAATAGTTTGAAGCCATCCCTCTCACTCTCCTAATCATCAGCATAAGAAGCATCAAGATGCTGTGACCGTGTGAGCCGCCATTTTCGCAGTACACTACTGACAAGCGCGTACTTCATCCTGCCGTACAGAAATACAGATTGATCTTCACCCATACGTGTATGCGCCAATTAGGAGACAGCCATGAGCCGTGAGCGAGAGGACCAGCAAGGACCCGCTGCCACCACGAGCAGCAATGACTCAGATTGGCTCGATGACTCACTCGCCTTCCTCGCCGCCGATCTCGGCCACGGCTTCGAGGGGTACGGCTGGTTGTTGCCGCCATCAACGGCGCAGGAGCAGCACGATGCAGGCAGCATGACAGCGGAGCCACTGCCACATCAGTCCGTCGAGCCCCGGCCAGGACCGGGCCTTGATGCCGGTTGTGCGGCATCGGCAGCGGCGGCGCAGGAACTTGGCCGGACAAAGAAACGAAAATCTCCGGAGCATACAGGTCCTCCTGAGCAGAGGAGGCAGAGCAGCCGGAAGCCCGGCAAGAAGGGCAGTAGTGCCACGGCAGGCACGGAGAGGGACGCGAGGTGGGCGGAGCAGCTGCTGAACCCGTGCGCGGCGGCCGTCGAGGCGGGCAACCTCCCCCGCGCGCAGCACCTGCTGTTCGTCCTCGGCGAGCTCGCCTCCTCCTCCGGCGAGCCCAACCACCGCCTCGCCGCGCACGGGCTTCGCGCCCTCGCGCCCCGCCTCCCCGCGGCGTCCGTAAACACACCGCCGGCGTCCATGGAACGCTCGACGCCGGCGGCGTTCCGGCACGTGGACCCGCGCCTCTTCCGCGCCGCGCTCATCAGGTTCCACGAGGCCAGCCCGTGGTTCGCGCTGCCGAACGCGCTCGCGAACGCCACCATCGTCGCGACGCGTGGCGCGATCCCGGAGCCCCGCCGCCGCAGGATCCACGTCGTGGACGTCGGCGTGTCGCACGGCGTGCAGTGGCCGACGCTTCTGGACGCGCTCGCCACCGCCCGAGGCGCGCCGCGTGGCGCCTCCGCGCCCACGCCGCCGCCTTCCGTGTGGCTCACGGTCGTCACGAGCCCCACGGCCACTGGCCCTTCGGCGACATTCTCAACGTCGCCTCCGGGGTACGACAGCGCGCCGCAGCTACTCCGGTACGCCAGTTCCGTTGGCCTCGACCTCGCCATCGACCACGCGGCATGCCTAGACACGCTACTGCAGGGCGTCACCATCACTGCGCCCGATGAAGTGCGCGTCGTGTGCGTCCAGTTCAGGCTGAGTTACCTCACCGCCGAAGAGCAAGCCGCCGTGCTCGAAAAGGTCAGGAGCCTGAACCCAGAGCTGGTGGTTCTCGCCGAGCTGGACCACGCGGGCCGAAGCAACGATGGCAGCATGGCCAGCGAGTTCGCGGCGCGGCTGGAGATGCTGTGGAACTTCCTGGAGTCGACGGCGGCGGCGTTCAAGGGCAGGGACGCGGATGAGAGGAGGGTGATGGAGGCAGAGGCTGGGACGGCGTTGACGATGCCCACCGCAGCGATCGAGGGGTGGGAGACGTGGCGGGCACGGATGATAGCAGCCGGATTAGTGGAGGTGGCATTCGGCGGCGAGGCGGTGGAGACGGCAAGGGCGCTGATGAGGAGGTACGATAGCGGGTGGGAGCTGGTGCCACCGTCGCCGGCGACCGGCGCGGCCGTGGGGCTCCGGTGGAAGGGCCAGCCCGTGTCGTTCTGCTCACTCTGGCGCCCGGCGTAACCGCACTGGCGGTGTTACGGGTCCGTTGTTGGGCGTGGCAGCTTCACCGGATCAGCGTAACGTGCTATGCAAGTATGCCCCAGTGCAGCCAAGGAGCTGGACCGGGCGGGTACTTTGGTGCGCCTGGGCGGCATCATCGCCTGCCTACGGCTACGTCATGACCTGACGCGCATGATGAGATTCCAAGCATGACAACTCATTGAATGTAATCTGTATAGCTTGACATCTGTTATGGCATGAAAAAGTGAATATGATAATGTTTATGAAATTATAACAATCTCCTCTCTGATTGAGTTTGGGGTTGTCGTCCTTCTCTTACCTCTCTTTTGTTGGTGTTACTATTGTTAGTGCTGTCGTTCCTTACCTCTTCTCGAGTGGCGGAATTTTAGATGGAGAGGGCATGCCCCCCCCCCCCCCCCCCCCGCTCTTATGATTTTCGGGTACTCGAACCAGATGCTTCATTTCTGAATTGCATTTCTATAGTAGTATGAAAAGTAAAGAAATAAAAGGTTCAATAGGGTAAATGTGTTATTCTTTTTGTTTTCAAATTGGTGCAATCAACATTGATATCGAGTGCAATGATTTTCAATTTTAAACGGCCGTATCATTGTGGAGAGAAGAGGGCTGGCAGCAAAACTAGTCCTTGTTTAAAGAAGCCATTGTGGAGAGAAGAGGGCTGGCAGCAAACCTAGTCCTTGTTTAAAGAAGCCAACCGTCAAGAATATCTCAGAGATATGAGCACAAAGGTTACCTGCATGTGCAATTTACATGCTACTATCACAAAACTCATCTTGACACGTAAATTGACCTTTGTCATTTGTGATCAAACGAAGAGCATCTTTGTTAACAAATCATCATGACGATAATTTAATCACGACATTCAAAATGAAGAGGATCATGAGCATTTCTTTTTTTTTCTTACATGAGTCGGCGCGTGATGTGATCAAACCATCCACCGCTTGCGTACAAAAGTCAGATATTGTTTGTTGTTGGGGTTTACACCAAAATTTGAGATGTGTATAGGATGATTGATCAAGATACATGCCAAAAGTAATAAATCCAGACGCCAATTGAGGCATACTTACACAATGTGAAAGTCATGGGGCAATCACAATGATTCCGTTGTCTTTTTGTCTGGCTTATTAAGAAAATGATCAAGTGGTATAGGCCGTATAGCGTTAAGTCAAAATCTAAGACAGCAGCAGTATATATAAAGATAAGGGGAACAGAGGCTGACCCATCGTGTCTACCAAGAATTTAATTAGCACCTGTATCTCCAAGCTGAAATTTCATACTGGATCAGCTAGTATGTATACAACTGTTTTTAACACGCAAATTTTTCAGGATCCATTGAGATCATAGGGAATAAAACAGCACGAGAACAAGGAATGAATGCGATTAACAGTAAATCAGATGTTTTCCCGTTTCATTTTGAACGTACTTATGGTTAAAGCAACAAAGAACTGTGCATTAACTCAGATTCAATGGAATGCAACTCAAACTATGAACTCTCCAGCCATCCTTCCGCCTGCACTATCACTCATCTTATTATCACTTTATCACAAAGATGACTTTGGACTTGGAAGTAAGAAATTCACGAGGGCCTCGTTGAACCGCTTCGGATCCTCCTCCTGAGGCAAGTGGCCAGTGTTTTTCAGGACCTCCAACCTAGCATTGGCACCAAGTCTCCTGCATTTGTGTATATTTTTCATAACTTACATCACAAGGTAAAATGATGCAACATGTGAAATAAAAATGTAAGGAAGTTACAGCCAAGTACAAAGAAATATACCTTGTTATCTCAAAGGCCTTCTCTATGGGGAATATCTGATCATGCTCTCCCCATAAAACAAGGACCTCCTGATAGTAGAGACATAATGCCGATCGGGTAAGAACGACAAACACGGCATGACAACGTATTCTTTTTTTTTTCCTCTGAAAATAATAATGGAAGTACCTGGAGGAGAGGAGTAAGCTCGAACTGATCTTTGTTCCCCAGAGTAATTCCCCTGATTAGCTCTATCTTCTCTTCTACTTTATCGTTGTACAGATACTGCAGCACAGTTGATCCAATTGTTATCATATATATATTGCTATCACCACCATACATAGTTTGCACGTAGAAATTAAATTGCAGTTCATGAATGTACTAGAGAACTATGGATTCTTTTTCATCTTCAAAATCAGTAAAAAAAAATGAGGCAACCTCATAGGCAACAAGAGGTTATGTTACAGAAATTGTTGGCATTCATATTATAATATAAATTTTCAAACAAAATTCAACTATGCCCTTTTAGGACTGATGTATAGTACAGTAGTGGGTCCTCACTGTCATCTATCAAAAAAAAAACTAACTGTCCTAATAAAAAGTTACATATACGGCCACTTGTAATTGCAGTTGCTTCGAAAGAAAAAAAAAACGAACCTTGAGCCAATAGCGTGCATTGAATGGTTATAATAATATTGTCTAATTCAGTGGCCATCGCCATCAACCAGACAATACCGACTGAATGGTTGGCGAGACGCACTCTTGTTCAGAGAGATCGGGGAAAAAGATGGCTGCGACGCCTGACGTTTGTTGGAATGCAGGTAAGCAACAACGGCTCACAGTCACAGAACACAGGTCGTTGACCTGTACGGTACCCTGCTACTAGAAGAGTCTGCATGGCGGGAGCTGGGGCCGGCCGTTCGAGATTGAATGGAAGAGCGGCACGGCCGGAGGATCGGTTGGAAAATGCGAGGGCTGGGGCCGCCGCCGTTGGAAGTTGATGGCGATCGAAACCTGATGACGAGGAGGCAAGACTTTGGGCGCTTCAGAAAGAAGCTTTCTATAAAGGTGACACGTCATCGACAAGCTACCGTGCCGTGGCACAGTCGCGACGTGACGTGGAGACCATGTGATGCAACCAAGAGTTGCCAGCCAGGCCTACATGGCCCAAGACGAGCAAGAACTCTCAAGTCTCGACTGAACACGACGGGCACACACACGAACGGAGCATCGGACCAGAAACACGATCGCATTGCATCCATCTATTATGCGTTCTATGTAACGCTGTAAGAATCCAGGCACTCAAAACGGTGTAATGATGAACGCGTGCTTTACCTGGACGAGATCCCGGAGCACGAACCCCGGCGTGAACCGTCGCGGGCGGTGGTACGCGAGGCGCATGAGCCGCCGCATCCGGTCGGGCGAGCGCGGCAGCATCACGTCCTCGACGCGCTCGGCGCCGCCGCGTCGCAGCAGGGCGCGGTCGTCGGCGTCGGCCTTGAGCAGGTCGGAGCTGGCGAGCACCACGCGGCCCACCCGGCCCGGGCCCAGCAGCCGCGCCACGTGGTACGCCACGAACCCGCCGTAGCTGGTGCCGGCCACGTGCACCGTCGTTCCCGGCGGCGCCACGACGGCCACCACGAGCTTCGCCACCGCCTCGGCCTGGTGGGCCTCGGACCGGGCCCCCGGCGCCGACGTGCGGGACCCGCCGAAGAAGAGGAGGTCCGGGACGACGAGGCGGAACCGGCGCGAGAGCGGGGCCACCTGCCGCCGCCACTGCCACGTGGCCGGCGGACCGAAGCCGTGGAGGAGGACGAGCACCGGGCGCGCGTCGTCGATGGCGTCGTCCGGCGGGAAGCGCCAGCAGTGGACCGTCGTGGCGCCGCCGTCGAGGTCCACGGACGACTCGATGAGGCCCGCCGCGGCGAAGCGGCGGCGGAAGTAGGCGTCGAGCAGCGCGGCGATGCCGAGCGTCGGCATAATGGCGGTTGTGTTGTGATTCTGACGTCGTTTTCAGGAGGTGCGAGTTACGTACAGGGGGGACTGCTGGGCTCAGATTTATGGCTGCTCTGCCCTGGACTGGATGGACTATGGAGACAGAATGATGCGGGGTTGTCGTGTTAATACGTGTCTTCTTCTCTCAAGAGTCCAGATTAAGTGTAAGATTAACCGCAAATAGATGTAAACAGATTCCATCGACTACTGTCTTGGAGATTAGAAAAGGAGGCTTTCTATGGATCAAAAGACTTGTAAACTCTGAGAATTTTCAGAAAAATGTCACGTCAAGGGGTATTGTAGAAAAAGAACTGCAAAATCCGATCCAGTTTTTTTTTTTAGCACATATTTTAGTCAGGGGGGAGGATACAAGTGGACATCCAGGATTTTTCACGTTTGACATGGTTCAGACAACTTTGGATAACTTTAGGACACAAGAACCACGGAGTGGAGACAGCTTTCACGATTTTTCTCCACCCACCACAAGTTGTTTGAATGTTAGTCATATCTCATAATGCATGATTCACCCCGACATACTAGAAGCAGATGTTCAAAAAGGCTACAGAATCCGTTGTTTCACTGAATCGGGCAATCTGAACTAGTTATGTCCAAATTTTGATATGAGAATTTAGGCTAGCTCACTGCCAAATGCTTATATGATCCCTCGATCAACAACTACAATGTGGTAACTTCTTATAGACGATATATTTGCAACGTAACAACAGATGCTGAATCAATTAAAAAAAACACATGCTGAATCAATCTGGTGGTACATAATAAAGTGAACAAGGGTACACCATTTGAGAGATCCAAAAACATTTCCTGAATAGTTCTGCAAACTAACAAATGCTAACAACTAATACTAGGATGTTCAGCTATTCATCCTGCGCCGTCTGGCAGCTGTAGCCATGTCCCTCTGGGAAGGCTGTTTTTCCTGTTTCTGCTTCTTGCTAGCGCGATGACCACTGAACACAGTGCTGGGGTTAGGATTAGGATTGGAACCTTCGTTGGCGTCCTCCGTTTCCTCAGCCTGATCGGTTGACGGCTTAATCGGACGAACACATAGGTAGTTTTCGCTCAGCATGATGCCCTGAAGAGGCGGGAGAGGAGGGATCGATCCATGAGGAGCGCTCGACCTGGGCAATTGAATTGTGTTTCTGCTGCGTGCCAGACCAAGCATGGCCTGTCCCAAGGAAAAATATTCGTCAGGTTACAACAAAACTCTCAATCACGAGTGAAGAAAAGATGATCCTTAGAAAGAATTCAAAATGCAAAGATCATTAGGTGAACAATACAATATAGAAACCTTTCGAAAGTTTGTGAGAGCCTTCTCGAAACAAGGATCGACATGGCACTTTTTTCTGTACCATCGTTTTACTGATACAAACTAATACTACAAAAATATTGAAAGCGTGCATCTGAATATATAAAGTCCGTGCCAGTACAGTACCAAATAAGTGCAGACGAAACAATTATAAATACTGAACTATGGAAAAGCATTTTCAGTTACTGCGAAAGTTGCTCTGTTTTTTTAATCACCATTGCATTGCCAAACGAATGAACAATCAGCATGTCGATCGGTAAGCTCCAATTTCCATGCGATACGGTCTGTTTGTATTTGAAGGAATGCTTCAATTTTGACAGAAATGTTCTAGATCCATCCATCCAGACCCCAAGAAGCGTACGCGTGATTAAATCAAATCTGATCTTATCAATAAATTCCTCGAAATTAAGGGAAGTTCATCGGGGCTACCTCGCGGCGCGGCGGCGCGGGGGATAACGCTGCCTTCGCCCGTATGGCCAGGCGCACATCTTCGACCTCAAGAGACGCCCTTCCAGTGTGGTCGGCATAGGCCCTGGCTTCGACGAGCACGTCGCCGGCGTAGCGGCGGGCGACTTCCACGAACTGGGGCACCACACGCGAGTCGTACTCTCCCTCCCTGAGCCCCACAGAGCGCAGGATCTTTCGGAACACCAGCGCGTCCCGTGGCTCTTCGCCGGCATTGGCTGCCGGAGAGTGCGTCCGTACGACGGCGGCCATTAGGGCAGAGCGGCGGGAAAAAAAAATGGGCGATTTGCCAGAGGACGCGTGCTTTAAGCATTGAGGTAGTCTCTGCATTTAACAGTTTTCTGCTGCCCACACACAACAACGACGCTTTGGCCGAGTGGTTAAGGCGTGTGCCTGCTAAGTACATGGGGTTTCCCCGCGAGAGTTCGAATCTCTCAGGCGTCGGTTTCTTTTTTCATTTTTTTTTTACTATTTTGTTTCTTTGACACTTAGGGTCAGGGCTCAGGGAAAGATATTTGTTAAGGTTCCTACATTTTTACGGTTTAAGCCTCAGGAGGAAAATACATGGTTTGGTAAAAATCCCCTAGCAGATTTGATAGAACAAAGGTCAGATGAACAAAATATCCACAATTCATGAGATTTGATAGAGCAATGATGAACAAAACATCCACAAATCATAGAAGACAAACTGAACTATCTGATAGAAAGGCCATCCACAGGTATAATTGGGCTTATTTAGTAACTCCAAGAAAGACCATCTGATAGATTTTCCTCAGCAAAAATCGAGTGTATTCCATCTTTACTACTACCTTTTGTTTGCTTTACAAATGTATACCGCTGCACATCTGTTACAGAGTACTAAACACTTACGAGCTTTTTCTGGACTCTGATTCCTAACTTCTCATCATAGGTTAAGCTAAACTTCAGATGATTTACATAGCGTGTCATTTAACTATTTACAGGATCCCCTGTTCTATTCTACCATTAGCCAGTGTCAACTTGTCATGACTGTGAAATTGCGAGATAATGATTAAACATTTGGTGGAAGTCCCTCTCATAACCTCCAGATTTACATGGAGTTGAAGGAATCAGTTCGACCACATCACCCATTTTAAGTTCCTGGTTCCAGTTGTGGGTGACATTGTAGTTCAGCCTCAGCCTCAGTTGCACGTCATTGCAACAAGACCTTCTCAATAGGTCTAATATTGTGGAATTTTGAGGGAGTTCTTGCACAGACATCTGAAATGCGACAAGATTAGCACCATCTCCTAGGAATGAGATCACAGGGTCTAAGAAATAGCAAGTGTTAAAAGGTACCTTTTCATTCTCCAAAAGTATCACCAGAACTGGTCCCTTACGATCCTGTTGCTTTGAATAGGAAAACAGATAGGCATCAGAGTGTGATGGAATAGCATGTATGTCGCTTCCTGAAGTATCAGGTGCAAGTGATGAAGGATGGTCTATGTGGAGAGTTTCACGCTGCCAGGTAGCAACCCATGTAACCCATTCAACCGTTTCAGGAACAGAGCAAAAGTAATTCTGGAGACCTTCCTTGTATCTCCAATGTGCAGCAATTCCAAACTCTGCCTGCAAGTGCATGTCCCTAGTACGAATTTGAATCTCTAGTGGGAGCGTTTCTTCAGTAAGAACAACAGTGTGCAGGGATTGATACCTACAAGTAAGCGAAATTCTGTTAGTGCCATGACTTACATTATTGCATATAGTAGGCATTGCACAATTTCGCAGAGTCGTACCCATTTGTTTTAGGGCTGTGGATATAGTCTTTGAACCTCCCAGGAATTTGGGGCCACAAGTGATGAACAATTTCTAATGTGGCGAAGCAATCAGATTTGTTTTCAAGTATAACACGCATCCCATGTATATCATAAATTTCATCCATGACCAGTTTCTTCCTGTAATCGAGTGGGATAAGATTAGCAAATCCAATGACGAAATTTCCAGCAATATATTCTATTAAAATAGTCCAGAAGGTTCCTTCAATATGTTAAATAAGTTTCCTAGAGATTAATTGTATAGTTTTAATACGTCTTTTTTTAATTAATTTTAATACATCTTTCTCCAGTACTAATACAAAACAAAAAAATGGCATGACGCCTCAAATTACCTTCTCATCTTGCTGTAGATGCTATACATGCTCTTGTGTCTCCCGTATACAGTATAAAAGGATAATCCTCTGACCTCAAGGGCTTGTTCCAGTCGCCTCGTTGCAGCTGCAATCATATCTCTGTTGTAGAATTCCATAAGGTTGGCTGACAGTTCCGCATATTCGTCAGGGTATAGATACTTGAAGCATAGATTTTCAAGCTGTTCTTTCCAATTCAATATGCCCAACTGATTAGCCAGTGGAGCAAATATCTTTAGTGTTTCCTTAGCAAAACGCTGCTGTTTGATCTTGGGCAAGGAATCCAACGTCCTCATGTTGTGTAGCCTGTCAGCAAGTTTGATGAGCACAGCCCTCGTATCTACAGTTGCAAGGAACACTGTACGTAACCTGTCAACTTCATCAGTTCTACTGGCTGTATTGTTTCTACGAGCCAGTCTGCTCAAATGACTAAGATTTGAAACCTGTAAAGAAAAGGCAACCAAACTATTGTTTAGTCAATTCAGTGTAGTTTGCTCAAATGATTTATTGAAGCCTACAAAGAAAAGGCAACCAAACTATTGTGTAGTCAATTTAGTATCTTCAACCTTTCCAAAAAAATTAAATCAGGACGTCACAAGCATTGAAGTTTCATCGGCATATAACAGGTGTAAACATTGACTTAGATGATCAATAACACAAAAGCTTTCTTTGTAGAACAAACCATAGATTAAAAGTCCAAGTGACAAGAAAAATCATTGAAAGGGACATAATGGAAAAATAAAATAAAAATAATCGCACAGCAGAATGTTAATTGATTCTGATAACCAACTAGGGACTGATAGTAAATTACTGTCTGAAAGATAAGTCATTCCTAGCGTTCAGCAAGATAAGGCATTCCAGAAGTAATAATCATTCTTCTAGATAAGACAATAAAAATAAAGTGGTGATTGTAACACAATACCAACCCCAAGATATAACACTCTAGAAGCCCTATGAACAAAGTAATAATCATTGAGTTCTGTCAGTCACAGTCAGATATCTAGGATCAACCAGTTTCCCATCATGAAAACGACAACGCCAAGAAATACAATTATAAAAGCAGGGTCAACAAAATGACCCCCTTTTGGAGCTAGAGTCTGTTTTTGATCTGATCTTACACTCCAGCCCTGCTTATATTAATCTGATATAATAGTTTACTAAAGTGACATTCTGAATTGCTGTGTTATCTCTATGGTGGAAAATGCAGAAAGCAACAGGTGTTCCCCATAAAAAAAATATCCAAATTACTTTGCTGAAGGGATCGAATTGATTACCCCCTTGACAAGGTCGGCGACACCAGCACCGAACTGCTCGGAGATAAAACCGTACTCGACGCCCGCGTCATCGACCGTGTCGTGCAGCAGCCCGGCAGCAACGACGGCGGAGCCGGCGCCGAGTTCCGCAAGCAGCGCCGCCGTCTCGACGCAGTGCTGCAGGTAGGGTCCGCCGCTCGCGCGCACCTGGAGCAACCAAACACGCACGCACCCAAGCAAAGGCATTCAGATTTCAGGCCCATTCAGCATCTCAGAAGAAGCAACGAGCCACACTGACGCGGCAATTTGAGCAAGCACGATACCTGGCCGCGGTGAGCCGCCTCGGCGACGGAGAAGGCCCGCAGCACGAGATCGTCGCGGAATACGGCGTGCGTGGACTGCGCTCCGGCGAGAAGCGCCGCGGAAGAGCCGCCGCCATCCCCGTCGCCCCCCACTGCCACGGCGGCGCGGACCCTCCTCGCGGTCGCGGGCGGGGCGCTCCGGCACGGCGGACGACGGGCGGCGCGGGAGAGGGACAGGGACGGCGGGCTCCGGCGCCGCTTCGATGCCCGCAGATCGGTGGTGCCCGGGGCGCGGGCCGCCAGGGGGTCCCGCCGCGCCGCCGCGGCGGGGTGCGGGGAGATGATGCGGCGGTGTGGGCAAGTGATCGCCGGCGACGGCATGGCCCCCGTGGCGCCGTCAGCTGCTTCCGTTGCGAGCTGGCGCCCTGCGGCGCGCGTAGAGGACGTCTGGAGAAGCGCGGCGGGAGAGCGGTGGAGGCAGGCTTGGGAAACGATGGTTTGGGACGCCGGAAGATCCTCGGCTTCGCGCGTGATGTCCCGGTTTATGAATAGTGCCTTGGTTGGGGAAGCTGAGTGCTCATTTGCACTTCGGTCCTTGTGTCGTTGCTATTGGGCTATTGACTACATGGACCAACTAATACGGTGATCGAGTGTGCTGGTAATCAGAGCAATTACCTTATAAAAGCTGGGGTTATGTACAAACTAATAATCGCGATAACGACTGCACGAGGGAATTAGAACGGATGAGGACGACGTGGGGAACGGCCACTTGCTTCGTCCACAGGTTCAAAAATCAAACATGACTGTCTCTCTCTGGCACGTGGGTCCGGAATATTCACTTCCTTGTGCGTGCGGACGAGGACGAGGGGTCGCGTGCCGGTTCGGCAAGCGCGGGAATAGCCAGGACGGACGGACGCTCGTGTTGTTTGATTGTTTTCCGCTTGCACGCTTTGCCGTGTCGGGTCGGCCGCCGACGCCGCGCTATGTTTCTTTCAAATGGCATTGGGTTGCATTGCTTCACTCAGTGCAGATGCGGCATCAGCTCTTACTTTTGTTTTTTTGTTTTTAGATCATAGGCATTAGCTCTCGCTTAAGCCGATCCAACATAATCAACACATCCGACAGCTCTTGTTATTCAAATAAATAAAGGGCTATTGCCTTTCTACCTTTAATTTCAACTCTAGTTACGGTTTTATCCCTCTTTTTTACTGTTTACGATTTTACCTCTAGTTTGTAACAACGAAGCTTCAGTTTACCTCTATTTCGTCATCTTTACTTAACAGTGTCAAATCAGATATATGAAGACTAAAATGCCCTTACGATTTTGCCCGTATTTTATATAAATTTTATGTTTTTACCCCTATTAAGAATCAACAGCATTTTTCTGAATTTTAACAATATTTCAATATAATTTTAATTATATTTCCATAAATTTCAGTAGCATTTTCACACATTTCAGCAGCAATTGAACATAATTTCAATTATATTTTCACACAATTGGTCTTCATCTCCATTGCTCTGCCGGAGTTGGTCTCTGTTCCTGCCGCCGTAGCCCCGCACCGCGCTTCAGCCCTCGAGCCGTTCGCCCGCGCGCCTGTCAGCCTCGCTCGCCCGCCAGCCAACGCGCGCGCTCGCTAGTCGCTTGCCCGCCAGCCGCACTCGCCCGCCAGCGCCACGCGCCAGCCTCTCATGCCACACGCCCGCCTGCCCGCCCGCCTAGGGTTAGGGTTGGGGTTCAAGAGGGAGAGAACAGAGAGAGAGAGATGACGAAGACTAGTAAGAGAGATGGCCAGGTTCGGTAGTTAGAGGGGAACTCATGTCTTTTTTCATATTCTGAAATATTTTTTATTTTTTTAATTTAAAAATTCAGCCTCCACTAACGATGTTAAAAGAAGGGGCAAACGGAAGGTTCGTTGTTATAAATCAGGGGTAAAAACGCAAACAGTAAAAAATGAGGGGTAAAAGTAAGGGTAGAAACATAATAGCCTCAATATAAATAAACGGTAATGCTACTTTTCAATCGATTGAAAAGTAACATCCCTTTCAATCGATGGTTGTGGGTATATTCTTTTGTTTTTTTTATTCTTTTTATTATTTATCTATTTATAAAATTATTTGTATTAATTAGTATTATGTATAGACTATGAAAAAAATTTATCTTTTTATATCCATTAAATCTAGATCTAAGAACTAAAAACATTGATTAAAAAAAACCCTATTTTCAATCAACTGAAAATTAGACACTCTCATAAATAAATGTTTCTCGGTTCTGGCGAGGGAAAAGCACTGGGTCTGGGGGATATTGCTGCCCGAGTTGCCGCCGGCGAGCTGGTGGCCGGCGCGTGGCAGCCCTAGTAAGTGGACGCGTGGCGTCTCTATCGAGCGGGGGCGGGAGTGCGGGACTGGATGAGGTCCTTCCTTGTCTCGGATCAAGAGCACCTTCACCGCTCCTAATAAAACCACAACGAGCTCAGCCGGCGAATTGCAACTAACATTCATCAAAATAGAGGCTAAATTATCGTGAAGGCGGCAGAAGTCTGTAACTGGCGTGCTTTGTTCATATCTGAGCTTGCTTTGATTGATTCTCGTATTGGTGTCCGTAGATTACGCCACAACGAGAGGCTGCGAGGCATGACGGTGACGCGAGCAGTCCCAACGTAAGTCCTGGAAATTCTTTTAGGCTGACTCCAACGGGTCACCTATATGGTGACCTAAACTCAAAATAAGTCTAAATTACTGAAAAAATATCTCCAACAGAAGATTCAAATAGGTATCTATTTTTAGAGATGACCTGGTACGTGATCTAAATATGGAGCATTTGCTCACGCGACCCAAAACATTGCTCCGCATCCCCGTCCCCTTCCGACCGAGCCAAACCGCAGCTCTGCCGCATCCCCGTCTCTGCCCGCGCTGACGCGTCTCCAGCTGCAGCTCTGCCACCGACCGAGCTGCTCTGCCTTCCCCATCAACCAAAGCTGCTCTGCTCGCCGACCGAGTTGCTCCACCTCCCCCGTCGCATCCCCGCCTCCCCGACGGCCGAGCTCTGAGCTGGTCTGCCTCCCCTGCCGGCCGAGCTCCGAGCTGCTCCGCCTCCCCCGTCGACCGTCGCGGGCAGCGCAGCAACAACAACACGGACGGTGGCGCGGAGCAGCAGCGGAGATCAGTGGCGGAGGACGAGCTCGGGCGGCGCTGGAGCAGGGGGACGAGGTGCATCTAGAGTAGGAGGACGAGCTTGGGCGGCGCTAGAGATTTGGGTCTCCGATTTTCAATCTTTCGTTGAAGATCGTAACTTCTGGGTGATGCCTCTTCGACTGCAACACCACCCAATTGGGACTTTGGATCTCTGATTTGGATCGAGTGTCGTTGGAGATAGCCTTAAGAAATCGTCCTTCGTAGTGGTTCACTTTGGTACACACACAACCAATGTTGCTATAGATTCAACAGGGCATCAGCCTATCGTGGCGCTGCGTGTTGTGGTGAGTGGAGCTGCCGTTCGCCAGCCTTGAGGGTGTGCGGCAAGCCCACACCGGCCTCGCCGTAGAGCTGCAGCATGGGTGGCGTTCTGCTGGATTCTTCGTGGCATAGCACCATGGCAATATCTCGTCTTCCGTCGAGGACGTCGAGCTAAGCTCATCTTTTAATTTGTTTCTCAGTGGCCGCGTTGCATAGTGCCGTCTGTGCCTGTGACTTCGCGTGGGGGAAAGGGGAAGGAGCCTGTTGTGGAACCAGTTGCATGCTGGTGTTACTAGTACTTCACGCTCTTCTGGTGTACTCATGGCCATATTATGAGCACTACCGATTGTTAGAAGCAGTTTATGTTTTATCGCTCATCATGATAGAGTTGCTGCCCTGCTAAGCCAATCCTCACGTTAAATCCATGATTTGACACTAACCCAACAATAATAATATATAAACGGCACAGACTACTACAAAAGGCATGGATCATCTTGAAGAAGATGAAGTAGACCTCTGTTCATAAACAAATTTAGAGAACTTTTACTGTCTAAAATACCGACCAGTAGTTTTAAGAAACTACTGGCTAGTAGTTTGATCTAACGGTATAGATTTCATAATCTAAAATTATAACTACTGATCAGTAGTTTGATCTAACAGTATAGATTTCATAATCTAAAATTGTAACTACTGGCCAGTAGTTTCTCAATTTGAGGGCAATATTGGAAAAAAAATTAAGAATTGTAGATTTATAGTAATTAGTTTTTATTGTTATAAATAAAGTTACATTAACAATCTAATTAATAAATAATATTTTATATTTTTAAGATAAACTAACGTTTTAATGATAAACTAACATTTTAATGATTTCATACTTAATATTCTATCGTGAAAATAAATATAAATTTATTAATTAATAGTGTAATTATGAATACCCTCAAACTACTGGCTAGTATTTTTGATAGTAAAACTCCTCCAAATTTAAGCTCAAAGGCATGATATCTACCTTTTTGAGAACTATATATGTAGGGTGAGAGGTTGGGGAAAACTGAATTACCCACTTGACAATGATACGGCCATCCATGAGCCCTTAGCTAGCGCCAACTCCCGCCAACTATATGCATAATGCAGTTGTTGCCTTGTTGCATAAGAGGATTTGAATCTGTTTCTTTCATGACGACTTTGGCTCAGAATTTAGATTTCATAGCACAATTTGATTCAGAAAGAAGACATCCATGTATGCGTCAGTTAGTGTGGATTGTGTCATCAACAAACAAACATTACACAGTTGCCGATGATTGCTGGTTCATGAGCATCTAGTGCTGCTTTGACATGGTACAAAGAGAATTTGCCAAGTGGAATCAAGTCATTTAGATTTATATCAATTGTCGCATAAAAATCACAAGTTATAAAGAAGTGAAGAGAATTAGCCATAAAAAGTACCTTGAACTGATAGATACAATACAATAGAAGAAGCATCTTTGCTGCAAGTTGCTGAACTTCCTGAGATTTGTCAAGGTCTCACTATTTTAGAGCACGATTTAATTAAGTTTATGCACAATTAGGAAATTATACATTTTTCATAAATATTTTCACATAACAATATTTTTACAAAGCAGTTTAACATGAGGTAGATTTAACGAAATTGGTTTCATCAGTTTTGGAGTCATAATTATTGTTGGATGAATTAAACAAGGAAAAAAGATGAACCGGTACCAAGAACAGATCAGCTATTTAACTTCTTCTTACCATGGTTTGGTTCAGAATCAACACGACGGAGTGTCAAGCTCGAAGCTTGGCAGCGAAATACGGAGTGACGCTGCAGCAATGGCAGTGAACCAGCACTTGAAGCCTCTGCGCAGCACGAGGGTTTGCTTTCAGGGTACTGGGCGACATACAAACTGAAGTTGTGACGCACTATAGTTATGTAGCAACATATTGGGAGAATGAACTAGGAATTTCACTATACGGAGCTGACGAATGTGTGCAACAAAGTGGAGATAGAAAACATGAGTATGGCGTGCGGCTGATGCTCGCCGTTCTTGACGAAGGGAACGACAACATCGATATGGAGCAAGGCAGCGAGAGGGGAGCTCGAACGGTGACATGCTATGTCGAGGTTACCGGTTACGCTTGGCCACGTGGCGCCATGCGTCTGTCTCTGAGCGCTCGCCAGCGACGGAGACGAAACAGAGGATGTGGAGGAGGTATGAGAGGTTGACAGCTTGGGCCCGCGCCGAGAGTTGTCTGCCCACTTTGGGAAATTGGTTAATATGCTTCACGCTCTTCTGGTATGCTCATGTCTATATTATGACCATTGCCGATGGTTAGAATCAATTTCTTTTATACGGCTCAGCGCTCATCACGATAGAGTTCCAGTCCAGCTATGGTGTCTATTTTTTAGAACTATATACATGTAAGGTGAGAGGTTGGTGAAAACTGAGGGTGCGTTTGATAGGTCGCATCTACCCTTGGTCAGGCCCAGCGCGTGCAGATGACCAAGTTTGATAGGCTGGATGCGTCCGTACTGAATTTTCTTGCATCCACGGAAACAGTAAAAACGAGCTTCGTTCGGGAGCCAGGCTCGCGCAGGCCAGTTGCATACATGCGGGTGTGCATTTCAGCTTACAATTACACATGTCCAGCCAACCATCCAGATTACCAATCTATATCCCAACTGGACCGGGCTGAGAAGCTGCAGGCTACCAAACATATTCTCCCTGCATCACTTCATCCAGGCCCAACTCGGACTGGTCCACTGGATACCTACCACCCGGGTAGCTGCAGGCTACCAAACGCACCCTGACTTACCCACTTGACACTGCCCTTGTTACTGATGAGCCAGCTCGAGCCAACTCTCGCCGGCTGGATGCATCGCGGAATTGGTGGCAGGAAATCGATTTAGGAGAGGATCTGAATATATTTCTTTCATGGCGACTTCGGTTCAGAGTTCAATACTTCATAGCACAATTGGTTCAGGAGCAGACATCCAGGTGCACGTGTGAATGTTCTATTTCCTCTTTTTGTTATTTGTGGAGGAAGATGTCCCTTTCCTCTAAAATCGATTGGAGTTTTCCCCGTGGTTCTGTGCGAGACCAACTGGCCATCTGAAAGATCAGTGATTATTTACATTGCAAAACAGAAGTTAAGAGTTGCAGAGATGTCATATAAGACCAAAGTTGTTACGACTGTGCTGGAGTGTTCCAGCTAGACATGATCCAGCAACTGTTCTTCCAGGTTGCCTACCATATGTTTCGTAAATCACTAACACATTGTCCACTGCACCAAAACGAAAAAAATAGTCTGGACATCATGCTGTAATGCAACATTAGATGGAATTGAAGATCACATGTTCCATTGCAACCAATACATTAAACTAGCAGAGGCCAGTAGTCTTTCGGCAATCATATTTCTTCACATCTTGCATGTTTTGGATAGATAGCATACAATACACAATTTGGCTGTAAGTTTTTTTAACTTAAATAAATGACTGATAACAAACTTAGCCCACCTAATTATACATTTCTACAGTCATTTCTATGTAATATA
Source organism: Eleusine indica (assembly GCA_030378355.1). Taxonomy (NCBI): domain Eukaryota; kingdom Viridiplantae; phylum Streptophyta; class Magnoliopsida; order Poales; family Poaceae; genus Eleusine; species Eleusine indica. The sequence continues at coordinate 44,848,825 of CM059500.1, forward strand.
GTCACCAACACCACACAGCACGACTGGAACAATTTATTTACGACTGGTGTATAAAATGCAAAAAAGGTCAGTATATGTGGAAAACACCAGCCAATGTTAAGAGTCCACAGTTGATAGCAAAAGCAAGTCGTAAATCAGGAGCACCATCTGAAATATTAGCATGATGCCACTAGTCCAACTAAGAGCATCTCAAAACAGGAGGGGAAACTGGATACACAACTCAACTAAGAACTTTATCTATCATAACAAAATAAGAAATGATAACCATTTTGACTAATTATGTTCATCCATGGACAAACAATAAAAACCATATACATCAGCTACAGCATAACAATAAAATCCATCCGGTGACCAAACTGACTGCAACCAACATGCAAACCAAGCATACAAGATCATAAATCTAAAGAACTGTTCATGGCGATGCTAGTCTTACACATCAGCTAAAAGATGGACAAACAAACCATACAGTAAACAAATTGATTGTAGCCATCGTCCAAAATCAAGCATACAAGATTAAACACATGATAATGCTCATCTTCTAAGACTACAAACAAACAGGTGAAGACTGTAGATCCCATTCCTTCCAATCTTAGATGTAGGTTGCATCACAAAAGTCACATGGAACCTCAACAGAAGGATACTTATGCCACAGTAGTAAAATCATTTCCAATAAGCTGACAATCAACTATGCAAACATGGGTCATGAAAATGCACTCTATAGATGAAACGATTCACTATCAATCATACAAATTAAACAGTAGTAATGGGCAGCGAAGACATCAAGTGCAGATACTACAGTACAGAATTATGACTAAAGATCATCCAACGCATTTCAGATGCTACTCTAGCGCAAGCATAGTTACGAATTATACTCCACAGGTGATAGGTGTTGCATCATGAATCAATATCACAGATGAAAAATAACCCAATGGCAACAAAAGATAGCATTGATATTTCTGAAATATATGATATGAACTGACGTCGCTAAGTGCAAAAATCCTCATATAAGGCACTGGCCAGACAGGAGTCACAACAAATTCCAAAACTAAGAAGTCTTTAACACAAATAGATAAGACGATAGAGCACTACACGTTCAGATAGAGATCTCAACCAAGAGACAGGGAACCTAAGCGGTGAGCACGACGGCGCCGCCGGCAGCCTTGATCTTCTTCTCGGCGATCTTGGAGATGAGCTTGGCCTTGACGACGATGGGCTTCTCCGGCAGCCTTCCCTTCCCGAGCACCTTGAAGTAGCCGAACTGCGTGACGTCGATCTGCGGGGCCTTGTCAGCGCCGGCGGCAGCCTCCGCGGCCTTGTCAGCGGGCACCATCGACCAGAGCTGCTCGACGTTGATGGCCGGGCAGTAGAACTTGTTCCGGAGCTTGTGGAAGTAGCGCATGCCGACCTTGCCGAAGTAACCAGGATGGTACTTGTCGAAGAGGATGCGGTGGTGGTGCATGCCACCGGCGTTACCGCGACCACCAGGATGCTTGCGGTGCTTGCCGATACGCCCGTGCCCGGCGGACACGTGACCGCGCTTCTTGCGGTTCTTCTTGAAGCGCGTCGTCATCGCCGCTCGCCGCCGGCCGCCGACTTACCTGGGCAGCGCCTGAGAGGGGAGGGTAGTGGAGGCGGGGAGGTGTGCGGGAGGAAACCCTAGGATTGGGGAATAGCGAGGTCTTATAGGGTAGACGTGTGATGCGGCGGCCGTTGGATGTTAGATGGGGCAGCGCCTGCCGTTGATGGGAAGGCTTCCTAGGGTTTTGGTGACTATTGGGCTAGGCCTACTTTGGTGATGATTGGGCTGGGCTTTATCGTTTCCACTGTAAGGCCTCTGTTCATCCGGGACTAGAATTTTGGCTCAAATCTGCAGTTGTTCATCCGAAGGAGGGAAGAAACGAAACGAGATTCGTTGCACCGAGACACTGATTCATTTCCAGCTGTATGTCCCTGTCTTTATGCAACATTCATGATGCCTCGTTTCTCTTATGGCGAAACGGGCGGTACCATGAACGTGATCACCTGAAGAGCAGAAGAGAGAAGCATGCTCTCCATGAGTTCTTTCTCACGTTATAACAGCAAGGCTCATTTCGGTTCCGTTTGTTATGCAACATGATGATGCTCTCGTTCTTGTGAAGAGTGAAACTAAGGTGTCTCATAGAGGGGACACCAAGCATGTTGGGGTTTTTCCCCTCTCATGTTATTTGACTTTATGACTTTCTTACGTACACAACATTTGGATCTAATCCCTTGTATGGTGTGTTTATTGTCAAGCCATCCAAAAAACTTGCTTCAATAAGAAGGGAATTTGTGCATGGTAAATTTAAGTTACAAACAAATTAAGAATTTCACGTTTATCCTAGATTTTCAAAAACGTGTGGAACACGTATTTCATTAAAGATGATACGAGAGTTCTAAAAATACTCAAGCAAAAAATGGAAAATGAAAGTGAAGGAAAAAAAGAAAAGAGGACACAACAAAGCTACATACAAGATTGTCCAAGCTTCATAAAACGACACACAAAGATGTGCTAAGTTGTTTTATGTCAGAGCCATTTAATCGTTGTGTCTTAAACCTACAAATTATATTATTTCTTTCTTTCTAGAGTCTCCAAATGATCGGGAGCATCGACAAGTTAAAATTGTTTGCTTTTGATGTCTTACTTTCTGGCGTGTAGGTACGATAGACCAATATCATTTAGAAACGAAGTCTTAGATTTAGCACTCTTAATTTACTGTCTTTCTCACCGTATATGAATAAATAAACAAATAGTGTCCATCTTACGTTATAGCTATAATATTACTACATTACTGTTGCTATGACGTGTTAATGAAATATAAACATTAAGTGACATTGTTTTGTGTCAATTAATGTATACCTTATAAGATGGTATACTATTTTTTGAAGATTTTTTTACTCTAATTTTAAAAAATAATTTGAAATTTTAGCAAGTCACGTGACTAGCTTTTATATTTAGTCTATTATTAAGATGAACTTTATTTTTCTCTACTCATATAGTTTGATCTGTCTATTTTAGGCATGTTATAACTACATTATCATTTACTTCTGCACTAGTATCTTACACGTGCGACACGCACGTGCTATTGTTTAATATAAATATTTACTAAAGATATATATTATTATTAAAATTATTGACATTATTAATATAAACTTCATATAACATATAGTCTAATCTCAACACAATTAATTATTCCACAATACTTAATCTGTGCACATGGAAATTAAGATAATATAGTGACAAAGCCATCAAATGGCAACATATTAACAAGGAACTCCCTCTTTAATAATGCGTTATCCTGCATGCATACGTGCACATGATAATTAAAGATTTGCCACAAATTATTATCAATGTTGTTTATCAAGTGCAAATTAGTCTCATTGGTGTTAGAATTTGAGTTTAGCCTTTATCAAAACTTGAATAAAGAAAATATGAAAATTTAAAAAATTCAAACAACTCTGATTGGTTTTTTGAGTGAAGCACACCTGTACAACAAGCAAATCACCTCATACAGTAAACACAGACATGGTCTCCGCCTCTTCTAAAACTCTACTATTTGATTTCCTTTTCCACCGTTACTTGTTATTGTTGTTGCTGTGCATGCCTCCCTAGGCATTGTAACAAATATATGGGAGCATGCGGGTCACAACAGACTCAAATATCAAAAAAGGGCTACATGTGAAAAGTTCCCCTTCTAGCATAAGCAGTCCCGCGTCTTCTGGCTCCTAGTAGAGAGGATGTTCAAACATGTTGTGCCTCCCCATCGATGTTCACAGCTATGCTATACTCCGTTCCATTCCAACCACATTGGCCACTAGTGCTTCCTTTTATTTCACTCACACAAACGAACTTCTAACATGGAGTAAACATTAAAAGATAGTTAATTAAAAAATAGATTAGTTACCCACGAAATTGAATAGATTGGACATGAACTCAGAGTTAAGAGCTAGAATGCCACCTTGGGAAGTAGGGAGTCAAACTTGCCATTGGCTTCGAGGAGTTCTGGAAGAGGGATTGTTAAATAAAATAACATGATTGGGAAGAACTAAAGAAATAGAAATAAATATGAACGATGAATGTAGGTATGCATGGAAAAAATTGCTGCGCAAGAAACAATGTAATTTAAGATAGAACATAAGTAGTGGAAGGGTATAAGACAAAATCTAGAGACGCTGACAACTCCATGCACCTATGGACTACATGCCATCTGAAGTAAGATGCCAAACAATAATTCAGTATTTTTCTAAGTCAAGAAATCAAACAATACAAAACTTTCCATTTGTTATTCCTTTCTTTAATGTCAGTAATTCCCCATCAAATTTGCCTATCTCTAGCTTTTCTTCAAGATTTATGAATCTCGTCTTATAATATACAAACTCTAGGAATTGATCGACCATGCATAATTCAGTATTGTCCTTGTGAAGTTATTGTTATATTTTCTAGGGAAGAAGATTAGATCAAACATAAACACAAAACAATAGAACATCTTTTATTGATAGCAAAGTGAGGGTGTCCATTCAAATTCAATCATTAGGAAACAAAAGTTAAGCATTGACTAACCACAATAATTTATGTAGCACAAGGCATACGAGAACATTGCCATGTCATCTATCCATTATTAATTGGCAGCATATTTAAAAAATACCCATATATTTATTACACAGATATGCTACATGATAGTATTATGCAGTGCTCAAACAGTTTACTTAGATGCCATTATATGACAATACAAAATCACTTGATGACCTGAACATTACCTTGTAAAAAAGAAGGGGCTAGAACACATGTATACTCATGCATGACATTTTACTTAGATAGCTTCATCACCAAAATAGTACAAATATAGGTGACAGTGTTGAACTGCTATTCTCCAATAGTAGAATTAATTTGTGTTTTTAGAGATGATAGATACCGGTTTGTATATTACCTTGTGATACATAGTCTTTGAGAAAATAGCAGTTGAATTTGTTAACATTTTCTCATTTCTAATATAACAATAATATGACATAATTCTTACTTAAAAAGATAAACCATCAAATTTTGAGCTCCAAAGTTAAGCATGACAGAAAAGTTTCAGTGGAAGCAAACAATAGATTACCTTTGAATGAGGTGATTTATGCAACTAAGCTTGGGATAAATTTTGAATTGATCTCGACATTTGCTGCTGTGTGCATAACCTGGAATGTCAATTACGTGAATAATGACATCAGCAAAGGTAATAAGAAGGATAAAAAAAGGAAGAATCAAACGAGTAGTTACAACTTATGGTGGGAAATATATTGTTTGAGTCTTATAACCTATTCACATGCTCATTAGGGTGTACAATCTTCCCAACATGCTTCCACCCAAAAATCTCAGCTGCCCTATTTACAGATATCTAAATTGAAAATAATTAAATCGTAAATAATATGACGCAACAGGTGAAAATATGATGATTTCACAACAATACTGAAAAAAAAATTAGCTAACATACTAAGAACATGTTGTGTTGACTACTACCAGTCAACATCTTGGACAATGAATAAAAGCCATTAACTAACTCACACTTTATGCTGAGAGTATAATTACCAACAAAGCTATTAACAAGTGGCATTCATGTTGCTTTGTGTGTCGCTGCCAGTTCCCTAAATAGCAAGTGGGAAGTGATAATCCAACTTTCATCACGACCTTCACAGCTGCTTGTATTATTACCTCTTCTATTATTGGGTCATGGCTATACTCCAGATTCACCTACAAAAGTGAAATCCAATACATACGATGCAATATTGGGTTGAGGGTTCAGGACAATTTTACTTGGAATTTTAGCACCATGGTTTCAAGACATACAAATCCATTAACTAGAAAGTATTCTCACGTGATGAATATTCTCAATTCTTTCAGGCATAATCTGCTAGTTTATACAATAACTTAAAATACAACTCATATAACTCTATCACTTTATTAGTTCAATCGAATAATTATCAATTCCTACATGTTAAACTGATTGTAGTGGCTCAGCAATGCAATTTTGATTCTGACTAATGTGAGACTCCACAACAAAAAATCAACGAGGAAAGAGGAGCATACCTTTAATTGTGGAAGCACTCTTTTGACCTTGTTCCATATATGAATGCCGCTCTGTAATCTTGACAGAAACCATGATATCTTTGAAGTAGAGCAGTAGTGACATCTTCTTATCTGGACTGCAACGTCGCAGATCCAAACAAATTGATCACTCCATTGGTTATCCTTGAAATATAGGGGAAAAGATTGAATCGCAGCCAACCATTAGCCGATTATTTGTGGTTAAACATAATACAATATGGGCAAGCACGGGTTGAAACGAGTGTTTCACTTGATTAATTTCGTATCAGAATCGTGTCATAGACGTCCTCGCTGTCGGCATCGTCTTGCTCTTCCCCCTCCTTCTCGTGCCAGTCAACTAAAATGAAGTATTTGTATAGTAGGAAAGCCATGTTCAGTGGACACTAAATCTAAAACCACCAGATCAAGTAAATTCACCCTCAGTCATCCATCCAAAAACTTGACTAATAAAAATTCTCTAATAATCCAGTTCGACCAGAAACCCTAACTGAGCCCGCTCACCTTATCCCCGTCGTCGTTGTCTCTTGTGGCAGCCTCGTCGTCCTTGGTGGACTGCGACTCATCATCGCCCTCCCCGGTGGCGGCGGCGCCCGCGTCATGCTCCTCGTCGCCGGCTCCGACGCTAGTGGTGACTGCCTCGATGTCCTCCTCATCTACCTCCTCCTCCTGCCCGTCCCCGTCTGCCTCCCCCGCGGGGGCCGTCGGGGTCTCCTCATCGTCCTCATCTCCAGATCTGGAGCCGGCACCGTCACAACATCACCCAGGACTGGGAGCCCGTGGTGCTACAGCGCACGAAGTCGAAGGCGACGGACCTCAAGTCGACGAAGGCGGTGAACCAGGCGCTGTGGTTGGGCGCGGCCATGGAAACGGTGCGGAAGGCGGCGGCGGGCATGAACAAGCATCCCTGCGGCACCGGCGCCCGCGCGGAAGCTGGACGAGACGACGGAGCCGGCGGCCGTGGAGCGGGTGGCAGCGGAGGTGCGGTTGGCGATCCAGAAGAGCCAGAAGAGGAGGAAGGGGAGGCTGCCGGTGGAGAGAGAGAGAGAGAGAGAGAGAGAGAGAGAGAGAGAGGAGGAGGAGGAGGAGGAGACACACGACTTTGGGATAGGAAGGCGATTTCCTTTTCTCACATGATCCTTCAATCATGCGCGACGGAAAAGGAACCACATGTGCCAGAGAGGAAAGCAATCTTCTCCCCTCCTCACTCGCTCCTGCAAACACGCGTCACGAAAAAGGAAATCATTGCCGGGTGTATGCGCGCGGGTATAAGCAGATGCGAGTGAAAAAAGATTGAGAATCCTGAACGATACACTGTTGAATAGGCGTAAGATGTTACGCTTGTGCTCACAAGGACCCATGTGTCATACGTCAAGTTAATATTTGCGCAAGAGAGATTTAATTAACGGGCCCGTATTTCGGTTTTGATTAATGACTATTAGCTCAGGTATGGGTATTTCCTCAGGTTAGCAGTATTAGACACGAAGTTTAGTCTTTATAGTATAGATACATACTACATGCACGCGCCATACTAAGAAAAGATAAAATTATGTATATATTCGCTACATTCGTGAAAAAGGATGTGTAAAGACTCGTAGGAAAACATACAATCATGCCTATGACCTTCAATCGTTTCTTTCTTCACTAATAATAAACATGAGAGAAGAAGAAAAACATACTATCATGGCTATGATCTTCAATTATTTCCAAATTGACCATCAATTTTGTTTGTAGATAATTACCATAACACAAATGAATATAAATGCAAGAAATCATTTCTAACAATATACAAAATCATATTCAAATAAATTAATTATCTGTTCATCATCGAGAATGAGACTAAAACCTCTCAAAACCTCAGCCTGGAAAGCTATAAACCCAAAGCAGCCCATAAACCCAGGAAACCGGCAACCCAAAAACAAACAGCAAAACAAGGAAAGCAAACAAAGGAAAGAACACGCGAGAGCAAACCCTCCCACTATATTAACCCCAGCTCCGCCTCCTTCCCCTTCCTTTCCCCGTCTCCGCCCCCTTCCGCTCCCCAGATTCCTCCGCACCGCCATGGACGACCTCGAGCAGGCCATCCTGCTCGCATCCGATTCCCCGGCCGCCGCAGCCGCCTCCCCGGCCGTCCGGGCGGAGGCTCTCGCCTTCTGCGCTCGCGCCCGCGACGAGTCCCCGCCGCCGTCGCTCCTCCGCCTCTGCCTCTCCGGCCTCGCCTCCTCCCCGCACGTGCAGGTTCACTTCTGGTGCCTCCAGTCTCTCCACGACGCTCTCCTCCGCCGCCGCCTCGTGCTCCCCGATGACCTCGCGCTGCTCCGCTCCTCACTCCTCGCACTCGCCGCCTCCTCATACTCAGCGTCGCCGCCCTTCCTCCGCAACAAGCTCGCGCAGCTTCTAGCGCTCCTCATCCGCCTGGATTATCCCCATGTGTACCACTCCTACTTCCTGGACCTCCTCCCCCCTTCGCCCCCACAGCCGGGCCCAACAGACATGTTTGCGCGCGTCCTCATCTCCCTCGACGATGACCTGCTCTCTCAGGAGTACCCCCGCAGCACTGACGAGGCCGCTGACGCCATGCGGGTGAAGGATTCCATGCGCGCGCAGTGCGTGCCCCAGATCGCCGGCCACTGGCACGCCGCTGCCTCTACCCTCCGCACGGCCGATCCTGGGGTCGCGGCTGTAGCCCTTGACGCCGCTCGCAGGTGCATCTCGTGGATCGATGTTGGGTTGGTCGCGAACGATGTGTTTGTTCCTCTCCTCTTTGACATTGCAATGTCCCCTGGAAGTGCTGCCCCGCTTGCTGCAGCAGCAGTGGGGTGCCTTTCAGCTGTAGCAGCGAAGAGGATGGACTTGAGGGCGAAGGTGGCATTGCTGAGGTCCCTCCTGGCTGCACAGCAGGGTTTCGGTAGCGCAGACAGTGGGTTAAAGATGGCACGCTTAGTGACGACATATGCTGCCGAGGCTCTTGAATGCTATCGCAAGCTTAGCTCCAGTGATCCTGATGGAGCCGCAGCATTAGAGATGCTGGAAGAGGTGCTACCTGCTGTATTTGCTGCTGCCGAGAGCTGTGAGGACGATGAGGTTGATTCTAATTCCGTGCTTGAGTTTCTATCTGGCTACGTGAGCATGATGAAGGCACCATCTGAGAAGCAGCTGGGGCACCTGGGGCGCATATTAGAGGTGGTACGGGTGCAGATGTTGTATGATCCAGTATACAGAGGGCATCTTGATGTGCTTGACAAGATAGGAAAGGAGGAGGAGGACTTAATGGCAGAGCAGCGGAAGGATTTAGTTGCATTGTTCCGCAGCATTTGTCGTGTGGCGCCAGCTGCAGCTCAGCTGTTCATAAGAGGGTTGCTTGTGACATCACTATCATCCGCAGAAGCTAGTGTCGAGGATGTTGAGGTTGCTCTTACTCTGTTCTACCGGCTTGGAGAAGCGGTTGGTGAGGAGGAGATTCGGACTGGGGCAGGGTTGCTCGGGGAGCTTGTTCCCATGCTCCTTTCTGCGAGATTCTCATGCCACACACACCGCTTAGTTGCATTGGTGTATCTGGAAACAGTTACCCGCTACATGAAGTTCATGCAGGAGCATGTGCAGTATGTACCACACCTGCTTGGTGTTTTCTTGGATGACCGTGGCATACACCACCAGAATCCCCACGTGAGCAGACGTGCGGGCTACTTGTTCATGAGAGCTGTCAAGTTGCTGAAGGCAAAGCTGGTGCCTTATTTAGATACCATTTTACAGGTATGTCCTTGTCTCGCTTGGTAGATAAGACACTTAAATTATTTGCTATTTGACAGCTGATGCTTCTTATGCCTATGATTTTACAGAGCGTACAAGATGTCCTTGGCCAGTTCACTTCAATGGACTGGAGAAACAATGATACAAAATCCTCCAGCTCGGAGGATGGCAGCCAAATTTTTGAGGTACATTGTCCATTTATTTTGTCAACCCAACTTATCCTACATTAGTTGTTCATGTTTTTCTTTTACTTGGAAATGCTAACTTGGCCTGTGGCACATGTTACGATTTCAGGCTGTTGGATTGCTGATCGGCATTGAAGAGGTTTCACCAGAGAAGCAGGCTCAATGCTTGACTGCTTTGCTTAATCCCCTCTGTCGTCAGGTGATTTATTGTTCTTTTGCTTATATTTGGTGTCATCAGGTCCTCTAGAACAGGAAGAATTTTACTGATGCTGGTGAAAATTAATTCCAGATTGAGTCACTTGTTATGGATGCCAAAGCACAAGGACTTGAAGAATCATCACCGAGAGCGTTGAGCCTACAACAGATTATTGTTGCATTGAACATGGTTAGCAAGGTAATTTGCATTCACATATTGGAAATATGAGCTATAACATATCCTGTAAGACATGGTTTGACATCACAGGAGATGGTTGTTAGGCATGTCTGGTAAAATATGTTGACTCTCAATTTCAAAGTTCTGGTTTATAATCATGTAAGAGTTTGAACTTCTGTGCGCGGAAAGTCATTCATGCCTCCACTTACTATATCTGGATGTTTCCCTTTTTTAGGGCTTTAATGAGCGCCTTGTGATGGTAATTAGGCCAGCTATAGGGGTCATGTTCAAGAATGTAAGTTGTCCACTTACTTCAGTAACATTGTATGCATGGCTTCTGTTTGTCATCATGTAACATATGCAATTGTTCAGTGATGGGGACGATAGTTCTTCTTACGCCTGCATCTATAATCAGCATATTTGTTGTTTCATTTTTGTTATTTCTTCTGATATGAACTTTTCTTATCTTATCCTCAGACCCTTGATGTTGTTTTGCAAGTCCTTGTCTCATTTCCTAATGTGAAACCTCTGCGATCTAAGGTAAATCCATACATGCTCCTTTCACATCTTAGTCTCTTGCTTTGGTGACATGATTTTACCAAATAACTTGCACAATGTTGAAACGCAGGTTGTATCCTTTTTGCACAGAATGATTGAGATATTAGGCACCTCTGTGCTTCCATCTATTCCAGTCGTATTAAGACAATTACTTCTTGATAATGAGGTAATTCTTTCCATTGACAGAACCCTATGTTTTCTTTATTTATTGCTTTGCTGGATTCTTTTCTAGAACATATTCCTTTTTAAGGAAGAACAGTAGGAGAAAATCGTTATGGGGACACAAAAAAGGAACACAGAATATTCGTCTTATCTTCTACTAGCATGTTCTCAGCATCCAATGTAGTTCTAATATGTCTGACTCTGACCCCATCTAATCTGAATTGTCCTCTTTGTTGAGTCTCATCACTAATTGCCCAACAGACTCCTCTGGGGCACTACTTTATCCGTAGGTAGAATTGTCACAGTCAATATATTGCTGTTGTGGAGTAAAGATCTATACAAGAACATCACATTATACAAAACTTGAGTGTAGGGCAAGTCATTTGTAGATCGTATTTGGGTTTGGGTACTTAGGCAAATGATGTGATTATGTGGGCAGGGCATACCTGGACAAACTTTTTTCCTTCTTATAAATTTTTGTTGGAGAGCACTAAAGCAATTTGTTCCATCATTTTCAATGCTCATATAATTCTTATTTTCATGCAGGCAAAAGATATGGTGGAATTTCTCATATTGGTAAACCAAATAATTTGCAAATTTAATACTTCAGCTAGTGACATATTAGAGGATGTCTTTCCCACTGTTGCAAGTCGTCTGTCTATGATACTATCAGAAGATGCATTTTCAGCTGGTCCTGCAAGCAATACTGAGGTAATGTTGATTGCATCTGTAACAAGCTCTTTTTATAAAATATTTTTTTAATTGCTGCTTACTTATTGTAACTCCGCCTTATGATGGTGCTCCTTTAGCTAGCTAACATGTGACATAGTTCAGAAAGTGAATACTATTTGCATACTTTGGCAGTACCCACTAAATAAATGCAACCATATCAAATATGGTGACAACATGGTGATGTGCTAATATACTTCACTTAATGTTGTGCAAAGCTCGCTTATGCAGTCTGTTTGACATCAGTTCCACCACCTTAAGTGGTACCATTTCGCTCGGAATTGGACTTGTTTGCTACCTTGGGAGATGTTTCTGCTTACCTACTTGCTGACCTTTGGATAGGAAATGCATATTACTGTCTTGTGCATCACATGGTTCTTTTTATAGTTTATTATGGACATACTGTTGCAGGAAATGCGAGAACTGCAAGAACTGCAGAGGACATTATACACATTCTTGCATGCTATGGCATTACATGATCTCTCTACAATTCTCCTTGCTCCTAGCTGTAGGCAGTATTTGGAGACTATAATGCAGGTGCTTTTGTTTACTTCATGCAGCCATAAAGATATACAACTTCGAAAGGTGAGGGTCTTGGTTGATCTTGTTTTCAAACAATCTTTCTCAATCTATCAGTATTTTCAACCTTTACTGTAAACTCAAGCTGTGGATACTGTTAAGTAAACACTCATACCTTGGCCATGGTCCTTTTAGGCATGTGTTCAAATTTTTGTAAGACTCGTAAAAGACTGGTGCAGTAACTCTGAAGATAAGGTAATCTTGTGTTTGCTTCTTAACCATATATGTTGAACAATTTCAACTGTCCTGTACTTGGCATTCAATTGAATTCATCTTATAATTCTTGCTCTGTTAATTTCCTCAGCTTCCTGGCTTCCGAGTTTTTATGATTGAAAAGTTTGCTACTGGCTGCTGCTTATACAGCGTCCTTGACAAATCATTTGATTTTCGTGATGCAAATACGGTAAGACCCATCACCATGCTACAATTTGAAGTTGCAATTCTTATGTTTGCTGTTTGTCAATAGCTCTGGTTGTATCCTTTTAACTTTGATAATCTGCATGGTGGTGGGATCTATATGCATAAACTTTCCTGCAAGTCTTACTGTTAAGTTACTATGCACCAACCAGTTACACCCAAAAGCTTAAGCTTTTGGGTGTAATTGGTTGGTGCATAGTAGCTTAACATGGTATCAGAGCCAGAGGTCTTGAGTTCAAGTCCTGGCGACCGCATATTCCGCTGCGCCGCTCCTATTTCCACGTTTGCGCCCCGAGGGAGCTGCACGTGAGGGGGAGTGTTGAACCATAAGTGAATTGCCCATCCTTCCCCATCAGCTTAAGCTTTTGGGTGTAACTGGTTGGTGCATAGTAGCTTAACAATTACCAACTTGGACATAGTACTATATTGCCTTGGGACTTGAAAGGGTGAAGTTTTCTGACCAGTTCCTAACTTCAGTTAGACGAAGTGGCACTTAAATGTCAGCTGACATAGGTTATTCATCTGTGGATTTTGTAACTTGTGCAACATATCTAATTTGCTAAAAAGTAAAATAAAAATTAGGACTGCCAACTTAAAAAGAGAATGAGTTACATAATTGTTTCTATGGCCCATTCTCTGCATTTTTTTGAACTTATATAAGTACTATAGTTGTTGGATTAACCCATGCCTGAAGCATGACTAGGTTATTGAGATCCTTTGGGTTTCATCTCTAGCTTACCTTCGATGTTGTTGTATATAATTAGTATAGTTTTTAGGTACTTTTTTGGTTCTAAAGTACACTGAGATGCATTTATATCCATTTTGTTGGATTCCCCCTTTTTACGGACAATAATTTTCGCTATGGATGATTTCCTAATAAACGAAATCGTTTTAATTTATTAGTGCACAACACATTATTTCAAGATAAGTATTTTGGCATCATTCTTTGTCCAAAGTTTGAACCACCCCATGAATTTTTCTTGTGAAAGTGTGTTTATAACTCTTTGGTTTCCATGTGTTGTATAGATGTTCTTGCGTCAAAATAGAACAGAAAGTTGAATAGCGCAGATGTGCTATGTCCTCTTGAATTCATTGATGGAGATTAGTAAAGTACTCGGTGCCCAAACTAGGCATTATACTAGTGCACTTATCAGGAGAGTGGGTTTAAGTTATTACATATTGTCTAGCTAGTTTAGTGTCAACTAGACTTATATGATGCCGTAACATGCCTGGTTGTTTCAAATCTGTGTTGTCATTTTACATGCCCATGGCAAATATCCCATGCACATGAGAAGCAACAACTTTGTCTTTGAGTTAGTTTGTTTACTTCATAACCCTCAAAAATAGAATTTTTTTTTTTTTACAACTTCAGCTCCAAGTTACCATGCAGTTTTTTTTTTGAACATGCCTTCACATGTGTTTCATTAAGAGGAAGAAGATTTACATACTACCACGCCACTGAATTGAGCTAACTCAAGCTGGTTGACAATCTTACAAGGCTAACTCACAATATCAAATACACGACCAATGACCAACTACCCACCCACACACTACTCATGGTATGAGGTGCTACCTACAGCCAAAAACACCAACAGCAAGCTAACAAAACACCCTAAAACCTCAAGGTGCTTGATATTCGTGATCGACACCAGAAAAACAACCTTCTTGATGGCATCAATTACTTCGGATTGCATCAATTTTTAGGGAAACATCAATTAGTTGGAGCCAAGATTGGATTGTTAGCTCTCTTTGTTAGGGCTGGGCCTATGTAAGGTCAGGCCAGTACTCATTTGATTTTAAGCAAGAAGATTCCTATCTTTAACCATTCCCTTGTGGTTTGCCCACCAGGCATTGGCAATGGTCATGGCTGGTGAAGGTCTGCCTAATCTATGCACATGACATAGATGGATTGATATTTTGCCCCTTCAAGAGCTTCAATTAATTGACTTTTCTTTATTCAGCTTCTTCTCTTTGGTGAAATCGTGATGGCCCAAAAGATTATGTATGAAAGATTTGGGGAGGACTTCATTCTAAACTTTGTTGCAAAAGGTCTTCCAGGAGCTCATTGCCCTCCAGACCTAGCTGAACAGTATTACCAAAAGTTACAGGTATGCTAATTTGACCTCACACGGCTGGATTTCCTATAAATATAAATGCTGGTGATTACTGTATTCAAATTTGGAAAGTTAAACTGCAAGGGAAACCCCTGGTATGGTAGTATTATATTATTATATATATAAAAAGGAGGAAACCAAGAGAGGTTAGTTACAAGCAAAGCCAAGAGGGCTATACAATGGTCAGTTTGCTGACCCAATCTATGCTAGGAGAGCAAAGTGGTAGAAACACCATCTGTACACGTTCAGAAGATTAGAGAACTGATTTTTTTTTGTCTGTAGACATACGGTTAAACCCTTTTATTGAACTCATGAAACATCAAAAACACTATCTGTGGGTACACTATTTTGATGTGATTTCAATAGTTGGATGCTTTTCAGCATAGCATCAAAAACATCTCTGGGTTGCCTGTGGCTTACACAGTGGGCATTTAACAAATTACTTCAATGCCATGCAATGACTGTATTTTGGGGTAGAATCGTACCAAGGTGTCCAGCGTGATGTAGAATTCATGATCTAACCTCTCACTTTTAAATGGACTACTTTTTTTTGTTATTGTTGCTGTAATGACTCTAGCTTTCTGCTTTAACAGGGAAATGATGTCAAGGCATTCAGGTCATTTTACCAGTCGCTTATAGAGAAATTAAGACAGCAGGAAAATGGGAATCTTGTATTCAGATAGCATATTTCATTCATTTTTAGTATGTGTGCCAGTTCCTCAGCTGTGTGATTCAAGTATAGGTATTTTGGTCTTTTTACTTGTTTTATTTCTTTTCTTGATGGTTTGCTTGTTTATTTTATCCTTTTGAGTTATGCCTAATTCTTTACAGTTTTCAGGGTAGTTGTGTCATCGATGTATATAGAGCTACCATTTCTGAGATTGGAAGGTATTTTCTTGCCTTTAATATGATTCAACAACCTGCCTTTTCTGTTTTGTTTTAAACCTACCCATAGTTATGTTGTTTCCTTTTCGTGTATCTTGTTGGATACTTCCCTATTGTCCTCAACATTCTATTATATCCCATCTATTTATGTATGATGTTAAGTTGTTAACTGTGAACTCCGTTCATGTTTTCAATAGTAGTACAAGGCTGCATGTATTATGGTTACAAACTTGTGGCCCTAATGTTTGTTTGACCTGGATGGGAATGCAACTGTTTTAATTGCGTAATCTCATTTTATATAACCAAGAAGAACATATACATGCATTTTCTCTTGTCTGCCTCCTGCTTTAGTTTTTGTTGGCTAAATGTAACTTTTCTTTTTGTGGTAAGGCTGCATGCAACTTATCAGAATTTATTCTTGTATCTTTGCAGATGTATACCGCGGGAATATTTTTTACAAGTCTGGCTACCATGGCTAAGTTCCTTTATTCATTGCGTCACTGCTTGCTTGTGAGATGCAGAGGGGTGCACATCCCCTGGAGATTCTGCTGAAGAAAGAAAAATACAGGGTTACATTTGTTTGTTTTGATCTTTCACCCCAAATCAAGCCATTCTGCTATGCAGGCCTGAAATTTTTGCAAGGTACTATGAGTGAACTAGTAGTTGGGATAGGGGGAAAAGAGTGTTGTGTAGGCTGTGTTTTTCCGGACAAAAAGTTGTCTGCACCGCCTGTTGTGTCGTGTCATACCATTTTTTTTTCTTTTTTGTAACTGCAGAGATTTTCACCCCTGAAATTCGACATAAGGGGTGCTGTACATATTCTTAAGCGCTGTTGCGCTATTCTCCTCATACTTCATCAGTCTGATTATCTATAATCTGGTAGTCTGGTGACACTAACATGTCATGCTGATGCCACTTGCTGGAGAACTCCATGAGCCGGTAAAGAAAATCAGACCGGTGTTGGGCTTCTACCCAGGGTTTTGAAGCTCAGCTTTTGACCATATTGCTGCTAAAGAAGCTTAATGGAAAAAAAAAAAGATAGTTTACTTATCCTACTTTCTCTTTTATTATTTGATTTACGGTGGTGGAAGCAACTCGAGACCTACATATTGGGCTGCTGCTCCATTTGGCTCACTCCGGGCTCTAAAGAAACACTACTGCCAGAGCTGGACCACGACACGGGTGCTTAACAAAAATTTCCACCCTCCGGTGAATAATAAGCTTGACGCGGGGCAGTCTCGCACAATCATGTCGTTTACTTGGTTCATTCGACCCAAGAGCTTGCCAACGCCTGCCTGCAAGTTTGGGTCCTTGGGATGCACATGCACGTACCGTGGCCATGTGAATATCTCTGGTTAATTCGATTGGCCAGTGCACTCCGGCCTGAAAACCCATAACAAATATCTGAAGACCAGGAGACGTGCATGATTTAATCTTTTATATATATGTCGAACCAATCGGTGCCGGGTCATTTTTCTTGATGTATATGGTCATCCTCTCAGGTCAGCGCAGCTCATGTTCATGCCGCTGCCAAAGACAGCTGGAAAGGACAAAGGAGAATGACAGACGAACATGGGACCATAACATATTCCAAACGAGCTAGTATGGGACAAGGCACACAAACAAAGGCCGCTGAGTTGGGAAAAAAATCGTTTCTGAAGAGGGGACAAGATAAACCGAAAGAATCGACACAAAAGTATATCATACAAAAGTGACAGAAGGAAAAATAGCACATCAACTATTACATTTTGAGTACACAAGAAGCTTGCAAGGAATAAAATCGGCTTGCAAGAAAAATATCTAGCTCGGCCTGGCCCTTTAGTTTTTGCATATCAAGCCGTTTTTTCTTTTAATTTCCGGCCTTCTTTTGGTAAAGTGGGAGAAAAGAGGTCTTGCTTGAATTTTACTCTGAACTTTTGTTCGCAAAAGAGCTCTTACATCAAGTTAAAAATGTTAATAAATTGTTATTTGGGCGCTGATTGTCTTGAGCATGACTTGAACACAACACACCTACCCTGACTCGTTTGAGTTTGTTGACCTGTGCTAGTGTTTGGAAGTTGGGAGCAGACGTCGCATGCTCATCCGTGTTCTGAAAAGATATGCAAACAAAACATGCGTTGACATAAAAAGCTCACGTTAACAATTAATTACGACTATATGCCGAAGGATGTTGCTAATGGAGTTAGGTTGATTTTATGCGTGCATCATATATTAAAGCACAGAGCCCTTGCTTTTGACAAACAGAGGATCAATTATGATCGTATACATAGAATAAAGTATTGTTTTTCTGAATAGTCCAATGGAAAATTTTGCATAGGAGACGACATTTTGTTCTCGGGTTCAAATGTCAAGTAACCTATCTATTGAAGAAATAGGCATCCCCATACAAAAGGAATGGTCGGTATTCAGTTCAGTGTATATGCTGCTTGACCAAATCGAGCTGAAGATAGTCTCTGAATTTAAAAAGTAACCAGTCTAGGTTTTGGAGAACCCATGTTTGCTTGTAGCCGACAGATTTGAAATGTTCGATATCAACTAATGTCTGCAGCAACTAGTCAAGGCCAGTTTTTGTAACACGTATGCACTTTGAGATCGATGTAACAACCCAACAGAGCTACAAATCCGTGCACCGGGATATTGAAGAATCATCACCAAACTTATTCCAGACCTATTTCCCATCAATAATGTGTGCTCAAGTCGGGGTGCATGAACGATCCGTATTAAATTACAAGTATCGTGGACAAAATCAAGAACCCCAGCAACAGTTGTTTTTGTTTCCTCCTACGTGTATACTTAAAATATTACTAGCCGTTGATTTAGAATTTTTGCTCTTATATCTGAAAATGACAGATGCTATAGGCGTCGAGATCATATCTTATACACCTGTGGTTGTACCTGCCAATATGTTTATCTTCAAACACCGGGAACTAATCAGCCGGGAGCAACAAGCTAGTGTTTAAGAAGCTCAGCGCATATAATAGCACAATGTATTTATGTAAATATAGCAGTTGGTAACGGGTCGTCATGTGACGCTTGAGCTCTTCATGGAGAGAGATCGCGAACCTACCATGCCGTATCATCATTTCGTCACGAGGTTAACCTGTCGCTGATGACCTGCAGATGGTCGACTGTGCCATCTGCATTATGCGATTACTACAATTTTTAAGGGTTCTAGAACGTGTCAATTCAGGAGCTAGATTTCAAGCCTACGGAGTGTTGTCGGGGGTTAAGTCCTTCAAGTCGAAATAATACAGAAAACTATGTTGATGACGAAACAGGGAGATGTTGATAGCTAGTAGTTTTGGCCGCCACGGTGCGTTGAACATTGCGGGTTGACGTCATCGACCCAGTGGAACAGGAACCCAGTGTCTCTGTCGAATTCAAATCATTTTTGTTTATTAACGTCTGCTTGCGGTTTGCATGATACATTACATCGGGTAATGAACTTAAACGAATTTACAAAAATCGCAGCCACTCGGTGACGAAACAAACAAAGAAGTTTAAAAGGGTACAATCAGATGATTGCATGTGGTGCACTGCAGAAGTCAAAAGGGTACAAGGATTGCTTCTTTCTCCGCAGGCACGCAAGCAGCGCAGGCATGAACGTTTGACCGTCACTGCACGCCCACTACTTGCTCCGCTGCCGGAGAAAAAACTAGCCGCCATGTTGTTGTTGTTGCAGTTGCAGGTGAAGACTCCGTCGTGTGGCTCTGGAAGGAACAGCCGACTTATCCTAAGAAGACAGAAGACTCAGTCTCTATTACACGGTCTTAAACTTGTGCATCTTAATTTCTTTCTGGTAAGATGTTACAGCATGGGCAGATGGTGCAGTTTACTTTGAAAAGCACGACTTTGCGGAAACCAGCAAAAAGAAAGGGAAAAATTATGGCGTCGTCATTTCAGATCTTGGTCAGACTATAAAACGCCTAAACCTACCACCCAACGTCGGCGTGGTTCGAACCCGTCGCGTTTGACTGCAGCAAAGATCGATGGAGAACAAGTAACGTCATCAGTTTAATTACCAGACCGCGTGCAGCATGCTTGCACAGGGGCATCATCATGTTTTTGTTAGCAATCTCGATGACCCGTTCGGAACGGAAAAAAAAACCATCCCGTGCTTAATTACATGACTGTTTCGTCTGAAAATATTCCCGAGATTGAACAGAACCTGAGACAGTGAGACTGATAAACCAGGTACAAGGCACACGACGGGTCGGCGGTCCCTGTCCGTACGTCCACACGCCGATTTCGAAGCCTCGGTATGGTTCTATACTACATGCATGGCAGCGTGCAGCGCCACCAATCCCTTTCTCGGCTTTCCCTCCGCGGCAGAGGAGAAGAGAAGAGAAGCTTCCGTCTCTGTCTCTCTAGAAGAAAGGGAAATGCAATGCTGCCCGGCCGGTTGGTTCTCGTTTCGTACTACGCGCGACCCCGAACCCGACCGGATCGGCGCGTCGTCTGAATCCCGAGAGGCATCGACGTTGACGGTGGCGCTTGTCCCGTACTCCTCCCATCCATCCTGCCGCGTTCGTAACCTTGAGACGGGTCCAAACCGACGCGAATATTTGGGGGGCGCCCGGACGATTGCGCCGCTCCGGTGGGATCGGTGGCCGTCAGATACCTCACTCGCTCGACGAATTCGGCTTGTCTGTTTTTGATGGTCCCCTGTAATTAAAAAAGTCAAGCATCTGAAGAACACGTACATGCACTGGCTCAGGCCTCAGGGTAGTGTGGTAGTAGCTGCTAGTATGAGCATATGGCCATGGACACGCCCTTTTCGGCGCAGCGCGGTTTCGTCAAAGTATTTTTTGCAAGTTGAGCTTCTTTCGGAGAGGAGCAGTGGGAGCGTCGTATTCCGTGGCAAGCTCTGATGTGGCCGGATAAAGTCATCGTAATACCACCACGGTCTTGATCTTGAACGATAAGCTGGAAACAGAATAACTAGTGCTGACAGTGTCAGGCGTACCCGGATTCGTCAAAGCATCCTTGCAAGTTGCGCTTCTTTCGGAGCGTCACGAATAATCGGGTCGGTGATTTCGCTTGCGCGGGACGGGTTCCAGATTCCCCGCGTCCGTTCGACCGGAACACGTACGGAACGGCCGGTGAGGTTCGTTCTACACCACCACCCCGACGAGGACGCGGTGCGTGACTAGCGTCGCAAGTTAAGTTAACAGAGGAGTGACGCTTGTGATGAACCGGCAGCAGCGTTGGTTGCCGAAGCGATCGTCGTGTAAATTTCCGGGCCAAGCTACTAGCTGTAATATATAGTGACTAGGCAGTGTAAAAAAATGCGAGCGATCCGTGTCTTGAACTGAACCGGGTAATCACGCTGTATACCTACTACGAAGTCATGCCGTGCCGAGTAAGCACCTCGATCGAGTAGGTAAAGATCGAGCATGAAGCAGCCCACACCCCGTCTTCGTCACCTCTTGAACCCAACCGGCAACCACACAATATGATAACAAGAAGAAGAAGAAAAAGAAAAAAAACTCTCGAGGACGAAACCGGCATTGAAATGTTGCGACGACGACGACAGAAGCCATTTTGTAACGCGTTCCACGCGCCACTCAACCCCCCGGCAACGACACGCCGTCCAGACTCCAGAGCCAAGCCAATCCCTCCTCGCGAGACAAGATCGGGCCCTAGCAGCCGTGCGCGTCGCGTCTATATAGCCCCCCCTCTCTCCCCGCGCCATCCACCTCACAGCGATCCATCGCGGACCACGCAAATCCACCCCGAAATTCCCCTGCTTCTCTCACAAGCTTAATTCTCCTCTCTCCTTCCTCTCTCGCGGCAAGCGGCTTAGCGTTTCGTTGCATTCCTCGCGACGATCAGGCGGAGAGAGCGGGAGATGAGGTCGAGGAAGACGAAGACTCCGGCGTGGAGGTCGCTGCTGGGCGGGTGCCTGGGCGGCGGCGGAAGGGCCGGGGACAAGCAGCGGAAGGTGCGTCCCGGCGGCGGCGGCGGCGGGCGGCTGTCGTTCACGGACCTGAGCGGCGCGGCGGACCATGACCTGTCGGTGTCGCTGGTAGGGTCGAACCTGCACGTGTTCAGCGTGCCGGAGCTGCGCGCCGCCACGCGCGGGTTCGTCTCCGGCAACTTCCTCGGCGAGGGCGGGTTCGGGCCCGTCTACAAGGGCTTCGTCGACGAGGGCGTCAAGAAGGGGCTCAAGCCGCAGGCCATCGCCGTCAAGCTCTGGGATCCCGAGGGCGCCCAAGGGCACAAGGAGTGGCTGGTGCGTTCTTCTCCTACTCCTCTCTCTTTTTGTGCTCTCTAATACTAATTATTACTGCACGTACGTATGTACGTGTGAATTACTACTCTTCGTTCGTTCGTGTACTAGTAAAACGGAACGGTAGGATAGGACTCGTCTCGATCCTGTGGGTAACAAGCGTGCGACTGGTTACCCACTTCTAGACTCCTGCGCGCTGCTGCTCCTAGATCGATACTAGTAGCTAGGAGTAGTAGCATAGAGCTTTCTTCCAAGAGGAGTTTCGATCGAGGATTTCTTTAAAACTTTGCTGAATCTCTCAACGAACGAAGAAGGGCTTTCGTGTAGTGAAAGAGTGAGTTTGTGGTTAACCGAAGATAGCCTGTCAGTTCCCTTACAAGGATCACTAAACCCGACTCTTCTGGCAACAAAAACCAGTTCCCGGGCTGACACCTGTGTGGGCGCAAAACGTTGAGTACGTAACCCGACAGAAATCTAGTTCTCAAATGCTAAGCGACTTGTTCGTTAGCTTTCCCTGATGAACAACTTCATTATCATATCAACCCAACACTTTGTTTTACATTTTTTTTTCCAATGGATCAGCAACCCGTCATAATCTCGATAATGTTTTCTTCGGAAAAAGAAAGATATCTATGATTTGGCAAGTACTGAAAAGAAAAATCTCGGCGCACACGGCGGCGATGCGGACGTGTGTGGCACAAGCCAACACGGTGGTTGAGCGACGTGACGGTTCCTGGGTTCCTGCGGCACCCGGATAAAGTTGGGTGGCCCAACGCCGCCGACCGGTCCGGCCAACGGCGGCGCGCGGGGCAAAAATCAAAAGATGCACGTGAATTTTGCTGATCCTGACGTGTTTTTTTTTTCCCTCTCTCTCGCGTGGTGATGCAGGCGGAGGTGATCTTCCTGGGGCAGCTGCGGCACCCCAACCTGGTGAAGCTGGTCGGCTACTGCTGCGAGGACGAGCACCGCCTCCTCGTCTACGAGTACATGGAGCACGGCAGCCTCGAGAACCACCTCTTCAAGCGTAAGTGTACTTACATGAAGCGACAATTTTACATTAATCATTTGGAGACTTTAGATTAATACCTGCATGCTTAAGATGATATATGGCTGCTGCCAAGTCTCGTGCGTCTTGACTTGGCATGGTCGGAGAGAAAATTAACTTCCTACCTAACGACTGAGCTCACGGAATCAGAAGAAATGTTCAGAAAAATAAAAGTATTTTACAAGTTCATGACTGTAGAAAAATTCAAAATGATTAGTAATTAGTATGCGTGATGGACAAGGCTTTCTTCACCCACCTTCCAAGCTTTCGAGTTTGATCTCACCAAATTATATTTGACTGTATCTCTGTTCAAATGTAGAGCGTGACACTGCTATTTTATTAGCCAATAAATCTGGAGTTAGCATTGCACAAGAAACCGGGTTGAGGTCAAATGGTAGTGAAGTCACATATTGTTTTGCTTGATCATTGTGAATCAGTATCTTAGTTTTGCTGCGTCGTCTTCCATTATTGATCGGGTCTTAGTCATAAGGAAATCCTCTAGCTAACGCGTTGACTTCATCCATCTCCACAATTTTATCAAAAATTCTAAAAACAACGCCTGCTATTATTGTCCTGAAATCTCCCTGCAATAATGCAGATAAGCCCATCCTCTGATGTGTGCACACCAACAAAAACATTCATGCATAGCCATAATTTATTCGAGATCATGTTATAAAGATCCTACTGAATTTTCCGCGATATCTCTTTTTCAGAGATTCCTGCGGTGCTGCCGTGGTCAACCCGGCTAAACATTGCAGTAGGCGCCGCGAAGGGTTTGGCGTTCCTCCACGACGCAGAGAAGCCGGTGATCTACCGTGACTTCAAGGCCTCCAACATCTTGCTCGACTCGGTGAGTGATTCCGTGACCAATTAGCCCGGCCTTCTTAAGTTCTTAGCTACTCGGTTTGGTGTGCAACAAATATTTAGCAGTGATAAACAAGTAAACATCATGAGCATTTTTCAACAGAGTGAGGATAGATCAAGACTTTTTCTGCATGGAATCTTCTGCAATTTGAAAATGACCTCTAACTTAAATAATTTATTCACTAGCTTTTCAGTTTGGTCAATGCCTAATGCATAGCATCATTCTTCTCAAACTACGTACTAATGTTTGAGCTGGGCCGTACTAATGAAATCATTAGACCATGTCATGTACTAATTATAGACCTCTAATAGAATTCGGCTATGCTAAATAACTAATGTTTTGCTGTCCATCTCCAGAACTACAAGGCCAAGCTCTCAGACTTTGGGCTCGCCAAGGACGGCCCAGAAGGAGACGACACCCACGTCTCCACACGCGTCATGGGCACCCACGGCTACGCCGCCCCCGAGTACATCATGACGGGCCACCTGACCGCGAAGAGCGACGTGTACAGCTTCGGCGTGGTGTTGCTGGAGATTCTAACGGGCCGGCGGTCCGTGGACAAGACGAGGCCCAACAGGGAGCAAAATCTAGTCGAGTTTGCTCGGCCGTGCCTCAAGGACCCGCTAAGGCTGGCCCGGATCCTAGACCCAGCCCTGGAGGGCCAGTACTCTGCGAGCGCGGCCCACAAGGCGGCCCTGGTCGCGTACCAGTGCCTAAGCAGCAGCCCCAAGAACCGGCCGGACATGTCCGCCGTCGTGGAGGCCCTGGAGCCGCTCCTCAAGCTCACCGACGACGTGCCGCTGGGACCTGTTGGGCCAGTTGGGCCGGTGGTGCTCTTCGTAGCCGCGCCAGAGCCCGTGGAGGAGAAGAAGGAGCGGGCTCCGAGGAAGGACGGACGCCGGCGCCGGCCCATGTCACCGAAGGTTACCGTGAGCCCCAGGAAGCGCGACGCGGCGCCGAAGGAGGAGTTCTGGGTGTGGCACCTGCCCGCCGAGCAGAAGGCTTGACGAGTCGTTCGTGTGTATGTGTACATACCAGGTGGTGGCGACATGATATTTGGTTAGGGTCGTAAGCATCCCTGTAATTATCTGCTTGAGTTTTTTTTCTCGTTTGAGTCCGTTGTTACAGTGAGATGCAGAGTGTGGCTCGTAACTAGAGCGCGATTTATACATCGGAAGCTTTCTATCTTTTTTTTTTTACTCTTGCATGTATGCGTATCATCACTAAAGAAACAATGATAAGTGTACAAAAACATGCTTGTACACGGGCCATGGGAATGTGACAAAAGTCCCTGGAGAGTGATTGGAATCCAGTTTTTGGCTCTGCTATATTGTTAACAAGCGAAATGGTGCAGAGAGAAATCTTGTGTTATATTCACATGAATCACAATGATAAGTGTACAAATGGAATCACACGGAGCTTAGTGCAAGTCCATAGATTTGAAGCCAAATTGTCTTGTCCGAATACATTATTTTCAGCTTTCCTGTAGCCATCAAGGGACGTCCAGCAGCTCTTGACTCGGCATTTGATCACAGGCGTTTAGCTCTGGCAACGGAAACCAGAGCCCGCCCAGTGGAACGCCAAGTCGTCTCCCTCCCACGTCGCTCTCCTAAGATCGCGTAGTGTCGCCAACGACCCGGCACGCGCCGACGTCCGGACGGCATTGGCCCCGTGCTACTCTGCATCCACGCCCAGGCCCCGTAGTGGCTCGGAGATGATGAGGCTTAAGCAGCCGCAGCTATGCAACTGGCCCGTCGCGAAATCTAAGGTGCGGCGGTGTCGGGGTAAGTTACCTGACCTCGGAGGTGGCGGCAGAGGGAGAGTAGCCGGGCCTGGAGGCCGGTGAGCGCGCCGAGGGCGGCCGTCGCGGACTCGTAGAGGTACTCTGTCTCCTCTCGCTCGGCACGCGGTGACGGCGAGGAAGCGCGCGCCGTCGACTTCACGTGCAGCACCACCATCTCGCGGCGCAAGCTCGTCGGGTCGCGAAGGTTCTGGAAGCTTCCGCGCGCAAGGGGAGACAGACGGAGCACGAACAAGAAAGGCCGCCTCCCTTTGTAATTATCTACGCTGATCTGAACCGAACGGGTCTGATCCAACGGCTGGGATGCACCGCAGGGTTGGTCGGTGAATGAAATACCGACCACCCGGTCCGTGTTTCATTCCCCGACCACCCCCAGGACGCCGCGGTCTCGCCGGAGCGCCGCCGCGTTCCGGCCTTTCGCTGCGTTCTGATGTCTCGTTGACGATGCTAGAGGTCCGGTGAACGGCGTCCGTCCCCGGACCGGATGTCTTGTGCTGGTACCGATATGCGCGATACAAGGCCGGGAGCTGTTCCTGAATCCTGGTCGAGAGGAGAAATCCTTTGTTCCCCAAGGAGATTAGAATGGCCGGCGGCGTGGCTGCTTTCCTTGCGCCTGTCAAGCCCAATCAGTTTGTTAATTTCCTCGTTGGTTTGACAGCAGCATCAGCTTCAATGTCTGGGCTCTGGACCGAGAAACGGGGGAGACAAACATCCAACGAAACGGCACCGCCCGTAGCCGTAGTGGTTTAGGCTGCGTCCATCTCTCCTGCGGCTGTCCTCCTCTGCCATAGGCCATGGCGACGGAAGAACGCCTCGCACTTTGAAAACTGGCGCGCCTCATGCATGCCCTCATAACCTGATGGCCATCGGGTTCGTTCAGATTCATCTGCGGCGGCGAGGAACGAGAAACGGCGGCCAGCGCAGGCCGGTGTCGCGCGCGGCGTCAGGAAGAGGTTCGAGTGCTCGATCCCGGCAGTCAAGTTCGACCACGTCGCGCGCCTATGTCAGGTGAAGCGGTTCATCTGCCTCCGGCCATAGATACTTTATGGGATCAGGCTAAATAATATCCCAGCAGTGCGCTTGAATTTTATGCTTGTGTTCATCTTTGATATTTGGCGAAATATGGCCCCGAACAAAGCGAACAGGTGAGACTGACTCGGGCCCGAGAGTAGTATGTTAATCCTGTGGTCTGTGCCTAGGGTACAATCTAGTGAGGTGATCATGTATAGCACAGGGTTCTGAGTTCGGATCTACAAAAGAGGAGAGGAGAGGGAGAAAAGGGGTACCGGGATTGTGAGCAAGCGTCGCGGGGTCGATGGCCGGAGAGGAAGAAGACCCGACGACGGCGCTGGTTCCGGCCATGTCGTCGACGACGAAGATCTCCTCGAGGGCGTCGGCGAGGTGTCGGGGAAGCGGTGACGGCGGTTATCGGTGTCGAAGGCCTTCGGATCTCCACCTGCACTGTCCCGGCACGACGGCGTGGACGTGTCTCGTGGTGGCGGCGGAAGAGGACCTTCCCGTTACTAGCTGCGCCTAACCTTGTAGATCAGGTTAGGGTTTCTGTAGGATGAATAGTGACTACGGTCAATCTCGTAAACCAAGCCTC
Organism: Eleusine indica; assembly: GCA_030378355.1. NCBI lineage: Eukaryota > Viridiplantae > Streptophyta > Magnoliopsida > Poales > Poaceae > Eleusine > Eleusine indica. Next base: position 44,876,226 of record CM059500.1, read on the forward strand.
GGCTTCACCCCTTCTTTTTATAGCGCAGTGTGACAGGGGGCCCACCAACCATAGGTGGGTTGGGAGCGCCCCCGATCAGGATGCGATCTGGACTATTGGGCCATTGGGTCCAGCTGGAGATCTACTAACATTCTCCTTCTAGATCTCTTTTATCATTAGTTTATATTTTTCATTTTATCACGGATTTAGACATAGAGCATGTCTCATCGTCACATCTAAACGCCGGTAGATTCAACAACTACTATACACATCCCCGTTCAGAAAATGGATACTTTTTTTTGGACCCTAAGTCCAGAATCATAAGGCTTCCCATAATCCTATGCCGGCTACGTGCTCCTTGAACACGCTGGGTGGTAAGCCTTTCATGAACGGATCCACAAGCATTCTTTCAGTCCTTATATGCTCGAGACTTATAGTGTGATCTTGGACTTTATCTTTTATAATATAGTACTTTATATTAATATGCTTGGCGGCACCACTGGACTGATTGTTGTGAGCATACATTACTGCTGGTTTATTGTCATAATATAACTTTAAAGGTCTCTTAATACTGTCAACCACTCTCAATCCGGATATAAATTTCTTTAGCCAGTTGATCTGCCCTGTGACCTCATAACATGCTATAAACTCGGCATATATGGTAGACCCTGTCATGATAGTCTGTTTGGAGGTTTTTTATGAAATAGCTCCTCCTGCCAGGGTAAACACATATCCCGATGTGGATTTCGTGTTATCTGTGAAAAAAATCAAAATCAGAATACCACACCACTTGGAGTGAATCTGATCTTCTGTATACCAACATGAAGCCTTTCATTCATTGCAAATATCCAAGGACTTTCTTTTATCAACTTCCAGTGCTTAGGGCCTGGATTACTCTGAAATCTGCCAACTAACCCAGTGACAAATGCCAAGTCAGGGCATGTACATACTTGCGTATACTGCAAGCTTTCCACAGCCGAAGCATATGGTTTCATTTTCATATCATCGAGCTCGTACTTATTCTTGGGTTTTTGCCAATCCCCAAATCTTTCACCCTTGACTATAGGAGCAGGTGTGTCACTGCATTTGTGTATGTTGAATTTCTTCAACACCTTTTCTATATACGTTTTTTGAGACAGTCCTAATGCATATTTTCTTCTATCTCAGTGAATCTCAATGTCCAAAATATATGATGCTTCACCAAGATCTTTCATGTCAAAGTTTGAGGACAAGAATTTCTTTGTCTCTTGTACTAGATTGATATCACTACTGGCCAGAAGAATATCATCCACATATAAAACTAGGAAAATAAATTTTCCATTCTTAAACTTTGCATAGATGCAATTGTTCTCAACATTTGCTTTAAATCCATATTTCTTTATTGTTCTATCAAACTTCAAGTACCACTGTCTTGAGGCTTGCTTTAATCCATAAATGGATCTCTTTAAACGACATCCCATTTTTTTTCCTTCCACAACAAAACCTTTCAGTTGTGTCATGTAAACTCTTTCTTCTAAATCCCCGTTTAGAAATATCGTTTTCACATCCATTTGATGTAATTCTAAGTCGTAATGTGTCACTAGTGTCATTATAATTCTGAAAGAATCTTTACAAGAGACTGGATAAAACGTCTCATTGTAATCAATTCCTTCTCTTTGCATAAAGTCTTTAGCCACAAGTTGTGCCTTAAACTTTTCTATATTCCCTCTAGAGTCATATTTAATCTTATAGACCTATTTACAACCTACTGTTTTGGCTCCTTTAGGAATTTCTTCTAAGTTCCAAACTTCATTAAGACTCATTGATTTCATTTCATCTTTCATGGCCTCCAACCATTTAGATTACTGGGCACTTCTCATGGCTTCTTTATATGAGGCGGGATCATCCTTCATATGGTATTCTTCTGTGTTATATAGTTCATAGTCAGCCGGTATTGCTGACTTTCTAGCTCTTTCAGACCTCCTAGGGGCCTCTTCATTTGGCACAATCTCTGGTTGACGCTCTTGTGAAGCCTGCTCTTCTGGCACATCATCTGTTTGAGGCTGTTGGTGCTCCCCTTCATCCGTGGCAGGTTCCTCTTATACCACAGGTGGAGTGACAACAGGTGTTGGCGTTGCAGCATCAGGCATCACAGGCTCAACATCAACAGGCAGTGAGAAGAAAGGTTCTTGACTCATAGAATTGAGTACATATACCCGCTTCTCCTTAAGATCGATCTCTCGAGCTACCATGCTCCCCCTAATCATTTCATCCTTGAGAAAACGGCATGCCTTGTTTCTACAAACTTCGTGTATCTATCTGAACAGTAGAAACAAAAACCTTTAGACCTTTCTGCTGTCTTGGGATACAACTTTTCAAGACTTGGGTTGAAGATCTTAGCCTCTGTGGGACTCCCCCACACCCGGAGGTGTTCTAGCGAAGGCACTCTTCCAGTCCATAATTCATACGGTGTTTTGGACACCGATTTACTTGGAACTCTATTGAGAATATGAATAGCAGTTTTTAAAGCCTCTATCCATAAACTCATTGGCAGTGTGGAGTGGCTCATCATGTTGTGCACCATATCCATCAAGGTATGGTTACGCCTTTCTGTTACTCCATTCTGCTGCGGTTCGCCCGGTGTTGAATACTGAGCGACTATACCATTTTCTTATAGGAACCTAGCAAAAGGCCTTGATACTTGTTCATAAGGCATATGCCTCCCGTAGTACTCCCCACCATGGTCAGATCTTACAATTTTAATCTTTAAATTATGTTGATTTTCTACTTCTGCTTTAAATATCTTGAATTTATCAATGCTTCTGATCTTTCTTTGATTCAATAAATGTAACCATAGCGAGAGTAATCATTTGTAAATATTATAAATGAGTCATAACCATCCACACTCTTGATAGAAAAAGGACCACAAATATCCATATGAAATCTCTAATATTCCTACGCTTCTTTTTACGTCTTTCTTGATTTTCTTTACGTATTTTCCTTTAATGTATTCACTGCATTGTTCTAAATCTATGAACTCCAATAGAGGAAGAATATCATTCTTTACAAGTCTCTCAATTCTCCCCCTAGAAATATGGCCTAAGCGACAGTGCCATAATTTCGATGAGACGCTTGGAGTTCTCTTTCTTTTCTTGTTAACTTTAGTCGACGAGGACGTAGGGACATTCATATCATGTATATTATCATTCATATCATGTGTCGCATTCATATTATTATCAAGTGATAATAAATAAAGCTTATCTTGTAAAGATATAAAATCAATATATTCATTATTAAATAAGAGTTCATATTTGTCATTACCAAAATAACAATCATAACCATCATAATCAAGACGTGATACACTTATTAAGTTTCTCTGTAATGAAGGTATATTAAAAACATCATGAAGCCTAAGAATAAAACCATCTCTAAGCTCTAGGTGAAGATCTCCTATAGCTTCAATTTTGGCTTGTACTACACTAGCCACTCTTATCAAACTTTCGTCTTTTCTCATGGTTCTCGTGGTACGGAACCCCTGTAAATAATTTGCAACATGAATAGTCGCTCCTGAATCAATCCACCATATGAATCTAGAATAATTAACATACAAAGATTCATTTACAAATGTAATAATATTCTCACCATTTCTTTACATGAACAGCTTCAGCCAGTTAGGACAATTCTTCTTGTAGTGTCCTTTCTGGTTGCAGTGGAGGCATGTGTCTTTATCCACTACAACCTGTCCCTGTTGAGGCCTATGCTGCTGCTTGCCCATTGGCTTAGAGTAAAAGACCGGTTTCTTTGGCTGCTTGCCCTTGTTCTTGTTGTCTTTTACATAGTGGATAGAACCATCATGCTTGTTTTTGAATCTGTCCTCCTCTTAGACACTGATGGCAATAAGCTAATTAAAGGTCCATTTCTCTGGATTCAGGTTGTAGTTGGAAACAAAATTGTCAAACTACTTTGGTAAGGAGAGCAACACAAAGTGAACCAGTAGGTCTTCTTGAATCGTTAGATTCATAGTCTTTACCTTCACAGCCAAACTGTTCATCTTCAGAATGTGCTCCCTTATGCCACCGTCAGTGTACTGTTCATTCACCAGCTGTCTTATCATCTGTGTGGCATAAGTCTTGAAAGACCTAGTAAACTGGTTCTCTACCCTCTGGAGATAGCCCTTTACTGTGTCTTTATTCTGGATTGAGCCCAAGATAGTGGGCTCAATCGAGTTCTTGACAAGTGCCAAGCACTTCTCGTTGTCAAGAACCCATCTTCTGTGCTCAAGTTGAACTCGAGCTCTGTTGGGAGCATCATCCCTCTGTCTCTATTGCCAAGCAACATCTGTTTCTTCTGTGCCCCTGACAAGCTCAGGAGGCTCTGTGGTACATGGGTGGTCACTACCCAATCCATCTTACTCATAACAAAGGCAAGGTCAATCTTTCTCTTCCATTACTCATAGTTGTCCCCTTTCAACATTGGGATCTGAGAAAGAAATGCCATCATGATGGCTCCTGAAATTAACCATAAAAAGTGAGAACCAAAATAACATATAAATTCTATCATGTATGCAGTAAACCTACACTATTGTTGGGCAGAAAATAGGCATAATACATAAACCATCATTAATATGATATTGTAATTAACAGCATTGATCAGAAAATTACAATGACATATAATCTGAAAATTAATGCTCCTAAAATTAAATTCTCCCGTTGATTTAAAATTTAATTTTAGAAAATATCAATTTTAACAATAATCATTAAATTCTATAAATTTACAGCGGAAACATAGCATAAGACATATATGAACAGTAGCAAAATGATCTTAGTTACTCTCTGCAAAAATTATCTTATTGGTTCAAAAATTTACAGAGGTAAAATTCATCAAAATTTGATCCAAATGTATTCATGATTGACCCAAAACAGTCAAAAACAAATATTAACAAGGGCTACTGTTCAGTTTCTTAACTTTGGCCTAGCTCAGGCGCGCGCGCTTACACATGCAGCGGCCCAACCCATTTTTCACGGGCGTGGCCTTTCAGCCCAGTTCGTAGTCGCGGGTGAAATCGGTGGCCTGGCCCAGCCCAGGATCTCCTTGAGGGCGTCGGCAAGGTGTCAGGGAAGTGGTGACGGCGGTCATCGGTGTCGAAGGCCTTCGGGTCTCCATCGGCACTGTCCCGGCACGGCGGCGTGGACGTGCGTCGTGGTGGCGGCGGAAGGGGATCTTCCCGTCACTGGCTGCGTCTAACATTGTAGATCAGGTTAGGGTTTATGTGGGGTGAATAGTGACTACGGCCAAACTCGTGAACCGAGCCCTGGCTTCACCCCTCCTTTTTATGGCGCAGTGTGACAGGGGCCCCACCAACCATAGGTGGGTTGGGAGCGCCTCTGATCAGGGCGCGATCTGGGCTGTTGAGCCATTGGGTCCAACTGGAGATCTACTAACATAGTATCTGTGGCAGTCTTACCGATCGTCGATGTATGATTAGTGTCTTCGCACTAATGCTCACTATTACATGGTGCATGGTTTGCTTCTTCGTATTTTCACAAAATTATCATGTTATCTAAAATAAAAATATCTGTTCTCTAATACAATCAAACTTAGAAAAAAAATATGAGTCACGTAATATCTAGAAGATATAACTTCCTATTAATACTTACACAACAAAAGCGCTAGCGAGAGATCTCTTTAACAGATCCATCATTTGTAACCTCTTATTCTGCTAAAATTTTACAGTTACTTGTTGAACAAATTTCAGGCTGATTGTGACTTGTGAGGTCAGGTATCCAATGCACTCGTCTTTGTAACGCTTATTATGAAAGACTAGGGTGCTAGATCTTATGAGACCGATGAACATGCGAATGTGCCATGTTTTGATAGGCCAAATACCATATGTTCAACCAGATATAAGAACTCAAACAACATAGAAAGTACAATGAGCTCCAGCTTAATCAATGAAGATTTATTATTTTTTAACACAAATTACTATTAATATGTAGCTATCCTTATGGATATGTCACTAAAAGGCTGTAATATACGATAAATTAAGAAAAAATATTTTGTATATCTAATTAATAGTGTCATATATATATAGGGAGATCAAATTATACACAATGAATCACAACATAATTCTTGTGTAGTAACTTATACATTGTTTTTGAAATATTAATATTACAATACAAGTCTTGTAGTGAGGTGGCGTTTGGATGGCTATGGGTTTATGATAATAAGATAGGATGGATATAATAGACATGGTTTAGGTTGAGGATATGAATATTTATTTCTGATACAACATTTGTTTTCTTGCTTCTGAGCAAGGAAACTTGCTTAGGGCTCACTTGCGACAGAAACATTAATCACGCGTAGGGGTGGTAATATAACTCGTAACTCGGTAGCTCGCTCGACTTGAATACGAACTCGGCTCGACTCGACTCGGCTTGTTTCAATTTCAAACGAGTTGAGTTAATTTATTAGCTCGTTATGTTAATGAGCCAACTCGAGCGGGCTCGTGAGCTGGCTCATGAGCCTAACGAGCTGCGTAATGTTGAAGAATACAGTCGACCTATTATTATAGACCATGGTCTAGTCCACCCATAACTCAACTCAATCCTTGTACAAGTACAAACTCTAAACATATAAAGACAATAATAATCTACTCCTAACGAGTTAGAATTAACAAATTTGAAGTTGAAGCACTACTATTTTTCTCTTATATAGCTTATAATGAACACTTAGTTATAAAACTTGTGTGAATGTATTATTTTTTTCTAAAAATATATATTTCGATAACCTAGATGGATGGACATATGGATAAGTAATATTTGATTTATATGCTAAATATATTTGATTATCTAAAATATATGATATTTTTATATGATATATGTTTATTTTTTATATGATTAAAATAATATGTATTTTAAGTAAAGCTCGAAGAGCCATAGTGAGCTAGCTCGTGAGCATAATGAGTCGAGCCGAGCTACAGTATTAACTCGTTAGTATAATGAGCCGAGCTGAGCTAGCTCGTTATACTAATGAGCTATAGCGAGCTGCTGTCGAGCCGAGCCGAGCCGACTCTACGGCCAGCCCTAGTCACGCGTCTCTCTTCTTTGATTCTTTCATCCTCACTAAAATCAAATAGCAAGCATGAGCTTCAAAATCCAACAAGTTCATCTTGGATGATCGTCCCAAATCGGGCTTCACTGAGATCAGATGCACTGCTTGTCTTTACGGATCTACGATATGAAGCCGAGATCATAGTTGACAACTGCCAGATTAGGCTCAACTTGGACCTCTATGACAACAAGCGCTAGTTGTTGCACTAGTGGCAAGAGGGCTGAAGCAACGAGCTACAGCCAGCATGAAGGACGGGAGGAGGGAAGATGAGAGGTAAGAGAGGAAGAAGCCAACGGGTGATGACCTGCTCATTTCCTGATCTAAACCGCCCCTCCTTGTTACGTTTGGATCTACGAGAAATTATGGGCCCTTTTCCCTGTCAAGAACTCAGCTCATTTCCCATACCCATCAACCGAAAAAGGGTAATGCTATCCGACCCATTTCCCATTCCCACCTCGCATTTTCAAGTATCAAAACACCATCTAAGTGCACTTGACTCGAGCTATTTCTAACAACTTTCATCAACTTCTATTTGGTAGTCCAAATAATTTTGAACTTATTTAAATCTCATTTTAAGCTCCTTGTGCTTTGTATATATCCTCTTCTTAGATAATATATAATAGTGAAGCTCTTATCGACTATTACGGTTTCTAAATATTACATCCAGATCTTATTGATAATAGTATAAATGGAAATTTTCTTGATCTTCAATTGTAGCCAATATTTTTATTTAAGAATTCCGACAAGAGAAAAAAGGGCATTTAGAGATGGTGCGATTTGACTCTTTTAGTAGAATGATAGGATAAATTGTGGTGTTAACTGAATTGCTGAATTCAAATTCTTGTCATTGTAATAAAATAGTTCTGTGTGGTATGTTCAACATTTACAAAAACCAATCTCACATTCTTCAAATCTTTGTTTGTATTTTTCCTATTATAATGAAGTTCCTCGTGATTGATACCGATTTGCATCATGGTTGATATCACCAATAGAAGCTTGATTTCAAACATCGATTAAAAATCAACAAAATTCCGTAGCAATTCATCGATTCGTTTTGTTGCTTATAGCAAATATGCACTCCGCAACTATGCAGCATGAAGGTGACAATCTATATACTGGCAACTGAAATAATTTGATTTGGACAAAGTTAAACCTCACGGGTCAAAGTGTTTGCTGTTGTTGTGATCCCGAGACTTCCCGTGCTGGAAAAAGGTTCGACGGGCTTGTCAGCCCTTCAGCTCGAATCAGGACGGGACTATTATTTGAGAACGTTCTGATTTCACTTCACAAACGTATATAGTGGTGCCATCCGTTACATCACATCGTCATCTGAGGTGACTGACGAATGAAGTTCACATGCATCGTGCTACGCATGCTGACTGACAGACAGACGAATGCTCCGAGCCACACTGTTGTCTCGTGGACAAGGGCAGAGCCAAAAAGCCGAATCCGCCACACCCGAACACGCGTGCTTACCTTTCCACTCGCTTCACTTCTCAGATGCCGCAGTTGTGGCTACCGGTAGCTGTACTGTAGTAGTACTATCGTCTCTGTTGCGTCCGGGAAAATGCAGCACGCACGAGTTGACGATGCGCCCTCCTCTCTTTTCTCATCGAAAGCAGCAGCAGGCCTTTGTCCTTCTTTGACGAGCCATGGCGACCGATCACGACGCTCAATTTCCGAGGCATGCCTAGGGTCCGATTCCCTCTCATCCGTAACGCGTGCCGTGGTGAGCGATCGAGTAGACGGATGCCTCAATTATTGGCCGCACTAGCGCTAGCTTCCGGCGACTCATCCCGGTGATCCCCAGGCCGGGCCGGGTCCCAGCACATGTTGACGAAAGCATCTAAAATTTGCACAAGTGTTTGTCTCGTCGGTGTCCCCTCGAGGCCGCGATCGATCGATCCATGGTGTGGGTGAACCGGTGCCGATCCGTCGCTTCAGGGTAAAAAACGCACTTTTCTCTGTAGCAGCAGCTGCCATGAGGCAGCGTCAGTGGAGAGATCTCGAAGCCTTGATTGGAGGATGGAGCGAAGCCAATCATTGGCATGGGTCACGGGTGAGGAGAGCAATAGTTGGAACGGCTCGATTCGTAGTCGCTGCAACGGTTGCACCCACCGCTGAGGTGCCATGATGCCAAGTTCTAGGCATCATTCAAAATGCGTCCGTAGCTATGTTTTTGGAGTATAATAAGGTGGAGTTAAAAGTGCGTCCAAAACCACAGTTGAGCGGCCGAGACAAGCAATCTCGACCATCTCCAGTACTGTAAATTCGACCAGCTTCAAGGTGAATTGGTCCATTCTCCACGGTCTGGTGAGTACAGTACCACCAGCACGATCAAAGCTCTGTCTGAAACAACTGGAAGGCCGACCCGACGCGAGTGCTAAATTGGAGGCCGGACAAGTGGCTAATTGCACGGGGCAGGAATAGTAAGGTCCCGTTGGGCCTCTGGCTACGCACTAGGGAACAGACGTATGCGTAGTCTGATGAGAGTGTGACCCGACGTGTGCACGTATGCTGGCTGTTGTGCGTACAAGCAGCGGCCGCTCACTGTCGACACGTAGTCCTGCACGCTGTCCACAGTGGTATTGCTTGGGCAACAGTTGCAGCTGTCTGCTTGTCTTTTGCTGCCTCCGATAGTACTCCATTACTCCAAAACCGTAGTACTAGCAGTACGTAGTCGATGACATGGCTTATTTAAGTATTTTAAGAAACCGGTGGGATTAGCAGTGACGAATTGAACTTGGCTCGATCTACTGTGTGGCTTCATCGTCACCTATCTTGGAGTTTTCACTACAACTATTGATATTCAACACCATGGATTCGTATAGCTGTTTTTTTGTTCAGGTCACGGAATCGCTGGAAAGGAGATAAGAAATGTTGGCCACCGAGGATTATTCGGGCCCTTTTTATACCCGATCTGGATTCGGAGTCCACATCATCCACTGGACCAAGCTGATGTGGATCCGTCCAATCGGTCGCCACATGGAGCAGTATAAGATCATCTTCTCTCTTTTAGTATTACAACCACCATCTACGCCCAGCGATAAGATCAGAGGAAAAGATTCTCGTCACACCGCAATAATTTACCGATCGAGGAATTGAAAAATCACGGTGCTTACTGCTTAGGACGACGACTGACCGGGAAGTCGTGCGTAAGTCTGAGCTGTCGGCACTGGTTGCTCCGCGTCACGAATATTAGGTTCCGATAGATTAGCATGGGACCGCGGTTTGGGCTCTGGTAGCTTGGCTAATGATGATCGATTTGCCCGTGATTTAGAAAGAAGAAACACAGAGAGAAATTAGTGTGAAGGGAGAGAAGGAACGATCGAGATGGAGTTCAGGGACTGGAACACCACAGATTGATTGCGAGGTTGGGGACTGGCTTAAGGCAGCTCTTGACGGACAACAGCGATTGATGGATCAGCGTCGGAGAGATGCAGGTACGCGCGCGTGTACCATGTGATGCAAATACTATACTGTTATATGTCCCTGTGCTCTGCCGAATTGTCTTGGTGTTGATTCCTTTAGCGTCCATGACCAGTTGAGGTCTTGTATAATATTATGCACATACTCTTGTACAAGTACAAGATAAGCCTGGAGCTAACGTATAATGGGAATTACTTTTCCGTGTAAACAAAAACTGCTACTAGTATAGTTTATGAGCTGCATCGACAAGGAACGTGTCGGAATTGCCATCAAAGTTAATGGCTTCATTTGGAGTAAAAAAATCAGAAACATTTTCAATCGCGACAGAAAAGATTACTACTGCATTTTCATTCACAGTCACAGGATGGACTGCATGAAACACAGAAATGCAAGCATCCGGAAATTCCGGACGATCATCAACTTCAACAGCAGTACTTGTACTCGTGACGGGCCACCAATCAAACCAGAAAAGACAGGTGTATGTACACGAGCAGAAACACAGACTGGTACGCAGACAAGCAGCAGAAACAGAGTTCGTCACTGTACATAAACACAGGAGACACAGAGCTGAGGAAAAATGGAATTCTTCCATTTCTCGAATAGATTTTTTTCGCCCTTATATATTTACAAATGTTTTATTGCTCTCACATCCTAGCCAAGAAGCACGTAGCTAGAAAACAAAGAAGAAGCGTGAAAGTGCGGTGGAAAATTACAGTGCAGTGCAAATATCTTGAACAGGGAAAGGGAGCTAACTGGTAGTAGAAGGGACTACCAAATCCGTTGTCGTTTGTTTTCTACTTTTCATCACTCGACGTCGACGAGCGCGGCGAAGCAGCTCTCCGTCCGCCCGAGCGAGCTGCCGGCGGCGCCGCCCGCGACGGGTCCGGCGCTGGCAGCGTTGTCGCGCCTCGGGCTGCTCGGCGTGGAGCGCACCTTCCTCGGCGGCGGCGGCGGGGACCCGAGCCTGCGGCGGAGCAGCATCCGCAGCGCCTCGATGAGGTCGTCGGCGCTCCCCGCGGGCGACGGGGGCGCGGACACGCCGCGGCAGACGCAGGCGTGGCGGTCGAGCGCCTCGGCGGGGGAGATGGGCGGCGACGCGCGGCCGAGCTCCTCCCCGACCGCGTCGCCGCAGAGGCCGCAGATCCACCGCCCGCCGTACCGCGCGCGCACCCCGGCGATGTACGGCGCCGTGCACTCCTCCGTGAACCCGCAGCACTCGCACGCCACCTCTTCCTCCTCCTCCTCTGCCATGGCGACCTCCCTCTCCATGCTTACCCTTCCTCTATCGCACAGCGCACAACGGGATCCTCTCTCGCCTCAGACCGGCTGCGCCTACGCCTGCTTCCATCTACCGATTGAGCCCTTCCTCCTCCCCCTCTCCTCTTCGTGCGCGCGCGTGATCAGCGCCGGGGCGCTGCCATTTATCGGCGGCCCTCCCCTCCCGCGTGGCCCACGCGGGGCGTGAATTATGAGCGGGGCCCGCCGCGCCACGTCGGACGCGGGAGCATACGATGCGGGTCGGGTGGCCAGCTGTCGCCAAGTGGGCCACCCCACCCAGGTCGCTTCATTCCGTGCTTGCTTGCTTGGCGCGTGTGGACGTGTGGTGTTCGCCTGCGTACCTCAACTTGCTGCGGCTGTTCCGTGCCCCGGTGCGTCGTTGCTTTGCTTGTTCCACCTAATCACGGCATTTGTTTTGGTTATTATCATTATCTGGTGGCATTATCCACTTGTTTATTAATCGCGCGTAGTTCCCTCAGGGTACGGGGCCAAGCTGAGACGGAAATACGTGCGCCCCAAGTAGCTCGCTGCTGGTACGGTTTTCAGTTGGCTTGGCTCTTAACAGTTCCTGCGGACACATGAAATGCATTTCTTAAATAAAAGGAAAATAATTGCATTCAATAAGCGAGCAAAGAGAAAACCGAAGCTTTTTTGTTTTTCGTTTTCGTTTCATCCTGTTATTACTTGCAAACCGGCCGGCCGGCCGGGGCGGGCGGAGGAAGAAAAATTAAGCGCACGCCACCGGTTCCTTGCAAGGAAGAGGTCGGCACGCCGCTGTCGTTGTTACTATCTCTCTGCTTCGTCCACACGCCTCGCATTGACTTTGCGAGGCTCGCTCGCTCCACGGCAGCAATAACCTCGCAGTTTTTTAACATCCGTGCAACACGTCATTTATTATTAATTAGCTTCGCTGTGACGACAAGACAAGCGACGAGAGAGTGCCGCCGTCGCGTCCCGCACGAGCAACACACGTCCGGCGCGAGCGAGTTTCCCGGCGGGTTTGGGTTCGGAGTGTGCCGCGAACGTGCGTGTGGATGGGGACAGGGAGGCGGCGGCAGCACCGGCAACATATGAGTAAACAACGGGGAACATGCATAAGTTAAACAAAAAGGGGACGTGGCCGGCGCGGTTTTGTCAAGTCCCTTTCCGTAGTTTGGCACGCATCGCGCGCGCGTATACTGTAACCGGACGCGGTCCGGCGACTCGGCCGCCGCCCGTCTATCGGATCGGCGCCGTTGGACGGCGTGGGAGTTGGCGCAGGTGGACGGTGTGTCTTTCAGCGAGGGGCGGCCCACGCTGACTACGACGATCGTTGTTGGGCTTGGCCCGTTGACATGCCACGGACACATTCCAGCCCGAAGCATACGCACAGCACGAGTGCGTGCATTCCGAGTCGGAAGACGTTTCCAGCTCCTGACAGCTGACGCTCTCTTTCTGCTTACAAATGCGAGAGCACCAGATAAATAACAGGCCAGAGCTTCAAGATTACATCAATTTTTCCTGCAAGGGAAAGGGAAGAAAAACACTACTGTTACAGTTGTAAGCTGCTTCAACCTTTCCACATCCAAAAGTAACTGAAATGAATTTTACCACAGTTTTGCTGTTAAATATTGTGTTTTTTACCATTATTTTGAAATGTAACTTTAGAACTGATTTTTGAACCAACTGAAATCTAACATCCGGACAAAATCACAATAAATTTGTCAAACAAACTTGAATTTTGGTCGAATTTCGAAATTTGAATATAGTTTCATTTAATTTTTTTTAAAAAATTTTGCACATCATTTCTAAAAAAAATTTGGCTATACTTTTTCCATGTTATGCGAGCGCTCGGCCCTTGCTCCGCCTTCCTGCGACGCCGCCCTGCCTTGCGCTCGGCCCCTCCCCGTGCGATGCCGCCGCGCCCACGCGAGCGCTGCGGCCCTGGCAAGCGGGCACGCGCTGCCCCGCCTCGCGCACGCCTACAGCCGCCTGGCCGCCGCTTCCTTTCTGAAAGAATCCTGCGTCCGACCCGACGGATCTTGGGTTGGGGGAAGCGAGGGACGGGCCGCGTGTCTTTCAGTTAGCTGGGAGGGCCCACGTTAAGGTGCCAGCTGCTGGGCTCGCTTACTATGATGAGAGAAAATCGTTGGGCTTGGCCTGTTGGACATCATGCCATGGACTCCAATACATTCCAGCCCAAAGCAAACTCGTTTTCCCGCTCTGTTGACATTTTCAGCTCGTGACCGGTGACGCTTCCTTTTCTTCGTTTCGTTTGCGGTGACAGTGGACAGGGGTGAAGTACAGAGAGAGATAGAGAGGCATTTGGATTTGGATATCCAGGCTGCACGAGCACGTCGGGGAGTGATACAACGGACGCACCGCCACGTACGTCTCAGTCAGGTCCACAACAATGCGGTCCTCCTCTCGACTTTCCTCTGCGCAACGTGATGAGGCCGACTGGCTGTCGTACCCTCTTTGGTTGATGTGATTTTGCTTCTGGAACAAAAAAATAATAAAACTTACTGTGTGACATGCAACTTAACCGTGGCCATGCAATGTGTCCATCCAGTCGTTTTTTGATGCGGAGGTGGCAGTAGAAAATGGTGTCCCGATTAACTGATGTCTTCTTACCGTGCGTGACTCGCAACTTCGTTCATGAATTGAAAAGTAGAAAAAAAAATCACACGATACGTGTGTCACGGATGGTACAGATGCTAGCTCAGACACGTACTTTTCTTCCACAGCAGAGGGTCAGTTACGTACACTCGAACAGAAAGCAACACTTTTGCTTCGCTGCGGTAGCGACAAACTCCGGCCAACTATTCGAGGCTCGGCATCTTATCTACAGTAATTTTGGACCAGTCCTTTCGTTGCTCGCGAACCGGGCTAAACAGAAACCTCAATCGCTATTCCGGCCGGACCCAAAAATATCCGTCGTGGAAATGAGAGCGCCCGCGCCGTTCCGCAATTACACGAGTCGTCGTAACAATACGCACGCATGACAGGAAGTCCTGGCTGGCTTCTTCACTCGATCCAGAGTCTCCCACTCGCTAGCTGCCGCCAAGTTCTGAGCGCATAGCATTTCGACCATATCCTCGAACTGGCCGCTTCGTGGATCGGGCGGCCATGGCGCCCGCTGGTCTCCTCGCGGCCGCCGTGCTCGCCGCGGTGGCGTCGCTCGCGGCGCACCTCGCGCTCAACTGCCCCATCGACCCGGTCCCGTCGCTGCCCGTTTCCCGCTACTACACTCCCAACAACCTCCTCCAGGTGATATAATCGGACGAACAGATCATTTGTCGATTAAATCACGCTCCCATCAGCCAGTTCCATATATATAATATAAGAATTACAACGTGTGTTGCGTTGCTTTGCATGTAAAATGCCCTCTTGCAGAGGCTGGAGAAGCTGGGCGAAGGGCTGCTGGACGCGCCGGAGGACGTGTACGTGGACGCGGCGGCGGGCGGCGCGCTCTACACCGCGACGAGGGATGGGTGGCTTCAGCGGATGCGTCCCGGCAACGCCTCGTGGGAGCGGTGGCGGTTCGTCGGCGGCACGGGTCTGCTCGGGATCGCGCCGTCCGCCGACGGCACCATGCTCGTCTGCGACGCCGACAAGGTACGTAATTCCGTCAGGTCCTCGTCCTGATCGAGGAACACGGGATGCCATTGTGTCATACTATAAGCCATTTTGTTTTTGTTTTTGTTTTTGTTTTTTGAGGAAACGGGAACACCATAATTTTACCAGGGGCTATTGAGAGTTGGGGAGGAAGGAGTGACCCTCCTTGCCTCGGAGGTCGAGGGCTCCCCGATCAGGTTCGCGGACGCCGCCATCGAGGCCTCCGACGGCACGGTCTACTTCAGCGACGCCAGCACCAGGTTCGGCTTCGACAGGTGGATCCTCGACTTCCTCGAGTCCCGCCCCAGTGGCCGCCTCCTCAAATACGACCCGCGCACCGGCGACACGTCCGTCGTTCTCGACCGCCTCGGCTTCGCCAACGGCGTCGCGCTGCCACGCGGCGAGGCCTTCGTGGTGGTCTGCGAGTCCACGAGGTAACTGAACAATTTTCCCTGTCTCTGGCTCCAGCACTTCAATCGGTGATGATAACCAACTTTTCTGATAATCAACTGTGGAATGCAGGTTCAGATGCACCAAGGTGTGGCTGAAAGGTGAGAAATCTGGGCAGGCGGAGACGTTCGTCGACAACCTTCCCGGTGGTCCAGACAACATTCGTCTTGGATCAGACGGTTCCTTCTGGATTGCTCTTCTCCCGGTCAGTCGGTCTCCCTGCCACTGCCTTGTCCAGATCACCCATCATATCGTCCTGCGAAAACGCACAGCCTCACGAATTTCAGCGTTTCAAATGCAGGTGCGGTCGCCATGGCTGAACCTGGTCCACCGCTGGACCTTGACGAAGAAGGTTGTCGCTTCGTTCCCCGCGCTCCTGGAGTGGAGCAAGGCGACGGCGAAGGGGGCGACGGTGGCTCAGGTTTCGGAAGACGGCAAGATCATCCGGATGCTCGACGACTCTGAAGGGAAGGTGATCAACTTCGTCACTTCCGTGCACGAGTACAACGGGGACATCTTCCTCGGAAGCCTCGCGACGAATTTCGTAGGGAAATTATCTCTGGCACAGGTGACGCAGGAGCAGGATGCAGTTTCTTCCTAGATACTCCACTCTTTAGGAGTAGTAAACTAGTACTGTTCTTTGTCGATTGTCATCAATCTATAATGGAATAAAACTAGGGAACATTCCACTCTTTAGTAAATGTCGCACACAGCTCTGATGTACAGTAATCGACTGCCACTGACGGTTCCGCGAGTTGTAAAAGATTCAGAAGACTAGTTGGGGAGCAAATGTTCTGTTCGGCCTTCAGCTCTGCTTCTGCTGGTTGATGACTTTCAGGTGCTCGTCGATTTCAGTTGCTGACAGCACTCTGAAAATTGGATCATCTTTCCTGACAACTCCCACCTGGTACAGTAGATACTTGTTATACTTGGATTGTTTACAGTACGGTGATGCATGAATCTGAAAGCATGTTGTATGACCACAGAAAAAACCATTACCTCGATATCTGTGACTGTGAGGTCCTGCTTCAAGGCGTATTGCAATGCAGATATAGCCATCTGGAAACAAGATAAGACAAATAAAATAAGAATAAGTTTCATCTACGGATTCAAGCAAAAAGAATCGATGAAATATGATTGCAAGACTAATACTGGTCGATTTGACCTCGTGTGGGGTGAACAGCAAGACAATATGTTAGTAATACTGAGCCAAAGATGCTTTCACAGATTAATATGCAAGTAATAATAGATCCCAGCCAATGTCCATTCAAAGATATTCAAGCTTCTGAAGCAATGTATTTGAAGAAAATCAACCAAGTGGTATTCCTACCATGACTGATTTCTACAGTCTTTTCCAAAAACGTTTGAAGATAACCACAAAAGTTACTTCTGATTCGCATGTAATTCTGCTGTAATAATTTCTCGAGATATAGCTGTAAACAACAATATTATTAATGCAAATATAGGATGATCCTGCAGGTTGCATAGCCACGCCCATTACAAGCTTGTGACCTGTAAAACGCGTCCTGTGCTAATTGTTCATGACTCATGAACAAGAATGGTAGAACAATTGGCATCCTCTTGTTTTATGCCTTATCGCTAAGCAGCCGATACTAGAAAACATGTAAATAAGTACAAGAACAAATCAAAGGAATATGTTCGAGCTGATTTAATAAGGCATAAGGAAGATGGATTATGTCTTGATAAATCACATCATTCCTGTCCCTACTCAGAATAGTATTGCATATGTTAATTGAGTTTGCACTTAGATAAGAACACACACCTGAATGGTTGCCTCAAATGACAGTGAAGGATGGTCTTTCATATTCTTCTCAAGAAAGTTGGTAGCTTCCCTATCTTTGGAACCAGCACTTACTGCCTGAGAAGAGGACATAGAAGAAATTCTTTGTAATAAAGAACTGCTCCTGTGTAACACAAGATCTTACACGTTTCTCCATATAGAATGTTCATTAAGTGCATGAACCAACGAAAATCTGTAGTTGGCAGACAATTAGTGTCTCATTTGCAGATGTCACAGTCATCCAAAAGGCACGCACTTGGATTGCACTATGATTTGGATGGACAATAGAAATCAATTTAAAGGACGAAAAAACCTTAATAATCAATACCTCGTGGCCTAAGAAATATCCAGCAGGATCAGATGTAAAGAGCTGGGGAGTTTCTTTCTCTTCATCAATACCCAAGATCATAGCAACTGTGCAGAAAATGAGAAAGCTGGAATAAGCAAAATTAGGTGGCAGGTTTCATCAGTTCCAAATATGGGAGTCTGGCTGTGGAGTGTCGACTAACCAACTCCAGAAGGTCTCTTGGAAATATGCTGGGTCCAGATCTGCGATCCATCTGCAATGCTACAAACCAAAAGAATGCACAGAATCCCAGTGAACTTATGTACATTGCAGAACATACATGTAACTTAACGATAATCACATACTGAGACACAAACATAATCCTAGTTACAGATTGTTCCAATAGTTGTACAGTATTCAACAGCAACAGATCCCTCAATTCAGTATACAAACATTATTCTGAAACTTAACATGCAGGGATCAATAATAAACGATGAAATTAACATAGGCATAGTATATACTTTCAAGATAGTTTAGGGCGCTGATTAAGACCACTGTTTACCATTGTGCTAACATATCAGGAGGCATTTCATATCCCCATTTGGAACGAAACTCTGCAGTTTGATTCCTTGCCTGATGAGCTAATGCCCTTCCGTCACCTGCAACGAACAACTAGCCATTAACAATCTAAAACACTGACCTGATTTCATATTTGTTGTTCAGCATCATGGAAAATGGCCAGTTTAAGTTAATATTTCAGAAAGTTTTTAGTTGGTAACTTAACCATACTCCATAAGACGTTAAGTGAAAACTAACGGATTCTGTGCAATCGGAAGTATTGAACCGGTGGAGTTCAGTTGAACCTGGAGACAGAACTAAAGAATTTACTACTCATAATTCATAACCACAATGCAGAAATTGGTCATATCAGTAAAATGAAACAACTGGGAGTACCACAAAGGGCATAATATAAGTGAGATAAAGGCTGTTACGAATGTTTCACAATGTCAAATTGAACATGAAGTGAACTCGATTAGTCCAACTAAGCCATCCCAAATTGAACATCAAATAAACTCACTAAGGCAACTCTAATAAATTCCACAAAAAACTTCCTTGGTGAACTAGTAGATGAGCTCCTGTAAATCCACGTGTACTGACACTGCATTGCAATATCCTCACACAACACTAATCGATCAATGGAAAAGTCTGAAACATAACACCAGATCCATGCTGCATAATAAACCGTAAAGCCCAGCAGATACACCAAGTCGTAGCAAACGAACTTGCAAATCGCCATGTAAAAGCAGAAATGCATCGAGTCGCGTGCAGCTCAAATGAAGCGCTCGAACAGAAATAAACAGCGGACCGAACCGCTGGTCACCTGCCATCCCCGTGGTAAGCAACCCCAACCGCTCGGTGATCTGGAACATGTTCGAGGAGCTCGCCGCATCCATCAACTTGTCCTGGAAAGCAAACAGCAAAACCACCATCACCGACCAATCAAAGTTGGACATGCCACATTTCCGCCACGATCCCCACGCCGCCACCCCGCGCAACCAGGCCCCAGTTCTCACCTTCGCCTTCAGTTGGCCGACGACGCAGACGGAGTCGGCCCCGCGCACGCCGACGGATGTGATCCCAGCCAGCTTCACGGCGTTCATCGCGTAGTCTGCGAGACGAGGACGCGGAGGAGCAATCAGACACCGCAGACGCGGGCGCGCGGACGCCACCCGCCAGGAAGGACGAAGGAGGTTCTCGGGTTCGGTACTCACCGACTTGGTAGAGGCGGCCGTCGGAGGCGAAGACGGTGACGCGGCGGTCGTAGGGTGCGGGAGTCGTCTCCCGGCCGCGGCGGCGGCTCCCGCCGCTCGACTCCGTGCTCGGGCCCTGCATCCGCGCGGGTAGGGGTGGGAGCAGGAGCGCTCGCTCTCGCTCTTCGAGGCAAGCGGGCGACGAGCACGAGACGAAGATCGCAACTCGGAAGGGTGTGGCCGCTTGTGTGTGGAGACTGGAGAGCCTGTTCCGTTGCAGTCTTGTAGACGAAGAAAGTGGCGTGGTGGGTGCGGCAATTAGCTGGGGTCCGTCACGTTCGGGCAGCCCAGTTTGCTTTTGTGCAGCATGCGGCCCAGATTCTTGCACAGATATTAGCCCGGCCCATGATAAACTTTTTTTTGGAACCCATTGACCATGATAATATTCATGCATCCCGTTTTCTCCGCACAAAGGCTGATCGTTGGCCTCTGTCCGCCGTGAGGGGGATGCCCTTATCCGCACATGTTCAAACAAAGCCTTGTTCGCTGATAGTGATAAAATTAGAGGGTTATGCTTCGAATGCTTCTATTTTCGTCTGATAGTGATAAAGTTACTAGTAAGGCGGGGCGCTTCTTTTATCTCCGAGCAGAACTTTTTTCTTCATATTTTTAGTTGATTGTTTGTTACTTTGTATTTTAACTTTTTTAGAATTATCTATACAATAATTATAAATTATTAGATCTAGATCTGTTAGCTCAAAACAGTGATCAAAAGTTACTCAAACTTTCAGTCAACTAAAAATTAGCAAGTCTCTTTTTTTTTTTTGAATCAGATGGTATTTGATATACTCTACTAACTCTGTTCCAAAATTATTGTCGTTATTGACTTTTTTTTTATCAACTTTGACCATTCGTCTTATTCAAAAAATTAAAAAATATCATATATTTTTTAATAATTTGTTTTATCATTAGATAAAATTTAATATAACTTATAACTTTTTGTATTCGAACAAATATTTTAAATAAGACAAATGCTCAAAGATAATGAAAAAAGTCGATGACGACAATAATTTTGGAACGAAGGGAGTACATTGTTATGAGCGATGAGTGTTTTGTACATGGAGCGTTTAGTTTTAGTTTTATTCACCAAATTTTAGGACTATTACAGATGTTGAAGTTCTGTGAAATGGTTGATAAGTAATCTGTCTTATGTCTCTTTTTTCGTCAACTGAAGAGTGAAGAATTGCTCCTATATGTCTGTGAAGAATTGTTCCTATATGTTTGTTTTCTTCAGTGTTCAGGAGAGTCTTACTTTTTTTTTTTAACGATCAACGGCCTTTGGACTCTGGAGAATCTGCCTTCTGTCTCTTTGCAGACGAAGCACATGGTTCAGGAGAGTCTGACTTAAGTTGTTGTTAAGATCAACGCGTCCAACACTTTCGCGCAGCCTAGTTTGCTCATGGGCATCATGCATGCGGCCCATGATCTTGAGTACACGGGCCATGACCCATGAGATCGCGACGATGCCAGATTGTCGGCAACATCCGGGTGGGCGTTGTAGCCGTCGCAGTGGAGTTGGTGGTCCCTATGGAAAAGCAGAAGTGGCTGGCAGTTTCCGCTTTGGCCGGTGCTGCCGTTTCTTCCATTGGCCTGACCAGCACAAGCTGTTTCCGTTTTGGCCGGAACAGAGGGCTGATTCCCGTGTCAGACAGAGAACCGGTTTCTCTCGTCCAACAGACAAAAAGAGAGAGAGAGATCACCGGGTTTTCCGAAAAAAAAAAACTTTACCATCAAGAGGCCGACCAGGTACAGTGCCGCTTTAGAGTCATTCCCCGTCTAAACATTCGCGGTAGTACTAGTCGTTCGTAACTGCCTCCAAGCCTCTGACGTCCTACGGCGACGGAAATTATGTACGGCGACGGAAACACGTCCGTGCCGCCACCGGCCATCGTCCAAATTATGTACGCGAGCACGGCACACATACGGTACGCACGCCCCGGTTCGTCGCCATCGCGCGCGTCGCTTTCTGCGGAGCCCGCGCCGCGCCGCACCGTCGAGAACGACCCCCCGTTCCGCCACGAGATCACGTGAAGGACGAGGCACGACGTCGGCAGCGCGACGCATCAGTCACGCCCGTCGCGGTCGAGCGAGTCGTAATCGAGGTTTTACTTACTCACAGTCGCCGTCACCGTCACCGGGTCAGGCTGAATGCCAGGTACCAGTACCGTTGAACGTTGCCGCTTGATTAGCCGATGACCGTTGAGCCGTCAGTCTCTAAACATAATCAGCACCGACGTGTAGGTACGCAGTGGCCCGGAATTGGAATCACCGGCGCGATTACATCCGATCCGGGCCAACAAAATTGGGTGCAGGAGCTCTTTGGTACGTACTACATCCCTTCTGTCTCGTGTCGTGCAGGTGCCCGCCAGCGCGGCGTGCCGGCGTGCATCGGTTCTCCCGAGGTTTCTAGAACTCCGGAACCGTCCAAGGTGCGCGCGCTCCCAGACAAAAGAGGGGACCAGGTGCGACGAACAGTGGACTCACCTGACCAAACAAACGGTCTCTGTCATGCACACAGCGACACAGGAAAACGAATGAGATTTGCACCACCACACCAACCAACTAGCCGTTGCAGCTGCAGCCGGTCCCCTCGCACGTGGGATCCAGCAGCCATCCTCCAGCCCCGCGGCCGGCACCACGTGGCGCGCGTGCGTCGGGCCGGCCGGCCAAGCGCGCCGTTTGAGCTGCTGACCGTTGGGGCCGGCGCGGGTCTCCGTCCGTGAACAGCGGCGAGAGCGAGACTCTGACTGCGCGAGCGAGTCCGCTCACCGCCCCCGGAGAATTCCGAGCGTGGCGGGGTCTGATCAAAACCTCATCAACCAAATGTCCAAACTTTTTTTTTATTCGAAACATACCAAACGTCCAAACTTACGTGGCGTGATCAAGATCAGACACGTCTAATGCTAGTATGCTTACTACGGGTTGGTGAAAAGGCGGGGTTGATGGGGACGGGATAATCTTCTAACACGGAAATGGGATTTTCCGATCGATCTCGGCGCCAACGTCCGCATTCGATACTTGTGGTCGTGTGGGATGGCACCATCCAGCTTGCTTTGCTCTTTTCTTGTTAGAAAAACAAACAACGTTCTTATCCCGGAGTCGCGATGTGTAGTTAGAAGCCAAGGTTGGTTAATAACTTTACAAGAGAACGGTAGCTTTTAGCTACAAAAAGCTGACGAACGGGCGTGGTTCTGGAAACCTATTCATACCCCGGAAGACGAAGCACCGATTCTTCCAGCATCTTCTTGCGGAATTGACAGCCGTTCTGAGAAACTAGCCTCTATGTTCTTCCACCGCCAGGCCATTGAAACTCGAGCATCTTGCAAACGTTCAAGCGTAGGCAATGTGGGTGCTGACACCATGTAAAAACAAAGGAAAAGAAACGGCGAGAGCCAAACAAAGATGCCAGCCCTGTCTCCACGCTAGCATACAACAAACGCACAGCACCAAACCAACCCAATCTCACTGGGCAACGGAACGATTAGTAACGAAATCATCCCATCAAACCACACCTTATTCTCACCGCCCACGCCAGCCCCGACCCCGAATCCCGACCCGCCTCATCATTTCTTCCCCGGCCAAGGCTTCCTCATCAATCACCACGCCCCTCTTTTCGCCTCGTCGCTCACGCGCAGGCCGCAGCCAAATAAAAACTCCGCACCCCCGCCGCCCCGGCGCGGCGCCGTTCGCCTCACCCTCCATCTCCCCCAGATCAGGCGAACGATCCGCGTCGGTTTCCCTCCTCCGCTCCGCCTCCGTCGGAACCCTAGGCGATCGCCATTCGCGCGCCAACCGTTCGTCCTGCATCCGCCCCTCATGGAGGACTTCGCGCGCGCGGTGGAGGACGGGCTCAAGCTGTCGAAGCGGCTGGTGCTCCCCGGCGGCGTGCCCCCGCCGCGGCCGCCGACGGGGATGCACCGCACGGCGGTGGACGCGCCCCCCGACGCCACGGCGGCCGCGCTGCTGCTGCCCTCGGCGCCGACCGCGTACGCGGTCGTGTCCGACCCGGCGTCCGTCGACACCCCCGACGTGCCCAGCTACCAGCCCTACGTGTACGGCCGCCTCGACCCGCCCGCGCTCATCCCGCTGCAGATGAAGGAGGTCGATCTCGCCGTCGACTGCGCGCTCGACGTCGCCACCGTCACTCTGCGCGCGCGGTGGTGGCTGCACTGCATCACGCGCAGCCGCGAGTGCGACGTGCGCCTCGTCGTGCCTATGGGCGAGCAGGTGAGCCCGGGTCGAATTCTCTGCCCTGCTGCCTCCTGTTTTTGGCATTTGGCATTTTTTTCCTTCCCTCTCGTTCCGTTGACCCGCACCGTTAGATTCAGTTGGTTGGAGTGCTTGACATGATTGCTGTCGCAGCATAATCGCAGCTGTTGGCCCTGAGTAGTCGGGCAGGAATGCCCATTGGTTTTTGTTGCTCTCGATTGCAGCTTTTTGTGCATATAGCCCGTTAGCTATGCTTTTCATAATAACATGACTGAAAAATCTGTTGATGCGTGCTTTGTACTTGCCTTCTGATGCTTGATTGGTTGGTCAATTCATTACTTCAGATGGTGGCAAATTACAGCGTTTGCACAACAGAGATGTCTAGAACTGGCAGGATACCTGCTGTTGACCCTATTTTCTTCATATTAATCTTGTTATGTAGAGGGGTGGCAACCATCTTTAGCTATTGTCAAAACTTAGTTTGAAGTAGGAGGATGTCTTATTCAGTTCAGTCTTCAGTGAAATTGAATGGTTGTTTTAACTGGCAGTAATTCATTGATTTGTTTCATTGCGAGTTAAATGCCAGGGAATCTTGGTTCAGCTGAGAGGAACTTAATTTGGATGAAGATAAACGTGTGATGGAACAAAACTGTTTGGTTCACAGATTATTTTCTTCCAATGCCGTTGTCTTATTCATGACTTGCTGTTTGGAGATCAGCAATTTTTTTAGTTGCAAAAAAAAAAAACCAATGTTGTACCATTATTGCTTGATTGCTCAAAATTTTCAACTCGTTTGGTACAATGAAAATATAAATTTTAAATCTACTATTTTCAGCATGTGCCGTAGGATTCTCGATTTCTCGTATGTACATTATTGATAAATCTTACCATCAAATCAAGTGTTGCTATTTTGTATAATTTTTGTAGTAAAATATTAATGTCATATTATATTAGCTATATATATGTTCCATGTTTGTTGTGTTGGTCTCAACCTAAAAACGGTTTGGCTAATAGGGTTCAATTCTAGGCGCTGAGGTTACTATTGGGAGAAGAGCATACAATACTCAAGTAATTGAACTAGAGGAACAGACCAAACTGAATTCTGCAAAAATTGAAAGTGGAGGCCTTCTGAAGCCCGGATTGTTTTTCTTGACAATACCACAGGTATGTTCCTTACCCCACTACCTACTTTTCGTTATTGAAAGTGCTATGGCATCCTTGCTGATTGTCTGCTTCTATCTTATCAATCAAGGTTGAGGGTGGAGCTGATGTTTTTGCTACATTCCAATGGTCTCAGAAGTTACTATATGACAATGGAAACTTCTCTGTTGAAATACCTTTCCGTTTTCCATACTTTGTCAACCCGTTACCCAAAGTGTTCATGAAAAAGGAGAAAATTCAGTTGACTGTGAACAGTGGCTTCAGTAAAGAGGTTCTATTGGAGGGAACAAGCCACCCATTGAAGGTGATCAAGTCTAACTTCTGTATTACTTTTTTTTTTCTATGTGCCTTTTGCAGAGGTTCACATTACTTAACTTTCTGTTGCAGGAAAAGGGTAGGCAAGGTGACAAATTGTCTT
This sequence comes from Eleusine indica, assembly GCA_030378355.1. Lineage (NCBI taxonomy): Eukaryota > Viridiplantae > Streptophyta > Magnoliopsida > Poales > Poaceae > Eleusine > Eleusine indica. The sequence goes on from CM059500.1 coordinate 44,901,734, forward strand.
TCAGGCATGAAGCCATTGTTGAGAATTGGTCAAACAAAGATTTTAACTTCTCATACAGTGTGAGTTTTTTTTGTCATGGAACTTTTTTCATTAGCTACATTGTGATATCGCTACTCTTTCATAATTTGACTTCTGATGGGATCTTGAATAGAGTTGTAAACACTTACGCTGAACTGTCCTGTAAATACAGCTTAACACAATAAACAATGATTCAGTACTTATAATATTGCTGAATTACGGTTCTTTGCCTAACTCAAATTCATGCGTGTAGGTTTACTCTGGTGATTTGTATGGTGGTGTGCTTGTGCAACCCTCTACACTCCGTGACTTTGATGATAGAGATAGATTCTGCATTTATTTTTTACCTGGAAGTGGCAAGAGAAAGGTATGTTGCTATTTCTTGCAGAATTCTCTTTCTCTATTGATTTATGCACTTAGAGATCTGTCTTTCTCAGGACGTCTCATAAAAAAATGTTCTGAATTTTCATCAGTTTTATATCCTGCCAAATAGAAATTCATATAATATCTGTACTCCTAACCCATGTACTTCTTAGTTGCATAACTACAAGTTTTGTTCATTAAGGGTCCGTTTGGCACAGCTTATGCTTATTGCTACAGTACCAAAAGGTACATAAGCTGGTGAAGCAATAAGCTGTGCCAAACAGACCCTAACTTGGTTGAAGTTCATTCTTGCTTGTCAAGAAATACACCTTTTTGGTTATACCTCATCTGAGCTATATCAATAGGTCTTCAGAAAGGCAGTTGTGTTTGTTGTTGATACAAGTGGAAGCATGAAGGGAAAGCCTCTTCAGAATGTGAAGAAAGCAGTGTCTACTGCTCTTTCAGAGCTTGTGCAAGGAGATTACTTCAACATTATAACATTTAATGATGAGCTTCACTCGTTCTCTTCATGTTTGGAGCAAGTGAATGACAAAGCAATAGCAAGTGCAAGTGATTGGATGAACTCAAACTTTGTTGCGGAGGGTGGTACAGATATTATGCATCCTTTGAATGAGGTATTGGATTCTGGATTATCTCAGTTGGAAATGGGTTTCTTATAGTCCAAATCCCTTTTTTCTACTACTGATACTGCTATTTGTTTCTTCATGGAAGGCAATTGCGTTACTGTCAAGTGCCCATGATGCACTCCCACAAATTTATCTTATGACTGATGGATCGGTTGATGATGAACATAACATCTGCCAAACCGTGAAAACTGAACTTATCAACAGAGGATCTAAGGCTCCCCGGATTTCTACTTTTGGACTAGGTAATATTCTGGAGTACTTTCTACCATAACACAAATTTTCTTGTATCTGATCTCTTTAATTCTAAAAGTAGTTTTTTGGACTGGAAAGAAAATTCTCCCCTCTTCTGTTCCCCATTGTCACTCATCATTCTATATGCAATTAGAAAGGCATGTTAACTGTAGTGATTTATTATTGTCAACTGTTGTCAATCAGACCTTGTTTTTACTTATTTTGGAAACTTCAATGTTGTTATTAGTGATATTTATTTTCTATTGTTTTTCTCATTCTATATCACTGGAACATGTTAGGATCATATTGCAACCACTATTTCCTGCGCATGCTAGCATCAATTGGCAAGGGACATTATGATTCTGCACTCGAGACAGGTATTACTGGCTCTTTTCTTAACAATTAATATGCTTCAATCATTTACTTCATGAACTCTAAATTTACGTTATATGATATGGAATTATGGATGCATGTACCTTTATAGATTATTACTATCCTTTTTGGCTACAGGATTGCTATTTTTGTTAGTTGAATGTAACTCAAATTTAAACTATGATTATTTCTAGCATATATGAGGTTATCTTAGTTGAATATTACAAGATTAACCTTTTTGGGTCATGTTTGTCAAGGAGGCTTCTTAATTTGGAATCCGGGTATTAGATAGCTATCTATACTCGTCTCATTCTTCGTACTGGATTTGCTCTTACCCGTATATGTGTACATTACTGGATAGTTTAAATTTGAGTTAACTAACAAGAATAGCAACCCTGTAGCCAAAAAGCAAGATTGATAACCTTTTTGGGTTACGTTTGTCAAGGAGGCACTTGCTTTGGAATCTGGGTATTAGATAGCTATCTACACTCATCTTGTTCTTCGTACTGGATTTGCTCTCACCCGTATTTGTGTACATTATTGAGAACTATTTTGGCGCATATATGTGTATGTTATTTTATTTATATTCTATGAATGAATTCATCTTTAAGTAGCCAGAATTATCTTTTTTATGTGAATTAATTGAACTTAATGCACATGCCTCACTGTGGATTTTTTGTCCAGGATTAATTGAGAGTCAGATTGTTAGCTGGTTCATGAGAGCATCAAGTACAGTTATGGCAAATGTCACCATTGATGCCATGACACATCTTGATGAATTTGAAGTAAGTTTGTGGATGGTGAACCAGTAAAATATCATAATTTTGGTAACACATTTTGATAGCCTGAATTTGAAGTAAGTTTGTGCATGGTGAATCAGTAATAATATCTTAATTTTGGCAACGCATTTTGATAGCCTTCCTAGCATATTAGCTGGTCCCAAGCCCGGGTAAAGGAGGAGAGGTTATGATAGGCTAGGCTTGGGCGATCCAGCAACTATAACTAGCCATTCTTATGGAGATGAAACCCCAAATAGTCTATTGCCCTTTTCCTCTCTTTTTCTTTTCCACCTTCCCTTACTTTTGTTTGTATTCTCGTTTTGGATCTCTCTAGCCTACCCCAACTTGCTTGGGACTAAAAAGGCTTTGTTGTTGTTGACATTTTGATGGTAGCCTCAAATTTGAAATGGAGGATTTTTTCTGCTACCATATCTCATATTTGCTTATAACACTATGTGGGAACTAAGCTGTTATTTAAAGGAAGATGTTCATATAAGACACAGATTTTGCAAGTGTCTCCAATGATATTGCATTAATGGATGTCTAATTACTGTTATTTTTTATTTTATAGGTGGATTCTGAATACATTCCGGACATTTCAGCAAAATCGCCTTTATGCATATCTGGAAAATACCAAGGCAAATTCCCAGAGAAAGTTAAAGCTACAGGCTACTTGGCTGACATGAAAGAAATCTCGATCGAACTGAAGGTTCAACATATAAAGGAAATACCTCTGGACAAAGTAAGGCTTCACATTTTGTAGAACTACACATACAAATATATCACTAAAACTATATTTTTTAAAAGAATCGTCACAAATCTACATATTCTCTTTGATATTTCTATCATAACACTACATTTCTTAATCCACTACACGAGGTACAATATCAGTTTCATTTGTAGACGGCTCAGGCCGTGAGCCCATTGATTAGAAAAATAATACATTTTAGAATGCAATATTTTGTGACTAGCTTTCTTACAAGTGTTCTTGACACTCGAGTTATATTTTGGCCAAAATGTGTATTGTGCTATTAAATGTACTTATTTGTCTGTGACTTTGGTCTAAGATATTAAACTTAATACTGGTTATGGTTCAAAGCTTGGGCTATCACTTATGTGCAATTATCCTTTATGTATGAATTTCAGTTTTTGGCAGCACAACAGGTTGGTCTTCTGACAGCTAAGGCCTGGCTTTCTGCAGACAAACAGTTCGAGAGAAAGGTAGGTTGTTGATCTGATCAAATAGTGGCATTTACACATTTACCATACATTCTTAGCATAAAATGAAGGAAAAAGTACGGAAAATAGTCATGATAGGTTGTTCATGTACTTTTGCTAATGTTTGAATCCTCATCATTTCGTGGATTGTGATGTTCAAACATTTGTTGATATTTTCCAAGACTACCTTTCATGTTGCTGTTGCTTGTTACTCCAGTAATCAATGTCCTTTTGCTTATTGCTTGGACAGGCTGAGTTATATGTATATGCTACAAGGCTTTCTCATTCTCATGTGAACTGCATATATTATTACTATATGTTAGTCTTGGTCAAGTTATGATTATTTCAATCGGTGAACTTCTAGATATTTTGGTTTCGGTTCGACTTATTTTTTATATATCCATTTTGTAAACTGGGATGTTAACAGTTTATAGCATACTCATTTTAGAAAATCTAAGGCACGCTTTTACTCGAGCTGTCACCAAAACAAAACTGCCCATAGGTTGCTCCACATTAGCCTTGACGCATAAGTTACAAAAACCACGAACGAACTAACCTTTAGTGGTTATTATCTCTCTCTTTTTTTTTAATCTAGGTTCCTCTTCACATGTAAGTTCCTGAGCTACTCAGTGACTCTTTTCCTTATTTTTCCAGGTGATTAAATTAAGCACACAAAATAGTGTTCCATCAGAGTACACAAGCATGGTCTTAGTTCAAACTGATCAGGACCAAGTGGATGCAGCCCAAAAGGTAGGGACTACATGTTATTGATCCTACTCTCTCCGTTCTTAAATTGTTATCATCGTTGATGTTTAAAAACTATCTGGTTAACTAAAAGTCAATGGTTACAATAATTTAAAAATGGAGGGAGTACAAAGTTGTTCCTTCTTTTTTTGTTTAGGACCTTTCCTTTCCTAAAATAAGAGCATCTCCAATCATTATGTAAAAAATTACTCCCTAAACACAAGATTTAGAAGGTTTCTAAATTTGTTGGGAGTAAAAAAAAGTCACACCGTCCAACAACTCCAATAATTCGTTTCCTAAAATTTAAAATCATATCACATGTGACGCAATAATCTGTTGGAAATAAAAAACCATAAGAATCTGCCTTTAGGGAGTTCCAATTGAGTTGCTAAATGTAGAGAGTCATAGGCCTTGTTTTGGGAGTTGCTATGTTTAGGGACCTCATTTAGAGAACGGTTGGAGGTTTGTTTTTTTAATTACTTCCTAAATTTTGGTTTAGCAACCTCATTTAGATAATGATTGGAGATGCTCTAACTTTCCATGATGCTGGTTTTGCAAAGTTAAATCAGTTTAGCAAAGGACCTTATTTCAATAATAATTATAGCTCAAAATGGCAACTTATCTATTGATCCATGTGAATAAACTTCCTGCTGAGCCTTGTGAATTTAATACAGGTGAAACAGAAACTAAAAGGACACAAAGGGCCAAATGAGCTGCGAATTCCTCTCCATGGCTTAAAACTAGGATTTGGTGACAAGGACGCTACCAAGGAAAATCTCGTCACAGGATTCGAGGACATACGACCACCCGAGAAGCTGCAGATACTTGACAAAGCGGCCGGCTGCTGCAGCGGCCTCGCCGACTGCCTCTGTTGCATGTGCTGCATCAACGCGTGCAACAGGATGAACGACCAGTGTGCCATTCTGATGGCGCAGGTCTGCGCGGCTCTCGCGTGCCTGGGATGCTACGAGTGCTGCGCCGAAGTCTGCTGTGGAGGGTCGGAGTCATAGCCGGGCTGGTAGTTTCGTGTTTGTATGGATATTTGGATGTACATAATAGAGTTGTTTGTGGAAAAGGCTTTTGCTGCGTCAATTACTGCATAGTTTGATCGAGGGTGATCGATCAGTCTTGGTTGTACACAACAACGTCTATGAGAAACTTCAGTCTGGACTGATCCAGATGTTTTTTTTACTCTTATGCAAGAGGGATGGCAGACTAAGCTCTCTGTTCCTGGTGAGATATTTCAGTCTACCAACACTATACTAGCAAATATTATATATGTAAATAAAATTACGCCTATACAAATACAATTCCCAACTACTGCACAGAAACACGCGCCAAAAAGAAAGAGCCCAGCAAGTTGCAGGTCAAATGGCATTTAACAAGTTGCAGCGGTAAAACAAGTCTAGTTATCAGCACGAAGATGCCGATGCTCCCCCATCTGGGCCCTCACTCTCTCATCTGGGATCACGGCGCCGTGCACAGCCAACGGGAGGCCGTCCGTGCGACGGGTCAACCGGAGCCTGGCGGGACAAGTGTCACGACAGGGTGCACGGCCAGGGCTCCCCCTGTCGGGGCGACACCTGTTTGTTAATGACCGGTTCCTCCCCGCCTAAGCACCCTCCGTACCCTCCTCCGGGGTTAACTAGTGAGCGCCACGATTAGCCCCCCGCGTTGATCACCCTCGCCGAGACGTCTCCCCGTCTCGTAAACCGTAATCCTTCCCGCCCCCACCTAAATATCGGGGAAAGACGAGCGATTAGCCTCTCATGGGTTAGCGTTGGCGCGGCGGCCGACGCGGGCGGGGGCACTAGAATAGGGCCCGAATGGCTGGACGCGCGGGCGCCCACGTCCGCGCGCCAGGATTGGCTCGAGCGGACGGGATCGCACCACGTCGGCGGCGCCGGGAACCTGGTACCGCCGCCAAATATTCTAGTACGGCGTCTCTGCGGCGCCGCGGAGGACGTCGGGTACGGGTTGGGGATCCGGGGAGTTTCGGACGCCGCCGCACTATTAGACTTTGCTACACTCTCGTGCACCTGCGCCTTCCACGATCCTTCTTCTGGTTGGTTGGACGCATTCCAGTTTTTGGGGAAAAGAAGAAGCTCAACTTTTTTACAGCGCGTGCCTCCTTGGTTCTAGCTTTGGCATGGCCATTCACATTCAGTTCAAAAAAAAAAAAAAAAAAAACTTTGACATGGCCATCCGAGCACAAATGTGACGTCGTTGAAAACTTGAAATGGACCTGGACATACACTGACCCAAGCTAGCTGAGGTACAGAGTATATGTCGATCGTACTTTGTGAACGAACGTCAACACGATTCCAAAAGAACCGGGATACCTTAGGATGTTTTGGGCACCGACTCTGTGTTTTGGACGCATTGGGCATTTCATTTTTTTGGGGGGGAGAAAAACTGAACTTTTTAGTGTTTTACAGTGCGTGCCTTGGTTCTAGCTTGACCCGGCCATCCGAGCACACACCCAAAGCTGAGATGCAGAGTCTGAGATGCATTTGTTTAAACTGTCCGTACTTGTAATACTGTAAATTCATTCTTTAAAAGTAATATTCTATTCTGGTTATCAAGATTCTTTTCTTTATTTTCAGTTTTCTCGCATCCGTTCATACTCTATATTCATCCTCTATATCAACTAACTCTATGTAGGATCCACACGTCAGCCTCTTTCTTATCTTTTCTTTTTCTCTCCCCTCTCTCTTTCCTCCCTTCCCAATCTCTCTCTCCTCCTGCCGAGCGTTGCACCGCCCTCCACGTCGAGCTACATGCCCGCCCGACCGTGCCACTCTCCACGCCATGGCCGCCCTCGACCTCCCCGCCCTCCACGCCATGGCCGTCGGGCCCCTCCTCCTCCCCGCACCGTCCCCAGATCTCGCCATGGTCGCCGGGCCCCTCCTTCTCCCCCGCGCCGTCGCCAGAGATCTCGCCATGGCCGTCGGGCCCCTCCTCCTCCCCCGCGCCGTCGCCATATCTCGCCATGGCCGCCGAGCCCCTCCTCCTCCCCTGCACCGTCGCCGCCTGCCCCAATGAAGGAAGCAACCGTCACGTCGGCTCCTCTGGGTCTCTCCTCCCCTCCGTCGACCCACTCTCTTTCCTCCCCGTCGGAGCTGCTCCACTCCCCCCCTTCCTTCGTCCTCGTGACGGCCATCAGAGCACGCGGAGGCGGCGCGCTGCTCTCTCTCTACCTTGCTTCGTCCTCGGCAGCGCGGGTAGCAGGGGCCGGGCCGGTGCAGGCCCCGCACCACGTGGTGGGTAGCGTCCTCTGCTACCAGCGCTAGATTTGCCGGACGGGAGCCTCTACGGAATGATAGAGGAAGATATGCAGGGCCCCGGTGCAGCTCCTCCATGCGCTAAACATTCCTCGAGAAACGTATGCAGATCCCCGGTGCGTATAACCTTACACTACCACAAAAAGGTACTACAGCGGCAGCAGGGAAAAAACTATAGCGGCGTGGTCAAAAATGGGCCGCCGCTACAAATCAGAATCATTTTTAGCAGCGGCCCAAGAAGCTAACCGTCGCTACTATATTTTGTAGCGGCGGCCCAAGAAGCTAATCGCAGCTACTTTATTACCCAGTGGACCATCAGCCCACTATCATCACCGACTGTATATAATATGCAAACCCTAATGCCCCTTCTCATTCTCTCTCTCTCTCTCCCGGACTCCACCCACCGTCGCCTCATCCCTAAACACACTCTCTCTCTCCCCAAACACAGCTCGGGCACCTAGATCCAGACGAGTGGTGGCCTCGCGGCTAGGGACGGCGGGTGGAGGCCTCGTGGCTGATGGTGACAAGGCTAGAGGGCGGGCGGGCGGAGGCCTCGCGCCGGATCCCGACGGCAAGGCTCAAGGGCAGGCGGGCATTGGCCTCAGGCGACGGCCTCGGGGCTGGTGGTGGGCGGGCGGGCGGAGGCCTCGCGTCGGATCCCGGCGGCAAGGCTTGATGACGGGTGGGCGGAGGCCTCAGGCGGCGGCCTCGGGGCTGGCGACGGGCGAGCGGGTGGCGGCTTTGCGGCAGCGGGCGGAGGCCTCGCGCCGGATCCCGACGGCAAGGCTCGAGGGCATGCTGGCAGTGGCCTTGCGGCTGGCGGCGGCGGCAGGCGGAGGCCTCGCGCCGGAGCTTAGCGGCAAGGCTCGAGGACAGCAGGGCAGATCTGGCGACGGGTAGCCAAGGAGCGGCGGTGGTCGTGCGGCTCGCGCAGAGGCACGATGACCTAGCCGTCGCCTCCGCGCGCGAGATCTGGCCTCGGTCGTCCCCTCTCTCCCTGGATACTCCCCTCCGACGGCCTGGCACATCCTCTCCGATGACCTCTCTGGCACATCCCGCGCCTCTCCGGCGTCCCCCTCCCCAACGACAGCGCCAACCCCCGTCACGGGTCCGGCTAGGGCGTGGCAAGAACCGCGGCCATGGGCGGTGGCATGGTCGGGGGGAGTGGGTGGGGCATGAATTTTTTTTTATTTTTCACGGTAAATGCATAGCAGCGGATGACATTGTTACCCGCCGCTACAGTATGAGTCTTAGCAGCGGGTTATTTGTCTCTCAGATGATCCACCGTTATAAAGTGTTGTTTTTAGCTGCAGAATCATAGCGGCGGTTACTATAGCCCGCCGCTACAGTACAATCTCACCCGTCGTTATATGCTACTTTTGTTATAGTGTTAGCTGTATCTCCATCGTACTTTGTGCCTGTCAACACGTTTGCAGAAGGGCTGATACCTAGGATGTTTTGGTCACCGACTCTCTGTTTTTCGTATGTCACGCGGATGACATGCTGTAAGGTTGACAAAGTGCCGCCGTGCCGGTGCATGTACGTACGACAGGAAGTGCAAAGACGCTATGTACACATGTCAATGCAGATGCAAGCGCGCGAAGTGCAAAGGACGCGTACATACACTTGGACACAGAATTTGCATTGCCTTCGTAATTGTCCATAACTTTATTTTCTGCAGGAAGCCCGAAACAAAGAAGTACTACATTTCTAGGCACAGAAACAACCAGCATTTGAATTTGTACAAAATATTCATCAACCTATATAATTGCACACAGCTCCACCAACAATTTCAACAGTTAAAACTAACGCCTAGTGTACGTGTAAGCACTAAGTAACTTGATGCAACTATATACTCCAGCCATGGGTTTCTGTGCAATTTGGCCACTGCCCTGAATCCAGCCATGGGTTTCTGTGGCACGCTATAGGTTCACTCCCCCTATTTAAAAGAGGGGGGTAGGGGACCCTGGTTGCATCGTAGTAAGCCACTTCTCCCGGCTTTCGCTTCTACCACATTCTTCTCCCTGTCCTTCTAAAAACCTCCCGATGTGTAGCATGTAGTTGCAGCATAAACCAGGCGTCCTGACTGGCCAATCACAGGGCACCTTGGAAACCCTGGAACGACTAAGCCTCGTCTACGTCCAGAGCCAAATTCTCACGCTATTTTGCAGAACTTTCAGAGGACACTGATCATTATTCTCGCCACCGTGAGCAGTACTAGAGGACGAAGATATGGGGGTAAGCTCGCAACTAGCTGCTTGCTAGATTTGATGTACAGATGCGAAAGCAGTTCTTTTCGTATGTATAGGACTATAGGTTCCGTTTCTAGTGTTTCATATACTCGCTGCGTGCTTGCCTGTGTTCTGCAGATCATCAACTGGATGCAGAACCGCTTAAGTAATGGTAATAAACAGGAGAGGAGACGATCTGATACCACACTCCGGAGCTCAGCTCGCGGTGCGTGATCCCGTTCCATTCTTATGACCTACATCTACATGCATATGTACATGCGTTTCTCTTTCTCTTAGCGTAATGCTAACAAAGTATAATTAACGATGTGATCAGATGTCCCTGCCCGAGAGAGTTGCCGGCAAGACGCCCGCCGGGAGCGCGAGGACACGAACGGCGGCGACTGGCCACAAGGCATCCTCTCCATCGGCACGCTCGGGAACGAGTCCCCACCGCACCCGGCAGCGGCGGAAGGCGGCTCGTTGTCGGCGCAGGAGGTGGCGGACTTCACGATCGAGGAGGTGAAGAAGCTGCAGGACGCGCTGAACAAGCTGCTCCGGCGCGCCAAGTCCAAGTCGAGCTCCCGCGGGTCGGGCGCCACCGACGACGACGACCGCCAGCTGCCGCTCGACAGGTTCCTCAACTGCCCCTCCAGCCTCGAGGTGGACCGGCGGCTGTCGCTGCGGCACGCGGCCGGCGAGAACGGCGAGTCGTTCTCGCCCGACACGCAGATCATACTCAGCAAGGCCAGGGACCTCCTCGTCAACAGCAACGGCGCCGCCATCAAGCACAGGTCCTTCAAGTTCCTCCTCAAGAACATGTTCGTCTGCCGCGGCGGGTTCGCGCCCGCGCCGAGCTTGCAGGATCCAGTCGAATCAAGAATGGAGAAGGTAATTTCATAACTGTGATAAACACTACTGTATCTATATGTACATGATCAACGTAACAATGGCACACGTTTCAAGTCTGTTGATCTCAGCTCTGATGGGTCATGCAAGCATAGATGATAGATGATAACATGGTGCTCCCTTCTGTGTTTCTGTGAACACAGTTGTTTAGGACGATGCTTCAGAAGAAGATGAGTGCTCGCCCGAGCAATGCCAATGCAGGGTCATCGAGGAAGTACTACCTAGAGGACAAGCCGAGCGGCAGGATAACGCAAAGAGAGCATCGTCTTGACGAGGACGAGGATGACAAGGGATCTGATAGCTTCAAGTGGGACAAAACAGACACAGACTGTAAGTACATATTTCTTACGCTTCAAGTAGGACAAAACAAACACAAAACATACTGACAAGGGATCAACTAACAAAATTTCTTGCGCTGCAGTCATTGTTCTGGAGATTTAAAACCAGAGACGCGAATTCAAGCTCGTTATGGTATATCCATAGTGGTAAGTGACTAGAAAGTCCCTGAAATAATAAGTATACACCGTCTGCTAAAAAAAGTGCAACACTTTTTTTTTTCCTTTTTCTGCAAACTGTTTTCTGCTACTGAATTTGGATCCTTTGGTCTTTTGCAGCTTATTACATATAGGATAGTCCTGACGCAACAGAGAATCGGAAGGAGCGTGCTGCCTTAATAATTCCTGTTGAAGAGTGAAAGTTCAGTTCAAGGACGAATATCTGATCTGACAGGGATACATAACGCATAAGGGTGAACTACTGATGAAGATGACAATTCACAACCAGGCTTGTACAAGCGCAACATTTGAGCTGTTGTTCGTAGGAAAAATTCTCAGCTTTGTTACTCTTCCTTTTTCTGTCTAAACTTCTGCTGCCAGATAGTATGTTAATGTACTACCACGTATATTATCCTACAGAGACTATATAATATGTAGTTCTTTTCCATCCAATGGGATTAATGAAGTTAGTGATGAACCCTCACTAGGTTTCAATCTAACGTGGTCCATCTCAAGAATGCGGTCTTCCTCTCCAAGCATGATTGCATGAAACTAGTATAATCCTCAATGTACATAAGTAGCATGGCAAGTGGGGTTCTTGGAACATGCTTATTGCCGAAACCGGAAACCCCAGCCTGGACCTGAAGGTACAGGCGATATCTCCATTGGCGCCAGGATCAGAGGCAGCTCCCCGGCACTTGCGTGTGTGTCTGTGCCCAACTCTGAAAAAAAAAAAGGCGCCAAGGAGTGAGTGCCAAGCAACGTTGTACACCTTTGGCAAATGCCGATGTGCCATTGTATATATGCTCGTTCCTCACTGTAATCATAAACTATAGTTTACAAGGCTTGCATATTAGTATAATCCATTAGTGGCAGTACTGGCTTGTTTCAGCTGGTTACTGAGCTACCCCATCTTTCTTGAAACATTAGGTCTTTGTTAGTATTGGGAAGGATCCTTGGGATCCACAAGATAAAGAGAGCTTGCCATCGGAAGCCATACCCGTTGTTTAGGTGGGGCTCATGCAACTCCGTTTTTTATGCTAGAATGTTTGGGCAGTGCAGAGACACCCATCATTTCTCATTCGTGGATGGATCGATCGATGCATTTAGATATACCGAGCGAGTCGTGGCGTTCTAGGATCGGAGCCGAGAAGCTGCCGCGATGTGGTCCTGAATCGCGTGTCGCTTTTGGTTGAAACAGTTAAGAATACATACTAGTGGTTTTTCCCCCTTTTCTTTTTTTCTGGATGTGAACCGAGCGTATCTAGCAGATGGTCAACTCTTGGTTTGGCACATCTGCGGTGTATCGGCGAGATATTCATATGAAATCGCAGCTATATCGCTCTGGGAAATAGTAGCACGTTGAGGATTCAGATGCTGACTGTTGACTGAGACACTGGCATACAGAGTACTGAATGAAGACGAGGAGTGGGGTTCTGTTCCGGCGGAGAAGACTTGCCAATCTAAACGAGCTCTTACCTTCGTAAGGGAAGATCAATTTAAAGGCAGTTGAGGTTCTGACTTCAGTAACAACTGGAGTGAAACAACCAATTTGAGTATCCACTCTAGAAGACAACAGCGGAGATTCTGAAGTAACACAATCGTGCCTGGACGTGTAGATCTTGGGAGGGTAGTATGTGTTATGGGCCGAGTTAAGGGATGCGATGAGGTTTAGATTTTTACGGCAGCGGTGGCGTAGATGGGTTGGCTCTAATACCAAAATAATATAATATGGCTTAGCTAAGATATAAAAGGGAAATTTTCTTATATGTTATTGGCTTAAACTCTAATCTCTCATCCGCCATTGCAAAAACTAGTATCCCTTGTATGCCATTTGACTTAAGCCAATAGACACACACTACCACCGAATGGATTTTTCCTGTGTGCCTCAAACCTCCAGGAAAATACTAAAAACCGCCACGGAAATGATTCGGCAAACCCTCACGCATTAGCACATACGATCAAGGCGCCACGGAAATTACAATTTCCTAGGGGCTGGCACTCGTGAAAACATTTCATGACGGGGAGACCTTGAGGCGAGCTGGACATTGGGGGAGAACTTGAGGATGGCTGGTGATGGGAAGATGAGTGAGTTTCTCGTTGGACAAGAAAGAGAAAGGTGGAGGCGTTGGTTTTTCTTTTTCTTAAGAAAGGTGGTGTTGTGCCTGTGTTGAAGTGGCGTGAGGAGAAAAGAAAAGAAAAGAGAAGATTTGTTGCGCTGGATGAGCAGCAAAATGCGCAGGACATAGAAAAAATATCAGCCAACGTGCGCCAAACGACGAGGACATTGGCGCTCAAATGAAAACATTTTCGTGGAGGTCGAGCACCCTCACGGATATTCAATTTTCGTGGAGGTTTGTATCTACTCTCACGATAAGTATAATTTTTGTGACGGTGTAAAACACCCGCACGGAAATCAATTTTGGTGACGGTTTTGTTACAATCTCACGAAAAAAGACAATAATCATGGAGGTTTTTTTATGCCTCTCACGAAAATAACTCACACACATGAAAAAACCGTTTTGTGGTAATGACAGGGCAATTTTGGCATTTTGAAGCTAAGATTGATTGTTGGTTAAATCATACATGTGTCATTAAAAGGGTATAAGCAAGATTAAAATTTAATATCAATAGCATATAAGGTATATAAGTTTTTACCGTGGAAGATGAGGGACTAGAGTTAAAGCCAATGGTATAGAAGAAATTTTTCTGATATAAAAGGATAGCAGGAAGGGTCTGCAACTCGTCCTCCCTCTAGAGCTCTGATTGTTGTGGGGTTCTTTTATTTACTATTATGTTTGATTAACGATATGGGTGGATTATAGTCAACCTCCTAACAAAATATGCTATGTGGTGGGGTTTAATTTTTACGGCAACAATGGCATACATGGGTCGGCTTTGAATAGCAAGATGATCTCAGCTTGGAGCCTAGTATACAACGAGATAGCAAGATGGAAGACATTCCGCCTCTGCTTTGGATTCTTACAGGTTAACTTATAGTCAATCTCCTAACAGAATGAGACTCGTCTCTGACTAGTACATAAAAAAAAACAAAGATTCTAAGCAATCAGTGCTAGTTCAGACCCTAGACCCTAGAGGCACATTAGGAATAGTCTCAGTAGAGAAGGGTGCTGGTTGGTACTGCAAGCTCGGAGATAGAACGATGCCGCGGCCTGTGCCCAGGTTTTTATAACCGCAGTTAACTGGCCGGTTATGTCAGTTAATCAGAAAATCGGTCCGGACTGCTGGTTAGTGTAACCGACCAGTTAGTCGAAGGAAACTAAATCTGGATTGTAGCAATTTAATTAACCGATCGGTTTACCCAATTAACTGGCCGTTTTTTTGCTGAATCGAGCCGACCGGTTGCATCGGTTATTTGAACCTTGTCCGTGCCATAACAGGGGTTCAGAACTCAAGCAAGCCCATGCTGATAGAGGACAATTCAAACAATATCCAGCACATAACACCTTGCAGAGAAAATTAAAGGCTACAGACATACATATGAAGCATAGGCAGTTGCACGCAGGCAATAAGGCAGTTAAAGTACTAAGACAGCATTATATTACGTAAGTATAGATTAGATAGCTAGCAAGATCCGATCGGGCTTAATAGGACCTCTACTTGGCTTCGCCGGCAAGACCGCCGCTGGGAGGGAGATTGTCGCCGGTGGGATAGTACTTGAGGAAGCCCTTCGCCTCGTACTCCTTGAGACGGGCAGCCGAGTGCTCCCTGAACAGATCGACGAAATCACGCATGGAGTTGTTGAATGTCTTGGCAGCACTGGCGCCTCCTGGCCAGAAGGGAGCATCCTCCACTGGGATGTACTAGTCCTCGAACTCCGTCTCCACGAAGTACTTGAACAAGGCGACCGTCTCTTTTGGCACCGGAGGATCTCGGACGGGCTTCTTACCCTTGTTCTCCAGCTGCCTCATCATCTCCAGCTCCATTGGCTTGTCACCCTCCTTGATCTAATAATCTGCAGCTTGACCTTCCTCTTCCCCGTCTCCTCCTGTCTACTCTCTCTCTTTCTTTCCCTTGCTGCGAATCAATCGAACACTGTGGCGGCTCGACGGACTTTGACGAGGGTCCCTTGGGGAACGGCACCTCTCCTCTCCTGCTTATATAGCCCCGAAACCCTGACCGTGGCTACCAACGCACGACTCGGATACATCGACCGATCATCTTACGCCGTCCGACTCCGAACCGCCTCCAAATCATTGAACCCACGACTCCCTCACGCAGAAGGCAAGCCGTCGCGGTAATGTTGTCGGAAGCAGAGCTCACGGTAACCAACATAGCAAATCAATTACGAACCAGGAGGTAGAAAAAAAAGTCAGGCACTATCGGAAATCAGCCAAATGGCAATTCCATATTTAACCAAATCACATGAGTACTGGTACATTGTTCTCGACTAGTATCAAAACTCTCACGAGCAAACTACACCACAATGACATAACGACATAAACTTGGATGATCTGGACTGGTACATCGTCCACCACCGCTCCACCTTGGAAATTTTCTGCAAAATAGGAATACTTCAACAGTTAAGCACCTCTGAAACAAACAAAGGTAGCACAAAAGAAAGAGATAATGTATGGTGATGCACAGTATTATATGCAGAGAAGACTAGTAGAAACTATGAAAGCCTGATGCTGCCCTTCATGGCTCGATTTAGGTACAACCACTTACTCCCACAGTTCTTAAATTGTTGTATTGACTTTTTTAGTTAAATTTAACCATTCGTCTTATATTCAAAAAATTTAGGTAATATTATATATGTTATCATAGTTTGTTTTATTATTAAATGAAATTTCAGTATCACTTAAAATTTTACACATTTCAAAAAATATTTTGAATAAGACAAATAGTCAAAGTTGACTAAAAAAGTCAATGGTGACAACAATTTAAGAACAGAGGGAGTATGCGATAAGCAACATTATCGAAACAAATGCAACAAGAATGTCTATGGCACTATAATGCTAGAGCAGCTTCACAAAAATGCAAGGATCAAGGCTGGAAACAACTTACAGATCTTGTTGAAGGCCACAATATCACAGCTCTGGACATACTCATTCACTGGCTCCGCGCACAGATGGTCCTCGATTAGAGTGTCAACAGAGACAAGGTCGTCAACAATTGTCATCATGATTTGCAGCTTCTTAATGCCATATCCCACTGGTACAAGTTTGGCTGCAATAGACAGTCAATATGTTAGATACCAAACTATAGACTGCAGTGGCTGTACAGCTTCTTCACAGAGCATAAGGTAACATACATGCACCCCAGAGCAGGCCGTCCATCTTCACACTCCTTACTGCCTCCTCCAGCTTGGCCATATCAGTCTCATCATCCCATGGCTTCACATCAAGCAAAACTGAAGACTTACCAGCTGAAAGGTAAAGACAAAAGTTAGGAACACACTTTGAAATCAAAGTATTAACTTTCAATACTAGGAGCAGTGCATAATTTCCCAAAGTTCAGTAAATAAAAAAGAGATGAAGTGTTGAATGATGCAGGCTGACATACACTCTTTCTTCTTGCCAGAGGCCTTGACAGCGGCAGCACGTGCTTCAGCAGCAGCCTTCTCCTCTTCAGTCTCCTCACCGAAAAGGTCAACATCGTCATCATCATCATCATCAGCTGCTGGTGCCTGCAGTCAGGAAAAAAAATGCAGGGATATTTAATCATGTAATAAAGTAGGTGCATGCTTGTTCTAGGGAATTCAAACAACATGATATGAGATCCAAGTATTTATCAATGATAACTTATCATCAACAAAAATCTAGTAAAAAAACTACCAATTTAAACTATATAAGCATAATCATTTGATAAATTCAGCCAAAGCAGAAGTGACATGTAACTTCATCAGCAAATAAGGACAGTTTATGTCAAAGTAAAGTAGCAGTGTACCTTTGCATCAGCAACATCAGGAGTTGAGGCTTGAGCAACAGCGGATGACTCAACCTTAACACCTTGACCCGCTTCAGTAATTCCACTAAACACAAATCATACGGCACATGTAAACCCAGTGAACAGAACATACAATAAACATGCTGCTTGAGATAAAAGCATACCTCAGCCTCACAAGGGCATCGATGTGATTGAACCACCTAGCTACATTGATGTACTTGGAAGAAGGAGCCGCAGAGAATGAAGAATAGACAGCCAGGTCATCCTTGGAAGCTTGGTAACTGTAGATAAATAATCATGATATAAGCTAAATGCAATATCTACAACTCTTTTAAGTAATGAAGGTGGTGAATTAGATACCCAGTGATATAGCTGCGAGTGAGAAGGTACTCGTCGAGCTTTTTAAGCCCCGCCTCAGAGTTGACTGCAAAGGAAACTGCCATCTCCCCTAAGAAAGTTGCACTAAGTGATCTATTAAGCACAAAAAAGAATGCTATCAGAACGATTTACAAAACCCAATCAAGGATATCAGTTTACAAGTGAGAAATCATCAACTAAAACATCCAGCTACTTAAAATGTAAAGCTTACTGAAACTATAAAAATATTAACTAACGAGCAGAGACGCTGATCATTGACCTATGTTTTATGGGCATCATAACCATCCTAGTTCAACAAACGGGCATAACATACTTTAGCCGGATACTGATCTAAAAAAACAAGAGTGGCCCTAATAGAGTCGAACAGACCTAACAGATCCTGAAGTATGCTAACCCAGCGGCTGATCGAAAAGGCAGCTCGCTGTAGTATAGACGACATCTCAGACACTAGAAATCGAGCCACTCTTTCAGTGAACTTACCAGATCCAAAATAAACGAAACAAGAAACTAAGGAATACAGTTAGTACTTTACTAGGTATTATTACTTTACTAGGTTCCGAGGATTACAGTTTACGATGGCAGGTAGTAACGACAGAATAACTCACCCCTCATACAACTAAGATCGATTATCCAGTTCACATAGACAAGGCATGCTGATTCATCCTAAGACTATACGCGCCTCTAATAGTATTAAGATTTCACACATGTTGCACTTCACAGTAAGAAACAGGAGGGAAAATTCGCATCAAATCCATCAAACTAGACAGACGAAAGGCCGCCCAATCTTCCGCTAAACTGATGCGAGGAACCCGCAAAATCGCAACGAACCTAAGGCGGCCTAGAATTCGAAACTACAAACGGACGAACAGAAGTATGAATAGTCTGTACCTTTCTCTCGACGGGATCGGGGCAGGCGGAGCAGATGGCTTCGGCGACGGCGCGGGCGTGGAGGAGGTGGAGGCGCTGGGGTAAGCGGAGGGAGATATAGCGGCGAGATGAGGGTTTCTGCGGACGCTGTCAGACGTTGGATTTGATCGGACGGTGATGGGATCGAGATCGGCATAGACCATTGGGCTGGGAAAGATGCAGCCATGCGGGACGTGTGTGCTTGGGAGTTGGGATTGGGCCAGACACAATTGGGTAGGCCCATTAAAAATGGGCTGGGCTATGAGGTCCTCACCTGAGCCGTGGATGTGCGACGTGAGTAATTAAGCATCAATGCCAAGCCCAACTGCCCAAGTGCTTGGGAGTTGCATAATAGGTAGAGACACAAAGCTCACAGTTTAGCAATAGTATGTTGCACTTTTGAGAGAGAGTCTTCATGTTCTGTTTCCCTTCCTGTAACAGCTGCCAATAAAAATACCGTCCTCTCTACCTCAGTAAGAAAAATTGCATTGGAAAAAGCTTCTCTAAAAATGTTTGTTTGAAAAAGACCGAAATGATTAAGAAAAGAACCTAACAGATGGTGCTGACTTGTCATAGTCCTTGACCGATCTAAGGATCCATCTGAACTCTAGAGTATGCACCTAACTGGATCTCATCAAAGCATAGGAAAAGACATGGATTTCAGATGCTGTATTCTTCCATGTACTTGAGTTTGCGAATGTGGTTAGGTTCTTTGCCAAACGGATTAGGCCATGATTCCGTGGTTTCCTGCCCGACTTTGCGTGGGTTCCTGCCCAATTGACCATTTCCGGACTTCTTTGCATCAAGTTGGCCACATCACTTACGAGTTTCTTTCTTTTCTTTCTTCTCATCGATGAAAGATTCTTGAATTCTGAGCCGGTACGTGCAAGGTTTATGAATAACTCGACCTTGACCTTGTGCGTGTCGGACGGGAGGATGCGATTAATGAGGAACAAGACACGTGCTAATCCCTCATGGCACGTCAAATAACCTCACTACTGCCCACTTGCCCGGGCCACAAGGCAAAGACTTAAACAAAAGACATTGTCAAAATTCGCTCCCCCCAAGGTCTTCTCTCTTCTCTCCACTGGGTGTGGTGTTGATTCGCTCGAGGCACCAAATATTTCGCCACGCTACGCTTCGGTGCCTCACAGACACAGGACAGGCAAATCATAGGTTGGAGTGTGTGTGTTTCAGTATACATGGCCAAGGATTAACGACAAGGTAAGGTTACATTACCTTTTTCTTCATTAGTTCATTAGTCGTCTCTAATCCATGGTTCGTAGGAGTGTGAACTTCCTAATTTAGTGACGTGCAACATTAAACTTTTTCGTGAGTTGTCTATCGAGCATATCTTAGGTACTCATCAATATTTCGTAAGCGTCGTGTTCATGTTTGCTGTAATTCATTTACCCAAATGTCAATTGTGGGGAACAGTGACAACACAGCTACGGTCACCTCCATTTACTTTGTCAAATGGAAAATATGAGCTGTCTCCTTAAGTTTTTACAGGGTATCTTTTCAATTTTGACAGGTCAAACGAGTTATGCATCCATCGATTTATATTTGAAAAAATATATAAAAAATAGATTATATAGGAAGATGTGGCTCCCTTCACTTCAGACTAGTACGTGACGTCACAAGTCAATGCATAGTGGCTAACGAAATGAGTACCCAATAAGAAGATGAGATAATCTCGATGCAAAATCTCCTGAGACCAGTTTTGGTTCCTGTCCGTCGTCTTATCTGCTTGTTTCCTCACTGTATTTCTGCCCAATTCCAGCATTTCCGCACGTAATCCTGCTCATTGTTGCGCCCTCCACTGTTCTGCTCCGTGGCAACGGTTTGGGCGTGGACCTAACAATTCGTGGCTTCTCCTCCTCGTCAAAGTCTCCGCTTCCGTTCTTCTTCCACTCCACTCCTCTGAGAATTGAGATTCCACCACCTCCGCGCTGCATCTATTTCTATCCTACTCAACTCGGACGCTTCAATTGCTTCAGTGCCAGCCATTCCCTCCTGCCGCGCGCCTCGAATGGCGCCCATGCTTCGGCCCTCCCCGAGGCTCGCCCACCTCGCGGTGGCCGCCGTGCTGCTGTCGTCGTGGGCCCTCCTCTGCGCCGACGCGTCCGTGCACGACTACGCTGGCGAGCGGTTCGTGGAAGACGGCAACGCCTTCGTCCTCCACGGCGGCAGCGAGGGCGTCTACGCCTCCGCCGCCGCCGGCGCGTTCATCCGGTACACAGTTTTTGCGACGCTCTTTCTCGTGCGGAGGATTACCTCGCCATTTCTTTCTTTTTTCTGGGTTCTAGGGAGTGATGACGCGGATGTTTCTCGATCGATACAGATTCGAGAAAGTGGCCTTCAAGAGGACGCCGCCGGAGGAGGAGGACGTAAACCGCACGGCCACGGTGACGGCGGTCATCTTCGAGTCCGGCGACCGCGACGCCGTCGGCGGCGCCGACGTCTCCGGCGACCACGTGCTCTGCTGCACGCCGGCCATGGCGGAACGCGGGGACTGCACGGAGGGCGCGCTGGTCCACCGCGCGCGGCGGAACGGCTGGCCCAAGGTGCTCACGGCCTCATTCCCGCCGGGCGGCGGCCACGTGGCGGCGTCGTTCCCGGACGAGACGGTCCCCATCTCGCGCACGGGCATGTACACCCTCCTCTTCGTCGACTGCCACGCTGGCGGCGGCAGCAGCCACGTGGCACCGGCGAACGGCAAGACGATCTGGAAGAACGCCCGCGGGTACCTTCCCGGGCGGATGGCCCCGCTGGCGCCCTTCTACGGGCTGCTGTCGCTGGCGTCCGCGTCGCTGGCGGCGTGGTGGTTCGCGCGGCACGCGAGGCACTGGCGCCACGTGGCGCCGCTGCAGGGCTGGGCGGCGCTGCTGATCGCGCTGGGGATGGCGGAGTCCGCCACGTGGTACTTCGACCTGGCCGAGCTCGCCGCGTACGGGGCCCGGCCCCGCGGGGCCGCGCTATGGGCCGTCACCGCCGGCGCGGCCCGCGGGGCCGTGTCGCGCGTGCTGGCCCTGCTCGTCGCCATGGGCCACGGCGTCGTGCGGCCCGCGATGGCTGGGCTCACCGCGCGCGTCGTCGGGCTCGGCGCCGCCTTCTTCGTCGCCGCGGAGGCGCTCGAGGTGGTCGAGAACGTTGGGACCGTCAGCGACCACTCGTTGTCTCTGGCGAGGAGGCTCGGCTTGGCGCTCCCCGTCGCGGTTCTCAACGCGGTGTTCGTGTACTGGATATTCAGCTCGCTGTCGAAAACTATGAGCAAGCTCAAGGTGAGCAACTCCTACCGGGGACCGTTTCAGCCTGGTTTATTTAACAAATTTTCAAGGACCATTCCTAAAAATTCAGATTATGATGAAATAAATTGGTTTCGGTAGGCGACAAGGATGACGCTGAAACTGGAGATGTACCGGAAGTTCACCAACGCGTTGATCATTGGAGTGGCCTTGTCGCTCGGCTGGACCGCATTTGAGGTAAAACATCCATCCACCTAACGAGACAAAACTTGAATCCGTTTTTGTTTCAGCACAGCAGTTTCAGCAGGAGCGTGAAATATTATTGTCCACGCGCAGTCGCTCACTACTCCTGAATTGCACCTGTCAGGCTGTCACCATCTGCTTTCCTTCAGTAGACAATTGCGTGCGCACACCCTTCGCCTTGCCGTTTCTGTGGAACAATTAGAACTACTGCCAAATGTTTGTTTGTCCAAAACGTCTGGTCCGTCAGCCGCACCAATCAGATGTGACTTTTATTGAACTGTAAATGAATTCGATCGGACGAGCATTTAAAGTTCTTCTGTTACCAATTGCCATCACAAAGGCACATCTTTCTTGTCCTGTAGAACCAAACCTAAGTAACAATTGTTCGTCTGACTGATTCAGTTCTAATCAACTTACTACCGTTTTGTGATGTGCAGACCCATTTCAAGTCGACGGACGAGTACAACGAGCGGTGGCGCGCGGCGTGGGTGATCCCGGCGGTGTGGCAGCTCATCTCCTTCTCGCTGCTCTGCGCAGTCTGCCTCATATGGGCGCCCTCGCACAGCTCAATGAGGTAGACCATAATAAGCTAAAAACTCTGTCCAAGCTCATCATCCATGTATTCTTACGATCTGTGTGTGCTGCTGGTTTGGCAGGTACGCCTACTCGGACGAGGAGGATTGCGAGGAGTACTGTGATGACCTGGATGACAAGCGGCCACTGATCAGGCCCGGGCCGCTGTCCTACGTGGACAGCTGGGCGATCTCCGTGTCGCCGGACGACACCAAGGTGATCCTGAGAACCGACTCCGGCGTGTACGCCAAGGCCGGCGACGGAGACAAGCGGGTCTAGTTAAAGCTCGTTCTCGCAGCTTGATTCAGTCTGTGACATGGGACAGGGGATCGCGTGAAATTCGTAGCTTAACGCGTTGCGTTGGAACGGAACTGCATCCCAAACTTGCAGGCTTAGCTTTAGCTACTCCGTGTATTGTAGCAGATGGCGTTGTGCTTGGATTATAAACCAAATTTGCACACAGGGAAGGAACACACGGTTTGATGTCAAGTCCGGGAGCAGCAAAGCTTGTAGAAATTCAGTGCTGTTTTCACCAGAAAAATGGATTCAGTTCAACGTCTCCATTGTTGACGCGGCCCTCCGAATCGGTGCTCAAGCGGGAAGCTTAGAGCTGATTACTCTGGCAGGGATCAAGTCTGGTCCCCAGTGGTGGTATTTTTGTAGATCAGAGCCAATATCCAAAAGGACACGTCTTTCTGCATGCTACTAAGAGTCACGAACTGTGAATGAACTCTCAACGTGTCATCATGATTCATGGTCTTAGGACAACTTGTCTCATCTCATTCAGTGTACCGTATTGGCGTGTTCCAAGAAATTGAAAAGAAACAGGAATTTGAGTTGGGTGCTAGCCCATAAACATTTCGATTTGGTTTGGTTGGGGTGCGCCAGGCAAGGGCAGTAGTGCAACGCCCGAGCGACGCGTAAGGGCCCCAGCGGCAAGCCACTGTGGCGGACCCTCCCCCGCAAAAAATAAATTTAATATCAAAGTGAACATGGTCCACATATCAGATATTAAACTGATAAGAACAGATACTACACTTGATCTTAGCCAAAAGGCCGAGAAAGGTATGAGTTACTCTGGTGCCCTGGGTCGCAGTTTATACTTGTCCTGACGCCTCGCCTCGGTAGAACGCACGAGGTGGGACTAAACCGTAGCACAGGTGCACGCAACCACGCACACGCCTGTCCGGCAGCGTGGTTGTTACTTGGGCCGGTGGAGCGCACTACGGCCCGTGGGTGATAGCTGCGTGGGCGGTCAGGCTTCCATACGGAACGCACGGTAGCGCGTGCGGCGCCGCACAGACTCCCTCCCCACCCCTCAGCCGCCTTCTGTCGCCGGCACACCGGCGCCCGCCTCTGCCTGTCCGCAACCCTCTACTCCGGGGATCAGTCAGTGCTTGCCACCTGAAGCCCTGACCGGAGCAGAGCTCGCCCACACTGCCTCATCGTCCCTCGCGGTCAAGCGCGGACTGAAGCTGCAGTGGAGCTCCGAGCTGACAGTGCGGACGGGCGTCGCCGTGCAGGGACCGGTGCGGCTACCACTTCCCCCTCCTTCCATTTGTGCCCATCCGTGAGCGTCGACATGCATCCGTCGAGTTCGTCGCCTCCTGCCTCTTTGGTCTCTTCAGTCTTCACCGAGTTCACATGCAGATAGGTTAATCAGGTGCTGAGCCATTGGGTGATTGGGTCACTTCTTGTCAATGCTTTCTTAAACATTTCACTTGGTATATTTGCCGACATGTGGTGTGCAATGCTATCTTGGAAGCTGTTACGGCTACCTTACGCTAGCTGCTATAATTTCTCTTAGTTATTTGAGTTGTTTACCACAAAACCTGGGTACGCCTGTGAGATTTTTGCTTTGTTTCTCTTAACCTATATGCTAGTATGCTAAGTACTATTTGTGAATTGTTGTTGGCAAACTTCTATGTTAATTACGAGAAGTGCATGAGTACAATAGTTGGATCTTTTGCTTCAAACTTGCTTAAATGTAACCTAAAGTAGTTTAAAGTTTACCTTATAGTGATAATGTTTTCTCCCTGGGTTTCTTGCAGGAAAATTTGCTGTAATCCAGAAGCTGTGGCCTATTCTTTTTCAAGCTGCCCTTCCCACAACTTGTCAAGGAATCTCGGTCCATGAAGTGTAGTTTATGCACTGTTTCTTCCTGCTTATGCTGGTCCAGTCAATGTAAGAAAGGGATTGACATCCTTCGTTTATGCACCGGGCAGTTCTGGGGTTCCTACGCCGAGCCCTTATAATTAGGACATACCCCCCAGCATTGTACCTCTCCTCTCAGGCTTGTTGCTTGGACAACTTGGATCATCAAGAGCCCAAACATAGTGCTGTTTCCAGTGATTATAGAAGTCAGTATCTTCCTCCCTTGATCACACTTGCAGTGCGGACTTCGAACTGGGATTTTGCCACAAAGATAAGCTTCAGGGAATGTGTGATGCTATATGGGCTATCTCAGTCTACTGGGTTGTTTGCATTGCTTGTGCAGTCATTCTCACCACGGAGAATCAGAGAGATCCGATGCTTGATTATGAGCATAGTTGAATACTGTGGAAATGCCGGGCCAGATTTATTTGAGCTGGCTCCAATGTTGGCCAGCAAGTTGGGTGGTTCAATAACATTGTTACAAGTTTATGCCACAATTATCCGGATTTTTGCAGAGTCATCAATGTTTGAGGATGCTCTTCGCACTTACCTTGAAGCCAAAAAGGTTGGTGTTGAGGTACGGTTATGCAACTTCTTGCTAAAGTGTTTAGTTGATGGGAATCAAATCATGTATGCAAGGAGTTTATTTGATGATATGAAGAACTGTGGCCCTTCACCAAATGTCTACTCTTATTCGGTCTTGATGAGTATGTATACTCATGGAGAGAGGTTGTGCTTACAGGAGGCATATGAACTCCTATGTGAAATGGAGACGAATGGTGTGAGACCTAATGCTGCAACCTATGCAACGTACCTCTATGGGCTTTGCCAAGCCGGAGAAGTTACTTCTGCAAGGGCATTTCTTCAATGGATTTGTCAGAGAGGCTACCCTTGCAACAATTATTGTTTCAATACAGTTCGTGGATTTTGTGATGTGGGGGAGGTTGACCAAGCCGTAGAATTGTTATGTGAAATGAAGAATGGAGGGTTTGTCCCAGATGTCTGTAGCTACAGCATATTAGTTGATTGGTTATGCAAACAAGGGAATCTATCAATAGTTTGTGACATTATTGATATCATGCAAAGGAATGGAATATATCATAATCTGGTCAGTTACACTTCACTTTTGCATTGTCTTTGCAAGACTGGAAATGTTAAGTTGGCATTTGAGTTGTTCATGAGCCTAAAAAAGCAAGGTTTCAAGCCTGACCAGATATTTTACAGCGTCATTTTTCATGGTTGTTGCCAACATTTAGATCTTGAGATGGTTTATTACCTTTGGAATGACATGATTCAACATGACTTTGTTCCAGATGTTTACAATTATACAAGTCTGATCTATGCATTATGTAGACACAAGTATCTCAAAGATGCGTTGGGAATACTTGAACTCATGCTTGAAAATGGGGTAAGTCCCAGCATTGTGACATGCACCATCATAGTTGACAGCTTTAGTAAAGAAGGTCTGATTAGTGAAGCCTTCCTATTCTTGGATAAAGCACATCAGTTGGGAATCGCCCCTAACTTTTGCACTTACAAAGTTCTTATTAATGGCCTTTGCAAGACCCACAAATCTAGTGATGTATGGGAAGTTTTTGCAAACATGATAAAGAGGGGCTATGTTCCAGATGTTGTCCTGTACAGTATTATGATTGATGGTTTTGTGAAAGCTTTGAAGTTACAGGAGGCCTTAAAGTTGTATCGTTCGATGTTGGATAAAGGCATAGAATGTAATATCATTACATATACTAGCCTCCTAAATGGCCTCTTCCATGATGATAGACTTCTTAAACCTAGGGACTTGTTGAAGGTTATGCTTGGGGAGGGACTGATACCTGACTTGATTTTCTACACATCTCTCATTGCATGCTATTGTAGGCGCTCAAATATGCAGGCCGCTATGGAAGTTTTTGGAGAGATGAAAAGAATTGGGTTAGCACCAGATGCTTTTGTGTATACTTGTCTAATTAGTGGGTACAGTAAAGTGCTTGCAATGGATGGCGCACAGTTGATGATGGAAGAAATGGAAAAAAATGATATTGCACCTACTGTAGTAACTTATACAGCTCTTATAATTGGATACTTAAAAATGGGGGATGAAAAGGAAGCTGAAAAGTTGTACATAAAGATGTGCCAGGAAGGCATTACTCCAGATGTAATGCTGAGTTGTATATTAGGCCTTGGCAATGATGAGGGTGATTTGGAGCATTGTCCTTGATAGATTTTCACCTTAACTTCTGCTTACTTGATACAGATAGTGCTTAATAGCAGTGATGAAATCAACGGAACACCGAAGATGGACAGCTATATGCTCATTTTGAGTTTTGCATTTTGAATGCTCCCCTTCCAGTTCCTGGATCTGTGGAACACGAGTGAATTATGTTGTTTAAGGTTGGTTACAAGCAAGATACTGCTGAAATGGATTAAGATGGGCTTTGGATTAGGCTTTGGATTACCGAAATTGGATTTCCTTTTCGTGCCATACGTCGCTTAGACTTGGCCTTTCCCCCCTACAATTTTTGGCTCCTTTGCATAGGTAATGATTAGGTTACTTTCTGGTGAACGACAAATGTTGGCGTGTTGTTTGTTATATATATATTTATTTCTTTTACATGAGACCTGGATAGTTTGTTTAATTCTTTTCTAGATTGACTATGTTCCAATGCAGTCCATGGCTTTTCTTTGCATGAAGTCATTTTGTCCACTGTTTTAATGGAGCACTATGCATACTTATGAGGGCTCTAGGATTACAATTGGTTTGCCTTAATGTTGTCAAATGTAGGTTTCATATCTTCTGCTCTACTAATTGGGACAATCTTCTATTATGGTTTGATCTTAATTGTTGTGATTATTGCAACATTGTGACAAAAATATGATCCCAATCATTTATGGATATACTGAGATTGTTATCCTTAATGAGCAATCAGAAAGAAATTTAGTACTTGAGACAATGTTATTTGTTTACCCAGTCTTTTAAAATGTCAAAACTGGAGAGGCTATAAGTGAATAATTTGATTTCAGAAAAAAAAAAGACGCAGTCACTCTGTCATTCTGTAAACTAATGGGTTTTATGTAGGAAACAACTAAAAACTATTAAAGTTTATTGCTCTGTGATTCTGAATTCGATGTTATGCTTTTGTGTGCTGATTTAGTTTAAGTAATGCATAGGAGCCATTGGATTAATGCAGCTTGAGTCACAAACTTACCCAATTTTGCTGATGTGTTGCTTTTTGTAATATTGTTTTAGAATTAAGTTAGCTGCAAATTGTTTGGACTTTAGATAAGTGTAGTGTTTATAGACCTAGAAAGAATTATTTATTGCAGATATTTCGAAACTGACCAATAGAATTTTATTTTGTAGTTTTTAGAGCTACAATATGAAATGCTCATGTAGAGGTTAAAATCATACTGAAAGCAGCACTGTTTGTAACTAATCCTAAACATCAATTTCCCAATCACAGAGGTTTGAATCATACTGATAGAGCAAGTGTTGAAACACACTGGAGTGGAATTCTTTCCATGGCTAACAATGGCCCAAATACTAATGGAAGCCAGTTTTTCATGACTCACCGGTAAGTCCTTCCTGCAACTAAAAAGTATTGATCATAGTTGCTATTTGAATACAATGTTCTTATCATGATCGAATTAAATATGTTTTCTTAAGACTACTTTGTAAACCTTCATAAATATTACCAAATCATACTCCTACATGTTGTGTGATGCTTCCTCATTCGTGAAGGTAAGAAGCAACCTTGTGAGCAGTGTTTATATACCTAGCACAATAGGTGCCGCTAGATCTTGTCAGCGTCATGTAACAGTTTTAGTGTGCAGTTCATTCTGCTGTAAAATAAAATAGACATAATAAATTGATGTGTACTTCTCCATTGGTTAAATAAAGAGATTGCATCTTCTGTTTTCTAGCAGGTAGTCCTTTTAATTATGTGTACTTTGCTCCATCCATTAGCCTGTTTTTAGTTAGAATATTGTCTGCTGTCGTATTAGATTTTTTAAGGATTCTGTAAGTTGGAATGGATGTGGCTAGTTACTAATCTAATAAAAGATAATTGGGCTAATAAAAGAAATGAATAGCTGTTGAAACTACCAACCGTTTTTTCATTTCTTTGTTGATTCTTATGAATGAGATGCAGAATAGTGTTTCCTGACCACTTATAAGCCGGCTATGAAGAAATTTCAATAACAGGGTATATATGGGCGCTGCTCCATTAGACGTTAGGCATGGTGCTTCTACCGTCCCTCTTGATTTCTTCCTGTCCCCCCCTCCGTATACATGTACCAGACACATGAGCCATTATTTTACAGCAAGGATGCAATATCATTATAGATGCCATAAGAGCAACTCCAACAGTTCCCCAATCCAATCCCCAATAGCAAAAAAACTGTCATATTGGGATGAGAGGGGCAAAAAACTGCTCTGGCAGTTCCCCAATCCCATCCTCAATAGTTCTCCATGAGAGATAAACAGCCATCCATCCCCATTAACTGGGCCCTAACAATATTTAATTGTTTTCTTTGGCGCGAGGGCATTTCCTTCCTCTCCCGACCACCGCTCCGGCATTGCCACCGGCCAGACCTCACCGGACCGTCGTCTCCAGCCACCCGACCTGCTAAACGACATCATCGAGCTCCTCCGCACCATTTTGACTTCGTTTTGGGCCAGAGTGCAGGCTCTTCATCAACCAAATCAGGGTTGGAACAGTACCGCCATGGACGGCGACCTTGCACCTGCCCATGGACGCCACTCCGCTGTGGACGCCCCTGCTTGCTGAAGCGTCGTCCGGCTCTGCAGCCCTCTGGTTCGCACGCCCGTCGCCTCCACTCGAGCTCGCTGATCCAGCCGCTTCCGCTTGAGCTCGTGCGTCTGGCCACTGCCACTGCTCGAGCTCCGCCCCCATCATGGAACGAGGCGGTCGCGAAGAAGACCGGAGCTCAAGGCCATAGGGGAGCACTGGTGCTCGTAGTGGAGGCGAGCGAGTACCGCCGCTGCTGCCGCCCTATGCTGTCACGGCTCAATCGATGAACCACGGTGAAGACAAAGAAACGGAACACGCCGTTGTGTTTTCGTGTGTTGAAAGCATATTTGTAAATGTATGTTTTAATATTGGGAATGAGACATTGGGGAACTGCTGGAGCAGAGTTCCCCAATATCCTGAAATTGGTTTTTGTCCATCCCCAATAGCTCGATATTGGGGATGGAATATTGAGGAACTGTTGGAGTTGCTCTAAGGACTGTTATCCACTTATTTGATCCAGAACTGAGACATAGTAGCCATAAAAAAAATTCTCACCGCAAATACTTTACTGTTCATTCTTTCTTCTACGATTAATTGCCATTACTTCATCTTTCCTTTCAATATGAATGATAAGTTTAGGAATCTTCTCAGTTTTTCACATATACATAAATATTGGTAATGAATAATAACAATTGATGTACTCTTTTGGAGGATCTGAATCTGATTTTTGTGATTTTGTGTAATATTTGGCTCCAATGTTTGATTTATAAGGTGTAAGGTGCAAATGATGAGGTTAAGGAAATTTTTGGTGCTTTTATAATATTCCTGCAGAAAGGGATTATTGCTATATCGAAGCATAGAGCTAATGCCTTGTACAAACTGCAGCCTCAGACCCATTTGTCAATTGCTTCTCTCTCTGTTTTGGCAGTAGATACATGCTGAGTATAGGATGTATGTGCAGCATGTAAGGTTAACCGCCATTGTTGTATTTTGTAAGGTTTAGGTTTTATGTCATTTGCGATCGAGCATTGCTTGGTTGCTAGTTTTCAGTCATTGCAATAACAAACCTAAGAATTATGCTTTCTTTTGATGAGATTTAGAGTTTGTTTGGTAGGGCTTGTACTTATGTAAAAGACAGCTTTTGCTCTGGATTATCTATCAAAACAGCTTATCTAACTTATTTTGGATAATCTAGTTTATGTAGTCAATCTGTTTGGCAAAACAGCTTATCTTGAGAGTGAGCGACAGAAAGCTTATCCGGGACTGGAACAATGAGCTTTAATACCTTACTGCAAAGTTCAGGAAGCATGCCACTGCAATAGCTGAATGGACAGGAGAATTCTCCAATACCGGAATGTTCTTAAAAGGCTGGAGGTATGCTTTGTCACTCATTATGTTAAACTTAACGAATGTGCCAGAGTGCCATTGTATAGAGCTCACGACTTGGATCTTGGATCACTTTGCTTAGGAACTGATGCTTGTAGATGTGGCGGCTATTTTGCACATCTTGATAAGGGATAAACTTGAATGGTTCATAGGATGATCATAGGAAGTGAATGTTCAACTTGATGAGGAGAATACCATGTTCTGAAAATTGTTAGTCATTTCTGATCAATCCCATGGCTTGCCATGATTCAGTCAGTGTGTTCTCCAATGCTCGATCAATTTTGTTCCAGTCAGCATTATCGATTTGCTTACTTGAAGTAATTATTGTTTGCCCCAAATGCATGTCAGTTCTATGTGATTGGTGGTAGTATGATTGCTCAACAATCTTTTGCCATTGTGCTTGTGTGAAGTCGCATTGTTTTTCTGAATTGCTTGCATTGCAGTTTCTGAATCCAGCTGTGCCTGTCACTTCTTGTTAGTCCCATGGATTGCTGTCTAACTATTTCTTCTCTTTCCAATATCCCTCATAATCAAACAGTGAAGGTGTTCTAGCATAATTCTTGATCTTCTTGCATGAAGCTAATATATAATCCTTACATGTATGTCATACATAATCGATCTCATGCATGTCAGTAGCATGACTGCTTGATTCTTTCTGCACAGACATTCTTGCCTCAAGAGTGAGTGATTATTTTGTTGAAATATGGATGCTTGCTTGTGTTGTTTTATCGGATTATTTTGCCAAACAGTTTGAAGGCTGCTGTGGCTTCTAATATTCTGGTACTGATTTTTCCCCACCGCCATAATCATGTGTGTCATCTCAATTTGGAGGTGTGAATCATAATGTCTGAAAGTTTGTCATTTCTGACATGAGAATTGGTTCGAGGAGAGGATTGACTGATACCACCGGATTGAGTGACATAGCCGGATCCACTCGTTCCTCTCCAGGAACGAATCAGTTCCAGGAACCGATCAGGAACAACCGAACAGGACCTAAGCTGTTTTGGTTTCAACCCATTTGGCAGAGCTTATGCCATAAGCAGTTACATAAGCTGATGGCCGTCGGGCCTCTACTGGTGTCCAGTTCTGACATATCTTGGCAATCATTTTGAGCTTATATACCTGTAAAATGAGCGAAAATCAAAGTTGTAGATAGGCAAGAATACACCCCGTCAGGTCTTGTTTTATTGGTAATGGGTTATCTACTTTCTTCTAAGTGTGGGCTGCCTGAGGCTTGGGCGTGCATGAATGTATAAATCCGCTATGAGCATGTCCAGCTTGTGAGCCACGACAGACCGGAGGTCAATGTCAATGATGGCTAATAGTGGTAAGTATTCTCTCAAATTTTTTAGTTGCACGCCACAATTGACCGGGCCTTTTGCCCATTTCGATTGTGGCAGTCTATATCAGGAAGATTTTTCTTGTCTCCAGCACAAGTGCTTCCCATTCTTCACGAGCTGCAGTAACCGCCCAGCAGCCCATTTTCGTGTGGACTTGCACACAAATTACATGATTGTAGCTGCCACGAAAGAAATGTATTGCTTGGTCGATTGTGCCTGCTGCTAAAAGTCCAGGCAGATTCAGACGAGAACCAAAGTTTTTTTTTTTTTTTTTTGAGGGGGGAATTAGGGATTTTTATTAGCCAGACTTCTGAAGAAGCCAGCCACAGTTCTGGAGAACCAAAGTTTTTGGCTGCGAAGAATCCGGTTAGCCGATGCTTTCGCCTCGTTTCGTTAGATGCAGTTCAAGAAATATCTAAATAAAAATAATAACTCGCGATATCATATTTGGCCGTCCACCAAAACCACCCTTCGTCAATTCTCAATCATACCATATCCGTAAGGATCTTCCTCACATCATTCTGCTAATCATTCAGGTTTAGCCACACAGGTGATGCCAGGTATAACACGTTTTCTGATGATGCCCTATATCTAAACCAGCAATGATACCCCTTGTATCCTTCCAAGTTCCTTTCTTCCAAATTATAAGTCGTTCTGAATTTTGAGATGTTATGTTTGACTATTCGTCTTATTCAATAAATTTTATTTAAATATTATTTATTTTATTATAGTTTGTTTTATTATTAGATATATTTTAAGTATATCATATGTATTTTTATATTTATATAAAAAAATTGAATAAGACGAACGGTCAAACGTCAGTATCTAAAGTAAAAAACGACTTATAATTTAGAACGGAGGGAGTATTTTTCTTTGGGTTTACAGATGAACAGGATATGCTCCTCTAAAAAAAAGATGAACAGGATTTGCAACTTTTAAGTACTTCCATTTGCGTTCACATGCTGTTACCCACACCAGTCTCTCACCCAGGGGACAGGTCTCTTGCCCAGTGGCAAGTCAAGCGCTAGCACGAGGCGACTATCGGCCGAGCGAGTGAGCATCGCATCACCGTCACTGAGCCGTCGCTGCCGTAGAAGCCGTGTGAACATGGAACGCCATTCTCTTGGTTCGGGCCCCACGGAGACCAGCTGAAAGGCTTCGGCCATTGCGTGGCGACCTGCAAGCCGCAGCGCACTGATCCATGGGCCCCGACCCGCGAGGCGACGTGGACGCGGAAGTCATGGTGCTCCTGTTGTTTAAGAGTGCTGAGTGTAGCAAGGTGGAGGATGGCCGAGAGGGGAAGGCGCGCCCTCTGGTTCCTTGGCTACGGCAAATTGCATCGGAAGCATATAGTTATGTATTTTGAAAACTACTAGTAGTAATTTTTAGTCCGTCATGGACTCATGGTTATGATATTTTATTTCCTTTTAAAAAATGGAAATCGTTTCCGTCTCTACCAAAGTACACAGCCAACATCTCATTACAAAATTTCAGCTACAATTGTTGAATAGATAGGAGACAGCAAACTAAGGAGATTTAATCTAGACCAAGTTTTATGTACATGCTTAGTTGTGTCTTGAAAACACATCTCAAATTCCAACTGGTAGCGTTTGATCTCACCAAAATTATTACTACATGATCATAATTGAAATTTCGACAGATACGATAGGACTACTTGTCGAAGTCTGATTGCCCAACAAATCAGATGGGAGGAGCAAGAGACAACGTAGATTGCCGTCAGTTTTCGTTCGGAGAACGAGTCAACTATAGAGCTACGGAGATCTTGCATCACCAGGTCAATGTCAGCTGAACCTTAAAAAAAAACATTTCAGCTCAGTTATAGATGGACATGGACTCTGGAATTCAAACGTAACCATATATCAAGGGCTCAAGGCCATACTATAGGCTAGTTTGTTCGGTGCCGTGAGAAATCTGCCTGACTCAAGCAGCTCGCTCAGGCATCCGATTTCGGACGTCTGCGGCTGGCGTTGCTGCCTGCCAGGCACCAAGCAAACATGTCCTATATATTCTCATGCAACGATCTGCTCGTTGGATTAGAACATTGGTCATTCAGTACCAACTCCGAAAGAATCTCCGAACGCTGTAATTTCAAGGAGTCTCATACAAGTCCAGCTAATTACCACATGAATATATTTCCAGTGTTCCTGACGGACATGGTTCATCGTCAAAGCTGATGAAACGCACTGTCCACTCTCTGTCTGAACTCTGAACGACCGACTCATTTGAAAACAAGTGAGAACAGTCAGAGTTCAGAACACAGTTGGATGTGAACGAGACACTTAGGCTACTTCCAATGGAGATTTCATTCTTATTAAATAGGGTGTCATGTCACCATTTTAGATGATATGGTAAGAAATTAATAAGAAAAGAGAAGGAAGGAGTTTCATCTAGATGAAATCATGTCTATACTGTTTCCAAGACAGTTCTCTCTTGCATGTGTTATCTAGGAAACAACAAAATAAAACTATGCATTGTAGCTATGGTTTCAATCATCCTTGTTGCTTATGTGACACTTTAGAAACAACAAAATAAAACCCTTCATTGGGATTATATAGAGCCTGGAGAACACTAATCAACAATTAGTGGGGCTTTCTTACAGACAACTAATTCCAAGGTTGCATTACATATAGGTCAATAGGTCATTCTCTACAGACACTTGCGTACGACTAATGCCAAAAGATAAAATTATCAAACCTGCGTGCATAATGACCTGCGCGGGGTGGTGCTTCGTAGTATTAATCAACAATTCGATCATGATAATAAAGAAGACGCTTTGGTCCAACAAATGCACCTGTTGTTTACCCCCTTTTAAGGAGGCTAGTGTGCTTCCTTTCCTTTTTCTTTTGCTTAAATTATGCGTCTTGTCAAAGCAGGTGTCTGCCTTGTTTTCCTCAGCTAAGAGGAGGAAATGTGCTGTCAAATTTGTAATGATGCTGCAATTTGTTGTAGAAAAGGATGTTTATTGTGCTTTGGTTTGTCTGGAAAATGCGTGCAGCACGAGTTGATCTTTTATATCGTCCGTCATGCTTTGTGACCCTGATACGGAATGTACTAATTCGGCCCATCGGGATGGCGTGCGTAGCTTATTTGGTCGCACAGTCTGAAACTTAGCTCGAGCAGTATAAAAAAATCTTACTATTAAAGCAATAGAAAAGAAAAAAAATTAAAAGCAATGATTGTATTGGATTAATCCTTACATCAACAGTGAGACGGCAATTATAAAACACAAAAAGAACCATGATAAGTTAAATAAAATGTAATGATATTATTCATAAATCACATGATAGGAAAATAGCAGGAAGTTTGGTGCTGCAAACATAGAAATTATGTTACGTCCTTCAAGAAAACTGTGTTAGTAGGTTTTGGATACTTTCACTTTCAACTTATAAAGGAATGCATAGATGATGAGCGAAAGCGTGTGACTTATTCAATTAAGCCTGAGCATTTTATCCATATCACTAGATTTTGTATTTAAATTAGTTTCATATACAAATAATTAATTAAACACAAGAGTTTAATTCTGTTTACAAAATAAAATATCCACCATTTTGTTAGCACAACATTTATGACCTAGTTCAAAAAATGTTTTCAAACATAAGGTAATTCTCAGTCCATGGTTTTATTTTGTTGTTTTCAAAAGTGCCATGTCATTTTATAATTTTTAAAATAACAAATGAAACTAGTTCTCTTAATGCAAAGTTTTATTTCACGGTTTCATATGTTAGTGTATCATTTAAATGTTTCATCCAAATAACCAATAAGAATTGATAAATATGTAGAGATGAAACTCAAACACTCTCAATAAGGTTTTATTTCAGTTTTAAGATTTTGATAACCGTGTACATGTAGTTTCATCCCCTCTCATCATAAAGCTCATGCCATATCATTAGCTTTGTCGATATGACATATCATCTAATGAGAATAAAACCCAAATAAAACTACCATTGAGATTGGTCTAATGGACTAGCTTCCCTAAGTATTTAACCAAATAATTAAATCACTTAGTACAATACTTACATCAGGTGATAAGAAGATTAAACTTGTGTAGTTACTTCAACTACACCTCTAGATGGGTTGACAATAGGCAGATGGCCAAAACACTTAGAATTGTTTATTGAAGAAAAAAAAAGAGAGAAGGTAGCTAGCTTTTCAGAAAAAGTAAGTATCTAAAAAAAATAAGAAACTTAAATATAGACTTTATTTTTTATTAATCATTTGTAAGAGTTTGCTGCTAACTCTTAGGTAGCTCTATCTTTATAGACGCTCTAAGTTCCAACATAATAAAAATTGTTCTTTTTTTCTCGAGAGAAGAGGAATAACCAAACCTAGCTGGCCTGTGTCTAAACTAAACCCTATGCACCAATGGCAACATGGCTAATTTGGCTATGGCTGTTCCTATGCCTACACCGTCCGAGCCAACCATGGCGACATGGCAGACCAGTGAAAGTTTGTCACTATAGAAACACGCGCGCCCGGTCAAACCAAACAAACCCAACTGCCTGACCCAATATCAACTCGTGTACCCAACCGTCCAATCTAGCCATCCGCTCACGGCCCACCCCACGATCACGGGGCAACACGAAACGAAACGCGCACATGGGACCGTGGGCCCCGCCGCGGAAAAAAGCCCGGTCCAATCAGAGGCGAGTGCTCTGTGGACGCAACGTCCCGTAAATTTGTTTTTTATTTCTTTTAATCCCTCGCTTTGCATGGCATTCAAATCCTCTCCACCTCTCTCCACACGAACCACGTGCGGAATTCGAGCACTTATGGCGCCAACCATTAAATTTACTATACCCCGCCCACGAAAGGAAATCCGCCATTTTGTTTATAAATAAACAATTTTTAATTTTGGTGGATTTATGGTTGCGAGGAACCGCGGCCTTCCCTTTTATAAGCGCGTGCGGGCGCGGCGTGCTCACACGAGGTCGCGCTCGCATCTCGCGCACGACGAGCCCGGGGAAGAGAGAGAGAGAGAGAAACCAGAGCCGCTCGAGGTCGAGGGACACCGAATTGGAGGGATTCGGCTGAGAAATTGGAGGGCGCGTCCGGAGGAGGCGAGGTGGAGTAATTAAGGGAGGGACCGGCACCGGCAGGAGGGAAGATGGCGGCGTCCGCGAGGCCAGGGGAGAGGGCGACCAGCTTCGCCATGGCGTGTAGCCTGCTCAGCCGCTTGGTCCGCCAGAACGGCGCAGCCGTGGCCGAGCTCGGCCTCGGGATCAAAGGTGAGTGCCCGTCTCCGGCGCCGGTCCAGGTTGGGCCGTTATTTTTTGTTTCTCTTTGCCTCTCTTTTGGGGGATTACTGGGAAGATTACGAAATTTACGGATTTCGTTTTGATTCCGGCGACGAAAAAATACCGGTTTATGGTGGTTTCGTGTGAGATCTGAGCCGGGTTGTGGATCTCGGGTGCCTTTGTGGTGTGTACATGCCTAAATTTTCCGGCGTGTTTTCAGGCGAAGCCGCGCCAGTTACGATGAGCTTGTTGCCCGGAGCAGGAGGTGAGGAGGCGGAGAGGAAGAAGGAGACCATGGAACTTTTCCCACAGAGCGCCGGTTTCGGCACGCAGGATGCTGCCAGGTATACTAGATTACATCATGTCGCTTCAGTTCTAGTCTAGCCTACCTTAACGGCTTAACCTGTTGTTGGTTTTGCGGTCTCATGGGCAAAAGCAAAACGTTGGTCTTAGGAATCTCTTAATCTTTGTTTAGGTTAACCACTCATTATTAGGTTAATCATATTGCAAGAAGTCTGAAATCTAGTTGAGTGGTGTGTTCAATCCAAGTAGGACGGTACATGGGGGGGCTATGAAGCCGACTTGTAGTTTCTCCTGCTTTCATAGGCTCTTTTGTGCCAAAACTGTATTGATTTTGTAGATGCAATAAGCCAATAAGCTACTGCCTCTGTTGAAATGCGTTCCTCTTCCACATAGTAGCAATCATCCTTGCTTAACGACTTCTTGCTTATAATGAAACCATAAGTTGAAATGTTGAATCCTTGCCGGTAGAAACTTGCAAATGCGTAATCTGAACTGAATTTTTTTTCACCCATGATCCAGAGACGAGACATTTTAACAAGAAATTAAATGATTGTGCTTGGCAGTGAAAATTGATCAGTCAATCAAATTGATGTATAAAACTAAAGTAGGTCTGTACAATAAACCCCGAAACACGTACTTAGTGTTCCTCTGTGTATCATTTCTCAGGGAGCAAGAAAAGAAAGAGAAACAACAGCTCACCATCTTCTACGGCGGGAAGGTCGTTGTGTTTGACGACTTCCCGGCCGACAAGGCAAAGGACCTGATGCAGCTAGCTAGCAAAGGCAGCCCTGTGGTTAACGTTGGTTTGCCTGAATCCTCTGCACCCGCAACCGTCACCGACAACACCAAGGTCCAAAAGGTAGCTCCGGTCCCGGTCAGCACCTTACCTGGTGCTCAGACTGATGCCCAGAAGCCTGCTCCTCGTCCAAATGTTTCTGGTAATTACTCCTCCCTTTGTTGTTGTTCGTACTACCTTTTTTGGAATAAGTTGTTCGTACTACCTGGACATTGAAAATATGGACCATTGATTATTGTCAACAGATATTCATCTAACGTTTTCATTTTGTTTGCAGATATGCCTATTGCTAGGAAGGCTTCACTTCACCGGTTCCTTGAGAAGAGAAAGGACCGGTAAGTTTGCACTCTTTTGTGATTGTGTTCTATACTCAGCTTTTTTTTTTTTTGTTATCCACTGTTTGTATATTGAACTAAAATTTTTCTATCTTTGTTTTTCAGTCTGAATGCAAAGATGCCATATCAAACTTCTCAAGAGGCAACACCAGTCAAGAAGGAGCCTGAGAGCCAGCCATGGCTCGGACTAGGACCGAATGCCGTGGAGTCCAACCTGAGCTAGCACGTCGTATTGCAACAAATAAGACTGGCACGGCCTCCTAAACCTTTGCAGAATGGTCTGCCATACTCTTTGCCATTAGAGTACCAAATCTTTAAGTATTCTCTCATATCGTGTTTTAGCGATTTCTCTAGGTCGTTGATGTCCTTGTTACATAGTTCTGGATGTAAAGAAAAGTAGCCAGTCATGACCATTACCGAGAGCCTGAGAGAAATTTTGGGTTGTTAACATACGGCGACTCTAAATTGGCCATGCTAAGGAAAAAGATATTGCAGAAGACATATATATTTTCTTTGGAAGACTGAAACCCGGATGGATCCTTTGGCTTTATGCCATGTTGTAATGGATCCAGGATGTTCTAAGACTACTTAATATATTTTTCTGATGAGTACATGGTTTAATTATCTGGTTTGTGTGAATTCTTCTTATGTTTGGCTGTACTGTCGTAAATCTTTGGTAACTGACAGTTGGTCACTTTCTTTTTCCTTTTTGAACAAGTATGTAACACTAGTTGTTTCTCTAATGATATACTGTACTAGTATATGTGTCCATTGTTATTTCGAGAAAATGCTGAAGATGTGTTTCGCAGAATAGTTTGCTGACGCTGTTACATTTGATTCCGCATGGAATTCTTTTCTTCTATAGTAGTATACACTTGTGGTACAGTCATACAGATTCAGAGCCGCACATCATAATGCATAATAGAACTGGTCGTTCAAATGGCGTTGTCTCGTTGAAGATAGGGTGGCAAGATGCAGAGGCATGACTTGTCATCCCTCATCCCCGATTCTTTAATCAAAAGGCACGCGCACATGTGAGAAATCGGAGAGGAGGATTCTTCCGGACGGCTAAAGCAACGCAAGGCGCCCGGCACCACGCAACAAAACAACGGGAAGCCGTTTGGAAATTGCGAGGGCGGGGACACGGGACCCCACCCACTTGCTGCCCGTTTCTCCTTCAACTTGTTCCTACCGTACAATTAACAAAAGACTTCAGAGGTAAGCGCATAGAGTGTAGAAAGACCCTTTGCAAATTGCAATTCTTCCGATATTCTTTTCTGTCGTGCGTTTGATTGTTTCGTTCGGAAGTTTCGTGCGCCTCTGGTTATTGGTTCTTGACCCGGTTTCGTCAAAAGCTTTCGTGGGTGAGCTTGCCGTAATCCATGGAACGAAAAGGACTGCAAACTTCAGAGGCGTTCATGGAAACTTACAAATAACTCCTGTTGGCGCCGACGGATTACGCACGTTTGGATCTTGGCTTGTGGTCTACTCCTTGCTTTGCCATGTGGTGTGGGAGCTTATCATCACGAACAAACAAAAACTGAAAGGAATTTGTGTACCGTCCGTGTCCTGGTGGTCCAGGGAACATGTTGCCCTGGTTTTGTGGATGAAAATGTGCTCTTTTGGAACACTTACCATCAGATCCAGGAGCTAATAGTAGTAACCCAGTAGGTCAATTCAGACGCAAGCACATGAAAAAGGGCTCCACTGACATGGACCACCGAGCTATCCGATTCAAATATCCATGGTCCCTGCATAGAAACCTACCAGACGGTGGATCAACTGTGCCTAAGCAACAAAAATTCTCGCCAAATTGTGATTGTTTGACAGGTTGTAGGCTCACTATTTAACCACAAATTCTATGGAAGAAAGATTCAACACACACACCTAACACACAGCGGTGTCCTGGAAACTCCGGTTGAAACGGCCGTTTCGTGTCGATAGGGACGGTGACTGCTGGAAGCTTTTGACGCATATGCTGCAAATTCCTCGACATCATCGTCAGATACGGCGATAAAACTTGGATTTATTAGTATCCTGGAATCAGTGGACCATTCCTTCCGTTGGAGAAAAGAAAATGAGAAGAAAAAAAATAATATAAAAAAGGAGAAACAGGGGATCATGGGCAGCACGCAGGATGGTCAGTGTCTCTCAGCCGATCTCTGTGCCGGCAACCTACTTGATTCGCCTTTCAGGTTCATTTCACCACATGGCGTTTGTTTGTTTAATTTAAAAACGAGAGGCGAGCCCGTGCACCTGTGTGCGCAACATTTGTCAACCGTGTACAATTTCAGTGAACACAACCACAACCAGTGCTGGTGGCAGCCCGCGGGCTCGCTGCTATCAGAGGAGTATCAGTACTGTATTTTACAGTTGAGAACCGACCCGCTCGTTTTTAAACTGGTGATCAGCGATGCTGCAACGTGGGTTGGTTTCAGTTGACGAGTAATGGCAACCGCAGTGCTGTGGGCGGCGACGTGATGAGGACAAGCGATCAAGCGAAGCACATGGGGCGCGTGCATGGCGGATTGGCTGGTACATGAAGCGTTCTCTGTCACGGGACCGCACGAGAAGCCACTGCTCATGCCCTCTTTGCCGTGCGTGCGATCCAAAATTTTCAAAGCACCACGTTGTTGCATCTTGCATGGCATGATTGGAGTATGTTGGAATGAATGTGAAAATTAATTAATAAGCAAGTGTTAAGTCCTCTGGTCTCGAACAGTATCAGGCAGGAGTGACTGACTGCTACTGAAATGTCTTGCTTCTGTATTGTTTTAAGTAAGAAGACGTCTGGTTTTGGCTTTTGGGTGTAGACGTACTTTTTTTTATATAGCAGTGCAGACGTATTGTAGAAGACAGCAGGTAGAGAGAAATGAAAAACCCACGCTGCCGTCGTGCTACAACTAACCGTTGGAACCTAACGCTGGGCCAAGCGGTACGTGCATTGCAGTGCCAGTATGCACGCACGCCCTGCGTGTGCCGGCGCATCCAAAGGGCGCGTGATGATGATCTTTGGCAGGCGGAGGCCGCCGCACTGATGATCTGCGTGAGCGTCCGCTGCATCACTGCGACTCTGCGAGTGGTGTTGGATTGCTGGGCTGCCTCACCTAGTTGTGCTGCAGATCCATGGGCTAGGCCGCAAGACTGTACACGTGAGGCCCATCAAACGAAAATGATCGATTAAGGGAAAAAAAAAATCTGGTTACATTGCAGCTCTCTGGCGGATCAACTACTACAACCAGTTAATAGATAAAAAAACGATTACAACCAGTCAACCGAGTAAGCAAGATAAAAAAACACAGATGGCATGGATAATATGAAGGCAAATGCAAGTAGAGCTTTTTAAGCCTGGAGGAAAAGTAACAGGATGGCTTTGGTTGATTATCCTATTGATGATGATTGTCAGACGAGAAAGTACCGGGACCGGTAATGCTATCTCGAAAGAGAAAAAAGAAAGAGAGAAAACAGCAGGCTAGATTCCAGGCGCAGGATTCCAGCGACGCACCGAAGAAAACGGCGGAGGAAAACATCCCGTTCCCAAACCCAAGCCGACTCTCCCTGGCCCCAGGATTCGGTGGGATTCCCCTTGTCTCTCTCTTCTCGACGCTTCGGCTGATCTCCCGTCCCCTTCCCCTGCTCGCTCGTCGTCTTCCTCCTCATCACACTCCACTCTCCTCCGCTCTCGGGTCCCGTCTCCCACCGCCAA
The DNA here is from genome assembly GCA_030378355.1 of Eleusine indica. Lineage (NCBI taxonomy): Eukaryota > Viridiplantae > Streptophyta > Magnoliopsida > Poales > Poaceae > Eleusine > Eleusine indica. Next base: position 44,944,305 of record CM059500.1, read on the forward strand.
AACCCTAGACTTCGAGGAGGAGGGACAGTCAGGGCGGGCGGGTGCGCGATGCTGCCGCATCAGCAGCTGCAGCAGAAGCAGGCCGCGGCGCTGATGCAGCAGGCGGCCGCGCTGCAGTCCATGTACCCCGTGCCGCCCCCGCTGCCGGCGCACCACCCGCTCCTCGCCGCCGCAGCCGCGCCGCTCCAGCAGGTTCGTTGTCCGCTGTCTACTCACGCAGTTGGTCGGATGCGATTCTAGCTTTCCCCTGCTTGGTGTAATGTAAAGCAGCGATCGACTGCTGTTACGCTTCTTATGATTCCGTACCTGATGTGCTTCTACCTTCGCCCTGTGTTGCTGCTCGATGTAGAGCAGCGGTCGAGTGACTTTGGATCGACTTTTTAATCGGGCGATAGAATTGTGCTTCCTATGATGATTCCGTAGGTGACTTGTTTGAATGTGCTTCGAAAAAGGGACGAATTATGCAATCTGTTTGTTTGTGGTTTTAACTGGTCATAGTCTTCTAGCTTCTAGATAGCTCGGTTGTCTGAAGAAAGCAGCTAGGTGGTATGTCTTCAGGGAACTAGGGATGTTAGCAGTTAGAGCAGGGCTAATGATATAGCCGGCTGCTGGCTCTATACGCATGCTACGTCATTCTGAGCCGGCGCAAAAAAAAGAGCAGTATAGTGGTCTCTGGCTGTTAAACGCTGCTTAATCAAATATTTTATTATTTAAAGTTTGCTTAGACTCTTGGAGATTGGCAGGGGGCATGTAGTCATCTCGGGCGGGCTGCTGCAGCCGGAAACAAGCGAGCGACGAAATATTCGCCGGTCACATTCTCTCTCTTACCTTCTCACTCTGCCACATCGGACGTTGGGCTGACGAGGCGGGCGAAACGCCCATCACTATACTTGCTCTTAGGACTTATTCAGAAGAAGGACCATATGCAGGTGATCCTCACCTGTTCTGGTCAGGTTTTAGTTATTAAGACTTGCAAATGTAGAATTTAGATTTCGTTTTGTTGTGCCTTCATGGTTTGACTATCTAGAGTTATAGACATTATTCAGGGAATTGGGGGATTTAAGGATTTGTTCCGCGAAATGGCCATCTTCAGGTGATATCCCCACTTGTTAAGTTTCAATTACTATGAATAATTTGGCCTGAGTAATCAGCTTTTACGGTATTTGTTTTGTCTTTATTTCTTCAGTTTGTCTTTGATGCTTATTTGGTGAAAAACATGTTGTTTCTTGGTTTCTATCATTTTCAGACCCTCTGGTTTGTTCAGTCCAGATCTAGCTGGAGTCACATGAATGTTGACAGTTTTTTGCACAGGCCACACAACATTGTGGTATTTTCATATGTATTATGCACATTTTATCAGTTTCTTAATCACTATAACTAAGTTCTAAGTTCAGGGAAATTGGTGGTTAGTTGGCCAATTATTCAAAAAAATTAGATGTTAATTGACCTTTTGATGTTTTATGTTCAACCACATTCTATTGCCAGATTATTCAAGCTTTATTGGTTTAAAATTTGGTGCATTTGTGTTGCTTCTGAACAATGCATGCAGCCTTTCCTTTCTCTTCTCTGTTATTACAGTTACTATGCTGCACTATTCTTGCTGTAGTCCAGAGTGCCCCGTGCAGTTAGCCTTTCCTTTCTCTTCTCTGTTATTACAGTTACTATGTTGCGCTTTTCTTGCTGTAGTGCAGAGTGCCCCGTGCAGTTTGTTTGTATTGAAATTTCCATCTTCTTAGGATTTTCCCTCATACTTAGTTTGTTCCTTTTCTTTCAGTGTTTTTTACTTTTCAATTTCTGCAGATAGAGCCCATCATTACTGGAAATCTGCCTCCTGGTTTTGATACAAGTACATGCCGCAGTGTGTGAGTCCCATCGTTTTTTTTAAAAAATTTATGTTTGCTTGTTTACCGTTCTTTACATGCTTGAGAGTCCACTCTAGATCATTTTTCTTTGGGTAAAGTATAGCTCCCTCAATATCCCCTTGCAATTTAGCCATAAGTTCCACAGTTGTTCAGGTCTTGGGGGAATGTTTTATTTAGGGTTGTAGAAAAAAGAGATCATCCATCTAGCAACTGAGGGTTTGTTTGGAACCCTTGCTAGCTCTTGCCTCTCCTTGCTGGGCAAGGCTAGGTGTTTGGAAACTTCAAGAATTCCTCGGTAGCCCTGGCAAGAAAATCCTTGCCACCGGAGGAGACCCGAATTGGCTCTCTGACACTGGCAAGGTTCGGCGTAACGCTCAGGAGGTCCTATCCGTATGGCGGCGCAGTCCCTCCACGGCCAAAACGATCTTGACTCTGCACCTCGGGTGCCCCCATGAAACCAATTGAGTAGCTAGCCTAAATTGAGCTCTAATAAATCCATCTGAACAATTGAGCTCGCCTAAATCCCTAATGGAGCTTGTTTGCGATAGAAAAGGAGCTCGAATCGAACAGAAGCACAAAGGTTGCTCAGCTTAATTTGTAACTTGACATAAAGTGCACATGAACAAGCTTTTTTATTTTCCCAAATCCAGCTCCAAGATGCAAATCACGCATGACCTCATGAACTCACGGACTCAGAATCCAGAGTTTGTGGACTGATTCGAACGTCGGTTGGCGACCACACGTACTCACGGTCATGCCAGGGAGCTTCAAAGCAGCAGCAGACGAGCTCTGACCAAAGGTTGAAGAAGGGAAAATGAAGAAGACAGAGAGCGCCAGCAAATAAAACCAAACATCAAGTCTTTTTCTCGCTTTTGCCTCTCTTTGTTGTGCTAGGCGAGGGAGCGAGACGAGGCTAGGGGCGTCAAAGGTTCCAAACGGACCCTGAAGTCTGTAATACATGTTGATCATTTGCCACTTATGCCTGGTATACAAAACTAGACAGCACTAGTCTGAAGTACAATTGAACATTAATGCTACGTGATCAGTTCCCTGATCTGAATGTTCGATAAAACTATAAAAGAAGTATCATGTATGTCTTACACTTCATGTATGCAATAATTCTTCCTGAAAATCAGGACAAATCATAGCTTTTTATCTGACCAGTTCCCTATATGAGAGTGAAATTATACTCAAGCATGATCATAGTGTTTTCTTAATTTTAGATATGTCGGGAATGTTCATGTTCAAGTAACAGATGCTCTTCTCCGAGAAATTTTTCAGAGTGTCGGTTTGGTTGAAGGATGCAAGCTTATAAGAAAAGAGAAGGTCTGGCTTTGTTTTCTGTTTTTACATTGCGGCTTGTTATTGTTTAGGACAAATATATGATATGATTTGAGACAGGTTGACATTGGAAAGATTGCATGTTTGACGTTGGTACACTTCTTTTTGCAGTCGGCTTATGGTTTTGTTGACTATTATGAACGCAGATCAGCTGTACTAGCAATTTTGACACTTAACGGGAAGCAAATGTAAGAGGAAAATAGGAGCTACATCTTATTACAGATTTCTCAAAATTTAGTTATGCTCCTTCAATGTCACAAGAGTATATGCTTATCAAAGAGTGCTTTTCTTTTTCAGCTTTGGACAGCCCATCAGAGTTAATTGGGCATATGCTAGTGGACAGAGGGAGGATACAAAAGGTTGATGCAATGCTTCCTCTTAAGCCATTCTTGTATTGTTTGATATAGCCTTAGGTCAAATATGATAATTCTTATCTGTCTTGCAGACCATTTCCACATTTTTGTTGGTGACCTTAGTCCAGAGGTTACCGATTCTACATTGTTTGCATGCTTCTCAGGATTTGCCAGCTGCTCGTAAGTATCTCCTATTTGCGTTTGTTTTTTTTTTTTCCTTTCCACAGAGCCCTCAGTTGCTTAGCACTTGTCAATGGGCTGTAGTGCGGTTGTTACTGGGGTCCCTGTCTGATTTGACCTTGCATTTTGTTTTAAATGGATATCTTTTACGTAATGGAAGAAGTGACCAAGTGCAGTTATCTTAAGTGCAAATGAATCAAATAGAATATGTTTAGGACATGATTAAGGTTCACGTGAAGTTTTGGCTTCATTTTTTCTTGCTGTGTAGTGATGCTCGAGTTATGTGGGACCACAAGACTGGAAGATCAAAAGGTTATGGATTTGTTTCCTTCAGAGATCAACAGGTGTGTGATTGCTTTGTGTCTCACACACTAGCATTTAAATTAGTTATTTGTCTGCTTCTGCAAATTTACTTTTTTATTGTTTTTTGCAGGATGCACAGAATGCCATAAATGACCTAAATGGTATTTGTGCGCACCCTCTTACGTTTATCTGTGGAAAGCTGGTGATCACAAAAATGTAAAAATTGCTTTTGTAGGTCGATGGCTTGGAACCCGGCAGATTCGCTGCAACTGGGCAACGAAAGGTGCCACCAATGGCGAAGACAGGCAAACTTCGGATTCCAAAAGTGTACCTGATTTGACTAGCAACTTGTCAGGTATATTTGTGCATTGTTGTATGTTTGTACTATAGTGGTGTTGTATCTCAAAAAATCTATTAAGGCCTTATTTTTTTTGTCCAGAAGATGGGAAAGATAGAGCAAATGAAGATGCCCCAGAGAATAATCCACTGTACAGAACTGTTTATGTTGGAAACCTTAGTCATGAGGTAATATATTTGAGCAACTCTAGATGCATGCCTTATATTTTGATATATATGCCTAACTGATGTTTTTTTGCTGCTACATATACTAGACAATTTCTACAGCACTTTGCATGTGACAACACTTTGACACGATTCTGAATTAGATCCTGCTGACCTTGATTGTTGATTTACTGGTACTTTCGACACACCTCAGGTTACTCAAAATGTTCTTCATCATCTATTCTATTCACTTGGTGCTGGAGCCATTGAGGAGGTTCGTGTCCAGTATGGCAAAGGGTTTGGTTTTGTGAGATACATCAACCATACAGAAGCTGCCCTTGCAATTCAGCTGGGTAATGGTCGTATTGTAGGTGGCAAGCCAATCAAGGCGAGTGTCTGCCCTATCCTACTTGCCATTTCTCTGCCCTTTCTTCCTGCGTTCTTTTCTAGCTTTCCAATTGCTTTCCTGCTATAATGCGAAGCTTTCTCTTGTTTGCAGTGTTCGTGGGGCAACAAGCCAACGCCCCCTGGAGCTGCTTCCACGCCCTTGCCACCACCAGCTGCTTCCAGCTTCACTGATTCTGATATTATCGCGTATGAACCGGCGATGGCCTTGAACAGGATGGCTTCAGCTCAGGCATTGCTGCATGCTCAGGCCGAGCAGCTCAAGCAAGCACCCCCCATGGGGATGGGTGCTGGTGCAAGCCAGGCGATGTATGATGGTAGTTACCCGAACATTGACATGTCGCAGCAGCAGCTCATGTACTACTGATTCGAGGAAGCTCAACTTCAGAATTCACGACTGAATTTTATTTTTTGGCCTTTGTGTTCCTTGCGTCTATGTAGCGTAACGGTGACCATGCCTGGGGCTGTCGCTGTTTGGCTGGACCATAGCTCGTGTCTTTCTGGGAGTGTGTTGGTACTTTTTTTTTTTTGGGGGGGGGGGGGGGGGGATGGAGTGTGTTGGTAATTGGAAAGTGTATGTGTACATCCGTACGAGGTTATAAGCTAGACTCCCATGCTACGTCCTGTTTGATGGATCATCTTTTGTCTTTAATAATATGGTCCTTTAGTTGATTCTGAACGTTACTCTACGGGAGCGCCTACAGTTTAGTTCACTTTACATCTCAGTAAATGCGTGGCAACGAAAGCTGCTCCATTTTGCATATGTTACTGGCTCGTCAACGCCATGTTCCATAATTTATACGCAGTAGAGTTCTGAACTCTCTTGAATTTCGGTGTTGGCATGGTGACAGGCCTTCTCTTGCTGTAATTGGGTACTGGATTGGTCGACCAGAAGAAGAAACTGCACATTTCCTAAACGTGGATCACAAATATGATTTATTTGAAAATATAGAGCGTTATACATTAGTAAACAAGCACAAACGACGTTGCAGGGATAGCTGAATCGTAGTAACTTCCATAAGAACAACACTCCAAATGTATCTTCAACCTTCTCTCGAACTTGTGGTGTGAAATCGTTCCATACAAACACTACTTGGGAATAAGACAAAGATATTGTCCCAATGGCACTTTCTAATACTTTCCAACGTTATTCATCCACTAAAATATAATATACATAGGATTTCAATTGAAAACCCGCATGAATCAACAACACCTCTGTACTTTGAGGGCTTGGGCAAGAACTCTATGCCTCGGAGGCCGGAGGGGACACTCAACACACAAGATCTTCAGTCTCAACATTACTCTCGCAACTGACATACATTACCCTAACGTTACTCTTACAGTTGAACTGAATCATCCCAACGTTACTCTCACAACTGACAGTTTAATTTGTCTACACTCTTATGCTGCGTGAAGGACGCAGCTACACATGCCCATGAATGCTTTATTTACATTCATCAACCCCTTGCAGATGGTGTTAGGGGAACTTAGTCCCTTCTCATATAGAGAAGAAGACCTTCCTGAATCTCTCCTCCTCTACCGCCGACACCAACATCTCTTTCATAGTAGTGCTAATCTGGTTGCCTACCGGCATGCCAATAAGGTCCATATGTCTCTTGTGATACAACGCATCCATAAAGTAGGCAAACCTGCATCCCCGTGTGCAAAACATCATGCCCCTGCCAGCTCATAAAAAAATATCAAAACATTTCTTGGTCGTTAGCCACAGGACAGAATGGCATATCATGGTTAGTGCTAGCTCGATATGATATGATGATCCAAGTCTTACCTGTACATGTAGACTCTAGCACCGTCCAACCGGTAGGAGCAGAGATTGCATGACCTTTTGATGTAGGAGGTACTGGCCTCCAGGATGCCACAACAGTAGACGCTGTTGCAGGCACCGTTGCAGCAGAGGTCAGCTGACATCGTCATGATGTTGTGGTTGCCGGTACGAATGGGCTTGTTGGCGATCGGATGTGCGACGACGCCGGCTTCGCCATGGCAGCAAGGAGGCCGATGCCGGTCTCTGAGTTGTAGGGGACCTCCGTCCTGAGAGGACCCATGAGGGACCTCGTCGTGGGGACGGATCTGGACGAAGATGTGGAGGCACCATTGTTGGAGGCGCTGATGTGGCAGAATGATGACCAGACAGTGATTTAGTTTGTGTGGAGTATTATGCTCATGATGAGGGGTTTATATAGGGACGAAGAGGCTAAGGAAGGGAGTTCCTTGCTCTTAATTTCTTTGCCTTTTTTGTTTTCTAGTGTTTTTGTTTTTTAATGTACAAATATATAATTTGAGAATCTTGTGCAGGAAGATAAGTAGCAACCGAGAAAATGTTTATGCATCGCCTGGTATAACACACCTTGTTTTAAATGTTTTGTGTAACTTACTTGATTATATGAATCCGGTTTGAACCATTTCCTCTCGCATGTCTTGAGACACATGCATCCGTAGCACCTATCAACAGGACGAGAGTGTACTTCAAAATAGCATTTTTGTTATGATGTTTCAGTGCCGACGATGAACAGTGGGCTTTAAAGTATCTGCATGGTCGTCGACACTGGAACTCCATAATAGAAATGCAACTTTGATATTATAGAAAACTTACTCATTTGAAGATCACAACGCTCTACTATCTAGCAAAACTATATGGGAAATATGCATTGTGGAATCCTACGGAGTCGAAACCTTCATTTTATAGGTCACGCGAAAGTAACGCCTTTGTTATATTCATCTCAGTCCCTATATTAACCCATACTCACAAAACGCAACAAACCTACACGGTGGCACGCTACTCACCGAGGCGTTAGTTTTAAATATGTGTAAGTTAGTTTTAAATATGTGTAAGTTATATGATGTACACTTATCAAGTTTATCAAGTATATATGAGTTGGCAAAAGTTATCTCCTCAAACTCTGCCTAAAGCGTTTGGTGAGATCAGCCATATCTTCCTTTGGGTTGCATGTTGTGGATGTGTGAAGTGCATTGAATTGGGAGGAAAAAAAATCCAATGACAGTTTTTGTCTTACTTTCATCTATTCGCTATAAATTTTGACGTAAATAAAACAAACTTTGTCTTAAGCCTAACAAAATTTACTTTTTTTTAGTAGCAAACTGCCAAGAGTTTGTTAGGACTCTTGAGGCGTGTTGAGTATACATGCTTCCTAAGGTGGTTGAAGTGGTTCATGCATTTCATGCAATAACGAAGGTTCGAGTAAACGTTAAGGAGCTAACAGTTCCGCTACTACACTAGGATCGGGACGAAACCTTAGCTACCAGTGGGCTTTGGTTTTTTGTATCAAATTTGCTGCAGAATTTGGTGAAAACATAACATTTTTTGTCTTAGCCTCAATAACTATTGTCTTGTGCCATTGCTTTTTTGTCCTCATGTTTTAATCATTGAAGCTTTCACCACATGAAAAAGCAATTCATGTTGTTGTGCACCGTGCACACAAGATCAAAGTAGCAAACGTCCTGTAAACAAAGTTTGTTTAGCTTCTGTTTGATCTGCATAATGAGCTCCTGAAAGTCCATTAATGTCGCCTAGAGGGGGATGAATAGGCGTTTCTGAAAATTAATAAAAACTCACAGCAAAAATAAAACTGTCAAAACCGGTTACTCCGGTTTAGCAAACCGGTTACACCGGTTTTATCAGAGAGCTTGGAATAAAACAACTTATGAAGAGAAAAGAATCAAGCACTCAAAACAAACAAGCTATCAAAGCAAACACAGAAACCACCTTAATTAGATTCACAAAGAATCAACCTCAGAAAATAAACTTCCAAAACCGGACCCACCGGTTTGGCAAACCGGTTACACCGGTTTTTCTGAAACAGATAAAAATAAAACAAGTAACACACTAACCAGAGGGACTACACTAGTGTAAACTACACAAGAGAGTAACCAAGATACACACAAATTAAATTCACCAAGAATCTACACAATTGAGTACTGACCAAAAACAGTCCCACCGATTTCCTCGGGGCAAAGAGTATAAAACAGGAAATAATCGCGTTCCACTTAGTTCTAGCAAACTTAAAGATCTTAACAGAGCATGCAAGATCTAGAGCAATTAATCACTAAGAGTACTAGCACAACTACACATGCAACCTATGAATCACAAATAAAAGAAGCAAGAACTAAAGAAAGCAAATCAAATGAAACACGCGGAGATTTGTTTGCCGAAGTTCAGATTCACCCCGTGAACCCTACGTCTCCGTTGAGGAAGCTTGAGCTGCCCACAAGGCACACTCCAAGCCGGGTCTCTTTCAACCGCTTTCCTCGATCCACTATCTTGGCTTCTTTCCTTGCGGAGGCGAAGCGGACCTTCACAAACTTTCCCAAGGCTCACCACAAGCTTGAAAGCTCTAGGGCGACGCCTAGCCGACTAGGAGGATTCACCTCCAAGAGTAACAAATGCTTCACGGATTTGCAACATAATGCTCAAATGCTCAAGTGTAGGATTTTCTCTTTTGTGCTCTCAATCTCAATCCCTCTCAACCTAATGCTTAGGATTTCTCACAAATCACTCAAACCTCACAAAGAGGTATTGGGGAGAGCTCTATAAGGTTTTGAATGTATTTTTCTTCGTGTACACAATCAGTCCCCTCCAAAGGAGGGGTGGAGGAACTATTTATACTTGTCCCCCAAAAACTAGCCGTTATACTGAACCAGTCAAAACCGGTCCCTCCGGTTTTCCTGAACTAGCCGTTAGAGGTTTAAACCAAAATCGGTCCCTCCGGTTTGGTAAACCGGTTACACCGGTTTTTCCTGTCTCAGAGAGACTTATGTTTTATGTGGCCATTGTGTTTCTCTCATCTCACTTGGGTTTTTCTTTGAGCATTGAGACATTAAATGCAAACCATGTAGCATCCCTCTTGATAGAGCGGCATGCCTAAACTCAAGATTAAATAAAAAAAACAATTCTTCTTCTTGAGCTTGCATGATAATGAATTTTGCCACTTCTTCTCTTTAGTGCTTCATGAGGAGTGTCACATGTGCTTTTGCTGAGCGTCATCACCTAGAGTATGTGACTTGGAAACTCTTCATTCATAAGATCCATTTCCATCTTTTAGTTCACAAGTCATATTATATCTTCCTTTTTCAATAAAGATTGATACTTGGAAATGTGTGACCACTTTTAGCTTGATCGGTCCATCGCGATTGCGCTCCACCTGCCCTTCACCATGTCTTGGGTCCCTTGGCGCCAAGACTCCATCTTGCCCTTCTCCCGTGCATGGTCCGTCACGGCCAAGTCATGCCAATCCTTCACCATCTTGCTATCTTGAGTCACACACAACTTTGTATCATCGTTATGCCTTTATTTGAATTTCTTATTTGAAATATTATTTTTGATCAAATTGCTTCCAAGAATAATACATAGAAGAACAACACTTGATCACTTCTTTTTTCTTGACAATACCAATTTGTTGAGACCATCTCATATCAATGGTTTTCATGTCCCACATTCATTTCAAACCTTGGCTTGTCATAATATTGCTTTATATGGACCTATTTATTTGACACTTCTACTTTTCACCATATAGACCTATTTTTCTTACACAATTGTATATTATCAAAGATGATCATTTAGATTCATAAAAAGTATATTCTTCATATTCAACCTGCTCATATACTCACAAGGAGGATTAGTTCTTTAATCACGTTGTCATACAACCACCAAAACCCATTAGGGACATATATGCACTTTCAGCTTCAATGATGTATAATGCCATGTGTGACATCATAATGATCTCCAATGTACTGATAAGTGATAATTAAGAATATTGATAATAAAGTGTTTTTTTTATTTACCAAAAATACACCTAACTTCACCTTTAAGTTTTTGAGTTTCAGGCAGCGTTCAAAAGAATTGAGACATAGGACTTGTGTAGTAGTACATGTTTAGATGTACAACATGTGCGATCTTCACAGGTAGCCCTACGTTGTCGTATATGAAGTTCTTTTGACATGGCAACACCGATCGCTGACAGATTGATTACCGACACCAACATATTATCTTTTCGCGACGTATCGGCAGGTCAAGTTCATTTGCGGATTATGTGGACACGACGGACACCATGAGCGGACATGAGGCTGCAGACGTGCACTCCAAATGACTCTACTCTCCATTCGGGGGATGGAATGGAACGCATGGTCGCCGCGAAGATGCTTCTCTTCTAGTCTAGCGACCAAAACGATCACTCGTGCATGTTGAGGCAGTCCAGCAAATCAAAGGGTAGGATCTCTCTTTGGGTATTCGTTCTGGCCCCTCATCAGAATCCTAGCCTCCGTTAGGACTCTAGGCTGAGTATGCATATCACAGATCCACTTACAATAACCAATCCAAGATATTTTATGCCAAGTGGCAACTCAAAAAAAGAAGAAGGTATGGATTGTTTGTGAAACAAAAAGATTGTACAACGCGTAACATAACAACGGCATCAATCTACTCTATAAAGGCTAAACATTCTTTTGTATATTTTTACCCTGAGCTAATCAACCCACCGTGTGATCAATCAGCCATCACAAACAGTTCTGATCTCCAAAACCATCCAATTTTGTAGGGCCCATCAAGGAAACAACACAACGTTAGAGTGGTACACTTAATCTTACGGTGTCTTACGTTTTACGTACAAATTCACCTTGCCACAACGATTTTTTTCTCACCGAGCGCCCACCCAGCCCGTCGGCCCCGCAGCGCCTCCGATCTTTCCTCTTTTGCCTCATCCTCCGGATTTTCCTCCCTCCTTTCCTCTGCTCTACTGCCCACGAGATTGAAGGATGAGTTGGAGGACAGCACCCGTCGCCGCCAGCCCTCGGCCGCCCCGTGCCGCATTGAAAGATTGATTCGGTACCAGATTGATTCGAGTAGATTGGGGTAGGCTCGCTCCCCATGCAGCGGCAACAACGGATGGCTGTCGTCGATCTCGCCATCACCATGGGTAAAAGTGCATATATGTCCCTAGTGGGTTTTGGTGGTCGTATGACAACGTGATTAAAGAACTAATCTTCTTTGTGAGTATATGAGCAGGTTGAACATGAAGAATATACTTTTCACGAATCCAAATGATCATCCTCAACAACGTACAATTGTATAAGGAAAATGGGCTTATGTGATAAAAAGGAGAAGTGTTAAATAAATAGATCCATATAAAGCAAGACTATGACAATCCAAGGTCTGAAATGAATATGGGACATGAAAACCATTGATAGGAGATGGTCTCAACAAATTGGTGTTGTCAAGAAAAATATGTGATCAAGTGCTGTTTTTCTATGCACTGATCTTGGAAGCAACTTGATCAAAATAATATTTCAAAGAAGAAACTCAAAAGAAGGCATAACGATGATACAAAGTTATGTGTGGCTCAAGATAGCAAGATGGTGAAGGGTTGGCATGACTTGGCCGCGATGGACCATGCACGAGAGAAGGGCAAGATGGAGTCTTGGCGCCGATGGACCCAAGCCATGGTGAAGGGCAGGTAGAGCGCAATCGCGATGGACCGATCAAGCTATATGTGGTCATGCATTTTCAAGTATTATTCATTATTGGAATGTGCAGACATAATGTGACTTGTGACCAAAAAGGTGGAAATGGACATGATAAATGAAGAGTTTCCAAGTCACAAGCTCTAGGTGATGATGCTCAGCAAAAGGATATGTGGCAGCCCTCATGAAGCTTAAAAGAAAAGATGTGGCAAAATTCATTAATCATGCAAGCTCAAGTTGAGGACTTGTTTTATTTTTATTTTGAGTTTTAGGCATGCCGCTCTATCAAGAGGGATGCTACATGGTTTGCATTTAAGGTCTCAATGCTCAAATAAAAATCCAAGTGAGATGAGAGAAACACAATACCTATACTCACACTAACTCTCACTATGACAGGGAAAACCGGTGTAACCGGTTTACCAAACCGGAGGGACCGGTTTTGGTTCAAACCTGTAACGGCTAGTTCAGGAAAACCGGTGGTACCGGTTTGGGAACCGGTGGGACCGGTTTTGATTGGTTTGGTATAACGGCTAGTTTTTGGGGGACAAGTATAAATACTCTCCCCCCCCCCTCCCCCCTCCCCCTTCTTTGGAAGGAGCTGATTGTGTACACAAAAAAAATACATCCAAAGCCTTGTAGAGCTCTCCCCAACACCTCTTTGTGAGATTTGAGTGATTTGTGAGAAATCCTAAGCATTGGGTTGAGAGGGATTGAGATTCAGAGCACAAAAGAGAAAATCCTACACTTGAGCATTTGAGCATTGTGTTGCAAATCCGTGAAGCACTTGTTACTCTTGGAGGTGAATCCTCCTAGTCGGCTAGGCGTCGCCCTAGAGCTCCCAAGCTTGTGGTGAGCCTTGGTTAAGTTTGTGAAGGTCCGCTTCACCTCCGTAAGGAAAGAAGCCAAGATAGTGGATCGGGGAAAGTGGTTGAAAGAGAACCGGCTTGGAGTGTGCTTTGTGGGCAGCTCAAGCTTCCTCAACAGAGACGTAGGGTTCACGGGTGAATCCGAACTTCGGCAAACAAATCTCTGCGTGCTTCATTTAGTTTGCTTTCTTTAGTTCTTGCTTCTTTTATTTGTGATTCATAGGTTGCATGTGCAGTTGTGCTAGTACTCTTAGTGATTACTTTCTCTAGATCTTGCATGCTCTGTTAAGATCTTTAAGTTTGCTAGAACTAAGTGGAACGTGATTATTTCCTGTTTTATACTCTCTGCCCCGAGGAAACCGGTGGGTCCGGTTTCTCAAACCGGTGGGACCGGTTTTGGTCAGTGCTCAATTATATAGATTCTTGGTGAATCTAGTTTATGTGTAACTTGGTTACTATCTGGTGTAGTTCACACTAGTGTAGTCTCTCTGGTTAGTGTGTTACTTGTTTTATTTCTATCTGTTCCAGGAAAACCGGTGTAACCGGTTTGCTAAACCGGTGGGTCCAGTTTTGGAAGTTTGTTTTCTGAGGTTTATTCTTTGTGAATCTAATTGGGGTGGTTTTTGTGTTTGCTTTGATAGCTTGCTTGTCTTGAGTGCTTGGTTCTTTTCTCTTCATTAGTTGTTTTATTCCAAGCTCTCTGACAAAATCGGTGTAACCGGTTTGATAAACCGGAGCAACCGGTTTTGACGTTTTTAATTCCGCTGCGAGTTTTTGTTAGTATTCAGAAACGCCTATTCACCCCCCCCCTCTAGGCGACACTAAGGGACTTTCAACGAGTGTGTTGGTACATGCTCAAGATCTGGCCGGACACAAAGAGGTATGAGCCAATAAAAGAATCGAGTCCTGAGTTCTTATTTTTATTTTTTTAAGGCACGGTTTTTTTGCTATGTGGAGAGATTGGATTTATATTTTCCGCAATCTGTTTAGGCTAGCTAGCCGGATGCTGTTTTCAAATTAATCCTGTTTGTTAATAACATGACGCATCCACTGTGTAATTCCTGCAGATGTGTGCATCATATTTAATTAGGGCTTCATTCTTATTCATTTGTGGGCTATGGGCTCTCAGGTTGACATGAGGACATCTCATAGCACAAGTTCAAGGTTTCTGTGGAACCTGTTGATCACCTGCTCGACAAAAAGCTTCTGCCCAACATATCCAACATCTGCAATAATGCCAAGGTGAATAAACTGCATAACCCAGGCTTCAGATCTTTTAGACTCAGTGCTAACAAGTGCGCTTGCACATACCTCTTTGTGTGACAGAATGTCTGAATATACAGGTTCTGTGTTTTATTTCCTTTCCAGAGTTGAGTTCAGAAGTCCGACTTGACACTGGTCGCTTGATGGAAATCCATCGCCAAGGAAATTGGATAAGCACACATTGAGTTGTTATCTGACTTGACTGACCCCCCCCCCCCCTCAATGCCTTGTATTGCTTTAACAATGGACAAGGAAATTGTGCCACCACAAATGTTTAAAAGAATTGTTTCTGTTTAACCTGTCAGTAGGCACTTGCACTCATGAAATGGTTTTGGGACTCCATTGGCTAAGATTGTGCTCTAAATGTGCGTGAACGGTTGGGTATCAGGTCATGCCAGGTTTTAGGATGAAGTGGATACTGCAGATGTAGTTTCCATGGTATTGCGCGACCTATAGATGTCAATTCAACACACAACATCAATATTTGTGTTTTTTAATAACTCTAACTTCTCAACATGAGCAGAGATCACTGAACTTTGATTGTATTATTGATCGGCAGACACACCAAATCCTCTCGAAGACAATGTGGCATATTCATTTGTCAAGTAAGGATTCTCCTGATTTTCTGTTTTGTTTTAATTCCATTTGATTTGGTTCTCATCCAGATACTAATATTTCAAAGTTGACCTCTGTTTGCAGTGTGTGTCATGACAGGCAATATTTTATTAGCACAAATGACATCATCATACAAACTTAAAGGTGTGAATTTTCCCTTGGAGAAACATTGAATTGAACATTTTACTAAAGTTGTTTAAGGATATCAATATTAATACTTCATTTCACTTTTGTTTTCCTAAGGGTAATACCATGTTGTTAATTCAATTAGTACATTAGTTTCATGGTACATGATAAAAGTATACATATGCATATGATTGTTGGGCCAATCTCCATGTCCTCTAACCCATGGAAAGTGGTGTTGAATTGTTCAGTTATAGAGGCACACATATTTCTCTACAATCAAATCTGTTGTTTGTGTTACATCTCGTCTACTCTCCAACAGTTCTCTCATCTATACAAATGGTGCAAAAAGGTACTAATTAATGAAAGAATGCAGGACTTGATTTGTGAAGGAGCCTATTTCCTAATTTAGCAGTTCAGTTAACATAGAATTTCTTTTACATATTTGCTATTAGATTTCAAATGAAATCATTAGGCTTAGGTGCTGCTGTCTATGATTGTTTCACATCCTTCTGAAATTTAGATACAAATATATGGTGCCTATTTAGATACAAATAAAACGAAATTTAAATTCATGTGAGACCTTATGTAGACTTTGATAATGGAGCACTTCAGAATTTGACTGTTTCAGGGAACAACTAATATGGAAATCTAGCTTTTTTCTTTGTGGGCAAATTATGAAAATATCGTGAGTTCTCACTCTTTGTGTTGGACAGGACAAAAAACAAATCTACTATTGTTATGCTCTCTTTTAATTCAACAGGACAAACAAGTCCCAAAAAACAATAAAGTCGGCAAATATTTTTGTACTCCAAATAAATTATTGAACTTATATTATACCTCTTACATTACTCTTTTATAAACATGAGTTGATTAATGGTGCTTATATACATCTATTATAGCTTTCAATTATTGGATTTTGTTTTATAGGGAAGAAATGCTGACACTTATGTTACTAATAATGACTATCATATTGTAGCTATCTCTACCCTAAGCAAGCTGGACTCGAGAACGAAAAAGTCTATAAGGATGAAATAATAGAATTATTTGAGGAGGTAGAGTTGCAAAAAAAAAAGTGTTGATTGAATGTTCAGCTTCCTCAACTCCATATTTTCATTATATTTGTATTTTTAAAACTTGCTTGTAGATGATAGAACACTAAACTTCTTCAGTTCGGATGTAATGTTCGTATTGGATCTTAAATATATACTTAGTGAGAGGTTATCTTCTTTGTTGACTTATTACTTGTTGCTATAAAAAGACATGGAAGGGGAGGAAAAAAAGCACAAGCACAAGGGCTATATTTGTCTCCATTTAGTAGATTCGAAGTTGAATTCAGGGATAGAAAGTCATGTCATGAACAAAGCAACTCGAAGCAAGAAAGTTGAGATGGTTTAATATGGCATTGTCAATAAAATATTATCAGTATATATTATTAGAATAAATATTACACGTGTAAAAAACTACTCCCTTCATACCGATTTATTTGACGTTCTACGCTCACATCGAATTCCCAGTTTATTTGACGTTCTCGGTTCTTAATCTCCTCTCTGTTCTGCGTTGTCTGCTTGTCTCCTCTATCTGTTCTTGCAGTTCCATCGCAGATGAATAAAGAATGGAGAGAAACAGCCTCCGTCCAACTGAAGACAACACTTGCATGTGATGGACCTTACCACATGGACAGCCGATCCCATCTGCAGCTAAATAAACAAAGAAGAAACAACATCTCTCGTACAACAATTCACGCGCTGGCAGGGTAGCAGTGCAAAGCATCCAGTTGCACTGGTTTTGATAAATATTGCTAAAGAGTCAAAAATTACGGGACAGAGGGAGTAGTAAGTTGTACTAGCTGTGAAAACACGCGTGCAAATTAAGTGAACACTGCACCGTGGCGAGAAGATGGAAAACTGTTGGAACGAGACGTCTATTAAGCAGCCGCCCAAGGTCCTGCCGGCCGGCCGGCGACCAACTCTCTAGCTAGCTATAGCTAGTACCCGGCGCGCGGCGTGAAGACGAAGAGGTCGAGCTGGAAGACGGCGGCCTCGGTCGTGGCGCTGACGACCTTGAGCAGGGAGTACCCGGTCGCCCGCCTGAACCTGCCCGTGCCGCCCACGACGGCGCGCTCGACAACGTCGTCCTCCTCGCCGGGGAACCGGTACTGGCCCTGCAGCGAGAGCGTGCTCCTCCCGTGGTGGTCGCTGCCGGCGGTGAACACGACGGTGACGGAGGAGACGTATTCCTCGTCGTCGGCCAGGTCCGTGCCCACGAACACGCCCCGGAACCGGCCGACGATGGGGGAGGCGGCGTCGGGGCTCGCGCGGAGCTCGTCGTCCAGCGCGCCGACCATGCCGAACGTGGACGAGTCGTTGCCGAGCGGGGACGGCACCACCGTCGCCACCGTGGAATTTGGGCCGGAGAACCGCTCGTGCACGTACACGCGGATGTGCGTGCGCTTCATGCTGGTGCCGCCGCCGCCGCCGGGTGATGCGTGGACGACGGGTGGCGATGTCCAGGAGGCCGCAACGAACAGTAGTTGGGCGGCGAGCAGGAGCAGCTTCTTCGACGAGGCCATCTGAATATCTGATGAAGGTGTGCAGCTGGAGATTGGTGCGCTAGCTCTTGTATATGTATAGGCAGCAGAACGTGGCGCCTTGGTGGTGTTGGGTTTGCCAGGAACAGACGACGACGTACGGACAACTGGGCAAGACATGGAGCTTAATTACGCGCAAAAAGGATACTACTAGCTGGCTTGCATGGAAGCTTACTGATCAACGAATCGACGAGGACTGGTTCTTGCAGTATTGGTACATCCGCCCAGCTTGCCAGCGCGATACTACTACATGGTTTGGAACGTATAGAGTCAGTCTGTTCGTAGCGTCGGCGGCAACTGGCCTGCGACTAGAGCAACGGAGCAAGATACTTTGAAGAAACGTCCGTGGTGGCATTGCCTTTTTTTTTTTTTTTTTTTTTTTGAGAAGAGGATGGTGCCATTGCCGAACACGTCCGTGGCTGCGCTTGTCAAACGGGACGGTCCATGGGGAAAGCAGACAAGGATGGCCCAACTCTTGTCGTGGCCTGTGAAAGCTAAGTTAAGCACCGGCCCATCTGGCTCAAGTTAGCAACCGACACAGCGCTGTTCTGCCGCTTTGCCGTTTCGTTTTAGTCCCACCTCGGCCGTTCTAACGAGACAAGGCGTCAAGACGAGTATAAACAGCGACCCAGGGCACCAGAGCAACTCATACCTTTCTCGGCCTTTTGGCTAAGATCAAGTGTAGTATCTGTTCTTATCAGTTTAATATCTGATATGTGGACCATGTGTTCACTTTGATATTAAATTTATTTTTTGTGGGGGAGGGTCCACCACAGTGGCTTGCCACTGGGGCCCTCACGCGTCGCTCGGGCGTTGCACTACTGCCCTTGCCTGGCGCACCCCAACCAAAGCAAATGCAAACTTTTATGGGCTCTGCAAGCTATGCTTTGTGTCCATACTGGGCTTCAGAAATGCCTCGAGCACGTGACAGTACGTTAAGAGTTAAGAGTTGACGTGTCCATTTGGATATTGGCTCTGATCTACAAAAACACAGCTGGAGATCGCTGCACAAGTAATCAGCTACCCCTAGCAATTCTGCAGAAAAAACCAATGGCATGCTGAATTTCAGTGTCAGTTACAATCTACAATCCATTAGACCAACAGTAATATCTCGAGGTGAAGCATCTATTTCGGATTCAGAGAATTGCAACCCCTGCATATTACGGGCTCTCACAGTAAATATCTAAGCCTCAACACTCGTCAATTTAAGCATAATAGTCTGAAGATAACTGCTACACAGGAGCCACGCATACGAAAGACAGGTTTGCAGAGTCTTCATAACAGCACAAGGCTAGTCACACCACAAATTACTACTGAAGCTGGTACTCCGTTCTGTGGAGTCATACTTCTCAGTCCCTCCACCTGTGGCCACAGCTCGGGTTGCAGCAGATGAAGTACAGCGTCAGGCCTTGCTCTCCAATAGTTGGGGCCTGCAAGTCAATACGTCAATACACACGTAATAGCATAAAACTTACATTCAGGAAAGGTGAATTGATGCTCCAACAAAGCTTCCAAAATACATAATCAATCAGATGATACAGCTGTGCCGAAATAAAGTGATAGGTGACCTCATATGCAAAAGGTCAGCATCCAAGTACCGGCGTACAAACCTGGAAAAAAGCAGCTTCTGGGTGGTTACAGTTGTAACATCTAACACTTTTCGTACGAGGCAAACTAGGATCTGTTGCTGCATCCTTTAAGAGATCTTTAGGTTCACCAGCAGGCTTGCGGAGAACCCTTTTGTAGACACAAGTGTCGGTGGCAGCCTCCTGTACACATCAAGCATTTGAAGAAATGGACCGGTCAGTGAAACTATGAGCATTGCAGTTAAAACACATTACATGATACAAAAACCTTATGTACATTATAGGTGACATAAATATCAAAGAAGTTAATGCTTCACTTCATACAAAAAGGAAGCGAATATAGGGAAAGAGGAACTTAAAACACTGTAGAAATCTATCTACTTATCGTTCCAACTTGGTTAGCTTGATGCTTGATTTCTGTTTCAACTTCCAAGTTCCAAATTAGCTAGCCACTCCCTCCAGTTCTTTTTGTTGATGCTGGTTACCTCACAAATGAACTAACGTCAACGAGAAACAAGTGGAGGGAGTATAAACTCCATATACTCTCGAATGGTTGAAAAGCTTGACTGGTGTTACCCGACTTCTTTTCAGGGGCGTTCTGTTTGAAACTGCGCTCTTGGTATTCAGGGTACCATTTTTATTGACTCTATTTCAGCCGGAACAGTCCATGAGACCGGACCATGCTATATCCGATCCAAATATGTATTTCAACGCACCAAGTGAAAACGGTATGAAAAATATATAGACAGTATGCGAAAATAATATTTTAGAAAAGCTTATTCTTCAGACCTTCACTGCACACAAAAGGAAGAGAATCTAAGAAAAGAAAACATCAATCTTATAGTCTTGATGTTTTTCAAACTTTGTCAGCTACACACTGGTAGACTGGTAGTCAGATGTCCAGGAAGCTTCAAAGCATCAGAAAGGGGAACACATGACTTATTTTAGGGCAATTCACTTTCGAGCTTGACTCTCTGTGTTTAAACTTTGAACTTTTTGGGGTAGGGTGCTCATTATCATATTTAGCGGCTGAAGTACTTCAAGGACTAAGGAAGAAATATGCCCCAATATCTCCAATGCCAAATTAGAAAAGTGAATAACAATTATTTGAAAGGTCCAGCATTGGTACAATCCTGCCAAAATGCATCAGCTAAGGATTATTCTTCAGGGATTAAGTTGTCCATTGAACAAGAGCAAACATTCAAAAACCATGCATTTCGAAAAAAAAATATCTATCAGAATATATCATATTTGAGAAGATTCAGGGTTAATACAATTCTAAGCACAATAAACATGTTACGGTGGATGAAACATCATATTATTCCAGAAAGTTTCCCCGTATGAAATTCATCTTCTTGGTAATGGAAGCCTCTACTTTCTAACTACTAATTTCTTAATTGCTTGGGTATCATGTGCAAGATATGCTGTACATACTACTGAACTAAAGCAACATTATTGGCCTTAAGCCTATAGGATATGCGTATCAGCATATGTGCCGCCCCTGCAGCCATGAGCTATTGGTGTCTCACTGAGTAATTCTTTAGAATAGCATACTACTGAACTCCATGACTCAGTCTCACTGAGTAATTCATTAGTCTAGCATCCGCTGGTTCAAATACAAACGAAACTGAAAATGAACTATTGGTGTTTCTCCAGCAAAACAGAAACAGGAACCACCATTATGGTACAAGAGTTTCAATTGCAGAATATACGAGCAGCCAAAATTTTCCATCATGAAGTAAGAAATCACAATATGAACAATGTACCACCAAACCTAAATCGCACCCACCATTAAAAACCAATCGGAGAGCTAAACCCAGCCTAAAACCAAAATTGACCTGTATAAACCGTTCAAAGAACACACCTGACCCCCAACTAAACCTAGGGTTTTCCAGGATTAACACAAAATCTGAAGAAAAAAGGATTCTTCCGAGCAGGAACAATGAATCCACCTGATGCTCGCAGGCCTGACAAGCGTAGAGGAGGGTGCGCGTATCCTTGTCCTCCCGCGGGTACAGCATGTTGTTGCTGCGAAGAAAACAAAAATCCAAAGGCAACCAAATCATGAATCAAACAAGTTTCATCCATAGGGGCAAAAAGAACCCAGAAGACAATTGCTAAAACTTTATTCGATTTACCATTCACCGCAGAACCTGAGAGCGCTCATGGCGGCCGCGTCGCCTCCGGTCTCTCTCTCTCTCTCCCCTTCCGCTGCTCGTCCCCTTCTTCCTCTGCTTCTCTGTTCACTCTGCTGTTTCTGACTGGCGGGTCCATCTTATCCGACATGTCAGTGATACACAAAGACCAAGCCGGTGCCTTCTGAGGCCGCAAATGTACACGTGTCAGTACATCGCCGCAGCCGCACGGTTGCGACCTACACGGCAGCCGCACCGGATCCCGCCGACCCGTCCCCTCCTACTCCCCTGCGTCCGCTCGTGGCCCCCCGCGCCAAACCCTAGCTCCAATTCGTACCCTGAAAAATTCGCGAAAATCGATCAAGATTTTGCTCTAGGCGCCTCTCCGGACACTCTTCTGGTAGGAATCCAGCTCGAGGTCTTCATATTTTTTTTCAAATTTTGGAAGATTGTCCCTGATGCGTGTGTGCCATTTGCAGGTTTGTGATGCAATGATGCACATGCTGGTGGCCCCGGATGGGGTCGGAGGAGAGCTGCAGCCGTTCGCCGCGCCGCCGGTGGAGCAGGAGCTGGAGCTCCACCGCGACAACGCGGACGACGGCCTCGAAGGCCATGTGCGGTACGTGCGCGCTTCCAAGAGCTCCCCCATCCTGTGCTTACTGCAAGTCACTCGTGTTTAGTCGCCTTTGATGCGTTGGGGAAGGTCTCGCCTCAGCGCCGTGCTTGCTTGCAGTGGAGCAGTGACAGTGCGCTTGCTCCAGCTAGGAATTTATTTTCGTGCTTCTCCTATTTCAGAAATGGTTCGAGTTAAGCCATTGTATTTGAATCTGTCATTTCATTACTGTGATTCGATCAGGTGCCTGAGGTGTGGGATATCAGGTAATGCAACACCACATATGCGGCGTGGCCCGGATGGCCCAAGAACTCTTTGCAATGCATGTGGCATTGCTTACAGGAAGGTATGAGGCTTTTGCTTCCTGGAGTTATGCCCAATAGTATTTTCAGTGCCACATTTATACTAGGTTATAAGTACTATTTTCGCCACATCTATGTTGCGTAACCATGGTACCAGGCCTATATTATGACTATGCTGTTGCCTGCTAATTATCCTTGTAGATTTTGTTTTCTCAGCAATTATCTTTCACAATTATGAAACAATTATCTGAGTTATGTTTATTGATATTTGGATTGTTTCTCTTTGACCAGCATTGTATTTACAGTCTTCCAAGATATTATTCTTATTCCCCTTGTTCACTTGAAACCAGAGGGAAAGACATTTTTTACCTTTGTTGACGAGGAAATTTCAATTGATCATATCGGTATTGAAGACTGTATGTCACATATAACTAGTAACAAAATATGAAGAATCACATTCATCATTCCTAAGTTTTTTTTTTTCATAATGGCTCAGGATTCTGTTTCTGTTGACTATTTTCTGTTTCAATTAAATATGCCTCTCAGTGTTCACTTCCTCAAAGTTTTTATGATTTATTCTGCAGGGGAAAATGAGAAGAATGATAGAAGCTGAGCCACCAATAGATGAGGCTGCTCTTGCAAAGCTGGTTCCGGAGGTTGGCATGGAGTTTGAGAGTGAGGAAAAGGCATATGAGTTCTACAATAAATATGCTGGCCATGTTGGTTTCAGTGTTCGGAAAAGTACATCACATAAATCTTCTGAAAATATCACAAAAGTAAGAACTTTTGTGTGCTCAAGAGAAGGTTACAATAGAGATAAAAAATCATTGGAAGCAAAGAAGCCGAGGTTAGATACACGGATTGGTTGCCCTGCAAGGTTGATTATTAAAGTCACACCAGAGTGCAAATACAGAGTAACTGATTTTAAAGCTGACCACAATCATCAGCTTGCCCCTCCTTCGACTATGCATATGTTAAGGTCGCAGAGGATATTGACAGAACTTCAGTCTGGAGATGCAGAACTATCTGATGATTCTGTAGTCACACCAACAACAAAAGCAACGGGTGATCTTGTTGTGAGACAAGTTGGTTTCCTTCGAAATATCTCTCTTCTTCCAGCGGATTACAAGAATTATCTCCGTTCAAAGCGTATGAAGGCTATGCAGCCTGGTGATGGAGGAGCGATATTGAAATATTTGCAGACAATGCAAATGGATAACCCCTCTTTCTTTTACACTATGCAGATTGATGAGGATGACAAGCTGACTAACTTCTTTTGGGCGGACCCAAAGTCTAGAGATGACTTTAACTACTTCAGTGATGTACTCTCCTTAGACACAACATACAAAATAAATGGATATGGCAGGCCACTTGCATTATTCCTTGGTGTAAATCATCATAAGCAAACAATTATATTTGGTGCAGCTTTGCTTTATGATGAATCATACGAGTCATATAAGTGGCTTTTCGAGAGTTTTAAGATTGCTATGCATGGGAAACAGCCTTCTGTAGCTTTAGTAGATCAATCTGTTCCGCTGAGTAGTGCAATGGCAGCAGCCTGGCCAAATACCACTCAACGAATTTGTGCCTGGCATGTGTACCAAAATTCTCTTAAGCATCTTAATCATGTGTTCCAAGGTTCAAAGACATTCGCCAAGGATTTTAGCAAATGTGTCTTTGGCTTTGAGGATGAAGACGAATTCTTGTTTGCATGGAGAAGTATGTTGGAAAAATATGATCTTAGACATAATGAATGGCTGTCTAAAGTGTTTGATGAGAGGGAAAGATGGGCCTTGGCATATAATAGGCATATATTTTGTGCTGACATTGTAACTGCTCTTCAAGCTGAGAGTTTCAGTAGTGTTTTGAAGAAATTCTTGAGTCCTCAATTGGATCTGTTGTCCTTCTTCAAGCATTATGAAAGAACAGTAGATGAACATCGATATGCTGAGCTGCAAGCTGACTTCCAAGCTAGTCAGAGCTATCCAAGGATTCCACCAGCCAAGATGTTAAAGCAAACTGCTCATACATATACACCAGTCGTGTTTGAGATCTTTCGTAAAGAGTTTGAGCAATTCATGGATTGTGTGCTTTTCAGCTGCGGGGAGGCTGGGACAACCTCTGAGTACAAGGTTGCTCCATCTGAGAAACCCAAGGAACACTTTGTTAGATTTGACTCAAGTGATTGCTCCTGTGTATGCAGCTGTAGGAAGTTTGAATTTATGGGTATCCCATGTTGTCACATGCTGAAAGTGCTGGACTTCAGAAATATCAAAGAGTTACCTCAAAAATATCTGCTGAAGCGATGGAGAAGGACCGCCAAGTCTGCAAGTGAAGATAGCCAAGTTAATGCAGCAAATTCTGTTGGGTCATCATTGAATACCCCTGTACCTTCTGCAAGTAACAATGGGTTTCAGAGCTTCAGTGCAATGATCCAAGTAAGTTACACCCAATATCATCCATACACAATATGTTGCCATTTTTTGTAACTGGTTTTGTTTTTTAATGAAATGCAGGATGCGTCGATTTCTAACATGCATGAGAATTCATTTCATAGAAGCTCTTAATGAAGGTACTAGATTATGATTCCACGAATTTCTGGCTTCTATGATTATAAATTTGTATCTGCCTAGATTACTGTATTGTCTGGATTAATTCTGGATCCATCTGATTTTATTGGTTCATCTTAGATGGAAGGGTCCCTGTTATGATTTAGGTACTTGACGAATTTAAAAGAAAGGGCCCTCCAAAATTAAAATTTATCATGCATGTAGATAAAAATCGTAACAGGGGTCCGATCCCATCATGAGCATTTCTGCTAGTTTCCAGGAGAGTGGGCTTGTGGCTCCTGAATGTGACCCTTCACGAAAGGCTTGATGTTCTTTCAAAGACAATTTAAGAAATCTCCCTATTCCCTGTGATGAATGAAGTACTCGTTAATAAAAATACAGTCTTGAACTACAGCTTGCATTGACACTTGAGCATTGGTTATATATATATATTTATTGATTGATTGATTGAAACTAGCGTTGGTTATATTAAGGATGCAGTTCTATGTGCTTTTGATTCTGATGCATAACGCGCCAGCTTGCTTTAATTGTAAAATGCAGGTTTAACTCCAACAATGATGCCACATTTTCTGCAAGACTTGACAGGGTTGACCGTTGAAGCAGTGAATGGCCACCGTCAAGTGTCCCTGAATAAGTTGGCAGCCTGTAAATTATTCAGCCGTAGGAAATTTCAGTTTACCGAGGCACCATTCCTTAGCGTAGGGTAGATTATGATTGGAAGAATCAATGGTTGTATCGCGCTGGAAAAGAATTCAGAAAATTTTGTGCATTCTGTAAAGCCTCCTGTTATGTTAGTAGCTCATTTATTTGAAGTATAAAGAACTAGTAGTACCAGGCAGTTGTTCAACAGACGTACTATCATCGTAGCAACTCCACATATTGCATGCTGGAGAAGATGCATCCAAGGCTTTGTACAGACAGCCTGCCCTTGACCTGACCGTCCCGTGCAGGGCAAGCAGGCCCCCTCATGATACAAGGTTCAGTACAATTCAGTTAGATTCAGATCTGGAGCTTCACTTGCAGCTGAGCTGGAACAGGCCGTGCATTGAAGCGTTGGGAGTAAGGCATAGCAGCTTGGCGTGGCCGTGGATCTCAGCTGGTCCGACCGGCATGCATGCCGGCCGAGTCACACCACCTTTGACACACCAGAGGACAGCGGTGCTCTAGCCTGGTACGCTCGCTACCTTCGGTTGCCTCATGGTTCGTGTCTGTATATAAACGCACTTGCATATTATTATGTGCAGGTGCTAAGCGTATCTTGTACCCGTATCCTGAGTCCACGTAATGTCACTTCTACCAGCATGTGGTTCTTGGCGTATTTTAAGCAAGTAGCTTCCGTCTTGCTTTGTTCCAAATTTTCCCTCGACGAGAACTTCGAGCTGGGCCGCTGTATGGTGAAGATTTCTGCGTTGATCCATGGCACGATGACTTGGCAAGTCGCCAAGTGGTGGTGGGTAACCTGAAACCTCTTTGTCACCAACAACGGCCGGTTTCTTTATTTCAAAAAAAAAAAGGGAAAAACAAGGGCCGTTACTACTGTTCCATTGGCGTGCCTGGGGTCAGGTCCTGTTCCATTTGAGCATCCATCGTGTGTCTGTCAGTACGGCGACCTGGACTTGGCAACCGACTGAGGTTCGACGTGTCAGTGCGCTCCAGCCGCTACATCCTTCCTTGGTGCTGCGTGCTTATGGGTTTTGTCTACTCCCTTCGTTCACATTTACTTGCTGTTTTAAGATTTTTAATTTTTTTCTAATTATTCTCGTTTTTTAATGTATATTTTTCTCTTTTTAATATAATATTTTCTTTTCTCACTATATCTTTATCTCTATCTCTTTTCTTCTTATTTTTAATGCACCTATCTTTTTACTTTTTTTATTTTTTATATCCAACTTTAAAACAATATCTAAATATAAACGGAGGAAGTAGTGCATCCTCTTTCTCTCTCGAGGCGAATTCTCCCACTCCCTTGTCTCTCTCGAGCCGAATTCGTGTGACGGTGACGAGTGCATCCCCTCCCGCCCGTCGTCACTTGCATTGCTCCCTCGTTTCGTGTCGCGACGAACAAACTTTGCCGAAAAAAAGTTACTCTACGAATACGAATAATGCTCCCTCGTTTACAGCTTTGCCTAGCCTTGGCTCTTGGATGAGCACATTCTCTATGATGCGACCGCGCGCCACCGACAGCGCACAGGCGCAGCGGCGTCGGCTCACCTCGAACTCGTGTGCCGCACGCGTCTCCGACCGCACCGAGGCGAGTTTGGCTTGTCACGCCACGCGCCGCGGACAAGACACGGCGCATGTGACGCTTTTTCTTCCCCGCGGCTACTACTGGCTGCCTAGTTGCTTGCTGTAGCCGTGAACCTGCGCACATGCGCGGCTCTGGGCTTTGGCGTCAGTCAGGCTCTGCAGCTTCTGCTGTCGTTGCGGCGGCCAGCGTGCCTCGGACGCTTCCATCCAAACTCCCATGATTTCTCCTTGTCTCGCATGCTCCGAGAAAACCTCGTAGTTACTGGTTACTGATAAGTAAAAATGCGATCAGTAAATTTCTCTTTTCTTGTACTACCTAAGTACTACTTCCGTCTCATTACTTATCATTTTAAACTTGGACATAAGGATTAAGAAGAAATGAACAGGTTAGATGTATAAAAAATAAAAAGAATAGAGATAGAGATATATTAGACAGTGAAAAAAATACATTAAGATGTGAGAATAACAAATAAATTAAAAAAAACTAAAAAAAATATAGGATGACAATTTATATGAAACGAAAAAAGTAATATAATAATATATATTATTGTTACTGACTAACGAGTTAGTTTACCTGCAACCCAGTTCAGTCGCGAGCTTGAGCTGGTCAGGTCCCATGGACTGAATTTGCTGGGGCAAAGTTCAACCAAGTACGCCGATCTATGCAATCCTACGGTTTATCGACGTTCCAATCAACCACATGCCGAATCCTTATCTTTCTTTTATTATCAGCAGCACCCCAACCCAACCCAAAAGGTCTCGTCTCCACACCAACGGATATCATCCTCCACTACGGAACCGGCTTTAATCGTACCACCGCCATTTCCCAATCACCCCCAAACCAATCAACAGCACGAGTACAAACTTAGCATAGCAAACGTTTCATAAAATACGTCCATTAGAGCTAAAAAAAGCTGTTAAATTTCGATCCGTTCGGTGACCGATCCTCGTCACACGCGATTGAAAAACAGACGCCGGGTCTCGTCACCGGCGCACGAATCTGCTAATGGGCCTCGCCTTTTTTTTTTCCACCCACCCCTGCTCAAAAAAAAAAAAAAAATGATGCCTGACGCTGCAACCTGATGCTTCTCGTTCGATCAGTGGAGTCTATTATGGGCTACTTGATCGATCAGGCGCTTAGTTCAGGCGCGTCTCTATCATGCGAAGGAGCCAAAACAGCAGAGCGCCGTGGGTGTTGTTTTGTTGTTGCTACCGTTGTCTCCATTCTCTGATGGAGAAGGGAAAGCTTAAAGCCTGTGGCTGATTAATTAGGACTTGGCTACAAAGCAACCTGGCCTCCTCGTCCGGTCTAATACGTGATTATTTCGCCTCTGCTAGAGTGTTGAACTAAATCTTTAGAACAAATTCTTGGCCCAAACGCCGCTATATACAGGACGTTGATTAAACGGGATGCCCTACTCATCGTTGTTGCTCCACGATCACTTCATTACTATGTACAGAACGAAACTGACAAGACACTTTGGAGACATGAGACTTGCTAAATATGCACTACCACCTAATAATAGAGCTAAGTAGATATTATCCAAAAAGAAGAGACGCACCATTATGCACCAGATCTCCTGCCTTTTTTTTTTTTTAAAAAAAAGCACCAGATGCGTGGCCCCAGGCTCCCAGTCGAGCGACACGTCTCTTCCAAGCCACCATCGGCCTGACAGAGATGCGAGAAGGCACCACAGACAGTTAACGGATCATATAATCTGTCCCCTGTGTATGAACTGGACCCAAAAGCTTAAAGCTCCACCCGCGTACAGCAGGAAAATTAAACAAACCTCGCCCCTAAAAAGCGGTTAAATCAATCAAATCAAAACATCAGGAGAAGGGGAAAAGCTAAGGAAATCAGACAAATGGACGCGTGATTTGTCCTCTCTTAAAAACATGCTTTGCATGAGTAGAAAGCAAGACACTTCTTAGAACCACGGCACCGCCAATTTCTCTTTGCTGATTAAAAATTGCAAAAAGGCAAACACTTTGGTTTGGTCACCCTCTCCATCTTGCCCAAGCGTCGGCTAGTTACAGTTAACCTTTCAAGCTTTTCCCCCTATCAAACAAAAAAACAAAGGAGTTACGACTGAGGCAAAAGCAAACTGCATGTGAAGCACAGGTTCGTATTTCCAAATACACAAGTCTTTGAGCACCTAGATGTAAATATACTACACCTGTAACGATTTTTTAAGTGGGCAAAAGTCAAATACCAGAGCTGCACAGTGACAGCACTCAGTATTATACGAAGGGTTATGAGACAGGAGTGGAGATTAAAATAATTGACAAGCTGCCAATCAGAAGGCCAGACTGACTTGGCAGGGGGATGAATGCAAGCAGACTGCTGAACTGTACTAAAGAATGTCTTAACCCTGCTTAATGTATCATTAGCTGCACTGCATGTTCAAAGTACATCTGTTTCTTGTCCTGTTGACCTTTAACTGTGGGCTGTGGTGTTTGTCTATTTTATTAGTAATCTACTACAATTTGCTTGGAATCTTCAGCCAGTGTTATGTTGAGAGAAGCGCCACCGCATTTTAAATGGCTGGAGATGTGCTCTTTTCTTGAGATACTGAACCTTGTGAAGAACTGTGAGCACTACTTTAATCAAGAAAGAATGGTAAAAATATTCGGCTACCAGGTTAAAAAAATCCAATGCTGCAGCCACATGTTTTATCCTTGGTTGAACGGTGTAATACCTATCACTTACTTCCTCCGTCCTCAATTACTTGTCATCCTATACTTCTTTAGTTTTTCTCATTTACTTGTCATTCTATACTTCTTCAGTTTTTCTCATTTACTTGTCATCCTCGTATCTTAATGCATATTTTTCTCTTTCTAATATATCTCTATCTCTCTTCTTCTCATTTTTTGTGTATCTAACTTTTTCACTTCTCCTTAATTTCCGTGTCAAGTCTAAAACTACATATAATTAAGAACAGAGGGAGTAGTTTGAAGGATTGTGTGCGTGCAGATTGATGGGCCAGTTTTTCAGGAGGTCAAACTAACTCTTTTGTTTTTTAGATATACAGGTAATCTAATAATTGCAAATATAAATAATTGTTTTAGTTGTCGAGTTATAAAATAGAAAAACACATAAAAATTTTAGATCTTTTTATTACGAGCCTTGAGCTCATAATTGCAGCTCAACGATGCTACCCCTTCATATATCATAGCAGTTCTACTGAAAAGTATCAACAAACAACGAGCATCCGACAGTTTAATTCGGGAAGATTGGACTCATCGACGTCAGCAACTCTACAGGTCAGACAGGTGATCATCCACAATCCCTGGTGTTGACCTATACGAAAAAAAGCTAGCAGGAGGTGAAACATTGCAATCTCATGGACACCCTCAAATTAAGCATGTACTTATGCAGTTTTGGGGTGCACTCCTAAAGCTTTTAGGCATCAGGTTGTTTACAAAAGCATTATGGTACCATAATGGTATAGACATACGCGCTAGACCAATCTACTAACCACATCACTTGTACTACGTGTCTTCTTTTGACGTTGAGAACTGAAATTTCATGAATAAAAAAACCATTTGAATTGAATGTCTGTGATGGCTCCAGTAGCAAAAAAAAAAAAAAAAGGATTGGAGAAAGAAGTGACAAATACATCAATCAAAACATAAAAAATAAAGTAATGGCTGAATCGAAGTTTGTTAGAAAACTTGAACTAGAATCTAATGACATCAGGGGAACCGAAAGGGACTGCGTCGGGTGATCTGTGAGCTTAATGTGCCAACAACCTCCCAAGGTTCTTCAGCTTCTACTGCTATTACTCTGTCTTAGATTTTTCTTTTTTCTAATCTATACTCATACAATCATATGATCTTGAACATTGCTTGAATGTCACAGTCGTTTAACTTTGTTTAACCAACAAGAGATGGGAAATTTGCATGTAAGGTGACGTCATGGTCTGCTATTCAGTGCGGCTCTCTCTCGCTCAATCTGTAGAATAATTTCTCAGTTTTTTTTCTTGGTCTACAACAGTCAGTCAACCGTAAGACCTAAAATAAGAGACAGAAGATAGACCTGTTCTTGTGTATCTACAGTATTTATACCTGTTATAAGCATTATTCAAATAATCCTTTGTGAGAGGGATGGATATGGAAATACCAAATTTCACTGTCTAGTACTTTTGCCTTCTTTTTTTGAACGCAGTACTTTTGGCTTAATAACAAAAAGCAATCGAAACAAAGTAAATGAAGGAGGCCGCTATATTGTACTAAGACGATTATAATGTAACCTAAAAGCACACAAGCAAAGATAATTAATGTAAAATATAACTAACGAGGCTTACATCAGTTCACTCACTGCACGAGACACTTCATTATGGATGCATCAGATGATGTGAGCTTAGATTTAACAAACATGCCACTTTAAAATTATGACCTGCCTTTTTTGAACAACTAAATTTACACTTTTAAAATGTTTTCAAACATAAATCTTGCCTCTAAATTTCGATTTTTTCCCCTATACTACATGCTATCAAAATGGTAACGGTAACGCCATAGTCCACTCAAAGCTGTTGTTATCCTGAGAACTTTAATTAAAGTGCACAAAAGCCACATTGAGAAGAAAATTATAAAAAAATCACAAGGCCTTAATTTTGGCAAAAAATTACATAATAAAAAAGGGAAGCTCCCACAATCACATCCAGCGTTGTAACTGAAAGTCCAAAATTAAGCACTAAATCTCTTCTAAATAGCCCCAAAACTTTCTTGTTTTAGCAGCTTCGCCGTTCCTCGGCATCAGCAGGCCACCACACCAGTGAGAGAACTGAGAAGTCACAAGTCAGTCCACCACCACCACCACCACCAAACACGCAGCTCTCTCTAGTCCTCTCTTCTTCCACTCCGCTCCGCTCTCCTCTCCCCCCGTCACAAGCACGCACGCACGCTCGTCGGATTTGGCAGCGCGCCGGCGAGATCCGGGCCGCCGTAGAACAGTTGGGCGGACGCCGCCGCCACCTCAAACCACGATCTTGTCGCCGAGGGAGCTGCATTGGCCCCCTGTCGCGGTCTTCCGGCGTTTCTTGTGGGGGTTGCATCGTGGGGAGGAGCTCGTGTCCGGGATCCGCCAGATCCGAGCTCGGCGGCGGCGGCAGCAGTGGTGGGCGATACCATGGAGGCCGACGCTCCGCTCGACTACGCGCTCTTCCAGCTCTCCCCCCGGCGCCAGCGGTGAGGACGCACAGGGCTACGAGGGAAATTTCACCTTTTTGATGGGTTCGTGCGGTTCCTATACGCTAAATGCGGCGCGTTTTGGTCCCTGCGCAGATGCGAGCTGGTGGTGTCCGGCAATGGGCGGACGGAGAAGATCGCGTCGGGGTCGGTGAAGCCGTTCGTGGCGCACCTGCGGGCTGCGGAGGAGCAGGCTTCGGCACAGCCGCCACCGCCAGCCATCCGATTGCAGGTGGAGCGCCGCGCCCCGTGGTTCAGCAAGGGCACCCTTGAGAGGTCTGTTGATGACTCGATTTATCCGGCTACCCGTCGGTTTCGGGTGTCTGGTTGGATTTTGAACCCGCTTGTGCCTGTAGATTCGTGCGGTTCGTGAGCACGCCGGAGGTGCTAGAGATGGCGAACACCTTCGATTTGGAGATGTCGCAGCTGGAGGGGGCCAGGAAGATTTACGCGCTGGGAGTAAGTGCCAAGCAGTTCCGGTGCTGAAGTGTGTTTTGGCTTTTTGTTACTTGATGTAGCAGATTTCTAAAACTGTTTACCTTGTCCAGGGTGCGGGAGATGCTACCTCGGGTGGACTTGGTATGTAGAATGATGATATTTTATTTTTGGAATGCCCATTTGGTATGAACCGGGGATTGAATATAGTTAGATGAATATATCTTTGTTCATGCCTCATAACTCATACTAAGGTTTATCTACAGTTTTCTGTTGCGGGAAGTTTAGACCATCCCTTGGGTGACTTGAGGGTCAAGTAATTGTAAGAACAGAAAGAGAATGGGAGATTCTTTGATTGTATTCATACAGGATACTACTTTGCTACCACGTAATTTTAAGTACTCTTGATTAATAAGAGAATAAATTCGACAGCACAGAACTTTGAAAGCCATTAATTTATTTAAGAAGTAAATACAGTCATTAATTTCTTCTTGTGTTTGTAATATTTTTGTGGGAGTTCTATTAATGTGGTATTATTACAACCTTGTACATGCTGCTTCTAAATGTAATTTGGGTAATCTCTGATCGTGCTTTTCTGTCAGCTGAAGTTACAGCCTCAGCAGCAGCTGCAGATATTACAAAGTAAGTTCCTTTCTGATGTCTATTGTTATTCATTTACTTCTCCTTTTCAGATTAGTATAACTTTAGAGTTGAACATGACCCGCAAAATCAGTTGAACATCATGTGCAGAACATTTTACCTATGTGTATGGCTTGTGCACTCCTGTAGTTTTAGCATTCATCCATGCTAACTGCTGTTACCAACTATTTGTATATACTTGTCTATTTGTATACCTTTTTTTTTCATATTTGTTTTAGTTGTAGGTGCATGTCCATCATAACTGTAATATGGAAATAGGTTTAGTGGACGGCGTAGTGCCTTATAATGTATTTTGGAGGTGGTCTTGTCCAACACTGGATGTTTCAACATACAAGCAAGCAGAAGTAACATATTTGGCTCTTTGCATGAATGGTGTAATCTACGGGTTAACTCTTTTGCGCGAAGTGAGATAAAGCATATGCCTTCCTATGTTATATTTGTGTAAGACTATCGCATGGGGGACTGACTATGGGTTGTTACAAGAATATCAAGGAAGTTGTTTTAATTTCAACAAAAAGTTAGCCATGCTCTTAAATCTTGTATCTTGGGCTGTGTTGTATTGTGTTGCCAAATAATTTATGAATTGTATTCATCTTATGCAAAGTGATTTGTGAATATATCTTTGGTTATTTGTAATTGATGTACTTATAAATCTTGGAGCGATTACCTCAGTTAAAATATCATAATTATTTTTGTGATTAACTAGTTTATGAATTTAATGCTTGCCAGGAAAGAACTTCTTAGGGCAATTGATGTTCGTCTGAGTGCTCTTAAACAAGATCTGGCCACAGCTTGTTCCCGAGCATCCTCTGCAGGTTTCAATCCTAACAGTGTCTCAGAGCTACTTCTTTTTGCAACCCATTTTGGTGCCAATCGGCTGAGGTATTTCTCAAACTAGATAATCTTGTTATCTTGTTTTTTGGTAATTATTTTTTAAGATTATTGCTGATGATCTTGTTTACTCCAGTAAGATACACAGAAAACAAATTATATATTTCGTGACCTTCTGTCTTTTAGCCACCAAACTATTTGGTTCCACTGAAGTTGATGGAATGTGCCAGTAGTTGCAGATTTAGCACAAAATTATATCCTATAACATGCAGTAGGTAGTTTGTACAGGCTACACGTTTCTTGGTGATTTCTAGCAGGCAAATTGTCATTTAGGACACCAATACTTGATTCATATTGAAACAGTGCGGTTTAAACTTTAGAATTGGCTAGTCAGTTTGCATGGAAAAAGGTTTGTGTTGAGAAATTTGTTTTCCAGTGAAATCTGTTTGATTTCTGTATGTTTCCATGTTGTTCACTTATGGTTTTGTGATGGTAGCACTGAATTTACTCTTACTTCATGTCTCTTGCTTTATTGTTCTTTTATCGCGCCTCCTGCTGAATGATGATCCGGCTTGATTATTTATAACAACTTAATCTTGTTTTCCCCAGTGAAGCATGTACCAAATTCATGTCACTTTGCCAGCGGCGTCCTGATATCAGTCCTCAAAATGCAGCGCCAGTAGTTTCACCACACTGGAAAGGCTTTGATGATGGAAATGTCCGTGGTTCTTCCAGTTCAGACATGTCTATAGATGAGCCACAAGTTGATTTTTGTGGATCTAGTGACAAATCTACAGTTGGTGGAAGTGACTCTCAGGTCCACAGACTAGGCAAAAGCCAAGGTTCATTACCTGCTGCATCTGAACCTGTCACAGAACAGAAACCTAAGCCAACTATGCAACAGGCAGTAGATAAACAAGAAACGGAAACAGATGCGTCTCCTGCACCTGCCGTTGGAGGTCTTGTCAGGAGGTTGAGTGTGAAGGATAGGATAAGCATGTTTGAGAGCCAGAAAAAGGAGCAGACTCCAACTTCTGGTAACAGCAACTCGGGAGGTGCTAGTAAGGTAGTTCCGGGGAAAGGTGAGCACCGCAGGGTTCCTTCTGGTGCATCCATGGAGAAGTTGGTAAGGAGGTGGAGCAGTGTCAGTGACATGAGTATTGATCTGAGCAACAATGACAGTGGCAACTTAAACGAAAAAAAGGAGGATGGAACTTTTATTGGGACCCCGACCTCTACTGATTTGGAGGGTAACTCAAAATTAAGAGCTGATAAGGACTGTAGTGGGTTGACAGATTCAGTCACATCACAGTCTTGGCCATGCCAAAAGGATGGCATGCCAGTGGGTTCAACCTCCACAAATACTTGCTCCCCGTTAATTTCGAACGATGCCCCTACTCATAAACAGACTAAATCTCATGCAGAAGATGACATGGTTGTAGACACCAGCATCAATAGCGAGTCATCTTTTGGAAAAGAACAGGGGGTTGTTCATGGACGTGACACTAAGGTTTCAGATCATGCTGCCCCAAACTTTTCCACTCGAAACCGATTAAAGACATCTCCAAAGCTAGTCGAGGACGCCTCGCTGAAACATAAGGATATGTTAACCAGTTCTTCAATAGAGGAGCATATTCGCATGGTAGATAAGGAAATCACAGCTGTTGTTCATGAAGTGGTAGATTCAAGCGAACATATTGGACCGAATGGTACTAGGGGTCCTCGCCTCCATACAAAAGATATTCACACAGAAGCAGATATGATTGAAAAGAAGGATCGGCCCACACGGACATTTGAAAAGATATCTGGTAGTGTTAAGCCTAAATCAAAAGCCCCATCCAGTTCGCGTATTAATTTACGAGGCTCATCTGGTAGGGAAGAAATTGCTTCTACAGAAACTGAAGGCCATGATGTTAGTTTGCAGCGGAATCGACTATCAAATAAAGTAGAGAATATGGGGAGAAAGGTTATAAGTGGCTCTGATTCAGATTGTTCTGGTCGACAAGGGACAAATTTGAGCAGGCAATCATCGAACGCTGATCAGGAATTGAATTTGCAGGCTAGGGTGATGAGGCCAGCGAAAGGGAATCAAGATCGACATGGTGAGCTTCAAATGAAGGCCAATGAGTTGGAGAAACTATATGCTGCACACAAGTTAACTTCCTCTCGGAGAGGCAAGTCTACTGATGTCCAGGTTGACAACACAACTGTGGTAAATGAGGTCCAGCCTGTTCTGGTTCTTCCAGAGAAAATCTATACAAAGAAAATTGTGAAAGAGAGTATAACAACCAATGATTTTGATGCCAAAGAGCTTCTGAAGATGGTGAACAATCAAGGGTATGACAGTGTACCACAAAATTTTGGCATTCTCAGTTTGGAAGAGTCAAGAGGGAAGTTCTATGATCAATATATGCAAAAAAGGGATGCAAAACTAAAGGAAGACTGGAAACTACAGAGAGAGGAGAAGGAGGCAATGCTGAAAGCAATGCATGAAAGCCTAGAAAGAAGCAAGGCTGAGCTGCAAGCTAAATTCTCTCGGTCTTTGGATGTCTCTGACTCAGCTTATGTTTCTCATGCTCAGAAGATCCCTCCTTTGCAATCGACTAGAAAAAATAAGGATCAGGTATTTATTTTTTGTTTCAAATTGCTATTTTGATGTGAAAACGCAGTTATTTTGATGTAGTTTAAAAGGGGCTTCAAATTTCTGGTATACATTGTTGAACATACACTCTTAGTGCTTTACACTGGCATTTCCACTTTGCTGGAAACATTATTTTGAATGTTGTGATTTAGAAATCAGGTATCTTAAAATATATATGTATAATTGTATATGCACAAACTGTTCACTGTCCATTGACATGTGCTTGTCTTGAAATCTGAAAAATACATGCAACGTTGCTGAGTACTGAAATTACTCTTATTGTGCATTTTATTTGCTTGCAATTAATTTTTTTTTGCCTTTTCCAGGGAGTAGACTCATTCTTGGTAGAAGAGGAACTAAACAGTGACTATCTATCTGGTGATGGATCTTCCAGGAGCGCTGATTCCAGGAAGCATTTTTCACGTAAAGTGGTTTCTGCCCAAAAGGCATCTGCTCCTCCTGTCCATAAGCGCTCATCAAGGACTGTAAGCTCTAGTTATGCAAACCGCAAGAATCCACCAGAAAATCCTCTTGCACAGTCTGTACCCAATTTCTCTGACTTCAGAAAAGAAAATACAAGGCCTGCACCTGGACTTAGCAGAGGGACTGCAAGGGGCCAGCACAAAAGTTTTGCTCGCAGTAAAAGCATTATTGAAGAGTCAAAGAGTATTTTGAAAGAAGATCAATCTAGGAGGTCGCAATCTATGAGGAAGAGTCTAATTCCTGATGACCTAAAGGACATTTCATCAGTGAATGAGGATATTTACAATTGGGCTCCGTCAATAATTTCGAAGAATCAATCAGAGGCAACTTTTGGTTATAACGCACGTAGAACAGGTCCACCAAAAGCTTTCCTTAGAAAAGGCAATGGAACACACCCAACTGTCAATATGGCTGGATTTAAGGCAGCCATGATGGCGAATGCCTTCCAGAATGGGGACAGTGGTGATTTTGAGGATTCCCCTGATGATGCCAAAGAAGAAGAAGAAGAAGAAGAAGAAGAAGAATATGAAAGCCTCGAAGAAAATCTCAGAGAAAGTGATTTCCCTGCTGATTCTGAGAGTGAGAACCCAAGAGAAAGCCATGATTTTGGAAATTCAGATGACCCAGGATCAGAAAATGGTGATGTTAATTTCCCAGGTGAAGCGCCCGATGTAGTTAATGCCAAGTTCGGTGCTTTTGCTGGAAATATGCATGATTCAACTGGTGATCTTCCAGCACCCTGGAGCTCACGACTTCCACAGCTGTTCCCTTATGCGAATGATAACTCTGATGGTGATGCTTTTGCTGATTCACCATCTGGAAGTCCATCACTTTGGAATTCTCATTCATTAGATGAGATAACAGATGCAGATGTTTCCCGAATGCGGAAAAAGTGGGGCAGTGCACAAATGCCTTTTGTTGCTGCCAATGCATCTCAGCATTCACGCAAAGATGCTTCCAAAGGGTTGAAGAAACTCTGGAAATTTGGCAGAAAGAATAGAGGTGGTGATGATTGGGTATCTGCTTCCACTGCTTCAGAATATGAGGATGACATCGAGGATGGTCGAGATCTGGTGGTAGGAACTTCTGATGATTATAGAAAGTCTCGAATGGGTTATCTTGCTTCATATGATGGATTTGTTGAGAACGAGGGTTTTTCAGAACAAGGTACAGGTACTTGTGGATTCCGTGCATTTAACTGCAAGTTGTACTCAACGACTGATATCCGTACTTTGTTACACCAAATATAGAATTGTTCTTGGTTCATTTTGCATACCCCTGTGGGCAATGATTCTATTTCTTGACTTGAATATCTTATTCATACTGCAATTTGTTGGGTGCAACTAGTTGTAAAATCCTCTGTTCATGTAGTTGTTTGAGTTAATTTTGCACTTTAATATCCTAAAAGAAGTGCAATGTTTCCTATGAATACCCCATGCAATCCCTACACCCAAATGAAAAGAATACTATAACATTGTTTTTGTGAAACTGACAATATGACTTAAGATCCACAATGCGATGACAAAGAAGGCATACAACCTTGGTCAACTTTGAAACCTAGCATAATCCTTCAAAATATAGTATCTTCCCTAGATCGTGATACACCATTGTGAACGGGTTTAGAGGTTATGGAAACAACACACTCATACATACATTTACTCCTGCTCTGAATCATAACATATATGTATATGCATTTGACTACTGTACAGTTTTAGCTCTTTCTATAAATTTGTTCTACACAAAGTCTTGATTAAGATTTTAATTTGCAGAACAAGCTCTACGCAGCTCCATCCCAAACCCCCCTGCAAATTTCAGACTGAGGGAGGATCAACTCACTGGAAGTTCTCTTAAAGGTATATATATAACTCATGTATATGCTTATGTTAAGTTGCTCACTTAGCACATGTAACATAGAGATGTTGGCCATATCTTGTTCTGAGAACTGCAAGCTTCGCTAAAAATATCATATCTCTGGCCAAAATGCAGCACCACGTTCTTTCTTCTCCCTCTCAACATTCCGAAGTAAGGGAGCCGATGCCAGGCTCAGGTGATCCACAAAAGGCACCAGGGTTGGGGTGTATAAAATCATTTGGAGCTAGGTACAAGTATCAAATTTTCATGGATGGTACGCAGACACTGCTAGCTTGTGATTTATAAATATATATTATGTATCTATGGCAATTCTTATAAGCTGCAAGTTGAGCGTTTCCATTGTTGTCATTTGATTATTCTTTTTCTTGATATTCTTTTACCTCCTGTGTAGAATTGGACTTGATCTTTTGCAATCTTGTTTCAACCGGCCCAGAAGTACTGTGTATTTTTTTCATTGTTTTTATGATATATTTGTATCTACCCCCATTTTTTTTCTTCACATATATCACAAAAAGCATGATATATGGTAATTTTGCCACCTAGAGCTTGGAAAATGGATTTCTGCAAGGGACACCGTAGTCAAAATTTGACTGTATGTCTATATCTGTTTCTATCCGTACCTCTGTTTGCTCTCAAGCTTCGTTTGTACTTAACCTCTGTATTATGTCCTTACAAAATTCCTAATGGCTAGGCCATATAATATTTTTGATGTACCTATGTTTCGACTTTCGACAGATATGTGGAGTATTGTCTTACAATAAGAGCCCAAGCTCATGTACTTGGTTTGCTGGTAATCTGAACCAGACAACAATGCCAACGGCCATTTCTTTATTCTCTTTTACTTCACTTGTAGTTACGTGCATCATCTGTTAGTCCTTGAACCTGGAAATACCCAAGCATGCTATAATGTTCAGTTTCCGAACTTGTAGATAAGCAAAATGTTGAATGGTTTCGTAGTTCTGAAGGGTGGCTAAGATGCTTCTGGTTGATTGTTTTACCCTTCCAAGTAGTTTTCTATCGTGAGTCTTCATTGTTGAGTCATATTAATATAGAATGTAAAGTTGATGGTCACCATTCAGAAAAAAAAAGGAAAAAGAAAAAAACCCTGGGATAACATATGCACTCAACCATGCTAAGTACATACTTATCCTCTTCAACATATGGACGGAAGTGTTACACGCTGTAGCTGCAGTGGCTAGTCTGGAATACTAGTCTTTTTCCTCTCTGATCCATGTAGGACCTAGTGTGAGCCCCAACCCAGCGCTTGAAGGGCTAGGCTAGGACTTCCAATAGGTTTTGTTGATAGATCATGCTGCACCTTGCCGCCGCCCATGCAAACCAATTATGTTGCGCTTCTATCTCCGTTTGGCTTTTGCATTGAAGCGGATGGGTCAAGAGCGGAGCTGTCAAATGGTGTGTCTGGTGGTAGGACAGTGTCATTATCTTGTCCTTTGTCGCTAGACTAGTATATTTCAGTCTTGTTTTGTCAATTCCTTGTTGCTCTTTCGTCACTCGTTGACTAGAAGGGGTGTCCACCCTATATAGAGATGGTTTTATGTAGACGTTATTTCGTTCCTTTTTTTTTTATCATTGATTGTTATAATCTGGACATAGTATTTGGCAATCCTCTGGACAGGGTTGATGTATGCTCAGATGCAGTTAATGTGCTGTTGCCCAGCACGTTAATCAGCAGGGATGGAAGTGACTGCCCCTACCAGCATGGCAGTTTGTAACATCATCCATTTATCACTCTCGTTGAAGGGCAAACTGCGCACGCGTAGCTAGCTACTTGCTGCATGCTATGTATACTCCTTCGTCTTAAAATATTTGACACTTTAGTTAATTTTATTTATTTTAAAATAATTGTTATTTTTATTTTTTGATATAACTTTCTCTTTTTCTAATACATCATGATCTCTATCTCTCTCCTACTCGTTTTCTGTGCACCTACTTTTTACACTTCTTATTAATTCCTGTACCCGAAATCAAAATGTTAATTATTTTGGGACGGAGGAAGTAGTAGTAGTAGTGGCATGTCAATTGTACCCAATGCAACTTTCATTTCCCAGCTCATTTGTATAATCTGGTGAAATATAGAAATATGCGACCTACACAGGAATGCCAGGAGTAGTGGCTTCTGCAAACGCAACGTTGTCAGATAAATTCTGCATAAGGTACTGGAGACTCCTGATATAACAGCATTTTAGCATTTCCTCCGAGTTAAGGTCTACGTAACTCAAGTACCAAAGAGATGACTAACAAACTTGACACTTTCTAGGAGGCTAGGACCAACCCTATATACACTTGTTCACACCCTCTCCATCACATTTTAACACCCGTAGCCTCACCGGTCGGTCATGGACCACAGCTAGAAGCCCGTCAGTCCAACATGACAAGCCACTCAACTCCATCCTCCTCTTGTAACAACGACCACACCACCTTTCAGTTGCAGCTCGCGTCAGGAGCCTGGTGAAGCAGCTGAGCCCCTCGTCGCCCTCCGCAGCAAGATCCAACGCCGAGCAGCAGAAGCCACAGATGAAGAAGCAGACGAGGAAGAGGGTGCCCGCGAGCAGGCCGTACCAGGACAGGCTGCACAACATGGCGGAGGCGAGGCGGGAGATCGTCACCGCGCTTCGGATCCACAGGGCCAACATGAGGCACCAGCAATCCAGCAAGTTCCAGCAGCAGCAGCCAGCAGCGCAGGTGATGTCTTCTGAAAGTGTGCCGCCTGTGGCGATGAGCTATGCCTCCTCCTCCAATAATCATCACTTGTGCAGTTGTCCAATTGCAAATTTGACCGCTGGCGGTGCTCCTCCTGCTGGTAACTACTCGCCGTCATCCATGCTTCCTTATGATCCCACTCCAATTGCAATTAATGAAGAAGAAGCACATGCTTCTGTTGCCATTGGTGGCCAACTGGAGCATCAGTTGGCGTGCAGCCTGCCTGTGCAGCCGCTGGGGCTGAACCTTACTAGCTTCCAAGGCTTTGGTGGCGCTCTTCTGGATCATGCCATGATCAGTGACGATCCGTTTGGTGTTCCTTTGATCCAACCGTCGTCATGCCCTGCTGCCTCGTCTTTCTCGGCGTACTCATCGTCTCCGGTGGCGGCAACGGCGGTGGCAGCGCTTGGTGGATACTCGTCGG
The DNA here is from genome assembly GCA_030378355.1 of Eleusine indica. Classification (NCBI taxonomy): domain Eukaryota; kingdom Viridiplantae; phylum Streptophyta; class Magnoliopsida; order Poales; family Poaceae; genus Eleusine; species Eleusine indica. Next base: position 44,986,911 of record CM059500.1, read on the forward strand.
CTGATGCATCATCACCGGCAGCGTTGTTGAGCCAGGTGCTCGACGGCGAGATGTTTTACTCGATCGGCGGCGGAGACGGCGAGAGGCAGGGCATGGAGTTGAGCGAGACGGCGGGTAACGTGGCCGACTCATCGGCGTGGTGGACCAAGATCTTCGAGGGCATGGAAAGCGGCGGCGGCGGCGGCGAGAGCGCGGGGGCTGAAGCTGGCACGGCGGATGCCTGGCCGGAGTGGCAGTGGCTCTGCGACGGCGTCGACCACGAGGTCGCGGCGGCGGCGCCCAACGTCCTGGGGATGCACGTCGACTGCCACGGAGGGGATCACGTGGACAACGGCGGCGGCGACATCGCCTTGCCGTGGTAAGATTTGATCAACAAGAGCACAGTCAATCACTATACTATCAGTGGAAAGTGGACACTGACGTGAAGTGCTTATTTGTTTTGCAGCATGGACATCGGTGGATGGGACGATGGTACCGAATGGTTCCCATGATCATCATCAACAACAACATGAAGCTAGCATCTCAGGGTGTTAGTTAAAGGAGCAAAGGATTTAGCTGCATGCTCCAGGTCCTTATTTTCCTGTACACACACTCTCAGACTCGACCCAACAGCCTGGTGATGTTACATGTAGTAGCAGCCAACGTGATGCCAAATTGGGTAGTAGAAAATATTGTAAATAGTAAACAGACCCAACAGCCTGTCTGAAATCGAGGTAGCTAGCTAGTCCGGGTCGTGTCCTTGATCTCTTGGTGTCGATTTTCCTGGACGGTGAAGAGCCACCGGCCGGGACGAGCAATCGACTGGGATGAGCACACGTACGGGTTCTCTTCCACCTCGTCGCCGAGCACGCATCGAGTGGGCATGCACGGCGGCAACACTGCGGAGTGCGGAGGCAGAGACCGCTCGGTTCGCTTGTCCTCTATTGTTTGTCGATCTCTTTCTCCTGCTAAAGCTGCGCGTGTTCGACTTGATCGGCGCGCAGAGTCTGCAGCTTGTCGGCCGTTTCACCCTACTACGCCGGGCTCGGAACGCACTGTGCCTGCCGCTTAGCTTCCCAAGGAGCAAATATTAAATTCACTTACGCCATAAGTAGGTCATTGGCCGCCGTAGAATTACCAACCCTTGATGATGCTCAGTGAGTGATGGCGGCCAGGCGAGGTCATCAAAGCCCGTTGAGACTCGAGCAAGAGCGCGGCGGTGCGAGCAGGCTGGGCAACTATCACTACCATAAAAATGACTTTTCGCGACGGGTTGAAGTGTACGAGCTAACCAACCCGCCACTACACTAATGCAACTAAAAATAGTTGTTTCTTACGGCGGTTCATCTATGAGACAAACAAACCGCTGCTAGATCTAGTATTGTAACGGAGGGTGACATCTCATCCATCGCTATTCTTAGAATAAAAAAAAAGAGGTGGTCCCGTGCCCTGGCTCATAGACCCACCGAGGCCTCCGACCCCCAGCGTCGCCGTCGGAGGAGGGGGAGGCGTCAGATCCGGCTTCCCCTTGCCGCCGTCGGGGGAGGGGAAGGCGCCGGATCCGGCCTCCCTTGCCGCGCGCCGTCGTCGGGAGAGGGGAAGGCGCCGGATCCGGCCTCCCCTTGTCACGCGCCGCCTTCGGGGGAGAGGGAGGCGTCGGATCCGGCCTCCCCTTGCCACGAACCGTCGTCGGTGGAGGGGGAGGCGCCAGATCCGGCCTTCCCTTGCCTCGCGTCGGATCCGTAGTAGGGAGGGAGGGAGGAGGAGCGTGCAGCGTCGGTTGTCGGGGAGCACGGCGGCGTGGAGGGCGAAAGCGAGGAGGCGCGCGAGAAGAACTCGGGGGAGGGAGGCGGCGACGGCGACATGGTGGGAGGAGGGAGGCGGCGCGTAGTGGGAGAGGAGGCGCACGATGGGAGAGGAGGGAGGCGGGCAATGGAGGAGGGAGGCGGCCAGAGAGGGGAAGGAAATAGGAAGCCTAGATTTTTTTTCCTTCTATTATAGTAGCCGGTGAGTGAAGTGGGTTGGATAGAGATTACAGGCTCAAATAGCAGCGAGTGAAGAATTGACCCGCCGTTACAAATAATGAATTCTTTTTAGCGGTGGCCTATTACATGAAACGCTGGTAAATGTTGTTTTTTAGGAGGCCCCAAACTCCATTTGCAGCCTGCATTGTAAAATAGGAGGCCCCAAAATAAGCTAGAAACTCCAGTAGAAGCATGCCAACATGGGACCCACCCGTCAGAACCATCTTTTTTGATGATCAGCCTAGTGTGCCTCCGCTCAGGCCCGCCGTTGCCCAGCGAGCTAGCTGCTCCGACTGCCCCGCCCGCCCGCTCGCCCTGGATCTGGCGCTGCTGCCCTAGCCCAACGCTGCCCCCCCCCAACCCCGAGCGCCGCCGCATGCTGCCTCGCGCCCGCGCTCCGCGCCGCCGATCGGCCCCAGGCTCCACTGCAGCCCCGCCCACCCGCTGCACCGTTGCACGCCGCCTCGCCCCGACGTTGCTCGCGCGTCGGCCCGCCCTCGGCGCCGCCGCACACTGCCTGGCCCGCCCTCGGTGCCGTCGCACGCCGCCTGGCCCCCGGCTTCGCTCGCGCCCGCTGTGCCGCCGGCCCGCCCCCGGCGCCGCCGCAGTGCTGCCCACCTGCCGCCCTACCCGCAGCGCCGCCGCCGCCGCAGCCCCGCTCCCAACGCCGCCTAGCAGCAACTCGGCAGAGAGAGGGAGAGGTCACACGAGAGGAAAAACTGAAAGAAAAAGAAAGAATAAAAAAAATATGTGAGGTCCACATTTTAGAGGGAGAATAGGAGGTTCCAAAACTTGGAACTCGGAGAAAAAAGTTTAGGAGGACATGCATTTTACATGCCCATATAAAATTCATGCTGGAGCAATTTTTTTTGCTTAACATGCAAAATTTATAATTAGATCTTGATGGGGGCTTCTACTGGTACCCTCCGTACCCTCCTTGAGCGCGTCGCCCGGAGCCGAGACCCACTCCGCAATACTGTACTTTGCACCTGCACCCGCCCGCGTGGAATCGAACCGTGCTCGGTGCAGCACCTCGGTGGTTCTACACTTCTACACCGACGGTGCTCCTGGCCCAGGTCACCTCACCACCGTGTTCACGTCCGTGACACCATGTCACGCGCGCGCGTTCAGGTGTCTTCAAATAAAGTCGTGTCTGCGTCGTCGAGTCTTTCGGCATAGTATATGCGCCGCTGACTTCATTCTACGACCCAGAATCAGAATGAATGGCGTGGGAATCATGAGCCAATCGCGCGACGGCCTGCTGGGCAAGCGAGTGAAACCAGGCAGTTACACGCTCTGGTCAGAGAGGAGGAGGTGTCTTCCAGGAGCATGGATGACGCTGGCCCACCGTGCAGGCTGCTACACGCTCTGCTTCGGCTTCTCCTGCCGGCGCCTGGTCGCGGCGGACCTCTCCGTCGTGGACTCCGAGCGCGAGCCGCAGCCGGTGGGTGATTATTGGGAGGTGTCGGAACTGCTTGAGTGCTTGGTAGTGGTGACCTAGTCGTCCTGATGAGATGAGAGCTGGGAGGAGTCGTTGAGGGAGCCTCAGCTTGTCAACCACACCTCCGGAAGGTTTTGCGTCGCGAGTTTCTCCGGCCGCTGCTCGGCAAGTAGTGCTTATAGGATGTAAGTGGGTATTCGATGGGTAGCTATGTGTCAAACCTCTAATTCATTCGTTTGTATTAGTTTTATCAGGTAGATGAAAATTCTAGTTGATTTTTGATAGTTTTGGATCGATCCACAAAATATAAAACTTGCATCCCTAAGTGCTGATGATGATGTCCAGACCTCGGTAGTCGTCTTGACCGGGTTAGAGGTGTCGCGGTGTGGCCATGATAGAAATCATCCCACCGGTGACAACAGAAACAGGAAAATTGAACTGTGTTCTGAAGAATTTCAGTCATTTTGGTAGTATTTCTAAAAAATAGATTCTTTAAAAAATGAATTGTCTAGAAAACGAATTCTCTATAAAAAAAAAAGTGCTTCTAGAAAGTAGGAGCAGAATCTTATCTTCATTGATACCCTTTGTATAGATTCTCTTAGAATCTAGAGCATAAGCATTTTGAGAAGTTCTACCAAATAGTGACTTACTCGTGAAAAATAATTTCAGGGCCTTGTGCCTTGTATACTCCCTATTTTATTTTATTATTATACGCATGTAACAGACCTGCAACTGTTCATCTTATTATGATAGAGACGGACCTTCCAATATGATAAGATATGACCGATGTCATACGTAACTACAGTACGAGCTCTCGCTCCCTCTCTGCCCTGCTACGGATCGAGTTGGGCACCATGGATAGACGAAACTGAGCACAGCATCGTCGGTTGTCAAAGGAGGAGGAAGGCAAAACAACTGTCGAAGGGGTACCCTACTCATGGGCTATAATTTTTGACGACCCATATTAGTCGCTTAATATTAATCAACGCAGGCCTATATTAATTGATCCGTAAAACATCCATATATATAGGCTCCTTGTGACAGCTGCTGGACATCGTGTATTTTTTTGTGGACTTTGATTAAATGGTTTATAGAGAACTTGATTTTGTACTTTATTGAGAAACAAATTTTTAGAGAACTTGAGTATGACAATATTTTGAAAATTCTTAAGCCACGAAAAAGCAAAAATAAAAAATAAATAATCAAGAAATATAGGTCGACATCCAACTATAGATGTGTGTCTTGTTATCATAACACTCAATTTTTTATAATTTATTGGTAATTTTTAGTTATATAATTTCTCGGTCACTCGGTCCTTTCACAGCCCTACATAGTTCCGAGGGCCTCTGGAATAAATGGGTTGGAAATCCATCGAACCCGGCGCCTTGGTTGGGTACATCTGAATCAGTGCCTCCTTCACCTCCACCTCACTGAAAGGGGCCACCGGATCATCGTTCATTATGTTTGACAACTTCGACGCCACCGTCTTCAAGACCCGCTCGGCCGCTCCGTGTCCGTTGTACCAAGGCAAAGCTTGCTCTCATCCTCCGTGAATCTCTCATCTGCTTTTTTTCAACTTTATGATTTAGTTGCATCTCCTCCTATTACTTGCCCTCGGATGACTTCGTAGCAGAACCTCACCTTCGGGCATTTGTCAGCTTCCCGACTCCTCCATTGTAGAAGGATTGGTCCATGGTCAGAACTCACTGTCGCCATATTCTGGACAGTAACTTCCAGGAATCGCTCACTCCAAGTTGGCGATGTCATGGCCCGATCCAGCCTCACTCCACAGTAAGTTCCCCTAGTTACCTTCTTTTCATATGTCCACGTCCTACCTTCAAAGCCTAGATCGGCTAGGCCACACACATCAGTCATCTCCCGGAACCCCACCATCTGAGCATAGCTCCTTTCTTGTACACCAACATGTTCCGTTCAATGTAGCACCTCATTGAAATCCCCGATGCCAACCCAAGGAAGAGGCGACAAGGATTTATGAATTTCAGCATATCTCACATCTTATGCCTCTCACTTGTCTGGGCCTCTCCATATACACATGTCAGTCTCCATGGATCATCATCACCTTCCTTAATAATTGCATCAATGTGATATTGGGAGTAAGGTAATATCGTGACACTTGTATTATTGTTCCAATAAATGCCCAAGCCACCACTACGACTATTACTACTAACTACAAAAGCTTGATCATATTTAAAGTGCATTTTAAATTTTCCACCTGCGTCTTATGGACTTGAGTCTCTAACACGCACATGACAATGGGGCATGACTCTGTGCAAAATCACGGAGCTCCTTGACTGTCACAGCGCTGTCAAGGTTGCAACAGTTCCAGCTCAAACAACTCATTGTGATTGGAGGCGCTCCGCGAGGGAGCCCACCCCTTTGTTCTCCAGATTCTTCTCCTTGTCACTCCTCGACCCGTCCTGCTTTGCCCTCTTCTTATCCCTCGACGACATATACACCGGAGGAGGTGGAGGTACAACCGTTGCTGAAAGGTCTAGGTCTCTAGCTTTGAATCAATGATGAGTTTTGGTGATAAATGACAATGCATGTTGGAACTAACCTTTTATATGTGTTTGTGAGTTTAATGTTAGGTTATATTCCGGCATCAAGCAAAGGTCAAGAATAACATATTCATAAAGGCTATGGATCCATTACAGGATAATTGATTGATTGTATGATGGAAATTATCATATTATATGATGAAGATGTTTGACAAAGGATGATGATAATCAATATGTTGATAAAGGTGTCGGTGGACATAATCAACACCCATGCTTAAAGATGAAGACACTTCATATTTTCAAAGGTCAAACACAACATATTATCAATTCATGACAAGGGATGATATTGATGATAGTGATGATTATTGATACAAGCAACACGTATATATAAAGAAGATCAAGGCACTTCATGAAGGAGAATTAGACATCCCTATAGTTGATGATGTCAAAATGGTTATGTTAATACTTGGTATTAAATAGAAATATCAATGCAAGTATTAGTTGGAATCCATGAGTTAATAAGTGACGATGGTCAAAGCAAGGATGTTATTATAAGATTGGAACATGGATTTCTAGTGATCATTTACAAGAAGATAAAAGTCATGAATTTAGAAATATCATCTTGGAGATCAAATTGACAAAGTGGATACATTGTTGATGTTAGATATAAATTAGTGTTGCATGAAAAGGCGGTGAAGGTTAGGCAAGACTCGGCTACGATGGACCATGTGCGAGGGTGAAGGGCAAGCAAGTGGCTTGGCGCCGAAGGACCAAAGGCAATGGTGAAGAATGAGTTAAGACTTAGCATGATGAACCGTGCAAGACCATGTGAAGCTATGGATTATCCACATCACTCATTTAACGGAACAAGAAGATGATGTTGATATGTCACAACAAGTGTAATTGACAAAAAGAGCTAAAAATGAATATACAATATCAAAAGAAGACCAAGTGGCTTGAATATAGGAAGTTATAAAACTTCATAAGTGGATGAACATCAAGCCTATATCATATGGACATTTCTCAATCCAAAGGTACAATATTGGATATATATGTTTATTGTTAATCAAATAAATATCCAATATGGTCAATTGTTTATGGAGTTGGCGACCCTCAAAAAGAAGAATGAAGATAATATGAAGGTGTTCCTATTGACATAGATTTTTTAATTACTATTAAGTATAGGAACGTCGTACTATAAAGAGGGATGCAACTTTGATAATTTTGCTTATGTCTCGGTGCTTGAATTGATCCAATAACCTTTGGCGGAGTGTTTAGAAAATCTATGTGTGATTTTGGAGATTAGTAATAGTTGGGTTGGATAGCCCTTTAAATTATTTTTCTATAGAGTCCAAGATCATCAAAATCGGCCTCCGGAGTCAAAAGTTATGGGCATTTCTGTTTTGGTTGTCTGTCTGTTTTTTTCTAGTCGGCAGTGCCAATCCAGGTATCGGCAGTGCCGATCCAGAACTCAATAGAACGTAATTTTCTTGCCCTCTGTGGTTCCCTCATCGGCAGTGCCGATCCGGACATCGGCAGTGCCGATGCGGGACATCCAGAGCCCTAAACGACTAGTTTTTGAGCCTCTCTATCGGCAGTGCTGATCCGGGCATCGGCAGTGCTGATGCGGGGCGTCTAGAGCCTCCAACGGCTAGTTGAGCTCCTCCTATTTATACCCCCTTCGGTCCTAACGTTGGGGGTGCCAAAAATACATCAAAGAAACATCCATTTGAGCCAAAAACTACCTCTCCACTCTCTAGTGATTAGTGCTATACCTTGTGAGTGAGATTGGGTGAGAGATTGAGAGAGAAAGAACAAAAATCCATTGTTGAGCACTTGAGCAAGCAAGCAATCGTTGTGGCATTTGTTACTCTTGGGGATTCATCCCCTAGATGACAAGGCATTTCCTGGTGAGCTCCCAAGCTTGTGGTGAGCCGTGGGAAGTTTGTGAAGGTTTCGATTGATCTCCGAAAGGAAAGGAATCAAAAGAAGAAAATTCGAGGAAAAGGGTTGAAAGAGACCCGGCTCAAGTGTGACCGAGCCCTTCAACGGAGACGTAGGACTCATTTGAGGAGTCCGAACTTCGGTAAACAAATATTGTATCTCCGTGTGCTCCTTTATTTACTTGTTACTTTTTCATGCTCTAGGGTTTACTCTTGTACTTTATTAAATTACTATATCTACTTGTGTAGCTTGTATCTAGTAGTTACTATATTGTCGTAGTGCTTCATATTAACTGTTGTAGTCTTTTCGATAATCTAGTAACGACGAAACCAACTTAGATTTACTTTTGGGCGACTTTCTGTACCACTATCGGCACTACCGGTTGTGCATCGGCATAGCCATCGGCACTGCCGATCGTACTAATTCTTTTTGTTAAGTCTAATTTCGTAGAAATTTATAGAATCGCCTATTCACCCCCCCCCTCTAGGCGACATCAAGGTCTTTTCAGTTGCTGGTGATTCAGCCGGGGACTCAAGAAACAATTTCTTCTGCACCTTTGACCCCTCCTTTTTCTGCAGCTCACCTGTCTCCAAAATTGCTTTCAAAAGGCTTGAGGCGGTATCCTTCAACTCCTCACGTAGCTTTGCTCCCACACTTGCTTCATCTGTTCCTCTTAGGTGAACCCAAGTTCTCAAACTGGTAGGTTCCCTTAGCATGCCATATCGGGCCTCGTGCACCTCGCGCCCCTGCCCGTTCTTCCTCTACCCGAGCGCCCAGGTGCACGGCCACCCGCCGCCTTGGGTTCTTCCTGCTGGTCCTTTCTAGTTCTCACTCTCCTATGCATAGCACTCCTAAACCGCGGTGTGTCTGGTTTCCATGTAGACTCATCAGCCAGGATCCAATCACCGTAGTGCAACTACTCCTTTGTGTACTCCCACAAGCCACATTCAAGGTTAATTTGCCCCATCAGACCACAACGAGCATAGAAACGAGGGAGTTTCTCAAACTCTACCAGCAAAAACACAGGTTTGTAGTTTTCAGGCGATATGGTAACCACCCTGGATAGTGGTTTCAAGGCCTCCAGCCTGACCTTGGCTCTGTGGAAATCTCCCGTCCTCGATGAAACTGGCATCATATCAACTTCAATCACCTCTCTGACCTTTGTTGCAAGATGATTCACGATATGGGTTGTGCGATAAAGGTGAGGGATCCCATGTAGGTGAATCCACACCGGTACCTTGCTCGATTTTGCCTTTAGAAGAAAGGTAGAACCGTCAGATTCCTCAAGCATCAAAGCACACCCTTAGAAGATCCAAGGACCGTCCTCCATGATGTGCTTCCAGTCCCCCAAGCATGTTGTCTGGATAATAAACAAGTTCTTTCCAATAGGTCGGAAAGACACCCCCTTCGCTGGATTCCACACTGATCTCATAATCAAGAACAACGATGTAGGGCTAAACTCCTTTTCAGTCAACAGCTAAGCCACGACCATCCACTTGACCGCTGGATGTCGGTAAGTCCTTCTTCCCCTGCTCCGCCAGCACTACACCATCCTTTTTTGCATCGCTCAAGTGCAAGCGACGCAGAAGATCATTCACATCTATGTCTCCCTTCTGCATGTTCACCGACAAAGATTTTGCCGCCATCCCAACACCAAGCCCGAAACCGACCAAACCCTAGGAGCCAATTATGCCTGCCAAGGCCAAGAAGTCGCACAAAGGCACTCCTTAGTCAGTCCAAGTAGGAAAGAGAGCCTCAGAGAGGAGAGGAAAAACGAGCTTGTATGGTCTCGCACCTCCCTCGATGCGATCGCCGTCGGAGTCGCCAAAACTCTAGGAGCGCCCTAGGACACCGTTCTCGAACTATAGATCCATACCAAGTGTTAAGTGAGCCGTGCTCATGCCCCGCCATTAGGTCGTCCAAGCGTGATAGCCTCGGACCGTGTTATATTTGGGCCAAATCAAACATCACGTGCTTTAAGCCGGTCCGCTTGACATGGCCCGTTCAGACAGCACGTGAACACGGCCGAAGTGGGTGCCCAGGTCTCCAGGTCTTTAACTAGTGCGTGCCCAGGTCCATTTAAAGAGGCCCATGGACACGGCCCAAATCGAATCCACGCATCTGAGATCTGACTCTTCCTTTATAGGTAGGTCTGGGCGCGGTTAACCGTAAAACCGATGACCGAACCGAGCCGAACCGAAGTAACTGAAATTTGCGGTTAATACGGTTTTCGGTTATCGGTTCGGTTTTTATTTTCTAGCTTATTTGGTTTACGGTCAAAAGTGCGGTTGTAGATGTACACTACCGAATAAACCGAAACAACCGATATTCATACGAGGTAGCCCAGCTCTTACCTACGGCCCATGCAAACAAAGCCCAAAACGTGACTCCGTGTCCATGTCCGTGTGACCCATGCAAACGAACCCCATCCTCTCCTGTTGTACGAGCCTCTCCGCCCTCCTCTCGACTCTATGTTCGTACAGCAGGGGCATATAGAGGCACGGGCGCGGGGCAGCACATGTGAGCGGACGGGCGACAGCGGTGCGCTGCTGCTATGTGATGCGAGCAGGCAACTGCGAGCTACGTCGCCAGGCGGAGTCTACCAGCTGCCGGTGGGCGGGCAGCCAAGCAATTGCGGATGAGTGATGACTTCGACGGGGCGCCATGCTGACGATGATGGTGCACGATGCGAGCTGCAGATAGCGCGACGATGGACAGGACGAGCGACAGCCCCAACCACGATCTGGATCCAGATTTATCGGTTAATTGGTGATTAACCGAAAACCGAAGTAATTAACCGTAACCGATCTGTGCGGTTATAGCATTTTTTCTTATACTTTCGGTTATCATTTTTCAATAACCGAACTTCTTTATCACCGTATTAATCGAACCGGATTAACCGAACGCCCAGCCCTATTTATAGGTCGCCCTGACCGAGAAAGAAAAGATCTCCATCCCCAATCTCGCTACGCCCCTTCCTCCCCGCCACCACCCTGCTCCGGCGCTGTGTCGCACCGCGTTGGCCCTTCTTTCCCTGCTCCGTCCCGGCGCCGAAGGTACGCCACTTATAGATCTGCTTCCCCTTCACCTCTTTTGATCCAAAGCCAATTCCTTGTCTTTCGCTAATCCTTGTTTCGTCGTATTGTTTAGGGTTTTGGACCGTCTGGTGTTTGATGCAAGGCTGCAGGCTGACTGCTGCTAGCTGAACCTATCGCGAGAAAGGGCGTGTGCGCGCAATCACCTTTGGAGTCTGCTCTGTTCCTACTGCCTGCTTGAGGTTCGTACTCGTTCTTCCCTTGGAGTCTTGATGCTAGCTAGCACTCTTTCTTGACTCGAGAGCATTGTCTCTTCACTTCTCCTAACCAATTCCCCCTTTTCTCTCTCGTTTCACTGTGTAGGTCAGTATGTCTCGGACCATCAAATCGACAACGGGGCTCTCTCGGCAGTTTCTGAATCTGGTCGTGGCCCACCATGTCCCTGGTATCAAGTCGCTGCGCTTCCTCAACCTGAAGCGCGAGCAACTCTTTAACCCAACACCACTGCCGCCTACAGCACCAACAGACGTTGACCGATTTGAATCAACAACACCACAAGACGCTACCTCTCAGCCGCCGCCAACTGAGTCCTTTGTGATGGAGAGGATTCGGCTTCCCGGTTCGAGCTTCCAGTTCCAATCTTGCAATTCGCAAGGGTTGGGCTGGAACATTAGCTGCTTCCCTCTTTCTGATCGCAGGGTGGTTTGCATGGATCAGTCCGGCCTCAACTTCCTCTTTGATGGGGTCACACGTCACATTGTGACCATGCCCATCCTCCACATTCCTAAGACAAGGCCCATCTCCCTCTTCATCCCCAGCACTGATGTCATTGGCGGTGGCAGCCTCTTCCTGGTGGATAGGATTCCCCGCCAGTGTTCCAACAGTGTTGAGTTCGAGTCCTTAGTCTACCGCAAGACAAGCTTCTGCAACACCAATTCCTGGCACGGCCAACTCCTCCCACCACCACCGTACGCCCATGACCCCTCATACTAGAGCCATCGCTCTGAGATTAGTTCCTACACTGTGGTTGGTGGTGGTTCCCACATTTGCATATCAGTCAAGGACGTAGGCACCTATTGCCTGGACACAGTGAGCCACACATGGAGCCAAGTCGGCAAGTGGACACTACCCTTCAGCGGCAAGGTTGAGTATATACCTGAGCTCAAGCTCTGGTTTGGCCTCTCTGCCGATGGCCAGCAGGTTGCTGCCGCAGACCTCTCTTCTTTGAGCAATGCTGCTCGTGACTCCTCAGCCATGGAAATCCAGCCAGAGCTCCTGGGCTCTTGGATGGAATTGACCCTGCCAGAGGGCTGGAAGGAACGAAAGAAGGCTCAACTTGTCAACCTAGGCTCAGGCAGGTTCTGCATCTCAAGGTTCTTCCGAATTACGACAATTAGCGACTCTTCTGAATTTTTGGACTACGAATTTTCTGTCTTGACGGGTGTGGAGATGGTTCCTCTTGTTGACAATGACACTGGCAATGCCATTAGTAGTGGCAGTGGAGATGGTAGCAAAGGGAAAATTAAACTCAAAATGATCCCTCACAAATCAAGGTTTCATTCACCTGTCAATGAAACAACCATTGAGGAAGTGTTCTGAATAGGTTTTTTGGGGGCTTTGCATTCAGCACCCTGTTTTACCCATTATGTATCATCTTAGTAAGTTTGGAGCTTTAACTTTAAGAACTAACTCTGCCTATGGTGGTGTTGTTTGGACTTTGACATGAGGCTACCTGTTTTTATCTGCTTGGTATAACCCTATGGCATTTTTTTTGGGAAAGCTGTCTTGATTTCGCCCTGATTTAGGCAATCTTGTAATAAGGTATTTTCTGCTACGGTAATTTCCCATGCCTCTGTTGGTGATTGCTTAATATGGATTTGAACTAAAATATGTTGGCCCTAACTTCATTATTAAAAAAAGGAGGGGGGGGGGGGGGGGTTCAGCATTTACATAGCCTAGCCTTGTCTTATGTATTGTGCAGTCCGTTAATGAATTGTCACTTGCAGATATATTCAAGTTCCTATTTATCATGACCTACTGTTACTGTCAATTGTGAACTCTTGACATGGTGGGTTGGTATTGTGCGATTTCTGTTCTTGATGACTTTGTTTAGTATCCAATCTTACTCTGTTTCTCCCCCTGTTGTGTGATAGTGTGGGTAACTGTTAACAATGAGGAAGTGTTCTGAATAGTTTTTTGGGGCTTTGCATTCAGCACCCTGTTTTACCCATTAAGTATCATATCTTAGCAAGTTTGGAACTTTAACTTTAAGAACTAAATCTGCACTAGTCTTTTGCACGTGCGATTCTCGTTCTATATTTGATAAAAAATGTATGTCATCGCTTTGCTTAGCACATTGTAATTGGCCCTGCAAAGCACATGTAATCTGTTCTTTTTGCGTACATCCCACAACAGCCTGAAGTTGTGCCAAATACCATTGCATGCTCACCATGGCTCCAGCCTCCAGCAGGTCAAAGTCCAGAAACGTCACTAGAGAAGTCATTCAGGGTTCCAATGAACGAAGCAAACCGGACTACATCCCCCACCTGAACTCTGAAGAAATCTGCACAGCTGAATATGTTGCTCCACTAGTCATTCAATCCTGACTCAACATACTTCCCTCAGATGCTAATGTCCTGAAATACTAAAAATGGGAGCCATACTATTATGATCATTTGTAAGAAACACAATTTGTTGGAACAGATCATTTTGAAATAAAATAAAACAGTATAGGAATATTTCTGAAGGAAAACAATTTAGAAACCTTCAATTACAGAGGCTGCTGGAAGCATCTTGCAAACCAAAGAAGACCAAACAACATGTCATCGATCTGCAGACGTTGACAAGTTATGCTACATATAGAACTGGGAGCAAGAGTTGAGAATGAAATTTCCAAGGACATAGCTCTAAATCATGTAGCAATTTAAGCAGAAAATCATGTTGCACAGAAGTATATAGAAGATTTAGCATTACTAGGCTGTGTTGGATAGCATCTAAATAATGAAAGTTTATTATTGTACCACTATCTTTTTAATTCCAAAAGCAGTATATCCATGAGACCTACGAACCAGTATTGAAGATGCAGGCACATTTAACCATATAAAATTCGAGAACACAATAGGTAGCAATATTAGATTACTAGCTTTGTGGTAGTTGCATATCAGAACACCATATGCATTGTCAGTTCAGATGGTTTACCATAAAAAATGACAGTTTAATGATCTACAAAATGAGAATAAAGCACTAGTGAACTATTCTCACAATGACAAAGAAAGGCCATAGGTGAACAATACCAACAATCAAGAATATCATGAAGGCTTACAAAGGAGCACCACAAACAAGGTTAGAAACTTTTAATTATGTTCTACACAAATTAGAAAAATGAATAATAGTACCAAGGCTTAATTCCAGACAGATGAAACAAGAGGAGTGGCAGTCAAAAATGATGACTAATTATGAACTAGTCAAGTAAACTAAACAAGAAATCAAGTTCACAGAATTACACTCATGTTCTCCCTACAGTTTGCAGCTCAGTTATATGTCCATATCTACTATATTAGAGCTAAGGATTCACGAAAAATGAAGGGAACAAATTTAAAATGGTTGAATATCAGCTCCTTGTCACAGGTCATCGGTCATGGAGCTTGCAATAATAATTTTCCTATATCCATAGCGCAACTGCAAATGTGATCAGAACTTGGCGCATGTGGTATAACTCTTGAGATTTTTTTTTTTGACAAAAAGCAGAGCCATGTTCAATACAATCATCTCCTTAAAACATTTTTTCCAGCACATGGTAACCTTGTTAATTCGCTTGACAAATTTCAAGATTATAATTTATTAGACTGAAAACCGAAATATCATTTTCCCCCGGGACAATGACGCTAGTATGTAATATTAAACTATGACACCTTTAAAAGCAGGTCAAGCTGAGCCTCCGCATTGGCCAGTCGGCCAGGCTGCCACGCGCAACGCCGATAGCAAGATCATTCTAACAACATGACCAGAACAAATCACTCAGCTAGGCATTCTAACAAACAGGCACCATGCACATGGGGATCCACAAGTAACCAAAGCAGAGGCATATTATCCAGTCTGTGCTACAGTGGTTGCTATCAGGAACTACAGGGAATATAATTTCAGCATCAGTAATTTCTATTGAAAAGTATAAGTAATTCTTTGTTAGTAATTTTTTAGTATTTATTTATTATTTAAAGGAGTTGGAGAATTTAGTGTGCCAAGGAGTTATAGAATTTAGTATTTATTGCCACATGGTTTGAGCCCTAAAATCCAATATCGTCTCCTACAGTGATAGAAATTACTGGCTCATTGGAGAATTTAGTGTGCAAAGCATTTGTAAAATTTAGTGTGCAAAACATTTGTAGAATTTAGTGTGCAAAATATTTATAGAGTTTAGTGTACAAAGGAGTTATAGAATTTAGTGTACAAAACGTTTGTAGAATTTAGTGTGCAAAGCATTTGTAGAATTTAGTGTGCCAAGGAGTTATAGAATTTAGTATGCAAAGGAGTTGTAGAATTTAGTGTGTAAAGCATTTATAGAAATTAGTGTGCCAAGGAGTTGTAGAATTTAGTGTTTATTGCCACATGGTTTGGGTCCTAGAATCTAACATCGTCTGCTACGGTGATAGAAATTATTGGCTCATTGGAGAATTTAGTGTGTAAAATAATTGTAGAATTTAGTGTGCCAAGCATTTGTAGAATTTAGTGTGCCAAAGAATTATAAAATTTAGTGTTTATTGCCACATTGTTTGGGTCCTAGAATTCAATATCGTCTCCTACGGTGATAGAAATTATCGGCTCATTGGAGAATTTAGTGTGCAAAACATTTATAAAATCTAGTGTGCAAAGCATTTGTAGAATTTAGTGTGCAAAGAATTTGTAGAATTTAGTGTACAAAGTATTTGTGAATTTAGTGTCAAAAATATTTATAAAATTTAGTGTGCAAAGAAGTTGTAGAATTTAGTGTATAAAGCATTTGTGGAATTTAATGTGCAAAGCATTTGTAGAATTTAGTGTGTAAAGGAGTTAGAGAATTTGGTGTTTATTGTCACATGGTTTGGGCCCGTAGAATCCAACACTAAATTCAGTAATTTTTTGAAAGTTGTTAATGCTCTTTTGTGTCAGTAAATACATGGTATTCTAAGTGTACAAATACATTCAGTTATTGTTTTGAATGTTACTGATGCTCTTGTGTGCCAGTAAATCCACTGCACTTCAATTGTACAAATTCATTCAGTAATTTTTTGATATTCACTTATAAAATTGTGTCATGTTCTCATGAATGCAAACTGTAATGACCATTAAGATTATCTATGGCTTCAATATTTCTCCCATAATTTCACTTTATTCTTTACTGTATATAATTTGGCTGGTAGAGTTTTTCTTGAAAAACTCACTCTAAATTCAATAGCCACAGGAGAATATAATTTTTTTTTTCTAAAACAAAGCAAGCACATGCATATCATTATCTCATATAGACATATTCAGTTTTCTAATAAACACAAGATCCTCAAACAAATTCGTCTACCACAGTGATGATTAAACCACCCAACTTCAATACTTTTAGGTACTAATTTCGGAACATATGAAAAACAGACAACTTACAGAACTAATTTCTTCAGTAATTTTCTCCGAACAGAGGATGATGCACGGGCTCTTTCACAGGGCTGCGTGTGGAGGATGGGATCGACAGGGATGAGATGTCGTGGATCTCATTGCGCCCTCCCGTGACTGACAGGGAAGAAGGTCGAGATCGATCGGGTGATTCAACAAATAAGACGAATGTCGAGATTGACTGGGATGAGCAGCCGCAGACCAATTTGCTAGACACCACGCCTTCGTGCTAAGGACAGGCAAGAAGATCGAGGCCAGCTCGGCGGGTGCCACTCCCACGGCGTAGAAGGTCGAGATCGACGGGGTTGCCACGCCTCAAGGTCCTCGTCGCCGCTCTCGCTACCGGCGAGTGAAGGAGTCTAGGATCCATCGACCCTACCTGGGCAGGTGCCGCTCCCGCGACATAGAAGGCCCTGATCGACGGGGACAAGCTCCTCGTCCCCGCTTCCGCGGCCGACGAGGGACGAAGGCCGAGATCCGTCTATCGTACCTTGGCAGGCGCCGTTCCTGCGGCGGACGGAGAAGAAGGCCGACTCGGGGCTTGCGTGGGGGTAGGTGGGTTTAGCGGGTTCTGATCTGAATCGGGCTTGAAGGGTGGCGCACCGATCGGGGTTGGCTGGGTACCTGGCTCGATGGGGGTGGGTTGGCTGGCTCAGGTGGGTCTATAAATAAAGTATATAGTCATACTAAAAGGTATGTAGATATACTTACTTTTAT
The DNA here is from genome assembly GCA_030378355.1 of Eleusine indica. NCBI lineage: Eukaryota > Viridiplantae > Streptophyta > Magnoliopsida > Poales > Poaceae > Eleusine > Eleusine indica. Next base: position 45,004,204 of record CM059500.1, read on the forward strand.
TTTATTGGAATACATAAAATATGAAGACATACTCACTTTTATATAGTAGTAAATACGATATATGTTTATATGTTTATAACTTAAATACTCTTTTAAAAATTTTATGGTTATCACTCTCAAAAATTTTATTTTACGTATATGTACATACTCAAAATAATAAATAGATATGAACACATACCCAAGGTGTATTTTTTAACATGGGAGTAACTACACTTGGGAGTAGAATGGATTTTTCCTATATATATATATATATTCATAAATATATATTAATGCTAGAACAATAGTTATGGTTATTTATTAATATTCAAGACACTATTTAAATTCTGGTTACTATTCAAATTCGAGATACTACTCAAATTGCTCTGTTACTATTCAAATTCTGAATTTCTACAGTGTTATTTCGCTATCCAGATGGAGTGTGCATTTACTTAGTGCTTCGAAACTATTCTGAGCACTTCAAATATATTAATTGAATATTAATTATGGTTGGTCTTAATCTTCTTCTTTTAGTATCGTTCTTTCGGCTGGCGAGGCCAGATAGACTGTCGGGCGGTATAAGTTCTCAGTTGTGAAAATCCTACTCGGTACTCACCATACTTATCGCTAATTTGTTTCAGAAGTAACGAAGTCTTTCCCTATATAAGCCAGTCATAAACATATGCAGAAAGTTTTTATCGTCTTCTCAGGTAGTTCCACCCGAAGGGAACACTTCTCTGCAGCAACATAGGGTCCTCTCTAACGCCTTAACTAGGCTAAACTGAGGACTACACCGTAGAGGTTTCTCCTATAGGGTCCCTAGCATAAAAACTTAATTCATATGCAAGAACTGGATCATATCAAGGGATTTTCAAAGATGACATTACTTTATTTTTATAAATATAGCTTACATATGGTTTTCCCTTTCGGGAACCCCCAAACACTTAAACACACAAGAAAGAATTACCTTAGAGATGGTATCTTATAATGGACTTATGCTCTCTATTTTATAAGTGGACTACTAATATTGCTACTTAGTGGTGGAGATGAAAGATGACTTGAGGAGTGAGCCGACAGTTCAAATTTTGTGGATGACGTGGCCTGGTTATTTTGCGTGGAAACACGCGCGTTTTAGAGATATAATATATAGAGATAGAGATAGGAAAACTGTTTCGTCTATCAGTACGTGCTTGGGCCCATTCAAAAGAGGCCCACGGACATGGCCCAAGTGAAATGCAGCACACGTGATTCCTCGATATAGGTACAGTACAGAGACACCCTGACCTAGAAAGAAAAGATCCATTCCCAGTCTCGCGCTGCCCTCCTCCTCTCCCCCCGCCGCCACCCTGCTCCGGCGTTGTGGTGTGCCGCTCGATGGCCTTTCCTCTGCTCCGACCGCGCTCCTGAGGTACGCTTCTTGTAGATCTGCTTCACCTTCATCCCGTTTGATGCAAAACCGATTCCTTTTCTTCCGTTAATTGTTGTTCACGTCGTACTTGTTAGGGTTTTGTGATGCCGTCTGGGATTTGAAGGAACATCTGTAGACTGGAGGATCCTTGGTTGATCCACTTGGGAGTCAAAGTCTGTTTGCTGCTGCCTGCTGGAGGTACTCTTTCTTGGTACTAGCTAGCACCGAGGGGATTGCGTTTCAACAATTCCCCATCTTTGCTTCTCTCTCGTGACTGATTCATCCCTTTCTCTCGTTTGACGATAGGTCAGTATGTCTCAGATGATCAAATCGACGATGGGGCTCTCTCGGCAGTTTCTCAATCTGATCGTGTCCAACCACAACCCTGCTGTCAAATCGCTATCCTGCATGCACCTGGAGCACCTTTTCAGCTCTCCAACAACGTCTCCACAAGCACCGGGCGCCACCTCTCATATACCGGCTGCTGGCCTAGGCACTCTGAAGAATGAAGCAGCTGCAGACTTAATGATGGAGAAGATTCAGCTTCGTCACACAGGATTCACCTTTGGAGCAGCTACCACTCTTGTTGACCAACGAAGGATTGATTGCTTCCCGCTTATGGATAGCACGATGATCTGTGCAGACCAGTTGGGGCATGCCTTCTGCTTGGACTTACGGGTGCGCCTTGTGGGTTCCATGCCTAGTCTCCACAAGCCAAAGAGTATGCCCATTTCTCTCTTTGTCGCAAAACCTGACATTGACAAGGACTTCAGCCACGAAGGTGGTGGCAGCAGCCTTTTAGTCATGGAGAGGATTCCCAAACCGGAGGTGGGCTGCAGCACTCAGTACAGCGATCAGTTTGAGGCCTTCGTCTTTGGCAGGACCACAAAATCATCTTTGATCAAGTCCTGGCAGTGCCACCAACTCCCACCACTGCCCTATGTGCGTGATCCTAAATACTGCCACAGCCGCTCTGAGATCAGTTCTTACGCGGTGCTTGAAGGTGGCTCTCAAGTTTGCATATCTGTCAAGGGCGTTGGCTCCTATTTCCTGGACACGGCAAACCACACATGGAGTGAAGTCCGCAATTGGACTCTACCCTTCCACGGCAAGGTGGAGTATGTGCCTGAGCTCAAGCTCTGGTTTGGCCTTTCTGCTGAGTCCCAGCATTTGGCTGCTGCTGACCTCTCCAACATCTTCAGCTTGGACTCCAAGCCACAGTTAGTGGACCGTTGGAAGGAACTTGTCCTGCCTGAGGACTGGAAGGAATGCAGGGATTCTCAACTTGTCAGCCTTGGCTCTGGCATCTTCTGCATCGCAAGGTTCTTCCAGTCTATGACTTCCAATATCGATTTTGGCAATGAATATGACCAGAATTTCGCTGTCTTTACCGGTGTGAAGTTAGAGACCCCTGTCCTTGATGCCTACGGCAATGATGATAGCAGTGGCAACTCCAATGTCAATGGGAGCAATAGGAAAGCGGAACTGCATATGACTCCTTACAAATCAATTTATCACATGGATAATGGAACTACCATCTATGCTATGTTCTGAATCTCACGATGCTTTGCTCTAAAGACTTTCTGTTTTATCTGTCACATGTATCAATTGAATACATTTGGATGTGATCTGTAAGATGTAATTCGTTGTATTAATTTAGAGACTTGAATGCTTAAGTATCCTTGTGTTCTTCAATTGATATGTAAGATGTTCTTCAATTTTAAGTTATCCTGATTGTATTTTTCAACCATTTGTATGGCAATCTAGATTCATAAATCCTATCTGACATGTGCTTGGTAAATTTCATATGCTATATGTTGAATTGAACTTTTTGATAGCATGCTTCTCAGCTCTAGTACAACGTGTGTCTTGTTTTATTATTTCAATCCCTTTTAAGTGCTCCCTCCATAATTCTTTTGTTGATGTTTAGACATGAAACTTAACAAGATCCTGGGATTCATCAAAGCATACAAATGCACCTTCAATCTGGTATTGTGCCTTATTCAGGCTCTACAATGTGCTGCTGCCACGAATTTGTAATCATCTAACTTTGCTTATGGTGGCTCTTTGACCTGAATTGATTGCTACTGCCTATTCCTTTCTCCTTTTTTTAAAAACCCCTCCAGCTTGCATTGACCTGAATTGATTGGTAGTGCCAGACCAGGATTTCATTCCTTCACATGCTTATTTCAGATTTGACTTCAACTAATTTCTGCCATCATGTATATTCCTGATAAGAAATCAGAAAAAAATATATGGATTGTTAGTTCTTTAAACAACTGCATGATCTTCATTATGATGAATGCAAAGATTGTTCTGTGCAATTCAGGTTCCATATGATAGTGTCTTGCTTGCTAGAAACCTTTACGCTTGAAATCTACTTTATTTGGTAATATGTCTCCTCTTATGCATTACCTGGTCTCCCAGATTACATGTAATGGCATGGAATGTTAATAGATTTTCTGGCGCCACTGCCTATCAGGGACAGGGCAGGTACTTGCATCAATTTTGCTCCCCAATCTTTTTCATGTGCGCTTCTGTTAGATTGGGTAGGCTTTCATGTTGGTCTTGGTTCCAGTGAGATGAATCAGTGATTAAGTTGTGCAGGCAACTCATGTTTCTTAATATCCCCAGGATAGGTGAAAAGAACACCTTTGTTTTTCGGGAAGAGGTTGCCTTTGAAGTTTGAACGCCGATTCTAGGTGGGGGCAATTTGAAAATATGCTGCCGCTGAAGACCTGCATTTGAAACATAGATGCAGCGAACACAGATGCAGCATTTCTGAATCCTTCAATTCTTGAAATAGAAATACATCTGTTGAACTTCAGAGAACAGGAAAAGAGTTTAGCTCGTTTGAAACTACTTTGGCTTATCTTTTTATTAGACAGAGAGTTGGAGGAGAAAGGAGTGGCTCGTAGCGGCAGCCCTGAGCTGGAAGAAAGGGGAGGGGTGTCCAGGAGGTGGGCCGTCCTGCTCTGCGTCAGCAGCTTCTGCCTCGGACTGCACTTCATGAACAGGTGACCAATAACTGCTTCCTGCTACCTCCATTTCAAGATTCATGGCTCAGTATTGCTAGGTTTACGCTGGAGCTTGTCTAACTGTCTGAAATCCATGGTGTTTGATGGCGCTCTTGCATTTGGGTTGATATATTGGGCCTTTTGAGCTAAAAAACTGCGATTCACTATGGGTCAACTCCAGCTGATTGCCAAGAGGGTCATTTTGTATTGTCATTTGGGGTGAGCATGAACCATCCTGTACACACGCGCACAATTCATGCAGATTTTCAGACGAGTTATTGGTAATTGTTACATGCTTGGCTAACACTGAAATTGGTACTCAGCACTGCTTCCATTTTCAGCATTATAGCCACATGATACAGACATCTGACTCTGTTTTCACAATTTGATTTGCCTTTTTTCATATGTTTATTTTGATGATCTCTGACTAGCGAACCAAATTGTTTGCTCCAGAATGTGGACACTGCCTGAGGCAAGCGAGAACTATAGACCAAACGAAAAAGTACAGGAAGGTAAAGTGCCAGTTGCTGCAGAGTGGTTCTAAAAAGGTACTAGTGTTTTTCTCTCCACCTAACCTCTCAAGCATCCCACATTAGTAGTGTATACTGGTAAATGAATTACGTGCTAAGACATGTTCTTGAAAAAATATTGTGTAGACATGCAGTCTAATTCACACCTTGATTTTTGCAATAGCTAAATACTGTGTATGTATTTACACATCCGTATATATATATATTTCAGTACTTTTTTATGCAATGTTTTCAATATGCTGATGTACCTTTTTATTACTATAATGCCCCACCATGTTGAAGAAAAACAAGTTTACAAAGATATCTTGCATGCTCAAGATACTCATCATGATGTACAGTATGTGCTGCTGATATTGTTATTCTTCAGTCTTGACCTTGATAATATTAGTTCCATAGTTGTCATGATTATTCTGATTGTCATTACAAATGCTTTAAATGCAGAACACTAGATAAGATGATAGCAAGCTTAGAGACAGAGCTCTCAGCTGCTAGATCACTGGAAGAATCCTTGCTGAATGGTGCCCAAATTTTTGAACCGATTGGGAAGCAGAAATATCAAATGGCGATAGGAATCAATACTGCATTTAGCTGTTGCAAGAGAAGAGATTCCATATGTTACACTTGGTCACCCTCCTCTGTCGGGGCATGAGGTGTTGATGGCGTCCACAAACTGCCATGACCTCATAGGCAGCGGTGGTTACCGGATGGCCGATGACGACGAACAAACCGCTTTGGGGACTGCTAGGCCCTCAATCCCCCCACTCCCCCACCCCACCCCACCCCAAGGTAAGTTACTAGAATTTTTTGTGTTGTTTCTTAAATTCGACGCCCGGTTACTATTGCACTGCAAACCCCACCCCAAGGTAAGTTACTAGAATTTTTGTGTTGTTTCTTAAATTCGACGCCCGGTTACTATTGCACTGCAATTGTATTGCTTGGTCTTTCATCTGCATTAGTTGCTAAAACTTTCAGTTGTTTCATATATGCATTATGGCCACTAGAAATGAGATGATTCAAACAGGTGTAATTCCGTGTCAATTCTTCTTATCAACTAAGTCCTGAAATATTGTTTATTTCTTTATCAGATTAGGGTTGGACATAACCAATTGGTATTACGCACACCTAAATATTTCCGTGGTTTCCTAATGGATACAAGTGCACACAGTTCCTGAGCCATCAACATGTTATGGATCTATGCATTGTGCATGATGGGTCAGGATCCGGTAGTAGTCTGTGGTTGTTAACTTGTCACTGAACCTTTTCCTTTAGTACTCCAGATTTCATCAGCGGGTGCAACAGATTGGTTTTAGTAGCAACAAACACCTGTGATATTTAGATTGTACCCTGGTGTTCTCTTGATTTTTCTAGATTTGTGCCTATTATACATGTATAATTCTAGGATAGATATACCCTGGCTGCTGCTCTCATTGCTGAAAACAATAGTTTACTTCTGCTGCTAGGATTGGGCGATGGGAACAGGGACTTAGTATGTTACAGTAACTGCCAAACTGTTCATCTAGGCACCAGATGTACTGGAGTATTTCCAAACATCCTACCCTTTTCAGACTTGGTTTTTAGTTGCTACTATTGACGTAGAGAAAAATGAATCATGTCTTGAGCCCTTTTTTTTTTCAAATTCAAATATCCTCTCTTTTAATATAGGCTGTGTGCATGCTGGAACTCAAGGGAAAAAAAATTGCTTATGCTAAAGCTATATAAAGCGGCGATACTGTTAAAATTAATTGGTGAAAAACAGTCTATTTACATGTTTGACTGAGCTGTGCTATTTTCTTATCATTCAATCAAATGATTTAGTTGTATCCTGGGTAAAATCTGTTTTGTGCATATAATAATTCTGTAAAGATGTTCCTGTAAGTGCTTACCACTGAATTTAATAACTTTGATGAATATGGTAATGTAAACGGTATGACACCTACCTGAATCATGTGTTCTATACTTGTCATCAACCATCGTTCATTCATAGAGCATGATATCCATGCGAGGGGTTGCTCACACGTGCATATAGCAATTACTGAGACTTGATATTTTTCTCTGTCTCTGATCTGCAGCTGGGTTTGACACCGTTGGAAAGCTTCATTCTGACATCGGTGCGTGGAGATGTATGTTCGCCTTTTCATTTTAACTTGTGAGCTCACCTTGTGCTCATATAAAACAGGATATGTACTGAAATATGTTATGTAGTGAAACAATTTATTGTATACTGTATTTTGAATATATCTATTTTCTTGTAGTTGTATAAACAATATGTATAAAGTTATGTCTGTAGCAACGGGGAACTCATCCTTTTATGGTGTGTGACATCAAAACATCATTAATCCATTATCTGAAAACGGTCACTATGTGATTCAAGAGGCTGAATACTAAGAACATTCCAAATGTAATCTAGACAAAAGTAGATAATTGCATTACATTTTGTTTTATGCAATAGTGTTTATAAATTTAAACATCTGATAACATGTCAATAAATTCAAATAGCATCTCAAGTAGTTTTTATATTATATAAAATTTAATAAAGCTTATTATTCAATGCCCATAGCAACGCACGGTTGTTCCCCTAGTACATTTTTGTAATACATCTGTTGAACTTCAGAGAACAGGAAGGGAGTTTAGCTCTTTTGAAACTATTTTGGCTTTATCTTTTTTATTAGATATCCTACCTAATTGTCTAGCGTTGTTACTTTCACATTAGATTCAAGTGTCTAACAATGTCAAAGCCGTGCTCCCCTAGCTGGCTAGGTGCCCGTCTTCGTTGCCGCCAGCACAACGGACCTCCTCACTGTCGGCCTGCCTCCACCGCCCAACGCGGGGATGTGCCCGAAGCTCCTCTCCGTGCCCGCTTTCCTCTACTTCCTGATGGAGAAGGCCGACTAGCGCCCCGATGACCTTCAGCGTGTGTTTTGCCGTCGCCCATGCCTGCTCGTCTCTCCTGTTGGTGCGTGGCTCGGCCCCATGCTCTACTTCCTCTGTGTGTTGGGCGTCTCCGAACTCCATTGCCACACCGACCTCTCCTTCTCCATGGAGAAGTTGCTCTAGCGGATTGAGCTCTCCAAATCAGAGCTCGGAATGGTGTGTTAGCGCCTCCTACTCCTTATGTCTCGATATGACTCATGGTTCTTATCACGTCGGACGAGTCAATTGGGTCAACATATGTCACGTCACTAGAAATCACCTTCAAAACTCGCTAGGGAGGAAAAACAAATGGGATAAAGAGTTATAGGAGTTGTCCTAACGTGGCTGGTTGTATAGGAACTTTGTTGGATTCTCTTCTTCTAGTGGGATAAAAAGTTGGAGTTTTTTTTTGACAGGTTGGAGTTGTCCTAACGTGGATGGTTGTATAGGAACTTTGTAGGATCCTCTTCTTCTAGCGACTCCCTATACATCGATCCATCGATGGGAGTCTAGATGTAGATCAGCCTACCATGGCTCATGAACGCGCATCCTACTATGATCCATCGATCCACCAGCATGCATCGCTCACTGTGCTTCGCGAGCAAGGTCATGTTTCTAATCTTTTTTTTGGAGAACGTGCGGAGCACGTATTTTATTAAGAAGAAGAGAGTTGAAACAGTACGGATACAACACACCTTGGACGCACACACCACATCAAACTGACAACACTAAACGACCTAAGGACCAACGATGAAGAGGATCGTTCCAAGCTTCTCAAAGCACGCCGAGGCCCACCAATAAGCTTCTTCCAAGATTCGTTGCGACAGGGCCACCGGTTGCAGGGCTTCAAACCTGAAAACACAATTACTCCTCTCCTTCTAAACAGACCAACCACCAAGACAGCTAGGGAATCAAACCCTGCCCGCCATGTTTTAGTGACCTATTTGCGCGAACTTAAGCACCAAGAGATAAATGGGGAGTTCCCATCCGGTGACCAATTTGCTAGATTTAGCCAACGCAACACCCTGTACGAAGTCTCTTGGCTGTGAGAGCAACCCACCATGAGGTGGTCAAGGGTCTCACTCTCATGAGCACATAGTGCACATATATCCTCGTCCCGAAGGTTATGGCGGTAGAGGCGATTAGAAGTCCAGACCCGCCCATGCAACACGAGCCAAAAGAAGATACAACACTTGTTGGGTGTCTGGACTCTCCAGAGTATTCAGGCTCCCAACACATGCGACTATATGAGGAAGAAAGCATTATATGCACCTTCCGACGAGAAGTTCCCATCAAGGGACCATTTCCAGATGAAATGGCCAGGAACCTTTGATAGGGTTACCAACAGAAGAGCATCCCAGACCCTGGGGCACTCAATGATTACCTGCATGATGAGGGTGCCTTTGATGTCTTTTACCCATCTGTTGTTCAAGAGGGTTTCAACGACCGTTCGTGAGTTTCTAGTGCGAGTGGAGATCATGGCGATCTGGCAAGGTGTGATAGATGCGATAGATTTCCGGTCGATCCATGCATCGCACCAGAAGAGCGCTGACCTCTTATTCCCAACTTGCATAGAAAGCGATCTCTCAAAGAAAGCACGCGGTGTCGCCTCAGAAGTGAACAAAAAACTTGCCCAAGGGCGGTCCACATCCGTCCGGGCCAGCCAGTCCAATCACATCTAGAGGGCTCCACCAGTGAGGGTCAGGTCTGAGATACCAAGTCCTCCTAAACAGAGAGGGCGACAGACCCCTCCCCAAGTGACCTCACATTTTGCTCTAGATACCACCTCTGTAACCTTCTAGATTTAGGCCCTACAGATTTTATCAATAGCCTGATTAGCCCACTCAGAGATGTTAAGGGAAATGGCAAGGTAGATTGGGATGGTGGAAAGAGTGACCTTGGTAAGGATCAAGCTACCTCCACGGCTAAGCAACCTGCCCTACCAAGTAGGAAGGCAGTCAGCCACTCTATCGACCAAAGGCTGTATGTTCGCCTTGGTGAGCTTCCAAATGGAGAGGGGCACCCTAAGGTAAGTATAGGGGAACTCTCCCACACGACAAGGGAGATTCTGGAGCACTCTCTTCACATCCTTCTCGGAACACCTAATGGGGTAAAACTGACTCTTGGTTAGGTTGGTAGTGAGCCCCTTGCTAATTGTGAAGACATGCAGGATGACTTTAGCTAGCTCCAAATCCCGCACGACCGGGGAAATGAACAAAACAACATCATCAACATACAAGGAGGCCTGAAACCTGACCCTAGGAATACTGAGAGGGGCGAAGAGATGCATCTCATCCGCCAAAAGGACCATCCTATTAAGGCACTCCATCACTAGGAGAGAAAGCATGGGTGAGAGGGGGTCTCCTTGACAGAGGCCCCTGGCATGACAAATGCAACAACCTGGGCTACCATTGAGTAGGATTTTTTATGCTTGTGGGAGATAGTATGAGGAAGATCCAATCTCTCCGTCGAACGGAACCCAACAAACTCCTGAACCTATAGAAGGAATGGCCTGGCCACAGAGTCGAAGGCCTCGGAGATGTCAATCTTAAGGAGGATTTTTTGTCTCTTCCTCCGATGCAACTCTTTGGCCATCCCCTATACATAATGGAAATTATCCTGAATGAAGCAACCTTTGATAAAGGCGTTCTGGTTAGGCTGAACCATAAGCAGAAGGTAAGGGGCTAGTCTACGCGCTAACCCCTTGGAGAAAAGCTTCCAGAAACTATGAATGAGACTAATGGGGCGATAGTCCCTGACTTCCTTAGCCCCTTCCTTTTTAGGCAGGAGAATAAGGAGGGCGTCATTTAGGTGATGTAGGATCCTTCCATCTAAAGCAAAAAGGGCTCGAAAGGCCTCGACCACATCCCCCTTAATGACAGGCCATGTCATCTGGTAAAAACAACTAGTAAAACCATCAGGCCCATGTGCCTTGTCTGGTGATAGGTCCCTGATAAGCTCCTAAATCTCATCCTCAGAGAAAGGTGCAACTAAAGCATCCAGGTCGACCTGTGGGAGTTATAGGGATTGAAGGTTAAGCATGAGTGAGCGTTCACTGGCGCTCCCTAAAATGTTGTTGAAGTAGTCGAAAGCGACCCGTTTTCGCCTCCTCCAACACGACCTCAACTCTGTCCTTGCAAAAGGGCAGGATAAAGCTACGACGACACCTATTAGTGGCATGCAAATGGAAAAATTTAGTGTTAGCATTCCCATCACTAAGCCATGACAAGGCGATGCACTGGCGAGCAATAGTCCGCTGTAGCAAGGTTAAGCCAATATATTTCAGCTTGACCTCCTTTGCGGAGGGTGACCTCAAAAGGGGAGAGGTCCCGCTGGTCCATTTTCCCGTCCAACCTGAAGATAACCTCCTTAGAGACCTCAATCATGGTACGGATGCTCCCTACTGATTTCACGCTCCAACTCTGAAGCATCTTGGCCGTGGGTCTAAGGTTTTGGTCCACGGTGCGTAAGGGATCCACCAACGGACAAGGAACATCCCACCCCCGCTTCATAGGCACCAAGTAACCGTCGAACTTTGGCCAAATAGCCTCAAAACGAAACCTCTTCTTGGGATGCCATGCAAAGTCAAACTAGAGGAGAAGTGGGGCATGGTCCGAGTTGCGGGTGGAGAGAGCGTGAAGCATACACTGGGGGAAGATGTCCTCCAAATCGACCGAGACAAACAATCTATCAATGCACTCAATAGTCGAGCGACTCCTCTCATTGCTCCGGATAAAAAGATGACTATGGAGAAAAATCTCCTTAAGTTCCGTGTCTTGAAGCAGACGCCGAAAGCGACCCATCAAGCACCTGTGGAGGCTGTTGTTATTTTTATCTTCAGACTTATAAATAAGGTTAAAATATCCACAAACGGCCCAGGGCCCCGAGTTGGGAGCATGGATGTCCCACAACTCCTGCAAGAACTCCATCTTCTCTAGGACTCGGTGTGGCTCATACACCGTGGAAAGCCTCCATGGAGGCTGCGATGGGTTAACAGTCAAATGATTCTGACCACCCACTCCAACCTTTTCCAAGCTACCAGAATACCCCCCCCCCACCCTCGTAACCAAGGCAAGCAAGAAGCAATAATCAAACTCTAGACTTAGCATTTCTAGAATTAAAGAACACGGTACATGGGCATGTTTCATCTCTTGCAGACAGACTAGAGAGGCTTGCTCAGACACGACCAACTCATGCACTGTGGAACGACGTGCCCTACTATTAAGGCCCCGAGCATTCCAAACGACCATGTTAGGTGATGACATAATAAAACAAAGAAAAAAACGACCAACGACAAAGGCTCCTAGGAGTCCTCATCCTCCTCCACATGTGGCATCCAAGAAGTTGTCGGGGAACAAAGCGTAGAGGGCCTTGTAGTGTTCCTCGGAAAGCTCATCCTCGAAGATCACGATGTAGCGAGTAAGTGTCTTCATCAGCCAGTTCTAAGCCACAGTCTTAGGTATAGACCCCCTGGACTTTGAGGCCAGGCGAGAGCTATGGCTGGGAGGCTTGGGAGCTGCGAGCAAGGGACAGCTGGCCGTGATGGGCAAGCCGACGGCAGGGCAGGTGAAGCGACCATCTCGACGAAGTCCACCAGGGGTCCTATAGAGGAGCCTCTCCCTACCGACATGTTAGGGTATGGGCTATCCACCACTGGCCTAGCACAGTCAAGAAGCAACATCGCAGAGGGAGAAGCCCCCTCGAAGTGCATGGCCTCCACAGACGGAGAGTAGCAAGACCCCCTAGTCTGGCGAGTCACCGAGAGGGCGGTGCAGAGACGATTGAAGATGACCAGAACCTTGACCGTCCCTGGCAGCCCCCCTCCCGCCAACAGGCGTAGACAACCCTTCCTCCTACAGGTTAATAGCCGGAGACGAAGGCCTGGTAGGTGGCGGTGAGGAGGAAGAAGGTCCAACTGCGAGGCCAACCTTCCGTTGGTCATTATCGGGGAAGAGGGCAGGGTCCTCCAGCTGTGAAGCTGGCAAGGGGGCCCGCCCCATTGTAGCCTCGACCTGCACAGACTCAGGCTAAGGGGAAGATGGCCTAGGGGCGAGGCGGGAGCAGCGGGCTCCAGGCCACCCACCTGTTGGTCGACCGCTCCATCAGCGACAAGAGCCTCATTAGAAGTGACAACAATAGTAGAAGCAGTTGGGTCCAAACGCACCCCCGCTACCCCCGCAAAAGCGACAACAACCAAAGGCGCACCGAAGGAGGCAGTAATGCCAAAGGGCACCTCCACTGCCCCCGTGATAGCACCAGCCACGGCCTCAACGGAAGGGAGAGACGCCACACGGTGGGTTAAAGGGAGGAAGGGCTACGCCGCCGAGGAGAGACAGCCTAGAGGCGGGGAGCTGGACCAACCGGCCAACACCTGCATTGAGAGCCGCCTTGGCGAGTGGAGGCCCTATAGGCCCCAGGCGGGGAAGGACGGCGACACCGACAACAAGCATCCAGTGGCCATCAAGACCATCATCCATAGAGGGCCCTTGGAAGACCCCCCCCCCCCCCCCCCCCACACACACGAACAGCCCTACGCCAGGCGCATCCGGCTGCCTGGGCGGAGACAACTCTAGCAGGCGACCAGTGCCAAAGTCGCCCGACCCTGAAGTGCACGTCGGAGGCAGAGGGGGATGCGAGGCACCCAGGGGTAGGAGAGGCTGCACATCACGGATGGTGACACGAGCATGGTAAGTGAGGGCTAGCCATGGCGCATCTGGCTCTTGCAAAACAACCAACTTCTCCCTAGTGACGAGCTCTGGGTGCACATAGGAGGCAAGCACCATGAACTTACGTAGGTCCGCTTTGGACTCCGTCGCTGGAGCCATGGAGAGGATAGTGCAAGAGGAGCCAACCACTGCCTGGGCGGTTCTTAGCAGTGAGAGGTGTGATGGAATGCCCGAGATGTCTAGATGGACCTTGAACTCCAAAGGGAGGGAACCTTCATGGGCCCGCCTATGCCAAAGCTTGAAGATGAGCTTGAAAGTAGTGGTGGGCAGGATAGAGTCCCGGAGCACACAGAGCATGTCTTTTGTGTTCTTGAAGAGGATGAGGAAGTCGTCGGGCTGGTGGAAATGCACCAACAAAGTTCCAAGCGCCACTCCGAAGTAGTGGAAGATGTGGTCACAGATCTATGTCATGGAGAGAGAAGACCGGACGCTGCTAACCATGGCCACTAGTGACCTTTCTAGCACCTGCTCATTGAGAGCAATCTCAGGGGTGCGAGGGAGCACACACATCTCCACCCGGGGCCTGACTTCCGACCGCTCCGGATCCAGTCGGGGTGGGTGGGGGTGGGGGAGGCGGGGGACTCCACACGTCTGCCAGCCATCGACCTCGGAAGGCTTGGGTAAGGGCCCTACTTGATCGGAGGGGACGCCTGGCGGGGAGTAGGGGCGCAGGTGGGATGCGGCCGGCGGGCATCAGCCATGAATCCAGAGGATCAACCGACAGTCGGTGATGGCCCAGGAGAGGGGGAGCTCGCGACCTCCTTCCCCTTGTCTCCATCAACCCAATCCCCTAGCCCGAGGCTCTCTACAAGCCTGTGGAAGTCACTAAAGGAGGAGGACGAGGACGAGAGCTCACTGTCCTCCATCAGGAGCTCCCCTATGAAGGGATCGAGGGGCCCGCCTCGTAGGAACCCGCTGTGGAGGCCTAGCAACTAGGTCCACCTCCACTGCGACGAGCTCTAGCGGAGGAGAGGCTTCAACGCTCGGAGCCACCGCCATCTTGGCAACCACTGGTGGACGATGAGGGTGGGCAGCCCGTCATGGCTGCATTGCTGCAGGAGAAGGGAGTAGAGGGGGAGAGGAGGGGGGGGGGGGGAGGACGGGCGAGGAGGCGGAGGAGGGGGGATAGGGCGTTACAGGCCGGCACGCGGGGCGAGTGCATGACGACGGCGGGTGGGGCTTGAGGGGCGGCAACGGAGGATAGGGTTTGAGGGGCGGCGGGGGCTAGGATTTGAGGGTGTGCGAGCAAGAGGGAGGTGCGGGTCTGGGCAAGCGGGAGGAAGGGGTCGGGTGGGAAGCATGATCGATGCGGTGGCCGCTGGGACCGGGTGATCACCAGCGTGGGGAGGGGCGGCAGCGGCGGTGTCTAGGGCGCCGCCACCATAGGTCGCGCGCGACGAACGCTCTAAATTCGTTTCTAATCTTACAGGTTATCATAGCCCACATAACATGTTATTATAGGTTATATTTTTGTTTCGATTATTCAAATCATGGATTTAATTTTAATACTTCAAAATATGTTTTTAAATACATTCAAACACTTGTCAACATTTTCATAAATTCATGTCAATATGTTAAAAGAATCAGATCAATACTTTCACAAAAGTGTTAACATGGAATATCCAAAATATTGATACAATACAGAAAAAATGTTGATAAAATTTTAAATTTTAAAGGAGTTTAAAATATTCATATTTGATCTCATTTCATAAAAATAAAAAATAATCTAAGCAACACGATGGTTTAAACGGAAAAAGGCGTTTAAAGTTTTGTAATCACTTTATTTTTTTCTCCCACCTCCCAACCCGCTCCAACCAGAATATAACACGTGACAGTGATCTACCGGAACCTAACTATAGAGCGCTCTACGTATAGGATTTACCCCTTTTTTTTTTTTTACCGAAATGAGATCCTCTGCCACTCAGTAGAGGTGAGTGTGCCCGTTGACATGGTGATCAGCGACCATTGGTCATCCCTTTGTCTTTTCCTCACACCTATCAGGCCAACACGAGAACTTCCGTAGCTCTAATTGACCCACCAGCCCAGTAGCGCGCGACGCTGTTTCTTCTGGAAGGAAAAAGTGGAGGAAACGGGATGGGATGGAGGAAAAAATTATTTCAGTTGAAAACTAGAGCTGGAAGGAGACGGAGAGAGACCGAGCCATTCTTTAGCTCTGAAAGCACTCTTCTTAAATTTCATAAAGATGAAAAAAGATGCAGATCCTAGCATCAGGGCTCCAACAAGTAGGTAACACTTGTTTTCGTTTGCCCGATGTCTGATTTAATTTTAGATTTTCTTCTAAATACATGCACAAATAAATTTTAATCATAATTTATATTTTGAGTACTGCTATACATCCGACCAGGACTTACGACTGCACATCAAGTGGTCTAAATCATGTGTGTCGAAAGTCAGCAAGTTAATCAAATGGCTGAGAAAGCAGTCGGACAGTGCAGTCGCACAAAGCAGTCGTACGTGAAGCATCATCGTTATATTTTTTAGATAGATAATGGAAACAAATGTTTCAGCTTCTGCACCCCCAAGAGAGCACACACAGCTGATGAGATACAAAAACGAGCACTCAGGCTCCACTATTCCAAGAAAAAGTGAGAAATAAAATTAAAGTAGGATCAATATATCGATAGCGGAAAGAATCAAATCTATGGCCTAATTCTATTCCTCAACTTCCAACCAAATTTAGTGAAAACTTTCATAATCACTATCTCCAAAAGTCGGCATGCCATCTTCAATGATAATCTCTCAGCTTCTTTAAGCAACAGGAACCAACATCTTGTCCAATATGTTGTCTTGAAAATCATCTGTAAGAAATAATTTGGTCTAGTTCCATCGAATACCATATCATTTCTATTCATCCAAATAACTCAACATAGGACAGCAACACCTAATAATATTTGGATTTTCAGCGTTGTGGCGATGCCACTGAACCAAGTACCAAACATATTGAAAAAGCTAGATGGTAATTGAATTTTAAAGGTGATATATACCGTATTTCAAATGAATCTAGCAATATGGCAATCAAAGAACAAGTGTTGGATGGTCTCTAATGATCTACAAAAAACAACACTTAGTGCTACCTTGCCAATTCCTCTTTACGAGATTATCTTTTGTAAGAGTCACTCCTTTATGTAAATAGCAAAGAAAAATCTTAATTTTCAGCGGTACTTTTATTTTTGATATTGGACTTTTGAAAGGTATTACTCCATCTTGAATCATAGAAACATACATGGATTTGACCGAAAACAAGCCACTTTTATGTAAATTCCATCTAAAAGAGTCTTTCTCATTAGTAAGATTAACATCTATTATTTTAGATGCCAAGTCATGCCATTTTTCTAAATTGTCATGTACCAAACTACCTCAAAAAAAGACATTAAGTGGGACAGTGCTTAAGACATAGGCCACTAATGCATTTTTTTTCTCACAATATTGAAAAGAGTTGGATACTTGTCCCTAAGGGGTTCATCTCCTATCCATGTGTCATTTCAAACTAGTTTGGTTACCATCGTCTATAAGGAATGAGCCCCTAGCCAAGAAATGATCTTTGACTTTCATGAGTCCCGACCAAAAGTGAGAATCAGTTATTTTTTTTGAACTTAGGATATTGTTTTGTTTGACAAGTATTTCTTTTTTAGAAGCCTTTGTCGTATGCCATCCTCATTGATGAGCTTGTATAGACATTTGCTCAAGTGACATGAGTTTTGGATATCCAAATTATGTATGCCCAATCCTCTAAAATCTTTAGTCCTACAAAAAATGTTCCACTTAGTGAGTCTATACTTTTTGTGTTCATCACCTTGCCAAAAGAATCTCGAGCGGTAGTAAACCAGTTTTACAAGGATTGCCATAGGAACCTCAAAAAAAGATAGCATATACATTGCTAGACTAGAGAGAACTGAGTTAATTAAGACCAACCTCCCTCCTACAAAGAGGAGTTTCCCTTTTCAACTTGCTAATTGTTTTTGAAATTTATCTTCTATAGTCCTCCAATCACTATTGGATAACTTCCTATGATGCATCAGGATGCCAAAATATTTAAAAGGAAGTCTTCCTAAGTTTCAACCAAAGACTTGGGCATAATCAGGTTCAAATTTCTTAGCCTTGCCATAACAAAATAACTCATGTTTATGAAAATTAATTTTTAAGTCTGATAATTATTCAAATGTACTCAACACTAGTTTGGGCTCCTTAGCATGATTTATATTATGATTCATGAAAATAATTGTGTAAGGATCATGACCATTGAGGTCACCCCAAGGTATGAATGTTTTGGTGATGAATGACAAACATGAAATTTGACTAATGTCTATAAGAGTGTTGTTCGTGTAGGAAACCTTTTCTACTCTATGATAATTGTTAACGGTGGCCTTGGCGATGGATGACAAGACCACAAGCATGAAGGCTTGGTGAGCTTGATGGAGTCCAAGGGTTGATAAAGATGAATAAAAGCTAAGGACAAGCTATGGAGCAAGTATTGGGAACACTTGTTTAATTGTTAGGGCTTTGATTTCATAGGAAAAACCGGACTATCAAGGGGGTCTAGGTCGTGTCTCTTAGGTCACACTAGTTGGTGATGTGCATGGATGCTCAGTGAAATCACAGGCACTAGGTGACAGTGGAGAAACCAAAGAGCTGTTCAGAGAAATCGAGAAACGAAGTCAAGCGAGGACGAGGAGTTTCAGCTTCTGGATAGAATGACCGGACATAGGGGTCAGTGGAGATCGGACTGTATAGTCACTAAGTGAACCGAAAATCTAGAGAAGAAGACTCAACGAGGATTCTGCCTGTGTTGGAGTTGCAGAGACCGGACGGTTCTTTCGACAGATCGGGCGGTCCGGTCTGTGCCGATGTGCACAGGGCAGAGAGGAAGCGAGCTCTAAAATGTTTCTAACGTGGAGAGAGAAAGTCTAACCAGACAGTCCGGTCAGTATGAGATCTTTGGCGCACAATGAAGCCAACGGCTCTGGGAGCCGTTCCTTGAGTGATCGGACAGTCTGGTCAGGCAGTGACCGGACAGTCCGGTCAGTACGCCAGAAAGGAGATTTCGTGGAGCAACGACTAGTTAGAGGTTAGAAGCCTATATAACTTTGTTGCTGGGGTCCTAAAGACCTCTCTTGGTCAGTGGAATTGCTTGGAGCATTTGGTGAGAGCCAAGAGAAAAAGAGAAGAGCACTAGAAAGAGATATTGCATATCTTGAGAGTGCTAGTGAGAGTAACTTGAGCATTGATGCACATCTAAGGCTAGGATGTACTTAAGGGTGTGATCTAGGTTGTTACTCTTGGTCTATGATGAGACCTAGACCGGTTAGGTGTCGGTGATCGAGCCTATCGTGATCGGTTGTGAAGGTCGTCACACGTTTGTATACGGTTTGAGCCCGCCGGTGAAAGGGGCATCACTAGTGAGCACCTGTGTCGGCTTGGGAAGTCCGGTAAGTTCTCGAGGGAGGCAAGCTTGTGCCTTGGTGGCAGCGGTGATGCGCACCGTGTCTTCACTCTGGGAGTGATTGCGGGAGAACTCCACATTGGGGACGGGAGGGATCGAGACTCCGACGGGAGTGGTCCAACGAGGAGTAGGGAAAGGCGCCATCCTTCTGAGACCTCGAGAAAAAAAAATCATAAGACATCTCTTACTCTACTCCTTACTATGATGCTTTACTTTTCGCATTTACATACCATGCTATTTATGCTCGTGTCTTACCTTGCTCTAGTTGATTACTTATAGACTTGCATGAATACGCCTCTCTACTTGCTAGTTGTGCTTAGCTTTCACTTGATCACTAGCATTTGTAAGAGTTATTTTGGCTTGATTGATCACCCTAGTATGTATTGTATCACTCATGCTTATGTGCTTACCTTGTTGTTGATGATCTAGTAGCTTTACATGAGTAGGCTCCTTTGCTAGCTTGTTGTGTACTTTCGCGTGTTCTTTGATTACTAGCTTGCATAGGAGTTGTGTGCCTCGTGTGTGATCCACTAATATGCTTAGGTTGTATTTTCTTTCATATTATCTTGTTAATGTGATCACCACTAGAATTACATAGGAGTTGTTTTCAGTGATCGGTTTTAGTATTTGGCAAAATAGGTACATAGTTCAAGTTCCCGATTCACCCTCCCTCCCTCTCTCGGTCACTCGATCCTTTTAAGTCGTATCATATGCATATTGCAGAATTGAAAGACCATCCTCCGCTAAGTGAGGAACTACGCCCTCAAAGTTGCCATTAGTCGTATCATAATTTGTATATACAGCTATAAAAGTATATTTTTTTGTCTTTTTTTTTACATTGATTACCCTATGGTATTCTGATAGGTTTTGAGGTTAGAAAAAGATGTTAATACAAAAGTAAGATTGATTAGCCTATGTTCGTGGCAAAGAGAGTCATTGAGGAAAGGATAAAAGAAATGAGCAAACAAAATGTCCGCGAGCTGAACTAGAACAGATTGTGAAATCGGTACGGGTGTCGTAAAAGAGTAAAATACACGGACGGTCCATAAACTTGTCTCGGTGTGTCATCTAAGTCTTTGAACTCTCAATATGCATATTTGGATCTATAATCTTACTAAAGTGTGTTATATAGGTCCAAGGTACTGAAAATACCTCTTATATGCCTTTTTTTTTTCATGGTTTCTCATCTTATTTTCTATGACTATATAGTAAAAAAATCTTTTTAAACGAATGATGGTAGATAACAATGATTTAGATTTTGTATGTGATAATTTATAATTGTGTATACATTTGTGACTATAGTGATGATATATGTGACTGTGTGATGATATATTGGTCTCTGAATATGCTAAAACAGTATATCTATAAATATTCTATGATTTTTATATGTAGTTTTAAATTCTATAATGAATATCAATTTACAAAGAAGTAGCGGCGGATGGTAACTTTAACTACCGATACGACTGAGATATAAAGTAGCAGTAGTTGATAACTTCAATCATCGCTAGAAAAGAGATTACAATGGCAATATGTTTCCTATTAAGAAACTTCGTGGCCACAAAAATCTATTTTTAGGTATGAGTCATAGCGGCAGACATGTGTGTCTATGCTACAGTAGATTTTTAATCATCTTTGTAGTGTCATTTTGTTGTTATTATAACAAAGTTAATTTATGGAGAGAAAGTTTATAAAAAATTATGCTTGTTTATCATCCACGTCATCAGTCATAGGGGTATTTTTAATACTTTAATCTTAAATTACATACTTTAGCAAATTTAAATACTTAAATATGTATTTTGAAATTTTGAGAACCTAAATGACATGAGAAGTTTAAAGGCCGCTGTTGCACTTTACTCATCGTAAAAGATCGAGAGGCAGATTATTATAGCGTTGGGCCGAGGAAAGGACGAACGGATGGCCGGTGGGCACTGCCCTCTACTGAGCGGCAGAGGATCCCGCGTTCCCACACCGGTGTGGCTTGGGCTGATTAATGGCGGCCCACGGACAGAAGAACAATTCTGCACGCTATGGCCCAGGTCGATTTAGGATATGATACCCCTACATTTAACCCTAGACGTCCTGACAATCCATCGCCGTCTCCGCCGCCGCCGACCTGCACTCCGTGGAGCACCGCAGTTGCCCTATCTCCTTTCCAACAGCACTTCTCAGGTGCGCCATATCTAGATCTGCTGCACCTTAATCCTGGCTGGTCGAATGCCAGTCCCTGTTCATTCGCTTATCTATGTTCTTGGGTGTTTCATAGGGTTCTGTGATGCCATCTTGGGTTTGAGGTACATGTGCAGGATGAACGCTCCTAGCTAGATCGATTTGCAGGACAAGACGCCCAATCGACTTGGGAGTCAAATCTGTTTGTTGCAGCCTTTTGGAGGTACTCTGTCATCCTTTGCCATAATCTCTGGATGTAGTTTCCTAATACTTCGAATCGAGAACATCACCTGTTACTAATCATTCCTTTCTCCCCTCTCTTTTGACAGTCAGTCAGTATGTCTAGGACGATAGAGTCGACTTTGGGGATCTCAAGGCGGATTCTAAATCTGATCGTGGACAACCAGATCCATGGCATTAAATCGCTATGCTGCGTCGACCTGAATCGCCAGAAATTCTTTCACCCACCACCGTCAACAGCAACAATTGGAGCTGGATCAGAATCGGTAGCAGCAGGAGCCTCCAAAACTCAGACACCAGCAGCTTCTGTTGCCGGCACAGCAGCCTCGGTGATGGAGAAATTTCGTCTTCGCAACCCGACTTTTACATTCAAAGCTGAAGGAGTCCCCGGGAAGTGGAAGATTGACTGCTTCCCGCTTGCAGATCGCAAGGTCATCTGTGCGGACCAGTCTGGGCGTGCCTTTCTCTTGGATGCTGATTCACGGCACGTGGCGACCATGCCAAAGCTGCACAAATCGAAGTGGATGCCAATCTCCATTTTCGTGCCCAATACAGATGCTGACCAAGGCGGCGGCAGCAAACTCTACATCATGGAGAGTGTCCCAAAACCAGAGGCTGCTTGCTGCACGCTGCCAAGTGATCAGTTTGAGGCCTTCGTCTACCACAGGCCCACCGACTCCTGGCACTGTGAACTCCTTCCACCGCCTCCATTTGTCCGTGATCCTAAGTACCGGCAGAGTCACCACAGAATTGAATCCTATGCTGTTGTCAGTGGTGGCTCCCACATCTGCATATCCATTAAGGAGGATGGCACCTATTGCCTGGACACGGCAAACCACACTTGGATCAAAGTTAGCGAGTGGACGCTACCCTTCAATGGCAAAGTTGAGTATGTGCCAGAGCTGAAGCTTTGGTTTGGCCTTGCTGCTGAATCCGGAAACTTTGCTGCTGCTGACCTCTCCAGCATCTTCACTATGGATTCTCAGCCACAGCTGGTGGGTGAGTGGAAGGAACTTGACCCGCCTGTGGAATGGGATGAAATGCAGAATTCTCAACTTGTCCACCTGGGTTCTGGCAGGTTCTGCATCGCAAGGTTCTTTCAAGATACAAGCACTGACTTTGGTGATGAGTTAATTGAGCAGAACTTTACAGTACTGACCTGTGTGGAGGCAAAGCGTGCACATGATGGCGATCACAATGGCGGTGAAAATGGGAAAGTTGAACTAGGAATAACCATGTTCAAGCCGAGATGTTTCATGTCTGGGGCAACTGACATCGATGTTGTGTTCTGAGTAATATTGTGCTTTGCTATCAGTACTCCCTATTCGATCCACTAATATTTGGATAGTTTGGGAACTTGACGGTTAAAAACAACTCTGCATCTTTGATGTAACTTTGGGACTTCGACCAGAAAGTCTTAGTTGTCTGTTTACCATTTATTCTCTGCAATGGTACTCGCTATATCGTAACTTATATTAACTGAAATTTATCTGCTTGAAACGATAAGGTTTTGCTCAGTATGTATGATAGATATTTCGTGACAGTAGAATAGTTCTCTATTATTGGCCCTAACATGACCGGTAAGTATTTTCTGTATCCGCATAGGCTGTTGTGGTAAGTGTAATTCTTTTACAGATCCGGCTAGTATTGTTGTAAATTTAGATGGATTTCGTAATGATCCTGTGGTCTTACATAAGTATGGTGTGTGAACAAAATAATCCTGTGATCTTGCATATTTGGAATGTTTTTGTGCGCTATTATATGTAACAAAAGCAACTCGGCTTCCTGTTCCATCTAAATGGAGCTAAGAACATTTTCAATAGAATACCTAAAGAGGATACCTATCCCTAAAAACTACCAAAACAACAAAAAAACTACTCCAACAGAGTACCTAAATAGATACCTATACCGAAAATGGATACCTATATTTCTCTCATCTTGGCTGAAATTTGGGTACAGAGCGAGCGGCGAAAATTTCGTTCCACACGCGTGAAGGGCCAACCGCCCGCTCGGCCACTTCCGCCGCGCCGTTGATTCCATTCCGGCCACCAGATCCTGCCCCCGTCCACCGAATCTCGCCGGCAAGGAGCACAATGGCGCCCTTCTCCCTACCTGAGCCCATGCGCGCCGCCCAAATTGGCACCAGCCATGTCGTGATGGCGCCATACTACCTGGCCGCCATGAATCCATGACAAGAAGGTCGGCCGGTGGCGAGTCTGTCTAGGAGCACGCTGCGTCGAGCTTTTTCCTCAACAGAGACAAACTGGCCGTGTCCCCCTCTCCCTCCCGAAGCACATCGCAGTGGTCACCACCAAGCTTGCTGCTCCGTGCCCGGCAAGTGTTTGACGTATTGCCAAGAAAGAAAGGTATTGTCTGCTGCTACACACCTCGCTCCTCCTTGTCAATTTGTTTGTGCTGCAGCGGTGCATGCATGTAGAGGCACAAACTGACGAAAGGCAGCATAAAAGCTAGTTGATCTGAAGCTTTGAACGTGTGTACTCAACTGATGCAATTTACAAACCTGATCCAAAAATTATATTGTCAATTGATTTGTCGATGAGTCTACTTCTGCAAGAATTCTTTGAAGACTTGTCATCCGAGGAGGAAGAGGAGGATGAATGGGATGAGGAGGAGGACATGGCGATTGTCACACTACTGGACATGGAGAGCAAGAAGCGAAAGAAACATGGTGGTTTTGTTTATGGGCGACAACCCATTCATAGGAAAAGGCTGGAAGGCCACAATAAGCTAATGACAGAGTATTTTAATCCTAATCCTGTGTATCCACCTCGGTTATTCCGGTGTCGATTCAGGATGTCACCTGATTTGTTTAGGTGCATTGCAGCTGCTGTGGAGAGTCATGACCAGTACTTCAAGCAAAGGAGGAATGCTTGTGGTACTCTTGGCCATAGCCCATATCAAAAGATCACAGCGGCTTTGCGCATGTTGACATATGGTCTAGCAGCTGATTTCCTAGATGATAGTCTGGCAATTGGAGAGAGTAAACAATTGAGAGCTTGAGACACTTTGTGAAAGCAGTGGTCGAGATATTTGGTCTGGAGTACTTGCGAGCACCCAATGAAAAAGACATGGCTCGATTGTTTGCAATGAACAAAGCAAGAGGATTCCCTGGGATGCATGGATCTATTGATTGCATGCATTGGAAGTGGAAGAACTATCCTACAGCATGGCATGGGCAATTCAGTGGACATACTCGTGATCCTACCATCATCCTTAAGCTGTTGCAGACCAGGAATTGTGGATTTGGCATGCATATTTTGGTATGCCTGGTTCTTGTAATGGCATTAATTTGCTGCATCGATCACCCCTCTTTGCTAGGCTAGCCAAGGGAGAGTCACCACAGGTAGAGTTTGAAGCAAATGGACATAAGTTGATGGGATATATCCAGCATGGGTCACATTTGTCAAGACAATAACAAACCCTCAAGGTAACAAAAGAATTCACTTTGCAAGACAACAAATGACTCTGAGGGTGTAGAGCGTGCATTTGGAGTGCTACAATCCCGCTTTGCTATTGTGCGTGGTCGAGCAAAATTTTGGGATCAGAAAACATTGTGGATGATCATGACGACTTATGTCATTATGCGCAACATGATCATTGAAGACGAGCGTGGAGAGGATGTGGACTATGTTTATGAGAGAATGGGAGAAAAGGTGACACCTTGCGGGAATAGAGAACGGATTAAGAGGTTTGTTTAGGTGTATCAAGAGATCCAAGGTCGGACGTCTCACGAACAACTTTGTGATGACCTCGTAGAGGAATTGTGGAAGTTTCATGGTGAACGTCATCGCGTATGATATATCATTGTCTTGCATGTGTTATATGATTGACTATGCTTTCATTCTGTGTTTATGTTATATTATTTGAGTTTGAACTTAGAAAATGTAATGGACCTATGTGTATGGTCATTTTTAAGTGAACTATGTTTAATGAAGTTTTAGAGTTGTTTGGAGTTTATATGTGCAATAGCTTGAGAGAATGAAGCAAAATGATTTGTAGGTATTCACTTTTAGGGTGTATTTGGTTGTGCTGTAGCTATGAAAAAAGTTGTTGTGAGCTGTGAGAAAAATTGCTGTGAGATTTGAGCTATGAAAAAAACTACAAGCCATTTTGGTTGAAATGATTGTGATTGTGAAAAAACTAGCTGTTGCTGTAAAAATGTCTATAATGTCCCTGAATGTTTGAGAAACCATTTATATGAAAATTGATGGTAACGAAATATTTTAAAAATTCTTGAAATTGCAGGGAGTTCTATAAAATCATCAACACACAAAAGAGTAAATTAATTATATGTTTTTATGAGGGCTTTTTTGCAAAAACTTCTTTCAATGTCGTTTCTCTTTCTTCCTCCTCCCGCTGGCTTGCCGTGGTGCTTGCCCCTGGCCGTGGTGCCTTCCCCATCGGGCTGCCACCACAAGAACTTGTGTGCGAGTCTTCTCTTGCTCCCTATGGCATCCAATTGTTTTTTCCCATCGTGAGGGAAGAGATCAATCGATCTTTCCCCAACTTTAGCCGCTAGGATCGAGCTCCGGCGCCTCGTGCAATTGCTCCAATCCAGTTAGCAAGAACTCGATTCCTCGCAAACATGGCTTGCCAACTTCGTTGCGCATCCACTTGACCCTTTTCCAACCTGGTTTAACACCTCACATCGTTGGATTTTGAAGCCATGGCAAAATCATTCCTGGCAAAGGTCGAGTGAGCAGCTGCCGCTGCGCCTGCGGGAGGATGTGGCCGGAGAAGGAGACGAGGACGTGGGCCAGTTGCTCCGCGGCCGCGGACAAGGACCCTGTGACGGCGACCACCGATGACTGCGGGTGGCGAAAAGGGGCGGGCGCAGATCTGGAGAAGGAGATGGAGGCGACTGGGGGAGGCGCGACCGGGGGCAGCGGGCTGGGGCCGGGAGGAGCGCCGGCGACCTGGGGAGGCGCGGCCAGGCAGCGGGGCCAGGGGCGGCGCTGCGCCAAGGAGGAGGTGTTCGTGGCTGAGGGAGTTCGGACTTCGGAGGAAAGAACGAAACTTTTTTTCATAACCAGTGGCATGGCGGCTAAATATCGTGAAAACTTGACTTCCACAGCCGATAAAAGCATATTGGAAGATGCTGTGAAAAATGTGTTACCTAAAAGCTGCTTTTTGGAAATCAACTAGATGAAAGCAGACCATTTTTATTTTACATACTGACTTTTGACTTTTTTCAAAAGACAAAGCTTAAAAAAGTAGAACCAAACACACCTTTAGTTACTCTGTTAGAGAGGAAACTAAAATGATTATCTATATCTTCTCTTTCCTGTACCTAAAAAAAAGTTTTAGATATCTAAGTTTAGATAAGCTATTGGAGATGCTCTAACAACATATGTTGAGGGAATGGCGGTGTGTTAGTTTGTTAGTCCAGTGTATTTTGGTTACATCTTAGGGACCATTTATCTGCTCCAAGTACTAGCTGATGGAAGATGGGCAATATCATTTGTTCTTCACACCATTCTCAACTCTTTTGCATTATTAGTATAATGTTCATGCAAACGCTACGGTGATAATATATAATGCAAGTCAAATTATCAAAAGACTAGTATCCTCATAAGCAAATCTAACGTGAACTTTAATTAAGCCTCTTGTAAGATAAAACACTGAATACCTTGTACATTCCAACAATGAATTGGCCAAATCTGACCAATCATCATTTCACAACAATAAAATTTAGAAGAGTCGAACCTTGCTACTCATATCATTTCACTAAATTAGTTTATTGTTGCGAGCTTAAGTTATCGCACTTCATAGGCAGCAAAAATCGTAAAGCATAGTTGACTCAAATAAATCATACTATCAAACACAAAATTTACATTACAAACACGCAAATGAAGTCTCCAATGTTAGATGATCTACAAAAAAAATATAATTACTCGCACAATAACTCCTTCAGTGGCTTTCAAACTCTCTGAATTTGACATAGATGCGATTTTCACTCGTGCCTTCCAAGGTCACATAGATGCGGTTTTCACTCATGCAATAACTTATTTAGTTTTGGCATCTTAGCTGCAGTGCAAAATTGAAGATGTGAGGGACACCTGTTGTGATCTAAGTAACAATATAGTCTATATATGAATAACGCAAAGTTATCAAAATCAGAACAAGAATCGCCCCAGAAACATTGTAGGTTTGTGTTTTTACTGTCATGCATTTTTTGAACATCTATGTTATATTTTCTGAAGGATTTTTCTTGTTCCATTTAACTTCATTGTGTGACTTTCGAAGCAGTAAGCTTCTGAGTTGCTGAAAATTAGCCCATATTTGTTATCTGAGTTCCCATTACCTACATTTCCTCCACTCATCTTAGCTGCCATCAAGCACAAAAAAAGTGCCAAAACTGTGTAGTACTGAATCCTGCAAAGACAAGGCAAAAATAGCTTGGAATGTTAACTATAATGTAATGCAACTCAGAAAGACGACATAAGCTCAGGTCTCTCCATACCCTTTAAAATTATATCATAGGGTCAAAGGTGCAGCATCATTCCCTGCAGTCACATGCACATCTAGCATGCTGATGTAGCCATCTTAAAAAAACTCCTCATTCAGAACGCCTTCCAAAACATTTAACATAAGTCAGAAGAGAAATTATTAATTATTCCAAAAAAATGAAGGTCCTGATCGACCATTTTATATGAATTCATTTTTGAATGCAAATCATGCAGTTCATAAATCATAAGTCAGGTTTGAATCCTCATCCATGCTTCATAGTGAAGAAATTCCTCTGTTATCATATAATCAGTTTAAGAATATATCTAGTAAAGCCTAAGATGGTAGGATTGGTTAATGATTATGCGCATGGTATTGTAGTGCTAAGATTATCCCATATTTTGTCCATATCCCCTAGTAAACAAGTCCAAGGCGTAGTACTGGAAAAGCAAAGTGCAAATGGAGTCTATTCCAACAACTAAAACGAAAAAAAGGAAAAAGAAAGGGTGCACTACTGTGGGATATATACCCGGGCTACTTATCCACTCAGGCTATATAACTGAGTGGGCCGGGGTCTCGATTATGAAGTATTGAAGATTAAGGTTCGGAAGGTAATTACTCGGATATTTGTTTAGAATAGACGGCAAGTTAGGTTAAGAATATGGTGTATAGATAGAATCAGATATAACTGAATGATAAATTACCCTATAAACCACTACCCTTCGGATATATAAGGAGGGTAGGGGGTCTTTGTCATTCATCAGAACTCGTATTGAGAATCCTAACTCGTGTGAACTCTAGCAATACAAGAACACCAAACATGACATAGGGTTGTTATCCTCTGGAAGGCCCGAACCTATATAAACCCTGAGTCCTGTGTCCATCGACTTTTATACTCATACGCACACCTAGAACTACTATTAAGATTATCTCTCGACAGTTAGCATGCTAGGAAGGGGCAGCGTTGAGTTTAACTTCGTTGAAATCGATGGCTTTCCTCGACGTCAAGTTCCATCCGTGAGATAAGATCCGCTTTGGCGCCTTCAGCTTTGTTGCTGATCAGAATGGGAGCCTCGTCCAGCAAGATCTGGCGATACTTCCGGCAGCCGCCGCGCCTTCAGGTCCAGGCGTCAGCAAAGCTTCACCGGTTGATCATGAGATCGGCCCGATCTACCGATTCCCACTCGGCCTCAACAACGCGGCGGCAGTTCTTCAGACGGAAACCCTCCCGAGTTCTTTCTCAACGTTGCCCACAATGGACAGATCGGCAAGCCTGACCGACTCGGATCCAACTCCGGACTCCGGTCGATCTCCCGTGTCCTTACATAGAGGAGTCGGATGAAGATCCTAAATTTTTTCTTGATTCAAGGCTTAGTAGCAACAATCGGCGTCGATCACGAGTCAATCCTGAATCTGATCGAAAAACCGAGTGATTCCGAAAGCCACACGTCAGACTACTATCGAGATTATCTCTCGACAACTACTTTCATTCACCTAACGTTTTTGCTTGGCCCTTACATTTTACCAGCACACAATAAGAGCAGATAGAAAGAATCAAATATCAGAGTGCGATTGCATACCAGGGGTATGCCAAAAACAAAGAAGTTATCAACACGCTTGCTGGCAACAAACATCAACCTTTTGTTTTCACTTGACTGCTAGGAGCTCTGCAACCAAAGTAACAAGAAGAAAAATATGATCAGACCTTCTGCTCAGAGCAGCGATAAAAAGGTTAAGATTCCAGCGCAAGTGTTCTCGACGGAATCCCAGCCGAATCCCTACTCCCCAGCCATGGGCTCGATTCCTGCCGCTCATTCAATCATCTCCGCACACCAGCTTCAGACCACTCTGAAATTAAATAATGCTCCACGCCCCATCCAATCACTCAGTCACCGATGTAAATTTCTGAACCGTGAGTAGAGGGATCGAAACCATTGATGGCGAGCTTCCCCTGATGTAGTGGCCGTGGCTCAACCTGTGCGGCCATCAGCTTGGACGGCAGGCCCTCAGGGCCGAGCGAGGACCTCCAAGGCAGCCGCTCAATGTGAGGTCTAGTCTTCGCTTTACCTCGGCAATGGACGGCGAGGCGGTTACTGTCAGTCATAGGCGGAGGCGGCCTCTTGTTCTGTTGCAGGTAGAGGCAGATGCGGGCAGCGGAGGCGGGCGGCCAGTCACAGCTGGTGGGGGAAGCGGATAGAGGTGAATGTGGGTGAGGTGTGGTTCGTAGGCATACTGGTTCGCAGGTTGTGGGAGCAATTAGGTCGTAAATGGAACAATTAATCGCAGTTGGGGTGAAAGATCTCGAGTCGAATGAAGATCTCAGGTGAGAGATAAAATCCTTTTTGGATTTTTAGTAGTAGAGATTTCTCAAATAAACAATATTGATGGAGCATTACTTCCATCAAAAGATTCAAGATCAACTGAACTTCTGGGATTTTTGTTTCAGTTGCCAAGTAATTTTTTCAGTTCATTGCTATTGCCACTGTATGTGGACTTGTCGTGAGAACCAAAAGACATTTGTGATGCAAAGTTATATATTCAGACTTTAAAGCTATGGCTGTGTTCATGATTTCCATGGCAAAACAGCCTGGTGACCATTACAGATTTTGTTGGAGGCTTCTAATCAAAAGTTTCATATTAGTTAGTAAAATGCATGCTATCATCAACTAATTACTTACAGTGCCAAAAAAAAAAAAAAAAAAGGACTACATCAACTGCTGAACATGCACCCATAGATGCTTTTTCTTAATTCAGGGAATAGTGCATTACACAAGGAATAGTGCATTACAGGGGCAATAGTGTATTACAGGGACAAGAACAGAGCAAGAAAAAAACATATTTGGAGCATTCCAATCTAGTAAATCTAGGAACGGAGCAAGCTAAAACAAATTAAATGTGGAGAAAGTTATAGTTTACAAATGTGTATGAGGGCAAAATTATTTCCTAAAAGCACTATCCAACATCCGTATTCCATCATGTGTGCTGTCAATGTTAAGGCACGACTCTTTATCAGCAATGAACCAAAATGTATCCATTATTTCTTGTAAAAGGCACATCTCTATATTGATTAAAAATTAAGGAGTTGTAGTAAAAAAAACAATTTGACATGATGCCAACATGAAACGGCACTTGATGCAATGGTGTTAAGTGGCGGCTAGTATGGTCAAAATCCAAAGAAAAAGTTATGCAGACTGCAGAACATATGCTTTTTAACTGAATTCAGAGAACACACATATTAGACAGCACATTGTATCATTTGATACATTTTGAGGAGCAACATTACTATTGACATAGCAAAGCTCTCAATGATTTTTCTATCTGTGAAGATAAAATAGCAACTGGTAATATGAGCACTTCAACACTATCTTTTACTGAAGCAAACAATGAAGCTTATGACCAATATATGATCTGTGACACAATCTAATACCAAGGTCAAACAGGGCATAGACATCATGTACCGTTCTCATTCTTAGAAGAAAAAAAAAACACATTAAGGATTTTTTACTCAAAAGCATGGAAAAATTATTTCAGAATTTATTTATCACGGCATAACTTTATCCAATTAGCAATCTTTTGAACAATTACCTGAGTAAAGTTTATCATCTAAAGCATCACGGTCAATGTAATATTACATGTGCCGTCCAAGTGGTCTAACTAATATATTTTTGATTGCCAGTTGGCTTTATTTCTCTAATTATGTTAGTAGCACTCTGTGAGATGTAGTAAATACAGGTACTCTGCAAAATTGATATTCATGAATGCTATATAGTGGATAAGGAAAAGGAAAATCAGTAAATCCTTCAAAGCAGGAAGGAAGCATAATTACGATCAAAGATTAGAAAACCGATTGAACTGATGAAACCGCTTCGGGCCGGTTTGATGAAAACTGCAAAAACCAGAAAAATCGATCGGCTAGCCGGCTAAAATTAAAAAATGACAACGTTTGAACTGAAAATCGTTTAGCCGACCGGTTTTCTCGGTAAGCCGAGCGATTTCACCAGTTTATCGGTCCGAAAGACATAGAAACTAGAATTTAAGTAAATAAATAAAAAATAAGGCGAAAAATGGTACAAAAATAATAAAAATTTTGGCATGAAGTTTGCTAAGTATTTGTAACAGGATTAGGCATACATTATTAATATATGGTCTATAGAACACTCATAATATAAATTTCACAAGGATTCAAACATAGGTCATACATGTCCATTTTAAAAGTACATAGTTAAATAGAACATAGCTAGGTAGTAATACAAGTGATGCAACTACACTCAAGACCATGGTGCCTCATTCCAATTATAACATGTCCGGTTGTACTCCTCGGTGGACATGACCGCAATCCCACATTCTCGTAACAACTTCGCCTTGTATTGTTGCCAACTTAGTCCCGTCCATTGTGAAGTTGCTTGCCATTGTGAAAATATCTGGTTATAAAAGTCTAGTTCTTCCCACTCATAGAACCATGTTGGAGGCCGTTCAAGGCTTGCATCAGAAATAAATCTTACCTGCATTAACATAAGTATCATTTGCAATGTCACCCATCCTGGAATTTATCACCGCCATGTAACAATCAAACTCATGTCTATTATTATGGAATAGACTATCATATTCACTACATAGCATATCAACCTTAAGGGAACTTCACTCGAATTGGGATTCTTATCCTGGTCCACGAAGCGAAGAAATGCATACAATAGTTGTACTGCATTGACCACATAGCTCATGTTCTCCCACCATGAAAAGTTGGACAAGCAAGAATGAGCATACCTTCCCTCATCCATTTTGCTGAAACGACTCTCCAAAAACGAGGGAGAGGCCACCCATGCCATGAATTTATCTCATTCTACGAAGCATGCTCTCTAGAAACATATAGTTGGTGCCAAAATATGTGGCATTCCATCTCACTAACTCACCTCCAATAGCTGCTTGCATCATAGCATGCAACTTGTTGTGGTTGTAAAGCCACCAACATATCCTTCAAGCAGCCTCGATCATAGCTTTGTGCTCTAGAAACTCTCCAAGGACTTCTGCATCAAATTGATAGTGTGAGCCAAACATGGCTGCCACACAATCCGATACTTGCAAAATATCATCTTGCATGCCTTCTTATAATTTGCTCTATTATCAGTTATTATCTAAACAATATATTCTGGCCCCAACTCTTTCACCACTTTGCTGATTTCCTACAAATAACATAGATTAATATCATCTAGCATCAGTATGAAGTTACAACGTTATATACGTACCGTGTAAATGAAGTTCGCATCCTGGCTATGACCAGTGGCATCAATTAACTTATGGAAAAACATTATCCCATTACAATATACCATGAAGTTGATGACACTCATCCCGGTTGGTCCCGTCCAAGAATCACACATTATTGTAATACCATGGGTTGGCCAATCTAGCTTGAACTTTGCAAACTGCTTTTTTATGTTTTCCTCATATGCATCTAGATACGTACCATCTATTTGTTGATCAATTGGACTGGGGATGCCCTCACTTGCAAATTTGAACTTATAAGATCTCATATGTTACAAACTGAATGTTAAGTTACAAAACAATAAAATAAACTTACCCCATCTTTGTGTCTCCTTCACAGCGTTAGTGAAATAAGGACTATCGGTCTTTTTACCAGGAATGGCTTCTGCTAGAAACCATTTAGACCAAGCCTTGCTATAAGCTTCATGAACATTGATGATTAGATCCCCGAGGTATGGATGTTTTGGTGATTAATGACAACTATGAAATTGTGGGCTAATATCTACACGAGTGTTGTCTATGTAGGTATCATCTGTAAACTCTACTACAAATCCTATTGATGATGATATTTGCGTTGGCGATGGATGACAATGACCACATGCATGGAGGCTTGATGAGCTTGATGAAGTCTAAGGGCTGATGGAAATGGATCAAGGCTAAGAACAAGCTATGGAGCAAGTGTTTGGAACACTTGTCTAGTTGTTAGGGCTTTGAGTCCATAGGAAAAACCGTACTATCAAGGGGGTCTAGGTTATGTCTCGTTAGGTCATGCTAGTTGGTCATGTGTATGGATGCTCGGTAAAATCACAGGCACTAGGTGACAGTGGACAAGCCAAGGAGTTGTTCGGAGAAGTCGGGAAACGAAGTCAAGCGAGGACGAGAAGTTTCAGCTTCTAGATAGAGTGACCGAACAGAGGTGTCAGTGGTGACCAGACTGTATGGTCACTAGGAGAACAGGAATTCTAGAGAGAAGACTCAGCGAGGAATCTGCGTGTGTTGGAAGCTATAGAGACCGGACGGTCCGGTCAACAGACTGGACGATCCGGTCTGTAGAGGACAGCGTAGGGCAGAGAGGAAGCGGCTCTGGAAATGTTTCTGTAGTGGAGAGATAAACTAACTGGATGGTCTGGTCAGCTGACCGGACAGTCTGATCAGTATAGAGATCAGCAGTGGGCAGAGCCGTTGGAGCAGGATCTACAGTGACCGGACAGTCCGGTCAGTTGGCCCGGAAAACTGATATCGTGGAGCAACGACTTGTTTGAGGTTGGAAGCCTATATAACTTCGTTGTTGGGGTCTTGGAGACCACTCTTAGCAAGTGGAATTGCTTGGAGCATTTGGTAAGAGCCAAGAGGAAAAAGAGGAGAGCAGTAGGAGGAGATATTGCATATCTTGAGAGTGCTAGTGAGAGTAACTAGAGCATTGATGCATATCTAAGGCTAGGGTGTTGTGGAGGGTGTGATCTAGGTTGTTACTCTTGGTCTATGGTAAGAACTAGACCGGTTAAGTGTCGGTGATCGAGCCTATCATGATCGGTTGTAAAGGCCGTCACACGTTTGTACCCGGTTTGAGCCCGCCGGTGAGTAAAGATGCTGTTGGTGTCACAAAGCGCGAGCTTCAGTGCCACTAACAGAAAGAGTAAACATGAAAAGGAATTGCGAAGGATATGAAATGGAACAATGAGCTTATCTCACGTATTTCCAAAATGATTCGTCCTGTTACAAGTAAGTAGGGGTGTTCTATTTATAGGCCCATACTTAGGTCATATGTAAATAACCATTTTGTCCCTAATTACCTACTATATTCTTCGAATATTCTGTATAAAATGGTCATAAAGGATAAATCAATCATTTAAGCACTTCTGGTATCCTTCCTTGTTCTGCACACCACAACATGTGCTGGTGCCACGTGTTGCCCTTTTCGTGCCATGCCGGTTCTTGATCTTGCCCGGCGTCCTATCCTTCGAAGGATGATGGCTTTATTCTTCAAGGGTGCGCAGGTACTACTTGAAGGGTCCGCTGCTCTGTCCTTCGAAGGATGATGGCTTCATCCTTCATGGGTATGGAGGTACCACCCGAAGGGTCTTGGTTTTTTCGAGGCCTCCGATGAACACCTGTACCTCAAAGTTATGGTTAATAAAAAAGGGTAACAATGATTAACTTTGACTTTTATTCACAGCCCAACTTTGATAAACCCTTGAGGGGTGGCTTGCGAAGTGATCCCCCCAACAGTAGCCCCTCGAGGGGTGAGTCCAACTTTGATGGGCCGAAACCCTCGCTTCGCCGGGATCTCTTACCAAAATGCCACCCTTCGAATAATCAAAGTTGGGCTTTGAGCAAAGCTACCAAGGCTTCTACCTATAAAAGGAGAATAACCACGGTGGAAAATTATTATTATTATTATTACCAATTACTCATCCGTTGAGCTCCCGCTATTCCTGTGATTATGACTAGGGTTCGGACAGTAACTGTTTCTGAAAGCGAGTCCTCCTCTGGGAGCTCACCCAGTTGTCTTGAAGGTAACACTTGGCTATTTTGGGTGTCGTAGCTCTTCGGCTTCTGCTTTTAATTGTGTTACTGTGCCCCCAATTCCCGAGGCTCTGTAGTAAATGCCCATCCGTTTTTATCCGACTATATAAGCGGGGGGGGGGGGGGGGGGGGGGGGGGGGGGGGGGGAGGGGGTGGGGGGTTGGGGTAAAGGTCTGCAAAGCTTTTCCTACGATTTGCTTTTTAGTGCTCTAGCTTCCTATAGCTTCATGCGCTCGTACTGTTCTTTGGTGACTTTTAATTCGAAGCAACCTTCGAGCTAGCTTGGTATGCATGAATCCTTACTTCGAAGTGTCCCTTGCGATGGTTGGGACTAGTTTTCGTGTTCCTATTGAACTCATGTTTTGTCTTTGATTGCAGGATCTGAAGGTATGGCTCGAGTAGCGATGACAATGCGCGCTGATGAGACCGCTATTGAAGAAAGCCCGCCTTCGACGACTGTCGATGCTGCTACAAGTGTGGGTGACTCCGAGGCAGATTTTGCCAGGAGCCTGGAGAATAACCTCATTGTTGCTTCGGTCATAATCATGGTCGGGACCCTCTGAAAGAGGTCGAAGATGATGAAGAGGAAGATGATGGAGAGGAGGAGGAGGAGGATGAGGACGAGGAAGACGATGGAGAGGAGGAGGAGGAGGATGAGGAAGAGGATGACGAGGAAGAGGGTGGTGACAAGGATTTCATTCCCCGAGGTGTTGGGAGGGTCGCGACCGACTCCCAAGGGCAAGGTTCGAGCCGCAGGGTTCGGAGTTCTGGTCCAGTGGATGAGGACTTAGAAGACATGGATGCTGATGTCAGTGACCTGCTGCCTGTAGGTGATTTTGCCCTGCCGAGGGGCCGGAAGGGGAAAGGGAAAGAGCACGAGGGATCCAGACCTCGAACCTCCGTCTTTGGGCGATCTCGCCTCGATGCTCCCAAGTTGCACAAACTTGCCGAGCTGGGGTGTTTTCCCTCCGAAGGAGCTCGGTTGACTGGTCCAGAGGTTACTCCTTGCCCTGCGCAATATGAGGCCGTGGTTTTTGAAGACCACTTTACTGCTGGCCTGCACTTTCCATGCTCATCCTTCGTGAAAGACGTGTTGGGTAGGTTCAACGTGCAACTTCACCATATCAGCCTCAGCGGGATGGCCATGCTGAGCAAGTTTGCCTGGGGTGTACTGAGTTATCATGGCCAACCTGATATTGAAGTATTCTGCAAGTATTACTGCGCTCATTACCAACCAAAGACCATTAAGATTGATGGTGTGGTGCACGAGGCTGACTTCGGTTGCGTTACCTCCGTGCCCCGCTTCAAGCGCGACATCCAGTTTGTCAAGTGCAGCCGAAACCGCTGGGGCGATAAGTGGCACGAAAGCTGGCTGTATGTGAAGGTTGCCGCGGAGACTATTCATGCGAATGGGGGAGAGACAACGATTTTTCCATTAGCTTCTAAGCTAACTCCCTGCGAGCTTCGATCCACGGAGGGCAGGGTGCCTAAGGGCTGCAAGAACGATGCTGCTTTCCGCATCACTACATTCAATTCAAGCGGCCGAGACCTTGTTGAAGAATTCGTGGCCGCGAATAAGTGGCCACTACGTGAGGGGTGCTCGATTCCTGGGTTTATTCAGAAGAAAATCCCCTCGAGGTCTGACATTACCATACCCTTCCCGGAGGTACCCGTGGATAAACGGGGTCTTGGCGACGAGGAGTTTGTGGTCTTCCTGCAGCGCGCCAGCGAGGCTGTAGTAGGTCCCTACACGCATGAGCTTTTTGCTAAGTTAGCTGGCTGCATGGCTTTTAGCTCTTCGGGCTTAGCCAGTGCGGCAGCTATGGCTTGAGAGCTTTTTGCTCTTCGTCGAATGTTTCAATCTCCGTGGTGGGAGTTGTTTTGACATGCTCTGCTGAGCGAGGCTTTCCGCTTTGGGGAAGGCAGCTTTATAGATTTAGCTGGGGTTTACATAGGATCCGCCTCGTTAAAAACCTCACCCCTACGAAGGGTTCCCCTTGTGAGGAAAAGAGTACGATTCTTTACATAATTGCCTAAAAGGAAAGCTTGAAAAGAAAATCTACCAACTAAGTTCAAAGTAGCACTTATAGTTTCGTGCTATGCTTGGCTGTTTACATGCTTCGAGTGGTGCCTTTTCTATACGTAAAACCTTTGAAGGTTGTCCGCGTTCCAAGAATGCGGTAACTCTTCTCCTTGCGAAGTCTGGAGCCTATACGCTCCGGGCCTGTTTGATTTTGCCACAATATATGGACCCTCCCATTTGGGTTCTAACTTGCCATTGCTATCTATTTTTGGGCTTCGGAGTAGAATTAGGTCTCCTACTGCGCAAGAATTAGGCCTCAATATATCACCTCCCACTTTCCTTTCTTATCGTCGAGGAGTACTTTTTGATTGCGTTGAATATAAGACTGTTTGCTCTTTCGATGGCTCCATTCGACTGGAGGTGATATATTGATGTGAAGTCGACTTTGGTTCCAATGGAGTGACAAAATTCTTTGAACATATCGTTCTCTAATTGTTTTACGTTGTCGACTGTTATGTCCCTTGGCACTCTGAAGCGGCAGACGATGTTTTGCTAGAAGAACTGAAGGTCCCTTAATGTCGCCTAGAGGGGGGGGGGGGTGAATAGGCGTTTCTTATAATTAACAAAAACTCGCAGCGGAATTAAAACTGTCAAAAACGGTTGCTCCGGTTTAGCA
Organism: Eleusine indica; assembly: GCA_030378355.1. Lineage (NCBI taxonomy): Eukaryota > Viridiplantae > Streptophyta > Magnoliopsida > Poales > Poaceae > Eleusine > Eleusine indica. The sequence continues at coordinate 45,042,590 of CM059500.1, forward strand.
AACCGGTTACACCGGTTATGTCAGAGAGCTTGGAATATAACAACTAATGAAGAAAAAAAAACCAAGACCTCAAGACAAGCAAGCTATCAAAGCAAACACAGAATCCACCCCAATTAGATTCACAAAGAATCAACCTCAGAAAACAAACTTCCAAAACCGGACCCACCGGTTTGGTAAACCGGTTACACCGGTTTTCCTGGAATAGATAGAAATAAAACAAGTAACACACTAACCATAGGGACTACACTAGTGTAAACTACACAAGAGAGTAACCAATATACACACAAACTAGATTCACCAAGAGTCTACACAATTGAGCACTGACCAAAACCGGTCCCACTGGTTTGGGAAACCGGACCCACCGGTTTTCTCGGGGCAGAGAGTATAAAACAGAAAATAATTGCGTTCCACTTAGTTCTAGCAAACTTAAAGATCTTAATAGAGCATGCAAGATCTAGAGCAAGTAATCACTAAGAGTACTGGCACAACTGCACATGCAACCTATGAATCATAAATAAAAGAAGCTAGAACTAAAGAAAGCAAATCAAATGAAGCACGCAGAGATTTGTTTACCGAAGTTCAGATTCACCCCGTGAACCCTACGTCTCCGTTGAGGATGCTTGAGCTGCCCGCAAGGCACACTCCAAGCCGGGTCTCTTTCAACCGCTTTTCCCGATCCACTATCTTGGCTTCTTTCCTTACGGAGGCGAAGCGGACCTTCACAAACTTTGCCAAGGCTCACCACAAGCTTGGGAGCTCTAGGGCGATGCTGAGCCGACTAGGAGGATTCAACTCCAAGAGTAACAAATGCTTCACAGATTTGCAACACAATGCTCAAATGCTCAAGTGTAGGATTTTCTCTTTTGTTCTCTCAATCTCAATCCCTCTCGACCCAATGCTTAGGATTTCTCACAAATCACTCAAACCTCACAAAGAGGTGTTGGGGAGAGCTCTACAAGGCTTTGGATATATTTTTTTCGTGTACACTATCAGCCCCCTCCAAAGGAGGAACTATTTATACTTGTCCCCCAAAAATTAGCCGTTATACTGAACCAGTCAAAACCGATCCCTCCGGTTTTCCAAACTAATCCTTCCGGTTTTCCTGAACTAGCTGTTAGAGGTTTAAACCTAAACCGGTCCCTCCGGTTTGGTAAACGAGTTACACCGGTTTTCCCTGTCACAAAGAGACTCGTGTTTTATGTGGCCATGATGTTTCTCTCATCTCACTTGGGTTTTTCTTTAAGCATTGAGACATTAAATGCAAACCATGTAGCATCCCTCTTGATAGAGCAGCATGCCTAAACTCAAGATTAAATAAAAAGATAATTCTTCTTCTTGAGCTTGCATGATAATGAATTTTGCCACTTCTTCTTTTTAGTGCTTCGTGAGGAGTGTCACATGTGCTTTTGCTGAGCGTCATCACCTAGAGTATGTGACTTGGAAACTCTTCATTCATATGATTCATTTCCATCTTTTAGTTCACAAGTCACATTATATCTTCATATTCCAATAAAGATTGATACTTGGAAATGTGTGACCACTTATAGCTTGATCGGTCCATCACGATTGTGCTCCACCTGCCCTTCACCATGTCTTGGGTCCCTCGACGCCAAGACTCCATCTTTCCCTTCTCCCGTGCATGGTCGTCGTGGCCAAGTCATGCCAATCCTTCACCATCTTGCTATCTTGAGTCACACACAACTTTGTATCATCGTTATGCCTTTATTTGAATTTCTTCTTTGAAATACTGTTTTGATCAAGTTGCTTCCAAGAATAATGCATAGAATAACAACACTTGATCACTTCTTTTTCTTGAAAACACCAATTTGTTGAGACCATCTCATATCAATGGTTTTCATGTCCCACATTCATTTCAAACCTTGGCTTGTCATAATATAGCTTTATATGGACCTATTTATTTGACACTTCTCCTGTTCAACATATAGGCCCATTTTCCTTACAGAATTGTACATTATTGAAGATGATTATTTGAATTCATGAAAAGTATATTCTTTATGTTCAACCTGCTCATATACTCACAAAGAGGATTAGTTCTTTAATCGTGTTGTCATACAACCACCAAAACCCACCAAGGACATAGATGCACTTTCAATCTCCCCCTTTTCGGTGATTGATGACAACCTTGATTAAAGATTACAAATGATATTCATTAAGAAATTTTGAATGCATCCATATAGGATGAGCTCCCCCTAAAACTGTACATAAAAATGAAATTCATCAATTTTGGCCTCAAATGCCAGTTTGCATATTTTTGAATTAAGTCCACGGGAGCTCCCCCTATATATGTGTATTCGTGGGGTGCAACAAGTGTGTGTGAACAATTAGTACGTGATGCATATGACAAGGAAACCACAAAGAAATAAATCAAAAGAACCATATGTGCTGTCTGGCAAAACCGGTTGCTTCGGTTTGCCAAACCTGTGCCACCGGTTTTCCTGATTTCTTATATTCACAATAAACAATTTACCAAATCTTCAAGCATCACAACGTAACACAATATAAGGTCTTAGAGAATTATTACAAGGTTTATCACACAAGATTACTCATTACAAATGGTTCTCAAGTCCACGAGATTAGAACAAAGAAAAAGATACATTGGTTCTGTCTAGCAAAATCGGTTGCTCCGGTTGCCAAACCGGTGCCTCCGGTTTTTCTAGGCAGACTAGAAATGAAATCATATGCTGGTGAAGACTTGGAGTTTTAATCTTTGTCTCCCGCATTGTCATCCAGTACCAAAAAAGGGGTCCCACTTTGCATCAATGATCACTCCTCCTCGTCGTCTTCCTCATCATCTTCATCATTGTTGGGCGGAGGAGGTGGAGGGTTAAATGGTGGCACTTGTGAGGTCTCCGCTCCACCAAGCCCAAAAACAGCCCCACTGATGTCTGTATCTCCAAACCAAGAAGAGTAGGGGTTCTCCTGCTCATAGTGATTCATCCTTGCCTCAAATGACTCGATCTCTAGACTTTGTTCACCTTCAGAGGCAATAGGAGAGCGAGGAGGCTGAAGATTGCTTTGTTGGTGGAGTAGCTTCATTGTCCTTGTGTCCTTCTTTCTTGCCTGCCTCTCATGATGTGCCCTCACATCAGCATCATGTTGGGATCTACATATCCCAAAGAGCATACCAAAGAGTTTCTTGATAGGTGAGGGAGGCTTGTCCCTTTGCTGCCCACTCCCTCTAGGTGTTGCAGAGGTGAATGCACCATGAGTTGGTGCTGCTGTGCTACTATCCTCAACTGGGTTCCTCAAGTCATTCTTGATTCTCAAAGGGAGGTGCTCCTTGTCACACACAAAGGTACGAGCTGACATCCTCTCAATCATGTGCATAATATAGGGTGTATATCCACAACTCTTCAATGGGCTATTTGAAATGACTTTTATCTCTTCCCAGATAAAGTCAAACACTGAGAAGCTTTGTAGGATCACCTTCCCTAGGAGTGAGGGTCTTCCTAAATAGCCTGTTGATGTTGGCATAGAAGGGAAGCAAGTCTGTGATAGTGCCATAATTTTCTTGCTTTCCACTAGGATACATGTGCCTCAATCCTCTATCACTAAGGCGGGTAGCATAATGAATCCTAGGATGATTTGCATCAAGCCGCCTAAGACCAAAGAGCCTACCAAACTATGCATAACTCACCTCATACCACTGGCCTTCTATCATCCAATGCATCTTTCTTGTATCTCCATGCTCCTCCACATACAAGGTGGCATAAAACTGAGCAATTATTTCATTGTTCCAATACTTTTGAAAGCCAAGAGTGTCCTTCACATGTTTTGCCTCGCATGCAACAATGAATTCATTGAATATGGGATCATCCTTACTTTCCATGTATGCCCAACCAACCCATTGTGCATTTGCCACTGGAGTGTGCTTCTTTGACAAGATCACTGACTCATAGAAATCCTACTGAAAGAATGTGTGAAACCTGTAGTCAGTGGCCTCTCTCTGGAGTGGTCTAGGGTCCTTAGCCCTCATCTCTCTCACAGCCTCTATATGTGTCTTGTAGCTTATCTTCTCTCTTCATCCCGGGTTTTGAGGTGGCTGGAATGAGAGATGTCCAAGATGCACATAGACTTGAGGGATGATCTCATCCACATCAAATTCCTCCTGCTCTTCCTCCTCCTCATCACTGTCATTGTCAGAGGTTGCTGCTCTCCCAAAGCCCCCAGCTGCTGCCCTAGGAGCAGCCCTAGGAGCACTACTAGGAGGATTATAGGTCTCATCCTCCACATCATCATCATCAGATGACTCATCTTCCTGCACTGGATTTGCAGGAGCGTCATCAATAGTCACAGTACCTCTGGGCAGCCTCCTGACTGTCTGCTTCCGTCTCTGATAGACGGTGTCAAATTGTGTCCCTTGCCCATCATCACGCCTTGCCTTCACATTCCTCTCCCTTTCCTCGTCTGACATACTGACCCTGTGATAGATATGAATGAACAAGGTCTTAGGATACAGCTAGGAATGATAAAAAGAGGTTTGGATAACAATTAGAGGTAACAATATGAAAATAGGTGTTCTCTGGAAAAACCGGTGTCACCAGTTTGCCAAACCGGTGCCTCCGATTTTCACAGAGAAAACCTATGCTCATAATTTTATCTAAAATTGTTTTAGGCAAAATCTTGACATGAGCAATACTTGGAAACGATGCTAGGACAGGTTGAATCAAAGAATCGATCATAAACTTGAATTACGGTTTTTCTGCCAAAACCGGTGCCTCCGGTTTGCCAAACCGGTCCCACCGGTTTTCACAGACAAAACCTAGGTCACAAATCTGATCGATTTGTCCAAGTTTTTAAGGGGATATTGTAGGATTAGGTACTAGGGCATGCTAGGAGACAATGTAACATAGAGAATTTTGAATCTACCAAAGGTACAAGGAGAACGAAAAAGAGACCTATGGTACCTTTAGAGCGAAGGAGATCAAATCCGGAGGTAGAATCAGTCCCTCCGATCTTGGTGCTTAAAGATCCACCCAAGAATCGAAGATCTTCACGGAGAGGCCTTGAAATCGCCAAAGAATTAAGAGAGGAGCCGCACCACGGTAGTTTTGGGAAGAGGGAAACAAATGAGGATGAAGGGGTAACTTTTGGGCTCGGGCTGGTTAAATCGACAAAACCGGTGCCACCGGTTTCCGAAACCAGTGCCTCCGGTTTTGCCAGGTTCTGAACAAAACCAGATAGAGGGGAGATCTTCAATGAATATTGCTTCCAAGCCTTGAGTTCCTTGCATTTTCCTTTGTAGATCAAATCCTTGATTTTGAAGATGAGGAATATGATGATGATCAAGATTTAATTTGAAGAGATTTTGGACTTGAGAGAGATGATCTCATTAATTGTGGTTAGCCAATCAAACAATCACGGAGAACAATAACCACAAGTATCTAGACATGATCACAAAGGTCAAGAGTCAAAAATTTTGAAATCCATAGAGGACAACATAATATATATACATGTCCTTTATTAATTTTTGAAAATTTTGCTTTAACTCATAAAGAGCAGGTTTATGACACTCGTCATACACAAGCCAAAGCACATCCTGCCACATGAATTCTATATGGAAAATAAAGAATAAAAGAGGTCATGAGTACATACCTTTGGTGGCTATCTTTCTCATTTCAACACATGAACGTTACCAATTTTCTTGTGCTTTTTTATTCTTTATCATTTGTGTTTAATTCTCCAAAAATCACTTTTGATGCACTCCTTTTTGCTTGATCTCAGCATGAGGCATCATTCATCATAACTTATTCCATATTGGGACTAAAGACAAAACAACTCAACAAAAACATTAGTCTCCTTTTGACTCAATATATAAAATGAGTCTCCCCCTAAATATGTGCACCAAATCTTTTAGATAATTTGTGACGTGTGCACATGTTCTATTAGGAACATAGTGACGTTCAAATTATATCTTGGTCAAGGTTGGAAGATAATTAAAACCAAGAAAGGAGAACAAGTCAAGGAACACTCACAACAACAAAAGTTCATCAGGAGAAACCGGACCCTCCGATTTGCCAAACCGGTGCCACCGGTTTTTCCAGATTCCCTGTTTCTTCACTTCATCGGACATATCCGATGGTCATCGGACATGTCCGATGACACAAAGTGGCAGAGGCACTGTAGTCCGATGAGTTTGTCCGAGACGTCGGACTTTCCTCACGGCATCGGACAAGTCTGATTACTGTCGGACAAGTCCGACGGCCATATGTGACATCTTTACTGGAGTCCGATGGACTTGTCCGATACATCGGACAAGACTGAGAAACCGGCCTCTCTGGTTTTACAAACCGGTCCTACCGGTTTTCCTGAGTTCTTGATTTCCTAATATTTCATCAGAATTCCTTTCCTTCTTGCTTTGTGTTGCTTTCTTGGCTTCTTGGTTCTATTCATCAATTCTAAGAGATATTCACATAAAAAATTTTCTCCAAGGGAGACATTAATTGCATCTTCTTACAAAATCATTCATGCTCATATACTTGAGGGCATTCCATAAGTAGTAACATGAACTTGTGGGATCATTGCTACAGGAATAAGGAACAAGACAAAGAGTGTTTAGTGGTACTTATTCTTTTCCTTGATGTCATTGATGTAGATAGTATTTTAATGTCTCCATGCTTAGCAAGTTTGCGTGTTGTTCCACCATTCTTGTGCATGCCAAGTCATCAATGCATCATCTACAGCTTATAAGCACTTTCAAGCACTTTTTGGTACCCAACGCTTGTTGGGTCCTGAGGGTTAGTTAAACAAGATTTTGGCACCCAAGTAGACTTTGTGCTAGCAATAGGTGAACTAATCACTTTGATAGCACAAGTGTCATTGTTGGCCTTAATAGATACAAAATCATAATTGACCAGCTTGGAACTAAGAGCTTGAGTCAAAGGGCAATTCTTACTAAGATGTCCTTTGTCCCGACACGTGTAGCATGTTTGATGCTTAATTCTTTTGGACTTGTCCATAATTCTCTTCTTGATGTTTTCATTCTTGTCCATGTGTCTTGTGTATGCTGACACAAACCTTTCTCTAATTGCTTGATGGAATGGAGCTTTTCTGCACAAACTGGTCCCCCCGGTTTGGCAAACCGGTCCCTTCGGTTTTGATAGACTTGCTCCATTCTTGTATCTCTTGCACATGAGGCTATCTTGTGTCCTTTCTCCTTGCATCCAAAGCATCTTCTTTGAGATAGACTTCTTTGTCTTCTAGAGAGTGTAGATTGGCCATTTTTTCTTGATGGGCATTCCGAAGAAAAATGTCCCATTGATGAACACTCGAAGCACTTCATGTGTAATTTCTTGTTAGTCTTTTGCTTGTTTCTCTTATCATGAATCTTCTTTAAGTCAGTGTGAGGGGTTTTGGCACAGGTGGCTGTTGACCCCTTTTCAAGCTTCTTCACCATGATATCATGGTTATCTTGAGATGGTTGCACATGGCCTTTGCCTTTCAACCGACTTAAGTCCATGTTGAGCCTCTGAACTTCTCTTTTGAGGTAATCATTTTCACTTGCAATAAGTTCATCACAAGTTTCTACAATTACTTGCTCATCATGTGATGGTTTTGCTTGTGAACAACAAGTGTTAGCACAAGGTAAAGCAATTGATTGTGTTGTGCATGTGCATGTGTGAGGTTGAGAAGATTTTACCATAGTAAGTGCAACCTCATGAGTTGTTTCTAGCATGGTATATGAGTCAATAAGCTTCTCATGTGAGCATAAAAGATCACCATGTCTCTCTTGCAATTTCTTATGCATGCTAGCAAGCTTTTGAAACTCAGCCATGATCATTTTGTTTGCTTCCTCTAGTTGTGCTACATAAGAAGATTTGTTAGTAGCACTAGTATGATCATTCCTTGAGTTGTTAACCTTTTCAACTAAGGATACATGAGACTTTCTTTGTCTCTTGGCCATGAAAAAAAAGATTTTTCATCATCTGAGCATGAGCTTCTTGGTGACATAGACTCTTCACTTGGTCTAAATCTGCAACTAGGATCTTCAACTTGATCATTAACAGAAATAGTTTCTGTTCTGCCAAAACCAGTGCAACTAGTTTGGGAAACCGGTGCCTCCGGTTTTCCCAGATTGGCAGTTTGAGTCTTTTCTTCTTCATTGTTAGAATCATCATATATTTCTTGAATACGATTCCACATAGCATGAACATTCTTCAACTTTTATATCTTGTCAAAGACATCCCTACTCAATGCATCAAATAGGGCATTGGTAGCTTGGGCTTGGAGATGTAGGCATTTTTCTTGTGCTTGTGTGGTAGATTCCCTGTCAATGTTATGAGAAAAACCTACATCCATAGCCCACCAAATTTTGGGACTCATCTCCCAAAAATATGAGATCATCTTAGGTTTCCAATTTGCATAATTTATGCCATCGAAATATGGTGCCTCATATGAAGGTTGTGAAATGATAGAAAACGAGGTGCTAGAACAACCAAAGGGAATTTGACACATTTTACCTTGCGACATGATCGATTCTCCAAGCGGTTAGGCCTAATAAGGAGATTAGGCTCTGATACCAATTGAAGGTCCCTTAATGTCGCCTAGAGGGGGGGGGGGTGGGGTGAATAGGCGTTTCTGATAATTAACAAAGACTCACAGCAGAATTAAAACTGTCAAAAACGGTTGCTTTGGTTTAGCAAACCGGTTACACCGGTTTTGTCAGAGAGCTTGGAATAAAAAAACTAATGAAGAGAAAAGAACCAAGCGCTCAAGACAAGCAAGCTATCAAAGCAAATACAGAAACCACCCTAATTTGATTCACAGACAATCAACCTCAGAAAAAAATCTTCCAAAACCGGACCCACCGGTTTGGCAAATCGGTTACACCGATTTTCCTGGAATAGATAGAAATAAAACAAGTAACACACTAACCAGAGGGACTAAACTAGTGTGAACTACACAAGAGAGTAACCAATATACACACAAATGATCTTAACAGAGCATGCAAGATCCAGAGCAAGTAATCACTAAGAGTACTGGCACAACTGCACATGCAACCTCTGAATCACAAATAAAAGAAGCAAGAACTAAAGAAAGCAAACCAAATGAAGCACGTAGAGATTTGTTTGCCGAAGTTCAGATTCACCCCGTGAACCCTACGTCTCCGTTGAGGAAGCTTGAGCTGCCCACAAGGCACACTCCAAGCCGGGTCTCTTTCAACCGCTTTCCCCGATCCACCATCTTGGCTTCTTTCCTTGCGTAGGCGAAGCGGACCTTCACCAACTTTCCCAAGGCTCACCACAAGTTTGGGAGCTCTAGGGCAACGCCTAGCCGACTAGGAGGATTCACCTCCAAGAGTAACAAATGCTTCACGGATTTGCAACACAATGCTCAAATGCTCAAGTGTAGGATTTTCTCTTTTGTGCTCTCAATCTCAATCCCTCTCAACCTAATGCTTAGGATTTCTCACAAATCACTGAAACCTCACAAAGAGGTGTTGGGGAGAGATCTACAAGGCTTTGGATGTATTTTTTTCGTGTACACTATCAGCCCCCTCCAAAGGAGGGGTGGAGGAACTATTTATACTTGTCCCCCAAAAACTAGCCGTTATACTGAACCAGTCAAAACCGGTCCCTTCGGTTTTCCTAAACTAGCCGTTAGAGGTTTAAACCAAAACCGGTCCCTCCGGTTTGGTAAACCGGTTACACCGGTTTTCCCTGTCACAAAGAGACTCGTGTTTTATGTGGCCATGGTGTTTCTCTCATCTCACTTGGGTTTTTCTTTAAGCATTGAGACATTAAATGCAAATCATGTAGCATCCCTCTTGATAGAGCAGCATGCCTAAACTCAAGATTAAATAAAAAGACAATTCTTCTTCTTGAGCTTGCATGATAATGAATTTTTGCACATCTTCTTTTTAGTGCTTCGTGAGGAGTGTCACATGTGCTTTTGCTGAGCGTCATCACCTAGAGTATGTGACTTGGAAACTCTTCATTCATAAGATCCATTTCCATCTTTTAGTTCACAAGTCACATTATATCTTTATATTCCAATAAAGATTGATACTTGGAAATGTGTGACCACTTGTAGCTTGATCAGTCCATCACGATTGTGCTCCACCTGCCCTTCACCATGTCTTGGGTCCATCGGCGCCAAGACTCCATCTTGCCCTTCTCCCGTGCATGGTCCGTCACAGCCAAGTCATGCCAATCCTTCACCATCTTGCTATCTTGAGTCACACACAACTTTGTATCATCGTTATGCCTTTATTTGAATTTCTTCTTTGAAATATTGTTTTGATCAAGTTGCTTCCAAGAATAATTCATAGAATAAGAACACTTGATCACTTCTTTTTCTTGACAACACCAATTTGTTGAGACCATCTCATATCAATGATTTTCATGTCCCATATTCATTTTAAACCTTGGCTTGTCATAATATTGCTTTATATGGACCTATTTATTTGACACTTCTCCTTTTCAACATATAGGCCCATTTTCCATACAGAATTGTATATTATCGAAGATGATTATTTGGATTCATGAAAAGTATATTCTTCATGTTCAACCTGCTCATATACTCATAAAGAGGATTAGTTCTTTAATCCTGTTGTCATACAACCACCAAAACCCACTAGGGACATAGATGCACTTTCAAGAACTTTCTGATTGTTGCTGCCAAGATGTTTGTGATTGGTCTTGCTTCGATCCACTGGGTGAAATGATCTAGCGCTACAACTGCCGACCTGTAATTCCCTGGGGCTGTGGGCTGGGGTCCGACGATGTCGATTCCCTAGCGTTGGAGAGGCCATGATGGGGCTATGAGTTGCGTTGGCTGCGAGGGTGCTGACTACTTATTTGAGATTTTTTGGGAGGCTTCGTGATGAGGACATCACTCCTATGGATACACACAACACTCCTCCAAATCTGGACTTGCAAGGTCCAATGACTAGAGCTCGTGCACGACAACTAAATTTAGAGGTGAGCTCGTTCCTACGTTCTTCGCTATATGTTACTTTTGAGAATGGTTTGCTACCTAATGATTATTTTATGATTAGAAACCATGGAGAGGACCAGGAGATGATGGGAGAAGGATTTGGGAACGTGGAGGACCAGCAAGGGCTTGGAAGCCAAAGTGGAGGCCCAATCAAAACCGACTTCGAGTCTGTTTCGGAGCCCAGGACCAGTCTGTACTAAAACGGTCGCCCAGGACGCATACGGATTCGGATTTGGACGTTCTACATATGCACGGAAAGGTAAGGAGAAGACCTTTCCAATGCCGCCGGTCTCATGTCAAAATTCATCCGGAGTCATCGGGAATCGTCAAAACAAGAGAGAGTCCAGAATCTGTGTCGGTGCTGCGTCGCCTATTTTTTGCCTTTGGGCTTTGTATCTAGTTGAGCCCAATTAGGGGCGCGTCCAGAGGGTCTTGCACGACCCTAGGGTCTTTATATACAGCCACCGCCGCACCATTAGGGTTCGGGTTTTGCTTAGATCAATTCTGTTCATAAACAGTTTCGCCGTTCATCGGTTTGTGAGACCCCAACTTCGAGAGTTTAATCATACATCTGCAATTGTGTTGCATTCTTCGTTGTTCTTGCTTGTGTTCTTGATTCGCAGGCAGGGATTAGCCTTCTCGACGAGGTCAATCGTCTTTTGGACGGTTGATAACCAGAGGAGACGTCGTGCTGCGATTGCGGGGTTTAGAACGTGCTGTTCTGAAGCCGGATCGATTTGTGTGTCGCCTCCGACCAAATCAACTTACCAAGAACCTTTCGAAAGATCGGGAACCCTTGTCCACATCACTTCGTATCTGGTTACTACTTCTATGTCATCCTTGACCATAGATGGCCAGAAGAAACCTTGTCAAACTGCCTTTGCAGCTAGCGGCCGAGGTCCAATATGTGCTCTGCAGATTCCCTCGTGTATCTCATTGAGTAGCTGGGTGCCCTCCGTTCTGCTTACACACTTAAGTAGTGGGGCGCAAATTCCTGACTTATAAAGCTGATCCTCGATAATACTATAGTTCTTGTCCTTTTGCTGCATTTTTTTTGCCTCTGACTTGGTGTCTGGCTCGTAAAAACCCCTGAGGTACGCAATGATTTGGGTTCTCCAGTCTTCGCTCGTTACTAGAGGACTGCTTTGATCGAAGGTTCTGTGATTGTTTGAAAGAACACTTCTTGTGGTATTGCTTCTTGTCTTGCTTTGAATGGTGCTATGGTATTTCTCAAGCAGTGGATCCCTGGTTGTGAATTCTTTGTCGTATTGGCTGGCAACGATCTTGGAATCCGTTCTAACTTTGCACCTCTGGACTCTGAGTGCCCTCAGTTTCTTGAGCCCCAGCAATACTTCCTCATACTCTGCTATGTTGTTGGTGCACTTGTCCATTTCTTTGCTAAACTCGAGCCTTGTAGCATATTTCATTTTCACACCAGTGGGCGAAGTGATTACTGCTGCTACACCTGCCCCGGCCAGTCCCCAGGCTCCGTCACAAAGCACTGTCCACTCTGGTTCAGACCATGTTTGATTTTTTATGTGCTGTGGGGCCGTCCAGTCTGCTATGAAGTCAGCGAGTACGTGAGACTTGATGGCGCTGCATTTCTTGAAGTCTACTACATGCTCAGAGAGTTCCATGGCCTATTTTCTAATTATTTCTGAAGATTCTCGGTTGCCAAAAATTTCATGAAGTGGTTGGCTGGTGAGCACTTTGATATGACTAGCCTCAAAATAATACCGCAGCTTTCTGGAAGCCATGACTACCGCGTATGCGATTTTTTCCATCTCAGAATAGAGCCTCTTGGCGGTAGACAATGCCTCGCTAACATACTATACCAGTAGCTATACTAAGAGTTCCTTCGGTTCCCTTTTAACTATTTTGACTATTTTCTTTTCCTGATCAAGGACTGCGCTGACTGTCGAATGGGACGCAACAACATATAACAGTAGCATAGCCCCACGCTCTGGGTTGGTTAGCTTTGATTGCTTCTCGAGGTAATTTTTTAGATCTGTGAAGTCTTTTTGCTGTTCTAGACCCCATTCGAAGGGTTGAGCCCCTCGGAGTGTTTGGAAGAAGGGCAAGCTTCGCTCGGCCGATCTGGTTATGAACCGGTTTAGTGCCACCATTCTACCTGTGAGTTTCTGCACATCTTTTCGGCACTGGGGCTCCTGCATTTGGATGGTTGCTTTGATTTTGTCTGTGTTGGCTTTGATGCCTTTGGCTGACAATAGACAACCGAGTACTCTTCCTTTTCGGATACCGAAAACGCACTTCTCTGGATTCAGTTTTAACCTTGCTGCTCCAAGGTTTGTGAATGTTTCTACGAGGTCTGAGATGTGGCTGCCCTTTACTTTGCTTGCTACTATGATATTGTCCACATAAACGTGTACGCTTTTTTCTGAACTGTGACTCGAAGGCTTTCTGAGTCATGCGACAAAATGTCGGGTCGACATTTTTCAATCCCTCAGGCATTCTTACAAAACAATAGGTGCCAAAGGGTGTGATGAAACTTGTTTTTTCCTCATCCTTCCTCCTTAGCCATATCTGATGATAGCCCGAGAAACAATCAAGCAATGACAATAGCTCGCTTCTAGCTGTTGCATCCATGATTTTGTCAATTCGAGGCAATGGGAAGTCGTCTTTGGGGCAAGCTTTGTTGAGGTCTATGAAGTCTATACAGATTCTCCACTTCCTGTTCTTTTTCCTTACCATTACACAGTTTGCTAGCCAAGTTGGGTATTTGACATCGCGGATAACAGAAGCATCAAGGAGCCGTTGAACTTCCGCTCTGAGTTTTTTCATCGGACATCTTTTGAAGCTTCGATTTCTTTGGCCTGATCTTTATGTCGACCTCTAGCTTGTGCTCTATGATGCTTCTGTCCACGCCTTCGAGGTCTGCTGAAGACCAGGCGAATACATCTTTGTTCTTGCTCAAAAATGTTAGCAATTCTTTCTCTTCTTCGGGTTCTAAACCAGAGCCTACTATGACAAACTGGCCGAAGACTAGTTCATCGAGGAGTACTTTCTTGGTTTCTTCGTCTGGTTGAACTGCAACCTTTTCTTTGTCGAGACATCATGTCTTTTCTCTTGTGTTTGCTTTATGCTGCTCATGAGCTTTTCGGGTTCTCTCTTCGCCCTCTAGCTGCTCTTGGCTGAAGACCTATATGTTGTTGCAGTTTCTTTCCCCCGGTGCATAACCTTTTTCTATGTCCCTTGCCATCTGCTGATCTCCTTTGACTGTGATAACCCCTTCGGCTGCAGGAATCTTCATGCATAGATATGCACTATGGATGACAGCTTCGAAGGTGTTAATTGTGCCCCGGCCAAATATGACGTTAAATGGGTGGCAAAGATCCATCACGTCGAATGTTACATATAATGTTCGAGGGTTTTGGGTGTTGCCGAACGATACTGGGGGAGATTGTGCCCATGGGAGTAATTCTTTTTCCGTCGAAGCCTATGAGTGGTATATTTGATGGTTGCAGGGAACATTTGCTGAGGCCCATCTGCATGGCTGCCATTGTCTATGAGGACTTTACTGACCATCCAGGTGTGGTTGTGGGCTTCGATTACAAATGCATCAACATGCGGAAAAGCTTTAAGGTTGAGATCTGACTTGGTGAATGTGATGGGAATATGAGACCACTTTGACTTGATAACAGGTCCTTCTGTGAAAATGTTGTTTACCATTCAAAAGTGATCTCTTCTTTGTCTTTTGTTTTCAAAGTCTGAAGATGACCCTCTACATATCATTCCAATGTAGCCTTGTACTGGGAAGGTTGCGGCTTGGTTTGGGGTGGGCTCTGGTTTGGGTTGTGGTAGGTGTTGAGGCTCTTGCTTTTGCCCTTGCTGGTCTTGGCTGGGCGATGGTTGCTGCATTTGTTGTCTGGGTTGGGCGTATTTGCTGGGTGGTTGTGTGGGCTGAGTTGCATGAAAATATGAGGATGGTAGTGGGTTCTTGGGTAGTGGTAATTGGGCTGAGCGGGCTGTGGGTATGGTTGCTGGGGCCACGGGTTGGGTGATGTATAATTGATGGCTTTAGGTAAGGACAAAGCCTTCTTTTCTGCTTCGATCCTTTCTTCGATTTCTTTTGCTTTAAGGCAAGTGAAAGTTTTATGCCCCTTGTCCTCTCCGCAGTAGAAACAATACGGCTTTCTGGCCGGTCGAGTCTGGACTTGAGAGCCTCGGCCTCTGCCACACCTTCGTTGGCTGCTTCCCCTGAAATCATTACTTTGGTTATCTCTGCCTATGGCGTCTTCTTTCTCTCCCTCGATGTGATCGATAAATGAAGGCGAGGGTTCTATGGATTGCTTAGTTTTTCTGTACTGCCTTTCTTGATAGCCACCTTCGCTATGTGACTGGTTGCGACTTTTACTTTGACTTTTCTTGTGTCTCTTGTAATCCACATCCGATCTACTGTATTCTTCGAACTCTGTGCATAACATTTGCATGGTGCGCGGGGGTATCCGCGCGCAGTATGAAGACATCTAGCATGCTCGCATGCCTCTGAGTACAGAACTTGTTGCCGCCCCATTCGTGACGCTCGGGGCCTAGGCTCGAAGCATGAGGAATCTTCTGTAGTACTCATGTAATTGCTCATTTGCTTGCTGGGCGATATTCAACAGCTCATGCGATGGTTTTATAATGGTGCAAAACCCTCGAAAGCTTGCAACCACCTTATTCCTGATGTTTTCCTAGTTGTATAGAGACCCCGGGGGGGGGGGGGGGTAGGTTGACATACCAATTGAGGGCAGACTTTTCGAGGGAGCAGACGAATGCCTTTGCCAAGGTTACCTCGTCTCCTCTTGCTGATATGATTGTTGCTTCGTAGCTCATGAGGAATTGCTCCTGAATTTGGCTAGCGGTATCATTCTGAACTGCGGTGGGTATGGAGCTCTTTGCAACCCTTCGGAGAGAGGTGAGTCTTTGTCGACTATGCCCGTGGTGCCTGCTCTTCAAATTGGTAGCACTTCTGTGGCTATCGGCTAATGGCTTGGTGTGAGTGGTACTTCTTGCTCGAGGTACGGGTGAGCTTCAGGCGTTGGGTTTGATTCTTGGCGGCTTGTCCTGCTAATGGTTCTCTAGAGTTCTTCGACTTCTTTTGCCAGATGCAGATTCTTGAGTCTGAGCTGGGTTATGTACTCTTTCTCTGGTAAGGCTTTCTCTCTCTATGACAGCATTTATCTTCTTAGCTCTTGTTCTTGAACCAGTTGTTGCTTGAGTTTCTCGAGGTGTTCGGCTCTTTGGGCTAACAGTTCCATATCTTGTGCTGCTGCCATCGAGGTTGGGGTGTTGCTTCCCGGAGGGTTTGAGCTTGACGGTTGTTCAGAACGCTGTACTGGGTCTTTTAGACCACCCACCACTTCTGCTTGAAGCGATGGTTGCACTTCGGAGGTGTTCTCTTTTGTTACTTGCGATGTAGATTGATCGTGAGCTTATGTACGAGCTCACAACACGGTGGGCGCCACTGTTGGTGTCACAAAGCGCGAGCTTCAGTGCCACTAACAGAAAGAGTAACCATCAAAAGGAATCGCGAAGGGTATGAAACGGAACAATGGGCTCTTCTCATGCATTTCCAAAAAGATTCATCCCGTTACAAGTAAGTAGGGGTGTTCTATTTATAGGCCCATACTTAGGTCATATGCAAATGACCATTTTGTCCCTAATTACCTACTATATTCTTCGAATATTCTGTACAAAATGGTCATAAAGGATAAATCGGTCATTTAAGGACTTCTGATACCCTTCCTTGTTCTGCACGCCACAACACGTGCTGGTGCCACATGTTTCCCTTTTCGCGGCATGCCGGTTCTTGATCTTGTCTGGCGTCCTGTCCTTCGAAGGATGATGGCTTCATTCTTCAAGGGCGCAGAGGTACTACTTGAAGGATCCTGTAACACTCCTAATGTCATAAAGGTTCCAAGAACAGCACCTTAGTATCAGAAGAGCCTAACACCAAAAGTTTGAACTGAAATTTATCAAATTGAATTCAAATTAAGCATATTTGAATGTCACTTGAACTACAAGACCAGATTTTTCAACATAACTCATACCCACCAAAAATATATGTTGATGATCATGATGGAGTAGAATTTTATGGAATTTTTCAGAATTTTATTACTTTATTTGTTGCCCCAAATAATTGCACGATGGTCCAAAAATAGTTCAACTTGGGAAAATTCCTGTTAAAATTTGAGGAGGTTTCAAGGAGCAAACTTATTTTCTAAATTTTGTATACATCGTTCTGCTCATGAAGATATGATTGGGTTTGTCAAATCGTTAGTAGAAATAAAGGTCAAAAATAAACAAAACACTGCAGTTTGGAAAATTTTGAAATAATCAAACTCCGGGTGGGCCCACCTGTCGGCGATGGTGAAGAAACACACCGCGCCACCCCGCCTCGCTCCAGCGGCCGTACATCGTGTGGACACCGACGACGGGTAGGAGCGGCACCTAAGCGGATCCAGGCCCCCACCCCGATGTCCTTATCCGCTCCCGGTCGGCTCTCCCACTCGCGCTCGCCCAATTTTTCTTTCTGCCTCGCTCCCGCTCGCCTCTGCTTCCGCCGTCGCTCCTCCGCATCGCCTGGGTGCCGCTGTCCACCGAAGCTCAAGCCAGGCCCCTGGGAGCAGCGCCGGGATGTCTTGAAGTCCCTGCATGCGTCCCCTCCGCTTCTCTCAGTCGACATTGGGAGATCGACACGGTTCTTCCCCAGCGCCGACAATCGACCTCGAACCACTCCTCCGCGCCGCGTTTTCCCCGAGGTGAGCCAACTCACAATTCCTTGCAAGGGAAGCTCTCCCTCTTAGTCGCGCACGTGCCTGAACCATGTCTGGACGGATCCTTCCACCGTCCCTCTAGATTTCTTGCTCAAAGTCGCTATCGACCACCGCAGCCACCACCCCGCTGATGAGCCCGCATCTCCAGCCCCTCTCTTGCAAAGAAGATCCGGTGACACCCTTCTCCGTGCTCTGGTGAAGCTCTTAGGTGAGATTCTGAGCCCTTTCGCCCTCCCCTTTGGATGCAGACCGACGCCGAACCTTGCCCTGTTTCTGCCACTGTCGCGAGCCCATCCCCGGCCATCGCCGACGGTCTCCAACCACCTGAGCTGGTGCGCGCCGAGGAGAGGAGTGTTTTCTCCTTCAACTCCATCCCGAGCCAGGGATGGTCTAGTTATGTACTATTTTAGTAAAATGCTAATTACCCATGCATGTTAACAACTTTGCTTGTGCCAAATTAATTAGAATAAACACTAAATAAATCCATATCTTGGTTATGGAATTGATTGATTCCCGGCCTCTACACTGTGGTCACTAATTGTCACCCCTAAGCTCCCTGAAAAATCCCATGTTTTAATCTTCATTATTTTGACCTGTAGGAATTATTTAGCTTTTGCACTAAATTAATTATTTAAAAATAATTGCCTCGATGCATGTCAATGAAACATGGCACAGAGATCACTACTGACACCTTCTACCTATAGTAATTTGCTCCTGGGCATGTACATTCCTGAACCATGTTAAATTAATTTATTTTATCGCTTAGAGTTGATAGGTTATTTAACTATAGTCACCTAACTTAGGTGTATTAGACATGCAAGCTTTTCATATCAGTCAACATGCTCAACACACTACGTATATTACTAGACCGTGTTACTTGTTTAACCACTGACCCTGCCCTTATACCCTCGCCTCGCTCGAATCGGCATGGGCACAACATAGTAACAAGATAAAGTCAAGAAAGGATATATGCAAAAATAAATTAAGATGAACTATCCAAAGATCATCCCTGGTGCACTCTACTTGTAGCAGAGTGCACGTGCTCACTGGTCTTTTTAAACCATTAATTAATTATTTCTTAGACTTAATATTTTCATTAATCATATAATTGTACTATAAAGCTTTATATCATATATATATCTAGTTCTTATCTTGCAACCTCTTTAATGCATGGGAAAACAGTATTCTGACCATTACCTACTGCCCTTGTGCCTCACACATTTTTCTTGGAAGCGATCGAAACATCTCGAACCTTTATACTCAATTACTGTGTTTATTCACTGGAGTCCATGAAGGAAATACACTAAACGCACTCACTCTATGCCTCTACTAAATACGTTACATCGCTGAACTAATCAACACACCCCGCTCGCTTCCACTTGAAATAGTGTACATTAACATATTTATTGGGGAAGTGCCATAAATCTTCTCTTATAAGCATCATCTCTTGCATCATGTAGATCACGTAGTGAACCACGTGGAGACGGGATCGGAGCAGGAGTCAGAAGGAGCTGGTGGTGTTGCAGTTGACCAAGAGCAGAACCCAGGCAAGCCCCGGTGCATTCCACCCGTTTAATTTTTACTCTATCACTAGTTAGGGATGTAGGCTTGACAGTGCATTAAGTGATAGGAGTTGGTTGAAACCCTAGCGTGCAGTAGGTTCCTCCTTCCTGATATTTAGCCTCAGGCCGGTAGTCCCTCTGCTTAATTTAGGACGACCATTCACCGAGTGGTATGGAGACCACTCGTAGACAGGAAATGTTACCCCTGGGAAATAATGACGGATTAAGAAAGGTGTGGATAGGATCACAATGAAGACCGGACGGGTAATTAGGTGGAAAGAGAAGGACAGTTTGTCTTCAAGGAGGTAGCCCCGTCCGAGTCACCTAAGGCTACGCCTCGTGTTCGGCCCTTGGGATCAAGTTTGAACGTACTGTTTGCATGCTGGAGTTATGGACTCAGTAAACCGATGTAGCTACGACTACTGCCTGGTCGGAAGATAGCCTTCTCCCTTCTTTGGTGGAACTGGGGCTGAGAGGAGGGAGCAATCCATCCACGGATGGCGGCACGGGGCGCATCACGTTGGGGGACCCTTCTCAGGGGAGTCTGGACCCAGATGATCCTGCGGTACCGTAAGCGAAAGGTTGCTCCATGTGGCTTCTCGGAAGCGTGTATGGGTCGTGCAAGCAGGTTTCTCCTATAGGATGTAAATCGATTCGAGTTGTTACCCCTCACAGTAATCAGTACCACTTGATCACTGTTACGGGATAGTGTCGGAAGTCACTAATATGATGAATGGGTTCAATACTGCTATTTGGAATTATTAAGATTGTATTGCCACCATGATTGTTATAGCAGTAGTGCAAACTAAATTTATTATTCTACATGACAACTTAACTTGATGCTAAAACATGAAAATAAGGATCCACTCTTAGGCTGGCTTTTTGGCAACATAAACCTTACCCTTAGCATTTTCATGTCTAGGTGTCGGCTGTAGTTGGCCATTTTGACGGTTCAGTCTTGCTGAGTAAATTAGTTACTCAGGGCGTAGCTCTATGTGGTTTTTAGATGACCAGGGTGGAGACTGCCACTGCGGTGGGAGATTCTACTGGGAAGGCCAGCGCCCTGACTGCTGGAACATCGAGTGGGAGCTATGCACAAATGAAGACGAGGAGTAGTTCCTTGCTTGCCGGTACAGTGCTTGGGCAAGGCACCTATTATGGTCGGGTTGTTTCTTGTATGTCGCCATGAGAGGGCGATTGTACCTTATCTATTACGTCGAACTAGTTGAATCAATATTGAACAATTCGCTTTCGCATTTTTCTTTTTGATAAAACTTGGGTTTATAATATAAGTTCGGATTTATATAAAACTCTGTACTCTCCCTATGATCTTGTCGCAATTATTTTCTTCTGTCATGTGTTGTACTATTGGGTGTCATAGCGTGTGTTGCCACCCGAGAAAGATCCTGGAATGGAGCCGTCTCCATGGTAAGATGGTTCAATGACAGCGTGGTACCAGAGCTATCTCGGGAATAGTATAATATTCAAAGACATGTTTTCAAAAACCCCATAATGAATGTGTGAGGACATGCCCAATAGGTTATTATTAGTTATAATCCAGGTGGCAAAGCTAACTGTAGGAGGTTATTTGTTTAACTACTGCATCTACGGCATCATCAACGCAGGTATGTGTCCCGCCCTGTGGACAGTAACATGGGAAGCTAGCAGAAAGGTGTGAACGCAGACTGATTTTAGAAAACATCAGTGTCCTGCCCTAGGACAATAATAAGAGATTATTTTTGGCTTGTTTCTTTTTATTTGATGTAATGTTTCCACAATTAATTTTCTCCAGGTACGCTAACCGCAAATCGAGTAAGAAACGTGTAGCATACGACTAACTTGAGAGATCGTCTACCACCGACTATACGTATGGTCCTATTCGTGGCCAAATTTTATTTTATGAGGACGTGTAGGCCGAAAGCATATGCATTCATGAAAAATATTAAAGCATCAAGACATTAAGATGAAACTGAAATTTCAGCAAACGTGTTGCCCACATAAAAATCGATATGTTCTCACTCGTGAGTCAAAGGCATGTAAATAAATACCCATTGAAATCGTGAACAAACTCTCTGTACATCTACCAAGAAAATTTCGTTTAGAGATTACCGGACAACACCATTTTTGGTCCATCCGAGCCATCACATCGATTGATAGCAGTCTGAAATTCAGATTTTGACCTATTTCGTAAAATGTATAATTCCTTGCTCCGAACACCCCTAGGGCTGTATGAGCACTTCCTGGAAAGGTTATGAAAAGTACTTCAACCTTGGTAGTTTAATATTTTGGGTTTGAGACCTGAAGGACAGAGCTAGGAGCAAATTTTTAGAGTAACCCGGGTCTGTCCAGAAAACTGGTTCGGGAGTTCGATGGGTAGGGTAAAAATTTGAATATCTCGAGTTCCAAGTATTGGATAGAGGAGTATAAATATGCATTAGAAAGATACTAAAATTTTCTATAATATGAGTAAATTGCTCCAAAAATTCTTGGGCTAGGACTCCAGATTACAAAACATTTCTGGAGTGAACCCCGTGATGCTCCGAACAAAATTTTCAGATTCTGACTTGCCAATTAGAAAATTCATAACTCCTGATTCCCACATTGGACGGAGATGAGTAAGTACTTGTTGGAAAGGTGTTGAAAAACTCTACCACTTTGGTATTTAATACTATCCTAAATCTGTAAGTATGATTGCCTAAAGGTTCGATTTAGTGGCTGTTGTACCCTAGGATAGAACGTACCATTTTAGCGGAGTAACCGAATCTACCCTAGAATATGTAACCATTTCCGGTGGTTGAATTCCATATATCACTCATCGCATCGCATTGTTTTATTGTTGACTTGCACTCTCTGCATTGGGAACAATTACTCACTATTTGGGTTTGTGTTTCAGATGGATGAGCACAAGTTTGAGGTGTTCCAGCACGACGAATAGCGTTATACCACCGGTCTACACCACCGTGGCTTTCCCACCCTTCTGTGGGAGATGCTACACACCTTGGGCTACGAGAAGCAGCCTTTGTACCATGGGCGTGAGACCCGCCTCCACGGTATGCCGTTTGTAGAGGTGCATATCAGCGTCTCTCCACACCCGCGCAACCCCGACTTGGCGGGGATGGAGAGCACAGTCACGACTGGGAGCCTTCTGGAGGGCCTGGGGAGAGTCGCCCACCGGTCTCTCACTCACTTCTGTGGGCGCAACATAGCAGCGCTCTCAGGGACTCCGTTCGAGATGATCCCTATTTGGCACCAGGCTGACCCGGTATGACAGAGGCGCGTGAGGCGCGTCTCTCGCGATGACTACCCGGAGTACCACGCGGGATACCACCACGTATCTCACTAATCCGAGTACCTCCTCAACTTGGATGAGGAGTCTAGCAGCCGCAGCAGGATCTCACTAGCGGACGCTGAGTAGGTGTGGGTGCAGAGGAACGACCTGCAGGCACAGGTCGATGCACAACAGAGAGAGATTCAGTGGTTGACAGCTGCTCTTGAGGCGAGTAAGACTCACGTGACGGAGGTCACTGGGCAGCACGACACTCTCACGTAGGAGGTGGACAGACGAGGCTTGATTATGTAGCAGCGTGCCAACCACAATGAGCACCTGCAGCAGCAGCTGGCGAGTGCCCTGCAGGAGATGGACCTTATGGCGGAGGACCTGAAGACACTGGCTCATGAGAACCAGGACCTCTAGGCTCACTTGGACACGATTGTTGCGCCACTGGCAGCACCCGTAAAGGAGGATCCCGAGGAGGACGTGGGCGAGGAGTCTGACATGGACTACGAGCCACCCGCTCCGACAGGCGCAGACCGTCCAGGACCCTCTGGCACCACCGGAGACAGGGCTTAGTAGTCGTAGTAGACACGACTAGGTCGTACATGTAGGGCATGGTAGATGGGTAGCTTTTGACGCTCCACGCGTGGTTGTTGTATTTTGGGGGTCACCCGCGTGAATAGCTTTTGGAAACTCGATGGCCACATATTCCGAGTTTATGAAGTATGGAAATGTTGACTTGTATTAGAACCTGTGTTAACTTGGAAATTTTAGCTTTTATCAGAATTATGTTGTTTACCAAATTGCTGCCCTGTGATGCTGTGTTATATGATTTGGTAACCTGTAATGATCATGTTGGATAAAGAGACTAATTGGAATCCTTATTCTTACATTTTAGAATGGTGCGCACCCGCAATACCAACGAGCTTCATGGCGAGCAGCCCGAAGGTTCCAAGGCTAGGGGAAATGACTCTCCACAAGGGACTCCACCACCACCGCCACCACCCAACCCCATGAAAATGATGGCGCAGTTCTTCGCCACCATGATGGAAAGCCAGCAGCAGCAGGCGAAATTCATGCGGGAGCTGGCACAACAGAACCTAGCAGCCCGAAATGCTAGGGGCAACAACGACGGCGCACCACAAAACAGCACCTATGCTGACTTCCTCGCCACCAGGCCACCAACATTCAGCTCAACCACTGAGCCCATAGAAGCGGAGAATTTTCTTCGAATGCCCGAGTCCAAATTTGGGCTCCTGAACTGCACGCCAGTGCAGAAGACGTTGTTTGCAGCACAGCAGCTGCATGGCAGCTGGGGCATGGTGGGCTAACCATGTCACCTCTATTGGTGTGGACCAACAGATCACTTGGGATGGCTTCAAGGATGCGTTCCGTGCTTACTATATCCTTACGGGGCTCATCCATAGGAAGGCACGTGAATTCGCCGCACTGAAGCAAGGCAACCGCCACGTCGAGGAGTTCTACGAAGAGTTCAACCGGTTGGCGCTATACGCCCCAGAACAAGTTGACACCCCCGCCAAGCGCAAGGACTGTTTCTTGGAGGGGCTAAGTGCAGAGCTGCAGGACCGCCTCAACCTTAACATGGGCGGTACATTCGCTGAATTTGTCAAAAACTCCATCGTCATGGAAGATGGATATCACAAAGTGACGGCAGAGTGGAAGAGGTCCGCAAGTGGTATGGGGCCCTCGAGTGGACCCCCGCAGAAGTTTCGCATGGTGTACACTGCCCCCTCTACACAGAGGTACCGTTCTGCCCCCGTGACGGCACCATTCGCACGTCCACCCCAGCCGACACAATAGCGACCCCAGGCATCACATCAGCAGCAGGGCCAAGGTGGGTTCCGCCCACCACAGCAGCAGAACACTCAGACCGGACCTTTTCCTTATTACAACTACGGTCGGCCTGTGCACTTCTCGAGGGAGTGCCCGCATCCCAAGAAAAGCACCGGCCCGAGCCCGACAAGAAACAACAATAGCAACAACAACAACACCCGCAACAACAGGGGACCAGTCCGCACTGGCTGCGTGAACAACACCACCTTGGAGGAGATTCCGGAGAACATCCCCATCCTCGCTGGTATGTTCTCTGTTCGAGACCACCCCGCACTAGTTCTGTTTGATTCGGGAGCATCACATAGCTTTGTTAGTGGGTTCTTTGTTGATAAGTATCGGCGGCCTCGTACTCTTGTGAAATCACGATACACCAATAGATCAGCTGGTGGGCAAACCCCTGCTCTCTATGAAATTGAGAAACTCCCAATAACCCTAGGAGCAAAAGTCTACCCTACCAAGTGCATGGTCTTAGAGGGGTGCAACATTGACATCTATCTGGGCATGCCTTGGATGAGGCAACATAAGGCTATATTGGAAATAGACGCCTACACCATACACCTAAACTCTCCCACCCATGGTAGCGTAAGCTTCCGGGTGCTACCTCCCCAACTGGCCACACCATGCATTCACCACACCACCGCCGGGCAGATAAAGGATATTCCAGTGGTTAGGGAATTTCAGGACGTATTCCCTGACGATCTAGGGACGGCGCCTATATCCAAAAGGTCGTATAAAATAGCGCCCAAGGAACTAGCTGAGTTAAAGGAGCAGCTGAAGGAGCTGTTAGATAGGGGATTCATTCGACCAAGTTCATCACCTTGGGGTTGTCCGGCACTGTTCGTGAAAAAGAAAGATGAGACCTTGAGGCTATGTGTAGATTACCGACCCCTCAATGTTGTGACTATCAAGAACATGTATCCACTGCCCCATATTGACATTCTCTTTGATCAGTTAATAGGAGCTAAGGTTTTCTCCAAGATCGATCTCCGGTCTGGATACCGTCAAATTAAAATCCGAGCCGAAGATATTCTCAAGACAGCATTTTCTACCCGATACGGACTATATGAATATTTAGTGATGTCGTTTGGTCTGACAAATGCACTGGCGCACTTCATGTATCTCATGAATTGGGTGTTCATGCCAGAGTTGGACAAGTTTGTAGTGGTGTTCATTGACGACATCCTAGTTTACTCGAAATCAGAAGAAGAACACGCAGAGCATCTTCGTGTGGTACTACAGAGGTTAAGGGAGCACTAGCTATATGCTAAGTTTAGCAAATACGAGTTTTGGTGGAAGAAAGTACCGTTTTTAGGCCATATTATCTCAGAAGAAGGCATAGCGGTAGATCCTAGCAAAGTAAGAGATGTACTGAATTGGAAGACCCTGAAGACCGTATTTCATATACGCAGTTTTCTGGGATTACGTGGTTACTACCGCCGTTTCATCCCCAAATTCTCCAAAATTGTAAAGCCCATGACCAAGTTGCTTAAGAAGGACAAAAAATTCATATCGGATGAAGGCTACGAAAGTGCTTTTCAAACCTTGAAGAAGCACCTGACCACGGCCCCAGTATTAGCTCAACCGGACCTGGGGAAACCGTTCGATGTCTATTATGACGCTTCGGGTATTGGATTAGGATGCATGCTTATGTAAGATGGGAGAGTCATTGCTTATGGATCAAGGCAATTGAGGAAGCACGAACAGAATTACCCCGCATATGATCTGGAGTTAGCAGCAGTGGTGTTAGCCTTAAAAATGTGGAGACATTAACTCCTTGGAAATTTTGTTCGTATATACACCGACCACAAAAGCTTGAAGTAAATTTTCACTCAAGATCACCTGAACATGAGACAACGCCGTTGGTTGGAATTGATTAAGGACTACGAGTTGGAAGTGCACTACCACCCAGGAAAGGCTAATGTCATGGCTGACGCAATAAGCCACAAGGCCCAATGCCACCACATCCTGGTCAGCCCGCAAGTCCAAGATGGTCATTATGTCCAAGTAACACCCCATGGAGAGCCCTCTATAACCTAGCATTAATTCCTACCTTACGGGAAGAAATAGTAGCAGCCCAGAAAAATGATGTTGGCACAGCACATCTCAGAAGAAGACTAAAAGAGGGCGACGCTAAAGTACAATGTTTTCAAGAAGATGCAGAAGGTGTTTTATGGTTCAAGAATCGACTAGTGGTGCCCAAGGATATGGAACTCCGCAAGAAGATTCTGGACGAGGCTCATATTGCAAAGTACTCCATGCATCCGGGCAGCAACAAGATATACCACGATTTGAGATCTAGATATTGGTGGACTCGTATGAAGAGAGAAATAGCACGATATGTCACAGAGTGTGATACCTGCCGCCAAGTCAAGGTTGATCATCTGAAAAAGGCGGGTCTACTACAACCCTTGAGTATTCCAGCTTAGAAATGGGACAATATCAGTATAGATTTCATCTTTGGCCTACCACTGACGTCACATAAATTCGACTCCATATGGGTCATTGTTAACAGGTTGACAAAGGTCGTCCACTTCATCCCTGTGTCGACACGGTTCAAGATGCAGAAATACGCGCAACGATACATTGAGCGAATTATGTGTTTGCACGGAGTGTCCAAGACTATCGTATCCGACAGAGGCTCCTTGTTTGTGGGACGTTTTTGGGAGAAGCTACATGAGTCACTGGGCACCAGGTTGACTAGGGGTTCCGCGTACCAGCCCCAAACAGACAGTCAGACGGAAAGAGTTAACCAAATTTTGGAAGACATGTTGAGGCCGTACGTATTGAATCATAACACAAAGTGGGATGAATGCCTACCCATGGCAGAATTTGCATACAACAATAGTTATCAAGAAAGCATCAAGATGGCACCGTTCGAGGCTCTCTACGGTCGCCGTTGTCGCACACCATTGAGTTGGTCAGAATTAGGGGAGAGAGTCATATTCGGTTCGAAAAAAGTGCTGCAAGCTGAGGAGAAAGTACATGAAATCCGATCAAAATTACGAGCGGCAAAATCCAGGCAGAAAAGTTATGCGGATAAGAGACATCGCCCGTTGCAATTCAGGGCCGGCGATATGGTCTACCTTCGAGTGTCACCAACCAAGGGCGTACAACTATTTGGGATTCACGAAAAGTTAGCACCTCGCTATATCGGCCCCTACCCAATCATTGCTAGATGCGGATCTGTCGCCTACAAACTCCAACTACCAGTGGAACTCGCCGGAGTGCATGACACATTCCATGTGTTCCAACTAAAGAAATGTCTGAACGCACCAGTAGACATTCCCCTGGAGACCACTGGGCAACTACAACCCGATCTGACATATACAGAGCGTCCGGTGAGGGTGCTAGACGAGAAGGAATGAGTCACGCGTAAGAAGACACTCAAGTTCTACAAGGTCCAGTGGAGCAACCACAACGCCAGGGAGGCCATTTGGGAAACTGAAGAGTTCCTGCAAAGCCACTACCCCGAGTTCCTACGCCACCACTTAGGTGAACCGTTATCACATCCTTTAATCTCGGTATGAGATTTCTTTAAGGGGGGAGGGCTGTGACACTCCTAGTGTCATAAAGGTTCCAAGAACAGCACCTTAGTATCACAATAGCCTAACACCAAAAGTTTGAACTGAAATTTATTAAATTGAATTCAAATTAAGCATATTTGAATGTCACTTGAACTACAAGTCCAGATTTCTCAACAAAACTCATACCCACCAAAAATATATGTTGATGATCATAATGGAATAGAATTTTAAGGAATGTTTCAGAATTTTATTACTTTATTTGTTGCCCCAAATAATTGCACAATGGTCCAAAAATAGTTTAACTTGGGAAAATTCCTGTTAAAATTTGAGGAGGTTTCAAGGAGCAAACTTATTTTCTAAATTTTGTATACATCGTTCTGGTCACGAGGATATGATTAGGTTTGTCAGATCATTACTAGAAATAAAGGTATGAAATAATCAAAACACTGTAGTTTGGAAAATTTTGAAATAATCAAACTCCGGGTGGGCCCACCTGTCGGCAACGGTGAAGAAACACATCGTGCTGCCCCGCCTCGCTCCAGTGGCCGTACGCCATGTCAACGCCGACGACGGGCAGGAGCGGCACCTGAGCGGATCCAGGCCCCCACCTCGACGTCCCTATCCGCTCCCGGTCGGCTCTCCCACTCGCGCTCGCCCAATTTTTCTTTCTGCCTCGCTCCCGCTCGCCTCTGCTTCCGCCGTCGCTCCTCCGCATCGCCTGGCTGCCGCCGTCCACCGGAGCTCGAGCCAGGCCCCTGGGTGCAGTGCCGGGACATCCTGAAGGCCCTGCACGCATCCCCTCCGCTTCGCTTGGCCGGCATTGGGAGATCAACACGGTTCTTCCCGGCGCGGCCAATCGACCTCGAACCACTCCTCCGCGCCGCGTTTACCCCGAGGTGAGCCAGCTCATAATTCCTCGCAAGGTAAGCTCTCCCTCTTAGTCGCGCACGTGCCTGAACCATGCCTGGACGGATCCTTCCACCGTCCCTCTAGATTTCTGGCTCAAAGTCGCCGTCGAGCACCGCAGCCACCACCCCGCCGATGAGCCCGCATCTCCAACCCCTCTCTCGCAAAGAAGATCCGGTGACGCCCTTATCCGTGCTCTGGTGAAGCTCTCAGGCGAGATTTCGAGCTCTTCCGCCCTCCTATTTGCATGCAGACTGACGCCGAACCTTGCCTTGTTTCTGCCACCGTCGCGAGCCCATCCCCGGCCATCGCCGACGGTCTCCGACCACCTGAGCTGGTGCATGCCGAGGAGAGGAGCGTTTTCTCCTTCAACTCCAACCCGAGCCAGGGCCTGCAGTGGGCTGCGGCGAGCCTCTGGCCAGCGCCGCCACGCTCCGGCAAAGGAGCTGCGCGCGCGGGAAAAATTCAAAAAAAAAGAGAAGAAAAGAAGGGGAATTTCTTTTAAGAGAAAAAGAATCTAGTAAATAGGTAGAAAATCATAAATTGCATAGTAAATTTGGCACAGAGATCACTACTGACACCTTCTACCTATAGTAATTTGCCCCTGGGCATGTACATTCCTGAACCATGTTAAATTAATTTATTTTATCGCTTAGAGTTGATAGGTTATTTAACTATAGTCACCTAACTTAGGTTTATTAGACATGCAAGCTTTTCGTATCAGTCAACATGCTCTACACACTACGTATATTACTAGACCGTGTTACTTGTTTAACCACTAACCCTGCCCTTATACCCTTGCCTCGCTCGAATCAGCACGGGCACAACATAGTAACAAGATAAATTCAAGAAAGGATATATGCAAAAATAAATTAAGATGAACTATCCAAAGATCATCCCTGGTGCACTCTACTTGTAGCAGAGTGCACGTGCTCACTAATGTTTCAAAGCCATTAATTAATTATTTCTTAGACTTAATATTTTAATTAATCAAATAATTGTACTATAAAGCTTTATATCATATATATCTAGTTCTTATCTAGCAACCTCCTTAATGCATGGGAATACAGTATTCCGACCATTACCTACTGCCCTTGTGCCTCACACATTTTTCTTGGTAGCGATCGACACATCCCGAACCTTTATACTCAATTACTGTGTTTATTCACTGGAGTCCATGAATGAAATACACTAAACGCACTCACTCTATGCCTCCACTAAATACATTATATCGCTGAACTAATCAACATAGCCCGGTCGTTTCCACGTGAAATAGTGTACATTAACGTATTTATTGAGGAAGTGCCATGAATCTTCTCTCATGAGCATCATCTTTTGCACCATGTAGATCACGCAGTGAACCACGTGGAGACGGGACCGGAGCAGGAGTCAGAAGGAGCCGGTGGTGTCGTAGCTGACTAGGAGCAGAACCCAGGCAAGCCCCGATGCATTCCACCCATTTAATTTTTACTCTATCAGTAGTTAGGGATGTAGGCTTGACTATGCATTATGTGATAGGAGTTGGTTGAAACCCTAGCGTGCAGTAGGTTCCTCCTTCCCGATATTTAGCCTCATGCCGGTAGTCACTCTGCTTAATTTAGGACGACCATTTACGTAGTGGTATGGAGACCACTCGAGTCGCTGCCCCACACAGTAACAAGTACCACTTGATCGCTGCTACGGAACAGTGTCGGAAGCCACTAATATAATGAATGGGTTCAATACTACTGTTTGGAATTATTAAGATTGTATTGCAACCATGATTGTTATAGCTATAGTGTAAACTAAATTTATTATTCTGCATGACAACTTAACTTGATGCTAAAACTTGAAAATAAGGATCCAGTCTTAGACTGGCTTTTTGGCAACATAAACCCTACCCTTAGCCTTTGCATGTCTAGGTGTCGGCTGTAGTTGGCCATTTTGACGGGTCAGTCTTGCTGAGTAAATTAGTTACTCAGGGCGTAGCTCTATGTGGTTTTCAGATGACCAGGGTGGAGACTGCCACTGCGGTGGGAGATTCCACTGGGAAGGCCAGCGCCCTGACTGCTGGAACATCAAGTGGGAGCTGTGCACAAATGAAGACGAGGAGTAGTTCCTTGCTTGTCGGTACGGTGCTTGGGCAAGGCACCTATTATGGCCGGGTTGTTTCCTGTATGTCGCCGTGAGAGGGCGAATGTACCTTATCTATTACGTCGAACTAGTTGAATCAATGTTGAACAATTTGCTTCCGTATTTTGCCTTTTTATAAAACTCGGGTTTGTAATATAACTTCAGATTTATGTAAAACTCTGTACTCTCCCTATGACCTTGTCGCAATTATTTTATTCTATCATGTGTTATACTATTGGGCGTCACAGCGCGTGTCGCCACACGAGGAAGATCCTGGAACGGAGCCGTCTCCGTGGTAAGACGGTTCTATGACAGATCCGCTGCTCTGTCCTTCGAAGGATGATGGCTTCATCCTTCGTGGGCGTGGAGGTACCGCCCGAAGGGTCTTGGTTTTTCTGAGGCCTCCGATGAACACCTGTACCTTGAAGTTATGGTTAATAAAAATGGGTAACAATGGTTAACTTTGATTTTTATTCACAACTCGACTTTGATAAACCCTTGAGGGGTGGCTTGCGAAGTGATCCCCCCAACAGATGCCAGGACAGGTGGGGAGTGTTCCTATATCTGATGGGGAGGACTACGGGTATTGGAAGGCACGCATGCAAGCCTACCTAGAGTCCATTGATTCAGATATATGGATGGTGACTCATGAGTCTGATGCGAATATGAACCTGCTTGAGCCTGATTTTATTAAGAACAATGCTAAGGCCAAAAAAGCTCTGTTCGCTTGCATTTCAAGGGATGTCTTTGCTCGAATGGATGCGAGTTCGACAGCACACGGTATCTGGACTGAGGTTCGGAGTATCCATGAGGGTACTAGTATTGTCAAAGAGGAAAGATACTATGTGCTGAAGAACAAGCATGATAACTTCACTAGATTGTCACATGAGAGAGATAACACTGTTTATTCTCACTTTCATGTACTAGTGGAGGAGATCAATGCTCGTGGGGATGACTTCAAACTTAAGCCTGTCGAGGTGATAAGAAGATTTTTAGGCTATTCGAAGACCCCAAGTATGAGTCCATCATCACCTTCACCTTGCAAGGTGACCTTAAGACAAAGACCATGAAGGATGTGTTTGGCAAGATCACTGCTTTTGAGAGCTATCAGTTGGGTACGGGTGATCCTCAACCATCCAAACTAGCTCTTCAAGCCAAGAAGCAAGAACCTATCAGGAGCAAGAAGAAGGTAGTGATTGAAGATGATGATGATGATGACTTGAGTGAGAACTTGGCTCTTCTCATGAAGAAGATGAGGACCTTCAAGAATAAGTTTGCTTCCAAGTCCAAGGGCAAGTGCTTCAACAGTGGATCCAAAAATCACTTTGTTCGAGATTGCCCCAAGCTAGAGAAAGAAGCTTTCAAGTCGCAAGACTCAAGTGATGATGATGATGATGATGATGATGATGATGATGATGATGAAGAAGAAGAAGAAGACACCAAGGCCAAGCAAAAGAAGAAGAAGTACTTCAACAAGGACAAGAGCAAAGGAAAAGGCAAAGCTCAAGACTACAAGAAGAAGTTCTCACACAAAGCCATTGTTGGAGAGTGAACAAGTGACAAATCAAATGACACATCCTCTTCCTCAAGCGATGATGAAGAAGTGGTTGGCCTAGCCACGATCAATACCACACTTTCACGAGCTCTTCCTTCAACTCCCACATGCCTCATGGACACAAGCCAACTTGAGGTGAGTGAGGATGAGAGCAGCGATGACAGCGATAATGAGGAGCTCTCATGTACTGAACTTTGGAGTATGCTTGAGCAAGCCCGTGACATCGACGTCAAGAAATCCAAAATAAGGGAAGTGGTAAGAAAAGAGTGTAAGTTGGCTAAGGACCATGTTGATGAGCTTAAGAGTGAGCTCAAGGACCTTGTCACATCTCATGAGGCCATAAATAAGAGTTATGATAAACTCAAGGGTGATCATGTAGAGCTACGTGAGAAGTACGAGGCCCTTGAACTTAATTTTGAGGCCATCAATTTGGATGATCTTGCCTCTCCCTCCTCTAGTTCATCTAAGAATGATGCTTCTACTATATGTGATGAACTAACCACCTCGGTTGAGTTTTCTTCTCTTGAGCCATTTGTTTTAGAGGAATATCACAAGCTCAAGGAAGAGAGGAAGATGGTGATGGACGGCTTCGAGAGGCTAACACGTGGTAGAGCCATCCACAAGGAGATTGTTGGGAGAAACCTTGTGAACAATGTCTCCCACCGGGGACTTGGCTCATATCCCGCCGCCATCGACATTATCGGGACGAGTGACTCCATCCCCGCATGGTTCAAGCCGCTACTCATCAACGACTACTATTTCGAGAGGTGTTGCAAGGATGGCCATACCATCAAGGATTGCCCTATGGTAAGAAGTTCCATTATTTTGCCTAACGCTAACTTGTTCTATAAGAACACACATTTTAAGCTTTTTATGAACAAGGATGGCAAGGTGAATGCAAAGGCTTTGGGACCACCAAACAAGAAGAGAAATGTCAAGAGCATATAGGTGCCTAAGTGCATTGGTGATCTTGAGAGATCAACGAAGTACAAGTGGATGCCAAGAACAAAACCTAGAAGATGGTAGTGGTGGTGTACCGGGAGCTTACTTGAAGATCAAGTGAAGTCCACCACAAGTGACATGGACCTCAACGACATATCTACTCATGAAGGAGGTATCCGTGTTTGTTCTTGGTAGTTGTAGTGTGTTCTTTCTTGTCTTGCATTACATGGTAATTAGGACTCCTTTGTGGCTAGTATGCTTTGCATCCATGCATGTGTAAATAACTACAAGAAAAACACATAAAAATTAGTCAATGTCTAACCCACTCAACATAGCTATAAGCAAGGGAGATGCTGGAGATGGTGGTTTGGCTTCTCTCAAGGCAAGGGTATGGCTTATAGTGAGTAAGCTTGAGAGGGTTCAAACTTGACATTGTTAGGTTTTATTTGCGTCTTGTTTAATATTGCTTGCATTCACATGGCTTGTTTACTTTCATTGCATAAGTAAAAATGCTTGTTGCATGCATCATATAGGAAACACAGAGGAGGCTTATCACATTTGGAGATACTTGTGCCTCATGATCTATATGAGATTACATCTCCACAAGTGTGACCAAAGGAAAGGATTGTGCTTCATGCCCATTGAGCAAGCTCTTATGAACTCCGAGGTTAAACCCACTCACGTGGTTCATGAACTATGGCTGATACATACCCATTTGGTTCTTAATTACCTTGGTTCTTATTTGCTCGATCCTTCATTTGGCATTTGCGAAAATTATAAGGTCATAGAGTGCTCCAAGTGTAGTGTTTAATTGGGTGTTAAGTGAGGGCACTTGGAAATTGGAGAAATTCTTTGTTTCAGTGAAATTCCTATAGTGACCATATAGTCTGATTATTGGACCGTACAATCTGGTCAGTGACGAGTGCACAGTGTCACAAGTCAGCCTGGTCATAGAGACCAGATGGAAAAGTCCTAGAGACCGGACCGTCCGGTCTGTGTGGGTCGCCAGCAGACTCGGGACCTGACCGGACAATTCGGTCTAGAGACGGTACCGTCCGGTCACTATATTGAAAACGTGTGCTTCACTTTCAATCGTGACCGCTGATGTTTCCTAGATGACATCTCTGTCATTTGTTGATTCCTTGACCTAAGTCAAAATCATGAGGACCTTTATCTTCCTCCTCGTTCACTCCCGACGCTGAGACCACGCCGAGTGCGCCGTCGCCACCTATTCTCCGACGTCGCCGCACCTTCCTCCATCGCCACCGACCTCACCCGCGTGCCCGCATCACCACTGCTCCTGCACCTGCTCACGTGCAGCCATGCCGCGCCAGCGAAACCCTAGTAGAGCCGCCGCCATGCACACCCGTCGCCAAGCACTAGCGTTGCTGCAAGCAACCCGCCACCGCCAGGCGCACCTTACCACCGCCGCATGCCTTCGCCACCGGTTACCTCCAGCACCGCCTCTGCTTCCCACGCGCGCATGCAGCATCCACTTCGTCGAGCTCCGCCACAAGTCCTAGGGTAAAGCTTGCCCCTTTTCCCTTTCTCCATTGCCGGTAAGAAAAATCTCACCCTTTCTGGTGATCGGTTGTGTGTTCTCCGAGGTACTCGTCGTCGATTCCCCTAAGGTATTGTGCCTTTCTTCCAATTCATCGAATTATGCCCTAATAACGAGCAATTTCCTTAATTGATGCAATTGGATTAATTGCCCATGTTTAGTTGCATTAATTAGGTAATTAGCTCAACCTAGGTGCAATTAATTCCATGCCTATCTATTAATTGCATGACTAGGGTTTGTCTCTCGTTTAGTCTGCAGTTAGATTTATTACATATTATTTGACTGCACACTAGATGACTCGCACTAGCCACATATAGTCAATGATCATTGTTGTTACTTTGCATATTTTTCTAGTGATCATGCCCTTCATTAAGTGCTAGGATTTCTATTGCGCATTCTTACCTAACGGTGCTTTGCTTGTAGATTTATATAGGTTCTATGCTCATTCTGTCTATACCTACGTGCGTGTAGTGACACTTGAGAGCAGCAAGAGATGACAGGATCAGGTCAGGACAAGGGAAAGGGCAAGGTGATAGAGAAGCCCAGAGGCAAGAAGAGGACCAGGCTAGACCCAAAGTCAGAGAGAGCCAGAAGGGTGGCACAACACCTAGAGGCTATGGAAACGGCACGTAGGATTCCCAGGGCACAGTTGATCATTGAGGAGCCAGTCAGTGAGCCATAGGGTCTAAGTAGGAGTACTAGACTGACGACTACTGCTCAGGGGATGGCCATAGGAGTTGTTTTGCCACCGTGGTTGCAGAGTACTATGGCTTCTCGTTGGGAGAGCTCAAAGTCAGAGTCTTAGGAGTTTGAGGAGGAGGAGACTAAGGAGCCAGCGCAGACTATACCCTAGAGGTCAGCTCACCACGCAGGAGACCCATAGTGCACCTATGAGGTGTGCACCAGGAGGTTGTAGAGGCTCATAGCAGCAGCCGGAGAGGGAGATATACTTAAGGTTCCGGCCAAGGACCTTAAGGTGAGATGTCTTGTCACCTTCAAGCAGTGGGTTCCAGTCCCGAGGGACCCTGCTACAGGAGAGAGGTACTGGACAAAGCTCCAGAGTAGGATAGGAGAGGGACTGAGACGGTACTTTGCCAGAAATGGCAAGACTAGACTATTTGTGCCGTAACAATACACGACTTCCCCGGCCATGAGGCGGGCCACAGGCACTGACATGGAGCAGTACTTCATGTACTTGCCTGGACTAGTAGAGTTAGTCACTGCTCCATACAGATACAGAGAGGATATCATGCTGGAGTTCTACGCTACACTTTGGGTAGCCAGAGATCGTTCAGAGATCTAGTTCCTGTACAGAGGAGAGCCTTAGCGCTTGACTAGGGACGACCTCATGGCTAAACTAGGGCTCCTTCCTTCAGACTTCCAGCTATACAAAAGCACCTACGGGACACTCATTCCACCCCGCAGACCACAGGGAGGGACGCTACCTTCAGACGACATGGTGTCGATCGCCTTTCCACCACCGCACACCCCAAGATTCGACAGAGGCCCTACGAGACTCACCGCAGAGGCAAAGGTGGTCAGAGCGATAGTCACCAGGACTATCACTCCGAGGTTAGGGTACAGAGAAGAGTTCATGCTCTTACACCAGTGGACAGTGTCAGCTATTCTGAGGAGGCAGCAATTTGACCTGGCAGACTTGTTCATAGTTGAGATGGAGGAGGTTATTTCTGAGAGGGTTAGAGGACAACACCTGGTCTACGGTCCATACATTTGCTATCTTCTTCACAGACTCGGACTTGTGATGCAGGAGTAGTACGACGCGTTCCCTACTGGTGACCACCAGCTACTCACCTCGAGTCCTCAGGGGATCGCAGTCAGCCTCGAATTAGCAGACAGGAGAGGAGGAGCAGGAGTCATCGCCAGTCACTCATGAGCAGGAATCTCATCTAGAGACGGTGGTTCCTAAGTCAGCTAGCACTAGAGCACCACCTCAGCCTATAGGTACACAGTCAGAGGATACCACCTCTATAGCAGCACTTGCAAGATGTCTAAGTGATTTCATTCAGAACTCAGCTGAGGAGAGGCGTCAGATCATGGAGATCATCAGAGGACAGGCAGAGCTTCAGAGACAATAGATGATGCTGATGACTACACTGATGACCCAGATGGCAGAGATGACTCAGAGGCAGGCTAGTCAGCAGCCAGGACCTTCTACTCTTCCACAGTTTCAGCCATTGTAGACACAGGCAGGACCCATCACTGCTATGATGACAGCCCATTCTTCTGGACTGCCTTCACTTTCAGGGGTGTTACGGACAGGGCGAGCGGGACAGACTTGCTCACCAGCTCAGTTCTCCTCCGTATCCGCCTTCTTAGTATTTGCGTTGTTTTCTTCACCGACACACTCTTCTACTTCACAGATGGCAGGACTCTCCATCCAGCAGCACTTACCGGTCAGGAGTCTGTTCTCAGGCATAGTGCACACTACTCGAGCAGACTCTGAGACAGCCCTAGAGATCGCTACAGCTCCACCTTCTTCTACTATAGTCACTATGCTTGTTACACCTCAGGTAGCAGAGGATATTGTCCACTGAGGTTTCACTTATGAGGATGTGGATGACCTTGCTCTTCTTCTGATGACAGTTGCTGAGGAGACATCCATAGTCCCACCATCAGAGCAGGACAGAGGGTCTGAGTCACTAGTAGACCTTGAGTACTTTGAGCGGTTGGACGCTCAGGTGATGCATGCTCAGGCAGAGCAGTAGGACCCAGCACAAGAGCAGCCCAGAGCAGAACCCTCAGAGAACGTTGCTGCACCACCTCCTTCGACCACGAGCACTTAGTTGTTTCCTTTTTCCTCTTTTTGGTGCCTGTTGCCAAAGGGGGAGAAGTAATCATGGGTCTAGGAGGAGTGGGAGTGTGATCCTGTGTGATCGAGAGTCAATAGCATGTATCTAGGGGGAGCATACGTGTACATGGGTTTTGGGAGTTAGATACATTTGGATCTTATTTTGATGGATTTATCAATGCTCATGGATTTTGATGAGTCATGGTTTGTCATTCGCTTATGTTTGACTCATCATAATCTCACTTTGTTTATTTTCATACGTAGTGCTTTGTCTTTCATTATCTATCATGTATGCCTATGTATGATTCCATCATGATGATTGCTTACTTTTAATTCATATGCATTGCCATGCTATCCGGTTTACATATCATCATTCATGTCTTGCATTGCATGTTTTTATGCTTCATTTAATATCTTCACATGACATGCATGCATATCATCTAGAGTGTGCTTTTCTCTATTATTCCTTGAAGGACCGAGAAGGCGACCAGAGGGGGGGTGAAAGGGAGCCAATTAAAAATTCTTTTACAAGAACTTGGCCTATGTCCTAATTACAACCCAAGCCAACCTCTAAACAAATCACCAAAGTCACACACACCAATTTTTGATATGCTAACCCTAGAAGTGGCCAACAACAGCAGCGGAACACAGCGGAAACAAAATTTAACAACAAGGACTCAAAATGGTCAATGAAGCGCACCAAAATAGACTCACTGGACTACCATCAGGAGTGCCGGTTACACCCATCGGTACTGCTGATGCGGGTTCTTAAAACTTCGGGAAGCAGAGGACAGGGCGTATCGGCAGTGCCGGTTAGGGCTATCGCCAGTGCCGATGCGGGGTTCAGACTCAAGCCAACGACACAACTGGTCATGCCATCGGCAGTGCCAATCCGAGTTCAGACCCACTGGCAGTGCCGGTCCTGGTCATCGGCAGTGTCAATCGACCCCCGATAGAACAGAAAACTATCACGATTTTCCCCCCAAATCTCTCCAAAACTCAACCAAATGATCTCCAAAACGAGCGAAATTTGGACCACGTAATCCTCAACACATCACGACCCTACTCCAACAAGATCTACTCAAATAGCACAAGGAATCATCGTGAATTTCAGATCTTGTACCAAGAATATTAAAAAGCGGAAACTTGAGAAATCTTTCAAATCAAAAATGCTACAGCTCTTGATTCAGTCAAGGACCTATAGAGATTTGTTCTAGCTCATCATAGCACCAAGTTCCCGAAGAAATCCGCCCCCAAAAACTCGACCAAAAATAAGATCAAAAATTCCCACAAAAATAGCTCCGAAAATAGAAAAAAAGAGAAATTCGGGATTTAGGGAGAGAGGAAGATCTTGAGCACGAAATTGGATCTCATATCATTGATTCATCAAGTCAAGATACATGGATACAAGGCTAGGAAACCACCCTCTTCCTCCCACTATTTGGAAGAGAAAGAGATGTCTTTCACATACCCTCTCCTCTCCTCTATTACCTGAAGACCTCTCCTAGCACTTTTGAATAAAGACCTAGCAAGGCTAAGGGAAAGAGAGGCACAAGGGACACCCAAAAAGTCCACCTCTTCCACCAGCCCTACCTCTCCTTAAATAGACCTAGGGGTTGTCCTAAAGACCTTCCTACCCCCTACCTACAATACACTGCCACCTACCACCAGGGGCACAACCGTCCACCTTTTTCCTCATCACCCGAACACCCTCGGGCTATTCACAACTTTGCTTTGCCTTGACGCAAGCTCCGCGATAGTACCACATGCACCTCCAATCGCCACCACCGGTTTTGAGGCCCGAACCGGGAAACCGCCTTGCACGCTTCTCTAAGCATGACTTCCTTCTTGCTTCCTTCGAAACAAGAGTTCTTGATCTTGGCGCATGTCACCTTGTCCCATTATCCTTCTCGTCGACAAGTCTCTCCTGCTTTCGGTCCATCGAAAGCCTCTACTTGCACCGACGCCCGATCACCTTTGACTTGGTCAACCCCACCGTCTTGATCAACACCCACGGTTCTGAGGCTCAACCGTGAAACCGTCCATGCTCCTTGCCTCTCCACGTGTACGATGTGGATCACTCTTGACTTCACTCGGCCTCCTGATCATCTGGCCCTAAGTCTTCTACTTATGCCCGATCCTCCCGATCGTCCGGTCCCAAGTCTCCTACTTATGCCCGATCCTCTCACTGTTGACCACCAAGTTGACTCCAGTGACCTACACATCATGACACAATAAAAAACATTTCCCATCTCCTGCAAGTTCACCAATACCTTCACCAACTTCAGTTAGTCATAACCATAACAATGCACACACTCACGCAATTTCTAGATTCCCGCATTTCAAATCAAACATCGAATCAACCAAAGTCAATTACTCATAACATATTACAAACCAAGGCACATATCCACATGGTTTCTCATTCCTCCTAGCTTTTGATGATGCTTGATTGAGTAGGATCTTGTTTATTCATTGCTTATGCTTTTGAGGTTCCTTTCGATCGTAGTGTAGCTCTTTTAGCCTTGTTGTTTTATGATAAGATTATGATAAGTAATGGCTGTCATCAATCACCAAAAAGGGGGATATTATAAGCTTCATGACCATTGATGATCGGAATCTCCAAGGTATGAATATTTTGGTGATAGATGACAACTATGAAATTGTGGGCTAATATCTTCACGAGTGTTGTCTATGTAAAAATCATCTCTAAACTCTACTACAAATCATATGGATGATGGTTGCCTTGATAATAGATGATAATGACCATAAGCATGGAGGCTTGATAAGCTTGATGGAGTCCAAGGGCTGATGGGGATGGATGAAAGCTAAGAACAAACTATGGAGCAAGTGTTGGGAACACTTGTCTAGTTGTTAGGGCTTTGAGTCCATTGGAAAAACCGGACTATCAAGAGGGTCTAGGTCATTTCTCTTAGGTCATGTCTAGTCAGTGATGTGCATGGATGCTCAGTGAAATCATAGGCACTAGGTGACAGTGGAAAAGCCAAGAAGCTGTTCGGAGAAGCTAGAAAATGAAGTCAAGCGAGGACGAGAAGTTTCAGCTTCTAGACATAGTGACCAGACAGAGGGGTCAGTGGAGACCGGACTATACGGTCACTAGGAGAACATGAATTCCAGAGAGAAGACACAGCGAGGAATCTGCTTGTGTTGCAAGCTTTAGAGATCGGACGATCCGGTCAACAGATCGGAAGGTCCGGTCTATAGAGGACAGCACAGGGCAGAGAGGAAGCGGCTCTGAAAATGTTTCTGTAGTGGAGAGAGAAACTAACCAGACAGTCCGATCAGCTGACCGAACAGTCCAGTCAGTATGGAGATCAGCAGTGGGCAGAGACGTGGTTGCAGGATCTGTAGTGACCAGACAGTCTGGTCAGTTGGCCCAGAAAGCTGATATCGTGG
Organism: Eleusine indica; assembly: GCA_030378355.1. Lineage (NCBI taxonomy): Eukaryota > Viridiplantae > Streptophyta > Magnoliopsida > Poales > Poaceae > Eleusine > Eleusine indica. The sequence continues at coordinate 45,083,841 of CM059500.1, forward strand.
AGCAACGGCTAGTTTTATGTTGGAAGCCTATATAACTTTATTGTTTGGGTCTTAGAGACCACTCTTGGCCAGTGGAATTGCTTGGAGCATTTGGTAAGAGCCAAGAGGAAAAGAGGAGAGCACTAGGAGAAGAAATTGCATATCTTGAGAGTGCTAATGAGAGTAACTAGAGCATTGATGCACATCTAAGGCTAGGGTGTCCTTGAGGGTGTGATCTAGGTTGTTACTCTTGGTCTATGGTGAGACCTAGACCGGTTAGGTATCGATGATCGAGCCTATCGTGGTCGGTTGTGAAGGCCGTATGTAAGGATCATGACCATTAAGGTCACCCCGAGGTATGTATGTTTTCGTGCTGAATGACAAACATAAAATATGACTAATGTCTACATGAGTGTTGTACGTATAGGTAATCTCTTCTACTTAAATATGATCATGACGGTTGCCTTGGTGATTGATGATAATGACCACAAGCAGGGAAGCTTGGTGAGCTTGATGGAGTCCAAGGGTTGATGGAGATGGATCAAAGCTAAGGACAAGCTATGGAGCAAGTGTTTAGAACACTTGTCTAGTTGTTAGGGCTTTGAGTCCATAGGAAAAACCGGACTATCAAGGGGGTCTAGATCATTCTCTTAGGTCATATCTAGTCGGTGATGTGCAAGGTGGCTCGGTGAAATCACAAGCACTAGATGACAGTGGAGAAGCCAAAAAGCAGTTCGGAGAAGCCGGGAAATGAAGTCAAGCGAGGACGAGGAGTTTCAGCTTCTGGACGAAGTGACCAAACAGAAGGGTCAGAGGTGACTAGACTGTACGGTCACTAAGAGGTTTTGTCCGGAATCTATAGGCAAGCAACAAGGAAACTGCCAAGTCTGGAATACCTAGAGACCGGACGGTCCGGTCAGTAGGTCTGGGACTTGAGCAGCGAGGAAGCAACGCGTGAAATGTTTCTGGACTGGAGAGAGAAATGGACTAGACGGTCTGGTCAACTGACCGTACGGTCCGGTCAGTGGAGAAGTCAGCAGGGGCAGAGCCGTTGGAGCTGAAGCCTGAAGTGACCGGACGGTCCGGTCAGGCAGTGACCGGACTGTCCGGTCAGTAGGTCCAGAAAGCTGATTTCGTGGAGCAACGCCTAGTTGGAGGTTGGAAGCCTATATAACTTCGCTGCTGGGGTCTTGGAGACCCCTCTTGACCACTGGAATACCTGAGAGCATTTGGTAAGGTCCAAGAGGAAAAGAGGAGAGCACTAGAAGAGGATATTGGATATCTTGAGAGTGCTTGTGAGAGTAACAAGGAGCGATCTTGCACATCTAAGGCTAGGGTGTCCTTGAGGATGTGATCTAGATTGTTACTCTTGGTCTATGGTGAGACCTAGACCGGTTAGGTGTCGGTGATCGAGCCTATCGTGATTTCTTGTGAAGGCCATCACATGATTGTACACAGTTTGAGCCCGACGGTGAAAGGGGCATCGCTAGTGAGCGCCTGTGCCGGCTCCGGGACTCCGGCAAGTTCTCAAGGGAGGAGAGCTTGTGGCTTGGTGGCAGCAGTGACTCACACAGTATCTTCACTCCAGGAGTGATTGTGGGCTCGTGTGCAAGAACTCCACTTGGTGGCGCGAGGGACCGGGACTCCGGCAGGTGTGGTCCAACGAGGAGTAAGGAAAGGCGCCATCTTTCCGATACCTCTCGAAAAAAATATCATGAGCCATCTCTTAGTCCTCTCTTTACTTTGTTGCCTTTCCTTTCAGTCTTTACATATCGTGCTATTCATGCTTGTATGCTTGCCATGTTCTAGTTGATTATCTTACAGACTTGCATGTTTAGGCTCCTTGCTTGCTAGTAGTGTTTAAGCTTCCGCATTTGATCAATAGCATGTGTAGGAGTTGCATTAGCGTGCTTGATCACTAGAAGTGCATAGGAGTTGTATTGACTTGTGTGATCCACTAGTATGCATAGGTTATCTTTCCTTTCATAGGATTATCTTGTTAGTGTGATCACCACTAGAATTGTGTAGGAGTTGTTTTAAGTGTATTGGTATTAGGAATTGGTAAAATTGGTACATAGAGATAGTTCCTAGTTCACCCCCCCCCCCTCCCCGCCCCCCCCCCCCCCCCCCCTCCTCTCGGTCACTATGATCCTTTCAAGTGGTATCAGAGCCAAGTGCTCAATATAGGGCTTAACCGCCGTGAGTAGTGACCGAATTGAGTTGGAATGTCATTCCATTCGGGGCCGGGTCATGGCTCATGGAAGGATCGCTTGAAAAGCTACCTAAATGCCATGATTCTGAATGAGTTGATGGATACTCTTGTGGACTTTGCCAATACCTTTACCGATAATCAAGTGTATGATGATTGTGATGATTGTGTGGTAGTGTCTAGTTCTAGTGAGTGCCTAGATTCTTCTAATGATAACTTGATAGGTTGCTCTACTAGTGTGCCTAATATGATGATTGTTGATGATGTTTCTGCTTGCACCACTAGCATGACTAGGGTTGATGATATTGTGTCTCTTGATCTTGCTTGTTCCACTAGCTTGACTAGGATTGATGATGGTATGCCTCGTGATCTTGCTAGTGGTTCACTTGTTGAGGAGTTCTTTGCTTTTTATGCTAATGATAATGAGGACTTACCTGACTCTCTTATTCGCTTACGAGGTATTGTGGACAAGATTGAATCAAATGAGGAATCCTTCAAGCTATCCAAGATTGTGAGAGTCGAGAAGATCCTCACCTTGCTCCCTAGTAGCAAGCTCCTCTACACCACCCTCAGCCTTCTCATGGAGAAGGGTCTCTCCGTCGAGGATGTGATTGAGTTGCTCTTTGAGGATGGGGAGATCACCACAAGCTGGACGGGGAATGAGAAGCACAAGGTTGACAATGGAGCATCTTCAAGAAGGGAAAAGAAGTAGCCTCAGGCTCAAACTTCTTTGATCCCTCCACAAGATTGTCGTGCAGCAGCTTCTACAACCCCTGCAGATCAAGAACTGCACCAAACCCTTCATCAGGCGCTTCATCAAGCTCTACCCCAAGTGCCAATCCTAGATCTACTCCAAGCACTTCGGGTGGACCGCGCATTGGTGTGAGAGAGGCATCAACAACAACAATGACTACCACAGTCTTGGCACCTCAACCACCTCCTCCTCCACCACAAGATCGACTTTGGCACATTCGTCGAGCTCATCAACAGGAGTTCTTCTTTCAATTGGATGAATTTGTGAGAAATCTGAATGATGACCTTTGTGATAATCACTTGAGCATCAATGATCTTGTGTGCAGGATAAACTCATTCCATGGTCTTCGAAGTGTTGCACCAGAAGAAGTGATTGACAAGCTCCTCCAACAAATCACAGCTCTTGAGAGGGGTTTCTTATTTGAGGAGGTAGTCAACCGGAGACATGAGCTCTCAATTAAGAGAGAAATGGAGATGATACTTTTGCTCCAGTCAAAAGTGGGACACGTGCTCGAGCACGTCACTGGAATCTATGACCGCCCCCCCCCCCCCCACTACTACATCGATCTCGACAATGTGCACATGGGGGATGGTCATGGACATTGGAGGTATCGTGCTCCTCACTATCCCATCCGGAGGAGACTTCAGGAAGGGGTTGCAAGAATCCCTACTTATGAGGACGGTCTCATAGTTCGACATGATGAGGTTGGTACAAGTCAATCATGTAATGCTTTGGATACTAACCCTTCTTCCTCTAGTGCTTGTCTTATGACTACCACCAGGGTCAACTACAAGAGTGGAGGTACTCATTGCATTCTTGACAGTGGGTGCACCCAACACATGACCAGGAAGCCAACCATGTTCACCAACATGGATAAAGACGAAGACAGTGAGAAGGTGACTTTTAGGGATAACTCAAAGGGGAGAGTCAGAGGCTTAGGCAAGGTGGCCATTACAGAGGATCTCCACCTCTCCAAGGTTTTTCTTATGGAAACCCTCAACTTCAACCTTCTATCCATTGGTCAGTTGTGTGACATGAGATTTAAGTGCACATTTGATGAGGACGGAGCAACTATTGAGAATGCCAAGAAAGGGCTAGTGTTTCATGGAGTGAGGCATGGGAACTTCTATGCCACGAACTTAAAATCTAGCAACATGCCTCCAAGTACTTGTCTCTTCACAAAATCAACCAAGGAATGGTTGTGGCATAGAAGATTAGCACATGTTGGGATAAGTCAGTTCAGGAAAGTGGTCAAGAGGAATCTAGTTGAACGAATCAAGGATGTGACCTTTGAGAAGGACAAACTGTGCAGTGCTTGTCAAGCAAGGAAACAAGTTGCCTCTTCTCACCCCACCAAGTCTTTCATGTCAACATCTCGTCCTCTAGAGCTCTTGCACATGGATTTGTTTGGGCCAACACATTACAAGAGTCTGGTAGGCAATCTCTATTGCTTGGTGATTGTATGACTTCACGAGATACACTTGGACCTTCTTTCTTGTGGACAAATCTCAAGCAAGTGATGCCTTCAGAAAAATTGCAAGAAGAGCAAAGAATGAATTCAAGGCCAACATTGTGAAGATAAGGAGTGACAATGGGACAGAATTCAAGAACACAACCATGGAGGAATATTGTGACAAGAAAGGAATCAAACATGAATTCTCCGCTACATATACTCCTGAGCAAAATGGAGTAGTAGAGAGAAAGAACAAGATGCTCATCACTCTTGCTCGTGCTATGCTAGATATGAGACTCATGAGAGGTTTTGGGCTGAAGCAATCAACACGGCCTGCTACACTTCCAACCGTGTGTACCTTCACTGGTTGTTGAAGAAGACTCCATATGAGCTATTGGTTGAAAGGAAACTGAATGTTTCCTATTTTTGGGTCTTTGGCTGCACTTGCTATATTCTCAAGAAGAGGAGGAAGCCCGGGAAGTTTAAGAGCATAACAGATGAAGGCATACTTGTTGGGTACTCTGGAACTTCTAAAGCATATCGGTTCTACAACTCAGCTACAGGTTGTGTGGAGGAAACATATGGTGTGCAATTTAATGAGTCAAATGGTTCTCAAAAGGGAGATGAATTTCTTGAAGTAAACATTGGTGATGAACCCATGAGGGAGGCTATGAGAAGAATGCCCGTGGGCAAGGTTTTACCCCCACGAGGTTATTGATGATGATATTTGTGAGCCCTCCACTCCACCACCTCAAGCAACTTCATCCTCCGAGGTGCAAGAACCAAATCAAGATGCCACCAACACACCTTATAGCTCCTCCCAAAATTCATTGAGAGTGCATCCACCTACCCAAGAGAACACTCAAGAGAGAAGTGAGTCACAAGTTCCCCCATCTACTCCGTCTCGAGCCACTTCTCCAATCACCTCAAATGATGCATCCCCATCCAATCCAAGCTCTACGTCCAAATCTAGAAAGCCTATGAGTGATTCTCCCACCTCTCTAAGAATCCAAGACACTCATATCTCAATAGAGCGAGCTATCCATGATGCCCAAGATACTTCACCTACACCACCTCCCACTCAAAAAGAACATCATCCTAGACCCAAAGCTGTCAACAAGGACCACACTCAAGATTTGATCACTGGGAGTCCATATCAAGGGGTAAGGACAAGGAGAAATCAATACAGGTCCAACTATGTGAACAATGAGGAAAATGATGTTGAGGCCAATGTTGCTATTGAGAACTTCTCTTTCTTCTCCATGGTTGAGCCCACAACAATTGAAGAGGCAATGGATGATCACAAGTGGGTAATTATCATGCAAGAAGAATTGAATAACTTTGAGGTGCAAGGTATGAAAATTTGTTAAGAGACCTAAGAATCACAATGTTGTTGGCACTAAGTGGGTTTTCAAGAACAAACAAGATGAGAAACGGGCAATTGTGAAAAACAAGGCTCGCATAGTGGCTAAGGGATACTCTCAAGTGGCGGGAATTGACTTTGAGAAAACATTTGCTCCCGTTGCTCAACTTGAAGCTATTCGGATCATGCTAGCCTATGCTTCATACAATGGCTTCAAGCTCTATCAAATGCAGGTGAATAATGCATTCTTAAATGGAGAGATAAATGAGAAAGTCTATGTGGAATAACCGATGGGGTTTGAAGATCCCAAACATCCTAGACATGTGTACAAACTGAAGAAGGCTCTCTATGGACTCAAGCAAGCACCTAGGACATGGTATGAACACTTGAGGAACTTCCTTCTCAAGAATGGGTTCAAGATTGGAAGCATTGATAGCACTTTGTTCATAAGGCATGTTGGAAAGGATCTCTTTTTTTTGCCAAATCTATGTGGATGATATCATATATGGGTCAACAAATAAGAAGTACAATGAGGAGTTTCGAGAAATAATGGCAAGGGAATTTTAAATGTCTATAATTGAAGAGCTCCATGTGTTCCTTGGTTTTCAAGTGAAGCAATTGAGAGAAGGCAACTTCATCTATCAAGAAAATTACACCAAGGATCTTCTCAAGAGGTTCAACATGGAAAATAGCAAACCCTTGCGCACTCCTATGGCAACAAGCAAACCCTTGTACATGGATGAACAGGGAAAATCGGTGAACCCCAAGCTCTATAGATCAATGATTGGGTCCTTTCTCTATCTCATTGTCTTAAGATCGGATATCATGTTTAGTGTGTGCTTATGCGCACACTATCAAGCAAATCCAAAGGAGTCACACTTGAAGGCCGTGAAGAGGATACTTAGATACCTCAAGTACACACCTACCATGGGGTTATGGTACCCTAGAGCAACAAGCTTTGAGTTACTTGGGTATTCAGATTTAGGCTTCACGGGATGCAAAGTGAATAGGAAGAGTACATCGGAAGGTTGTCAATTCCATGGAAGATCTCTTGTATCTTGGAGCTCAAAACTCGGTGGCTCTATCTACAGTCGAAGTAGAGTATATGGCAGCAGGAGCATGTTGTGCTCAACTTCTCTACATGAGGCAAACACTCTCGGACTATGGTCTCAACTTCACTCAAATGTCACTCTATTATGATAGTGAAATAGCGATCAAGATGGATCTGAAAACTAGAGATCATGGTCATGCATAGCACATAGAGATCAAACATCATTTCATTTGAGATCATGTTGAGAAGAAGGACATTGACTTGGTGCATGTGCGACCTCATGAACAATTGGCGGATATCTTCACCAAGCCTCTTGACGAGAAGACCTTCAACAAGATAAAGGGAGAACTCAATGTTCTCGACCTCTCCAACTTCACTTGAGTAACTCTAAAGCTTGTCACTTATAAATTTGTACAACTTTGCTTGTTTGTTTTTTTGTTTGTGTCTTTGTTTGTGCTTGTTTCTCTTCTTTTGTAGGTTGACTACGGACCTCCTTGAGATAGCAATGGACATGGGTTAAGCCTGGGAAGGTGGTTCATGGTGTGCCCAAGGCTTTGAAGAATGGTCCATTATGAGTAAGCTCAAGAAGGGAACAACTCGTCGTTGACACTTTGGTTTGTAGTGTTTCTTTCTCCTTCCTTTAGCATCGCATCATGCATTTGTAAACTTGTTTCATTTGCATTCTTTGCATTCATGAATTCTTGCATTGTGATACCTTACATGCTTTCAAGCATGTTTCTAGGGGGAGTTGCTTAATTACAATGTAAGTATATGACCCTCTAGATGATCATATAGTGATCTTTGTGCTTCATGCTCATTGAGTCATGTTCAATCGAGCTCCGAGGTTAAATCTACTCGCGCGGCTCAAAGACAAGTGACTCATACATTCCCAACACACTAATGACTAACCATTGCATAATTGAGAAATTATTTGTTGAGTCATGTGTGTAGGGGGAGCTATGGTGGAAGACCATTGTGACCAAGGAGGAGCACTATGAAAGGGGGAGTCTTTCTACCTCTTGTCTCTTATTATTTGCTCCTTGGTTCTCTTGTGCTTTGTCTTTGGTTTATGGTTTTTGGTGATAGGTGACAAAGGGGGAGAAGAACACGAAGATCCAAAAGACAAGACCAATCAAAAAGGGGGAGAAGAAGTCAAAGAGGGAGAAGTTCATGAAGATCCAACACAAAAGCTGGAAAGAAGAAATTTGAGGACAAAGAGAAGAACATGAAGAAACATGAAGAATCCAAATGCCAAGACCATAGTGACGAAAGAAGAACATGAAGATCCAACACAAAGGGGGAGAGGAACATGAAGAAACATGAAGAGTTCAAGACAATGGTGCATGATCACTTGGAGCACATATGAAGATCATGACAAGATGAACATCCACACCAACATGGAGAAGAACAACAATGAACATCTACACCGACATGAACCTCTACGTCTATGGTGCGTGCCTACATCAACAAGAACACCTACCACAACACCATGACGGGCGCAACGATTCAACTCAAGCTCAACTTCTAGTGCGCTACATGTTTGGGTAGTTCTCCCTCAACATCTAGCACATTCCGAGGGGGAGACAACTTCCAAGGTAAGAACCAAGGTAATCTTGCACTCTTTTCTTTTCTCTTGGTTCCTTGTTTTTGTTCGAGTCTTTTGTCCCTTCCTTGTTATTCTTTTAGGACTCGTTCGTTTTGGACCATCATAAGTAGCGGTTGTCATCCATCACCAAAAAGGGGGAATTTGTAAGGATCATGACCATTGAGATCACCCTGAGGTATGTATGTTTTGGTGATGAATGACAAACATGAAATGTGACTAATGTCTACACGAGTGTTGTACATGTAGGTAACCTCTTCTACTTAAAGATGATCTTGACGGTTGCCTTGGTGATTGATGACAATGACCACAAGCATGAAAGCTTGATGAGCTTGATGGAGTCCAAGGGTTGATGGAGATGGGTCAAATCTAAGGACAAGCTATGAAGCAAGTGTTGGGAGCACTTGTCTAGTTCTTAGGGCTTTGAGTCCATAGGAAAAACCGGACTATCAAGAGGGTCTAGGTCATTCTCTTAGATCATGTCTAGTCGGTGATGTGCAAGATTTCTCGGTGAAATCACAGACACTAGATGATAGTGGAGAAGCCAAGGAACAGTTCAGAGAAGCCGGGAAACGAAGTCAAGCGAGCACGACGAGTTTCAGCTTCTGGACGATGTGACCGGACAGAGGGGTCAGAGGTGACCAGACTGTATGGTCACTAAGAGGTTTTGTCCGGAGTCTATAGTGAGCAGCGAGGAAACTGCCGAGTCTGGAAGACCTAGAGACCGGACGGTGCAGACTAGTGACCGGACAGTCCGGTCAGTAGGTCTAGGACTTGGGCAGCGAGGAAGCAGCGTGCGAAATGTTTCTGGACTGGAGAGAGAAATGGACCAGACGGTCCGGTCAACTGACCGTATGGTCCAGTAATTGAGAAGTCAGCAGGGGTAGAGCCGTTGGAGCTGAAGTCTGTAGTGACCGGACTGTCCGGTCAGTAGGCCCAGAAAGCTGATTTCATGGAGCAACGGCTAGTTGGAGGTTGGAAGCCTGCATAACTTCGTTGTTGGGGTCTTGGAGACCTCTCTTAGCTAGTGGAATACCTGAGAGCATTTGGTAAGGTCCAAGAGGAAAAGAGGAGACTACTAGGAGAGGATATTGGATATCTTGAGAGTGCTTGTGAGAATAACAAGGAGCGATCTTACACATCTAAGGCAAGGGTGTCCTTGAGGGTGTGATCTAGGTTGGTACTCTTGGTCTATGGTGAGATCTAGACCGGTTAGGTGTTGATGATCGAGCCTATCATGATTGGTTGTGAAGACCGTCACACGTTTGTACATGGTTTGAGCCCGCTGGTGAAAGGGGCATCTCTAGTGAGCGCTCGTGCCGGCTTCGGGACTCCGACAAGTTCTCGAGGGAGGCGAGTTTGTGCCTTGGTGGCAGCGGTGACGTGCACCGTGTCTTCACTCTAGGAGTAATTGCGGGCTCATGTACGAGAACTCCACTTGGTGGCGGGAGGGACCGGGACTCCAGCGGGAGTGGTCCAACAAAGAGAAGGGTAAGGCGTCATCTTTCGGAGACCTCGAGAAAAAATATCATGAGCCATCTCTTACTCCGCTCTTTACTTTGATGCCTTTCCATTCAGTCTTTACATACCGTGCTATTCATGCTTATATGCTTGCCATGTTCTAGTTGATTATGTTGTAGACTTGCATGTTTAGGCCCCTTGCTTGCTAGTAGTGTTTAAGCTTCCGCATTTGATCACTAGCATGTGTAAGAGTTGCATTGGCATGCTTGATCACTAGAAGTGCATAGGAGCTGTATTGACTTGTGTGATCCACTAGTATGCATAGGTTATCTTTCCTTTCATAGAATTATCTTGTTAGTGTGATCATCACTAGAATTGTGTAAGAGTTGTTTTGAGTGTATTGGTATTAGGAATTGGTAAAATTGGTACATAGAGATAGTTCTGGATTCAACCCCCCCCCCCCTCCCGGTCATTATGGTCCTTTCACCGTCACAAGTTTGTACCCGGTTTGAGCCCGCCGGTGAAAGGGGCATTGCTAGTGAGCGCCCGTGTCGGCTCGGGGAGTCCGACAAATTCTTGAGGTAGGCGAGCTTGTCCCTTGGTGGCAGCGGTGATGCGCACCATGTCTTCACTTCAGGAGTGATTGCGGGCTGGTGGGCGAGAACTCCACATTGGTGGCAGGAGGGACCGGCACTCCGGCGGGAGTGGTCCAACAAGGAGTAGGGGAAGGCGCCATCCTTCCGAGATCTCGGGAAAAAAATCATGAGCATTCCTTGATCCCCTCTTTACTATTCCGCAAATGTGTGCTCTAGTGACTAGGTTGAATTGTGGCTTGGATAAGCTAGTGTGTTTTGCTTCCGCGCTTGCTTTTATCATGAACACTAGCATGTGTAGGGTCTTGGCCTCCTAGAATTGTTAGGTCGCAACGATTGCGAGGTTCTAGTGGTGTTAACTAGTAGTATTTAGATTTGTGGTCGGCTTACCGATTCACCCTGCCCCCCCCCCCCCCCTTCTCGGTACACCTTCGGTCCTTACACCCCCAGGAAAATTAGTTGCACTACAATGTTATTTGCTTTGCATAGCCACTATTAGTTCCAGATTTCCTAATGCATCAGCGATATCAGAGAGTTTCCAACTCATATTATTGGGCCATTACATAAGCATACAACACAATGACAATCATAAGACACATCACAAGAATTGTTGCATCTAACACAAGCATTATGGTATGACTCAAAAACATACAACATTCAGACATTTACTGCAACAAAAACCGCTACAAAATGGACATTCTGACATCAAAAGCTACTGTAAAAAGTGAGAAAAACTTCCCAGAAAAAAGAAAAAGAATCTTCATCAGCATTTTTGTTGTTCTCCTGGTTGTTGGTGCATCACAGCCCTTCATAGTATGATTACTCCTCATCTGTCATCTCAAGTTGAATGCCCACTGAATAGCATTGGCTTCCTTCAGTTTATAAACAACACAAAGCTTTTTGTTGTAATTTCATTCTCCTTATTGCTGGTGCATGGCAGTTCTTGATCTTAAGTTTTCTCTTCATCAGTCATCTCAAGTTGCATGCCCACTTAATAGCATTGGCTTCTTTCAGTTTGTAGACAACACGGAGAGCTAAATTTCAGATAGTAATGATAACGTGCTATCATAATTCACAAAACAAGCACCAAATGCAAACACTATTCAATAACAGTGTTGTTGTTCAAAAGATTTTCTGTTTTTGAGTTTCTCATACCTTCGGTGAAATAGTTCTAGTTGTCTTTAGAATGGATGCCTAAAGACAAGTAGTATTAAGATTGTATTATGTGTACAACCAATAAACTTGAGTCAATCAAAATTACTTGTCAAGCAAGTGTCTTACTTAGTGGTAGGTAGTTAAATTATATTAGTATACAAACAAGTATCAATAACAAAATGTTTGGTGTTGTTCACCTGTTTTACATCATATATAATACTAAAAATCAGACAACAAAGTTAGATTAGTGAATACCTGATCTCAATTTTGACCCATAGTCCCAACAGTAGTTAATGGATTGTATACCTACAGGTCTGCACTCGAGATGCATAGATGCAATTATTAGTCAACTGAGACACATAATTCATCTATATTTAGTAAACATAGAGCACACGTCTATAACTCACTCTTCTGAGGAAACCAAATCCAAGTGCTAGAATAATCTAGCAATGAAGTAGACAAACATTGAAACAGAAATCATATCACACCAATATCAGCGATTGGAAAGGATGGAGATGCGGACACCTCCATGGACAAACTTGTAAGCTTCATGACCATTGATGATTGGATCCCCAAGGTATGAATGTTTTGGTGATAGATGACAACTATGAAATTGTAGGCTAATATCTACACGAGTGTTATCTATGAAGAAATCATCTCTAAACTCTACTACAAATCATATGGATGATGGTTGCATTGGCGATTAATGACAATGACCACAAGCATGGAGGCTTGTGAGCTTGATGGAGTCCAAGGGTTAATGGAGATGGATCAAAGCTAAGGACAAGCTATGGAGCAAGTGTTAGGAACACCTGTCTAATTGTTAGGGCTTTAGTCCATAGGAAAAACAGGACTATCAAGGGGGTCTAGGTCATGCCTCTTAGGTCACACTAGTTGATGATGTGCATGGATGCTCAATGAAATCACAGACACTAAGTGACAGTGGAGAAGCCAAGGAGCTGTTCGGAGAAGCCAGGAAATGAAGTCAAGAGAGGACGAGGAGTTTTAGCTTCTATATGGAGTGACCGGACATAGGGGTCAGTGAAGACCGGACTGTACGGTCACTAAGTGAACAAGACATCCAGAGAAGAAGACTCAGTGAGGAATCTGCCTGTGTTGGAGCTGTAGAAACCGGACGGTCCGGTCTACAAATCGGACAGTCCGGTCTGTGCAGATGTGCACATGGCAGAGAGGAAGCGAGCTCTAGAATTTTTCTATAATGGAGAGAGAAAGTGTGATCGGACGGCCCGGTCAGTACGAGATCTTCGGTGCATAGTAAATCCAACGGCTCTAGGAGCCGTTCCTGGAGTGACCAGACGATCCGGTCAGGCAGTGACCAGACAATCCGGTCAGTACGCCCAGAAAGGAGATTTCGTGGACCAACGGCTAGTTGGAGGTTGGAAGCCTATATAACTTCATTGTTGGGGTCTTGGAGACCTCTCTTGGCCAATGGAATTGCTTAGAGCATTTGGTGAGAGCCAAGAGGAAAAGAAGAGAGCACTAGGCGGAGATATTGCATATATTGAGAGTGCTAGTGAGAGTAACTTGAGCAATGATGCACATCTAAGGCTAGGGTGTCCTTGTGAGTGTGATCTAGGTTGTTACTCTTGGTCTATTGTGAGACCTAGACTGGTTAGGTGTCGGTGATCGAGCCTATCGTGATTAGTTGTGAAGGCCGTCACATGTTTATACACAGTTTGAGCCCGCCGGTGAAAGGGGCATCAATACTGAGCGCCCGTATCGGCTCAGGGAGTCCGGCAATTTCTCAAGGGAGGCAAGCTTATGCCTTGGTGGCAGCGGTGACATGCAATTGTGTGCTCTAGTAACTAGGTTGAACTATGGCTTGCATAGGCTAGTGTGTTTGGCTTCTGCGCTTGCTATCATCATAAACACTACCATGTGTAGGGTCTTAGCCTACTAGAATTGTTAGGTTACAATGATTGCTAGGTTCTAGTAGTGTAAATTGAAGTATTTGGATTCATGGTCGGCTTACCGATTCACCCCCCCCCCCCCCTCCCTCTCAGTACGCCTTCGGTCCTTACAAGTGGTATCAGAGTCAAGTGCTCATCTTTGAGGCTTCACCGCCTTGAGTAAGGATGCTAGGACAGGTGAGGAGTGTTCCCATATTTGATGGGGAGAACTACGAGTATTGGAAGGCTCGTATGCAAGCCTACTTGGAGTCCTTTCATCTAGAGATATGGAAGGTGACCCATTAGTCTGATGCGGATGTGAACCTGTTTGAACCTGATTTTATTAAGAACAATGCTAAGGCCAAGAGTGCTCTATTTGCATGCATATCTAAGGATGTCTTTTGCCAGGTTGGATGCAAGTTTCACATCACATGGTATCTGAACTAAGATTCAGGGTCTCCATGAGGGTACCAGTTATGTCAAAGAGGAAAGATACTATGTGTTGAAGACTAAGTATGATAACTTCACTAGATTGCCACATGAGAGAGCTAACATTGTTTATTCTCATTTTCATGTACTAGTGGAGGAGATCAATGCTCTTGGGGATGAGTTCAAGCTTAAGCCTGTTGAGGTGATAAGAAGATTCTTGAGGCTATTCAAAGACCCCAAGTATGAGTCTATGATCACCTTCACCTTGCAAGGTGACCTCAAGACCAAGATCATGAAGGATGTACTTGGCAAGATCACCGCCTTTGAGAGCTACCAGCTAGGTTAGGATGATCCTCAACCATCCAACCTTGCTCTTCAAGCCGAGAAGCAAGAGCCTATCAAGAGCAAGAAAACCAAAAAGAAGGCAGTTTTTGAAGAAGATGATGATGATGACGATGATGAAGATGACTTGAGTGGGGACTTTGATCTTCTCATGAAGAATATGAGGACCTTAAAGAACAAGTTTGCTTCCAAGTCCAAGGGCGAGTACTTCAACTGTGGGTCAAAGAATCACTTTGTTCGGGATTTCCCCAAGCCCAAGAAAGAAGCTTTCAAGTCCCAAGACTCAAGTGATGAAGAAGAAGAAGAAGAAGAAGAAAATGAAGAGCCCAAAGCCAAGCAAAAGAAGAAGAGGTACTTCAATAAGGACAAGAGAAAAGGCAAAGGCAAAGCTCAAGACCACAAGAAGAAGTTCTCATGCAAGGCCCTGGTTGGAGAGTGGACAAGTGACAACTCAAGTGACACATCCTTTTCCTCAAGCAACGATGAAGAAGTGGCCAGCCTAGCCATGATCAATACCACATCGCCACGAGCTCTTTCTCCACCTCCCACGTGCCTCATGGCCGTAAGCCAACTTAGGGAGAGTGAGGATGAGAGCAACGACGACAGCGATGATGAGGAGCTCTCCTGCACCGAGCTTTGGAGTATGCTTGAGCAAGCCCGCGACATCGCCATCAAGAAATCCAAAATGTTGGATGTGGTAAGAAAAGAATGTAAGTTGGCTAAGGACCATGTTGGTGAGCTTGAGAGTGAGCTCAAGGACCTTGTCACATCTCAGGAGGACCTAAACAAGAGTTATGACAAACTCAAGCGTGATCATATAGAGCTACGTGAGAAGTACGAGGCCCTTGAACTTACTTTTGAGGCCATCAATGTTGATAACCTTGCCTCTCCCTCCTCTAGTTCATCTAAGAGTGATGCTTCTACTATGTGTGATGAACTAACCACCTCGATCGAGATTTTTATCTTGAGCCATTTGTATTAGAGGAATATCACAAGCTCAAGGAAGAGAGGAAGATGGTGATGGATAGCTTTGAGAGGCTCACACGTGGTAGAGCCATCCACAAGGAGATTCTTGGGAGAACCTTGTGAACAATGTCTCCCATCGGGGACTTGGCTCATATCTCGCCGCCATCGACATCATCGGGATGAGTGACTCCATCCCCACATGGATCAAGCCCCTACTTGCTGACGACTACTATTGCGAGAGGTGTTGCAAAGATGGCCACACCATCAAGGATTGTCCAACGGTGAGAAGTTCCACTGTTTTGCCTAACGCTAACTTGTTCCATGAGAACACATATTTCAAGCTTTTTAGGAACAAGGATGGCAAGGTGAATGGTAAGGCGTTGGGACCACCAAACAAGAAGAGAAAGGTCAAGAGCATATGGGTGGCTAAGTGCATTGTTGATCTTGAGATGTCAACGAAGTACAAGTGGGTGCCCAAGAACAAGACCTACAAGATGGTTGTGATGGTGGACCGAGAGCTTCATGAAGATCATGTGAAGTCCACCACAAGTAACATGGACCTCAACATCATATCTACTCATGAGGGAGGTATTTGTGCTTGTTCTTGATAGTTGTAGTGTGTTTTTTCTTCTCTTACATTGTATGGTAATTAGGACTCTTTTGTGACTAGTATGCTTTGCATCCATGCATGTGTAAATAACTAAAAGAAAAACACGTAAAAATTAGTCAATGTCTAACCACTCAAGATAGCTATAAGCAAAAGGGAGTGCTTGAGATGGTGGTTTGGCTTCTCTCAACACAAGGGTATGGCTTATAGTGAGTAAGCTTGAGAGGGGTTCAAACTTGACATTGTTAGGATTCCTTTATGTCTTGTTTAATATTGCTTGCATTCACATGGCATGTTTACTTTTGTTGCATATGTAAAATGCTTGTTGCATGCATCATATAGGAAACACAAAGGAGGCTTATCACATTTAGAGATATTTGTGCCTCATGATCTATATGAGATTACATCTCCACAAGTGTGACCAAAGGAAAGGATTGTGCTTCATGCCCATTGAGCAAGTTCTTATGAACTCTAAGGTTAAATCGACTCGTGCGGTTCATGGACTAAAGCTCATACATACCAATTTGGTTCTTAATTGCCTTGGTTTTTATTTGTTTGATTCCTTATTTGGCATTTACAAAAATTATAAGGCCATAAAGAACCACTATTTAAAAAGGAGTGTTTGAGAGTTCCCTTCATGCTCCAAATGCAGTGTTTAATTGGGTGTTAAATGAGGGCACTTGGAAATTGGAGAAATTTCTTGATTCTGCAAAAAATCTGGTAGTGACCATACAGTCTGCTATAGGGACCGTACAGTCCGGTCTGTTCTCCAAAGTACAAGGTTTCGGGTCATCAGGATGAAGTGACCGGACAGAATAAGTCTTAAGACCGTACCGTCTGATCTGTGGCAACTTCTCAGCATCTTCGAAACTTACAGGACAGTCCGGTCTTTAGACCGTACCGTCCGGTCACTACATTGAAATTAGGAGTGTGCCTTCAATCGGTGACTGTTGATTCGCTACTTGATGAATCTCAGCCATGCATCAATCTTTGACCTAGGTCAATATATGACAAGATCTTGTCTTCGTCCCCGTTCGACCCAATTGCCGAGAACACAAACCCTCCATCACTCCCACTGTTGCCGTCGCCGCCGAACCCTTCATCGCCGCCGCTCCCGACCAAGCCGCCGCCATGTCGACCTCGCTCCTGTCGCCACGCACTCGCACGCCGCCGCTCGCCCCTTGCCACGCCCACAAGACCTAGCACCGCCGCCGCCGCCTTGCTCAGCTGCCTTCACCCTTGTTGCCGCTATCGTGCACCGAGCATCGTCGCCGCCACTGCTCCCCTCACACGCACACTTCCAGAGCAGCATCCACCTCCCGAGCACCTCCACTCTTAGGGCAAAGTTCTCACCTTTCCTATCCTCTATTGCCGGTGACCGTGTTCTTCTGTTCTCCGGCGATCGACTTTGAGATTTCGGGGGTACTCGTCCTTCCTCTCTCCAGGGTATTGTCTACATCCTCCCATTCATCGATTATGCCCTGAATTTTGAGCATTTGACCATAATTGATGTAATTGGATTAGTTGCCCATGCTTAGTTGTATTAATTAGGTAATTAGCTCAACCTAGCTGCAATTAATTCCATGTCTATCTGTTAAATGCATGTCTAGGGTTTATCTCTCATTTAGTCTGCAGTTAGATTTATTGCCTATTATTTGACTGCACACTAGACGATTCGCACCAGCCACATATAGTCGATGATCACTGTTGATACTTTGCATATTTGTCTAGTGATCATATCCTTCATCTCATTGATAGGATTTCTATTGCGCATTCTTTCCTAGCGGTGCGTTGCTTGTAGATTTATATAGGATCTATGTTTATCCTTTCTATACCTACGTGCGTGCAGTGACACTTGTCAGCAGTAGAGATGGCAGGATCAGGATAGGACAAGGACAAGGGCAAGATGCCAGAGAAGCCTAGAGGCAAGAAGAGGACCAGGCTGGACCCAGAGTCAGAGAGAGCCAGACGGTTGGCACAGCACCTAGATGCCATGGAGACTTCACACAGGACACCCGGATCATTGCTGATCATGGGTACACAGATAGACAACCAGGGTCACAAGAGGAGCACCAGGCAGAGGACAGCAGCCCTAGAGTTGTATACAAGAGTAAGGCTACCACCATGGTCGCAGGGTACTCTGACTTCTTGTCAGGAGCGGTCGTTGAGACCTACAGAGCAGGGATCCTCCAGGCAACAGGAGGAGTCCAAGGAAGAGGAGGAGATCTCAGAGTCAGAGTCTGAGTCTGAGGAGTCTGAGGAGGTCGAGGAGGAGACTGAGTAGCTAGCGCATACTGTACCCCAGAGGACCGCTCATCGGGCAGGAGACCCGAGGTGCACCTGTGTAGTGTGCACGAGGAGGCTGCAGAGACATGTAGAGGCAGTCGGAGAGACAGACATTCTTAAAGTTCCAGTAAAGAACCTTAAGTCACTTCGTCTTGTCTCCTTCGATCAGTGGGTTCCAGTCCCTAGGGATCTCGCTGTAGGAGAGAGGTACTGGACAGGTCTCTAGAAGAGGATAGGTAAGGCTTGAGACGCTATCTTGCCTTGAAGGGCAAGTCTGCATTGTTTATGCCACAACAGTACACTACCTACCAGGCTGTGAGGAGGGACACAGGCATAGACATGGAGCACTACTTCACTTACTTGCCTGGACTAGCAGAGTTAGTCACTGAGCCCTACAGATTGAGAGAGGACATCGTGTTGGAGTTCTATGCCACACTTTGGGTTGCCAGAGATCGTTCTGAGATCTGATTCCTATTCAGAGGAGAGCCCCAGCGCATGACCAGGGAGGACCTCATAGCTAACCTAGGGCTCCTTGCTTAAAACTTCTAGCTTTACAGGAGGGCCTACAGGACGTTTGCTCCACCCCGCAGCTTTACAGCGCATGACCAGGGAGGACTAGGAGTCATCGCCAGTCACTCACAAGCAGGCAGCTCATCCAGAGACAGTGGTTCCTGAGTTAGCTAGTACAGGAGCACCTCCCCAGCCTACAGGTACACAGTCAGAGGACGCTATCACTGTAGCAGCACTTGCAGGACGCCTGAGTGAGTTCATTCAGAGCACAGCCGAGGATAGACGGAGGTCATCAGGGGACAGGCAGAGCTTCAGAGATAGCATATGATGCTGATGACTACACTGATGACCCAGATGGCCGAGTTCACTCAGAGGCAGGCCAGTCAGTAGCTAGGACCCTCAGTACTTCCATAGTTTTAGACGCTGCAGACACAGCCATGCCCCTTCACTGCCATGATGATAGCCTAGTCCAGCGGGTTGTCACACTTAGGGGTGTTACCGACAGGGGGAGCAGGACAGACTCACTCACCAGCTCAATTCTCCCCTGTGTTCGCCTTCTCAGTGTCTATGTTGTTCACTTCATTGACCCACTCTTTGACTTCGCAGATGGCAGGACTTTCACCTCTCAGCAACTATGAATCAGAAGTCCATTCTCTGAGATAGTGCACACCACACGTGCATACTCCCAGACAGTCCTAGAGTCAGCTACAGCTCCACCCCCTTCTGCTACAGACATCCTTCTAGTCACACTTGAAGTAGCAGAGGATCTTGTCCGTCGAGGATTCACTCAGGAGGATGTGGATGACCTTGCTCTTCTTCAGGCGACAGTTGCCGAGGAGACATCCACAATCCCACCAGCAGGGCAGGATAGAGGGTCTGAGTCACTGGTAGATCTTAAGTACTTTGAGCAACTTGATGCTCAGGTGACACAGGCTCAGAGAGAGCAGCAGGACCCAGCACAGGAGCAGCCCGGAGCAGAGCCCTTAGAGGATGTTTTCTTCGACCACGAGCGCTTAGTTGTTTTCTTTATTTTTCCTCTTTTTGGTGCTTGTTGCCAAAGGAGGAGAAGTAGTCATAGGTCTAGGGGAGTTGGAGTGTGATCCTGTGCGATCGAGAGATAGTAGCTTGTATCTAGGGGAGCATACGTGTACATTAGTTTTGGGAGTTAGATACATTTGATTCTTATTTTGATAGATTTATCAATGTTCGTGAATTTTGATGAGTCATGGTTCTTCATTCGCGTGTGTTTGACTCATCTTGATCTCACTTGGTTTATTTTCATACGCAGTGCCTTGTTTTCCTTTATTTATCTTGTTTGTCTGTGTATGATGCTATGATGATAATTGCTTGCTTTTGATTCCTATGCATTGCCATGCTACCCCGTTGCATATCATCATTCAATTCTTGCATTGCATGTCTTTATGCTTTAATTAATATCTTCACATGACATGCATGCATATCATCTAGAGTGTGCTCTTCTTTCTTATTCCTTTTAGCTCTTGATGATGCTTGATTGAGTAGGACCTTGTTTATTCATTGCTTATGCTTTGAGGTTCCTCTCGGTCGTTGTATAGCTCTTTTAGCCCTGTTGTTTTATGATAGAAATTATGGTAAGTAGTGGTTGTCATCAATCACCAAAAAGGGAAAGATTGTAAGCTTCATGACCATTAATGATTGGATCCCCAAGGTATGAATGTTTTGGTGATAGATGACAACTATGAAATTATGGGCAAATATCTACACGAGTGTTGTCTATCCAGAAATCATCTCTAAACTCTACTACAAATCATATGGATGATGGTTGCCTTGGCGATTGATGAGAATGACTACAAACATGAAGGCTTGTGAGCTTGATGGAGTCAAAGGGTTGATGGAGATGGATCAAAGCTAAGGACAAGCTATAGAGCAAGTGTTAAAAACACCTGTCTAATTGTTAGGGCTTTGAGTCCATAGAAAAAACCGGACTATCAAGGGGGTCTAGGCCATCTCTCTTAGGTCACACTAGTTGGTGATGTGCATGGATGCTTAGTGAAATCACAGACACTAGGTGATAGTGGAGAAGCCAAGGAGCTGTTCGGAGAAGCCGGGAAACGAAGTCAAGCGAGGACGAGGAGTTTCAGCTTCTCGACAGAGTGATCGGACAGAGGGGTCAGTGGAGACCGGACTGTACAGTCACTAAGTGAACAGGAAATCCAAAGAAGAAGACTCAGCGAGGAATCTGCCTGTGTTGGAGCTATAGAGACCGGACGGTCCGATCTACAGACCGGACGGTCCGGTCTGTGCAGATGTGCACAGGGCAGAGAGGAAGCGAGCTCTGGAATGTTTCTGTAGTGGAGAGAGAAAGTCTAACTGGACGGCCCGGTCAGTATGAGATCTTCGGCGCATAGTGAAGCCAATGGCTCTGGGAGCCGTTTGTGGAGTGACCGGACGGTCCGGTCAGGCAGTGACCGGACAGTCCGGTCAGTACGCACAGAAAGAAGATTTCGTGGAGCAACGGCTAGTTAGAGGTTGGAAGCCTATATAACTTCGTTGTTGGGGTCTTGGAGACCTCTCTTGGCTAGTGGAATTTCTTGGAGCATTTAGTGAGAGCCAAGAGGAAAAGAAGAGAGCACTAGGAGAAGATATTGCATATCTTGAGAGTGCTAGTGAGAGTAACTTGAGCAGTGATGCACATCTAAGGCTAGGGTGTCCTTGAGGGTGTGATCTAGGTTGTTACTCTTGGTCTATGGTGAGACCTGGACCGGTTAGGTGATGGTGATCGAGCCTATCGTGATTGGTTGTGAAGGCCATTACATGTTTGTACACGGTTTGAGCCCACCGGTAAAAGGAGCATCAATAGTGAGCGCCTGTGTCGGCTCAGGGAGTCCGGTAAGTTCTCGAGGGAGGTGAGCTTGTGCCTTGGTGGTAGCGGTGACGCGCACTGTGTCTTCACTCTAGGAGTGATTGCAGGCTCGTGGGCGAGAACTCCACATTGGTGGCGGGAGGGACCGTCACTCTGCCAGGAGTTGTCCAACGAGGAGTAGGGGAAGGCGTCATCCTTCCGAGACCTCGGAAAAAATCATGAGCATTGCTTGACCCCCTCTTTACTATTTTACAATTGTGTGCTCTAGTAACTAGGTTGAACTGTGGCTTGCATAGGCTAGTGTGTTTGGCTTCTGTGCTTGCTATCATCATGAACACTAGCATATGTAGGGTCTTGGCCTACTAGAATTGTTATGTTGCAACGATTGCTAGGTTCTAGTAGTGTAAATTGAAGTATTTAGATTCATGGTCTGCTTACCGATTCACTCCCCCCTCCTCTTGATACGCCTTCGGTCCTTACAATCCTATATTTTCCTGTCATTGCTCCATGCATACAAACAAACCATATGAAATACCTGGAACAATTACTCCATTATAGACAAAGAATCACTAAAATAGTTAACTGGGTTCTAAATTTCATATCAAAATAATTGTGCTTCCTATAAAACAA
Organism: Eleusine indica; assembly: GCA_030378355.1. Taxonomy (NCBI): domain Eukaryota; kingdom Viridiplantae; phylum Streptophyta; class Magnoliopsida; order Poales; family Poaceae; genus Eleusine; species Eleusine indica. The sequence continues at coordinate 45,105,984 of CM059500.1, forward strand.
AACAAATTAACATATTCAGCTACTATTACTTTGAAAATATAAAAATTACAGGATTGAGTCAGTGGTCCATAACCAGCAACTCCCGTTCCCAATCTCATTGTGCATATAGGATTAAGAATTCCATTGAGAGTCCTAGTCTTGATCTTCTTGAAATACAACTCATTAGGTTGTTGAATGTTTCTTCTCCTTTAGTTTCTACATTTACTCCGATATGTAAAGAAATTTAGATTATAATGATGGTTACAGGCTATTGTCAAACTAATACTAGGGATCTTAGTGTAAGATTGATCTTAGCCCAGCTGTCGTATGATAAATTGTGCAAATAATGATAGTATGTTGTCACCATAATGACAGTTAACCCTATTGCCACTATGTGATGACATATGAAACACGTGTATTATATATAGCATGAAGATCAGATGATGGATGCCAGACATGTTATATATCTGTTTTATATAGCAGCCTGAAAGATAACGCATGAAAAAAAAGAGATAAATATAATTCATGTCAAACATGTTCAAACGAAAAGAATGTTAGCAAATATGCTCCCAAAGTCACACAATATATGAATATGGCCAGCAATTCCAAGAGCCAAGCAGCATAGCATAAATATTGTTAGTTTAGAAGTGCTCCTGACTTTGGCATCACACAAGTATTCACATATTTGCTGGCTATATTCATATATTGATGCGATGCTAAAGTCAGGAGCACTTCTAATTTTCCTCTTTATTATTACTAACAAACTTTTGTTACATCAAAAGGTAAATTTAAGATTACCGTAGAATCATGCAATCGAACTGAAAGTGCAAGTAGATACTACACTGCAATACCTGTGTGAAGCAATCTGAATTCCACCCCGCATCCAGTGAAACCTCCAGGATGTGATCTGCGTAGCCATGTTATATTAATAATGAAAAATTAATTTTGACAGTCACTTACAAAGGAACGACTTTTACAGTTGGATTCATAGAACCTTCTCCAGAATTTTTCAAAATTCCATTTCACAGGGATTCTGGTGTGACAAACAACATTAATTTTATTCTATGTACCACCCCAGAAACACAACAAAGATAAAAGATGTTGAATATACCCTATTATGTTCAAAATGGAAAAATATTCATTGCAGCTTTTATTTGTCTCTTCTCTTGAAACACATATAAATGTTCATATTTATCAAAAGATTCACAGCATCTTGATGATCTAGCTACTGAAAAAACATACTTTTCTTTTCTCCTGAAGCACGTAAGTCACGTAGTCATCATGACCACCTACTGAATAATCATGAGTTATCAATGCCTTATCCCTCCACATGATGACTTTGTAATCAAGAATTTTCTGTACTCATAATATTGAGCTCCAGTCTAGCGCTTGTGAGAGAGGGCGGAGACGTAGAAATTAATGGAGAGGGAGCCAAATATGTACCTGCAGGAGAGGTTGAAACAGCTGACTGAAGGAGAAAGGGATGTGCTGGATTTGGCCATCGAGAGCAGCTCGACACCGCGCCCGGCGTCGCCTCCGCCCGCATCGGCCGCGTAGAGGAGAAGGTACTGCCAGTCCCGTACCTACCTGCTTTCCGTTGTGTTGAAGCAGCAGTGCTTCGAGCCGAGTGCAAGAATTAAAAAAAAATCAAGGATGAGGAGGATGCAATCGGCAAGACTGAATCATCATACCTCCACGGTGAAACGGTAGTGGGCCATGGTAGAGATGGTAACATGACCACCGCAGTGGACATGGAAGAAAGTTGTAGTACTTATAGACGGTCATGGCTCATGAGCACGAGATCCCGACCATCGCTTCCTCTTGAAGCGCAACATCTTCTTGGTCACACCTCCAACTTCGACGGCGAGGTCTTCAGATTAGTGGGGAACCTCGGAGTGGGAGGGGTCTGTGCCATTTGGAAAGAGTCCCGCTAATTAAGTGCATGCGATCCCGTCGTTCCCATCGTCAGCGCTCGATGCACGGGTATGTGCAGGCGGGTATCGATGCTTAGGTGAAAAAAGTCAGGTAATTAGTAGCAGACGAGGGTGATTTTCCATGTTAGAGGCTGTCATGTTATATCTGACATGGGTCAAACTTAATTAGAGAGTTATATTCAAATGGGAAATGGAATCAAAGGCCTAGATTAGATGGATACTTTGATAGCCGGATGTGTTTAGATGGTCCGAAGTTTAATCTTTATAATATAGAAAAATTGAACTTGAACATCGTCATCTTGTTTCAGGTATGATAAGACTAATTTGAGTACTACATGAAGTAGAATTAAGTCGTCTCTTTGCTTGTTTTAGTTCGTCCATCACTGTAAAACCGGTTAAAATTGTAGTTACGCACAATCCATTTTACCTCATGTTATGTTAAGGGCCAATTTCATACATACCATTGCAAAATTCATTAATTCCGAATCTACCATCATAAAATCACTTATGCCATGCATGCCATTGTGTTATAAAATTTATCTCGTTTATGTCATTCATATCATTAAATTGCTTAACTTCTTTTGAAAATGACTAATCTACCCTTATCTCTAATTAGAGTACACAAACTAATTAAAGCGGCCGGCAGAGGCGCGGGCGCCGCGCGAGGGCGGGAGGGGGGGAGGGAGGGGGTCCGGCATGGCGGCCGGCGCGGGGGTGGCGACCAGCTGAGGCACGCGGGGAGGCGAGCGCGGCGGCGACCCTGTCGTTGAGGCTGTTGCGGGAGACGTCGAGGACGCGGAGCTCGGCGAGGCAGCCGAGCGCCGGCGACACGGCGCCCTCCAGGACGTTCTAGGAGAGGTCGAGGACGTAGAGGGAGCGGCATTGCACGATCCCCGAGGGGATCCCGCCGACGAGGAGGTTGCCCGCGAGGCGGAGGTGGGTGAGCGCGGCGCAGTGGGGCGGCGCTGACGAGGAGGAGAAGATGGTGGGCGGGATTTCGAGGGTGCCCGAGAGGCGGTTGAAGCTAAGGTCGAGAGAGCTGAGGGTCTGGGACGCGAGGAGGGCGGCGGGGACGGTGCCGGAGAAGTTGTTGGCGGCGAGATCAAGCCGGCGGAGGCGGGGCGGGAGGGGAAGGGAGGCGGGGAGCGCGTCTGTGAGGGAGGCGCCGCGGAGCTCGATGGTGGCCACAGCAGTAGAGGACGGGTGGCAGGTGACCTCGCGCCACAGGCAGTGGCTGGTGGCGGAGGCGAAAGAGGACCAGGCGGCGAGCGCGCCGGACAGGTCGGTTGGAGAAGGAAGAAAGACATGGGCATTTTTTATCTTTTCACGTGATTTATTGTTCATCAATGGCATATATGGGATAAAATTTGTAATTTAATGGCTTATATAGGATAAGTCATTTTGAAGTGGCATATTTAGGATTAGAACGTTTTGCAATGGAACTGAAGGAATTATCTCTCATGTTAACATATTCCTCAACCAAAAAAATTATAGAGGCAATGTACAGATCTTCCTTTCCTGTACCATTCTGAAAGATTGAGTCCCCTGACATTTTCCTAGGACCTTCAACGTTCTTTCTTTTTCCAAAAATAAAAAAGAGAAAATGATGTTTAAAAAAGATAATTAGTAAACAAATAATTAAAAGTAATCATAGAAAATAGCTAGAGTGAGACGAAGCATGTAATTTCAATTAAATTCTTTTTTCCTCCTACCACAAGCAATATTTTGATTGCTGGTAAACATTCACAGTACCTAATTGCAAGTCATAGATGTTTCCAGGCAAAGCAGCAAGCAAGCGCGGCCGTTTTGAAATTTGGTCAGAAAATTTGAATTCGAGAAGTGGGACCAAGGGACGAACGGGGAGATCCATAACTTCTGGAACCTTCTGTAGCCGGCATAAGCAACTGAACTTCAACACCCGGCAACTCAAGAGACTTCTGTGATGAAGGTTCGAGAAGGGGATTCGATGACGGCGGGTGGCAACAGGATGGAGGAGACAGCCAATCGGCGAAGGAGATGGGGATTGCTCTGAGTAGTAGGGATCTTCCTCATCCGCTTTCTGCTCATAGATCTGCCCGCCCACAGATCCATCACCGGCGTCCTTGACGTTGATGCAGAAGTTTGTACCCGTCCCCCCTCGCTACCGCCCTCTCTCTCTCCTCCTCCACCTCCAGCTCAAACACGTGGTGCCCGAGGTAGTAGCCCGCGAGCATGAGCTCATACGCCATGACCCGTAGCTGGACGAGGAAGACCGCCGCGCCGCTCTGATGTGCCCCGAAACAGTTGACCCGTACGGATCGTGTGCCTCTGGTTGAGCTGCTCGATGCTCTTCGGCATCGGCTTGGCCGCTGTGGGTGAGGGGAATAGCGGCAACTGTCCCCTTGCAGCTCATCCCGCCTCCAGCACTGACGGAATCTGGCAGTGGTGGTGGCGGCGGTGTCGACGAGGTCGCTGGAGCTGGATCTGGATCGGCGTCTCCGTGAGGTCGCTGGAGCTGGATCGGCGGTGAACCAAGGAAGCGACGGACGGGCGAGGGAACAAACAGAGGTGTTGTCGATGGTGGGCCGAGTAAAAAAAAATAAAAAAAAAAAGACTCTCCGTGTACGCGGTCGACATGCTCGCTCGGGTCATCGGCCCCAGCTGGCAGCCCAAGGCACGGCGACGACCAACTCCGATTTTTAGGGCCCGTTTGTTATGACTTCTAAAATATATTCTGTTTCCGCTCATCCAAAAATCACTATCAAATAGTTCAGTCACAAGCGCTTCTGTCATCCTGAATCTTAGAAGTGATTCTTCTAAAACAAAACAGAAAGTGGCAAATTGATGTTTTTTTTAGCTTCTTTTACACTCCTTCACCTCAAGAATGGGTAGAAGCTGTTTTGTCAAACACATCAAAAAACTGTTTTGGTAGAGAATCTGCTTTTTTTTCATAAAAGCTGTTTTGAGAAAAACTGAAGTGAAAGCAGAATCTGTTTTTCTAAGAATTCATATCAAACGGGCCCTTAGTGTAGTATAGATATAGATAGATTACTGGAAAGCTCTTTCTTCGCAAGAAACTGCCGTTCTGCTAAAGCAAGACCAGCGCGAACCCATTAGTTCGAGTTTCTTTGAGCAGGAGTTACAGATTCGGGAGGTTGTTGAAGAGTCTGAAGTGCAAGAAATAATCGCACTTGGTGTTGCTAATGCTACAGCACTATATGAACCCACAGATGATACTGAAATGGTTCAGCAATCTGTATCTTGTGACATTAAGGACTAATCAAATTTGGTGATGTCTTAGTAGAGGACCTTAACGCTAAGAGAGCCGAAGAAGTTTCACCATAGACGTGCCTTATTCGCAACAAGATGTCTAGACTTCACATAAACTAGAATCAGGAAGCACATCACAAGTTGGGATTGGACCTGTTCTTCCTTGTTCAAAATCGGTCTGGTTCAGTAAGTACCGAGGGGAATGTTCTTCCTGAAAGCTTCAGAGATGTACGCAATAAAAGTGAGTTTGAATGGAAGCCAAAAAGTTCCAAGGATTACTGGTACCACAACTCTAATGCCAAGGTTGTAAATGTCATAATCAAAATCTCTTCAAAATGTGTGTACATCACGACAACCAAACATATGTGATGCTAAATCTACTATAACTAGGTCCGCTTCCAAAAGTTACAGCTACATAAACACATCTCTTACTGCTACACGAAAATTTATCCATTCTTGCAATCCATAACTTGATGCAAGGTAGAACAATATAATAATAAAAAGCCCTAAAGTTGAGTATAGCCGATAGCTTAAGTATAAGGTCACCACGAAACTGTCCTGATGCCAGGATGTCACTGTCCGCTATACTTGCCAAGATAGATCTGGGATATCGGCCTATAACTTCTGATATCAATCATGTCCCATTTCCCTTGGGTACGGAATGCTCGAAAACAGACAAGCAGGGAGTCACTGAAGGTGTTCCTGACCAGTTGAATGGATTCGGCTTTGGTGGGAGGTTTTCGCTTCAGGTTCCTTGCAGACTTACGTGGTAGAAAGATGAGCACAAGTTTTGAATCCATCTTAACTGGATGGATACAGCAGTGGCGTATACCACTAATTAATAGCCTGCCAGTTTGCCACATGACATCAGTGTCATTAACTAGAAGTGGTAAGAATTGATGCGAGTCACCACCAGCTCCACTTCCAGGCAAACCACCACCAGAAGCATCCCCATTTCTATGATAAGAACCACCGTAATTGTTTCCACCTCCAGCAGGATCAGAACCACTGTAATTGCCTCGACCTCCAGCAGGATAACCACCACCGTAAATGTCTCCACCTCTAGCAGGATAAGAACCACTGTAATTGCCTCGACCTCCAGCAGGATAACCACCACCGTAATTGCCACCACCTCCAGCACGATAACCACCACTGTAATTGCCTCCACCTCCAGCAGGATAACCACAACTGTAATTGCCTCCACCTCCGGCAGGATAAGGACCACCGTAATTGCCTCCATCTCCGGCAGGATAAGGACCACCGTAATTACCCCAACCTCCAGCAGGATAAGGACCACCGTAATTACCCCAACCTCCAGCAGAATAACCAGTCCCACTTCCAGCAGAATAACCATCACCACTTCCAGCAGGATAACGACCACCATTTCCAGGATTGCCACCACCGAAATCACCCCCACTTCCAGGAGATGTACCAGCAGCACTAGCACCATGTCCCCTTGTTGCTGCCTTAGCACGAACAAACTCTGGGTTTTTAAGATCCCGTGGTATGAAAGCATTTAAAAATGCATGGCTTCGAAAAATAGACAAACATCCTGGAGGTGCATCCTTGCCAACTTGGGAAAAAATGGCGTTAGCTGTTGGATATTGCTCAAGCACCGAACATTGCTCCATCAAAAGCCTATAAATCTCTATCATCATTGTTGAAAAGAGAAGGTCAGGAAACGTTGACGGATGGTCCATTGCCTCCAGTTCATCCACAACAGAGGCAGAAAGGCATGTAAGTAAAGAACTAATGTCATCGGGAGGAAGAATAATAGATGAGCCAGAGGACCTCAGTGTTGGCTGTAAGAATTCTTTGAGAACAGAACCGTATTCATTGAATCCGGCTGATGGATTAGACAGCCATTTCCTTTCAGAATCTTGCTTCAATTCTCTGAAAGCGAACATGTTCAGTTCTTCTAGCACCCCCATGTTCTCTCTCCTGAATGAACCAGAGTAAGACTCCTGTCGCTCATTAGCATAAAAAGGAAGAAACAAACCAGTCTGAATCAGATCACGACTCTGATCATTGGAGATGTATGGTTTGCCGGGGTCAATATTTAAAATCAGCCTATTTGGAATGATAGGGGACAGCAAAGGGTTCTTTTTGAAGTGCTCATAACACTCAGCCCAACTATGCCCAGACATTGCCACCGGTCCATACTTTCCCCTGCAAAGAAAGACAATTAATTAAACACACAAAATCAAATTTACATAACATTAGGAACAACAGCAAAAATACTCAAAAACATGAACAACAAAGCATCCCATAACATTTGCAACTACTAATGTCTAGCTAGTCAAAAAGTCTTTAATGACAGTATTGATTAATAAAAAAAAATCCTCCGTAGTGTTCATTAATGAGGGGATAAAAACCAACTACTTAACCCCTCAGATGATAGAAATTCGAACAAAGATCTACATAACTAAGCCGGCCAGCAGCAGGAAAAAAGGCCTACTTCTACACTTCTGAACCAACTCAAAATACATGTCAATGCGCAACCAGACTATGTTCGTTTTGTTGTTGAATAAAGCAGAAAACGCAAATATGGAATTTAAGCTTTGTTCTGCATACATACAACACAGGTACAGTTAATAAAGCAGCGGAACAAAACCCAAATTAAATACAAGTGGTAGTATTTTTAATATTAAAAACAGTGGATTTGTAACTGTAATTTTCAGAGATGAAGTGCTAAGCAGAAATAGTGTTAACAATTAATAACAATCCTTTGGTTCACTTGAGACTAACTCAAGAAATCTGGAGTAACAAAATATTATCAGGACTAAGACAAGTAATTAACACATGTATAATTATGATTAGTCAATCAAACTATAGCACCCACATATCAGGATCATGATGATTAATCAGAAATATCCACTAGCAGGGAAGGCTAACACTTATAATTAAAGAAAGAGGGCATGACGAAAATGGAAAAAAGGGAACAAAGTTAATAAAGACCCACATATATCAAAGCTCGCTGGAGTTGTTCTAGGGATCACTTGTTGGTTACAAGGTTTAGATAAAATTTTAAAAAAAAAGCTGCATTTATTGTGAACAATTACTAATATAAGCAATAGAATTTATATGTGAGACATGAAAGCAATATAACCAGATCAAAAGATAAATCTATCATGATGGGGCATTTGTTGCGAACCATAAAGTGGAATCCATAGAAAAACTAGATAAACTAGATGGGGACGTATGACCAAATATAAGTAAACACAAGAAATGTGATATCTCAATGATCTTAATACTTAACTGACTACAGCTGGACCCTAAGTTCCTAACACACAAAAAAAACACAGCAGAACCTACAAAAAAAACATTGAATTTGCCAATCTATTCCAAGGAATTTAATGAACTTAACAACTCAGCTAGCATTACATAAACCGTGAAATGTAACCAGAAATTGGAACTCTACAGGCTCTAGGAAATAACACAAAACTCATTACAATTTGCAATCATATCCCTAGACAAGAAAATGCAAAATAAGCCAATCACGGTTGTAGTATTCCGTTCACTTACATTATAAAACATCTATCTGGTGGGCTACTTGAGCCAGAAAATGTCTGAGCACGAATTGGAAGAGGTTTCAAGCTTGACTGCACCTTTTGAGCAAAACGGAAAAAACCCATCATCTTTAATTGGAATCCTTAACAATCTGCCAACTACAACTGATAGGTAAGCTTGTGAAGGCCATTGAAATAGTGATAGATCTCAAATTGTAACATTGTTAGTTGCAGATCTAACTGTTTATAACAGTATTTCAATAACTGAACAAATGTTATTACCCTTCTGATAAAAATGATCCAAAGTACCATGATAGTGTGCTGCGCTCAAGAATTTAAAAGGAGCTACAAGCATTTAAATTACACACCGTGCTCAAGATAAATTTCTAAAAATTAAATTATACCCGAGATATACAAGTAATCTTTTTCGCAGCTAAATCTAATATACAAGTAACACCTGTCTGCCAGGAAATTATCATACATTGCTTCCCCATCCACAACGCATAAAGATCTGTATGCTAGCATGCAGGGATGGTTTTCACCTGGTGGCGTCCATAGCAACGAGTAAAAGTCGAACCAACTACTTTGAAAAGAGATGGATTTTTACCGCAAGACTCCCGAGGGGAAAGGATTTAATGCAGGAGATGCGCCAGGATCAAGAAGCCAGTGAAGGGACAGTAAATGTCGAACCAACTACTTTGAAAAGAGATGGATTTTTACCGCAAGACTCCCGAGGGGAAGGGATTTAGACCAGGTGATGCGCCAGGAATCAAGAAGCCAGCGAAGGGACACGGGCGTCGCCGTCTCGTAGGCTGGACATCACCGGCACGCCGTAGCCTGGGGAAGTGGAGGAAGTGGAGCTGCGGCTAGGGTAAGGACGTAAGGCAAGCCCTGGCTGCCCTTGGCTAAGCTCTGGGCTCTGGCTGCCATTGGTTTCGTCTACGCCCAAGGCCGGAATCGACGACCCAAGCTGGATTGGAGCTTACCCCGCTTAACTGGATCCATTCTATCCTGGGCTATATGTCAAATAAGATGATCTAGGATTAGTTGGCCCATAAAGTGGGCCAAATATCATCGTAGGGGCCAAAATAGAACATCCTAAAAGATTTTTTTTTCTGCAGACAAAGCACAAGTTTTGTATATAGAAAGTGATAGTTACAATGCCAGAAAAATAAATACTATAAATTTGGAAGAAGGCAGAAGTAAGCATTTCAATGCACAAGGTCCTGAACATATGACAACTTCGCCAAAATTTTAAATTTCAATTAGATACATGAGCAAATCTATTCCTTCTTGACATGGAGTTTAAATCAAAACAAAGATATGACTCAATGCAGAAGTATTAGCAAGTTATCTTTATCTTTAGAAATAAGAAAATTGTGAAAGTGACAAAAATATGAAACATGCATGGGATCGAGATAAGATTTTATTGGAAGACTGGTACGAAGAAATGCAGCCTAACTAGACCTTCATTAAAATAGAGGGTGAGTACTATCTTTGAAGGGGTAAGGCATAGTTAGATAGAACGCGTGGAAAGAAAAAAGAGAGAGAGCTGGCAAGATGAAATAGAAATTCTTATTACTTGGTTCTAGAATTGAGTGTGAACATGATATATTAAAAAATGTACAGTTCGAGGATCATCTCTGACGCATCTTGTTTAGCCATGCTTTAATATATCTTTCACATCCCATTTTAATATATCTTTCACATCCAACTGCTGCTTAAACTATTTGTTAACCCCACGACATATATATCCTATCCTAAAGGACTATTAAATATGCAAACATATAGAATTGAATTGTGATGAACTTCTGTATGCTAAATATATATAAAACAGATATTTTATTAATTTGGGTGTATACATTTGTAACTTGAGCATGAACATTGGATATCGAACAACTGCAAATAAACCTAAAATATTATTATGTAATTGCAATGTATGTCAAAGGATCTCTAAACATACCCCTGCTAAATCATTGATGTGACAAGTTAAATTAATTACGGAGTATAGCAGAAACACAGGCTATGAGGCAGATCAGCACATCATTGTTACTATTTGTCGCTGTCTACCTTCAAGGCACAAAACAATGCATCTGTTATTTGTGAGCGCAATTTGATGTTAATAAGACAGCAGCATACATGAACAATACATAAGCAACAAACATACAAAAAAGGCCTCGCTCCACATTCAAGACACAAAACAATGCATCTGTTATTTGTGAACACAATTTGTTGTTTAGACAGCAGCTTAGATGAACAACACATAAGCAACAAACATACAAAACAAGGCCTCGTTCCACATTAAATAAAGAAGAAACAACACAACTTGAAACCAGTACTAATAAAATGCATGGCTATGTACCTTTTCTAATTAGATGAAACAAACTCCCTCATGCCATAAAAAATATAATATGACTTCCTAACCCCCCTAAAGTCATAAAAACAAATAATCATGATTCAAGGGAATCATGAGCCCAATCACTAAGAAAGCAAAAGAAACTGATGGAACCAAATTAAAACCTGCCAGTGGAATTGAAGGAACTAATAAAAGATTCTAATGAATAACAACGAAGCATTTCAGTCTAAGAAAATTGGAGCACGATAGAGATGAGAGAACTAACAAAGAGAAGCAAAAGAGAAAGATAAGTTGAAACAAAGTGAAAAGCAACAAAAACAAGAGCTAAAGAAAAAAAAACTGGCGAATATCATGGCATAGTAGTTCCAGCCAGAATTACCGAACACGCAATACAAAATGTTGACATAACAGCAGATATTCGTGTTGAAACAATGCAGGATCCAAACATAATAATGCAATTTAAACGGTGCTCTTAACTACCAGCATGCCATATATAATCTAATCTTCTGGAAAGAATACGTAGGGTACATATAATCTAATCTTCTATAAAGATATGTAGGGTTCAAGCAGAGGAAAGCTCTGCACCAATCTTAGCATCAGCTAGGAGCCAATGAGCTCCACGAGGACGAACTGATAAGGAGGCAGGTCCCATAAGCCACCAAATCGTGTGGTAACCTCAATAAGTGTTCCATACTATTTTTTTTTAGCACGTGCGAAGCTTTCAGATTCATCATCGGTAGATAAAACATAATGAAACTAGCCAACTCCCTCAAATTGCACACCAATAGATGGCGACCAAAACCAACAGCAGATGACAAAAGAAACTGCAGATGAAAATTAAGGAACTACAACAACAACTAAGTCTGTAATCACAAGCAAGTTGGGGTAGGCAGATGAAAATTAAAGAACTGATTACTGAATACAATAAATTAGCAACAGGGAGATTACCATGGTCCCATCATCTCTAAAGTCAGACCACAAGTGGTCAAACTACAGCCCAACCTTCATCTGAACATAGGGTTTTTTTTCAGATTCAGAAATCCTCTGTTTAACTATATATCAAATTTCGAAGCATCATCTGCTATCAAAGAAGATAGGGCTTACTCATACGGATCCAAAATAAGCAAAAGTTGGGCAGCCCTCGTCATCCTTTTCCTTCATCTGCTCCTCGGCCATGTGAAATTCACGGCCCCGCCCACCCGACCGATGGTACATGCATATCTCACCTTGTGATCTTCTTCTTGGTCGCCGTCTTCTTTGGGTAGCCGCGCTCCTCGGTGGTCGTTTTCGTCCTCCATCCTAAAAGTGATTCCAATAATTGCAAGGCTGAAGGCTCGGGCACTTAGTATCCTATCAATGTTGCAATTTGTGTGTCCAAATTGGATGCAATCAACAAAACCTTATGCGCCAATATACCAGTTTAGAAAAGGATATTACAATATAAATTTTTAGTACTTCTCAAAACTTAAAAATATACCACCGAGGAAAGTTACCAGCTAGGATGGTCCGTTGAGCAATAATAATGCAGCCTATTGAATAGAATCTCTGCAGTTTGAAGAGGTACGTAACATTTAGTGCATGCAAGAGACATTTATGCTGCAGCCTCCAGTCGGTGGACCTGGCAATAAGTGGTTGCAAGAATAACCACGGGGTTACAAAAATAAATCATTATCTGGAGAAGAAGATGATGCGAACCAACAATCACAATGCAAAGTACGATGTTTAAAAAATGTCACAGAAAATTTAGAGGTAGTTAAAAAAAAAGTGATTTTTTTTTCCAAAACTGCCTCAAGTAATCTATAAACTTGAAAACGGCAAGTTACATCAATAAGTCCGAACTATGAGTATATACAAGATAGCACTAGTTAAATCCAATTGACAAAGCAGGTATAGTAAATTACTACTACATAACATATGGTAAATGGCCAGTCCGAAAATCCGAAGCTTGCATTGCATCTATAGGTGGATATAACAAGAGCTCCATCGTCAGTTCACAAGAATAAGATTCTGATAATTATATATGTTCAATCGGGTCAAATAATTTTTGTGGTAGCTCACCCAAAATTGTGTGTCGCTCACGAGGAAAACCAACGGTAGATGGCCCAAAACTGGAAGATGAAAATGAAGAAACTGATTAGTAAACACTGCGAATAAACAAACATAGACGACACAGAAAGCAAAAGAAATTATAATTGTCCAAAGAAGGTTAAAGCGACGCATCCCAATAATCTCCTGGAAGTCGCAAGGGTCATGACCAGAACAAAGATCTGGCTCGAGATGTAAAAATCCGAGGGAGTGCCATTTTAGAAAAGAATATTACACTATAATTTTTAGTACTTCTCAAACTTAAAAATACACCACCGATGACAGTTACCAGCAATAATGTAGCCTACTCCGTATTGAATAGAATCTTTGCAGCTTGAAGAGGTGCGCAACATTAGTGCATGCACTGCACCCAGTACCCATCCGTGCAAGGTGGGTACCATGTGCACGCATGCAGGAGACATTTATGCTGCAGCATCCAGTCGGTGGACCTGGCGATGAGTGGTTGCAAGACTAACCACGGGGTTACAAAAATAAATTATTATCTGGAGAAGAAGATGATGCGAATCAATAATCACAATGCAAAGTACGATGGCCAATTTGTTTCAGCTTATAATCCACTCAGATTAATTAATCTAGCTTAATTAATTTAGTAAGCAAACAAACAGGATAGATTATTAGGCCAGATTAATTAATCTAAAGGGCAGATTATTATAATCCAATAATTTACTATAGATGTGCTTATTTTAGATTATTTTGGATAAAGACTCACTACCCATGTTAAGTTGGTCTTCTTACATAAAAACAACTTGATGTAGCTTAAATAATCTAAGGAAACAAACACCTCCTTCAGATTAATTAATCCAACTTAAATAATTCAAATTAAATAATCTAGCATTATAATCCAGATTAATTAATATGCTCAGCAAACAAACAGCTCCGACGTTTAAAAAGTGTCATAGAAAATTTAGAGGTAGTTAAAAAAATGATTATTTTTTCTAAACTGACTCAAGTCCTCTATAAACTTGAAAACGGCAGTCACAATGCAAGAATAAGTCCGAACTATATATGAGTATATACAAAAAATAGCACTAGTTAAATCCAATTGACTAAACAGGTCTAGTAAATTACACAACATGGTAAATGGCCAGTTCGAAAATGTGAAGCTCACCCAAAATTGTGTGTCGCTTAATAGGAAAACCAACGGTAGATGGCCCAAAATTGAAGATGAAAATGAAGGAACTGATTAGTAAACACTGCAAATAAACAAACATAGACGACACAGAAAGCAAAAGAAATTATAATTGTCCAGAGAAGGTTAAAGCGACGCATCCCAATAATCTCCTGGAAGTCGCAAGGGTCACGACCAGAACAAAGATCTGGCTCGAGATGTACAGAGAAGATGAAAGGATCCGTTATTGGAGAAGAGATCGAGATGGGGCTTACTTAGAGGCCACTGAAGGCCGACTGGATTCAGGTTCAGTGAACATGTTGGACCGCGCCGGTTATCTTCTTCTTGGTCGTCTTCTTCTTTGGGTAGCCGTGCTCCTCGGTGGTCGTCGTCGTCCTCCATCCTCTGAACCCATGAGCCAACAAGAACTCCAAACCGCGCCCAGACCATGCATATGCAATCCGGCCATCTCACAACACCGCGGCATCTCGCTGCATCAAAACACTTTGCTGTACACTACACCGCCGCGCCCGACCTACTGCCTGGCTGGCCGCCTCCGGCCCATATATACAAGAATTCCCCCGCCTGGAACTCTAGAACTTCTACCCTCCACTTCTTACCGATCAACGCCATGGCCAGAGCTTGCGACTACCCGGCGGCGAACCCTAGAAGAGAAGGAGGGCGATGGGATCTGATTGTGAGCAGGGAGGAAGAAGTTGAGAAGAAAGAGATAAGAGGGCGGTGGCTGGCTCTTAGGGTTTCGAAAGGGTCAAATCCCTTAAATAAATAAATAAACAGAGTTTTTGGGAGTTACTGACCAGCGTGGCATCGCTGTCCTGCGGCGGCGAGCTCGGCGCTGCATCTCCCTTGGACTTCTTGGCGGCATCATCGCGCGACCCTGCCCCTGCGTCATCCAACGCCGAAGAAGGCGTCGTCCGAGGTCCGCTCCCCTCCTGCTCCGGCGCCATCGAGCCCCGGCCGCCGCGCGCACAACACAACCACCGCAATCTCCTGCACTTAGGGATGCAAGCGGGGCGGCTTGTGGCTGCCCGCGCCGCTACCCACGCTGGCCGCAATGAGTAGGAGCAGCGGCTCGGCGAAGCCGGCACTCCTCCCGCGAACGAGTTTGCCGGGACATGCGGGCAGCAGCGTCGTCGCCGTCAACGTCGTCCTCAACTACCTGCTCGTCGTCGTGCTCGGCTGGGGACTCCCCGGCGCCGCCGCGACGTACGACGTCGCCCACTGGGTCATCGCGCTAGGAACGCGGCATCGGTTGCGGCAGCTAGGGTTGGCGTTTGACGAGGTCGCTTCGCGGGCGTTGTGGCCGCGCCGCGGGCAGCGTCGTCCCGTTTCGCAAAGCGGGCTCAGGAGCGGCCCTTTCGCGGGTTGCGGCGCGGGTCAGCCCAACGGCGTTGCGGCCAGACCCGCGCCGCTTGCACCCCAACCTGCACTGGACGTCCGCCGAGCATCAAATCGACCCCGCCACCTCCCGCCCGCTCCTGCGCCGTCGAGCCAAGCCTCTTGCCGTCCAGCCGCCTTCAGTGGAAAATAAACTATAGATCCCTCCGCAACAGATCGATGCTCTGCTTCGACGGGATCTGATTGTGAGCAGGGAAGGAGAGGTTGAGAGATGAGAGTGCGGGAGGCGGCTGGCTCTTAGGGTTTCGAAAGGGCCAGAGGAGAAGAGGCGGGCCTCGCCACATTCGGCATCTGCGGTTCCGGGGTGATAAGTCAGTAGTCACCTCAAATCCTGTGAAAGGAAATTCAGTGACCCCACCCGTGCACCCTTTCTTTAGATCTATTTTTTTTTAAAAAAAAAAGGAAGGTGAACACTGCGTGGCACGCATGCGGAATCCTCGAGCACAGCAGACGACGAGTGGCTGCGACTGCGAGACCGCAAGCGGCGGGGTACTGTAGTCAAGTGGACGCCGCCCTATCCTATCAGGCAGCATCTATCTCCGCTCCACAGAATTCTTTCTCATTTAATATTTTGCGGATATCCACAGAATTGGTACAATCTCTGTCTCTTTTTCCCTATAGTATGGAGTAGTACACAGAATTCTTTCGGAGAATAAAAAAAAAAGGGGAGAGTAAGAGTAGCTCCATAGTACTAAGTAGTGAACTGGACTACTGGTAGGTCAAGCGCCCGTACAAGAGCTGACACGCATCGTCACTGCATGATATGGAGACCTTTTTCCGACTTTAGGCCGCTACGTAGCACAACATGCTCAGCGCAGCGCGCGTCGTAGCGTCCACAAGAGCTGAAAATCCACGTACGGCGCGTGAAAGATCGCCACTTCGTGTGTCCCCCCCCCCCCCCCCCCCCCTCTTTAATAATGAGAAACACGCACACAAAGGGCAATTTATTCAAATAGCAAAAAAAATCTTATACGAAGTTTAGCAAATAAAACCGCACTGTAGCTAACATTGTTTGCTGTGGAATGGTAATACCAAAAGTACGTAAGAAGCAATGGTCGTTCACCCGCCTCCTCCCCAAATCTGTCCCACACGCCATTGCCTCCAGCGCGCGTTCATTAGTGCCAGCTAATAATGAAAATAAAGATTGGTACAGTTAAGCGCCTGAGACTGCAGATGGGAGCACAGAGAGCGCATAAGAATTCCTACTAACATCGAAAAAAAAAAGGAAGAATACGACGTGGGCAGGCACCATTTCCTCTCGTACAGTAATTTGTTCTTCCAGCGTCCTCACTCTGCATGCTTGCATGGACGACTGACTGACTCATTTGACAAGACCTCTCCTCGGGAGGAAGCAGAAGCTATTCATTCGCATTCGCAGGCCTACGTTTTTACCCTTCCGGCCACTACGAACTGCTCATCAGATTCCATTATTGCGCCGCCCATCGGCCAAGCTGCGGCATTTAGTTTTATAATTAAGCTGCTGCATTTAATGTCTCGCGGCGCCACGCGCTGGACTTGGCGAGCTGTCCACAACCACAACATGCAGCAAAAATCGACAAGAATCGGAGGCTCCACCGGTGAGAGAACATCATGGCTGGTGCCGGCAATAAATCCGGAGGAGAAGTTTCGGCTTCCCAAGCCGACCATCACCTTTTGATGAAGTGAAGGTGTGTGCTCTATCCGTTGAAAATCGCAAGGTGATCTGCGCGACCAGTCCACCGGGCGTGCCTTCCTCGTCGACGCCGCTACATATCTTACCGACCAGGCAACGGGAGCAGGAGACACTCTTAGAAGGTGACATTTGTTAATGGACACTATTTAATATTGTATTTTTTTTAGAATACTACTAAACTATAGTAATTAGTTATTAGACACTCTAATCATTAGATTATAACTTTTCTTGTATGAAGGAGAGAGAATTTTTTACAAATAACCAAAATACCCTTATGCACTTTTAATATATCTGAACATATAATCAATATTTTTTATTAATTATATATTTTATTAATTCTTTTTAAAAAACATTAATATTTTTATAAAAATTCTATAAAATTTATTTTGAAATGATTGATAATGCATACTACATTTTTTATGAGAAGTATGTATATTCTGAAATGATGCTTAATAGATTTTTGTGAACGACTACAGGTGGTCAAATTTTAACACATTTGATTAATGAATTTTATAAAAAAATATTAATACTCTTTATAGAAGAGTTGTTAATGCTTATGACATATATAATTAATAAAAAATAATTATATAATCAGATATGTTAAAATTGTTGCAAGGGTATTTTGGTTATTTATAAAATATTATTTTCTCTTTATGTAAGAAAAGTCATAATCTAATGATTAGAGTGTCCATTAGTAAAATATCATACTTTAATAGTATCTTAGAGCAAATATAACATTGAGTAGTGTCCACTAGCAAATACCAACTTTCAACGGTGCCCTCTAGCAAATTTAGCCAACATAGTAATGCACAGTGTAGCCAAACCGGAGCCTGGCTGCTAGTGTGAGGCCTGCGTCTGCATCAGCTCCACTCACCAGTGGCGGCTCCCACATCTTTAGAAAAGTTGGCACCTACTGTAGGCTGTAGCCAACTGTGTGGACACGAGCACGACGACGACGACCACTCAAGTCGGCGCGAGTGGACACCACCTTGTACATTAGTCTAGTACTATGGCACAACTGGAAACCACTCAATCTCAGGTTTGACGCCTCTGCTCGCAGTGGACTCCCAAGCAAGTCCCAACCCACGACTAGTGGACGACTGAAAGGAACTTACTACCCGCGCTGTCGAATGTAATACACAGGAGTCTCAACGTGTAGAAATTTAAGTAGAACATGCGGAGGTAATGGCGCGCGTGCAAAGTTGCAAATGGCATTGCACCACAGCGAATAAATTGTGAAAACTTGGAATGAACATGTTCGAGACCAGCATTATTGCGTGCGGTCGTCCCGCGCCGGCAAAACTGTCACGATCGTGAGACGTCTTCGAAGTGTTGTTCAGCCTGGTGTCAGAGGACGGGAATCTATACATAGTGCCTGGTACTACTAGTTGTACAATACTACTTCCTTTGTTCCAAATTATAAATCGTTTTTGACTTTTAGATACTGACATTTAATTATTTATCTTATTTAAAAAAATTATTCAAATATAAAAATATATGTGATATACTTTAAGTATATCTAATGATAAAATAAACTATAACAAAATAAATAATGTTTAAATAAATTTTGTTGAATAAGACGAACGGTCAAACGTAGCATTTCAAAAATTCAGAACGACTTATAATTTAGAAGAGAGGAAGTATATTACTTTTTTTATATATCAAATACTTTTTTATATACTCAATACTACAGTTACTGAATAGGGGAAGAGGTGGAACAACAGAACAACTTGGGGGATTCAGTTCAGATGTTAACGGGTACACGTCATTGCTTTATAGTACAGTAAGCAAAGAGTCTTACAACCCGGGCCCACTAGCAAGAAGTACTACAAGCTGTGACCCAGCTAACACACGTGTCACATGAGACTTATATTTGTCACGCGTCACCGACTCCCGGCCGTGAAGACTGACGTGTGCCTCTACTTCATGTGTCGTCGTAGGAGTACATATATGTCAGCCTGGAGGCTGGTGGAGTTGGCGCATGACGTACGGCTTCCAGACTCTGCTGATTTCCAACACTTCGTGTTTGTGTTCTTTCAACGGCCGGACGGCGGCAGGGAAAGAGCTAGCAGCGGGGAACGACGACGGAGCGTGAACGCCGCCGGCACGACATCACGGCAAATCAGCCACGTCCGGTCCACCGCGCACCGCGGATGGTTTGGCGCTTTTCAAAGCCGCCGTGGGCGCACCACGGATATGAGAAAGTCTTTATAGCATATACATGCTCAGCATCTATTATTCATACTATTAATATTATTTTGAGATTCGTATTAATTACATTATAATCTAAAGATCATATAATAAAATACATATAAGGATAAAATTTCATTAATTTTAATATAAAATATATGGTTTAGATAACACATATTTAATATGTCAAAATTTCGCTTTGCCATGGGCATGCATGACACTCTGTCGCGTCCCCGCCATCTGGTGGTGGCCAGGGCCGGGCCGGTCACGGATCTCCGGTGCGGGTTTGATGTGGAACATCAGCAAGGGAGGTAGGTGGAGTAGTAGAAAGAAACAATAAACGATCGACGCAGCATGTTACTAACTCTTTTAACTACTATATACAATCATCAGTAGTCTACTTAGTGTATAATTTGTCCACCTATTCAGCCAAGGTTAATTTGCAGCTACTGCTGAGTACTAAACCTCAAGTCCAACACTCCCATTCTCTCGCTCGTTGTAGCTGCCTGTTCGGTTAAGGGTAAATTCCTTCAGTATCATTGAAAATTTCTCTGATCCTTTTAATGTCACCGTAAAAACTTTATTCCCGTTAGTGCCAGCCATTTTTTTTTCGTCAACGTCATTATCGTCTATTTTTCATTAACGGATAAAGAAAAAGGCCATTTTGTCCTTGTCTTCAACCTCTCTCTCTCTCTCTTCCATCTCCTTAGGAACCCGGCCACCGGGAAATCGTTGTCGCCTCCATCCTCCTCGCTCCTGCGTTCGCGCATGCTCTCTCTCCCGCCCCCTCCCGCGCCTCCCCGTCCTCCGGCGGCCACCACTGCCTCCCGGCCCTCACTCTCCTGTTGGTCGATGTGCCTGCTCGTCCTTCTCCACCTCCTCCTCTTTGCAGCCCGCCACCACCTGCTCATCCTCCACCTCTGGCTCGTCACAGCCCAACGCCGCCGCCTGCTCATCCTCCTCCACCTCCGGCTCGTCCTCCTCCACCTCCGGCTCGTCACAGCCCACCGCCACCGCCTACTCGTCCTCCTCCACCTTCGGATCTACGCCATGATGCCCGTGGAGAAGGCGTGAGCCCACCATCCCGCGGCCGTGGATTGTCGCTACCAACGCCGCCCGCCGCCGAGGACGCCTCCAGGCAGCACGCCGGTGGATCCAGAGGCCCGAGAGGCAGCAGCAGTTCTAGGCGACGCACAGCGGGGTCAGAAGAAGCAGTGGCGATGCTCGGCTTCGGGCGCAGCACGACGAGTCCGAGGCGGAGGCAGCGGCTCCGGGTGCGGCGTGGCGAGGCCTGTGGTAGCGACGGCAGCTCTGGGCATGGTGCGGCAGGGCCCAAGGCCATGACGGCGACACACGGCTTTGGGTGCGGTGCGACAGGGCCTAAGGCCATGGTGGTGGCAGGGGGCTCGCATCCGGGCGAGGAAGCCGAGAGAGAGAGAGGGAGGGAGAGAGAGAGAGATCCCTCGCTCAAGGTTGAAGACGAGGGCAAAAAGGTCTTTTTATAGCTCTGTTAAGCTTTTATTGCTATAAAATAAACGGTAATGATATTGATGAGGAAAAAGTTTAAGAAAACTAACATTGACAGGATTAATGTTTTTACGGTGGCGTCAAAAGGATCGGAGTAGTTTTCAATAACACAGAAGGAATTAACCTTGGCTTAATATGCGTTGATATGCCACAACTTGTTGTTGGGCATTCAAAATTCAAGGTGGCTCTCGTCTCTGGCGATATGAGTCGATGGTTAGAATGGAAGTTCTGCTTTCCATATCCAATAATAATAATAATAATATAATAAAAAAAATCAAGGTGCCTAGCGGGCAGCATCAAAAAGTTAGCTAATCCACGCTTTTTCACTTTCCTCAGGTGAGATAACAGATTACGTTTTTTTAGACTGAGATGACAGATTATGACCTTGGTTTTCCCAATAATGCAGCTGCACACGATCACAAACCTTCAAACAAGGTAAAGGAGAGCAAGTGAAATGAAAAATTCAATGACAGATTACATTGCCGATTCATGGCTATAACATAAGTACAACATTCAGCTCCAACATCTCCCGCTACGATCACGGAAGTTGGTACACGGGAGGCAGGTTGAGCGAGGAAAATACTCGCCGATACTAGTAGTTGTTGTCCTATCCGTTTAGGTTGTGAAAACTACTGGGAGCTCTCAGTTTGGAAGCTTAGAGCGCGCACGGGTCGCATCGCCCCCACTCGCATTCAGGTCCTCAGATGTATTTAGTACTACTACCGTATATAAACTCTGATAGACTGATACTGAGGAGCGCGCGTCTTTTCTCGCACGTCATGGGTTGCATCGTCGCATCAACTTCGGAAGACAGTCTTTCTCGCTGGCGCCATGTGTTGTTTCGTTTTGTCACGCCTAATGTCGACGTTGTGAACCAAACCAGGGCAGCCGCATCAACCTTATAGGCACTTCAAAAATTCTACAGTAGTAAGGTAGCCGGTCTCTTCTCTTGTCAGGAAGGTTGGGGAAAATATTGGGACATTTCAGTTTGGATTCGCGGTCAGATAGCACTCCTAGTCACCGATAGACTTCGTTACTGATGGAAACGCCACGTCATCATAGGAAGAAGGCTCGTGACCACGTCGTCTCCTCTTCCTCCGGTGGCGGCCGTCTGATCTCGATAGAGTTCGTCATGGCCAGCCGCCACAGCCACATCGAGGCCACATCTCACTCCAAGTAGCATAGCATCTTCCTTCAAAAAAAAAGTAACATAACATCATCATAAAAGTCACAACGAGCGAAGGCAATAATGGTGAGACGTTTGAAAGATGTTTGGTGCCGAGAATCGATTTCATCTTTCCTTTTGCCGTGTCATCATGGATGGACCACTCTGTTTCTTCAATTTACATTTGTTTTCGACGGAGTATCAGACACAGTACTATGTTTCTGCTCACATTCTTCTTTGAATAGTTTATTGCTCTAAGAATTGTTTCGGCATCTCCTTTAGGTAGCGTTTGGAAGCTGGCATTCAGGGTGGAATTAGGAATTGACATTGGGCAACTTTAATGCTGCCGTCTGGATGCATTCAGAATTGGCTCATGAAATCAGACTTCAATTCTGAATCATTTTTTTTATGTGCCCGTAAGTCATCATGATGCGGAGCCCTCTTCCTCTGAATTGAGCCGAATTGACTCGCTGCCTCCCCTGTCCGACAACAGTTGCCACTGAGCCCTGCCCCAGCGACGAACAACGCACTCTCACCGGCTCCTCATCCCCCGCTACCGTCCCCTTCGCCCCCCCCCCCCCCCAACGGGACGCCCCTTCTTTATCAAGTTTGGCGACCTCAGAGTAGATCTCGAGCGCAGCCGACGGCTTTGAGTAGAGGAGCTAGGCAAGCTCCCTCCAACATCGATGAATTCCTTCCCTCCCTGCCTCCCTTCGGTAGAGTCAAGCTGGGCGAGGTCAACAGAGGCCTTCCTCCATTCCTTTATCCGGTGGGTGAGGTCAATGGAGGTTTGTCAATGGAGGCGCCGGCCTTCGACGACCAGCAGCGGCGACGACAGCTATGGTGGCTATGATGAAATTCCAATTCGAGGTAATGTCCACCCAAACATGAATTAGTATTTTATCCCTAATTTACATTTTATTTTTTAATTTGATCTACATCCAAATAATAGAATTAACATTAGACTGGATTCAATGTCTAGACTGAATTGAAATTAAACTCGATTCAATTTTAAGATCTCTAATATCTACTTCCAAACGCAGGCTTAAATGATTTTGGACGCACCTTGTTTTCTTGAAGTGAGGTTGCCTCTCAAAGTTCAGAACACGGACACGGTTTATTCGACCTACATCTGCAGCACACAGTTTATTGCCTCGTCAGACTTGATAGTATTGTACATACTACTGCTAGTATACAATAATTTAGCTGAAGGTAGAGCTTACTGGAAACCTGTGAGCTAGCTAAGCTGTGGTGGCCACCGCGTGGCTCGCATGCAGCGTCCTCGAGCACAGCAGCCAGCGACGAGTGACCGCGACCTGCGAGATCGCAAGCGGGGCACTACCACCTGCTGCCACACCAGGCCGCAGGCGAGTGGACGGGGAAAACCGGAATCTGATGTCATTTGTCTCCGCTAAAAAAACCGAGGATGCACATCGTCCTGCCAGGCAGCTGGTCCAGTTTGGATTCGTCTTCTTTTTTTTTCACCTTTTCAGTCTTTGGTTTGTACTTTGTACTACGGAGTACTAGTGTTTTCGTCCATGGAAATACAGAATGGTAGGTGTTTCTCAGTGCACATACGATTCTACGACGTGGCCAGGCAGCATTTCGTTCTCTGCTAGTACCGTGTGGATTTGCTGTTCCAGGTCCACACGCTGCATGTTTACATGCATGCACGACTTACGACTGGGAAGCGCTAGCTCGTCAGATTCCATTGTTGCGGCCATCGGCCAGCGGCTGCATTTTCAGGTGGCACTGGCACCACGCGCGCGGCTTGGCCGGGGCTGACATGGCCCGCATGGGTTGGCGCTTCATTTGGCGATGCCGCAGTATAGTCTAAAGCTGATCCAGGAAAAATTCACATACCTCACAGCATTTGACGTACGTGGATGATTTCTACTATCGCCATGTATGTTTTTTACCGACTTGGTCGTGTGCAGTTTTGCCGTGTCGGTTGTTCTCTGCAGTTGCAGGCAACTTTGGGCCGTGTCTAAGCCTCATCTTGCGCTCCACGTTGCTCTCAGGCGATTTAGCCCATCATGGCCCGTGTGTGGGTCTCCTTTTTCGACCCGCTGGCTATTTTATAGAGTGATTGATTTATGAGTGACGTGATCGTGTGACTGTTTTTCTGCCGCTCATCGGCCAACCGGCCTGTGTGTGGGCCTCTTGTGACGGCCTCCATACTGCTCCACTTGTTGGCCTAGTCCATATGAGACGACGACTCTGTTTCACCTTTGATTCCTAGGCGGCAACGCAGCGGACAAACAAACTGTTGCCCGCCTCCCCTCATCTATCTTCACGGCATCCGGTCCCGTGCGCGGTCTCTGGATCACCCTAAATCTAGATTGGCGGCAACAATGATTCTGTTTCTAATCCGCGTCAGTGGTTGCATCTTGTGCAAGCAACTGACCCGTCCTCCGTTGTGTCTTCACATACCCTCGACGTTGGCAGCTTATTTGCCGATTCTCCGATCCAGGGACTTGGATTTTTTTCCCATTGGAGGGACATCCCACCGGAGAGAGAAAATTTAACAACATATTAATAATCCTATTTAGGCCTTGTTCGTTTGACCTGGAACGTGATCCGAACGGGCCGTTCCACTCAGATAAAATCGACCTGGTTTGAAGTCCGGCCCCAAAAAAATTATGTGTTCGGTTAGATCCAGCTTGGATCCGAGATGGACCGGAATTTCACTTTTCATCAACTCTATGGCCCGGAAAAGAGCCCTGTCTTTAGTGGTCTGGATTATTTCCCCATGATGAAGACCACTCGATCCGGCCCAGGATGAGAAAGATGCCTGTTTTGAAAGCACAACAAACAAACAAGGCCTTAGAAGTTTTTTTTTAAAAAAATGAAATTTGTCATACGTGTAGCTAACATGGTGAGAAACATACATACAAAATTTCAACTCAAAATTCAATTTCATATAAAAGATATAAAATTAACAATTCATGAAAAAAGTGGAAGGAAAAAGACAAAATAGTTAATTTGTCCTTTTCTTGTATGATTTGATAATTTTATATCTTTTAGATAATGTTGAATTTGGAGTTGAAACTTTATGTGATTGTTTTCACCATATCAGATGCACATATGTCAAGTTTCATAATTTTTTAAAACTTCTAATTAAGTTTTTTTCATGATTTTACCGGTGAGGGACATCGCATTGGTGGGAGAATAAACTTTCCCTCCGATCTAGAATGAGGCTGCTCCTGCTGCCATTTCAGCCAATCATCATCAACAAATGCAGCAGCAAGAGATCACAGAGAATTCGAGAAACGTTTGTTGTCGTTATGACGTTCCTGTCTCTTCTCAAATCAGCGCGGCGGAGCGCGCCACTTTCGCTAGTTACCTCAATCTGGCAAAGAAGACGCGCAATAGCAAAAGCAACCAAAGTTGATGGATTAATTTACTCGCGACGAATAATTCCTCATCTTTTTCTCGTCTGCGTAACTAATCTGTCTCATTTTATTCCGTTGACGGTCGTTCAACATGTAGTAAGCTGACATAAATCGAGCTAACGATGGGGCTCTCCTGGCTGTTTTCCAGTCCAATAATTGGTGGACAACACACAACAGCCTCCTTCGACCTGACGCGCCAGAAATTCTTCCACCCATCATCACCAACGGCAATAAGCCAATAATTGGAGGCTCCACCGTTGATTCAACACCATGGCTGGATGCTGCCGACCCTTTTTTTTATTTTATTTTGAAAAATATTTCAAGCCGACCTTCACCTTTGGAAGTGAAGGTGTGCTACGCCCACCAAATTTGAAAAAGCGCGCACCTACTCCGTCTTAAAATATGTACTGTACAACATTTGAATTTGAAGTCGGTAACTACGTGGACACGACGGCAAACCACTCATGGACGAGAAGTCGGCGAGTGGACACCGCCTTCTGCTTGTACGGCAAGATGGAGTATGTGTCGGAGCTCATATTCTGCTCGCGGGAACATGGTTACGTTGCGGCTGTCCTCTCCGCCATCTTCACGGTGACACGGTGGACTAGACGAGTGTAAGAAACTTGACTCGTCTGTGAAATTGCAAAACAGTACTGTACACAGGAGTCTCAACGTGAGCAGAATTTTATGAACTGACAACCGGTGCGGAGGTAATGTCGTCGTGTGTGCAAACTTGCCATCGGCATTGCGCGGCAGCGAACACTGTGAAGAAACTAAAACCTGGAATTATTACCATGTTCAATTGCGCACGGTCGTGCTCGTGGACCAGCACTGTGCTCTGCGCCGGCGAAACTATGGGCGGGCGCGATCGTCAGACGTCTCCGATCTCCGAGAGTATTGTTCCGCCCCTTGTCGAACGGAGAGAACACGTTATTTCAATAATCTAAAATAACCCGGGTCCACTGGCAGGACAAGCTGTGACCCCCCACCAGACGGACTGCTCACGTGTCACGTCAGACTTGCATTTGTCAAGTCACATACCGCCGATTCCCTCCCGTGAAGATCGTACAGTACTTCTCCATCTGCTCGCGTGTCATGGATCGAGTACTTTTTTTTTTCTTTCTCAGGAGAACTCGAAAGAAATGAAACAATGCCACGGATCGAGTACTGTAAGTAGATCGGCGGGCCTGGAGGAATACTCGGTAATAATAACCGGCCGGTCAACCGGGTTAATCGAAAAACCGGTCCCGGCCGGTCACGCTAACCGACCGGTTAGTCCTAGAAAACCGGACCTAGTACTATATGTAATTTGGTTAATCGGCTGGTTATCTCGATTAACCGATTGATTTTCATCAAACCGAGCCGACCGGTTAATCTGGTTATTCCAACCTTGGCCTGGAGGCTGCAATGGCGCGTAACGTACGACATTTCCTCCAAGAAATTTTGCAATATAAAGGATTCGCTTATCAAGGATCAATTGTCAAAATAGCATCCCTAAGGAACGTGAACTTTAAAAGACCAAGAAACTCCAAAATAGCACTCATAAGGCTGTCTCCAATGATGGAGACCCAGTGTGAAGACCCAAACGCCTGTATGGGTCTTCCTTTGATCGAAAGGACACAATCCAAATGAAGCTATCTTCAACGAAGACCGCAAAATAGATCACCCCGTGCTCCTTGCGCTGCCGCTCCTTCATGCCGCCGCTCCTTCGCACTGCCGCGGCAGTCACCGGTGGCCGAGCCCTTCTCGGATCTCCAATGGATTCGGTCGTGGAGGAGGAGAGGCTCGGGCGTGGATACGGCGACGAAAGAGCTCTGACGTGGCGACGACGACGGAGGAAAAGGAGCTCGGGCGCGGCAGGCGGCGACGGAGCTCGAGCGCAGCGTCGACGGCAGGAGGAAGTGGATGACGTGGGGCCCGCCTATCAGTGAAGCGGAGGAAGAAGTGTTACCAGTGGGTCGGGCGCATCTGTGCCCAATATGTGGATCCTTCAAAATGGCAATTTTCTTCTATTCTCTTTTTTTCGGACCGTTTTGCCCCTTCCTTCAGATCAATAGATCCGACACGGCGGGCCGGCAAAGTGTCGCAGCGTTGGCAGGGCCGATCGGAGCCAACAGGCAAAGCAGCAATGCGACGGCGCAAGGTCGGGCGGGGAGCAGTAGCACGAGGATGTTGTAGCAGGTAGAGTAGCAGCGCGTCGGCACGGTCTTGGAGTGGTGGAGCACGGCGCGAGGCCGGACGAGGCTAGCGGGCGGACCGATAGCGCGACCGTTGAGTGGCGGAGCCGGCGGGGTAGAGCGCGGCGGGGCGGAGCAGCAGCGGGCCTTCGAGCTCGGCCGGCTAGGCTCGAGCAGCGGGGAAGGGTAGCGGCGCCGTCGAGCTCGTCAGGCCTGTTGGCTTTGGTTGAAGGTAGGGATGAAAGAAAAAATAGTAATTATGAGTTACCGATGATCGTTTTTGCATTTTATCAATCATAACACATAAAAATGATATTCCGAAGAAGTGAAAGAAAAAATGATAGTAATTTATGGAAGTGGTAATAAAAACAATTTCGAAGTCTTCCGATCGTTTCCGTAAATTTCCATTTTAACGTGGAAATTACCGTAAAGTAATGTAGGTAATTACCGTATTTAGTATTTTTATTATAGCAAATCTCTCTAAAAGACAAGTGAGTGATTCTTCTAGACTAGAACAAATCATAAATTTCTCAATATAAATTTTGTCTACTCTATTTTTGCAAATACATTTCTTATATATGTATATACAATTATTGAATAATCAATACGCTAGAGTCATTTTATCATAGTCACTGTGCTGTCGTCGAGACGCAAACATGACACCTCTAATTTTCCTGTTTTATCAGTGTCATACTTCAGGATTCATGTTTCCGATTGTTAATATTAATTTTCGATCGATACGGTCCGTTTTAGTTGTAATAATATCATTTCTAACTTTATCGAAATATCGACGCCGTATTTGTTTCCGTCAATACCATTATCAATTTTGCTTCTGAGAAAAAATATGAAAGCAAAAATAATTTAGTCTTCTTTCGATCGTTTCCGACTGCTTTCACCCTAGTTGAAGGGTAAAATAGTTCGAAAAATTTACTAATGCTATTCTCTTCGTGAAAAGGGACTTGACGTTTTGGAGTTCCTTAACTTATTAATACTATTTTAGAGTTGTCAATCATCGGTACTGTTATGGCAATTTACCCCGCTTATCAGTTGCGCTGCGATCTCCTGATCATGGTTTAGCGTGGAATGCTTCTTTTTTTTTTTTTTAATTTCTTCATCGTGGATACCAGAGATACAGAAACTACTGACCTTTTCTGTAACGTGTTGTTGCTCACGTTTATGCACTGTACCGTGCTTTTCTGTAACACCCGCCGCATGCCCGCATGTTCTGAAAATTTTGAACAAATGGAAATGTCCAGTCTTCTACCCAAAAAAAAAAAGGGCCAATGAAGGTGTCCCACGGCTACGGCCCACGTCGAATCCATCCAAATCCCAATCTATCTCCCGCCGCCACCCTGTTGCGGATCGCGCGCCGCTTGAAGATCGCTTCACCTCCAAACCCGATTTCTTTTCTTTCGCTCATCCTCGGTGCAATCACGGCTGCAGGTGCGCGAAACATCGATCGCAGGAGAAAGACGCTCAATCGACACGACTTGGAGTCCAATCTGTTTGCAGCCTTCCGGAGGTACTCTTTCATAGTCGCTCACAATTCGCTGTATTTAGGTAGGTGAAGCGATTGTTCCTAGCTACTAGACCGATCGATCCCCGAAAGGGGACACGTCTGGAATTTGTTCAATCATTAAATCCAAATGAAAAAAATTGTTCAATCGAGGGGATGGCACATAAAAAAAATCCCCATTTTTTTTTTCCTTTTGTCTCTGAACCACCTGAACTAATTTCTTCTCCTTTTGTTCAGTCAATCAGTATAGCGCTAACGGTTGAGAGTCGACGATGGGCCTCTCGCGGCTTTTTCTGAATCTGGTAGTGGACCACAACATCCTTGGCATTAGGTCTCTGTATTGCATCGGCCTAACGCTCGAGAAGTTATTTCAAGCACCAATGCTAGCAACAGCTACCGGAGGCGGATCAGAATCCTCGGCAGAGGTGGCTAACCCCTGCAATCTGAAGCATAAGCAGGCAATCGGGACAGCTATATCGATGGAGGAGTTTCAGCTTCCCAACCGGACCATCAGCTTCTGAATGATGTTTGGCTTTGTTTTCAGTACTCCATCTCTGATACATTGTCATATCCGAATGGTTCTGGAGCTAGACTTTCTCTTTGTGTGGTCTGTTTACTGTTTATTATACTATCTCTGCAATGATAAATTCAAAATTATGTGAACTTATATGGTTTTGTGACTGTATATGATAGGTATCATCTCTTGTGAAAGTAAAGTTCATGTTCTATATGTAATTGGTCCATATATGACCACCGGAAAGCATTTTTTAATTTGCATAGGGTGTGCTTCTGTTGGTATTTTCTCCCTTTTCTTTTACATTGATCCGGTTGCATTTGTTGTACATTCAGGTTGCAGTCAACAGACATCTGTTTAGCATGGGGCATATGATGAACAAGCTAAAGCCAAAAATGATGTTTAACTATTTGGAATGTTATTTTGCGCCAGTACACGTGGCAAAGCAACTCGCATTTTGTTCCATGCAACTGAAGGAGCTAACTAGTACACTTGAATAACTAGAGTGAGATTTTCCTCGAAAGATCCGGCATATTGCCAGCATTTTAATATAAGAAGAAGCAGTTTTTTTTATGCGTAAGACCGCAAGTGGCGCATTACAACATGTTAAGCTGGCTTATAAGCATGTGCTAAGCCAAAGGGATTGCTAACTATCCTGAGGAACTACTGCTACTGCTATTGCAAGCGTCTTTGCTCCAGCCGCACACCACATGCCGGTGTCGTCTTTTATCTCAGTGATGATTTGGTCTACTGATCTTTCTTGATATCTGAAAACTCTTGCATTCCGTTCCTTCCATATGGCCCAAACCACCAGGATTACGAGGGACCACGACCCCTTCATTTGCGGCGAAACTGAGTTGTCCGAGAGGTTGCAGAACCAGTCTGCAATGCTTGCACTTGCACACCAGGATGATGGCCTTAGGCGATGCGGCGATGCTGGCCTGACCAATTGCTGACAGTGTCCCAGATTTGTTGTACCATTGGGCGTTCCTTAAACAAATGTGTCACCTTTTCTAGATTACGGTGACAGAGCTGGCAAAAGTACTCATTTGGCCACTGAGTGAGATAGAGTTGAATCAAATCAAAATTTTAAGGGGCATATTTATCAATTGATCAGCAAACACCATTTCTTCTCCGTATGTCTCTATATATTTATCTACCACATCCACTGTTTTTTATACCAAAAATCAGATCGGAAGCTAGCATAATAAAGACCACGACGAGTCGTCCATGGTGGCCATCTCTTTTTTTCAGAATGCAAAAAACTCGTTAAGCAGCTGTTTACTTTACGAGCGCTGGCGATTGGTAGGGCAATGAAGTTGTGTCTGCTTACCAGCGTGGCCGATTCAAAGAGCCCACGGACGCAGCCCAAATCGAATGCGTCGCATGTGATAGATACCCAGACCTAGAAAGAATCAAAGAGGCCCACGGTCGTGGCTCAACTCCAATTCCCAATCTCGCTACGCCGCATTCTCCTTGCCCCGGTCGGCCCCCGTCCTTTTTGGAGAGAGAGGGAATTTTGCTGGGACCATGGCGATCGAATCGGCGATGAGCCTTTCGCGTAGGTTTCTGAATCTGATCGTGGACAGGAGCGCTCCTGGGGCCGTATCGCTGTGCTGCATTGACCTGAAGCGCCAGCAACTCTTCAATGGATGAGAATCAGCAGCACCGCAAGGCGCCACCTCTAGGCCACCGGAGGCGGGCGCTGGCAACGAGAACAATACTATCCAGGAAGTTGCGGTGCCAGCCTTGAAGTTGGAGAGGTTTCGGCTTCCCCGCCCGATCTTTACCTTCCAATCCGGCGCACTACATCCTGCTTATCATACATGGAGAATCAGCTGTTCCCGCTTTCAGATTGCAGAGTGCTCTGCACCAACCAGTGCGGCCGATCCCTTCCTCTTCGATGGTAGCACGTGGCAAGTTCTAACCATACCTCCCGTCCACAAGCATAGGATGTCGTATGCACTTTCCCTCTTCATCCCCAACGCCGACGGCAATGGCGGCGACAGCCTCTTTCTCATGAAGAGGTGTACCATTCCCCTACCGGAAACATGCAGGGGGCAGCCAAACGATGAGTTCGAGACCGTACTATACTGCAGGGCCAACGCGATCCACCCCAAGTCCTGGCAATGCCAACTCCTCCCATCTACACCGTACGTCCATGACCCCACCTACTCGAAGAAACCTCTGTTAAAATCTTATCTACCTAGGCTAGAAGACTAGTGAGGTTCTATGCAATCAATGGGACTCTGAGTTCAGAATCTAGAGTAAGAGTGAGAGAGTGAGAGAGATACGTGGGTTGTGAGGGAGCAGAGCGGGAACCGAGAAGGCATCGATGTACGGAGCCGATGTAGAGGCGGCGGAGGCGTCGGTGATGTGTTGGGTAAGCGGCGACGGTGGACGGCGGTCTCGATATCCCTCAGGCCTCCAGCGGCACTGGTCCGGTATGACGGCGGTGTAGGGTGGCGGCGGCGGCTTCCCGTCGCTGGCTGCGCCCTAGCTTTAGATCGGCTTAGGGTTTATGGGGTGAACAGTGGCGGCGGTCAACCTCGTGTCTCGTGCCCTAGCTTCACCCCTCCTTTAATATGACGCAGTGCGATGGGGATCCACCAACCATAGTAGGGTTAGGGCGCCCCCGATCAGGGCATGGATCTGGGTGTTGGGCCGTTGGACCCAACATGAAGATCTACTAACATTCTCCCCCGAGAACTCATTCCATCATTACTTTACATTTTCTATTTCATCACGGATTTATACAGAGAGTATGTTTCATCGTCATAGCTAAACGCCGATAGATTCAACAGCTACTATACACATTCCCGTTTAGAAACAGATATATTTCTTTGGGCCCTAAGTCCAGAATCATAACGCTTCCGTTAACCCCATGCCGGCTACGTGCTCCTTGAACACGCTGCGCGGTAGGCCTTTCGTGAGCAGATCCGCAAGCATTCTTTCAGTCCTGATATGCTCGACACTTATAGTGCGATGCTGGACTTTGTCTTTCACAACATAGTACTTTATATTAATGTGCTTGACAGCACCACTGGACTGATTGTTGTGAGCATACATTACTGCTGGTTTATTGTCGCAATACAACTTTAGTGGTTTCTCAATACTATCAACCACTCTTAATCCGGGTATAAATTTCTTTAGCCAGTTGACCTGCTCTGTGGCCTCATAACATGCTATAAACTCGGCATACATGGTAGACCCTGCTGTGATAGTCTGTTTGGAGCTTTTCCATGAAATGACTCCTCCTGCCAGGGTAAACACATATCCCAATGTGGATTTCGTGTTATCTGTTGCAAAGTCTGAATCAGAATACCCCACCACATCGAGTGAATCCGATCTTCTGTATACCAACTTAAGGCCTTTCGTTCCTTGCAAATATCGCAAGACTTTCTTTATCAACTTTCAGTGCTCAGGGTCTGGATTATTCTAAAATCTACCAAGTAACCCGGTGACAAACACTGAACAAGGGCGTGTGCATACTTGCACATACTGCAAGCTTCCCACAGCCAAAGTATATGGTTTCGTTTTTATATCATCAAGCTTGTACTTATTCTTGGGTTTTTACCAATCCCCAAATCTTTCGTCCTTGACTATAGGAGCAGGTGTGACACTGCATTTGTGCATGTTAAATTTCTCCAATACTTTTTCTATATACGTCTTTTGAGACAGTCCTAATATGTACTTTCTTGTATCTCGATGAATTTTAATGTCCAAAATATATGATGTTTTACCAAGATCTTTAATGTTAAAGTTTGGGTATAAGAATTTCTTTGTTTCTTGTAATAGACTGATATCACTACTAACCAGTAAAATATCATCCACATATAAAATAAGAAAAATGGATTTCCCATTCTTGAACTTTGCATAGATGTAATTGTCCTCAACATTTGCTTCAAAACCATATTTCTTTATTGTTCCATCGAACTTCAAGTACCACTGTCTTGAAGCTTGCTTTAATTTATAAATGGATCTCTTTAAACGACATCCATCTTTTCTTTTCCTTCCACAACAAAACCTTTCGGTTGTATCATATAAACTCTTTCTTCTAAATCCCCATTTAGAAATGCCGTTTTTACATCCATTTGATGTAATTCTAAGTTATAATGTGTCACTAATGCCATTATAATTCTGAAAGAGTATTTACAAGAGACAGGAGAAAATGTCTCATTGTAGTCAATTTCTTCTCTTTGTGTTAAGCATTTAGCCATAAGTGTGCCTTAAACTTTTCTATATTCCCTCTAGAGTTATATTTAATCTTGTAGACCCATTTACAGCCTACTGTTTTGGCTCCTTTAAGAATTTCTTCTAAGTCCCAAACTTTATTGAGACTCATTGATTTCATTTCATCCTTTATGGCCTCCAACTATTCAGATGAGTGGACACTTCTCATGGTTTCTTCATATGAGATGGGATCATCCTCCATATGATATTCTTCTGTATTATACAGTTCATAGTCAGCTGGTATTGCTGAGTTTCTAGCTCTTTAAGAACTCCTAGGGGCCTCTTCATTTGGCACAATCCCTGATTAAGGCTCTTGTGAAGCCTGCTCTTCTAGCACATCATCTGTGTGAGGCTACTGTTGCTCCCCTTCATTAGTGGCAGGTTCCTCTTGTATCACAGGTGGAGTGACAATAGGTGTTGGCACTGCAACGTTAGACATCACAGGCTCAACATCAACAGACAGTGAGAAGAAAGGTTCTTAACTCATAGAATTGGGTATATATACCCGCTTCTTCTCAAGATCGATCTCTCGAGCTACCATGCTCCCCCTAATCGTTTCGTCCTCCAAGAAGACGACATGCCTTGTTTCTATAAACTTCGTATATCTATCTGAGCAGTAGAAACGAAAACCTTTGGACCTTTCTGGGTAGCCAATAAAATAGCAACTCACTGTCTTGGGATCCAACTTTCCAAGACTTGTGTTGAAGATCTTAGCCTCTGTAGGACCCCCCCACACCTGGAGGTGTTCCAGCGAAGGCACTCTTCCAGTTCATAATTCATACGGTATTTTGGATATCGATTTATTTGAAACTCTGTTAAGAATATGAATAGCGGTTTTTAATACCTCTATCCATAAGCTCACTGGCAGTGTGGAGTAGCTCATCATGCTGCGCACCATATCCATCAAGGTACGGTTACGCCTTTCTACTACTCCATTCTGCTGTGGTTCGCCCGATGTAGAATACTGGGCTACTATACCATTTTCTTGTAGGAACCTAGGAAAAGGTACGAGGACTTGTCCATAAGGCGTGTGCCTTCCGTAGTACTCTTCATCACGGTCGGACCTTACAACTTTAATCTTTAAATCATATTGATTTTCTACTTCTGCTTTAAATATCTTGAATTTATCCAATGCTTCTGATCTTTATTTGATTGGATAAATATAACCATAGCGGGAGTAATCATCTATGAATATTATAAACGAGTCATAACCATCCACACTCTTGACGGAAAAAGGACCACAAATATCCGTATGAATGATCTCTAATATTCTGGCGCTTCTTTTGGCGTCTTTCTTGATTTTCTTTACGTATTTTCCTTTAATGCATTCAATGCATTGTTCTAAGTCTGTGAACTCCAATGAAGGAAGAATTTCATTCTTTACAAGTCTCTCAATTCTCCCCCTCGAAATATGGCCTAAGAGACAATGCCATAATTTCGATGAGACGCTTGGAGTTCTCTTTATTTTCTTGTTAACTTTAGTCGACGAGGACGTAGGGACATTCATATCATGTATATTATCATTCATATCATGTATCACATTCATATTATCACTAAGTGACAATAAATAAAGCTTATCTTATAAAAACGCAACACTAATACATTCATTATTGAACATAAGTTCACATTTGCCATTACCAAAATGATAATCATAACAATCATAATCAAGACGCGATACACTTATTAAGTTTCTTTGCAATGAAGGTACATAAAAGACATCATGAAGCCTAAGAATAAAGTCATCTCTAAGCTCTAGGTGAAGATCCCATACAGCTTCAACTTTAGCTTCTACTCCATTAGCCACTATTATCGAACCTTCGTCTCTTCCCATGATTCTTGTCGTACGGAACCCCTATAAACAATTTGCAACATGAATAATCGCTCCTGAATCAATCCACCATGTGAATCTAGAATAATTAATATACAAAGATTCATTTACAAATATAATAATGTTCTTACTATTTTTTTACATGAACAATCTCAGCTAGTCAGGACAATTCTTCTTGTAGTGTCCTTTCTGGTTGCAGTAGAGGCATGTGTTCTTGTCCACTACAACTTGTCCCTGTAGAGGCTTATGTTGTTGCTTGCCCATAGGCTTAGAATAAAAGACCAGTTTTTTTTGCTACTTGCCCTTATTCTTGTTGTCTTTTATATAGTGGACAGAACCACCATGTTTATCCTTGAATCTCTCCTCCTCTTGGACACTGTTGGTAATAAGTTGCTCAAAAGTCCATTTTTCTGGGTTCATATTGTAGTTGGAAACAAAGTTGTCAAATTGAGGTGGTAGGGACAACGGCACAAAATGAACCAGGAGGTCTTCTTGAATTGTTAGATTCACAGTCTTTAGCTTTGTAGCCAAACTATTTATCTTCAGATTGTGCTCTCTTATGACGCCACCAGTGTACTTTTCATTCACTGGTTGTCTTATCATCTGTGTGGCATAAGTCTTGGAAGACCCAGTAAACTGGTTCTCCACCCTCTGGAGATAGCTCTTTACTGTGTCTTCATTCTGGATTGAGCCCATGATAGGGGGCTTAATCGTGTTCTTGACAAGTGTCAAGCACTTCTTGTTGTCAAGAACCCATATTCTGTGCTCAAGTTGAACTCGAGCTCTTTCAGAAGCATCATCCCTCTATCTCTTTTACTAAGCAGCATCTGTTTCTTTTGTGCCTCTGACAAGCTCAGGAGGCTCTATGGAACATGGGGTGGTCACTACCCAATCCATCTCACCCATAACGAAGGCGAGATCAATCTTTCTCTTCCAATCCCCATAGTTGTCCTCTTTCAACACTGGGATCTGGGGAAGGAAAGCCATCATGATTGCTCCTGAAATTAATCATGAAAAGTGAGAATAAAATGACATATAAATTCTACCATATATGCATTAAACCTACATCACCTTGGGTAAAAAATAGGCATAATACATAAAACATCATGATATGACATTGCAATTTAACAACGTTGATCAGAAAAATTACAATGACATATAATCTGAAAATTAATGCTCCTAAAATTAAATTCTCCCATTGGTTCGAAATTTAATTTTAGAAAACATCAATTTTAACAATAATCATGAATTCTATAAACTTGCAGCAGAAAACATGACATAAAACATGCATGAACAGTAGCGAAATAATCTTGTTTACTCTCTGCAATAATTATCTCATTGGTTTAAAAAATGACAGAGGTAAAGTCATCAATTTTCATCAAATTCAATTAAAAAATTCAATGAAAAACAGCCAAAATAATTCATAAAAGGACTAGTGTTCATTTATCTGTTTTTGGCCCAGGGCATGGATATTCCAACCCACCTCGCGCTCGCGAGGCCTTTGTCCTCGGCCCAAAAGTCATGGCCTTTCAGCCTCTTCGGCTGAAATGCTGGTGCACGGCCTTTCAGCCCAGGCCGTCCTTCGCGCGAGCGCGCGCGCCGCGCTTTTGGGCCCAGCTCGCCCCGCGCGTGAACACCCGCCCCGCGCGGCCTTTCAGCCCACCCCACGCGTGCGTGTGAAAGTGACAGCCCGGCCCAGGCGAGCCGTCGTCTGCCCCGCCTCCATCCCAGCCGTCCGTGCAGATCAACGGCTGGGCGTGCTTCTCACGCGATCAAAACCAGCGCCGAGCGCTGGCACCCGTAACCCTAGCCCCCACTCGTTCTTCTCCCCGCTTCCTTTCCCTTTCTCCCTTGCTCTCTTCTCTACACGCACAACGGTGGTAGATCTTCGGCCGGAGAGGGAGGAGAACGCGACGCCGCCACTAGGCTCTTCGCCGACGCGCGCGTCCACCCGTCGGTGGGCGCGCCGTCGTCGAGCTGCCTTACGATGGCGTCCACAAGCCCACACGCGCGCGACGGTGTCCCGGCGGCGAGCGGCGCTCGTGCTCTGTACCGTGCCGGCAAGCGGCGACGGTCGTCGACGACGAGGGAGTCCAGGTAGGTCCCTTTCGCGCGCCTCTGTGCTATGGATCTGTAACCCTAAACCTAGAGTTAGGGTTTGAGGAGCCAGGTGGGTTTCGGGTTTTTATGTTGAGAGGTTCTGTTCTATCCTTTCTTTCTCGATTTGAAATCGAGATCTTCCTCATCTACCTCTAGCCCTAGGTGGCTCTGATGCCAATGTTAAAATCTTATCTTCCTAGGCTAGAAGACTAGTGAGGTTCTATGTAATCAATGGGACTCTGAGTTCAGAATCTAGAGGAAGAGGGAAAGAGTGAGAGAGATACCTAGGTTGTGAGGAAGCGGAGCGGGAACCGAGGAGGCATCAATGCCCGAAGCCGATGCAGAGGCGACGGAGACGTCGGTTCCCGTCATCTCCATGGCAAGAATCTCGTCAAGGGCGTCGGTGATGTGTTGGGGAAGTGGCAACGGTGGATGGCGGTCTCGAGATCCCTCAGGTCTCCAGCTGCACTGACCTGATACGGTGGCGGTGTAGGGCGTCATGACGGTGGCGGTTTCCCGTCGCTGGCTACGCCCTAGCTTTAGATCGGCTTAGGGTTTATGGGGTGAACAGTTGCAGCGGTCAACCTCGTGTCCCGTGTCCCGGCTTCACCACTCCTTTAATATGGCGCAGTGCGACGGGGGCCCACCAACCAGAGTAGGGTTGGGGCGCCCCCGATCAGGGCGCGGATCTGGGTGTTGGGCCGTTGGGCCCAACATGGAGATCTACTAACAACCTCATGACTATAAGATCAGCTCCTACACAGTTGTCAATGATGACACTCTCATTTGCATATCCGTCACCGGCATGAGCACCTCTTGCCTGGACATGGCGGCGGGCTACACATGGAGCCAAGTCGGCAAGTGGACACTACCCTTCAGCGGCAAGGTTGAGTATATACCTGAGTTGGCCAGAAGTTGGCTGCTGCAGACCTCTCTTTTTTGAGCAACGTTGGTGACTCCTCAGCCATGGATTTCCAGCCAGAGCTCCTGGGCTCTTGGATGGAATTGACCCTGCCAGAGGGCTGGAAGGAACGCAAGAAGGCTCAACTTGTGAACCTAGGCTCAGGCAGGTTCTGCATCTCAAGGTTCTTCCGAATTACGACAGTTGATGACTCTTCTGAAATGTTGGACTATGAATTTTCTGTCTTGACGGGTGTGGAGATGGTTCCTCTTGTTGACAGTGACACTGGCAATGCCATTAGTAGTGGCAGTGGAGATGGTAGCAAAGGGAAAATTAAACTCAAAATGATCCCTCACAAATCAAGGTTTCATTCGCCTGTCAATGAAACAACCATTGAGGAAGTGTTCTGAATAGGTTTTTTTGGGGCTTTGCATTCAGCACCCTGTTTTACCCATTATGTATCATCTTAGTAAGTTTGGAACTTTAACTTTAAGAACTAACTCTGCCTATGGTGTTGTTATTTGGACTTTGACATGAGGCTACCTGTTTTTATCTGCTTGGTATAACTCTGGCATTTTTTTTTGGGAAAGCTGTCTTGATTTCGCCCTGATTTAGGCAATCTTGTAATAAGGTATTTTCTGCTACGGTAATTTCCCATGCCTCTGTTGGTGATTGCTTAATATGGATTTGAACTAAAATATGTTGGCCCTAACTTCATTATTAAAAAAAGGAGGGGGGGGGGGGGGGGTTCAGCATTTACATAGTCTAGCCTTGTCTTGTGTATTGTGCAGTCCGTTAATGAATTGTCACTTGCAGATATATTCAAGTTCCTATTTATCATGACCTACTGTTACTGTCAATTGTGAACTCTTGACATGGTGGGTTGGTATTGTGCGATTTCTGTTCTTGATGACTTTGTTTAGTATCCAATCATACTCTGTTTCTCCCCCTGTTGTGTGATGGTGTGGGTAACTGTTAACATTAGTTCTTTAGTGCTATGAACTTTTTAGATGGGACTGGAAATTGCTGTCCTTGATAGTCATATCTTTTGGTACATGCACTGTTTGTATTTCTTGTCTTAGACTATATTCATGTGATTTTTCAATCTGGAAGAAAATATTGTTGTGCCACTGTGGAGTTGCATAACTGGGAGCTGCTATCTGAATCAGGTAGCACCCAGGTCAGGATGAATGGATGATCTTCAATGTACTGCTGCATAGCATGGTGCTTTTTTTCATTAGTTTAGTGTTTCGGTCTAATCCTGTGGAATGGATTCGGAAGGTCACATGACGAGGGAAAATGGTGTCTGGTTCTCTAGTATTGTTATAGTAAACAGAGACCCTCGGCATTACTATATAACGGCATTAATCAATACTGATGTGTTTGGTTTTCATTTTGGTGGAATCTGCATGTGATTTTTCGTTTGTGCAAAGGAGATAACTTGTAGGCAAACTGGCGGAATCATGTTTTATTCCGACAGGAATATTGAAATGGATGGTGAAACGCCCTCGCGACATTTTTTTTTTTTTTGACAATGCCCTCGCGACAACTTTGGTTTCACCTTACATTTACGGCGACACTCATTTCTGTTTCCCGAAATAAACAATCGTCCCAACATTCAGATGGCATGTGTATGCTCAGATGCTCAGTGCTCCAGGCCGCGACAGCAAATGAAACACATTTGTTGGTTTGTTACCGGTTAGCGCGGGAGCAGTTGACACGGTCACAAACTCCTAACGATTCTTTTTCATAAAAGTTATGTTTGGTGCCGGCTGTGTTCGGCTGGTTCAACAATCAACACCCAGAATGCACAAAGCTTTGGGAAGCCGAGGTTACCTTTTCTTCAGTGAGCTCGCGCTCGTCCCCGCAAAGGCCCTTACTAGGCTACTGCCGCCACTGCTGTCGGGTACTGCTGCCCAAAGCTTGAATTTTTTGGCCCGGCCTGATGCACCGGGCTGTGCTTGGATTGGAGGAGCGGCCCGATGGATGGCACGACACGACCCGTTTTAGTTATATCAAATATATTTATACTCTGTTGTAAATCAAATAAGGTGTTGTGGCCTGGTGGTAGGGTCCCTTCTTTATTTCTCTAAGCCTCTGTTCGGATGTCGGAATTGAAAGGGTGGAATTGAATTGACATTCCATACCAAATCTGTGGAGAATTGGAATTGAGCACAATTCAATATTTTTGTTTGGTTGTCAATGGAATTCGTTGGAAATAGAAATCGAATCAGATCAATTCCATTTGATGTTTAGCTATAAAATCTGAAAACATGGAAATCGGAAGGGAGGGAGGGAGGTTGGCGACTCACCGGCAGATCGAGGTGGCTCAGCTCCCGTGCTGCTGCACCAGGCCACCGCGCCCCCTGCTCCATCGTAGCCACAGCTTCGGCAAGGGACCAAGTGACTACGGCGGTGGCCAACAATGAAGTAGGTGGCGACGCCATTGGAGCCGCATCGGAGCTCGCCGGTGAGGCGCTCTGGTGGCCTAGGAGCAGTGGGGAAGGTGGCAAAAGGGAGCAGGGTGCAGGGTAGGGCTCACCGGGGAGCTCACGTGGGTCGGTGTGGTTGGAGGGCAGCTTGCCGGCCTCTACGGCTCGTCGAAGACGAAGGGAGGGGCGCACGGGCAGAGGAGGCGGAGGGAGGAAGGCTGGGTCGGCTCACCGATGCCCGGCGGAGGGAGGACGGGAGGGGCGGAGGCGGAGCTCGGGGGCGGAGAGGGAGCTGGCGGTCGCACGGGCGGAGACGGAGGTCGCGAATTCCAACCAATTCAGAGGGAGGGGGCTCTGAATCAGGAAAGCAGTGAGTAAGAAGAAAAAAAAACAATTCGGAATTGGGCTCATTTCCCTGTGGGAATTCCATATACATCCAAACAGATGAATTGAATTCAATAAATTCCAATTCCGAATTCAGAGCCTCAATTCAGACATCCAAACCCAGTGTAAGGTCTTGTGTTCGAATCTCCTTCTCCCCTTTGTTTTTGCAACATTTAACACTGAATTCCATTGTTACTTGTTTAGATGGGCCTGCGTGCTAGGTGGGCTGTCATGCCTAACAGGCCGGCCGCTGGTGCATGAGCCCGTGGGCTGCCTCGACACGGCCCGAAAAGGCCCGCATGCCATGCTGACCCGAAAGGAAACATGCTGAGCCTTTTAAGGCCCGGGCCGTGCCGTGCCATGCCACCTGTTTGGCCATGTATACCTCTCCCTTTGGCGACCTCGCTGGTGGTGGAAAGTAGATGGAAGCCGGCCCACTCTATAAGTAGCACAAGCGGTAGAAAAGTGATCTTCTTGATGTGTTGTCAATTTATCCACCCAAACTCCTGCCACTATTTATAAGTGAAATGGAGCATGGGGGATGTGTTGTCAATTTATC
Organism: Eleusine indica; assembly: GCA_030378355.1. Lineage (NCBI taxonomy): Eukaryota > Viridiplantae > Streptophyta > Magnoliopsida > Poales > Poaceae > Eleusine > Eleusine indica. The sequence continues at coordinate 45,148,237 of CM059500.1, forward strand.
CACCCAGACTCCTGCCACTATTTATAGGCGAAATAGAGCATGGGGGTACTTGTAGCGTTCTTGGAGTTCGTGGTCAAAATTAGGTCAACCCGTCGGGCAGCCACAACCCACGACACGACATGAAGCGCGTTAGCCATGTTGGGCCGGCCCGTTGGGCGCATGAACATGCACGGCCTGTTGAGGCCCATGAGCCCGATGATAAAAGCAGGCGCGATGGACTTCGCACGGTGGTAGAGGGGGACTTTGCGCGGCACGATGATGGAGCGTGCGAGGGTGAGCAGGCGACGCGATGACAGAGGGATCGACGTGAGGTGGGGGCGAGCTCGGCGGCGTGACGACGAGCGGCAGTGCGAAGGCGCCGCGAGCGGGTGACGTGACATCGGCAGCGGGAGCGACACGGAGACTGAATTGGAAGTGTGGCAAAAAAAGATTTTATAGTTAGGGTTTGTAGCTTTATGGGCTATTAGCCACCCGTGCTTCATGTATCATTTTCATGCTTCATTAGATCGAGGCTAAATGGGCCATGCCCGTGCCACCCGTCGGACCGCACCCTCGGTCCAAGCATGACCCGTGGCCTCATACTGGGCAGGTCCGGCATGAAAAAGAAATGGGTCATGCCAGACTCGAATGGTGCTTTTTTTTTGTGCTTTGGGCCGATCTACCGATCACGGGTTTTTTGGACAATATTTTTTTTAAGAATAAGTCCATTTTACCTACCTCAACTATCAGAGTTTGATTTTTATCCTCCAATTACAAAACCGGGTAGGAGGACTGCTTAAACTCTTAATTCCGTTCGTTTTTCCTCCTCGGGTGATTTTGAGGGTGCTTTTATCCTATATGGCATGGCGGGTCCCACATATCAGATGTCATGTCATCATCTTCTTTCTTTTTCTTCTCCGTCGCTTTTCTTCCCCTCTCTCCTCTGCAGCTCTGCTTCTCCCGATGATGTCCAAATTGTCCTTCTTTTGCTAAGCCGGTGCGGTCGCTCGCAAGTAGGCGGGCCAGCGCGGTCGCGCACTCGCGGGCGAGGAGGACCTGGCAGGCATGGTGGCGCTCGCCAGTGAGGCGGAGCAAGCAGGCGGCATAGCACGCGGCGGCGCTCGCAAGAGAGGCAGAGCGGGCAGGCGTGCGACCGGATACGGGCCGGGCTGGAGTAGGCCCACAAGCGGCAGCGTCTGGCGCTGGCATAACTCGCCCTGAGCATCACGGCGCGCAGGCTGCGCGAGGCAGACGTCGAGTTCTGCTTCGCGCGGTGCAGGAACGCGGATCTTGAGGAGCGGCTCCGGCAGGCGGTCGCCAAGAGCCAGACGTGGCAAGGCGCGACAAGCGCCAACGAGACCGTCACCGCGGGACTGCGCACCACGTTCGACCACCTCCACCTCCTCTTTCGTGGAGGGGCAGGTACAACAACGTGAGCCTAGAGGCGGGCCATGGTGCGGGGAGGAGGGCCGCGGAGGCGAGCGGTGATGGCGGGCGTGAGTCGGGAGGCGGGCCGCGGCGCGGGGAGATGGGACCGCGACGGCGAGCACGAGTTGACAGGGTGCGGGCGAGGAGGTGAGGACGGCGAGCACGAGGTAGAAGAAGAAGAACGGGTGAGGAATGGGCTGGAGCAAGAAGAGAGAGAGAGAGAAAGAAAAAAAAAATGATGATGTGGATATGACATGCGGGACCCGTTATGCCATATAGGATAAAATCACTCTCCAAATCATCCGAGGAGAAAAAACAAACAGGATTAAAAGTTTAAGGAGTCGTTCTACCCGATTTTGTAATTGAGTAACAAAAACCAAACTCACGATATAGTTAAAATAGGTAAAATGGACTTCTTCCATTTTTTTAAACTTTGGTTCTACTGAAAGAGGCCCACGGACGTCTGCTTGGCGCGGCCCAAATTGAGGGCGTCTCCGTCCTCTCTCTCTACCTAGATGACCTTTAATCTCCCAGCCGCCACCCCAGCTCCGGCGCTGTGGAGCAGCGCGCTGGCCCTTTCCCTTCTCCGACCGGGCGCCTCAGTCAGGTAAAGCCGGATGTGGATCTGCTTTACCTTCATCCCATTTGATCCAAAGCCGATTCCTTTTGTTTCGCTAATTCTTCTTCCCTGTCGTATTTGTTAGGGTTTTGTGTGGGTTTTGAAGGCATCGCTGCAGGCTGAACGCTCCTAGCCCAGAAGGATTCCCGCAATCTATTTGCTGCTGATTGCTGGAGGTACACTTTCTTCCTTGCCCGCAAATTGTGGATCTTGGTGCTAGCTAGTACTCTTCCTTCAGTCGAGGGGATGGATCTTGGTGCTAGCTAGTACAATTCCACGTTTCTCTTCACTTCTCGTAACTAATCCCCGCTTCTCTCTCGTTTTACGGTTTAGGTCAGTATGTCTCGGACTATCAAATCGACGACGGGGCTCTCTCGGCGGTTTCTGAATCTAATCGTGGCCAACCACGCCCTGCCTGGCATCAAGTCGCTGCGCCGAATCGACCTGGGTCGCATCTTTAACCCAACGACGCCACGGCCACCACCAAACGGAGATCGATCGGAGTCAGCAGCAGGACAGCAAGACTTCGTCTTTTGGCCGCCTGAGTTTAAGATGGATATAATTCGGCTTCCCACGCCGACATTCAGCTTCCGAGCTTCAGCTTCATCTGCAAGCGATGAATGGAAGATGGACTGCTTCCCGCTTTCGGATTGCAAAGTTATGTGCGTGGACCAGTCAGGGCGTGGTTTCCTCTTCGATGCGAACTCGCGCGAGGTGGCAACTGTGCCCTATCGCTGTAAGTCTAAGGTGATGCCCATCTCCCTCTCTATCCCCCAAGCTGATGTTGACCAAGACTACAGGAACTATAACTGGGGCAGCAAACTTTTCCTAATGGAGAGGATGCCCGAACTAGAGGTGAACTGCAGCACGCAGCAGAGCGATCAGTTCGAGGCCTTCATCTATCGCAAGCGCATTGAGCACATGGGCTTGAAATCCTGGCACCACCACCTCCTCCCACCGCCGCCATTCGTCCGTGAGACATTTAACTGTGACAGCCGCCCTGAGATCACATCTTATGCTGTGATTGATGGTGGCTCCCACATCTGCATATCCGTGGAGGGCGCGGGCACCTACTGCATGCACACGGTCAGCCACACATGGAACCGAGTCGGCGAGTGGACTCTACCTTTCCATGGCAAGATTGAGTACGTGCCCGAGCTCAAGCTCTGGTTTGGTATATCCGCCGATTCTGGGCACCTGGCTGCTGCTGACCTCTCTGCCATGGACTCCCAGCCACAGCTAGTGGGTACTTGGAAGGAGCTTGATCCACCAGCAGGATGGAAGGAATGCAAGGATTCTCAATTTGTTAGCCTGGGTTCTGGCAGGTTCTGTATTGCAAGGTTCTTCTAAACAAAGGCAGTAGATGTATACTTTGGGGATGAACTATTGAAGGAGAATTTCACTATCATTACTGGTGTGGAGGTGGTGAATGGAGACAGTAATAATGCGAAAGTGGAACTCCAGATGATTCCTCACAAACTGAGCCGAGTCAACAGCACTACAATCGAGGCATTGTTCTGAATTTATCCATTTTGTGTTGTCTGAATCAGTTTGAAACTTGGAACTAGTACTGTAGTAAGAGACATCTTGGTATTTATCAGTCCTAGCACTTTTTTTTGCAAGGGAAAAGGTGGAATTCTTTAAGCCTCAATAGGGTTACAGTCCGTTGCTAATGCAGTAGCAACAAAGTCCGGGGTCTCATTGAGCCAGACTTTACAGAGCGACTCGACACACGCCCTATTAGCCAACAAATGACTGACCCTATTCTGAGATCTTTTACTGTGTATAACGTCCACCTCCCTCAGCTCACCACGGAGATCAAGAACTTCCCTAGCTATCATCGGTAGATCTGACCAATTATCACCTCTATCATTTAGCAGGCAGAAAACTGACAGACAGTCTATTTCTATAATGACGGGGTTTGCCACCCACTGTAGGGCTAGAATCATGTCCTCTCTTACCGCCAGTAGCTCTGCTTCTTCAGAATGTGCACACCTAAACAGAACCCTGCTAGATGCCAGGATCATCTTTCCCCTTGCGTCTCGTGTAATTACGCCCACTCCTCCTGCTCCTGAGTCTTGGAAGAAGGCTGCATCCACATTGATCTTCACATGGTCGGGGGGCGGGCGGCACCAGGTTGGGTTACAGCATCTGTCGTCGCAAGACGACGTAGCAAGCCCCATTGGTTTTTTCCATTTGTTTGTCGTTTTGCTCTCCTGTTGTCGGATTTTAGACAATGACTCGTAGAAACTCTCCAGGAAAGCCACCGACCCAACAATCGAGTGATCTGGTTCATTATGGGTAATCTTGTTACAGACGTACCAGGCTTACCAGTAGTAGCTTGTCTCGTACGTCCTGCCTGCACTGCGTGACTTGTGTTTCGCTTTGTTTTCCGTGTATTTGTGGTGTTGCATTATATCTTGATCTGGTCCTGCTACTATTGACTTGTGTTTCCCTCTGTTTTCCGTGTATTATTTGTGGTGTTGTAAATGGAAGCAGTGGTCGTTAGCCGCAAAGATGCTTGTTGCCCTCCAAACTATTTTATATTTTTCTTCTCCTACCCTCTAAACTTTTTCTACGGTGCTCGTGCCCCGTGACATACATGTTCAAATTTGGTAATCTATCGGGTTTTAGCTTTTTTAATTAGTTTATTTCCTTTAAAGTTATTTCGCATATATGTCAAATTTGAACTACAAGTGAGTCAAATAGGACCTTTCTTGTAGGGGCATTTACCTGAATGCTCAAAAATTTGACAAAGCAACAAAGTATTTCTATTTCTATTTGATATATGCGCACATATATGTAAGTATGCAACTAATTTAACTCAAACATGTCCTTTAGAGTGTAGAAACATAGAAAAAAAAGACCAAAATCATAAATTAACCTTCTTTTGTTAAAAAAATCCTAACTACAGAATTATGAACAATTTGTAGTGCACTATAAGATTTTATCACTAATTTTTCGATGCTACCTCACATGTTTGAATACCTAGCTAATGAATCCTGTATCTCGCACGCCTGAACTAATCATTGCTAGAAAACTTCTTTTTATTAAACAAACAGTAGTAAGCAATAATTTTATACTGCACACAAATTCCTCTTGTAATTAAACAACTTACATATTCTTATAGAACACAAGTTTTATGACATAAAACTGACACCTAGATTCATATTCAGACTAACAAAGTACATGTGCGTTGTCACGGGCTTTACATATAATGTAAAGGTAATTAGAATAAATCTATGTGTAAAGTATCTATAATTAAAAAAAAGGTAAAAAACTAGAAATAATTCGATAAACTAAATTCCATAAAATTATAGGGACTCAACCGTATGCAAAATATCGACTTTCAGAATAAACCTAGAGACAAGATGTGATTTAATAAAACCTTAAGGACTTGATTGATAAAAAGAGTAGCAAGATAGATTTACAAGAAACAACAGGTACCTATATGCAAAATGCCAACATAAAAGTTGAAGACAAAATTAATTTCATAAACCTTGGAAACTTAGACGTAACAAAGTAGCAGCTACACAAATTTTCTAAAACAACAAGCACCTATTTACAAAATAGTCAAATTTTGGGACATGAACCGGTTCCATGGACCAAGCATGATCAATGGTTCACAATCCATAGTGCACTGATTAAATCTGAGCCGCTAAATTAGAGATGTGACTTACTCCCTCCGTTCATATTTACATGTCATTCTAAGGTTTTTAACTTTTCTCCAATTACATGTCATTCTCGCTTCCCAATACTCTTTTCTCTCTTTCCAATACAATATTCTCTCTTTCCACTATATCTCTATCTCTATCTTCTCGTTTTCAGTGCACCCATCTTTTTACTTCTCCTTATTTTTCGTGTTCAACTCCAAAACGACATCTAAATGTGAACGGAGGGAGTAGATTTTAAAAAATAAAAGAGGTACACTCCTTCTAATCTAAGCCATTGAATTGAAGGCTGATGGCTGGAATTTTTAAAAAGAAGGTACGCCATTTCTAATCATGACAGTTGATCGACACATGTACAATCACTATACATCCAAGCTAAAACACGGTGGCCGGAGGAGCTTGACTATCACGGGCAGGGGACGAATATGAATTGCTCGGGACTCGATGACGAAGATTGTATTTAAACGAAGTAGCTAGCCTTGGCACCTATACCTCATCGGCACGGAGGGACCCGGATGAACGTCGCCGCGCCTCCGAGGTAGGGGGTTTACAGGGATAAGATCCTAACCAAAAGTCTAGCCTTATTCCTCGCCTTCCTCCTCTGTTTATAGCCCACGGAGATGGCTCTAAGGCTATCTCCAACGGTGGAGGAGACCCAAAACCTAAAATAGGGTGCTACAGTGGTCGAAGAACACCACCTAAAAACCTTTATCTCTAACGGAAGATCCAAAATGCGTCCAGTGGCGGCAGGAGGAGGTCAAGTGACGGTAGGAGGAGGTCACAGGACGGAGCAACACTGTCGTCCGGTGCGCTGTGAAGGTCACCGGACGGAGCAACAGTGCCGTCCTGTGACCTCAGAAGGCCCAGATCTTGGACGGTGAGTGCTGGAACTCGAGCGCCTGTGGAGCTTGTGCGCGGGGCGGCAGAGGAGCTCGAGCGCGATGGGCGGAGGAGAAGGAGCTCGAGCGGGCCAGTCGGCGGCGGAGAAGGAGCCGCGAGCGGCCGCGTCTGAGGCGGGGGCGGCTAGCAAGGAGGAGCTCGGTGGGGAGGCAGCTCGGCGTGGAGGAGCTCGGTGCGGGCTGCTCTGCTGCTCTGGACATTTGGGTCACGAGAGCGGTGCTCCAAATGTAGGTCGCGAGCGAGGCAGAGTCCAGAATAGATCTCGCGAATAGGTATCCCGTTGGAGACGTGAATTGGAGGTTTTAGACCCAATTTGGGTTTTGGGTCACCGGATGCGTCTCCCGTTGGAGATAGCCTAACTAACCCTTATAACAAACTGAAACAAACTCCAATCTTATCTCATCAATGCTAACCGAAAATCCCAACTGAGCCTAAGTTGAACCTGGGCGTGCACGGCGCTGATCTCTCTGGCGCCTGTGCGTCAGTACTGTATGCCGGTCATGACATCGCCTGAGCTTCATATGGAGCCCTCTAGTGGTCCAATCTCTAAGAGAAGAGGTTTATAACACTAAGTGAATGACTACCTCGCCTGGGACATTTTTATAGTCAATTGAAGGCAGAGACGGGCTGGTGCCGAATGATTAGGTAAACTCAGGCCCACAGAGGCAAACGGCGTTCAACAACGATTTAGCTCACATTGAGGGTTTCGAAAACTTGGAAGACCATGATTTTGCATGAGAGGATCACGTAAAACCAAATTAAAACGTATGCAATCAAAAGGATCCTAAAACAACTTCTAAACGAACGCCTTGTGACTCGTTGCCTATGACTGCGGGCACAAAAGTAGAAGACCGCACCTCTTATTAAGTAGAGAAGAAGGGACTTCGTAGAAGACCGAACCTCTTAAAGTAGAGAAGAAGGGACTTCAGCATCGACAAATTTGTAGTTACTGACATACCACGTCGTATTAACTCAACATCAATGTACCTTACGATTAATAAGTTATTCAGGCTGCAATATGTACGCTACATAAATAGAAGCACGTCCCAACAGAAGAAAATAGCATCGTGCATACATGTGTCCTAAAACAAGTAATCTCTTCCTAATTACTTCCCCTTCTTAGTTCATTCATTGCAATATATGCTTTGCCATCATCTACCGTGCTGTGGACTGACCTTTATTACCCCTGCAAATATGGATCCCAACTGGTTCCTGGTATGATATGAGCTACCAAGCTGGAGTTTGCAGATACCATCAGAAAACAAACACACGCCTATGCAGAACCTACTGAATCAAATGATCTCAATCCAAATAACTAGGGGGGGGGGGGGGGGGGGGGTAGGGGGGGGGGAGGGAAGGGGGGAGGGGTGCCCATACTCATGCCCAGTGCATGCCCATAATAACAAAAAGGAAAAGCTTATGTCTCGCATTAGAGACTTAGTTCCCTGACAAGATTGCTAGTCTGTTAAATATAATAAAGAATAGAAGCTACTTACAAATACACATTTTCCACCATCAACAAACAATCATCACAAACTGTAGGGGGCAGGGGGCGTGTGGAGTGCAACTGGCAAGGCAATTAACAAGGAATAACTAGTTCTAAACTAAAAGTTGTATGTATCATTGCCATCCCCATAAAAAGAAACTAGTAATTAAGATACAAACAAATATGGGTCATATACGGGTGCCATAGAGTGTTTTGCTCTGACCAGAGCAAAGAATTTCCTGGTTGATTATGATTGTTGACAAGTGGCATATTTGACTGAGATCCTACGTTTCAATCCTGATCCTTGTAATAACAAAGTCTTACAGCACAGAATTTGCTGCTGTTTCACTGGTCTAGTTCTGGTGTAGAGCATTTTGTGTGCTGAATGACCCAATCACCTAGCTAAAACCAGATAAAGTAATACTTCCAGCTTCACAAGTTAAAGTATCGGTCAGGTCCAGTGACCATGATAACAAGAACCAAGAAATAAGATCCATGAGGGAATGACATGATTCACATAATTGTAAATTACTAATTTTAACTCATGAAGAAATTGAGATTGGAACATCCACCAACTCCTTTTTATGTCTCAACCTAGAGCGTGATCATTACACTAACATACAAAAAATAAGGTATTTATATTTTTTTTTTTCGAGAGAAAATGGTATTAGCAGACTCCAAAGGGTCCTTAGCACCCCCCCCCCCCCAAGTCAGAAACAAAATCAGTTCCAGAGTCTGAGTCCAAAGACTAAGGTGCATTTAGTAGGTACGCATTTGATTATGCTATGTTTCTTTAGTCCCCTCATTTGCTGTATGTAGTGTTCATTTCATTTGCTGTATGTAGTGTTCATTCTAAGAACAGTAAAACTCAGCATGTGATACTAGCATTAACTACATGCAAAAATACTGATGGTCGGTAATGTAACTCAAAATGCCTCGAAACTTCATCAACAGTTACTTTCAACCAATCATGGAAATCTCGTTTTCTGCATACAACGAAACTTAACTTGTACAGACCTAAACCTTCTCGTTTATCAGTTCCTCTCCCCTTTGGCTAGACAGCCCCCTGAAAAGTTTGTCGTCTTCTTTTAGTGTTTAATTCTTGTTCTATAGTGACCATACAAAATACAGAGTCATGCTGGCCTCTTTGTTACCTTTTTATGACACTTCTAGGGGCTGCTCCTATATTTGCCACAAAAAAGTTATAGCTATTTTCTACAGATAGTATATTTCAATGTAATTAGTTTTAATACTTTTAACAATATTAAATAGAACAAAATAATGATCAATTACATGTATTGCAGACCATGTTGATGTCCAAAATGAAATATACAAATAGATAGTATTAGCTTCAACCAAACTAGTGCTTTCATAAGGAACAAAAGACTATTGTTTTGCTTATTATTTCTCCAAGTAAGAACTGGATGTAACCCTAATTGTATTTGCATGATATGTAGCAATGGAAGTTGTAATCAATAGCCACAAACGCCTGGGGGATCAAACAGATAGAAACACAAATTTTTAGTATTGGTAAGCCAAATTAAATATTTATTGGGACTGAATATGAAGTGAAAAATCATGGTCTCTGTAGCGACCCACCTACCCCAGTGTCTAAGCAACACCACAAGAAGTCAAAAACAAAAGTGAAAGCAATCAACTGTAAAGTCATCACGTATTCTTTTTAATAAGGTTGATTTAGGTCGTTGATAGAGCAAATTAGAGAAGCATGTGACATATAACTAATCTCAATTTTACACTGCACAATATCTCTCAAATAAAGGTATTTAAGGTATGCAGAAAAGATTGACAGAACTCAACCAAGATGAAATGCAACAATATAATGTTCAATTAAAGTGAGAATCTGGCAGCATAGCATAGGTATACAACATCATAACGAAGTAGTTTTGAAAAGGAACAATAAGATAGTTTGCATGGAGGACTAAGCGTTGATACATACATAATCACGAAGCACTAGCCGCTGGTAGTCATCAAAGCGGGTGTTCAAGCAGAGTTTAGGATCGAAGTACCATTCAAGACTCTTCTCATAGTGCTCAAAGTATCCCTTGTTACGAAGATCAGCAGGGGAGAACCACAATTTCAGATATGCATCATCCAGGGAAGGCAACTGCCCATCCACTGATAACTACGAGGAACAAGAAAATAGTTGAAGACAAAGCAGACAGATCAGGAAACTAGAATAACACAGGAACAGCTGACATGGCGTTTGCGTGTAGATACCTCATATCCTCTGATGCGGTAAAAGGCAAGTCGCTCATACAACTCAGCGAGCTGTTGTGGCGTGTAATCTGACCAATTATCATAACCATCAGGAGGGTCAAAATTCAACAGGTCAAAGTAATCAGAGATCTGTTTCATGATGGCATCATCGTCCATGTTGAGCAGGGATTGTACATGCCAGCCTGCTCCTCCTCCTTGTTGGTCTTGAATGGCATGGACACCAATGACATCTGAATTTTGTTTATCTTCATCCGGTGCCATAATCTTGTTGAGACCTTCGGAAGAAGGTTTTGAGCCAGAATATTTGTCCTCGTCCTGAGCAGTTTTGCCGAGATTCCCATCCCCGGAAGAAGGCTCTCGCTGCTCCTTCTCTGTGCTTGTTTCCTCCTCATCAAAAGAGGCTTCTTCATGTTCTTCAACGGAGCTACTGCCGCTGTGGCTCATATGTGCTGATGAGGTGATTTTCTTCTGCTGTGTTTTGTATTCAGCACTCTTGCCCTTCATCCCAGCGGCAGAGGCCACAAAATCTTCTATGGTTGCCGACGATTACGAAGGGGGGATCTGGGGATCGTGGGTTGCCGGCGATTAACGGAATTCGTGAGGAAGTGGGATCGGACATTCTAGGCCGTGATGCGAGGGGAGACGGTTGGTGCCTTGCTGGCGCATACATGGTCCGAAACATTCAGTGGGGCAATGAAGTTGTGCTCTGCTTACCAGCGTGGCCGATTCCAAGAGGCCACGGACGCGGCCCAAATCGAATGCGTCGCATGTGATAGATACCCACACGGCCACACCTAGAAAGAATCAAAGAGGCCCACGGTCGTGGCTCAACTCCAATTCCCAATCTCGATACGCCGCAGCATTCTCCTTGCCTCGGCCGGCCGCCGTCGTTGTTGGAGAGAGAGAGGGAGGGAATTTTGCTGGGGCGTTAGCGATCGAATTGGCGATGAGCCTCTCGCGTAGGTTTCTGAATCTGATCGTCGACAGGAGTGCTCCTGGCGCCGTATCGCTGTGCTGTATTGACCTGAAGCGCCAGCAACTCTTCAAGGAAACAGCAGATGTCAATGGGTCAGAATCAGCAGCACCACAAGACGCCACCTCTAGGCCACCGGCGGCGGGCGCTGGCAACGAGAACATTATCCAGGAAGCTGCGGCGCCAGCCTTAAAGTTGGAGAGGTTTCGGCTTCCCCGCCCGATCTTCACCTTCGGATCCTGCGCACTACATCCTGCTTACCATACATATGGAGAATCAGCTGTTTCCCGCTTTCAGATCGCAGAGTGCTCTGCACTGACCAGTGCGGCCCATCCTTCCTCTACGATGGGAGCACGTGACAAGTTTTTGTTGGAGATATGCCCAATAGACAATACGGATTTGATCCGTATGTGAGTGTCATATGGATATTGATCCGTGAGTAATTAGTCCACTAATTGGTCAACTAGTTGAGGCCTATTAGAAGGGTCTATTTAAGTGGAGAAGGGGCTTAAGGCGCAGGTGATTCCACCAGTCCTTAACCCTAGCCGCCGCACTCCTCTCTCTCGCCCACGAAACTCTAACCGTGTTACCAGTGCTAGCACGCCGTGCACGGTGCTCCAATCCCGTACGTGTGGATACCGCGAGGAGGCGCTGTTGTTACTGCGGTGCCGACGGCTGGACTAGGAGGATACGATTGACGTGATCAGACTACTTCCTCTACACCGACGCGCGACTACGTTGGATCGAGCTGCTCCAACATTCGCTTCCGTTCCGCCTGCGCGTCTAGTGGTAATGATCCATAATCCTCTCTTGCAAGGTTTCCTGTTTGAACGGTAGAAATTATTATATGCTATCGTAGCCTATCCGTTCCCAATAGTTTTAACCGTGCCTCCCCTCTACAAGCCCAGGACGTCGTATGCACTTTCCCTCTTCATCCCCAACACCGACGGCGATGGTGGCGCCGGCGGCAACCTCTTTCTCATGGAGAGGTGTCCCATTCCCCTATCGGAAAGATGCAGGGGGCAGCCAAACGGTGAGTTCGAGACCGTAGTATACTGCAGGGCCAACGGGATCTACCCCAAGTCCTGGCAATGCCAACTCCTCCCATCTCCACCATACGTCCATGATCCCACCTACTCGAAGAAACCTCCTGACTATAAGATCAGCTCCTACACAGTTGTCAACAATGGCGCTGTCATTTGCATATCCATCAACGGCATGGGCACCTATTTCCTGGACACGGCGGTGAGCTACACATGGAGCAAAGTGGGGAATTGGACGCTACCTTTCCGTGGCAAGGTTGAGTATGTTCCTGAGCTCAAGCTCTGGTTTGGCCTCTCTGCCGATGGCCAGCAACTGGCTGCTGCTGACCTCTTCAACCTGGACTCCCAGCCACAGATTATGGACGCTTGTGAGGAGCTTATTAACCGGCCAGAGGAATGGAGGGAGCGCCCGGACGCTCAAATTGTCAACATATTTCTGGGACTCAAACTACTATAAAGGAGACAATTTGTCATCTGTCGTTGTAGTTGGTAGTATGGAAGTACTGTGATTGTTGCTTTTGCCATTGGTGCATTCCTAAGTTATCCCTATGCAGTTTTGTTACTATGGCCCTATCATCTATACACCAATCTTATTTCTGCAATCATGAACTTCATGTGAAGTACAGATGAAAAGGTAAACTGAAAACATAGGATTGAAATGTGAGAAAAGCATGTTATGCCGCTTTGTATATCTTTCATGTAAATGGTAATATTAGCTAGCTGCAAATACAAACAGGTGTAAACAAAGAATGGAAACATGACCTCTCACAGATCTCATTGGCATGCAGAGAGTTACTGTAGCGCGCATTAGGTGTCATCCGCAGCCGCCAGATCGAAAATCAATGGATAAGATGCAGGTGCTACAGTAGCTCTATCCCGATCCCCTTGGGGCAGCTACCGCCGCCGTCTTCCCAGTCTTTCCTCCAAGCGGGAAGCCCTATCTTGGTACCATCCACTGAAGAAATCTCGGCGCATCGCGCTGCTTCGAACTACGGCAGCCAAGAACTGAAGAACAGAGGCGCACGAGGAGCCGCCACTTTGGAGCTCGTGCTGCCAGGATTCATGGCGTGGCAGAGCGCGACCAGTTCAGTTCATGCCTGGAACGACAACACACAAGCGATGGGACCCCTTGAACACTTCTTCCGCCTCACGTCGGATTTCCGATCGCTCCCTCTACCTTGGATTCTTCCTCCTCGTGATCACCACTGATGAGTCCGTCAGCATCGGCCGAAGCGCCATCGGTGCGTGCTCGGCGCAGCGAGGCCCAGATAAGATAAGTGCGGCTCGCCGCTCGAAGAACATGTACAGACGAGTCTCCGGAGCCACCAGCGCAACCACACAATCCAACGCCGACAATATGGCGCGATCCAGTACATTCCGGCGGGCGCCCGTGCGGAGGCGGCGAACGCAGGGGCGGTCGGCGTCTCGTTCCCCGACCAGGGGTGGTCGGTATTTCGTTTCCCGACCCCCACTGAGGTACCAGCAGCCGTTAGATCGATACTGGACGGCCGAAGATCGATCCTATTGGACAAAGTCAAGGAGGCCCATGACCATGAGTCCATGACCCGGCACAACAACAAGTCAACAAGTGATTCCCAATCTCGCCCCCCGCCGGCCGCCGCCACCCTGTTCCGGCGCACGGCGCTGGCCCTCTTCAGTCGAAGGGATTCTCTCTCAACAATTCTTCCTGGATTCTCTCTTTTACGTTAGGTCAGTATGTCTCCGACGATCAAATCGACGACGGGGCTCTCGCGGCGGTTCCTGAATCTGATCATGGACAACCGTATCCCCAGCATCAAATCGCTGTGCTCCATGGACCTGGACCACCTGTTCGGCTTTCCGGCAACACCTCCACAGACACCAGACGCCACAACTCAGAGACCATGTGCTGACGCAGGCAATCTGAAGAATGAGGCAGCGGCGGCCTAAGGATGGAGAGCGTGCAGATTCAGCCCCCAAGCTTCACCTTTCGAGCTCTGAACAAGCAATGGAAGAAGCTCGATTGTTTTCCGATTCCAGGCAACTCAGTGATCTGCATAGACCAGTTGGGGCACTCCTCTATCGTGAATGTGCCGTTGCGCTATGGGGCAACCATGCCCCGTCTCCACAACCCCAAGCGGATGCCAATTTTTTTCTTCGTCCACAAACCTGACGTCGACAAGAAGCATGACTGGAATCTCTATGGCACCAGCGTTTTTATCATGGAGAGGATTCCCGAACTGGAGGTGGGCTGCTGCACCGAGAAATACAGCGATCAGTTCGAGGTCTTTGCCACCAGAAGCCTCATAATGACAACATACAACAAAACCTGGAAGTGCCTACAACTTCCTCCGCCACCGTATATTCGTGAACCCAAGTACTTTCGCGGCAGCTGCCCGGAGATCAGTTCTTACGCTGTGCTTGACGGTGGTGCCCAAGTTTGCGTATCTGTTGATGGTGTTGGCACCTACTCCCTGGACACGCAGAACCACACATGGATCGAGGTCGGCAAGTGGACTCTACCCTATCGCGGAAAGGTCGAGTACGTGCCCGAGCTCAAGCTCTGGCTTGGCTTCTCGGCCAAGAACCGGCACCTGGCTGCTGCTGACCTCTCCGGCATCTCCACCATGAACTCCCAGCCACAGCTCATGGATTTGGGGAAAGAATTTGACACACCTGATCCTGATGAATGGAAGGAGTGCAAGGATTCTCAGCTTGTTAACCTGGGCTCCGGCATGTTCTGCGTCGCAAGGTTCTTCCGTTCTAGGACTCTCAACGGCGACTTTGTTGGGGATGAATCGATTACTAGTGACCAAGATTTGGCTGTCTTTACCGGATTGGAGGTGGTGCCCCGTATCCTCGATGCTAATGGCAATGATGGGAAAGTAGGACTTCAAATGACCCCTCACACATCAAGATGCCACACGTCTAACAATGGCACTGCCATTGGTTCTGTATTCTGAATAATTTGGAAGCTCGACTTCGATTCAGCTATTTTATGCATTCACGTTCGTCTGAAATTTGATCTCTTCTGCTGTAATGATTGAATGTATACAGTATCTGATATTCTGATGCAAGAATAGTAGAAAGCCACAAAATTAAAAGCACAACTGAAGTTTCAGCCACGCTTACAAGGAAACGACCAATTCACGGTCAATGATAATGACAGTGTTTTTAGAACTTAAATACAACATTAAACCCAGCACCTCTGCTAAGATGAACTACGAGAATCTAGGAGACTACAGAATGATGTACGGACGATGAAAAGAAAAGTACCGCCCCATTTACTAGAGTCTTTTGATGCCATATATCTGCAACTGTGATACTGCAGCGGCCATGAGGCTTGATGTTTTCTTGGCTAGATATCATGTAAAGCAGAATGACGTTCCCTTCAAGAAGCTTGGACCTCCACAAGTGGCACAGAGGAAATCACAATCCTTTAATCAATCTTCTATAGGTAGTTCTAGCTTGTGAAGTCTTTAACGATGAGGTGACAGTTCTTTGATCGTGCTCATTTATAGGGCGCAAACAGAATTGATGAGTTATGCCCACCGAACCCGAATGAGTTTGATAGCGCTACCTTCACTTCACACCTCTCCTTCTCTGATCCCACCAAGAGGCATGTGTCCTGTATCAAGATTGAAAATGAAACATTCATATTGGCTCTGATCAAGTTCAACAGAATTGTTTACGCTCTTCATTTCACTGTATATTCCCTTTAGCAGAAGCAGAAATACGACAAGACTGACACTAGATCTTGCATCAGTAAAGAGGCTCACCACAGTTTTTTCTGGATTTTCCAAATTGAGATTGGGATGGACCCAACCAGTTCTTATAGCCTGCAATGAGAAACACCAGACGAACTATGATAAGCCCACTATGTTTGCAATGAAACTGATGAAAATCACACTCCCACAAAAGTCGAAAAAACCATAAATCATACTAAAGAATGCAGGACATGTCATGGGCCTCATGGCTGGAGGGATGAAACTCAAGTGAATTTTATTGAAAAGAGCTAACCCTTGTGTGTAATATCATATTGAATATCAATTGTATAGGATAATCAGAGTAATATCAAAATGATGAGTTGCTTATGAATCTTCTAAAAAACTATAGACTTAGGTACAATAGGGGCATGCTACAAAGAATAACGACTTCAATAAGTGTCTGATTGTGCTTAGCATGAACCTTTTACTGCAAATAATCAGTGTGTAATATGGATCCAAAAGGGACTACAACAGGACTGCAGGAGCAGTTTGTATCACAAATACAAGCAGTTCCACATAGGTAAGACACTGTACTTCATGCTAGCTTGCGGCTCCACAACGAACCTAGAAATCACTGGCTAATGCAATGCTAAGATGACTACATGCTTAGGCATGGAATTGTCAAACTAAAGTACTAGAATGATAAATTGTGATAGCTCAGTTACCAAGGTTTCAATAAACTGAATCACGTTATCAGCACTAGAGACTCATGAAAATAAGATATTTCTATGATTTCAGTATTTCAAATAAAAGAAACTGATCACATCCTAATTCTTTCTTTGGGGGATAAAAGTGGTAACAGGTGCTCAGCCAATTCTTCAATCACAAATCTTTTGTTTCGTAATAAATCACCAACTGCAGTGAGAATCATCAGAAACTGTAAACGGGAATAAGACTTTTCTACCTGTATTGAAGCAACAGCTTCTATTCCACCAGCAGCTCCAATAAGATGTCCAGTCATTGATTTCGTTGAGTTTACCCTGAGCTGCATTCCAAAAGAAAAAGCATTTAGATGGTTTACTTTATAAAAATTACTGTAGCTCTGCTGGGATCAGGTGTTATACTTGAGGATTCTGGCCAAAACACCGCGCAATAGCTTCATATTCCTTCAAGTCACCAGATTGTGTAGATGTTGCATGTGCATTCACGTAGTTGATTTCTTCCCTTGATACCCCTGCATCATCTAGTGCCTTTTCGATGCAGAGCGTAATCCCTCTTCCTGGTATTGAATCAGTGAGAATATTAGCATCAAGGACCCATTATAATTACACAACAAAAAATAAGAATGAGCAAAACAAAGTTAATATAGAGAATTACCTTCAGGATGTGGCTCAGTCATGTGGTACGCATCACATGTGAAGCTTCCACCTAGAAACTCAGCATATATTTTTGCACCCCTTTCCTAGAGAACATACACATATATGAGAAAATATATGACGTATAAACAAAATATCAAATGACCCAACTGGAGACAAGTAGCAGGATCAATGAAGGGGAAGAGGAAATTGCATGTACAAAACCTTAGCATGTTCAAGTTCTTCCAATACAAGAACACCGGCCCCTTCCCCCATAACAAAACCATCACGGTCCTGCAAAAAGATAAATCATTAGTCTTGCACATGTGGATCAAGCTAAGTCTGTAACATCAATGTGGTGTTGGCATATTGGGATGTAAAAAATGATGGTAATTGCTTCATCAGCTAAATTAATTCAAGAAACTGATCGCAGTGGATTTAGCCAGGAATCTGATCATTCAAAATAAAGCGATAGGGAGAATGAGAATAAAGCAAAGCAGTTGGTTACGATGAGCAAATGAGGTTTTGCGCAGCTAACTATACTAACCACATCCCAGGGCCGGGAAGCTTTTGTCGGGTCGCTGTTTCTCTGTGAAAGAGCTCTGCAGGCTACAAAACCTCCCAATCCTGCATATAATTCAACACTTGAAACTGTAAATAACGACGATAAAGTACGAAAAACTGGATTTAAAAGAACAAGCAACTGAAGCGCATACCAATTGGGATAAGCGGTGCATCAGAACCACCACAGAGCATAACATCCTAAAAAGGTTGAAAATAAGATTAACAAAACAAGATATGTCTTATAGAAGAGAATGTGAAAAGATGAATTTACTAACAGCTTCCCCTCTTCTGATATGGTTTGCGGCATTGAGGATACAAAAGTTACTGGTAGCGCAAGCGGTGGAAATAGAATAGTTTGGCCCCATCCATCCCTGTTGATCACATAAAGTTTGAGCTGCTGAGCACCATGATTATTGTTACCAACATACAAAAATTACACAAAAGAATGGATGACAGATCCTATCACACCAGATCCATTGCAAGGATTGCAGATCCCATGTTTGTAGTTGCAAAAGGAACACAGAATGGGTTCATTTTCTTGTAAGAGACCCTCAATGCTTCAATTGCATCATTAAAAACCTGCTTGACATTGCATCATAGCTTGTAAGAAACTATGAGAAACTGATGTCTACCAATAGTTCATTGAAATATAAATAAAATTAGTATATTATGAGAACACAAACCTTCATGCCACCCATCGCAGAACCAACAAGAACCCCGCATCTGGTTTTGTCCAACTCACTCATAATTTCTTCAGTGAGTCCACCATTTTCTAGTGCCTTCTTTCCAGCAGTTATCAAATACAACATAAATTTGTCCATCCGCTTAGCAAGCTTAGGTGCAACCCAGCCATCAGTAGAAAAGGATTTTATCTCTCCTGCAATTCTCTGTATTAAAGCCCAAGAATCAATCATGGTGTTAAAATATTCGACCAAAACACAGAACTAGCAAAGGCAACACTCCCGGTAAATTGAAGAAAATTGTATGTTTATATTACCGTGGGGAAGTTGGAGCAGTCAAATCGCTCTATCTCGCTTATTCCACTGACACCGTCCAGAAGGTTGTTGTAAAACACGTCGGGATCATGACCCAATGGTGTCACCACACCCATGCCAGTGACAACCACCCTCCTTTGTTTAATATCAGGTTTCTTCTTTTCAATAACACCTCTTTCAGCTTGCAATGCAACAGCCATGGTCATTCCTACAAAACATTTTTTTATTGAGATCCTTGTCTGCTTGAATTGGAAAATAAGACAAACAAACAGCAAACTGAAGAGGTAGGCCAATAGCGTGCTCTACACACATGCACACGAGGTTATCAGAGGTGCATATGGGGCAGAACATGCTTGGTCATGCCAAGTAAACTAGAAAAGTTCACTTTGCTTGTTCAAGTGATGGCATAAAAACTTAAACCGCGTAAGACCCTTAGTTGGTCACGGAGTTGCAGATTAATAATAATTATTACAAAATTCTCTAAGCATTTTGGTATTTGATACTATGTAGTAGCACAAGTCCATTCTATTCAAGTCAAAAAGATGTGCAACTAGCATATGCAAACAGGCAGAGCCAGCCAAGCAGAATGAAAATGATGTGGATGCCACCATTTCACCAGTAACCACAAGCGAATGTATCACAAGCAGAAGCAGGGGAATCTGATAGCGCAGCCAACATCCCCCGCAGCTTAAATTACTGCTCACTATACCAAGATCCTTAGCACAATCCAGGGAATAATTCACCGCTGGCATCACGCATAACGCACGCACAACGTGACGCCCATACAGGATAAAACTAGCACATTTACCCTGGGCGATACAACCGATGCTCTGAAATTACACTCGGATTCGCGCGTACGATAGTCCAATGATCCAACAAAACGAACAAAGGACATTAGGCAATGGAATGGGGGAATGATGCGTGTCGTCTCACCAGAACGCGCCGCGCCGCGCCGCCGCGGGCCTGGGCGGCGGCGCTGGCCGAACATCACGCCGCCGCCTCCGGCACTGCAGCAATGCTTCGTCTTGTGCTCGTCGGCGTCACATGCCGCAGAAAGGCACGCGGCGACGAGCCACGTGCAAAGCGGGCCCGCCACGGCCGCCATTGCCCACCTCCGGCGTTAGTGCCCACTCCCCGCTCCCGGTCCGCCGGATCCCGCGCACGCGACGGGACTGCGCGGGCACCTTCGATTCGATGCCGGGAAGGCACTGGTTCGCGCCCGACGGCCAGGAGGCCTCCAAGGACGGCGGAGGGCCAGGTACCGGGAGAAAGCACGAGATGCGGGCTCGAAACGGCGATGTGTCGGGGACGGAGGAATGAGTTGGAAGACGAAGCAAGCGGCAGAGGCGTCTCGATCTCACGAGGAAAGACAACGGCTAGTGCGCATCGGAGTGGCCAGAGCCGCCATTGGCAGTGTCAAGTGCTCGACGCGAGGTATGGAGAAGGGGGACGACTGGAGGAGGAAGGGGTTGGAGGAGGGAGTTATAGGAGGAGAAAAAATGGGAGATTTTTTGTGGGCTTTTTAAATTATTATTATGTCTGCATTTTTGGCCCATCTGATTTGGGGGTTTAGTAAATTATAATTCAAAAAGGATTTTGAGAGGTTTAGACCTGGACTGATGGTTACTGAAGATGGGATCATGGGATGGGGAGAACAGGGGGGCCGCAGAAATAGAATAATCAAGGGTTAAGGTTTGGGCATTTGTTTTCTACTGGCAGTGTGATTTTTTTTGTTTTGGTTTTGGTTACTAGGTGAGACTAGAAACAGAGAGAGACTCACTGTGCATGTGTCCGAGAGAGAAAGAGATAGAGGGAGAGAGATATTTTGTTTTGTTTCGCTTTGTTTTGTTTACGTCAGAGGAAGAGTGGGTGGGGACCGTTAATTTGGAATTTGATGCCAAGTATTTTGGCACGGCTCTGGCCTTACATAAAAGATAGGGAACAGATTTGGGATGAGAATGTGAGATTGAGTTCGTGGGCAAGTGAGAGTAGAGACTAGAGAGAGGTGCCAATTTGCCAGACCCACAGATGAGACCGGAAAAAAAAAAGAGAAAACTATTGTTCTAATAATTTGATTTATGGTGAAATAGCTGGTCCACTAGCTCATTTACTTTAAAAATCGAACTACAGTAGTTACTTCTGAAAATTACATGGAGAATTTGACGTCCAACCTCAGTACCACTGACACGGAGTGCAACAAGAGAAGAAAAAATTCTGTAGTCCTTCAGTGTGTCCGGCCTTTACCTCTTGACAAACGCACACTAAATTGCTTTTACGTGCTCTGAATCAGATTGGGTTATGGTTTCATAAAGCTAACCTCTCATACCCATAAATAACCCTTCATATCAAGCAGGACTCGTATTTGCCCCATGATTTTCTTTCCTTGCATCCAAGGGACCACGCAGTCGCGCACGTTCCACAAGTGCGTGTTGTGTTGTGTGCCTGGAGTAGCCGCTTGGTTTGCCTGCGAGTGCCAGATGAACTCGCATGTAGCACGCGCCGCCGGCCGGACGAGGTGCCCATCCCGTCGGAGCGTTGGGGAGGCGGGCTCGCGTTCGCGTCGTCGTCCCAGCAAGCGTACGTGTACAGGCCTCGGTTTCGTTGCTCTGGTGGGTGACCCGAGCGACGCCGCAACGAGCCCGGCCGTGAGCAGCAGGTTGCACGGATGGCACCGAAAAAGTCGCGGGTGTCCTTCCGGATCCAAACTATGGGCAAACCAAGCAAATTCTGCAGACGCATGTTTTGCTGGAGCTTCACCAAGGTTGGAAAAACCAAATTAACCGGTCGGCTCGGTTCGGTGAAAAATCGATCGGTTAACCGGGATAATCGGTCGATTAACCGAATTGCTACAGTAACAAATTTGATTTTTTCCGGCTAGCCGGTCGGTTAGCGCGACTGATCGGGACCGATTTTCCGATTAACCAGAATAACTAACTGGTTTTTATCGATTATGTAAACCATGAGCTTCACTTGCACTTGCAGCGAGCCATATGCTTCCAGAGACCTTGAGCAGAATCCAGCAACATCACATGCACCCTTTCATTAGCATTCCATGCGCGAGATGCAGTCACGTTTTTCGTGACATTTTATCTGTTGAAGATGCCTAAAACAATTTCCAAACACATGTTCTCTGGAACAAAATTTTAGCATCCAAGTCTGAAATCGAGCTCTCCAACACCTAAACACACTCCCAATTTTTTTTATTCACTTTCAATCCGGTCCTCAACTTGTGTTAAACATGGGGAACCTTTCGGCATTCCCGATCCTTGGAAAGTTGGAATATTAGGAGTTGTTGGAACAAAAACACACATGGCTCAACAAAATAAAAGGTACCATAGCTACATTTTAAAACTTTTTAGAAACAAAATATTAGGAGTTGTTGGAGGAAGGAAGTTTTTTTTTTCCTACTCGTAATTTTTTTTTAGAAACTCTCAAAACTAATTTATTGGAAGTCCTTTTTAAGGATTTGTTGGAGATGCTCTACTGTGTAAGGTGCAATGTTTGTCACTCCCTTCGTGTAACGAGACTGGCAGATAACGATGTTTTCAGGACAGTTTTATGTACCATAACCTTTGTTTTATGTATGTTAGGTATCATGTGCGACTGTGTACCATGCAGAATTTCAGCATACATTTTCATGGAAAACGTCAAATGTAAAACAGTATCGGGGGATTCACTGAAAAATAAATTAGGGAATAATTTTATGTCCGTATTTTATGAAATTTCTCTCCTTGAAAAAGAAACTTCGATCAGCTCCATCTAAGGAAACAGTGACAGTCTCCATAAGTGCCACATCTTTCATCCCAGTTTCACACCAACATCAGGCATGCTAGAACAGGGAAGTAATAATTGCCAGTTTCATACAAGTTGCAGAATGTTAATTTTCTGCTCCTTTTTCAACCATCACGCTGCCAACTACAGTATCATGTTCATCTATGCCGGGTGCATCAAACACAAAGGAGCCTACAACCACCGCCAACCAACATTACATTTGCATCAAAAAAAAAAAAAAGATTCCTGAACATATTTCTCAACGAATTTTATTTCAGCGTAAGCATTCCTGAATCTTACTACAGGAAGGAGCATGGAAGTCATACTTTGTAACTTGATAATGGACAGGTTTCTTCATGCTAGTAGTCCGTGGATAACACTAGCGCCATAATTGAATCGAAAGGACGGCAAATGGATTGGGCAGGCCAAATAAATTCATGAGAAACGATAGCACAAAGATACAGTACCACTTAAGTTGGTATCTAACTACTCCTATCTACTAGTAGGTGCCCTCGTAGCAGTATTAGTGTGCCACATGGGGCGGTCAAGCCAAGATCAATAAGCAGCAGTACCCTTGCGTCTTAATCACCGAGGCCAACTAGACTGTGAAGCATGTTTTCCAGCAGCATTCATGCCTTCAGTGTGAGTACTCTTCCGGCCCCTTTCAAGCAGGCGATCGACAGAGCAATAACAGGAGAGTGTACTAGGGGCACAACGCTGTGCCCCTTTCCGAGAGAAGGGTACAGCGATGCCTGCTCGCTATAGTAACTGCGTCCACGAAGCTTGGTTCTCTGTTGCTCATAACGAAACCTCCAGCAGCTCACATGCCTGCTACTGAACGTGATGCCATAAGAATACAGTCTCGCCATTGATGCGCCATGGCAAGCACCAACATAAATTGGGATCGCTACGTGTTGCATCAATGCGATCGCAGGGGTTTTGTCGACCCATAATGGAGGATATTTTTGGTCGGCTAACGGTATTAGCCATTAGGCTGCATTGATGATCTCTTTGTGCCGTCTGGAACTGACTCACAAACGTGACTGAGTCTAAGCCTCGCACATGATGAGAATCAAGGAGAGAGTAGTTAACGCAGTTCAGCCGTACGCAGACATGTGTCGCTCTACTTGGACTGCTGCGTTTAACTTTGGATGGAAATGGTATCTTGAGACGATACATATGCACATGGAAATGTTTGCAAAGGAGGAAGATGGAAGGATAGTTGAAGAAGCATGTGCATTTCGCATGCTATGTACAGTACTCAATCTGTACTACTAGAATGTACTATTACTGATAAAACATCCTCCAATGGCTGGTGGCCGTATAAGGGTCAATAACAAATGACAACTGGCAGTTTTATCTGACTTTTTTTTTTTATTTAACATTGGTTAGATTTGTACAAGCTAAGATGATTATCCTGAATTACCAAGGTACTGGTTCTCCTTTCCTGTAAAATTAAATGTTCGATAGGCACAGGTACACAGCTCTGCAATCTGTACTGACTGTAGTCCCTGAGAGGCTGATGATTTGTCAATTATTGTCCTCATAGCTGAGCGGAGGGCGTACTGGATTGAAAAGGACTCCAGTGTTTTAAATGCATCGCCTTCGACAAAATTCGTCTGTGCGAAGGACACATGTCTTAAGTCCAATGCAATGAAGTTAGTGACATGTGAAGGGCACCCGACTTCGTTCAGAAGTTTTCTTTTGAAGAAATGGGAAATTTATCAAGTAAATGTGCTGGCTATGTAGCAGAAGATATTTTTATATCTCCTTGTGCAGGCAGCCTCTCCTCTAACGGCACACGATGCTCTTGATCCTCTGCAAATTGTGAGTTGCAACTCAGCCCTTCACAACTATAACCATAATTGTCATTTCAAAAAACAAACTATAAACGGAGTAATTGTCCACCCGCACACCAACCTCCATACAAATCCAACAGTGAAAAGAGTGTTAGTCGTGGCATGATTTTCTTAGAAGGAAATGATGTCACTAACTTTGAAATATGGAACTAAAAATACGGGTATGTTTGATAGAGCTTACACATCAGCTTATTAAGTAGTTTATGCTATCATAAGCTATAAGCTCTACCAAACAGGTTGAAGGCATAAACACTTATTACAATAAGCAACTATAAGTTAAAACCTATTTTGTAATATAAGCCATAAGTAAAAAAAAACTTATTTTTCCAGCTTATGGATCACCTTTCTTAAGATAAGCTACTGGATAGTTATTTTGTCAAACAGATTGACTGCTTATACTATAATAAACTAGATATAAGCTTGATAAATACTTTTGATGAATAAGCAAAAATATAATCAATTTTTAACATAAGCCCTACCAAACATATTTTTTAAAAAAGTAAAGAATCTGCTTAAAAAAGCAGGAGATACTATATTTTTAGGGAGTGTCTAATTTTCAGTCGATTGAAAATGGGGTTTCTTTCAATCAACGGTTTTAGCCCTTGTATCTAAATCTATGGATACAAAAAGACAAAAAAAAAATTATAGTCTATATATAATACTAATTAATACAAATAATTCTACAAATAAATAAATAATAAAAAGAATAAAAAAACAAAAGAATATACACACAACCATTTCAATCGAGGGAAAAGTAACATTACCGATATTTTTATTTCTGGCCAGTCCGGTGAAACGTGACTGTCAATTTGATTCCCGAATCCCGATACAAGATCTGGATATGGCCAGTAGCCCAGCAACCGGACTTGTCCTCTACCTGAGCCTCTGACATCACGCCGAGAACTGATCTTGAAGCTCTTGTGACAACATTTCTTCTCACTCGGCTCACTATTTCCCTCTGCCTTTCACTCCTGACATCCTTGATTGCTGTCCATCTTCGTCCTCCCCTAAAATCCGGAGAGGTATGGTCTATAGTGCTCGTAGTGGCTCCTTCAATTCGCTCCTGCATGAGGTTTACGCTTTCAGTTTCCTGCTCCAATCGTGTGGAAATCGATCCCCTGTGCTTTCATTTTTTTTTTCCATTAACTCTTTATTCAGTCTCTCAGTCCTGCTCCCGCCGTCTTCGTTTCTGTGGAACCCTAGGTAGATGCCCGTGTTAGATGTTTACTACTGCAAATTTTGAATTCAATGGAGACACCTTTCCCCCGATTGGGCCTAATCCTGAATTCCAACGATCGCTCTGCTCCTCCAGTAGGCGTCATTTGCAGTTCACCTACACGGACATGAGTGCAAGCTCGGGAGAATGATTCAAATCGGACCATCTGAATTTCCCCGTGCTTTCTGAATATATCGAATCGATTAGCCTCTGCCGCAGACCATTTTGTGACTTCCTAGAGATGGTGATTCTGTATGGTTTGATCCTAACTTAGATATTGAGATGTCTGGAAACTTTTAGTACTAGTAGTTAGATAAAGTTCGCGTTTGAATTTGATCTCTCTGACTCAGCCGTCAAGTCAATTCAGAGTTAAGAATGAGCAGCTGAATGTTGGTATAAAATGAAGTGGAACCCTATGTTTCCTGTACTAGGCTAGCAACACAGCCCAGCGAGCTACTCAGGATTGTTCTATCATGTGGTCGTTGTAGCAACACAGAGCTACTCAGGCTTGACTTCCAACTCAGCTGAATGATGGTATAAATCCCCTTTGCCTTATTTTGTTGTCTGAACTGCTATTTGTCAAGCCTGAGTGTCGGATACGAGTTATTACAGTCGCTTTTTACAGCATAAAATTTTATTTTGTATGAAATGTACTTTTGAAATTGCAGAATTATTTTCTTCAGAATAAGTGCAGAATCAGAATGCACTGTGTTCACTTAGACTGGCTGTGGACTAGTTGTCAGTATGCATTTTCTTGTATTAAAACTTTCATTTTCAGTGTTACAACCAACTATCATAAAACTATTGTTAAAATAGCTAAATGGATGGAAACCATGTGTTGGTCCGTAACACGAAACTTTTTATTACCGTGTTACTGTACAGATGTCTTGAACTTGTACTTTCAGAGGGCTCCCAGATGTTTCAGCTAGTATTTGTTTGGTTCTGAAGGTGTTAGTACATCTGTCTCATCGAGTCTGGCTACTACTACCTCCGGATTTTATTTGCAAATTTGCACTAACCAACATCAACAAAATAAACCGGAGGGAGTAGTATGAAATATGTTTTCGCACCTGTACCGAGAAAATCGAAACATATTTTCGTCCATGTTTCTAAATTTTCTGAACTTCTAGTATAGAATTGGAAACATATATATTTGCAATCTCCAACAGCTGATTGACCTTTTTACAACTGAAAGCTTTCAGAAAAAAAAAATGGAGAACAATCTACCAGTCAACATCCGTGAGTATCAAGAACTTGCCAAGAAAGCACTACCAAAGATGCACTACGATTATATCAACGGGGGAGCAGAGGATGAGTGCACACTAAGGGAGAATATTGCAGCATATGGAAGAATCCTGTACTGATTCACATCTCAGTAATTCTGTACGTCACTTAAAAGCAGGACCTAGCTAATTTCTTGGTGTGTATTATTCCATAGGTTACGACCGCGAGTGCTTATAGACGTCAGCAGGATAAACATGTCAACAAGCTTGTTAGGGTATGATATGCCATCGCCCATAATTGTTGCTCCAACCGGGCAAGATAAATTAGCAACTCCAGAAGGTATGATTCGAGTTGTAAGTAACAACGTTTGTCATGACTCCTGGTAATATCTTCACGATACTCGGCCAAATGCTTCATTTCAGGGAGGTTGCTACAGCAAGAGCTGCAGCAGCATGCAACACCATAATGGTAACTACTGGACCTTTGTGGAAAGATCATCTGATGACGTACTTATCTTGTGCGTCCGTTGTAGATTGATACAAAGTATACATTTATGGCATACAGGTGCTTTCCTTCTCATCCAGCTGCAGAATTGAGGAGGTTGCTTCCAGTTGTGACGCCATTCGCTTTTACCAGTTATATGTACGTATGATTGTCCTTGAAGATGAGCTGCTTCTAATAAACTCCTTTTCTGTTGTTATATTAATGTGTTGAAAATTTTCCATTGTGCACCTTATTAGGTGTACAAGAGAAGGGATGTTTCAGCAACATTGGTACGGCGGGCTGAGAGTTTGGGATTCAAGGCAATTGTTTTGACAGTTGACACCCCGGTGCTTGGTAGGCGTGAAGCTGACATCCGCAACAAGTACGGTGAACATTTTCAACCAAAATTCTGTTCCTTCATAGATCATGATTTCATTTTGCCAATCCATTGCTAAGTAATGAAGACTTTTATCCATGGAGCATTTCCTTTTCTTTCGTACTGATCTGAAACCGAGCTGGCCGTCCACGCAGGATGATCGCGCCACGTTTGGCAAACCTTGAAGGGTTGATGTCATTCGACGACGATATTGACGCTGTGAGTGAATTACCTGCTCAACACGGACCATGATTCATCAGACCTCCTCCAAAGAAGAAAGAAACATTGATATTGGATGGACTCTTTGAAATGCTGAAGCAGGTTCTTTGTCATGCTGATCTTCAGGAAGGCGGCTCCAAGCTGGAACGTTTCGCGAGCCAGACGCTGGACCCGTCGTTATCATGGAAGGTACAGAGAACAGCATCCCATAAATTCCTTGAATCTAGTTTCTCTCGATCTCGAATTTCTGTAGCACGTTCTCCGGTTAAGGAATAGTCATGGCCGTCGTGGGGGAAGCAAGGACGAGGAGGACACTGACCTTGAATTGCGCCAGTACTTGGGCAAGAGCAGAGAGCCACCCCACCCCGACTGACATATGTAGCGCGCGAGTAACTGCTGAGGCTGACAGTGTTCAGTGATCCTTGCCGGTGATTAATAAATTGGGTGGGTTTTGTAAATATGCAGGACGTGGAGTGGCTCAAGTCCATAACGACCCTGCCGATCCTGCTCAAGGGCATCGTCACCGCCGAGGACGGTAATAGTTGAAGCAATGAACCGCCATGATAACGCCATCGTTTATCTTTGGGGCAGTACTGGTACTGGCTAATCTCGTGGTAACCACCGCCAGCAAGCTCTGACACTGATACGGGCATTTTTTTGATGATCGGGCAGCTAGGAAAGCGGTGGAGGCCGGTGCCGCCGGCGTGATCGTGTCCAACCACGGCGCGCGGCAGCTGGACTACGCACCGCCCACCATCTCCGTGCTCGAAGAGGTAAAAAAAAAAAAAAATCTACCAGTCCTTCAGTGCCTGTCAGTCTCTTGATCTTTCAGTAATGAACGCCACATTTATGTGTTATTGTGGATGTCGTCGCAGGTGGTTAAGGCTGTGGGCGGGGCCGTGCCGGTGCTGGTGGACGGCGGGGTCCGGCGAGGCAGCGACGTGTTGAAGGCGCTGGCGCTGGGCGCGCGGGCGGTCATGGTGGGGAGGCCGGTGTTCTACGGGTTGGCGGCGCGTGGGGAGGCCGGAGCGAGGCACGTGATCGAGATGCTCAACAAGGAGCTGGAGCTGGCCATGGCGCTCTGTGGGTGCCCCAGCGTCGGGGACATCACCAGGGCGCACGTCCAGACCCAGGGCGACCGGATAAGGGCACTGCTGTGAGCCATGAGCTCTGCTGATACTATATCTGAGAACGGTGCGGGTCGGTGCGACCCGTTCTCTGAATCTGCAACCCTCTTGCTGAACTGCTAGAGTTGCGTACAAGATTTACGTAAATCATACGTACTGTTGACGTGGCTGTAATGGATTGGTTAAGTATCATATTAGGTTTTCTTAAATTACGGGTGTATGGTGTGATTATCACAGGACACATCAGCATCACATAGGTTGTACGTAAGTTTTTGTGCGTAAGTCTAGCATTTCTCTTGCTGAACACGCGGGTCAAGGGTCGATCCGCCCCTGCAATTTATTAGAAATCGAAGAACCATGGGTCGCCCCGCCCCTCTTATTCAGCGGAAACGGAGTAACAAACAAACCATTCTGTCGAATCCAATTAGACAACTGAATCGGGAGAGAAAGAGAAAAACAAGATTCGAGTCTCAATCACGTGAATCATAACAGACCTCAAGGGAGCGCTAGTTGCCTGCATGTGAATCAAATACTCTGTACTCCATCCACGAACAGAACGTCGCGTCGGCTGCAACCCAGGCCAAGACGAGAATAAGCTAAGACCTAAGCAGGGGCAGTTCAATCGCAACGCCCAGGCTGGTAGCGCAGCGACGACGTCGAATCGAAGGACGAGAACTTGGAGATGACGACGATTCGACTCGATCCTAGGGTCGAGCGGGTCGTAGAAGAAGGTGAACCTGTTTCATTTCGGTTCGAATCGGCCCGCCTTGCTGCGAGATCTTAGGGAGGATTTACTCTACTGGATAACCACTCTTTAAATAGGACTCTCCTTATGGCTCTTAATTAGTTAGTATTCTCTTTAATGTCCAATCATTATTTAGGACTATGTATGCCACATAGACTTTTTTGCCCCTGTCTCTTTTGTACTTGGCTCTTCTTTCTTTCGCGTGCTTTGCACCATCGCCTCGTATTGCTCTAGCACCTGCCACGTTGTCATTGACCCCCCGTGCACCAGCTCTGCCCACGCCTCATCGTGGTCGCCCGCCTCGCCGTCGCACATCATCCATAACCGCTTGCCGCATGAGTGGGCCCGGTTGGAGTACTCGGCCCAAAACCGGGCCCGTGCACGTAGGGATCGGCTAGGAGGAGGGGGCGCGTGACAGGCAAGGCGTCGTCGAGGTACTGGAGAATGGCGAGGGACTCGCGGATGAGCCCTGACTGGCATGGAGGAGCACAGGGATCTTCTGCTGGACCGGGTTGGAGCGGAGGAGGATGTCGCTTTTAACGAAGAGGTACTGCTCGGCGTAATGCTGGTGGCGTGGCGTGGAGGATCGGCGACGACGTGACAAGTGCTGGAGCAACAAGAGGCGACGGTGCAGAGCACGCGAGAGAAAAAAAAGACAAGTACAAGAGAGACAGGGACAAACAAATTATTTTACACCATATTTTCATGTCATCTATTCTATGTGACATATATAGTCCTAAATAATAAATGGAATTTAAAAAAGTCCTAAATAATTAAGGGCAATGAGGAGAGTCCTATTCAAAAAGTAGCCATCCGGTAGAATCCTATTTTGTTAATTCGAGGAACCGTTCGGTTCAACCCGAACCGTTCTCAGATTGACTGATACAGGACGCATCGTGCATTCTCCTGCCTGCTCGTGCTGCGGCATGTGATATTCACCGCTCCAGAAATAAGAAACCAAACCAAATTGTGATGTGGATGCGCTCTTGCTGGTGCGCGGCTGACGCTACGATTGAAATCATGGTTGTAGCAGAACTGTAACTGAGGACGGTTCTAGGCCATGACGGATCATGTTTCTCACGCCCACGGAGTTGAGCAGCTGGCGTGCTGCATCCGCGCGCATAAGATCATCGGCCTGTCGCACCGAGGGCGTTGCCAGCTTGCCGTGGTGCTTCCACCTACTCCGCCATTGTTCACACCGTCACTCGGCTGCCGCGTCGCAAAGGGCCCATACGACTACAACGGTAAGATCCCGCACACACGAGAGTTGGGCGACCTTCTGAAGGCCAACAATCCGACTGCGATGCGTGCAATCAGCTGCTGTAGTCAACGGACAGGAGCATCACCAATGATGGGCAAAGCACGTAGCCGGCCGTGAACACCACCAATGAATATAATGCACATCGGTACGTTTCTGATCCTTCCTCTTCTCTACTTACCCTCCAGCAGCAGCTGCTCAATAGATGCTCGATAAAATGCCAAGAAGAGCTTGCTTTAGATCGAATACTGTGCTCAAAATTCTCTAAACACAATAATCAAGTACCTCCCTGAAACAATCTGACTATATTAATGAATTGCTCTGCTGCCTGAGCACTTTTGAATCACAATCAGCAGGTAAGAGTTGGAAAGAATACTTAAGATGTTGAATATATAATCGAAAAAATCGCAGAAAAGATGCAATCTGTGCATGTAGTACAATAATCTTTTAGTAACTGGTAGTGATCAAACTTATGAGCTTGTTTTTTCATCTTCAGTCACAATGTTAAAAAGCTGACCATTTTCACTAATGGTTACTGTCAGATTTGATCAAACAAATTTGATTATGGTATGTCTATTGTTAGCAGTTATGAATACTTAAAACTAAATTCTTCATATGTAAGCCATTTGGAATTGCTCAATAACACAAAAATCAGATCTCTTCATCTCTGTTCACATGCACATTTTTTTTAGAGAACAGGAGGAGGTTAACAAAAATCTGGATAAATAAAAATAACTTTTTACTTATGTGTTCCATCGTGCTTCTTTCTGTTCCTACCAGTTAGTTCGATCTAGATCTAGCAGAAATTCTCGATAGCATATATCAAAGATGCAGTTCTTTAGTAGGATGTTGCTAAATGCGAAGATGGTGCAGTATACCTTGGTTACAGCTTTGCAAATGGCCTGAAAATTCATGTCCTTTGAAGGACTTTTGTTGGATTTTTGTTCTCTTCTTGACTATTAGAAAAATAATCAGAAAAAGACTGTTCCTGACATAACTTTTGTCACTTTATTAACCGATCAGCAGGGTCAGAGCCAGCAATTTACTTAAGAAGGTGCTGACCTCTTGTACTGCAAATTATTAGAGTTTTAGTTGGGTTATTTACCTAATATTTTCTAATTTTCCAATGGTCTAAGCTGATTTTTTGGTGGACAAGGGGGTGCTGCCCGAGGTGCTGCAGTTCGGGCAGCACCCCCTGTGGCTCCGCCACTGCCGATCAGCATAGCATGTAGTCATTAGACATTAGACACCTGATTTAACTTTGCTATCAGAACATTATTTGAATCTGCGCATCTCCGAGTTGGCTGCAAAAGGTACCATCAATAAAGCTTTTGTCTACCTTGCTCAGAAGAACTTTTTACATTCTGCGCAATATAGCAACAAGGTAGCTGAATAGCTGAGCCTTACTGTTGGACTTTCAAAATGGAAAAACAAAAAGAGGCAGACAATATCCTAGATCAGGTTCTTGACTAATTGTTTGAGACAACTTGATAGACTGCTAAATATAAAGTGTCTCTACTTCAGTGTAAAAGGATTGTGAGAACAATATATTACTAGGCTTACATTGTGGCCACTAGTGATGTATAGATGATCTGAAGGTTGTTATCCTCCGATTTTCACTACTTTCTTGAGAACAGTATATTACTAGTGACCTATTGTGTTCAACCCAACTAGGATTGATCCTTCAAAATTCTAGACACTTAAACATTCGTGTGACACCATTGATACTATGTTATAGTATAGAGTATTTGATTTCATTTAAAAAGGATTATGAGTACAATCTATTCGAGTAGACACATGATCTGAATGTTCTTCTATGGTAATATATTACTCACTCAATTTGGGAATATTTGACGCTGATTGATTTGCAAACAGTTCAATCAGCACCAATATACACATATAGAGTACTATGTTTCTGTGCGCTTTTACTATGCACCAATGATTGTTGGTTGCTCCGAAAAAACTATGCTCAACTTAAGTGCTCGTAAGTGAATAGTTCCATTTGGTGATGTTATCCTATTAGGCTTTAGCCTAAAATAAATTAGTTTTTTCATATTTTAGATGCATGGTTCTTACAGATTTGTTACGATTACATCCAAACTTTGTGACTGGCCCAAAATTGAATTAGTGTAAAATTGATGTTATAGGAGAAAATAATGTACAAGATAGTTATTGGCCAGTGATAACTATGCATTCGGGCTTTGGTCGCTCAAGGAAGAAAAGAATACAACTGGTTCAAGCAATGTTGTACAACTATGTATTCCTGAGCAGGTAAAAATAAAGAGTTTGTGTACTAACATTTTGAAAAATTTGTTATCAATATATATTCCTTGGAGAACGCCAGGTTCTGGTTGTGTCCCAATTCCTTTACCTATTATAAAGGGACAAGATAATGGCCTATATAATGAGGAATGGTTGATTCATTGTGCCATATCTGACACAATAATGGAACTGTTCTGTTATTTAGGGTCATTAATGTCTTTACCTTCTAGTTTTGCGGTATGCTGGATGCATTTCACTATGACATCTTAATGGTATTTAAAATATATTAAAAATTAAAATAATGAACCCTGAATGGAAATTCTAACGACTTTATATTTAGGGTAATTTTCATGACTCCATTAGTATTTTATAATATCTGGAGCCAAGCTCAACGTGATATTATAGCAATTGTCATTACTATGTTATTTTCTGAAACGTGTCATGAAGAACTCTGATTTCTATCTATTTTGGAACATAATTGTCTGTTATTCATTTGAACATTGTCTTTATTTCTCTGTAGCAAAATGGATGATCTGAGGTGGTCAGCTTGTAATTGGAGGCAACTGGAGAAGTTCCTGCTACATATCAGTGAAGAAATCAAGAACTCCCTTGGGAGGAAATTGGTGAGGAGCTTCAGTTAGAATTCAGTGAAGCGTGGTACATATATAATGTCCCAGCACAGATCCTATGATGATGAACATGAAAACAGTTAACAAGTCTATTTGGAACTTTATTATGATGATTTTGCATTCTTTTTGGACTTGCCATTCTTTCAAGAAACGAAGGGTACTTATTAGCTCTCGTTTGGCTTTGTGTCACTGACTGTGTTTCCAAACAGCCGCCCTCTATAAGAATCAAATACATTTTGGCTCAAACAATTCTTCTCAAGCGGAACCTTAACAGCACCCAACATTAATGATGATTTTTCACTGACTTGACAAATGTTATCCTTGCTTGCGTGGCTTCAAAGTTTCATCTAAGAATGAAGGGCAATCTGGCTGAACCTCAGTCAGAGCTACTATACTTCCTCCTAACTATGAAGGGCAATGCATTACCTCAAATTTCCTCTTGACAATGAAGGGCGGTGAGTGAGAAGGTTATATACTAGTCAAACTCCTTGAGGAGCTCAACATCTTCTCAAAGAAGCATCCGAACCATTTAAGTGGCATTTCTGGCTCAGATATTATCCTCGCGTCTTGGAAGCAATTATTTATGTAAGACCATGTGAATCATGAGTTCAACTAACTACTCTCTGCTTATGTATTTTTGCGTGTTCATCCTAGCATCAAAACGTGGATTCTTGGTGTTCAAACTAGAAAATATTACTTTAAAACGCTGGAAAGCTCATTTGTAGCAAGCAACTAGCCGGTGGTATAAAATGGACAGTTCTCATTGAAATGCATAGCAAGGTACCTTTCACACACATATTAAGGTACCTTTCCTTACTAAAAAAAAAAAGGTACCTTTCACACATGTATTAAGGCTTGAAAAGTTCCTGCCGCCTCACCTTGTCCGTTGCTATACCATAGCTATTGATATGTAAAATGTGTAGTTCGATGAACTATTCATATTTCTACATTTGGCGCTAATATACCTAGATGTCGTTTAGGTACTTTTTAGTCACCGTACAAGCAGATAACATGTTAAAAGTTAGTCTCCATACAAGCAGGTAGCATGTTTACAAGTTAGTCTGAAATGTACGATAACTTTTCACTTAAAGCTGCCGAGTTTTCCGTCTGATCGAGTTTTTTTTAATCTTTTTCAAGGTACTTATGATGTATATGACATGGCACTATCATCAACCTGGAAAGCTAATGCATTCACATCGTTTGCTGTATATCCACTATTTTATTTTCTTCTACCACTCCTTACTCATTAAGTAGTATTTCTCTTAACATTGGCTGCCTAGATCTATCAGTTACATTCAGACATTGAATCGGCATATTATTAGTGTTCAGGCTGCGTTTTTTAGCATGTTTTTGCATCAAAGATCAGTGGTTATATTAGAAAAGACTAAGCAATTTTTCTCCTGTGCTTATTCTGTTTTCTGTACTCATTAGAATATTACGTTTGAGTTGTATTTTGACTTTATAAAAATGCTAAAAATTTGTGCATATTTTTTGTCCCTGTTAGATTGTTTATTTAGTTGATTTTCGGAACTTTCTTTGTTCACAGTAGTGGAGATTCGCACTTTGGATGAACCCCTCTTTGTTGGATGACGTGTGAACCTTGAACCTTCAAATAAGCTGAAACGTCAGCCATTGAGGTACTCAAACCTTTTGTTCATTCTTCTCCTCTACTTTTGCCCTAGGGTGGAACTAAGAAACTATAAATGACTATGATTGGGTCTCTTTTAATTTATACAGCTGTTGTGTTGCTTTGCTTGTGATAGTCATGTATGGCCATATAAGTTTCATATTTTCCTTGCTTGTTGTTTTTGTATGGGATAAGCTTCCAAGACACTTTTTCTTCATTTGTTGCTAATTATGTGTTATGGGCAGGCCTTTGGGCCTTGGTACTGTAGTGACCCACGGCACTGTAGCCGCGCGGGTACTGTAGCGCCACCCTTACTTAGCCCTTAATTTAGTTTAGTTAGAATTAGGGCCGACTCTACCTCTATATAAAGAGAGGCACGACAGTCATTTGGAATCAAACAATCAATCAATAAAAAAATAATTCTCCCAATCCCCTAATGTCTTCCAAGCTCTAGCCAAAGCATAAGGTCTAATTATCCTACCCCATTACACCCCATTACATCTGGTATCAGATTACCAAGGATTCCTTCCCATGGCTTCTGTTGTCAATTTACCACCAAAATCATACTCTGATATGAGCCTTAGAGAGCTGATCAATCTACTTAAGACACGACTAGAAGCGAAAGAGAAGGCTGTCAATCGTGCAGCAGTGCTGGCCCGATTATTATGGTTGTGCCCGCAGCAAAAAAGAAGAAGGTCGAATGTGAAGCGGTGCTGATCCAAACTGCTGTGGTAGTGCCAAAGACGGCTACCCCTTCGTTCTCGCTGTTCTTGGCTGCCCCATTTGTATCCTTGCAGAGGAAGAAGACAAAGAAGAGGAAGGTTCCTGTTGCACCATTATCGCTATCCCCAAGTCATCGACCAATGACGTGCATCTGGTTGTGTGGAGCACGACGAAAATGCACACACAATCCTTACATTCATCCTGCGTCCATCCAATGCAAAGGCAAGAGAAGCATCCATATTGCTCCCTGCTGGTCTCCAATGAAATCAGCAAATTCATCAACATCAAGCAGCATAGCGAGATCAATTCTTTCATCTTGGACTACCGCTGCAATTAGCCTACTGATCTTTGTGCAGCAGCACCGAAGGGAATCTTTCCTATCGTCATGGGGATATCAAGATTTGTAGCCATGGCCTCCACCACAGCTCGAGGACGAGCTGTCTCGGAAGGAGAGATGGAGATGTTATGGGCAGGCCTTTGGGCCTTGGTACTATAGTGACCCACGGCACTGTAGCCGCACGGGTACTGTAGCGTCACCCTTACTTAGCCCTCAAGTTAGGTTAGTTAGAATTAGGGCCGGTTCTACCTCTATATAAAGAGAGACACGACAGTCATTTGGAATCAAGCAATCAATCAATAAAGAAACAATTTTTCCAATCCCCCAATGTCTTCCAAGCTCTAGGCAAAGCATAAGGCCTAATTATCCTACCCCATTACACCCCATTACATTATGATATGAATGCATGTGTTTTTGCAAAAACATGATGGGTAGTCTATTAGGGTCTTCTTAACCAATGCAATTACAGTTTTTTTTCTCTGTTTACCTCTTTTGACGAACTCAACTAAACCACTGAGCAAAGATATTGGCAAACCTATATTGGAGTTCAAAAGTTGCATATGAATGTATACTTTTGACAAAACGAATTATATTCAGCGTTATACTTATGCTTGCCAATATATGGTTGACAATAGGTCCTGCATATCTTGTTAATTACACTTATGTAGAAATCTGTATAGTTATGTAATATATTATTAATTAACACAACTACATATCTGATGCATAGCTCCATGATTTTCTATTCATCACCAATAAAATAAGAATTCACTCATGCAACCTTACTTTTTTACCTTTTGATTTATACTGGTTTTGCATAGCAAGCAGGGGTATGAGGCATATATTAATTAAGTGCACACGAGAAAATTCATGTTTAACTAGAGCTACGAAAACATTAGGTACCACCACCTGCTTGTAAACAGAGAATTTTGAGGAAGATCTAAGTATAAGCACTTAAGTAGTGATATTTTGCATATTGAGGCATAGGGCTGTAAAATTATCTAGTGCATAAGTGTAACGCTGAATATAATTCGTTTTGTCAAAAGTATACATTCATATGCAACTTTTGCACTCCAATATATGCTTGCCAATATCTTTGCTCAGTGGTTTAGTTGAGTTCGTCAAAAGAGGTAAACAGATAAAAAAAACTGTATTTTTTATGTGCTCTCTATTGCAGCTATGAAAAAAGATTGACAACCTAAGTTAAATGTAATGAATCACTCTGCATGTTTAATTAAAGAAGTACTGAATTAGGTGATTCCCTGCCCAGCTCATGCATGATGCCTCTTGTTCTACCGCAAGGAGAGACTGGACTATCTTGTTGGCTCTCTACTCTCTAGGTTGTAGTAAAAAACTATTTTGCATGGTTTATTGTTTTGTGAAATGTATCTGTACATATTGGTGTATGGGGTATGGTAAAATCTGTGTTTGAATGATTGTACAAGATGTATATGATGGAACCAACTTGATTCATTCTACTGTGGTTATTAGTGTGATCTCTGTAACTCTTCTCTTAATATATTTATTATATGTAATTTTTATTTAAACGGCGTGCAAGGGCGCGCCGCATTATACTAGTATCTACTAGTATATTGACCGTGCTAACGCCGCGGTGACTATCAAAACCAATATTTTTTAACCAATCATTGAATGGGACTCAAATGTTCATGCAAAAAGAGACAAACATCCTTCCGGTTGAATATCAGCTCAAAGATAGCTTATTGTTTGTATTAATGAACCATTTGCTAAAGTTGGCAATAGACATTCTTTCACTGGTTGCAAGTTTGCACATGTAGTATGCAAGTCAATTTTTTTGCATGCTCACAGTTCTTTGAAACAAACCTAGCACAAAATGCATTCCATCCAGCAGGGCCGCAATTTCCGAGATTTAGGTTTTATGTACCTTGCTGAAATAAGAAAACCGTCAGTAGCATATTAAAAAAATGGAAAATGACGTGCATTGACAAATAAAGCATAAAACCAAAAATTTCTCGATTTAGATTTCATCCAGTGAGCTAATACTCACAGAGGGAGTTTCTCCTGTTCCTACTATCTCAACGATCTCGATATCTCATTTTGGAGTGAAATCCTCCTGAAAAAGAGGACAGAAAAGGATGCTTGGAGTAGCAGTACAGACAGTTTGTTTTTGTCTTCCAACCCGGTCAAGTTCTGTATAAAGTCATTTATCATTACCATTTTATATCAAGAGTATTGTTGCATGAAAACAGAGTTAAATAAACCATATATGATAGAAGGATAGGACAAAGACATGCAAATAAATGTACATAATAATTATATGTGTAAACTCCGAGCCAGCAACCTTGCAAATGCGAGCAGAGTTGTGAATAAAGTTGGTTAATACATCACAAATAACAAATAAAAAACACTATTTCCAGTCATCTACAATAACATATCATAAGCTTGTAAAATAGAGAGTCGCCATGCATTCCATTTTCTCAAACAGAAAATAAACCACATCGGTCACCTCAACAGACCGAATTAAAATCTCTACTCCTTATTAATTTAATTTAGGTAAGGTCGTCATTGGTGTTAGTTTAATTTGTGTTGGTGTTGGTTTTGTTTAAAAAAAAGAGAGAATATGTAACTCAATTTTGTATGCATCATAGTCAGACTCCATGCATACATGTAAAGGCAAAAAATCCTGAAGGAAAAACAATCGGTTAGATTTCAGGAGAAAAAAAATACGTAACACCCTCGAAGCAACCACTCCGATGATAACTCTAGGGAAGCAAACCTTCACTGTGCACTCTCATGATGGACTCTTGGAGGCAACTAAAAAAATATACGTAATACTTATCAGATTCAGTTACGATAAAGTCAAGGCTATAAGAAAAATATATGTAACTCGACATCAGAGGAGCCCCAGCTATATAGCCGTGAGAGTACTTTCCCCTCTCCTCGTGACATCAAACCAAAGCCTTGAGACACGACCACTGCTCCTTGATTTGCTTTATCCTCGCAATCGTCAGTGACAGGGAGAAGAAGAGTACAGAAAAGGCGCTCCCTACCTGGAGAAGAAGAAGAGGAAGATGTCTTGTTACATGGAGATGATGAACATGGGAGTGCGTATGGAGGCGAGGTTCCACTTGCACTGACTGCAGAAGGCGCGGATGTACTATATACAAGTCGTCGAGAATGTCATCGTCGTCTGATAAGGTGGCCGACAGCTGGAGCGGCAAGGCGGTTGCAGGGGTGTTCGGTCTCAACTTGGAGTCCTCGATACTGTGACCCTTCGCCGTGTCGGCGGTGGCTGGGGAATTCAGCGACATGTTTGTTATAAATCACAACTGATTTGACGTCCACATCGAAAACCAGCTTGTGGCATGTTCGTCGAAGCCCAGATCACAATTAGGTGTTTTTGTCTTTCTATTTAGGGATCCAACATTTTCTATCGTGGCTGCCATTTTTAAATTGAAAATAAAAAAATATTCATATACCGTTAGAAACGAGTAAAATTAATAATGGTTTTAGTAATGGTAATTAAGTTCATATGCATTATTCCGTTTCAAAGATCTGTGACCTGTATACATAAATGATTTTTTTAAGCAAAGTTCATGTTTTTTTTCAATCCTTTATGTTTTACATATATATATTTGTATTCTATTATTTAATCTAAAACAATTTAACAACAAAAATAGAAATTAAAAATGCCATATGTCTCTAATACTACATGTGTGTCCTCGATGCTTTTTTCAAAAATACCTTCAAACTGAAATATCCCTAGCAATTAAACATCATTATTGTGGAGAAAAATAAGAAAAACATAATCCATCACTCTTTATTAATGACTAAACAGGGTAGTTGTATGCAATATGTTGTACTATAAATATATGGATGCATATAGTTTATTGTATTTTTTTTTTAAAAACCCGTAGCAACGCATAAACAATTTGCTAGACTTCTTATTAATTTAGGTGAGGTCATCATTGGTGTTGCTTTAGTTTGATATTGAGGTGTTGATATAGTTGATGTTGACTTGAATTGAAAAGTCATCCATGAAACAGCCACGTCTAATCGGGAAAAGCCACCTAGGAAATAGTCACGTACAAAAAACGGAACTGAAACACAGTTGGAGATCATCATGACTCTACTTTTTGTTCAGATGAAAATTCTACCCGAGAAAAGCCACCTACAAAGCCCAACACCAATCGGAGTCAGGACCCTAAGGCATTGAATATTACACGCAATCACAATCATAATCACAATTCAACTCCTTGGAGTCAAAAGCATACACGCATACACATGGAGAAAAAAAAAATCAAGACTTCCATCCAATGTCCCCAGATCAAGCAGAGATCAAACAGCGCCAGATCAAACTGAGCCCACCTTCGATGGCCCAAGAGCGTGGTCTCTATGGCGTTGATGCATTGCCATAGGGCCAATGCCATCCTGCGTCACAAGGAATATCTAGATCAGTCCTTTAGCTAATGCTGTCCAAACGGGCCGCCCGGCCCGGCCCGGCCCAAGCATGAAATGGCACGGCCCGTTACATTTCGGGCTGGCACGACACAAAATGTGTAACGGGCCGTGTCATGTCGGCCCACGTGCTTGGGCAACGGCCCACAGCACGACACAAAAATGGCCTAGCGTGCTGGACCAGCCCGTTAGGCCCGCTACGTTAACAACCCATTAGGTCCATTAGTCTGAAATCTTCAAAATGGAGAAAAAAATTGGTGGCCATGGCCAAGAATCAAACCAGTGACCTGTCGAAATAGAGGCAAACACTATACCACTAGACTATGCTTGTTGAATTAAAGATATATATTCTATTTAACTTTTAAATCGTGCGGTGCAGTGCTAGCCCGTGGGCTCGACCGACGGCCCAAGCACGGTCCGCGACCTCGTGCCGTGCCAGCCCGGCATGAAATTGGTATGGGCTGTGCCGGGCTTTTTTTTCTTGCTTTGGGCCGGCCCACGGGCTTCGTGCTTTTTGGCCAGCACTACCTTTAGCTCCACAATGCCCTCAGTCCCGCCCATGCATCTGCATCATGTTCAGCTTAGCTTCTGCTCATGGAACTGCAGTGATCATTTGATAGAAAATTGAACCACGTTCAACTTCTTTGAATACAAATATTTGTAACTTCAGCTACCTACGAGTCCTGAGGTTGAAGCTCTGGAGACATCAATGACATTGTCGTCCACCATGAGCAGGAAGACATGTAATTTACTGTGTTTCCTGAGCTCAAGATGCCAGAAGTAAACGGATCGTACAAATTGGATAGCAATGGTCCAGCGGTCTCGGAAGCAAACTTGCTCCACTGTCGTACATCAATGTTGCTACCCCAAAATATACTATAATCTTACTTTTATAGTATAATTTGTCAGTAAATTTTGGGGCAGCAAACTCCCCACACTTTCGTATCATGCATCAATGTTGCTACCTAACAATATGCTCTAATCTTACCTTTATTTAGTAATTTTGTATTTGAAGCACAAAATATATTCCAAAATACCAATTTTGTACTTCAAGAAGTGGTTAGTCACAATAATGTTTCATTCCAAAGATCTTCAACTATACTTTGAAAAAAAAAAATCAAATGATTCATCAACAAATTATTTTCCATACTGCAATGTCATGGTTCGGAAAGAAAGTTTCTACATAAATGTCTTCAGCCTTTCGACATCTAGATCAAAGCCCACTTAAACAGGATGATAAATTTTGTGAAATTATTCTCACTAAACTATCATTTATTTTTGTTTCGGATATACAATACAATAGTGGCTACTATATATAAGAAAATGTTTGTTGAGATCAATTTTGTGCCTCTTGCTTAAATAGTACTCCTTCTCTGTTTCAGACTAATATAATTATATTGTCTATCATACTATATCTATTAAATATGTCATTGTTTATAATTTGTTATATTTTTTTAACCCGTAGCAACGCACGGGCACTTTGCTAGTCTTAATAATATATCACAGAGGAAGCAATAGAGATACATTACTATTTTAACATGGCAAGAATTGGCATGCATAGCTAAGTTAACAGGATGGTATCAACCATTCCGCTTAACTCCAAGGTTCTGTAACAGATTTCTTCGATTTTGCAGACTATCAACGCCTATGTAATACACAAATTATGGGTCGGTTACTGCATGCAATGAGATTCATCTTAATTTCTTCTGCCCTTTACTGTAGAGCTTAAACATGACTGCTAATGGAGTTCATAGTTGTATTTACAGCATCTATTGTCGCAACTGGGACCCACCCACCATGCCGTTGCTGCGCAAGATCAACCAGTGGAATAATACCAGATTGTTGCATGTAGTTGCTTGCATAGTGAGAGTATTTCTTTGATCTTAATCCACATTGAAACATACGCTTTCAGTCAGTCAGTCTATGAACAGGGGCCATATTATCATCAGAAATAAACTGCGTTCACTATACAGGATATTTCATAACATCCCGATGACCAACAAGCATCTCTAACCTCAAAGGCTTTGTCAATCAAGAGATTTAGCCATTTAAAACATATAGCCTTGCTGTCTATCATTCAGTAAGAAAAATTAGGCCAGAAAATTCAGTGGTTCATTACAAAGCATAATGTCATCAATGATAAAATCACAAGTCTAATCATAGAGAATTGAACTGAAGGAATTCAGAGCTGTACCTTGTACGCCCTTTCCTGAGCAATGATAAAGACAGCAATAGGCTAATCAAGTTATCAAATTATTTAATGAATCTTTCTGTCAAAGCAGGATTGATTCAGGAAGAGGGTGTCGCCTATTTGGATTAGCAGGACGGATTAGAAGGGATTCAGGCTTTACCTGATTCAATCGCCAGGACAAACTTAGCCTGAATATCAACGCGAACAATAGGAAGCTGGAGAAACTGCCCTCGTCCTGCCGCACGGATGGTGCGCGTGCGACCGCCCTCTGCTCCTCAGCGATCCACGGCCGCCCGCGGCAGCAACGGCCTGCCGCGCCCGGGCGATCCACGGCAGCGGCGGCCTGTCCATCCACGGCAGCCCGTGACAGCGACGGCCCTCTGCTCCTCCTCGATCCACGACAGCCTGCAGCAGCGACGGTCTGCCGCTTGTCGCCGATCGACGGCAGCCCGCGGCAGCGATGACCTGCTGCTCACAAGGCGTGGTGCTCCCGGCCGATTGCTGCCGCTCGTCGCGTTGCCGCTCGTCGCCGGTCCAGGGCAGCGACGGCTTGCAGTACAGACCGGTGCGCGATTCCAGGGTGAAGCGTTTTCGATCGTCGGCTGCAGCTTTCGGTGATCCGCGGCAGTGCAAGATCGATGGGGGCTAGCAGTTTCTTTTCTTACGACACAGCACAACTGGCCTAGAGGAAAGAGGAAGAGAGGATGGGGACGACGGGCGTGGTGGAGGCGCTGTGCGCGGGGGGTGGGAGGGGATGGGAGATCTGGACGTTTGGAGCCATTCGATGCAATGTAGTGATGTTAGATCTAATGCTCACCATTAGATTTGTAAATATAAGAGTTGTGTGTGTAATTAATAGGGTGCACTTAGATTAAAAGCTCTCTTAAAAGGTTAATTGGATGTAATTAGGTGGGTGGACTTAGAAAAGTTTTCACTGATGCTACGGATTTTTTTTTTAAATAAATTTGAGCAAATCGTCGTATATTGCTTCAGACATATTATGTTCTATTTTTTAATAAATAGAAAGAATAATGATACATGATAAATTTATTAAAATATCATATAAGAAAAAATATTTTTGTTCGTGAGATCTCACTTCGTTATTATATCAAGAAAATAATTACATAAAGGAAAACAAAATGCCTTATTGATTAATTTTCAAAACAAACAGACACATGATTATTAATAATAACTCCAAACTTCCTTTCAAATAAAACGTTGCAAAGAGCAGTACAATTGCCATGGATTGTGCTTAGCTTAATATTGATCCAATAATATCAAATTACAGCTATTCATATTCTCTTGAAAGCAGTCCACAGCAAACGGCACAACTCCTTGTTGACATCGAGGCATCAGTCCTCTCGAGACAACCTCCTCCAAAGCAGTTTTCTCTTGGTGATCCTATAGTATTTTCTGCATAGGAGGAAACCCAGTTTCAATATGTAGGGCAACACGTTGAAAAAAAGGAAACATCGGTTCCAAAGAAAAGATGTAATGGACGAGAACAAGAAACTTACCCTGCTGCAACAGCCATTGTAATTCGTTTTGAGACAGCGTGAGGGCT
Organism: Eleusine indica; assembly: GCA_030378355.1. Lineage (NCBI taxonomy): Eukaryota > Viridiplantae > Streptophyta > Magnoliopsida > Poales > Poaceae > Eleusine > Eleusine indica. The sequence continues at coordinate 45,193,219 of CM059500.1, forward strand.
CAGCTGTAGTACTTTGCAAGCAACATGATTCATTATTTAGTACCAATTGGACTCATCAAATAAAGTTTTATCTTTTGTATGTTACAACATTAAAGAACCAATATATGCATAATAAAGATGCTGAGGGAAGGCTTTGCAGGCAGCCACACATATGAGCACATGATTCCATGCGCAGAAAATCAGGTCATCCTCACCACCAGATCACCACCAGGTCGGGCAGGAGCTGGCCATAGCTCCCAGTTCGCTTAGTCCCGCGGTGCCACGCGGGAGGGCCAAAAAAGCCACCAGAAATTAAGGAAAAAAAATACCTGAGCATTTAAGAGCTTGACACGCACATGTTTTGATGGGTTGAAGTCGATGGAACAGGAAAAAAGTTTTCACAGCCATCGCCCGCCCTCGAGCTTGCCACTGTCGTCTGCTCTAGCGTTGCAAGGTCGCATGGCCAGGTTCATGTCGTCTTCAAGCGCCTGCCACGCATGCACGGAGGTATCACCATACAAGCTGACAAAAGTTTAGAAAATTTGTTAAGCCTGTTGTTTCAAATCTGAAAAATTATTGGTTTCACGCTCTCATGGTTACAAGCATAACAAAATCTGCCCAAGTATGTGCTTCTTAGCTTAAAGTTACAATTGAAAAAGTTATTAGGTGAAAAAAGAACAGCTGAAACAAGGTAATGCTGAATTCATCATGGCATCCTATCACGTGAAAATATTTGTCTTGTGATGCGATGTGTTAATAATGTGTAAGGATGTATAATTTTCTCCCCTTTATAAAGATACCCATAGACATTGTACCTAATTTAGAGTTTATTATGTTGTAGTAATATATCATGTATTTAGAGATATGTTGAATAAATTCCATCCAATCAACTTTTTTTATTCGCCTGTTGCAACGCACGGACAAGTTGCTAGTATGCATAATAAAGATGCTAAGGGAAGACTCTGCAGGTAGCCATACATATGGGCACATGGTTCCATGCGCAGAAAATCTGGTCGTCCTCATCACCAGATCACCACCAGATCGGGCAGGAGCTGGCCATGGCTCCCAGTTTGCTTAGTCCGGCGGCGCCACTGTAGGATCTAAGATACCGACTAGAGCGGGGTGAATAGGTGGTTTTTAATAATTTATGAGCTGCAAAAATAAATGTAAAAATAATCCAAGAATAATATGCTCATGAAATAAAACGACACCTATGTTATGAGAGGGGTTTGCAATCCTAGGTGATAAGCAACATTGTAATCTCTAGTAACGAAAAGAACGAGCAAATAAAAAGGGCGAGAGACACAAATGTATCCCGTGGTTTCGGTGACTTGCCGATCACCCCTAATCCACATTGAGGTGGATTCAAGGCTTTGATTTGCTTCTCTATTAAGTATTCACTTCTCCACCGAGAAGGGCTCACACAAGAGCAACTTAATCTTAAGCCAAAATCAATTCCTTGAACCTCTCCAAACCTCGGTGTCACTAGAGTTACCCTTTGCCACTCCGGCGAGGCGAGTACAAGACCTCTTACATGAACACCGGGCCTCCATCATAATCTTCTTGAAGGGCTCACGGTTTTCACGCCACCAAGCCAACTAGAAGGCAGCAACCTCCAAGAGTAACAAGTCGATGCCGCTCGCTTGATGAACACCTAGTGCCATAATGCTTGAATCACTCAACAACGAGCACTAGATTCTCACACACTTGCAATGGATCAATGGAAGCTTGTGTGAGAGTGGAGAGGGCTCAAATAGCTTAAAGATTTTCTTCAGGGTGTCAAGAGAGCTTAAATGCATGAGAGAAGTGGGAATATATAGCCAAGGCATAAAAAATTAGCCATTATAACTTTTTGTGCACCGGACGGTCAGACCGTAGCTCCCTGGTAGTCAGACCGCCAGCAGCCCAACGGCTAGGTTGACCAAGAGTTTCAAAACTCTCACAGGCCGGCGGTCAGACCGGGCCGACTGGCAGTCAGACCGCAACAACCTGGCGGTCAGACCGATCACGCTTGGCGGTCAGACCGCCACAAGCCCTGGAGAAGGAAAACGGTACTGGACATTTGCGGTCAGACTGCCATAGCTCAGCGGTCAGACCGCCAGCTGCCCGCTGTCAGACCGCCTTTGGGCCTCGGTCTGACCGCCACCACAAACTACAGGATTTTTCAAGGAAGAATTTTTGTGGGGTTTTTCCAACAAAGATTTTCAAGGAACATTGGATCTTTTTCATCAAGAATATTCAAGGGAATTTTATGGGAGAATTCAAATATGATTTGCAATGAATTGTTTGTAGCGGTTTGCAAAGGATCTTTCAAGAAATAGTTGGAGGAGTATATCATTGGAAAAATGATCTTTCACAAAGTGGCAACTAAGAATTCATCAAGTTACTAGAACAACGACCCCTCTTGATAGTGCGACAACTATACTAGCAAACCGGTCATTTTCTCCTCTAATCTCCTTATGACCGGTAAAATAGAAAACCTATGTTTATACCTTTGCCTTGTGCCGCCTTCTTCATCTTCATTGAAATGTGAGATTACGAATTGATCATCATTAGAATATCATAAGCAATAAGATTTCATTAATTACCAAAACCCTTAATCTAGGGCCTAGTTACTTCAATCTCCCCCTTTTTGGTAATGATGACAATACAATGAAGTGAAGTATGAATGAGCCACACAAACTGAGCTCCCCCTGAATGTTAGCATAATCATAATGAACTCAAGATAAAATAAGCCAAATATCAATTCAAGCAACCAAATATTCGAGTGCAAATCAACGTTACAAGCCAAAGTTCAAATGAAAGCAAGCGACATATTTTAACACAACCATAAGAAAGATACAAATGAGAAGAAACACGAGATATCCATGAATATGAGATCAAGATCCAATCCTTCCATCCATCTTCATCTGCACATCATTTTTCTTCTCATCATTTTCACTTCAATAGTTTACTCCCCCTTTGGCACCAAGTTGCCAAAAAGATCAATCGTCCGCTGGTGGAGGTGGCAGAGGATAGTAGGGATAGGGAATGTATCCTGGTGGAGGAGGAGGACGAGGGAAAAGACCATACATGTGACCGCTAAAATCATGAAACTCCTGCTGCAAGGTCTGAAAGTCAGTGTGAAGATTGTTGTAGTTGGTGCTCATAGTCTGAAACTGAGTGTTGAGAGCATCAACATCTGTTCTCATCTGACCCATTTGCTGTTGCATGGTGTTCAGCTGCTGCATCATAGGGTTGTGGTACTGCTAAGTACCAGTCATCCATATGATGGTAGAGCGAGCCCAGTTAAATTCCACAGTAGCATAGAATTTCCTAATGATATTGTCATTCCAAGCACATTTATGCCCCACAAAATCATGAAGACCAATGGATTGAAAGAGTGGGATTAATGGACGAATAGAGTCAAATTTAGCAATGTAGTTCCAATCAATCCATTTGTGAGTAAAAACAGGCTTGTCCACAAGGTGTCCAAGATAGGCATCAAGTTGTACCTTAGCATAAAACTGAGGTATTGGAGAGTCAGCATAATAATCATATACACTTGTGTTGCGAGCCCTCACATACTCATCACTTTTTCACCTTTTCTTAGCAATGTTCCATGAGGTAGAATCAAAGTCCTCATCAATTTCACTGGCATCTTCCATATCTATAGTGTGAGACCCACTGTAAGCTTCATGACCATTGATGATGGAATCCCCGTGGTATGGATGTTTTGGTGATAGATGACAACTATGAAATTGTGGGCTAATATCTATATGAGTGTTGTCTATGCAGGAACCTTCACTAATCTCTATTACAAATCTTATGGATGATGGTTGCCTTGGTGATTGATGACAAGGACCACAAGCATGGAGGCTTTATGAGCTTGATGGAGTCCAAGGGTTAATGAAGATGGATCAAAGCAGAGAACAAGCTATGGAGCAAGTGTTTGGAACACTTAGTCTAGTTGTTAGGGCTTTGAGTCCATAGGAAAAACCGGACTATCAAGGGGGTCTAGGTCATTCTCTTAGGTCATGTCTAGTCGGTGATGTGCAAGGTTGCTCGGTGAAATCACAGGCACTAGGTGACAGTGGAGAAGCCAAGGAGCTGTTCGGAGAAGCCGGGAAACAACGTCAAGCACGGACAACAAGTTTCAGCTTCTGTACATAGAGACCGGACATAGGGGTTAGAGGAGACCGGACTGTACGGTTCCTATGGGGTTTTGTCCGGAGCTACAGCAGGCAGCGAGGAAACTGTCAAGTCTGGAGAGTTATAGAGACCGAACGGTCCGGTCTACTGACCGGACGGTCTGGTCAGTGGAGCTCAGACTTGGGCAGTGAGGAAGCTACAACCGAAACATTTCTGGACTGGAGAGAGAAACGACCGGACGGTCCGGTCTACTGACCGGATAGTCCGGTCAGCAGAGGATTCAGCAGAGGCCAGAGCCGTTGGAGCTCAATGTTGCAGTGACCGGACAGTCCGGTCAGGCAGAGACCGGACAGTCCGGTCTGGAGGCCCAGAAAGCTGATTTCGTGGAGCAACGGCTGGTTTGAGGTTGGGAGCCTATATAACTTCGTTGCTGGGGTCTTGGAGACCTCTCTTGGCCAGTGGAATTGCTTGGAGCATTTTGTGAGAGCCAAAAGAAAAAGAAGAGAGCACTAGGAGGAGATATTACATATCTGGAGAGTGCTAGTGAGAGTAACAAGGAGCTACCTTGCACATCTAAAGCTAGGGTGTCCTTAAGGGTGTGATCTAGGTTGTTACTCTTGGTCTATGGTGAGAACTAGACCGGTTAGGTGTCGGTGATCGAGCCTATCATGATTGGTTGTGAAGGCCGTCACACGTTTGTATACGGTTTGAGCCCGCTGGTGAAAGGGGCATCAATAGTGAGCACCCGTGTCGGCTCGGGGAGTCCGGCAAGTTCTCGAGGGAGGTGAGCTTGTGCTTTGTGCAGCGGTGACGCACACCGTGTCTTCACTCGAGGAGTGATTGCGGGCTGGTGTGCGAGAACTCCACTTCGTGGCGGGAGGGACCAGGACTCCGGCGGGAGTGGTCCAACGAGGAGTAGGGGAAGGCGCCATCCTTCCGAGACCTCGGGAAAAATCATGAGCATTCCTTGACCCCCTCTTTACTATTCTGCAATTGTGTGCTCTAGTTAGTAGGGTGGCTTGTGGCTTGCATAGGCTAGTGTATTTAGCTTCCGCACTTTGCTTCGTTTTGCATCATGAACACTAGCATGCATAGGGTCTTGGCCTACTAGAATTGTTTAGGTTGCAACGCTTCGTTAGGCTCTAGAGGAGTGAAACTGAAGTATTCGAATTTGTGGTCGGCTACTGATTCACCCCTCCCTCTCGGTAGGCCTTCGGTCCTTACACCCACCAACAACAGAAGATTCTCCAACAGTGGAGACGTGCTCATCATAATCAGAATCATTTTCATCGTCATCATCAGTGGGGGGGTCATGAACATGACGCTTTTTCTTCATGGTCTTGCCCATCAACTTTTGGGCAGCCTTCTTTGCAGCCCGAGGCAAGCTGTAGAATAAAGTATGATGATAACAACATAAGTCTCAAGTTACTAGGTCCTCATATCGATCAATAGTTATCACAGTGCTCATATAGAAACATCCAACATGAGAGCAAGTTAATATATTTGCAGAAGATACTAGTCCAATGTTATGCATACTCATGAATATTCCATCCAAAGATAGCACTGCCGTTACACATGACCAAGTAATTTCATAACCATTGTTGTCCATAGGCAAACCCTAGATGAAAATCAATGTCCAATGACCATATGAATTTTCTAATAATGCCTTGTAATTTAGTCATGAAAGACATCCAATAGCCCTATGAAACTCAATATCAATCAACATTAACAAGCAACTTCATCTCATCTTCAAACCCTAGGAGAGGGAACCATGAAATCCATGGAGAATGAGGGAGGAATCGGCACAATACTGGGAGGACATGATGGAGGAGCCTTCGGTGAGACCGGAGCAAGAGGCACCCTCCCTTCAATGGAGGTCACCTTGAAGGGAAGAGAGAGAGAGAGAGAGAGAGAGAGAGAGAGAGAGAGGAGATGCGTTTTGGTCGTGGTTGGAGAGTTGTGGACGAAGGGGTATGGAGGAGGAAGAGGTCAAAGAAGAAAAGGAATTGGATCTCACACAGACGGGTCTGGCGGTCGAACCGCGACCCAATGCCAGTTTGACCGTGCGGTGTTGGCGGTCGGACCGCGACCCTCTGGCGGTCGGACCGGAGAAGTCCAGCAACATTTTTGGTGGAGCCCCTCCTTGGCGGTCCGACCGTTCCCTTCTGGCGGTCTGACCGCGGCTGACTGTCTGACCGGGTTTTGATGCCGGTCTGACCGCGAGCTGCACTTCGATAGGTTAAGGTCTGAAATTTTTCTGAAACATTGCAGTGTACTTCCAATTCGCTTTGAACAGTCCCAATCTGTTGATTCTTGATTTATTCCTTTTTATTGTTGAGCATTGAACATAGTAAAACCAGTGGTTTAAAAATAATCCTCTTGGTTTGTCACTTGATCTCATTCTTCATGAAAATTGAAGGTCACTTAGAGAAATTCAACTAAGAGCCAAACATACAAAAAAAATTGGAGAGGATGAGAACCATGGAAATGTATGAGCCGAAATACACATTGGATCATTGCATATGAAGATGCAAGAATCTATGTGCGTGGCTCACTAAATGCCACAAATAAGTTTTTAGAGACAAGAAAATTGTCATTTCAAGTCATTTTTTTTTAAAAAAAGAGAGGATTGTATGGGGATAGACCACCTTAAAATTCAGATTTTTTGTATTTTTGCAAATCTTTGAGATTTCCATAAAGTAGAATTTTGAAGAACACTATGGCATCGGTTTTGATTTATTCACTTAAGAGAGGAACCATTATATATGAGATGATATAGGACTCCCCCTAAATGTGATACCCAAAAGGAAAAAGCAAATCAAGACAAATTAAGAGCAAATGAAAAATGAACGGATGAATCCATCAAGCAACATTTGAGAGATCAATAATATTCAGCTCACTCCTCAACTTGCAAAACCGAGTCTCATCAAGAGGTTTAATGAAGATATCAGCCAATTGATCTTCCGTCTTCACACTTTCCATCACAATATCTCCTTTGCTCCCATGATCCCTTATAAAATGATGGCGGATGTCAATATGCTTGGTTCTCTTATGTTGAACAGGGTTAGTAGCTATCTTTACAACACTTTCATTATCGCAATCAAATTTTACTCCATAATCCAACAATGTTTGCTTCATCCATAATAGTTGTGCACAACAACTACCGGCTGAAACATATTCAGCTTCGGTGGTAGAGAGAGCAACCGAATTTTGCTTCTTTGATGACCATGAAACCAATGATCTTCCAAGTAATTGACATGTGCCAGAAGTGCTTTTTCTATCAATTTTGCAACCGGCATAATCTGAATCAGAAAAACCAATAAGAATAAAATGAGCACCTTTTGGATATCATAGGCCTAAATTTGGTGTTTGCTTCAAGTATCTCAATATTATTTCGACGGCCATCATGTGACATTCTTTTGGTGATGCTTGATATCTTGCACACATACAAACACTAAACATTATATCGGGCCTAGATGCGGTGAGATAAAGAAGACTCCCAATCATAGAGCAAAATAGTTTAAGATCAACCGATTTTCCTCCTTCATCAAGATCAAGATGTGGATTTGTTGCCATAGGTGTCTTGATGGGTTTTGAATTTTCCATGCCAAACCTTTTGAGTAGATCACTAACATACTTGATTTGACAAATAAAAGTCCCATCTTTTGTTTGTTTCACTTGAAGACCAAGAAAGAAACTTAATTCACCTATCATGGACATTTCAAATTCTTTGGACATCATATTTCCAAATTCCTCACAAAAGTCTTGATTTGTTGATCCAAAAATAATATCATCAACATAAATTTGACAAATGAAGAGATCACTTTCAATTTTCTTGGTAAATAAGGTAGTGTCCACCTTTCTAATCTTAAACCCTTTAGAGACAAGAAAATCCGTCAATCTTTCATACCAAGCGCGTGGTGCTTGTTTAAGACCATATAGTGCTTTTGAAAGCTTGTAAACATGGTTTGGCCTCTTTGGGTCTTCAAACCCGGGTGGTTGTTCAACAAATACTAACTCATTAATTTTTCCATTTAAGAAGGCACTTTTCACATCTATTTGATATAACTTGATGTTATGAGAGGTGGCATATGCAAGTAAGATTCTTATAGCTTCAAGTCTTGCAACGGGAGCAAAAGTTTCATCAAAATCTAAGCCTTCAACTTGAGTGTAGCCTTGTGCTACAAGTCTTGCTTTATTTCTTACAACAATGCCATTTTCATCTTGCTTGTTCCGAAATACCCATTTTGTACCAATCACATTATGATCATTTGGTCTCTTTACCAACTCCCATACTTCATTACGGTTAAAGTTATTTAGTTCTTTATGTATTGCATTTATCCAATCCAGGTCATTTAGGGCTTCATCTATTTTTGTTGGTTCTCCATTTGAGACAAAAAAGTAGTGTTCACAAAATGAGCGAAGTCTTGACCCGATTTGAACACCTTTATTTATATCGCCAACAATTTGATCAACGGGATGATCTTTTGCAATAGAATTATGAATCTTAGGTTGAGCATTTGTCTTGAGTAGTACTTGAGGAACCATCATTTTTAGATTGACTTGTAGTATTTTCATCTCCATCCTCGTTGCTCAATTGACCATGATCATTTGAGATAGGTGAGGAGGATGGTACTTGAGATATTGATGGATTCACATCATCGTCTTCTTCATCCTTGGGTTTAGTGTCACCAATGGTCATATTCTTCATAGCTTTTCTCAATCCCTCATCTCCTACATCATTTAAATTTTCTTGCTCTCGTTGAGAACCATTTGTCTCATCAAACTCAACATCACTAGATTCTTCCACAATTCTAGAATTTTTATTGAACACTCGATAGGCTTTGCTATTTGAAGAGTATCCGAGAAAAAATCCCTCATCACATTTACTTTGGAATTTTGACAATCTTGAGCCTTTTCTCAATATATAGCATTTGCAACCAAATACACGAAAATATGATATATTTGGTTTTCTTCCCACTAGCAGCTCATATGGAGTCTTTTTCAACAACTGATGACAATATAGTCTGTTTGAGGCATGACAAGCGGTGTTAATAGCTTCAGCCCAAAAACTGTCCGAAATATTATATTCTGATAGCATTGATCTTGGCATATCGATTAAGGTTCTATTTTTCCTTTCAACGACACCATTTTGTTCTGGAGTGTACTTTGCTGAAAATTCATGTTTAATTCCCTTTTCTTCACAATATTCGTCAAGTTTGTAATTCTTAAACTCGGTGCCATTGTCACTTCTAATTTTCTTGATGTTGAACTCAAACTCATTTTCAGCTCTCTTTGCAAAGTTCTTGAAGATGTTGAATACATTTGATTTGTCATGTAGAAAGAATACCCATGCGTATCTTGAAAGATCATCCACAATGACAAGACAATAGCTATTTCCACCAATGCTTCTATAAGTGGTTGGTCCAAATAAATCCATATGGAGTAACTCCAATGGTCTTGTAGTAGACACGACACTTTTGAAGGATGAGAGTTTCCAACTTGTTTCCCGGATTGACACTTTTGAAGGATGAGAGTTTCCAACTTGTTTCCCGGATTGACAAGGATCATGACCATTGACGTCACCCCAAGGTATGATGTTTTGGTGATGAATGACAAACATAAAATGTGACTAATATCTACACGAGTGTTGCCCGTGTAGAAAATCTTTTCTACTCTATGACGATTGTTCACGACGTCCTTGGCGATTGATGACAATAACCACAAGCATGGAGGCTTGATGAGCTTGATGGAGTCCCAGGGTTGACGAAGATGGATCAAAGCGGAGAACAAGCTATGGAGCAAGTGTTTGGATACTTGTCTAGTTGTTAAGGCTTTGAGTCCATAGGAAAAACTGGACTATCAAGGGGGTCTAGTTCATTCTCTTAGGTCATGTCTAATCGGTGATGTGCAAGGTTGCTCGGTGAAATCACAGGTACTAGATGACAGTGGAGAAGCCAAGGAGCTGTTCGGAGAAGCTGAGAAACAACGTCAAGCGAGGACAACAAGTTTCAGCTTCTGGACAAAGAGACCGGACAGAGGGGTCAGCGGAGACCGGACTGTACAGTCACTATGTGGTTTTGTCCGGAGCTATAGCAGGCAGTGAGGAAATCGTCAAGTCTGGAAAGCTCTAATGACCGGACGGTATGGTCTACTGACCGGACGGTCCAGTCAGTGGAGCAGGGACTTGGGCAGTGAGGAAGCTACAACCGAAATGTTTTTGGACTGGAGAGAGAAACGGACCGTACGGTCCGGTCAACTGACCGTACGGTCCGGTCAGCAGAAGAATCAGCAGTGGTCAGAGCCGTTGGAGCTCGAGTTGCAGTGACCGGACTGTCCGGTCAGGCAGTGACCGAACTGTACGGTCAGTAGGCCCAGAAAGCTGATTTCATGGAGCAAGGGCTAGTTTGAGGTTGGAAGCCTATATAACTTTGTTGCTGGGGTCTTGGAGACCTCTCTTGGCCAGTGGAATACCTGAGATCATTTGGTAAGGTCTAAGAGGATAAGAGGAGAGCACTAGGAGAGGATATTGGATATCTTGAGAGCGCTAGTGAGAGTAACAAGGAGCAATCTTGCACATCTAAGGCTAGGGGGTCCTTGAGGGTGTAATCTAGGTTGTTACTCTTGGTCTATGGTGAGACCTAGACCGGTTAGGTGTCGGTGATTGAGCCTATCGTGATCGGTTGTGAAGGCCGTCACACGTTTGTACACGGTTTGAGTCCGCCGGTGAAAGGGGCATCAATAGTGAGCGCCCGTGTCGGCTTGGGGAGTCCGGCAAGTTCTCGAGGGAGGCGAGCTTGTGCCTTGGTGGCAGCGGTGACGCACACCATGTCTTCACTCCAGGAGTGATTACGGGCTCGTGGGCGAGAACTCCACTTTGTGACGGGAGGGACCGGGACTCCGGCGGGAGTGGTCCAACGAGGAGTAGGGGAAGGCGTCATTCTTTCGAGACCTCGGAAAAAAATCATGAGCCATCTCTTACTCCACTCCTTACTTTGATGCATTACTTTCCGTATTTACATACCGTGCTATTCATGCTTGTGTGTTTGCCTTATCCTAGTTGATTATCTTGTAGACTTGCATGTTTAGGCTCCTTGCTTGCTAGTAGTGTTTAAGCTTCCGCAATTGTTAACTAGCATGTGTAGGAGTTGCATTGGTGTGCGTGATCACTAGAAATGCATAGGAGTTAAATTGACTTGCGTGATACGCTAGTATGCATAGGTTGTCTTTCCTTCCATAGGATTATCTTGTTAGTGTGATCACCACTAGTATTGTGTAGGAGTTGTTTGAGTGTATCGATTTTAGTATTTGGCAAAATTGGTACATATTGATAGTTCCCGATTCATCCCTCCCCTCTCTCGGTCACTATGATCCTTTCAATCCAATTACTAGATCATGCTTCATAAGACAGTTCAATTGTTTCATTCCAACATGACCAAGCCTCCTATGCCACAACCATCCTTTTGATGCTTTGGTGAATAAACAAGTGCTCAAGTTTGCATCTTTTGATGAGAAATCCACAAGATAAAGATTTCCATACCGAAATCCTTTGAAAACCAACTCATTATTCTTGATGCTTGTAATGATGATATCCTTTGGAGAGAAGATACATGTGAGTCCAAGGTCACACAATTGAGTCACCGATAACAAATTGAAACTTAGTGATTCAACTAGCATGACATTTGAGATAGATAGATCATTAGAGATAGCAATTTTTTCCAATCCTTTCACTTTGCCTTTGCTATTATCTCCAAAAGTAATCTTGTCAAATTCTGAACCTTCATCATTCATTGAGGTGAACATTCTTCCATTTCCGGTCATGTGTTGGGAACAACCGCTATCAAACACCCAATAATGTCCATTGGATTTATAGTTTACCTACAAAACAAAATTAGTTTCTTTTAGGTACCAAACCTTGTTTGGGTCCTTGGTGGTTAGTAACCAAGGCTTTTGGCACCCAAATACTTCTCTTCTTTGCACCAATATTTGACAAGGCAGTTTTTGAGTTTCTAACATGCATCTTATTTTTACCAATAGATTTGGCATAAACAATACCATTAGAGGATTTAGTGAGAACATAGGAAGCATTCAAATCTCTAAACATCACCTTCTTATTTCTGGTACAATTCTTTTCAGAATGCCCGGTATTCTTACAATTAGAGCAATACAAACCACTCTCCTTTATAAATGCACTTTTCTTCTCAACAAAAGCACTTTTATTTTTCTTAGGGATAAAACCAAGTCCCTCATTCTTGAGAGTGAATCTTTGACACTCCCACATTTTATTAAAAACACTCTCACCCTTGTGACAATTTGCAAGAGCCATAACAAGAGAGTCTACGGTTTCACGCAATTCATCATTTTCAAAAATGAGTAAGGGATCACATAAGTTCAAAGCATTTTCACATGAATCAATCTTAGAAGAGCATGGCATAGCTAGTAAATCATCATATGAGATTGATATGCTAGAAGTACTAACTTTATTTAAGCTAGGCACACAATCAAGCATATCACAAATAATTCCAACATCTATCATAATTTTATCATTTTGTTGAGCAACATGAGCATCTTGAGCTTCCTTAAGCTTCTCATGAGTCTCCTTTAGATTTTCATGAGAGGTCTTTAGCTCCTCATAGGACTCATGAAGTGAAGCATACTTTCTTTTTAATTCTTTATAGAACTTCTTAGTTTTACCTAGAGAATCATCAAGTACACTCACCATTTCAACAAGATCATCATAAGTAAAGGAATCCTCATCATCATCACATACCTTTGGTTCTCCTTTTGCCATGAAGCACATATGTGAGTCAAATAGAGATGGGGCTTCCTTGACAGCAATACTTGCAAGTCCTACTTTAGAGGACTTATTCTCATTCTCACTATCTTTATTTTCAGAATCCGAACTTGCATCCGAATCCCACTCAACTAGATAAGCTTTGCCATCCTTCTTGTTAAATACCTTCTTGTAGTTCTTTTTCTTCCCTTTGTTATATCTTTCATCATCTTTCTTCTTCTTGCAATTTGTAGAGATATGTCCCATGTCTCCACATTCAAAGCATTTCTTGTTTGCAAATGGGTTTTTGCTTGATGATCTTCGGTCTCCTTTCTTTTTCATGAATTTCTTGAACCTTCTTACCAACAAAGCAACTTCCTCATCGGTACTCTCATCTTCATCATCACTATCCACTTTTGATGCTTTGGCCTTGAATGCGATATTCTTCTTGCTATTTTCACATTGATCACCATGAAGCTCTTGTTGTGATTGCTTGAAGATGTCATGAGTAAGAATTTCCCCCAAGACTTATGAGGGAGTGATCTTGGTCAAGTCCGACCTCACCAACATGGTGACAATTGTTTCATACTTGGGTGGCAAGGCTCTAAGGAACTTGTGAGAGATGTCCATATTTTCAACCTTGAATTCAAGATCCTTGAGTTCATTCACAATATGTGTCAACCGAGAAAAACTTGTCTTCAAGTCTTCATTTGGTAGTAGACTGAATTTCTCAAATTTTCCTTTGCAAATGAACAGCTTGGCACTCTTGACCATACTTGTGCCTTCATGGGCTTAAATGAGGGCTTGCCACACTTCATATGCTGAGGTAAGTTTGCACACTCTATGATATTCTTCTTTGCATAATGCTCGGATGAGCACATTCATTGCTTGAGCATTGGCCTTCATATTTTCTCGGTCTGTAGGAGTGGGCTCTTATGGATTAAGTACCGCGTAGCCAATATCCACAACATTCCAAATAGAATCACCCATTGCTTGAAGGTGAATTTTCATGCATGTTTTCCAATAATCAAAATCTGACCCATCAAAATATGGAGCATGACCGACATTGACATTATTGCTAGCCATTATCCTACTCCTGGATGGTTAAATCCTTGCTAAAAAGGGAGTAGTGGCTCTGATACCACTTGTAGGATCTAGGATACCGACTAGAGGGGAGTGAATAGGCGGTTTTTAATAATTTATGACCTGCAAAAATAAATGTGGAAATAATCCAAGAATAATATGCTCATGAAACAAAATGACACCTATGTTGTGAGACGGGTTTGCAATCCTAGGTGATAAGCAACATTGTAATCTCTAGTAATGAAAAGAACGAGTAAATAAAAAGGGCGAGAGACACAAATGTATCCCGTGCTTTCGGTGACTTGCCGATCACCCCTAATCCACGTTGAGGTGGATTCAAGCCTTTGACTTGCTTCTCTATCAAGTATTCACTTCTCCACCGAGAAGGACTCACACAAGAGCAACTTGATCTTAAGCCAAAATCAATCCCTTGAACCTCTCCAAACCTCGGTGTCACTAGAGTTACCCTTTGCCACTCCGGCGAGGCGAGTACAAGACCTCTTACACGAACACCGGGCCTCCTTCACAATCTTCTTGAAGGGCTCACGGTTTCCACGCCACCAAGCCGACTAGGAGGCAGCAACCTCCAAGAGTAACAAGTCGATGCCGCTCGCTTGATGAACACCTAGTGCCACAATGCTTGAATCACTCAACAACAAGCACTAGATTCTCACACACTTGCAATGGATCAATGGAAGCTTGTGTGAGAGTGGAGAGGGCTCAAATAGCTCAAAGATTTTCTTCAGGGTGTCAAGAGAGCTTAAATGCACGAGAGGAGTGGGTATATATAGCCAAGGCATCAAAAATTAGCCGTTACAACTTTCTGCGCACCTGGCGGTCTGACCGCAGCTCCCTGGCGGTCAAACCGCCAGCAGCCCAACGGCTAGGTTGACCAAGGGTTTCAAAACTCTGATAGGCCGGCCGTCAGACCAGGCCGACTGGCGGTCAGACCGCAACAGCTGGCGGTCAGACCGATGACGCTTGGCGGTCAGACCGCCACAACCCCTGGAGAAGGAAAACGGTACTGGACATTTGTGGTCAGACCGCCATAGCTCAGCGGTCAGACCGCTAGTTGCCGGCGGTCAGACCGCCACCACAAATGACAGGATTTTTCAAGGAATAATTTTTGTCGGATTTTTCCAACAAAGATTTTCAAGGAACATTGGATCTTTTTCATCAAGAATATTCAAGGGAATTTTATGAGAGAATTCAAATATGATTTGTAATGAATTGTTTGTAGCGGTTTGCAAAGGATCTTTCAAGGAATAGTTGGAGGAGTATATCATTGGAAAAATGATCTTTCACAAAGTGACAACTAAGAATTCATCAAGTTACTAGAACAACGACCCCTCTTGATAGTGCGACAACTATACTAGCAAACCGGTTATTTTCTCCTCTAATTTCCTTATGACCGGTAAAATAGAAAACCTATGTTTATACCTTTGTCTTGTGCTGCCTTCTTCATCTTCATTGAAATGTGAGATTATGAATTGATCATTATTGGAATATCATAAGCAATAAGTTTTCATTAATTACCAAAACCCTTAATCTAGGGCCTAGATACTTCAGCCACGCCAGAGGGCCAAAAAAGCCACCAGAAATTAAGGAACAAATACCTAAGCATCTAAGAGCTTGACACGCACACATTTTGATGGGTTGAAGTCGATGGAATAGGAAAAAAAACTCGTTGGCATAAAGGCGAGCTTTTTTTTCAAGCATTGGACTCCGGGCGGTGGACTGGACTCCAAGTGTTCCATAGTGCTTCAAGCGTTCGACTGGACCACCTCTTGGCTGAGGCGTTCGTTTGCCAGGACTACGTGAACACGCGGACACAGATAAGAACCGAGTTTTGATCGTACAAGAGGAGGACAGTTCATTCGATTTGCATAGAGGTGTCGGACAAACAGAAACCCAAAAAACCACGACCACGGAACCAAAAAAAAAGTGAAAGACAGAAGCCACCAAAAGTGAAAACCACCAAAAGTGAAAGACCACATCTAAATTAATATGTAGTAGAGATATCTATCTATATCTATACCAATCTATTATTTATAGGGATGTCTTCCACCCTCCCTTATCTTAATCCGTCTCACAACCTCTATACCAATCTATTATTTGTGGGGAGGTCTTCCACCCTCCCTAATCTTAAACCATCCCACAACTACAACGTCAACTGGCCCCATGCTGTTAGAAAAGAAACAATTCGAAACTGAAAAACCCTAGCTACGTAGCCGCCGCCGCATACCTCCTCAAACACGCGAAATACCTCCACTGCCCTGCCGGCCGCCTCCGTATCCTGCGTGCCTCCGTAAAGACTGCGCGCCTCCATGAATCCTGCGTAGGACCGAGCTTTTCCCTCCATGGCGTGAGGCGATAGTAGGATCCGTGGAATGGCAGCCATAGCGTCTCCTTCGCCGACCTGTTTGCCTCCTGCGCTTTGGCCAACGGAAGACTGAACACCGCGCTCCAGGTAAAAATGGATTTGCCTCTGCTACCTATACTTCCGTCGATTCCAGCGTGGGTCGAATGGGTTTTGGACCAATGACCATGTCGTACTTCATTTTCCTTTCTCGGTCATTTTACAGATTGCACGAACGTTTGGTAATGAAGATAAGAGACTCACAAAGAGCAAAACGTCCTGCGTTTGGGGATATTACAAACACCCTGCATGAACCTACTCCAGATGAAGGTGGTGTCTCTTATCTTAATTTAATTAACACATTACCATTTGAGGATTTGTTGTTTTTTATTTAGCAAAACATGTGTGAAATGTAGTTAAGGGAAGGAGAACATACACAGAAGCGTAGAAAGAAGCCAGGAGGATCACAAACAGGGCTAGATACGCGAGAAACCATCCAGAAGTGAAAAGAAAAAGGAAAGGGCCAGGGTCAAATGCATCTGGAGGTTTTTTTATCTAAAAAAAATCAAGGATTATTTGTACAGATTTTGAAAACGTTTTCACTGTAATTGTTCTGTAGAACTGAACTCACTCCAGCCCCAGGGTCAAGGTTCATCAGACGGTTGCATTATTGATTTGACCGCACCCACTTCTGAATGCCAAATAGAAGGTAGTTGCAACTAAATTTGAACTGGTGTACATTATGCAACCGAGTTACTTGTTACTTAACTGACAGGACAAAATCAATATCACAGGGATCCTGACGAAGACGATGACTGGTTGCATAGGAATGATCAATACACGACGAACATACATTACAGACTCGCTTCAGCCCCAAGGCCAAGATTCATCAGACGGTTACATTATTGATTTGACTGCACCTAGTTTTGAATGCCAAATTTACCCCTCTAGACGCCGCTCAATACTCGCGCTCCCACCGACGTCACGTTACGTAAAATTTTTTCTCCGCCCGATCTCCATCGTCGGACGGTGCGGTGCCTGGGTGTTTTTCATGCCTCGGTGAAAAAAATTCGGGGTACGGCTGCCTACACGCCGGGCGGTGGTTTGACCGGCCGTGCGCGCCCATGCCTCGTCCGCCGCATTTACTGCAGTGGTTGCCCGGCGCCGGATTTTTACTGCTTTACCCGCGTTCGCCTCTTGCCGGCCGTCGTTTTGCTCCTTTAGTTCATTGCTGCTTTTTGCTCCTTTGGTTCATCGTTGGTTCCAGTTGTTGCTGGATCTGCTGCTTCGCCATTGATCATTCATCGTCCTCGGATCGCTGGTCCAGGTTTGTGTCGTGGTTTCTCCTTCGCTTGCCCGGCCTGCCGCTTGTCTCTTGAGTTCTGCCATTGTCTTTCCTATCCGCTAGATTTGTTTCGTCTGGATCTACGTGTATCTGGCTTTTTGGTCTTTCTTAGGCGATTTGTCATTGGCTTACCTGTCTGGTCAGCTTATGTTGTTCCTTTTTCCCCGTGCTAATGCTGGTTACTGTTTCCCTTGCAGTTTCGCTTGGCCTTCTCTGCTTGCCTGCTCGCGTGCGGCGGTGACGCGGTCATGGGATCCGGCGGCTAACGTGCTTCGCGGTGTGTCCTGGTTGCTTGGTGCCGTGTCTGCAACATTTAGAGGTGTGTGCACTCAGATCTGGTCCACAGCACGAAGGTTGGTGTTTGGTGCTCACGGGCCTTGGTCTTCTTTTTTTTTTCCTTTTGATTTTGCATCGTCAGGCATATGTTTGATGTGCGCAGACCTGTGCAGATGAGTTAGGGTTCAGACTTTGGGATGGAGTTGTTGTCTACGGTTTGATAATTTTTCCAATATTTTTTGCTCCCTCCAATCTTGCTTACTCCTCATGTTCTTGCATCCTGACCAATTTTTCCTTCTGATTGAATATGCTACGGCCACCTTCACGAAGTGGAGGCAGGAGAGGATGGGAATGTGCAGGAAGGTGGTTGCCAAGATGAACGCCACCCCCACTTGTAAAATTTATTGAACGAATAACTGTCCCTCTTCTCAACGAGTACTCATTTTTCAATTTTTATGGGCATTTTTTATTTATGTTTTCACGAGCTGCAGTATTAGCACTTACGGTTGCCAACCTAGATTGCTCAGTTTTTAATTTTTTCCCCCATTGAAAAGAGAAGATTCAGGCCCTACTATTCATAATATAATGATAAAGAAATTATCTTGCATGGGTTATTGCCTAGTGAAAATGAAAAAAGCTTGAAGGAACAAAAAAAAAAAAGATAATATAAAGTTTTCTGCCAATTCTTTGTTATACGGAAAGTGTTTCTTCTCTGCCTGAGGCAACATCAGGATTGCTCGGTTTCTTTGAAATTATGTTTGCAATGATGACGTTATTGCACACAGTAACCTGCCTGTGCTTATGACATCTGCATATTGGGAGTTTGATGCTTTCGGATTGTGTAAAGCTACATATATTGTCAGTGAATGACTGTATTTTTCTCCTAGGGAAGCACGACAGGATTTTCCAGTACTGAAGCAAGATCGAGAAGACGCAAAGAACTGCAAGGTGCTACCGTTTACCTTTGGGTGCTTATATGATGGCCCTTTGCTCATTGTTTCTCTGATCAAGGTGATGGTTCATCCCACCCTTTGCTCCTTTTTCATGATTTATGATATTTTACTTATTATATGGAGCCAGCAGATAGTGATGATTTTTGGTTATTAACATTTGCATTGTACATTAGTTATAGTAGGCTGCTTTGATTCCCATACCGCTCAGTTTATGTACTTGATTTGCTAGGCTTTAAGCGATCAACTATGTCTCCAGTTTAGACATTTTTACTAGATTATTTTGTGCACATAAAAATTTATATGACATGGGATTACTCCTTTTCTTTGACATAACTAATTCTGACATGGAATGGGTTTAATTTTACTTTTAGCTAAAACAAAGATATGAAATGAGTGCCGGATTAGAAGACGCCTTTCCTCTGATCAGTTGCAAGACAATGTAGCCCTATTGGTAAAACTTGGATTGCCTTTATTTGTGTCTGTTAATTTTGAAGCGATACATGAATGCTTGCTTAGTTTATAGCTGAACTACATATGAATATGATTCTGCATCTCACAGAAGCTTCCTTGGCTGCAATTCCTTGAGATTGTTTGCATGCTGATTAATTTCAAACGATTTCGCTCAGTTTCCTTATAGCATTTGGCAATAATAGAGATCACAAGTCTCATAAAGATGAAGATGAGGCTTGGCATTGTACCTACTCCAACAGAAATCACGAGTCTTATGAGGATGAAGATGAAGCTGCACTTGAAGGATCTGGTGTTATCCATTTAGTGTGAAGGACTTCTCAAACATCAAGGCTCTTCATTTCAAGTATCCTGGTGTTCCTTTGTTGTGATGCCGGATCATGTTTTTTCAGCAGCTTAGATTTATTGGGATTGTTAGTAGTAGGATTCATGACTAAGGCCATTAATACTTTCTTTTGGTATTGTTATGTGGCCTCTTGAAATCGTGTCAATTTGGCTTTGATCATGAATCCTTGATTGTAAGGTCGCACTCTCTTCTCTCTTAATATGAAACACGCAGCGCACGATCTTCAAAAGAAAAGTCATGTGGACTGAAATGTCTTTTTTCCTTTTTAAAACTTGGACTGGAATGTCAAGGATGCTTCAAATCAGTGCTTAAGTACTCACTCTGAAATTGGTTTCTTTCTGAGATTAATTTAGGGATATTATTATTATTATTATCATCTAAACTAATAAAGGATGAATGACAAGACCAGTTTTGTCACCACAGACAGCTATCTACCTAACGATCTGGAGCCTCCGTTCTGTCTAATCCATCTCCATCCAACCACAAAATATCTGTAGACCTAGTACGTGTAAAACTTCTTGCACTCATTTCTTCGAAAAATTCACTCATCCCTCTACCCACACCCTATTTTTTCTCACCGCCCTACCCACCTATACACACATACCCACACGCTTTCATACCTTCCATGATTTCGTCCTTCCTAATTACCTCCTCCTTAATTTTCCATAACTCTTTCTTCGTTTCTACCTCCCATAGAGAGGAAAATCTCATCTTTACAAATTTACGTACCTATTGTCTGCTTCCCACCTCCGTTGCCACTTGCCCTCTATAGTGGGATGACATTGCTCGACGACCATCAACCAAATAGTGCCCCGCTAGACGGCGTTTGCCTTGACGAGGACGAACAGCGCGGGCTCACGGCCAATCGCGGCCGCCACCCGCCACTCTCCAGAGACGGAGATCCACGCCACTTGTCGCTTGACGGTTTGCCATGGCGACGATGGTCTGCACGGGAACACAGCCAATTGCGACGACCAGCCGCCAGTCTCCAGGAGAGGAGATCGACGCCGTGCACCGCTCTACGGTTTTGCGACCGGCAGCCGCCACTCTCAGGAGAGGTGATCAACACTGCACATCGCTCGATGGTCGGACGTAGACCAGGCGGCATGGTTGGATCCGGCTTCGGTGATAGAAGACCAGTGGACTGGCTCGGCGGGCGGGCGAGCTTCGACGACACGCCGATGAAGATGAAGGTGGTATGATGCCTGTGCTGAGAGAGACAATGAAGATGGCCTGCAAATTCAACGGTCGGGGCTTCATGTAATTCCTCGATGTCGCACGCCTCTGTGGGGCTGGCCCCACAGAAGCGGGAGGAGAAAAGAAAAGTGGACACAATGTCGAGGAGACGACGTGAGAAGAGGGATGGACAGAGAGCTGATGAGCCCACCTGACCCTAGATGCATTCCACACTTGTTGTGACCACCAACTTCCACCCCTGCTTCTTCGATCACCACTATGGCTCTTGTGCAGGAGATCCTCATGGATTCATTGGTAAGCAATTGCTTTTGGTTCTATCTTTCTCGTCGATGGTAGCTGTCGATTGATGACTCCATCCATGTTATCACTGATCAGTTTCTCTAGAACAGAGAGTGGTGGTGAGTGGTGACAAACAAGAATGGCGTGAGTCTTGTGGGGGTGTTGCATGCAATCGTAGCCTGGAGCTAATAGGTTGTAGCCCTATGCCAAGGCTTTGCTGCTTGCAAGCTATGTGACCATGCCACATCATCTCATCTCAAGAAATTCAGTTTACCTCTTTAGGATACGGCTGCGTGAATCAGTACAGTTATGCAAGTTGTACAAATTTTATCCTTCATTTGTCTGTCTAATCAGTTGTAATGCTCACTTTTCAGGATGATATCATCTTTCATGATCTTATGGGTGCATTTAGAAATCAAACTGTTTGACATGTTTCGCTTTGATTTCAATGGAAACAGGTAAGTACCCCGGGTTACTCGTCTTCCTAATGATAATTTTCCAAATATGTATGTAGTCTTTCATTATTTTATGAATTGCATACAAATTTTTTCCCTGTGAGGTATCTAATACATAGATTGGATAAGTAGTACTGGCACATGATTACATACGATGTATGATCTTTTGATCATATGCTTTTTAGAAAAAGTGAAGTAAAATTCCAGTACGGGAACTACAGGAATGGTCTGCATTCCATTATCTTATATCTACAGAAGAAGTGTGATATAACGTAACAATAATTGTTGCTCACAACAATAAAGGTGGGCTATATTAGTTTTCTCCTTTCAAGTTATAATATAAATTTTGTATTGGTGATTCCTGACAAAATATTCTGTTGAATCCATGATTCTGTGATATCTGGTAAAAACAATGGGTGCATATAGTTATAGTTATTCAACAAAACTTTGTATGTTACAATCTAAAGTAGGAGCAAACAATGGAGAAATCTTTCTTGCATAATAGTGAAGTGTGTTCATTTAGATGGAATGTATGTTATGGGATCCCTTCTTTAGATGATTTAGGAAACTTTCTATAAAAGGATCTTCGAGAAAGAGCATATAGGTTATCCTCTTTCTGGTATTATATCTCCCAAGCACTGTTGTATCCTCAAAGAAATGCTATGTTTGGGCAATTTGAAAAGTCCATGCATGAATCAAAATATTTATTTACCTTCAGGTGGGAATTGTAGTGGTTCGATCTATATGCCTCGATCTATGGAAATGTTCCCATGGTTGTGAACCTTTCTAACCGATTTTACTTGGAGAAAACTGTTGAGGAGCATCTTGTTAAAGAGTTTATGGGTACAAGAAGGCTATATGAAAGTCAGGGGAAAATTAGGTGAAGTAGCTCGTAACCTGTTATTTACACGGCTACTAGCTTCTAGCAAATCATAAATGCCTTTACATAGCTTATGACCTCTTTCAGAACACTCTGTTGACCTTGGCTGATGGTCGATTGCAATGCAGGGAAGGTTTTGTACGGAGTAACCAAGCATAGCTTGATGGAACGATTGAATAATGATATGGAAGCAGGAAGCCATTCTGCCAGCAAGAATACATGTTGATAATAAATTTATTTGCATGCTCTAAATATGCATTTTTGAATCATCATTGAACTTAAAACCTTATTTGCATACAACTATCATTAAACACATTTCATTGTTGTGATACTTTTTTTGTTTACGCCTTTCAGAGGAACAAGAATGTTAGTCAGGGCATATATTCATTACAGTATTAAATTCTATCACTCAATTGATCCTCATATAGTACAAAACATTGTATCACATTGTACTTTCCATTGATACAACAAAGTAAGCTTCACATGAAAGTGTTTATATAGGTCCTACATTCACCATGGTATGACAGTTATGACCCCTTGGAGGAACAATATATATTGCCATAGAGGGGCAACACCAAATTTGGGTACATGATGTTCGTGAATTGTGATGCTGTAACGAAAGTTTTTAGTGATGATGGTAATGAGAGAAATTTGAATGGCTCAAGGTGAATGTCTGCGTAGGAATCAATAGTGACCGGACGGTCCAGTCAGCAGACCGGACGATCTGGTCTGTATGGAGACACGCCGAGACAGAGAGGACACAAATTGGGAGCTCTCTGGAATGGAGAGAAAAAGTCTGACCGTACGGTCCGGTCAGCAGGAGATCAGCAGTGGACAGAGCCGTTGGAGCCAGAGTCTGCAGTGACCGGACAGTCTGGTCAGGCAGTGACCGGACAGTCCGGTCAGTAGGCCCAGAAAGCTGATTTCGTGAAGCAACGGCTAGTTAGAGGTTGGAAGCCAATATAACTTCGTTGCTGGGGTCTTGGAGACCACTCTTGGCCAGTGAAATACCTGAGAGCATTTGGTAAGGTCCAAGAGGAAGAAAGGAGAGCATTAGGAGGAGATATTGCATACCTTGAAAGTGCTAGAAGAGAGTAACTAGAGCATCTTGCACATCTAAGGCTAGGGTGTCCTTGAGGGTGTGATATAGGTTGTTACTCTTGGTCTATGGTAAGACATAGACCGGTTCGGTGTCGGTGATCGAGCCTATCGTGATAGGTTGTGAAGGTCGTCACGAGTTTGTACCCGGTTTGAGCCCGCCGGTGAAAGGGGCATCAATAGTGAGCGCCCGTGTCGGCTCGGGGAGTCCGGCAAGTTCTCGAGTGAGGCGAGCTTATGCCATGATGGCAGCGGTGACGCGCACTATGTCTTCACTCCGGGAGTGATTGCGGGCTCGTGAGCGAGGACTCCACATCGATGGCGGGAGGGACCGGGACTCCGGCGGAAGTGGTCCAACGAGAAGTAGAGGAAGGCACCATCCTTCTGATATCTCGGGAAAAATCATGAGCATCTCTTGACCCTCTCTTTACTATTCCATATTTGTGTGCTCTAGTAATTAGGTTGAATTGTAGCTTGCATAGGCTAGTGTGTTTGGCTTTGGCGCTTGCTTTCATCGTGAACACTAGCATGTGTAGTGTCTTGGCCTACTAGAATTATTTAGATTGCAACATTTGTTAGACTCAAGTAGTGTGAGTTGAAGCATTTGGATTCGTGAGCGGCTTACCGATTCAACCCCCCCCCCCCTCTCCCCCTCTTCGTACGCCTTCGGTTCTTACAAGTCTTCAAAGACATTTATCCATGTAATAATGATATGCTGTAATAATGACACTGGTTATACTGTTATTCACTTTACTGTTGATATATGTGAAATTAATTCTTGGACACATATATAATAAGCATTTGGTTTTCTCCTTAAAACCGGGTGTGACACCAGGCCATGGCTGAGCGACACGACGTACAGGCGACGCCACAAAAACAATGATCTGAGTCAAAAGAATCAATCAAATAGAATAATGGTTCTATCGTGTACCGCCACTATTGTCTCGACCGAAAATTTGATTAAGCTATGTTGTTCTCCTGCAGGTGTATAAGATAAGCATGAACGATAACAAGGAAAAGAGATAGTAATAGTCTCACAGAATTAGAGGGTAGAGACGTAGAGATTTTTAAGTAGTAGAGATTTTAATTTGAATTAGAAAATGTGATGGCAATGCCCTCTACTCCTCTGAAAGAATTTATCAATTTGTTGCTTTGCCTAACCACAGACACAGACCAATGACCAGGCAGCCCTACAGAGCATGATGCGTACAAAATTCAACTATCAAAGGTTAACCATTTGCTCCAGGCGAAATGATTAGTGGATATCGCAAAGGTTCGTACATGGTATGGAAGCATATGGTACACGATAAAAAAAGAGCACTTTTATAATGGACTAGACTTAATATAGACTCTTCATTTCTATTAATCTGACGGCTTAGATATAATTATATTATATTAAACTTTTAAGTAGTATGAAGTAGTATATCAATTTAGTATATAGTACGAATATTATTAAAAAAAAGTAAAGATAGATTGTAATTTTATTGATCTTTTAGGATAATTTGAAATAGTAATTCCTAAAACAAAATTGAAAAAAACTACTCCCTCCGGATGTTTTTTGTTGTCATTAGGACAAGAAAGTTAGTTCAAAATTGAACTAGAAATCCTGTCTGAACGTCAAGAAAAAATGTGCGGAGGGAGTATAATTTTCCCAAACGATGGCCATTCTCTTCGTTTCTTCCTCTTCCCGGTGTTCTTCGTTCTTCTCCCCGCGTTCTTCCTTCTCTCCCAATCAAAATTCCGGCAGCCATGCGAGATGCGGCGGCGGCGCGTGATGGGCGTGAGCGTGGGCGTGAGCGTGATGGGCGTGTCACGTTCCACAAGGCGCTCGTCGCGGAGAGGGAACGGGAGATATGCAACATTCAACAGGAGATCACTGAGATCAACGAGATATTCAGAGACCTCGCCGCGTTCGTGCACGGCCAGCACGAGACCATCGAGATCGTCGAGTGCAGCCTAGCTGGGCGCGCCTGCCGCGGAGACTGCACAGGCACAAGTGCAGCTCGCCAAGGCTGGAGTGACACAGAGGAGGAAGAAAAGATCCGAGACGGATTGCATGGTGATTACAGTCTCGGATCGCATGGTGATCACTGCTGTTGGGTTCATCGTATTAATCTTGGTTTACTGTACTTCATTTAGCAAAAACGCTGCATGCTGTACATGATTGTTAGTAGTCTGACGAATGAGCTTAAGATTTTGTTTTGGTAAGACCGATTGAAGAATTTGGACATAAGAATTCTTTCGTGTTCAAGTTCAACGTTGGGTCGGCAGCGGCGGCGACAGTGTTGCCGGCGTTACGAGGATTCACCGGCGATGGCAGCCCTGCTGAGGCGTGCTTCCATGGCGGCGCAGCGATGATCCGGTGGCGGCGCGGGCGCTGCGAGGAACCGGCAGCGGCAGCGACAGTGCCGGCGCTGCGAGAATCCACCCGCGACGGCAGCCCTTCCATGGCGGCGCTGCGAAGATACGCTTGCAGCCGCGGCGCTGGTGCGGCGTGAGTGTTTCTTGGTTGGATCGATGACGTTTAGAAGAAAAAAGCAAATGACGTTAGTACCCTGGGTGGCAACTGACATATATAGTTGATTAAGCTAGTCAATTATAATTATATATCCTTCTAAATAAACGGTTAAATTAAAATTATACTCTTTAGAGTTTTAAAGTAGTATAACCCACTGCAATGGAAGCCAAAAAATAACATTGAAGGAAAAAATATCAAGTCTACCATCCTGCGTACAAAATTCAACTATCAATATTAGCTGCCATACAGAAAGCAATATTAGCCTTTTGCTCCAGGCCAAACGATTAGGGTGCATTTGGTTGAAGGGTGAGGTTGGATAGGATATGGCCGTCATTTTTTTTGTGAATTTGACCACCAAGTTTTTTATTTGGTTGAAGATGTATATGACCGCTATAATTTTTGTTTGGTTCAATGGATAAGATATGAAACATGGATGAGATAACCTCTTCTCAGATATTGGTGAGTTTACCGGCTCTTCTTCTACCTCTTATTATATTTCTTTTTCTTTTGAATAACGTCAGCTAAGTAGGAAAGATAGTTTTTTCAGAATAAAATAAAACATCTTACGGATTTTACATCTCAAGAAAATAGAATTGATAAAAACAGGGACTAAACTTCCTAGTTTCTATCATTGGATTAAGCACCATGCTATCAACAACACGCCTGAATATGACATGAGGCACCGCATCTCAAGCTGAGTACGGGTCAAGCAGCAGTTACAACGCTTGACGAAGGGGCGCTAGGAGCAAGAAGCTTGGAGAGCCAAGCTCTGAGCTCATGCGAGAGCCAAGAACCTTGGAGAGCGGGCAGGGGCGCTAGGAGCAGCGAAGCGCTCTGCGCATGCTGCGGCTTGGACAGCATCTGCTGCCAGCGATTGGACCAACCATCTGCAGCGCGCACTCGCGTCGGTCAAGGCGGCGTCGCGCGAGGACGGCTTCGCTCATGTCGGTCGGGCGGCGACGAGGCGCAACAGGCAGGATGTGCGGTGAAGGATAGGGGTGTGGCAGAGTGAAGCACGCGCGCAGGCTGGCCGCCCTCATCCGGCTGATTTGTCCGATGGGCTCATCCAGCATAATAGAGGAATATTCCTCTACTTGGCCGCCTCATCCAACTTCGACCACGAACCAAACATCAGTGAAACATTGGCCGCCATCTTCCATCCAGTCTCTTAGTAGATATCGTGAGTTCGTGTATGGTATGGAAGCATATGAAATAAGAAAAATACCATTACAGAAGGAAAAACAAAATGAAGACTGCCATTCAAATGTAGTACTAATTTCGAATAACTCAGATTCAATTCAACCATTAAACGGAGTGTGCCAAATAGACTAATAGAGACTTTCACATTAGATTCAACCATTACAATGGATAGTGCATACCAAATAGAGACCTTCACAACAAAGTCTTGAAATTACAACAGCATGCAAGTCCCAAATTTCAGACGACAACAAATGCATAAAACTGCGACTAGACTGGAGCAGAGCCTGGAAATTATTCAGAACACAGCACCAATAATAGTGTCATTTGTCGTGTGGCATCTAGATTTGTGAGGGGTCATTCGAAGTTCAACTTTCTCACTGTCACTGCTATTGGCGTTGCCATTGGGGTTGAGGATATGGGCCACCACCTCCACACCCGTGAAGATAGCAAACTCTTGGTCAATTGATTTATCCCAAAGTTGTCGTTGAGAGTTCTAGCACGGAAGAACCTTGTGATGGAGAACATGCCAGCGCCCAGGTTGATAAGTTGAGAATCCTTGCATTCCTTCCATTCCTCAGGAGGGTCAACTTCTTTCCCCAGATCCATGAACTGTGGCTCGGAGTTCATGGTTAATATGCTAGAGAGGTCTGCAGCAGCCAAGTGTCGGTCCTTGGCTGAGAGGCCAAACCAGAAGTTGAGCTCGGGCACATATTCAACCTTGCCATGAAAGGGTAGCATCCACTTGCCGACTTCCCTCCATGTGAAGTTTTCTGTGTCCAGGCAATAGGTGCCGACATCATGGACAGATATGCAAACTTGGGAGCCGCCGTCAAGCACTGCATAGGAACTGATCTCTGGGCAGCTGTGACAGTACTTGGGTTCACGAACAAATGGAGGCGGCGGAAGGAGTTGGCACTTCCAGATTTGGTTGCATGATGGCACTACTGGCTTGCAGCTGACAAAGGCTTCGAATTGATCACTGTATTTTGCGGAGCAGCCCACCTCTGGCTCAGGAATCCTCTCCATGACAAAAAGGCTGCTGCCACAGCCATTGTGGTCATTCGTCCCGTCGGCATCAGATTTGGGGACGAAGATAGAAATGGGCATCCTCTTAGATTTGTGGAGACTCGGCATGGTTCCAACGAGGCCCCAGTAAGCGTCCAACTCAAAGGCGCGCCCCAGGTGGTCTGCGCAGATCACTGTGCTATTTGCAAGAGGGAAGCAATCGATCTTCCCTTGTTCGCTCAGGGCCAAAGTTGAAGCTTGGAAGTTAAAGTGCGGCGGCGAATCTGGATGCTGTCCATCGTTAAGGCCGCCGCTACTTCATTCTTCATGTAGCCTGCGTCAGCAGATGGTGCCTGAGTTGTCTGTGGAGATGTTGTCGGAAAGCTGAACAGGTGCTCCAGGTCCATGGAGCATAGCGATTTGATGCCATGGATACGGTTGTCCACGATCAGATTCAGAAACCGCCGCGAGAGCCCCGTCACCGACTTGACCGCTACAGACATACTGACCTGTTGCCAAACGAGAGAGAAACGGGGTATTAATGAATGACGAGAAGAGAGGGGAAATGGGAATTGTTTACAGAAAATCCCCTCGACCGAATACGACTAGCTAGTACAAATATCCAACATTTGTGAGAGCGCAAGAAAGAGTACCTCTAGCAGGCAGCAGCAAACAGATTAAAACACCAATTGAGCCTACAACCTGCAGCGGTGCCTTCAAATCCCAGATGGCACCACAAAACCCTAACAAATACCGCAGAGAACACGGATAAGCGAAAGAAAAATGAACCGTCTTTGGATCAAACGGGATGAAGGTGAAGGAGATCTACAAGCGGCGTACCTGAGTTGCGCAGTCGAAGCAGGGAAAGGTCCAACGGCGGAGCAGAGTGGCGGCGGGGAGAGACGGGGTAGCGAGAGGTGGGGAATGGATCTTTTCTTTCGATTAGGGTGTGTTCGTTTGTTCGGTGTAAATTTTAGTGCTGTTACATCAATGTTTCAAATATTAAATATATAGATTAAAAATAAATTAAATATAAAATTAATTACATAGTTAGATGTTAATTTATGAGACAAATCTATTAAGGTTAATTATGTTATCATTAAGAAATATTTACTGTAGTATTATATTATCTAATTATGGTCTAATTAATTTTAATAGATTCGTCTTGTTATTTAAAGGGTCAGTCATGGACTGGGTTTTGTCAGTAATTTATATTTAATACTTTTAATTACTATCTTAATATTCGATGAGACGGGTCTAAAAATTACAGGATAGGAAACGAACAGACACTAGGTCAGGGAGTCCCTGTGACCCTATCCGTAGTCGTAAGGCCGTCGCACTCGACTTGGGCCATAGCGAGCAGACGACGTCATAGGCTTTGTGGGCCTCGTAACACAAACTGGCTAGAACTTAGAACAAGTAGTGTCTGCGGGCCTCGTAGTGTCTGGAAGCCCACGTGGCATTTTTGGAGGTTTTTCTTAGGAAGAAGTCCGATTGGTCCCTCAACTATTGCAGTTGTGTGATTTTGGTCCCTTATTTACAAAACCGGTTACTCAGAGTCCCTGAACTCGCGAACCCATTCGGTTTTCGTCCCTCGACGGTTTAGAAGGCAGTTTCGGCTGACATGGCATATGGGGCCCACCTATCAGGGTGACATGTCATTTTTTTTCTTTTTTTCTTTTTCCCCCTCTCTCCTTCTCCCTCCTCGTCGAGCCAGGCTGCATCCGTCGCCCTCCTCCATCTCGGCATCCTCCTGCCCCGCTATGGCCTCCTCCTCCATCTCGGCATCCTCTTGCCTCACGACAGCCTCCTCCTCCATCGACGGCTCCGCCTCTGGCGCATTCGCTTCCGCACGGCCCCACCTCGCGCACCTCCTCTCCACGCACCCGTCCTCCTCCTCATCCCCTTCGCCCCTCGCCGTCCATCTCAGCGTCCTCCTCCCCTGTGACGGCCTCCACCTCCATCGATGGCTCCGCCTCCAGCGCATTCGCTGCCGTGCGCCCCCACCTTGTGTGCCTCCTCTCCGCGCACTCGTCCTCCTCCACATCCCCTTCGCCCCTCGCCGTCCATCTCTGTATCCTCCTGCCCCGCGATGGCCTCCTCATGGTCGTCGGTGGGCAGGGGTGGTGGCTAGCGGGCTGCAGATGGCGGTAGGTAGGGGGTGGCAGGCAGGCAGCGGCGGCTGGCGGGTAGCGGCAGATACGGCTGGCAGGCAGCGGCGGCGGCGGCAGGCGGACGGGCTGCAGCGCCAGGTAGGTGACGGCGGCGACGTGGCTCAACGAGGAGGGAGAAGGAGAGAGGGGAAAAAAGAAAAAAGAAAAATATGATGTGTCACCCTGACAGGTGGACCCCATATGCCACGTCATCCGAAACCGCCTTCTAAACCGTCGAGGGATGAAAACCAAACGGGTTTGCGAGTTCAGGGACTCTGAGTGACCGGTTTTGTAAATGAGAGACCAAAATCGCACAACTGCAATAGTTGAGGGACCAAAATCGGACTTCTTCCATTTTTCCTATATGTAGAGCGCTCGACGAGAGTCAATCCGTCAAGCGCTTTGAGATTGGTGCGGGCGCGTCATGCAACAGCCCGCACTCATCTTCTTCCTCGCAATGCGGAGTGCGAGGCAGGACGCGGGTGGCGAGGGCGCCGTCGGTGTTGGAGGAGGGCGGAGGGCTTAGGGTTTTGGGGTTGCGGGGGGGGGGGGGTTCTATGCTTCCCGACCATAGAGGAGCAGGTCCGTCGAGTGGTGACCGTGGCCCGGCGGGGCTGCACGACGGCGATGGCACCGCCGTGGCCACGGGCGGCAGGAGGGCGGTGGGCGGGGTCGGCGGTGAGGACGTCAAGGCCCGACTAGTTAGCATGGCAGAGGCGCAACAACGGCGGGTGGGCGGCGCGTCGAGGCGGGGCCGTCGGTGGTGGAGGTGGGCGATGGCCAGGGCCGTGCGACGGGCGACGATGGCGCCGGTGACGATGCCGGAATCACGACAGGTGATGGTCCTACGGGACAGGGGGCAGGCGACGTGGAAGATGAAGGAGGCAGGACGACATGAGTTGTGGTGAGCTCAATCGGTGGGCTGGCTGGGCCAATCTGCCCACTGCCTCCCGTCAATCAATCGACGTATAGGAGGTCCCATTTTTGGGTCGTCGACCAAACTACGAACACCGTGTGCAACGTGGAAAGTGTGGAAGAGAAAATTCGCACTAAGAACGTGTCCCCCTAGTGTAACGTCCTATCTAATTGAGATTATTAGATCCATAGTATCCTATAAACATTTGTGTATACTAGCAAAGTGACCGTACGTTGCTACAGACTTTTAAAAAATTCAATAAACTTTATCATCCATATTTTTGCTAGATACAGAGTATAGATGTGAACTTCCTCGTCTTATTAAATACATCAATGCTACATCACGATGATTTGTCAAAGGAAAACCAAGAGTGTGTTCTAGCCAAGGATTAAAAACCGCTACAGTACTGGTTTTTTGTATCCCAAAAAAACGGTCGATAAACCAAGAAAACCGAACGAAAATCGTTTATGCTACCGTGCCTAGGTTCGGTTTTTACGATATATCACCCGTCCGATGAGACCGGACCGGGCCGGTTTTGCCAAAAACCGTAAAAACCGATCAGTTTTCAACGGTTTTTTAATCCATGGTTCTAACTATGAGTCTGTTGTTCTCGCTTGAAACAAAATAATGCACGGAGATGGAAAAGTACATAGAGAGAGAAGAACCACTTAACATTATTATTGACTACTAGGACAGGAGGTGTGGTCTCTGTGCGCGCTACACGGGTTACAAATTCAATGCACTAACCTAGTGGTATGTTCATCAACGTGACCAACGGGTTTCACGACAACGTGCATTGAGAAGATGTCGTGGGTCTACGCTCCTATTCATAAACGATGGAGAAGAAGCGGCAGCTCAGCCTTGACTCCACCTCAGCTTAGGGTCACGGTGTGAGCTGGTTAGTTGCGCATATGTTAGAGCGGAGATGAAGGCTCGTTACTTTCAACCAAAGGGCGATGACGTGGTTATGTTGCAGCCATCATCAGCGGCACCGTTTTGCCTTGCCCTTGGCTGCCCCTCCCATCGAGCGCGTCCTCCATGACTTCCAGCCTTGTCGTCAGGCCATGTAGTATCGAGGTATGAAGTATACTCGTATTCAGAGACGATTCGTACTACCAAACAGTTTTGAAATGACCCAAAATTGACGCCAATCCAACCGCGTACGAATGGAACCATGTCTTTGCATGAGAGCACCGTGAAGCAAACAATCAGTCAGAATAGTAAGACTACTCCGATCTTGCAACAGGAGTCCCCAAAAAAGACGAGACATGCCGAAGACATACATTTGTTCTTGCGCTTAAAATCAAAGCTATCCATGAGGTAACAAAAAAAAGGCCGGGGTTACTCTCTGTCCCAGCAGAGTCGAACACAAAACTGACTTCCATCTAACATAACTGGTACCGTAAAAATTCAAGCTCCTCAACCAGTGTCTACCAACAAATTTCGAGTACAAGTAAATCATCCTTGGACACATCAGCCATGCGCGCATACTCTTCTACTCCCAGTTAGGAGTGGGTGCGACGGGGGCAGCACCTTGTTCCCATCCGGTGGGTGCAGCAGGAGGGGCAGTAGCCGCATCCCACACACCTTCAGTCGCAGGAGCTGCAATTCAAAAAGACATTATTTAGTAACCTGGACTATTCCATGTCTTATCAAGCAGACAACTAGATTAAAATGTGTGAACAAAACCAGCAACAGTTGACAGTGAAGAAACTACAGAATAAACGTATTCCACCGGAACAGTTGACTGTTCTGATTTTGCTGGAATCAGGATATCACAAGCCTAATCATCAAGTAAGCAAGGGTTCTAAGATAAAGACTCTACAACCCATACAGCTAATAATTATATAAAAAAGGGTCAAACTGAACAACAAGCTACCGCATATCAGGAGGTCACAGAATTCACGCTAGATACACTACAGATAAAGTAAATACACAAGCATTCTCTTTTGCAGGCAATGAAAAATTAAATAAACTGTGAAAGAGGAGTAAGACCTGAAGCAGCAGTCCAATCAGCCCCAGCTTGTGCAGGTGCAGCTGGAGCTTCACCGGCTCCCCATTCACCACCCCAGGTATCAACTGCCGGGGCAGTATATTCTGCAACTACACCATACTCAGGGGCAACCGGGGCTTCTTCCTCCTCAGCTCCTTGGCTTCCTCTGGGTCCCTGTAGAAGAACAGATCAACCTGCAAGTAACGAAAGGCAAAATTAGATGTCAATGGAAATAATATGTTGTAAATGCTTCATTGGCAGAAAGGATGATGGTTTGGAATATGTACAATTACCATGACATCCCACTTGTGTCCTGGGCGAATTGTACCACGCATCTGCAGGACCATCCTGGCAAGCAAAACAACCAGAACAAACCAGAAACAACCAATGCTCTGTTTCCTCTTGTTATTTGCAGGAATGCCGATATCAACATAACGCACAGGTGAATCAGTGTCGCAGAAGGTAATGGTGGGAATGTTTCCAAGAGCAGACTCCTTAATGGGCTGTAAAGAGTTCCATAAGCAGATTTAATAGGGACCTATTGATACAACCAAATTACACAACTAGATTAACAGAATAAAGTTTACCTGATGATCAGTCCTGGGGTCAGTCAGGATAAGAAGGCGCGGCTCACTGAACGTTGAGCTTGTCCTATCATCTCGCCGACCGTGACCTTGCCGCTGTAGGCCGTCCTGTCCGATGTCCTCATCCGTGGTACCGTCGAACTCATGGCCACATGGTTGGCGTGCACATCGTGGCCGTTCTGTGGCCTGCCTCATTGAAGTGCATGAAATGCACCTAAATGGAAAGGAAACATAAAACACATCTCTTGGAGATGCTCTAACTCTCGTGAGATTTCTATCTACAAAAAGCTCGTCGAGCCAACCTGGAATCAAACACTTCTCAAAAGCTCAACCAAATCCTTAGCACTGACATATTATAAAACTTGGTTCGAGTTGAAACGAAAAAAATAAAATGAAATCCAGTAGCATAGGTCATCCAGCCTTATTAACTATTTCAAACACAGGCCATCATAAGATTCATTGTGAACACTACTGAAGACTATTCAAACACCACTGGTAAAAGAGCACCACAAGCAACATTGGAGCACAGCCTTTCATGGTGCCTCTACACCACATCCCACGCTTCTTTAGTTGATTCCTCTGCATCTTTACAATCTGTTACAGCATACAGTGAAAAAAGGTGTAAGCATTAGAACACTTATTCCATTTATGAAGTGGATAAGGTCCACATACAACAAAGCCTTCATGGTAATAGTTGCATTATTATTATAGTAGCTTAATAGATACTAATAATACAACCACATATAGCGGAAATGTAATCTAAACATACATACACTAATATTTCGACTACATACAGTGAAAATGACAAGTTCAATCTTTGCTAGAGCAGTAGTAAATAAAATATTTCCTTTTTGCAAGAAAGTAATTCAGATGAAAGCCTTCCTAAATTTCATTTGCACTCTGTCTTATTCTAATATGTTCACATGTGGAAAGTTAGAACAGGCTAGATTCATCCCCGAAGAACCAAAGCACAAGAGCAAACAAGCAATCCTTGAGAACATGGACTTCATGAACCTACGGATGGCTACATTTCTTCCATTAATCAACACATTAATTTCAGTACTTGTATTCACATCACGTTTGCTACACATATATTTTTTTTTCTCG
Organism: Eleusine indica; assembly: GCA_030378355.1. Classification (NCBI taxonomy): domain Eukaryota; kingdom Viridiplantae; phylum Streptophyta; class Magnoliopsida; order Poales; family Poaceae; genus Eleusine; species Eleusine indica. The sequence continues at coordinate 45,228,317 of CM059500.1, forward strand.
AATACGCATGAGAGCTGCGTATCTCTGTATTATAGGGAAAAGAGAAAGGTCCATACAATCCCTCTCAAGCTAGGACCAAGGCATGAGAGGTTATAACAAGGAGGTTTGCTCTGTCAATACAAAAACAGAAGGACTAGACCTGGCTACACATATATATAACAACACAACCTATGCTAGCTATATTTTCAGCAATGCCTAGGATCCCAAATGTTTAATTCTACAATAAATTATATAATATCTAATAACCAGTTATTTATTGTAAAGTTATAAACAGACAACATAACCAACCACAAAAGATGATTTGTATCAAGTAAGACGAAGTAGATCCATCACAATGAACAGTTAAATCCTGCAGAAGACCTTGATCTGCTCGGTTCAAAGACACACATGATTAAGGCCGTGAAGTATTCCAACCGCGTCGCTAACAACAGAGTGAGCAACACATCAATCCTGCAAGTGGAATCCAGTCTGCTGCTGATGAAAAGTAGAGTTTTAACGAGTGGTTGCTTGTAATTTCTACCTTTTTGTTTTAATGCTACTCCTGTTATTGGGCTTAGATCGATGTCCAGTTAGGATGTAATTGATATATTCTCTACCTTAATGAATAATGAATAGCAGTGCTCTTGTCTTATTTTTTTAAAAAAAACAATGAACAGTTAAATCAAATACAAATGACAATAACATCATTTCACTGCAGAAGAGAAAAAGGGAAGCTATCCAACACACATCACGACAGTGCCAACTATACTAAACAAATTAATTAAAAACCATATGTAATAGTACAAGAAGCAAATTACCTGACATAGTTGCTGAGTTAGTGTACTCTGTCAGACTGCAATAATTGGAGATTTTACCGAGCAAAAAGATGACACATGAACCACAGTACTTCCGAAGGCCAAACTCGAATAGATCTTGCACCTCTCCTTTCTCCATGTCAACAGCAAGAATCCAAGCATTTGGTTGCAAATATTTCTTCCGTGCCACTATATAAACAACATCTTTACCATTCACACACGGAGCGGGCTGAGATAATGATGTGCTAAGAAGGAATAGCTTCTGTATTATAGCCTCATTGTCCAACAACCTATCAAGTTGTCCATAATCGTACAGCAGCTATGAAATAGCTGGATTGATTTTGATGTCTGAAGATTCAACCTTGAATTCCTCATGCCAGTCATCAAAGGAGTCAGTCATCTTTCTGTTTATAAATGTTGTAAGCACCCATTTATCAGTTTGGAACATGGGATTCCCTGTCTCCTTATCATAGCCAGGAAGACGACGGTCAACAGATTCCAAGTGGACAAATTTGAGGCAGTTCTCCTCGCTGTCGAAGGCAATGCCACGGCGTTGCAACGGGGAGCCGAACTCCAAACCCATCCCGTCGTTATAGCTCAACTCATTCAACGGCACAGGAAGTGGCACGCCCCAGATGGAGGACTTTTCGTCGAGCACATTGCAGAATAGGACGCCACGCCAAAGATCGACCCGTCCCATAGTACCGCCTTCACCTCCCAAGGTGATCACGGTGGATGTAAAATGATGATAAAGCCGGTACGAGTTACCTAGAATTTTCACCGGGAACGTCCTCTGTGGAGCCTCCACACACACAGTGCTGCAGCTCCAGCTAGATTCATAAGAGTGGAACAAGTGGAGTTTGTACTGGTGTTGAGTGCGTGTGTCAGTCAACAACACGGTGATGGTATAGTGGTCATCCAAACGAGGACGGAGGCCGATGTCGCCATCCCTGAAGAAGGGATGCGGGCGCTTGAGCCTCTCAAGCGACGACGGGCGGCTGGTATCTACCCGGTAGACGAAGAAATCAGAAAATTTGAACAACCCAGCTAACTGTCCATAATAATCAACGTTGACGCGGAGGAGGAGGAGGTTTTCCACCGTGCAGACGATGCTCAGGGGCACGACGGACAGGTTCGTATCGGAGATGTGCACGAAGATTAAGGAGGGACGTAGTGGGTGCTGAGCACAGAACGATACCTCGATCTTCTTCCCATCCCTAGTGCTGTCAGTAGCAGTGGTGCTGTGTAACATCCCAAATATTTAAGAAGTTAAAAATCAGAGTTAATTAAAATTTCCTTAATCTTACCCCTAACTAAGTTCTCTTTTCAAAATAAAATGCCACTAAATTAAAACTAGAAATGACAAGGAAAATTTTCCAAAAAAAGTAAAACATGTGCTCAAGTGCTTGATAGCTTGTGTGCTCCTTGCTAGTTAAATTTGCTTTGCCATTTGAATTGAATTGGTATTCGAAATCCTTTTTGAACACTAACCTAAAATCCTAGAAGATGTTTAAACTTATTCCCTCTCTCTTTCCTTGGGCCAAAGCACTCCCCCTTTTTCCTCGCGGCCCAGCCCACTCCCCCTCCTTTCCCCTCTTCCCTCCCTGCTTGGGCCTCGCCCCTTCTTTCTCCTTCCCGGCCCAGCAAGGCCAAGAGCGGCCCAACTGGCCACTATTCTTCTTCTCCCTCCTCCCACCGACTGCTGCCCCACCGCCTTCACTTCCACCTGCCCGGCAACGCCGATCCCACCCACCTGGTCGTCGCGACGTGTCCAGTGAAGCGTCCCATCGCAGCTCCGTAGTAAGTGCAGCATCACCCCGACCCCGCCTCGTGCCAGCTTAACGCAAACCAACCGCCGCCACCATTACTTCCCTCTGCCCCGCTTGCTCGCACAGCGCCGACATGACGCCTCCCTGCCGTGCTCTGTACCGGAGTGAAACGCGCTAAACGCCAACGCCATGAGCTCCATGCCTCGACGTCATCCTTCATTTTTTTCCCGTCACTAACCTCGTGTTGCCACTCGCCCTTGTCGCGATTCCCGTAGAGCCGAGTCCTGTCTTCGTCCTAGTTGCACTGCTCGCCGCCATTAACAAGCAAATGCCAGCCTCAACGCTCGGCTCGACCCACCGCCTCTAGCTCACCTGCCTGGCATCATCGCCTCCATTGCACAGAACCGTAGGACCCTGCCACCTTAACTCATGTCAAGCCAGACTCCGCTTGCCCTAGCCTGGCACCGTTGTACCACTTTTCGTCGTCGCCTAGCGACCGCGTCGTACCGCCACCGTGCCAACCGCCGCGAGGTAACCTCTCCCTGCCACCGTCGTGACGCCATTGAAGCCTGACCGGAGAGCTGTCTCGTTGCCCTGGGTGCCTGCCCGAGTCACCGTCATCAACCGCGCGCAGACAAGCCACTACTGTGCTAACTTCCGTCGCGTCGGCTGCCCCCGTTACGCACAAGAGGCAATGGCACGAGCTCCACGTTTCCCCGTCGCTTTCTCCCTCGGTCGCCTATAAAGGAGTGCGCACCCCTCCTCGGACCTCACCCAGCCATCTCCCCTTCCACTCCGACCACCGTAGAGTTGCAATTTAGAGGTTTCTCCCCCTCTCCCCTCTTTTGGCCATGGCACCCGCCGCCCTCAAATCACTGCTCTCGCCGAGCATACCACCATGCCACCATCCCCACTAGCGCGACCTAGATCGCTCCCACCTTCCTAGCCTTTTCCTAGACTCGGTGACCCTCCGAAACCATACCCTTGTCAGACGCCGCAGTTGCGCCTCCGCCCCTCGTTGTCGCAAGCCCCCCCCCCCCTCTCCTTCAGCCCTTGCCACCCGTCGCGATCAGTCTAGACGACTCCGCCTACGTCCCCTCCCCCTCGCAAGCCGCTTCCCGCCGCCTCTCGGCGATTGGAGCGCTCGGAGCGCTAGCTCCAGCAAGCCGTCGCCACCCTGCCCTGTTTCTACCGTCGCGCGCCATCGTGACCACCCACAGTCATCCGATCCCCAGCCGGCGCACGAGATTAGAAGGCCCATACCCCTTCGATTTCATAAAATCCTAATCACCCAACCCGCATCCAACGGCCCAGGATCCCCTGGATCATCATACGCCCATAGAGTGAGCCCTTCCCCCGGTCCACGGCCTCGTGGATTTGGTCCATGCCATTTTCAGTACAAAAATAATTCCAATAATCCAGTAAATCCTAGAACCCTATCATTTTACATTTAGCCCCATGAGTTCTATTTTAATTCTGTTTTAGCCTAATATTTTTACAAAAAAGTACCTCAACTTTTCTGTAATTATATTTTAGCCCCTGTCATTTTACAACCAAGCCCCTATAATTTTTAGAAATTACAAATAGGTCCTTATAACTTTCTAAAAATTCCAAATAAGCCTTTGGAACCTTTAAAGAGCCGTAACTTTTATACCGTAGCTCCGTTTTGAGTGATTCTTTCGCTCACGGGTTCATCTCAGCGTGTAGTACCCAGTGGTACTGCCCATAACCACTACCCAAGGCCTCGTAAACCTTCACTAGCCCAATACCTACGCTATTCCCTTAGTAAGTTTCTTCTGCTTGATTTATTTGGAGTTTATTTGAATCTTGTTTATTCTTATTATTTTATTTTCTTGCGATAGATTATAACACGTAGTGCTAAGTGATAGGCTACGCGAAGTCCAAGGAAGCATCAGGAGACCCGGTGTCTACACGTAGGCCCGAAGCACAAGACACAAGGAAAGGACCTGAAGACCTGGACTCCACCAGAAAAGCATAAGGACCAGAAATGTGAAGACTAGTCAAGGCGGATAGTGTTTCGAGGCAAGCTCTACTTATTCCTTGATCATGATTGAACCTATGTTTGCAAAACTGCACCCAACTTAGAGCCTATTTCTTATATGCATTATTTGCTTGTCACTTTATATTTGCTTAGTTAAATCCCACTTGTGTGAAAGCTAGCATGCATACCGCCTTTGTATAAGTGTGAATGTTAGATCCTTGATTGGCCGCATCTGATATCTCTCTACCTTGATAACCCTAGGAAGTTATTATTGGCCCCGCTAATAATAATGCTACCTTGCTAGCATACGCTTAGGGCCCCAGACGCTTGTCACCACACTCCCCAGTATCAAGTTTACAAAATGGGTGAAACAGTGTTTGGTGGTGTGTGTGTGTAGGAACGGGCTGGTGATAAATGAACGTGTTATGGTAAAGTGGATGGGATCGTGTGGCTGCGGGTGAGACTCCTAGTACTGGTATAGAGTACTTGGTGATGGTGTCTCCGGTGTAGGTCCACCTATCGTGGATGAGTGCTTGCCCTGCCAACTAGAAAACGACTAGCTAAGACCTCAACTTTGTGGTATTTCAATACGACCACAGAACCTATATGGGCAGGACTAACACGGATCCTGGGTAACACAGCAAGGAAATATCATCCAACGAAGTAGAAATGGACTCAGGGATTGGAGCGGAGGTGTGATGATAAGTCGAGTATTTGGCAAAATTGTTGGTTGTGTGCCTTGATGTGATATGACTAAGTGTCATGATGGTGGAATCTCTGAGCTTCGTGGTGGACTTGTGGGCGTGCCCGGAAGAAGTGAGAGTGTTATGCACTTACTTGCAAAGAGTGTATAGCCTGTGGGTATAGCGTACTAAGCTCTGTAGAGTTAACCCTAAATCATTCGGATGTCCGTTGTCACTGGTCATGGCACACCAATCATTAGGCTCTTAAAAATTCCTTGACGTGTGAGTGGGTGTAGTGATACCCGTGTTTTGGTGATTATGTGGCAAGATGTGCCAGGGCTGTTATGACTGTATGTCGGAAGGCCCAACTAAAAGATGGGAACTATTGGAATCGACTGAATCTCCCTCAGGTCCAACCAACTATAAATCACAAAATTGTTTCCTTTTCTCAAAACCCCTTTGGTTCTGTAGTGAACCCTTGCATCCACGCTTCTTCCGCAAAACCCTGACCCTTACCCTATTCCTTGACCACTCTCCCAAAATGCATTATTATATCCCTTGCTAGAGGTAGTACTTGCAGAGTACCTTATGTACTTACCCTTGTCTCATTTTATTTTAATCAGCAAGAAGATGGAGAATTCGTTGAAGCCGACGAGTAGATCACGTCCTATGCTCGAGTTTGCCTGTGGAGTTGTCAAAACCTTTATTCATGTGCTCATTAGTTCGGGCTGGCATGATCAATCACTTTTGCTTGTAATTTAGGACTTGTAATTGTGTGGCGTCTCTGCGTGGACTTATTAAAGGTCGTCAATCGACTGTGTATCATTTTTTCGTGTGTACCAACTACTGATCCAGTAATTGGTACTGATAATCACAGGTCATCCCAGGTTAGGGGTGTCACATGCTGTTGCGGTGGAGGTCGGCGACGGCATGCGTGTCGAGAAGGTCCCAGTTGTTACGGCAGATGGACGACGCCATGACAGCCGTATTGGTGGCCATGGATTCGATTGGATGGATTCAACCAGTTCTAGTGGCGGACAGTGTGAAGATCCGCAAGGAGAGGAGCTAACTGGCGAGAGAGGCAGGTAGGCGGTGGCGGATGCAGATGGCGGCGATCTTCCCCTCCACCCAGGGCAAAAAGAAACCACTCTCCGGGAAAGATAGTGGGAAGTGATCCCGTCAGTCCGGCATCGAACGACCCTCATCTTCCGGTGCACACGACGGCTGCTTCCAACGGCCCAACTTTCCATAAATTAAAGACAGCGCCGCCATTGCTGCCGCACTCTGCGCTTGAGGAGGAGCGCGATTGCGTCGTGCGTGCCCGTGCCGACGACGCTACCGTGCCGTGCGTGCACACTCCGCCGGTGCCTCAACGCCGCCGTTGCTGCCGCACCGCTGCGCCTGAGGATCGAGGAGCGCGCCTGCGTTGTGCATGCCCGTGCCACCAGCACCTGTCGTGTGTGCCTCGTGCCCACTCCGTCGGCACTTAGCACCATGCGTGCGTAGTCCACAGACAGGACACGAGCTGGAGTCCCCACGGCCGATGACGTCGTTGGACGATGAGGCTGGTCCGAGTCCATCGACATACTTTTTTTTGAACTTCAAGCTCTCTTTATTTATTCATGAAAAAAAGGATCAGCTATATCGCGATCCACCAAGTTGGTTACAAAAGAGAGGCAGGGGATCTGTCCAAACAGATGGCTGATCCGAATCCCACCCCAAACTAGAACGAGCTAATTCATGAGCTACTATATTACAAGTACGGGGAGCAAATAACACTTCTATATGATCAAATTGAAACTGCATCATATGACGCATCTCTTTGAAGAAGACGCCCCCTGCAGCATGGTCATAAGCACCTGACTTGAGTGCTGAAACTAAACACGTAGAATCCGTTTCTAATTGTACTCTAGCCATGCCATGCATCACCACCGCCTGCAAAGCTGCCAGCCCAGCTTGCGCTTCCGCACAAATTGCATCATGCACTGCAAACAATTTCCCAGCACCGCATGACCATATTGATCGCGCACCACAAAACCCCATCCTTCTGACTTCGTTTCCCCTAAAAAAGCTCCATCAACATTCACCTTAAGCAATGTATCTGGAGGAGGAGTCCACCTATTCTTTGGGCACCTGATCTTTTCATTTGCTCGCGGCAATAGGGAGTTCATGTCCTGTACTAGCCGAGCAGCCATATGTGTAATTTCGTGTACTTCTCTTCTTCTCTCCCCCGCATTCGTTTTATTTCTAGCATCCCACCATGACCACATAAGAACAACTGTCTGCACTCTCATCTTCTCTTCCAGAGCCAAGATAGCTTGAACAACCTGCTTCGTCGTTTGTAGCTCAACTAACTGGAGTCCAGTATCCTCTAACATCATCTGTTGCCAGCATCTTTTCACCCATTTGCACTTGAAAAAGCAATGACCCCCATCCTCATCCAGTCAGCGACACATCGGACAAAGCATATCAATATCCATTCCTCGAAGTGCAATATTTTTCCTCAACGATAAACTATTATGTGCTAGCCTCCATAAGAATTGCTTCAACTTTGGGGGTGTAAGAGAGACTCCAGATTTCCTTCCACCCAAACTCATATTCCTGAGAAGATCTTCATGATGATTGACCTCTTTGTCTCCTGGCTGATCGGTCATGTGCATCTTGCAGGACGTGATAGGCTGACTTCACCGAAAAAGTACCTCTATTATCATAATGCCAGGCCAGCACGTCTTCCGCATCTTGCTTAAGGGAAATAGCCAGAATGTGTTGCCTATCTTCTTCCCAAAAAATATCTTCAATAAGCTCCTTATCCCAATCTCCAGTGGCTGGATTAATCAACTCCGAGACTCGCCAAAGCACAGTTTGACCCCTCGGTGTAATTGGTCTTCGTGATACACCATGTGGCAGCCATGGATCCATCCATATATCCATCATTGTGCCATCTCCAACCCTCCAGATTAATCCTTGCTTCAAAGCATCCATACCTCGCACAATACTTCTCCACGAATACGAGATTCCGGGTCTCTCACTTGCATTCAAAATATTGTCATCCGGGAAGTATCTCGCTCGGAGTACCTGAGTACATAGCGACTCTGGATCCATAATCAATCGCCAACCTTGTCTTGCAAGCATAGCTAGGTTAAACATATGTAAATCCCGATAGCGGAGACCTCCTTTCTCTTTTCTTGATGTCAAACACTCCCACGACAGCCAATGCATTTTCCTTTCATTATCCTGTTGCGCCCACCAGAATCTCCCAATCATTGTACTAATTTCATCACACAACATCTTAGTCAAGTCAAAGCAAGACATAGCATAAGTTGGTATAGCTTGAGCCACAGATTTAATTAGTATCTCCTTTCCGACCTTAGATAAAAGTTTCTCCTTCCACCCTTGTAGTCTTTTCCATACCCGATCCTTAAGGTAGGCAAAAGTTTTTGATTTAGATCTCCCCATATACACTGGCAAACCCAGATACTTCTCATTCCTTGCTTCATCTCGGATATCCAATACATTCATGAATGCATGTTTGTCTGCATCCCGAGTGTTCATGCTAAACATCACTGAGGATTTTTCCTTGTTGATCGTCTGCCCCGAGCAAACCTCATACAGTGATAGAATATTTTATAGACGTTGTGCACTTCCTTCATCAATTTTTAGAAGTAGCAACAAATCGTCTGCAAACAATAGATGATTAACACTCGGAGCCTGTGGGCATATTTTGACACCAGACAACTCTCCTCTTGCTTCTGCTGCATTTAGTAATGAAGAGAAACCCTCCGCACGTATCAAGAATAAATATGGTGAAATCGGGTCTCCTTGACGGAGTCCCCTTTCTGGTATGATTTCTTCAGTCAATGCCCCATTCACTCTAAAATTGTAAGTCACAGAAGAGACACACCTCATTATCACCTGGATCCATCTGCTATCGAAACCCATCCGTCTCATCATTTTCTCAAGGAAAACCCATTCAACCCGGTCATATGCTTTACTCATATCAAGTTTCACTGTTGCATACCTATCGACACCCCGCCTCTTTGTTTGCATAAAATGAGTCATCTCGTAAGCTAGAAGCACATTATCAGTGATAAGCCGGCCCGGGACGAATGCACTTTGATTAAGAGAAATGATCTCATGCAAGATTAATTTCAATCTATTAGAAAGGACCTTGGAAGCAATTTCATAAATGACATTGCATAAACTAATGGGTCCATCGACATACTTGATTCCACGTCATTTGTGCAGAGATGCTCTGATCACATCAAACCGTACTGAAGCAAATTTCAAACCTGTATTTCCCAGTTTAGATTATTTAGGGTTGATAATTTAGACGCACAAGAGAACAGTGTTTTTCTGCCATTAGATTTGTGGCTCGGTGTGAATGATTTGTAAACTGAAATATGAAAAAAAAAACTGAATGCAATTACTAAAAGTTTTCAAAGCCTTAGATTGCTATCACTGAATGTTTGCCAAGAACAAAATACAAGTACGGCTTTTCTCAACTAAGTTTGTTACCACTGAATGTTTACTCAGCTGAACAAAATACGATTGTCAACAACAAGTCATGACTAGCTACACAACTAAAATAATCCCTCAATTTTGAAGTTGTCACTTTCTCCGGTCAGTAGTAGAGTGAAGGAATTGTTGATGCTATATTCTTCAACCTCTTTTCTCTTGCCATTACTTGTTTCCTCCCGTACCTCTTGTGCCTATCAGAAAGAAAGTCAAAAGATTCAGAGATACATAAATCTGAATAATTAGTGTTGCATAATTTACTCGTTCAAAATTTTGACATACCACTAGTACTTGTTCCTGCTTCACAGTTTTGCTTTGCCCTTTTTCCTTACTCTTGTGATTGTCTTTTCACCCATTTTGTTTTTCTTTTTGAACTGTTTATGCGAACCTCTTTTCTTCTTTAATTGTGCATTACTCAATATGTCATTTGGTGGACTAACATTAACCTGATCTCCACTTTGGTCAACACCAGAAATACTTAAGCATGCAATTTTGTTTTCAATCTTATGACTAAGGAGATCAATAGTGTTGTCCAGTAATGGGTTGCACTCTGGATGGTAGCCTGCTCAACGAGCCAAATTAAGAAGTTTGTGAGAGTGAAATCTCTAGCGACGCATCACATCAAACATTGGGTTTTCAATACCATTCCTTCCATCCTTGTCCTGTATAGTGTCACTTCGTGTTTTACGCGTCCATCGCTTTAATATATATTATACAGTCAATGACTTGATATTCATTAAATCTAGAACTTTCAAAGCATGACTACATAATACACCTATTCTTCCGAAAAAGGTTGCAGCTGCATGTAACTCTTTGGTCCAATGGATTGCCAATAACTTTGTTCTTCTCCTCAAGGACTGGATGTTCACCAAGGGTGCCAACTGCAACAAGAACTGCAGTCTAAGACTTTTCATATTGACGTTGAAAAGCTTCAAATATAATAGGCATGTACAATTTACTTGGTTACAACAACAAAGGTATCTGTAGTATGACCTTCGGTATTTTCTTCGTCGATTCAAATTCTGTTGTTAGCTCATTATTTCTTTTTTCTTGCACCACTCGATCAAAATGCTTAAGATACCGAATAATATTAAAGTCTGACTTGAAATATATTTTCAAATTATTGTTTAAACTCCCACTTAATTATGTGCTTGGCATGTCTAATATCACTATAACAAAATCAGCCTTTAGCGGCGGGTAGAACACTACTGTAGCAGCGGATTGGCGTTTCCGCCGCTCAAGAGCAGCTAAAAATCACGAACAATAACGGTGGATAATCTCAGATCTAAACCAACCGCAGCTAAAAAAGCATTAGTAGCGGCGGGTGACATCTTCACCCGCCGCTACCCTAAACCCTAAAAAAATTAAAAAAAAAAGGTGTCCCGCCTCCCAAGCCGCCTCCAGATCCACCGCGGCCGCCGGAGGAGAGGGGCGCCACGCGCGTCCGTCGGAGGAGGGACCCCACGCCTGGCCATAGCAGGTGAGAGGCCGCCGGAGGAGGGCCGCCTCTAGATCCGCCCCGCGCTGCGTGCGGCCATCGGAGGAGAGAGCAGGAGGGAAGAGCAGGGTGGGGCCAGATCCAGCCGCGCGCCGTCCTTCGCCGCGCGTCGCCGGGAGGGAGGAGGGGGCGGGGTTGGATCCCGCCGCGCGCCGCCAGGAGGGAGGAGGGGGCGGGGCTGGATCTCGCCGCGCGCCACCGGGAGGGAGGAGGGGGCGGGCCGGATCTCGCCGCACGCCACCGGGAGGGAGCGGACCGCCGCACGCCGTCCTTCGCCGCGCGCCGCCGGGAGGGAGTGGTGCGGGACCGGATCCCACCGCGCGCCACTGGGAGGGAGCGGATCCGTGCGCCACCTGGAGGGAGGAGAGGGCGGGGCCGGATCCTGCCGGAGGAGTGGGGCGTCGAGCGTGGGCCGCCGGAGGAGATGGGTGCCGCGCGCGCGACCGTCGGAGGAGAAAGGCCCCACGCGCGGCCGTCAGAGGAGAGAGGCGCCGGGCAAAGAGAGAGGCAGAGGCGGGGGAGGAGAGAGAGAGAGAGAGAGAGAGAGAGAGAGAGAGAGAGTTAGAGAGAGAGAAAAGAAGGCAGTGGCGGCGGGGAAGGGCGGGAGGAGGCTGAGACGGGGTGTGTGAGGGGCAGATAAGTTAGGGTTTCGTTTATTATATAGGCACGGGATAACTTGGCTTTGGACTGTCTGTATAACGACGGGTTGTAATGTGAACCGTCGCTAAAATGAATAATAGCAGCGGGTGAAAAAGTAGTCCGCCGTTAAAATGTACAATAGCGGCGGGTGATTAAATAGACCACCGCTAAAATTAATTTTCTAATTATAGCGGCGGTTTTTTATTGGGCCGCCGCTACGAGACTTTAGATTGCGCCGCTACTGGGCCTTTTTGTGGTAGTGTATGTAAACATGTTTAATATAACATTCAACCCATTTTCCTTTAACATGTAATACTATTTAACCAAGTTTGCCTCTGCATCTTTGTGCGTAAGATGGAAAATTCTGTTTCAAATTTTTCCTTATCCTCACGTTCGAACATGCACGCACTGAAATGAGCAAGAGCATTAGAGTCTTTGTCCTTGTGTTGTTTTCGTTGTGGAGGCAAATGTTTGATAGCGCGACCTACCACACTGACCTTGATTTGTGCCAGTACGAGTAAATGCCAGACTGAAAGTATTCAGTGATCCTTGCCGGTGATTAAATTGGCTGGGTTTTGTAATGCACGACGTGGAGTGGCTAAGTCCGTAACGACCCTGCCGCTGCTGCTCAAGGGCATCGTCACCGCCATGATAACGCGTTAACCTTTGGACAATACTAGTACAGGTAATCTGGTGGTAACAATCGTCAGCCAGAGAAATAAGGAACCAGAAAAATTGTGATGTGGAGGGTACCGTCTTGATGGCGCGCGGCTTACGCTTCATCTGAAACCGATACTGCTTGTAGCAGAACTGTTACTGCATCCAGGCCATGATGGATCATGTTGCTCTAGTAGCATCGAAGTAAAGTGCTCGTATTCAAATACGATTCGTACCTAACAGTTTTGAAACGACCAAAAAGTGATGCCAAACCCAAGAGAAGGCGCCTACATATAGGAATGGAACCATGTCTTGCACCGTGAAGCAAACATGATCGTAGTTAGTCAGAATTGTAAGACGACTCGGATCTTGAAGAGAAGGTCGCAGAAAAGACAGAGACATGCCGAAGACATACATTTGTTCTCAAATTGCGCTTAAAATCAAAGCTATCCATGAGGGTAACAAAAAAGGCCGGGGCTACTCTCTGTCCCAGCAGAGTCAAGAACGCAAAACTGACTTGCATCTAACATAACTCGTACCGTAAAGGTTCAAGCTACTCAACCAGTGTCTACCAACAAATTTCTGAGTACAATTAAATCATCCTTGGACGCATCAGCCATGCACGCATACTCTACTCCCAGTTAGGAGTGGGTGCGACGGGGGCAGCACCTTGTTCCCATCCAGTGGCTGCAGCAGGAGGGGCAGCAGCCGCATCCCAAACACCTTCAACCGCAGGAGCTGCGATTCAAAATGACAGATTCAGTAACCTGGACTACTCCATGTGTTATCAAGCAGACAACTAGATTAAAATGTGTGGGCAAAACCAGCAGACAGATTCAGTAACCTGGACTATTTCCATGTCTTAGCAAGCAAACAACTAGATTAAAATGTGTGGACAAAACCAGCAACAGTTGACAATAAGAGTCACTTAGTGTTGATTTTGTTGAAATAAAGATTTTCTATGCCTAATCATCAAGTAAGCAAGGGTTATATATTCGGATAAAGACTCTACAGCACATGCAGCTATTAAGAAAGAAATGTCAAACTGAACCATAAGCTTACAGCATATCAGGAGGTCACAGAATTCAAGCTAGACAAACTACAGATAGAGGAAACACACAAGCATTCTCTTTAGCAGGCAATTAAAAATAAATATAATTACAGTGAGACTAAGACCTGAAGCAGCAGTCCAGTCAGCCCCAGCTTGTGCAGGTGCAGGTGCAGGTGGAGCTTCACCGGCTCCCCATTCACCACCCCAGGTATCACCTACCGGGGCAGTATATTCTGCAACTACACCATAATCAGGGGCAGCCAGTGCTTCTTCGTCCTCCAGCTCCTTTGCTTCCTCTGGGTCCCTGTAGAAGAATAGATCAACCTGAAAGTAACAAAAGGCAAAATTAGATGTCAATGGAAATAATATGTTGTAAATGCTTCATTGGCAGAAAGGTTGATGGCTTGGAATATGTACACTTACCATGACATCCCACTTGTGTCCTGGGAGAATTGTACCACGCATCTGCAGGACCATCCTGGCAAGCAACCAGAACAAACAACCAATACTCTGTTTCCCCTTGTTATTTGCAGGAATGCCGATATCGACATAACGCATAGGTGAATCAGTGTCACAGAAAGCAATGGTGGGAATGTTTCCCAGAGCAGACTCCTTAATGGGCTGTAAACAGTTCCATAAGCAGACTTAGTAGGGACCTCAACTGATACAACCAACACAACTAGATTAACAGGATAAAGTATACCTGATGATCAGTCCTGGGGTCAGTCAGGATAAGAAGACGTGGCTCACTGAACGAAGTTTGCAACTGATTGGTAAATGTACCAGGAGTGTGCCTGCCAGCAATGGCATGAGCACCAGTGTACTGTGCAAACTTGAGGACAGCCCTCTGCCCATAGGGCCTAGCAGACTGAACAATGATGTCCTGTGGGTTCTCAATAGCAACAATGACCCTCGCGGCCAGCTGAAGCTTCTCCCAGGTCTTGCCAAGGTTAATGATGTAAATACCTACAGGATAGTATAGACAGGCCAGTGTTAACTCCCAGTTCACATTGGTCAAATGATAAAGGGTGCTCGCTCAAGGAAATTCTGTTGCTATTTGCTCAAATTCCAACTTATCCAATCACAAAAATGACTAACAGCCATGTTAGCAAATGTCAGTGCATTGGTCACGGTCATGAGATTATATTTTAAAGAACAATGTTTGAACATACAAATATATACTATGTTACAGGCCATTCAGCCTCCAAATTGTAATGCTATAGAGAAGCCTTGCAACTATCACAATGGCTACAATCAGTTAAAGGGTACAGATGATGAAAAAATAACTAGTGTTATGTTCATAGGATTCAACCAGACTCATCTATGTACAACTTAATCAACCAACCTAAGCGGCTGGCAATTAAACATGATAACATTTCGCAATAGACCAAAACAACTATATACCTCGATATGTATCAACATCCGAACAAGAGCTAAATAGAGCACAACACAAACTGATCTACTGTATCCAATGCCCTAATACGATGTGGGCAATATATTACAAGTTTGGGCGGTGTCAGGGGGGGGGGGGGGCACATCTCATACCGTCAGTACGGCGGTTGTGGATGTAGCGCTCCATCTGGAAATCGCAGTTCTTGGTGCCGAGGTGGACGTCCGCGGCGAGCATCATTTGCACGTCCTGCTCCATCTGGGACAGCGCCCGAGGGGCGCCTGCTGCTGCCGCCGCCATCTTCGCCGCCGCAGATTGGGGTTACGGGCGCGTGCGCCGTGCGCGAGAGAGGCGGAGGAGGAAGAGGGCGGCACGGTGCGGGAGGTGGCGGCGCAAGAGGTCGCGAGGTTGCTGGGGATGCGAGAATTTATATGGGCCGCCACGTTTGGGATAAAAACCCTAGCTCGGGATCTTCAGTGGGTTTAGGGCCTTTGCGTGGGCTTTTTCTTTGGCAAGAAATAGGCGAATCCAAAAGTTCGGAAGGGGCATTTTCTCGGCCCATGTGAAGCATTCCGGTCTGTTCAGACCAATTCCTCCAGCCGCAACCCATCAAACACCGGCGGGTGGCTCTCGCCGTCGTTCCTTTCCGCCGGCCTCTCCACCTCACAGCGATCCCCTACTCGCCGGCCGTCACCCGCTCGTCCGTCGTCCTCCCTTTCGACCCTAGCCGCCGAATCTTCTGCTAGTCGCCATTCCACTGCCTGCCGCCGCCGCCGCCGTCACTTCTGTGAGGTCAGGATTTGTTCTCATCTACAGGTAGGGCAGGATGTCTGTGACTTGGCCGTACCTTTCCCCATGGCTGCGAATTTTTCAGTAGACATGCCTGCCCTAGTGGTGTATGGATTCGGCTTTCGTATGTTGGATAAGTAATGATGACTGTGAGATTGCGTGCTAATTGTTCATCTGTGTTGAGAAACTAGATAGGACTGGGCCAATTAGTCATGTAAACTGTTGGTTGTGTACGTTTCATCAAACTAAGAATCATACGTCTGGGTATATTGTGCGTTTATGAGTTATTCTCTAGCTTGTTAGGCTTGACCTTAATAATATGCTGGTGAACACTTCACATCATCATCTACTCTCTGAGTTCTGTGAAATGGTCGATTTCGATCATGCCTAGAGAAAGAGGAACCTGCAGTGTTTGTGAAGATACATGACTTCGAATTATTTATTCCCACTGCTTACCTTGACCCAAGGTAGCAAATGTGCTAATTAACTAAAAGAGACCGGTTATTAGTTTGTTCTGTGTTTCTACTAATTTTTCTAGTATGCACTTTTGCCAATTCTGATTAGAGTTCATGAATAGGCATCTTCAAAATGGCTAGCGAGGACTCGAAAGATATGCTGAAGAATGTGGACTGGAAGACTGTGGGGGGTGCAGTGACTACTGAATCAAGCCAACCAGTCGTCAAGAAGCGTCTTCCAAAGAAGATCAGACAAGTCCCTGAGTGTTATTTTCTGCCTCGACGATCCTTACCTTCTGCATTGGCCTTCTATGGTGCCGTATGCGCTGCTGGAGTTGGTGCAGGAATGCTCCTTGAGGTGTGGATAAACAAAAAGATCAAAGGTGTGCTCTCATACTACATGGCAGAAGACACCATTCTATTGCCTTCTGAACAGACAGTAACACTATATCTGAAACATCTCCTTTGCGTGTGCATTTTTGCAATCGTCTCACTCCTGTTTGTTGCTACATGACAGAGGATAGTGCCATTATCTGGGAGATGGATAAATGACTCGTGGCATACATTGATTTGGTCGACAATTACCATATTAATGTGGTTACTAGTTCTCACGCGGCTGAAAATTAAGCCTAGCACTTTTGTTCCCAGGTGTACTTTTTCATCATCCCGAATGTTGAGAAAACCAACTATCTTTAGTTGTAAATTACACATCCTTGTGTGTATCTTTGATTTCATTTTCCAAAATAGTAGAATGGTACTTCAAATGTAATACAAGAACATCTATTTTGCTAAGGTGTTGTTCATTGCTGCTCACTTCTGTGTTGCCTAGAATGAATTTTCATGCTTGCTGGCTGTTTGAGGTGCAATATTTTAAAAAAAAAAAAACGTTGGAATGGATTAATCTTTTGCAGCGTATCAATGCATGTCTTATGCAGTTCCTTTGCTTATTACATTCTGCTGCTTCAACAAAAAGTGCCTTGCAATTTCTTTTTGCAGAGTCCATCTTGTGCAATTATTCAGGTTTTCCTTTGTACCTTTCATCCTTGAAGTTTGTGGAGTGTTTTCTCACCTGTCCTTAAGCCATTGTATCAGAAGCTTATGTATGAGCTTTACTAAACCAAAAAAAACAACAACAAAACTTATGAGCTTTCCCTGCAGGAAATTAAGCTATACAGCGCCTTTTTAAACCCACAATGGTGCAGCACCTCGCAACTATATGCAACTGTGTAGCATCTGTAGAATGATTGAACTTGCATTGCATTGTGTCACTTATGTTAGGTGCAATGCAAGTGCTTTTTCTCACTTGATCCAATGCAACTGTGTAGCATCTGTAGAATTAATGAACTTCCATTGCATTGTGTCACTTCTTTGAGGTGCAATGCAGGTGCTTTTCTCACTTGAATCCAGGGCACGCATAGTACTGTGTTTCTAATGTTGGCTCTTTTCTTTTGGAATCTAATGTTGGCTTTCTGATTATACCAGAAGCAATAACTTTTTGACAGTTCGTAGTTCGTGCTAAATCAGGTCAGCTCTGAATGTGATACTACGCTGGGTGTGAGCTTTGTTTTTTTTAAATTTGATAATATGCAATAATGAAAATTCACTAAGTGTCCTTAAGTGCTATTTCTACGCTGGAATCTATATTTAATGTAGATTAAAATTATATATAATTTCCCCACAATAATGAAGCCCAAAATATTTATCCATTTATATTTGCCAAGAAAAATAAAAATATCTACATATCTTTAAAAGATGCAATCCACTAAGTGTCCTTAAGTGCTATTTCTCTGCTTCCATATTGCGCCACATCATCTACAAAGTTACATCCATCCGATCTTAAGTTTCTATCTGATCGTGTCCGTCTATTTATCCAGGACATTATACATCCTCCCATCCCCTATTAATTTGGCTCTAATCCTTTGCCGTCCATTTTGGCGCCTTCCATGCAAAGTCCAACAGGTAACGTCAACTTCAGTAATTGAAGATTTTTCCTTCTAAACGATTCCAAGCTTTTCAACTTTCCACGAAGCCATTGCTTGCGGATTTGCTTTCTTATCAGCTGCAATAGCCTCACCTTCTTCAATCTACAGCAACGCTTCCACCTTGTGCATCTAAACGGTCTCCAGGATGGAATTTCTCATTGAACTAATGTTCCCTGTCTCTTAGTGACGTGGCTAATAATACAATGTCGTAGATAATTTCAATCAATGCCGCAATGTAATTCGTGTGTCCACTTAATGACAGTTTCAACTTCCTGTAACTGAAGAAGGCGGACGAGCTGTGGCCGTGCATGATTCTCTGTACTCTTCATGGTGCTGATGACCGTTTCAAAAACTATTATTGAAAAAAGCAGTTTCAAAAACTGAATGCTCCACTGAAGCTCAAACGAACAGTCACATCCCAATAACAATATATATATACAGGTGATGGAGGTCTCCTCACCAATAATGTTGCGCTAGCGTGTCCCCTCGGCAAGAATGTCTTAACTGTTTTCAGGCATGAACCACAACCGATGTACAAACTGTAGAGAGAAATCGTCTAGCTCTATTGCCACTTCTTAAAACATCACTCTTCAGTCCGCGGAAAGGGTCACCATCGAGCTGTACTTGTGCAGTTCTCCAACACCATGGCCTTATCGCTCTGTGCCTCTGACCACTACAAAGGCCTCTCCTCCTGTTTGCTCCATCCCGATGGAGTTGAAGTCCCTTGTTGATTTGCGCCACCAATGGCCCGCTAACTGAGTGCATAATGTTCCCATTCTTTTCACGTCAGAGCTTCTCCTACTGCGAAGAAGCCAAAGTCCCGTTTCCATGACTCTCCCAACTAGCCATGTTGCAGATATGAGCTGCCTAGCTAATCGTGTTTGTGCTCAGCTGGTCGCATTACAACCACGTACACTTCAGTGTTTGCTACTATCTGATGGTAATAAGTTGGTCCAGTTTACTCTTTTTTTTTTTAATCATTTGCACATGTTGCTTTTCATGCACTGATGGAATGTACAAATGTATAATATAATACTATGATATGTCAAAAGACAATCCTTTCGTTATAGGCCACGGCCATCTAATTGTATTGGTAGTATTCTCATTTGTGCACAATTATATGGTTGTAATATTGTTGAATATCAATTTATTTGGTTGTCCTAATGTTTTATGATCTAAAGAAAGAATTAAAATGTTTTATATGATCTTGTCCGGAGAGTGTCTATTTTCTCTTCCACCTTTCACGTCGATTCTTCTAAGATCCTCCATACTAGGCTTATTAGTCATGGAGTCACTCCATATTCATCCAAAATCATACTCCAAATACCTGCAGCAACGCACGGGGAATTAATCTAGTTTATTTATCTAGCGTGGCAAGATCGTAGTCGTCGACTCGTCGTAGTACAAAGAAGGTTCCTACAAAGAAAGCCCGTCCTATCAAGCCCAAGTAACGTGACCGTGCTTTCGGCCCAGTGCGGAATCGGCCCATAAAACTCACATACCCGGTATTGTAATTTATGGGCCCCACATGTCTGGGACGGAGCGCCAGCCTGGATCCATCTTCCCACGGGGAAGAGGGAAGCCAAAATCCAATAACGAGATAACTTATCCCCAAATTAACTGGCAGCGGAAAGTCGATAGATTACTTCGCCTTGCCTCCGAACGCCATCTCTTCCCCGCTGCCGTTTGCCGCCGGAAGAAGCCAATCAACCGACCCGATCCCCACCTGGCCGCCGCCGCCGTCGGGAGTTGCTTCCACTTTCTCCGGTTCCACGACGATACTACCGCCTTGGCACCCGCGCGGTTCCTCCGATCCCACGCGTAAGCCTCTCTGTTCCCTTTTCGTCGAATGATAATTAGGAGGGAAAGGGCCATAGTAACTAGTTCAGTTTGAACTATGTTGGTTTTGGGGGGCTTGGCTGGTACCTTGAATTGATATCTGAGTTGTTTCGCTGGGTGATCGGTTCATCTGCTGGCCCCACATCTAGGGTTCCGCAAATGTGTTCGTCGCGATCTCTTACAACGCGCGATCGAGCATCGGAGCATGCTGGTAGTCGTATCTATTTGTGAAGTTATCTCGGGCGTACTCATTTTGGCGCGCTTGTGTTGAACATCTGGGTTAATTTCAGTTTCAGCTTGATGCTTTCAACTTTAATGGCGCAAACGTGTGACATTGCTAGCTCATGTACTCGGTTCCAATTCCCAATGTTCAAGATGGGATAGGAGTATAAGGCTTGAATATTAGGTGACAATAACGTACTTCATATAGTGATATCTGTGATTTTCTGAAAAGTAGTGCAGGTTATGTCTAAAATGAATAAATGATTGTTGGTGAACTACACACAAGATAAGTGTATGAGTAGCAAGACGGATTGCATGATATGATTATCCAGTAGAGAATTCCGAGGGATGTGTTATGCTAATTTCCTCATTCCCTATGTTGCATGATTGCATCTGTTTTTGACAAGTTACATGCTATCACTTGTAGGTGTCCACTTTGTTCTGCTATAACCTGTAGATGATTCCATGGAAACTCCAAATGAAATGATGTACTCTTCTCTGTCTACAATCCAAAGCAGCCGCAACCAAGGACCTGCCTTATCCAACAGATTTACGGGAAGCAACTATCCGACTCAGGATTATCTTTATGAGCCATCATTTGGACCAGACTTTCCAGAGTATTCCTCAAGGGAAGATCCATTTACTTCAACGCGAGCAGGTCCATACTCAAGGGAAGATTCATTTCCTTCAGCGGAAGCAAGTCCAAAAGTCAATTTGAAGACTGTCCTAGGTGGGCTGGTTTCAATTGTCACTGGTGCAAACAAGAGTGAGGATGATACACTGCAGCAGCCAAGCTTCAGCACAGATGTATCATTCCTAGAATCTGACAAGAATGGTGTTGTTGATGTCCACCCATCGGTCTGTTTCCCGAGTGCACCACCGCCAAATGAGAAAAATGAAGAAAATGAATTACTGCACAGGAGATACAGGGAATTGTTGCTAATGGATCCACCAGAGTGGTTGCCAGATAGCTCTACTAATGTTTGCATGCAATGCCATTCTCCATTCACGGCATTGACTCGTGGAAGGCACCATTGTCGATTCTGTGGAAGCATATTCTGCAAGGATTGTTCCAAGGGAAGATGCTTGATGCCCATGAAATTCAGACTTCGTGATCCTCAGAGAGTTTGTGATGTTTGCTACGAGAAACTCGAGCCACTTCAGGGCCTTTTCGTCTTCTACAATAGTAATTCTATGCAGCAAGCAAAACATGATGTCATGGATTGGACAAGCACTAGAAGCTGGTTGAACTTGCCTATTGGTGTATCAATGGAGTATGAGATATACAAGGCAACAAACACGATGAAGAAATATTGTCAGGTACGTACAATATCTTTATCCATCAAATGAGATGTAATGCTTGCATCCAGACTCCAGAGCTAAGAAATGTTTCTGTATTGGAATATGTAGGTTGCTCGATTAAACCCGGAGAAGTCCATTCCTTCATCTATTCTCAAGGGAGCAAAGGGACTTGCTGTTTTAACCGTCGCCAAGGCGGGTGCAGTTCTTACATACAAAGTTGGCACCGGCCTTGTAGTTGCTCGTAGAGAAGATGGATCATGGTCCGCCCCCTCAGCAATTTTATCTTTTGGATTGGGATGGGGAGTGCAGGTACTTATCCTCTCCAAATCATCATATTTAGTCTATTGGCAGCATCCATGGTACATGAACCTGTTAGACAAATGATCTCTGTTCACTTCACTAGATAATAAAGGAACTTCCACGTTTTCAAATATGATGCCGATCACATTCGGTATACCTTGGTTGTACAGAAGAGCATAAGTGAGTTAATAAGTGCATTAGGGTGACCACAATGGGAGAATAAGAGGAGATAGTAAAGACTCCAACTCAGCAGTAAACATTGTGGGGGTAAAAATAAAGTCGGCAGTAGTTGATTTCAGCAGTAGTGCTACAATCGAGTCGCAAGCATTAAAAAAATATTGATTCTCTCATCAATTCATCTCTCTCCTCACAACTGTTGGTGTTCTAGCGGATAGAATAACATGTGGATGGCAGAAGATATCTTGAACCGCTTTGAGCTTGTGGAGGACCACAGCCTGGTTCCATTGTGGAGATGCCGCCTCGTGGTCATTCACCGCAGCAGCTGTGTTTGGCGATTGTCTTGACTGTGAGAAGCGCCCCAATCCAACGAGACTACACAAACCAGGAACACAACCAGCTAGTAGGGGAGCTGCGTGTGGCACGTCATGACCATGGTCAAAGAGGAGCTCGATTACTCATGCGAGAGGCTTCATCGGGAGGAAGGAGACGATACCATGCTCCGCGTGGAAGGGGCCATACAGTTTTTGGAAATCCTACTTTGTCAGTCGACTGAAATCTCTTGTGATTTCGGTCGATGAAGCAAGAAGAAGCAGCAATGGCAAGTTAGGGCTGCCAGGGTTGTTTGCTGCTGCCGGACTTAGAAAAGGGCTCGGGGGAGGCAGGCTGGCCCGGCGGTGGTGTGGCGGGAGAGACGGCGGAGGCGGAGGCGGGATATGGTGGTTGGGCCAGACCAGGGCAGGAGCTCGATTTGGACACGTTAGCATGGCGGGGGAAGAAGCCATGGACCTGGCGGCAGGGATGCCGCTGGGGACGGCCAGAGGAGGGGGGTAGGGCGGCCAACGCAGGGTGAAGACATGAGAGAGAGTGTGAGAGAGAACCTTGTTTGGCTGAAGGTTGAAGATGATGACTTATCAATGGATGAGCATCCAGGAGCCAGCATCCGTCGAGTGAAGGAACCATCGTATTTCAATTGTTTGAAAATTAGGAGCGCCCTACAGTTTTTTACTACAATGTGAGCCCCACCTTATTACCTCTCTCAACAATAACCATTGTGCACCTGCACCAAATGTAACAACTAATGCCTACTGGTGCCTGGTCCCAACTTACTACCAAGTTCGATAGTAAGCATTGCCCTCGCCCTTAGGCTGCTGGATGATAAGAAAAATTCACATTCTCTTTGTCTCTTTGCTATAGGAATACAGAAATGTTGGTAAGATGCAGCGAGATCCTAATTTGTAAAATGAAAATCAGCAATCCAGCATAATCTATAACCATTCTGAAAAACTTCCATGAAAATGTTTTTAACCATCATTACGCCCACTTTATTAAGGGGAGTTGCAAGGTGTAAAGAGAAGACTTCCATGATTTTGGCACACTGTAATTAATCTGATGCTTAACTAGAGTTTGTTATTAGAATCTGTAGCCTCTATTTGAATTTGATGTGTCCTTTCTTTGTATCTTCCAGATTGGAGGAGAATTGACAGATTTTATCATTGTGCTTCGTGATGATAAAGCTGTCAAGGCATTCAGCAGTCAGTTTCATCTTTCTCTTGGGGCAGGATTGAGTGCTGCAGCAGGGCCAATTGGCAGAGCCTTTGAAGCAGATGTTCGGACCAGTGAAAAAGGTTCTGGAATATGCTATACGTACAGCTGTAGCAAAGGTAATAGTTTGAGCGTTGCCTCTTGATATTCTATCCATGTACTTTCATGCTTAACAATAGGAACTATGAAAGTGGAAAAATAAAACAAGCTGGGACTGGGAGTATAGTTTTGATATATTATCCAATAGAAAACGTCAATGTTTTTTTACGGAATGGAGCTCATGCTTCTATTTTGAACCAGTTATAATTCACAAACAATATCTGGCTACATTTTATAAATAAAGAAGCCCAAACACATTCTAATGTACCTAGTTGAAGTCCCATTCTATCGGTGTCATGGTATTTGATAGTGTCCTTCTGTACCATTAACTTGTCAAAAATAACAGGTGCTTTTGTTGGAGTTTCACTGGAAGGGAATATCGTCACAACCAGAAGAGAGACCAATCTACGTTTCTACGGTGACCAGTATTTAACCCCAACGGATATCCTGTTTGGGATGGTGGAGGCCCGAGCTGCCCAGCCCCTGTACTCAGCTTTAGACGATCTGTTCTACAAAATGGTCCGCTAGCTCATTTAGATACGATACGCTGTGCTGGATGCTCGGCTGTTAGCAAGCAGTCATGTACATAACAAGGTATACACCAGAAATATCCAAAAAAAAGGATGTCTGGTAAATGTATAGTTTTTGTTGGATTCTTTCGCAGTTTCACTGCTGGTATCAGTCGATACTTGTAAATATTAGAATGCTTATATTTATTTCATACTCTGCCGTGTGCTACTATGGACTCCATACAATAGAAGAATGAAAATTTGTTAGATTTTCTGGCTGGATTTGTGAAGTAACACTGGTGGAGCCAGTACGCTTTACTCGCGGACGGCACAACATGACGGGTAGTAGGGACGAGCGAGCGCTGCTTGCTCTGTTTTGGTCCATTGCACCAATGGTTATGTCGCACACGAGCCGGAACAGGAGAGGCAAACGATAATAACCAGTAGCCGTGCCGCTTTCAGCCGGGCTTGCCCCACGGCACACTGGTTTTCAGCTTCAAGCGGCGCTGCTTGACGCTCTCACGCTCACGCACCTGGGTGCTGAACAGGAAACTCAACCAGCCCGTCGACTGCCTCACGCGCACATGCATTTCAAAGCTGAGACCCGTGCCGTGCCGTTTTCGCATGGATGATCGATCGGACCCACGCACGTGGGAAGCATCAACGCAATCGCTGGAGGAACAGGAGTTCGTGGCATCCAATCTAGCAAAGATTCGTTCGCCGCTCCTCTCGTAAAAAACGAAGATTCCTTGGCCTGACCTAACAAGGAACAAATTGGCACTAAACAACTAGGTCAGCAGCCACCACGCAAAAGAAACCATACTAATGTAACAACTAAATGAGCAATAAGGTTGTTGGGCCTTTCGTTGATTAGGTTATCATCTTCAACTTTGTATCCGCACCACTTCGTTGCCAAAGCTGACCCCTACAAGTATATATTCTCTGTTCAGCAATTGTGCCTTCTGAATTTTAACACGTGGGCTGACATAAAATCGGTGCTTCCATAAGGTGAAAAGTAGCGCGTACAGACATCTGAATAGTGATTATAGAACAACCAATGGGAAAGAAATACTTTGTAATTTTAATATATCAAGAATGTGATTCCAATGGCAAAGAAAAAAGAATCATCACAGAAAGGTGTGTAAGCAATCACTTGTAGCAGATCCTGGTTCTTCCATCTCCACCTGAATCAGTCCCACAAGAAACCAATGCCAAATGCAGAACTAAAATGTAAACGAACAATATCACTCTTCGGAAAAAAAAACATCTCGATTGTTTATTTAGGACAAAGGTGTCACGCGGCCTCAATAAACAATGTGGTCTATTGGCATATCATCAAAACTCCAGAGATCTCCGATGTTCACACTATCCTGAACGGCTTCACCATCGATATTCTCATATGAATTACCTTCAACACAGGGTAACTGCATATAGTTCGAGTACACCTCATAATACAAGAAATCATCAGCAAGCTTCACTTCATCACTGGCAGAGACCATATCAATCTCACCTGCCTCACGGTGAAATTCTCCAGCTACATCTTTTCCAGCAGATTCAAGGCACCTTAATCCATCAAGCTGACTCAGATCAAATGCATCAAGCCCTCCGTCAGAAACTGGCAAGTTCACCAATTCTGATAATTCATACTTAACAACCGTGAGATCAGTACTACTGCCTTCTGAGCTGACATGATAAGAGGAATTGTTAGACTTCTTTGCTGTTGTAGCCACACGCCCTGGGTGGCGTTTCTTGGTTGTTGGGATGATGCCCGGGAAATTCACTTTGGCTTTCTTGCCACGGATGTGTTGAGCTTCGACATCATATGCTCTTGCAGCTTCCTCTGCTGTACCAAACGTGCCAAGCCAGACTCGGACGCCCTTGCGTGGGTCTCTGATTTCAGCAGCCCATTTGCCCCAGGGGCGCCGCCGGATCCCTCGATATTGGGTCTTCTGCTTCTTACTGGCAAATTTTGAGCTTTTTGTAAGGAGTTCTGCAGGATGGCAATGGAAAGCCCAGGTTAAGGAAGAGAGGTCAAGTTTTGATTTCTCTATACGATTGAATCCGTAACTATAGTGAATATATGTTGGATCTCCTGTTGCATTGATTACCTAATCAAAGAATATAAACTGATGATATAACCATGTAGTAATACCTAGTGAAAGTATGCACCAAAGAAATTAAAAAACAAAAGTAAGAGCTTGCAACATGATCCGCAAAGTAACTCAAATATAAAAATGTAAAGAAAGGAGAGATGTCCAGTTAACTCATCAACCTTGGTCCTCATAAGAACAATCCACCTCTTCCTCACTATCACCATCCTGAAATTCTTCAAAATCAGCTTCAAAGTCATCGCTGTCGTCTGCATCAAACTCCCAAGAACTCTTTCCCTTCCAATTGTTCCCATTCTTGGTGCTGACGCTACCTGTCCATATGTCGCCAGCGGTGACCTGCACTGGAGAGTAGAGATCACCAAGAATGGCCCCGCCACACATGGCAGACGAACAAGCTTTCACACCAAGTGAGTTACAGGACCCAACAATGGAGATGGCAAGTAAAGGCTACAGGGCTGGTTTCAGCTTCTGCTTATGGTTTATAAAGTCGAGTTTTCTTGCATATTTGTACTGCAGTTGGCTTGTTCCATGGTGAGCTAATTAATTACAATTTACATGTACTATCATTAGAGTAGTAGCAGTATTATAGTGCAAGTGGAGTTGGTGTGGGTGGGCAAGTTGGCATTGGTGTGCCAGGATGCAAATGTTCTGCATTGGAATATATGTGGGTGCATGAACCAAACACAAGAAGATGTCAAGATCTTCTATGACAAGTTGGCGACTTGCGTAAGTGCATTGTAGTATACCCAAGTTAAAATTTGCAATGTGCTCGCCTATTTTGGTTTGGCACTACAGTATAAGTTAGACAAAAACAAGAGGCTGCATTTTTTTTGTTGCTCTTGTTCGTTTGCAGAGTTCTTTGGTCATACGTGGTAGTATTTCTCTACGGACTGTTCAACAATCTGCATAATCATCACCATTTAGTTTGAACTGTGAGCTATTATTCTACAGTTTATTTCTGGAAAGAACTTAACCGCTAGTGGTAGAAAGAATTTAAAAATTACATTAAAACTGATGCCGTACAAATCAGCAGTCCAAAAACTGAGCCAGGACAGAGTTTCCCACCTCGTAGTCCTCGGTGGAGGGAGCGGGTGCGGGCCTGCGGCTCCTTTAGCTTCAACCAGACGCCGATAGTACCCGTATATCCTCCACCTTCACCTTGCAGTTGCAGCTAAGCTCCGTATCTTTTTTTTTTTTTTCCCTCAGGCCGTGAAGGCATCAATGGAGGTGGCCAGCTGGGGTCGGGGAATGGTATCGACACATCGTCGTGGGTCGAGGAAGGGGAGCTCACCGCTAGCGGGTGGAACATCACGGGCGGATACAACTGAATGCTGGAGATTAGCTCCGGCGGCGGCGGCGGAAGGCGAAAGCGGTGAGAGGAGGAACTGCTCACCCAGTGTCTAGAAGACCAGTTGACGGATATGTAATATTCAGTAGGCCCAGGGCTGTCTCTGCAAAACAATTACACGTTGCTCACCGTTCAATCAGAACCGTGTGTAAGCATGATTTGCTGAAGATCGGTGGGAATTTGGATCGCGACTAATCTCCGTGATCCAAATTGGAAGTATAATTAAAATTATAAAATATTGAAGGGACTCTCTGCAAAAGTACCACGGCGACACTTCCTTCGTCGTTCGAACGCGAGGCCGCGGCCCTGCTCCCGTCCCCCGAGCCCGTCGCTGCCGGAATTGCGATCTCCGCTTCCGGGGAGTAAATCCGATGCCGTTCCGTGGTATGAATACCTGCTGGAGATGGTTTGTTCGCGGGGTAAGGACGAGCCATGCGTTCACGGTTCAGCGGGCAGTGGCGCGGCGCAGAGGCGCTTGACGGAGCAGAGGACGTTCCCGGTCGCCGCGCTCCGCCCATGCGCGCTCAGATACATTTCTTTCTCGGCAAGGCGAGCTAGGTACTGTCATTACTAGTCTTATACCCTCGCATTTCATGCATTTCTTTAGGTCCTTTAAGGCTTGTTCCCTGTGTGTTGCATTGCATAGGAACTGTTTGATGTATTTCGTAACTGGGTTCGTGCCGTACATTCCCAAAATATGAAATGATCGAGATGAAATTTGTAGATTATCTCATGGTTATAGAGTAAATTCTGTGATTCTCAGATTTTGGCAATTATGATTAGTTGCTCAGACCTCACAGTGTACCTCCCCGACTCGCGATTTCGTCAGTATATGCAGCTCGATTTCATATGTTAGTTACTTTAACTGCATGGGAAATAGGCTTAGAGATTTACATAAGCCTTCTTCTGTGTGACTGTAAACTCATGACTCATGAGTATCGAAACATATGCACTTTGATGTCTTTGACAACTGACATGCTGCTTTAGGCCTCATTGGAAGACCAGCTGGCAAAGGAGTTGGTAATTAGATCAATGTGCCAACATAACACAGACACCTTTAAGAGATTTGGCTATAGTTTTGTAGAAACATAAAAATAGGGGTATACACAAGACAATTTGCACCATGGGATCAAAGCGAAGGCAGATATTTGGTTGTCCTCATGCAAGTTAGTGGCTTGCTCTGGTTGGTTTGATGGCTTCTAGCATGGAACGGAGGCAGATCACAACTTCTGTGAAGGATGGTCTTTTCTCAGGCTCATTTTACCAAGACTGATCCATCAGTTCCTTCCATTCTGAATCACATGATCCTGGCACTGGTGGCCTCATGCCTCAATGTTTTGCTCAAAATAATCAGGAGCTGAGTTGATGTTACGGTCACCAGAAGCAGATGCCCTTTGGCGCAACTTCACAATAATTAAGAACACCTATAACCCCTTCCATGGTGCATCGAGCATATGGCTCCTGGCCTGTGAGTATTTCCCACATTATGGTGCCAAAAGAGTACACATCAACCTGTCTAGTATTAGACAAATGGATATTTTATTGAAAATAGAAAAATTAATTGAAGAATGCATTTTCGCCTTTTTATCCGCTTAAGAAACTCTAGTATATAAGAAATACATTTCGGTGTTCTCCAGTTTCCATAGTAGCCATAATCTCAAAAAAAAGTTTCCATAGTAGCCATAATCCTCCTGAATAACAGAGATAAGCAACTCAATTATCTTTGTACTGGGATCACTTCCAGTCAGTGGCTGACTTTCATTTTGTTCAGTACTATTTTGAGAAACACACATAGTGTGTGCCATTACGTTTTGAGTCTTGTAATATCCATGGAAGAGTTTCCCCATTCCACCAGAGACCATTGTTGTTTCACCTCGGACAGACCAAAATTAGCTACCTGCAGTTGTAAATTCATAATTTACCATTTGACCTGTTTCAGCTTATGTGTCCAAGAAGGGGGTATTTATATCATCTCATGACATGCGTTTAAATCTACATAATAGATCCAATATACATTGCTGAAAAGGTATCTTATTTTGCATGTGCGATGAGACGGATCATTAAGATTTGACAGCAAGTTATCACGCTTAAGATCAGAGTGAATTATATTCTTATAATGCATGAATTCTCCAATGGCCGCACCCATAGCAAGAATTATCTTCTTTCTCTTACCCAGAAGTTTTTCTAGTGCAAAAGGACTTTCTTTAAGGATCCATTAGCCATTTACTCTGTCACAGTATCTAATGTCTCCCGGACCAAATCCATTGTTCACAGTACCATAGAATACCAGCACATTATTTCTGAAACTTGACAATCTGCATTACTGTTGTTTCCTGATGGGCTAATCCTTATTCATGAAGTCCCAGGAGACTGATCTAGTGGCTTTCATATTATTGAGTCTATAAGTATATTCTGACTATGACTCTATTCCTGTGATCTTAGGTGATGGATCCATGAAGCAGCTATTCCTTATCCATTTGATGGCAACATCTGTTCCTCCCCATCTTCCATGAAAGACAGTTCCAACTGCCCCTGAGCCATCTCTTGCAGATCTTTGAGGTGCTGTAAGTGAAACAAACAATCAAATGGTACACTGTGGGATATCTCATGGAATGATATGAATGATTGATGGTTCTCATTTTCAAAACTGAAATATTTATTTTAGCAAAGTTTATATTTTTTTTTAATATATAATGGAGAATGGCAAAGTTCTATACAAGTATTAATTTTTATTGTTGCACACGCATATGCTGTGGTGGAACAATGTCTTGAAACCAAAGATACTAGCTTTAATGTAAAGACAGTTCGCAAACCTAGTCATTCATTATAATGTCTATGCTCAATGTTGCATTTGCAGGAAGGACGGCCAATTCACTGTACTTGGTCTCATACTCCTGTCATCGAAGTAAAGTGTAAAGGATGTATAGGAAAATGCTTCTGAATTTAGATCATGAATACATTTTTGGGCTGATGAGATGTACCTTGTAAAGGTTGGTGTAACATCATTCTCTGTAACTTCTGATGTACATGCAGCCTGCATACTGTAGCCATCACCTCCAATGGAAGGAGACCAGACCGTACAGTTGTTCATAACTATACTTCCTGTTGCCCAATACTGAGAGAATTTTATTGCTTTTTCTCCCTCCAAACGTGCACAAGACTATTTTTCTACAGCTCTACTGCCTTGCTACGTGAAGATATAAAACACTATTATCCCATCAAAGAACGTGAGGAATGTTACTATTTCACTGTCATGGACAATTGGCGTAGAAGGTCTATATTATCTTTCTTGGGGGCACCACTGGACATGACATGGAGAAGCGGATGTTGTACATTCCATATTGCTAGAGATAGCTGTTCATGTGTATATGGATCCGCTGACGATGGCATACCATCGCAACACACGATATGTCAGCTCCTGTTTCATTTGAACCAATTGACTGACTAGGAGCTGTTAACTCTGTCCTGTTAGTTGTTACTAATTTTTCTAAGCTGCTCTAAGCGAGAGTGAGGCGTGGTGCCTTCTTTGGAGCTGGACCTTCTTGTGTTTATCATATTTTCATCAGCGATCCAGTCCCTCATGATCTCCTGAAAAAGATGCAAGCATTCATATACATCTTGAGGATGGAGGTTTTTGTGAAATCTGTGTTGCGTATGGTTGGCTTTACTACAACGGCGAGACGTTTTGAGTCATTAACATGAGACGGCGAGAGGCGGGCGCATGCATATGGTTCTCAGAATCGAGTGCGCATGGTTGAGAGCACGGAGATGTCAAGTTTTCTCCTGGCTCCAAAAGGATCGGAAAATGTTCCACATTCAAAAGCAAAAGTTACACTACTTCATCGGAGATTCACACAACAAAATCAGTTCTATTGCTGAGAGAGAACATTCATGAAGAGAGAATAGAGGTAGGCATGAGCATAG